>OY856415.1:575108799-576523799 GCA_963693085.1 Alisma plantago-aquatica | reverse complement strand
CCCTACTACTCGTTGGGTCGGGTAGTCTCTGGACGGGTGTGAGGTTGGAGAAGTGCAACTCGTTCGGCTCTGAGTCGTCCGATCAGCTTTTGCACAGATCCGACACGTTTCTGAGGAGCTATACGGCTGGCTTCAGGCAGGCAGACGGCGCCGAAGATTGATCGTTGCAGACGATGAAGGACCTCCAGTTTATCAGCAGTAAAAGTGGGGAGGGAGGGTTGGAATCGAATGGACAAGTGGTTCAATGATATGTTGGTGCCCAAGGAGGAAGGAGCCCCGCCGGTGGCGGATCAAGCCAGGGGTGTCTCTGGGTCAGTAAGATGTTCTGGAGTGTCTTGGGGAATGATAAATTGGGCTGATTGTTTCGCAATTGTTAGTATGGCATATGAATTGTTTGAGGAAATGTGTCTATGGTCCTGTAATACATGTATGCTGGAAAAGTTAAATAATGACCGAGAAGTTTACTATGTTGAATTTGTTTCTGTTACTGATTACATCAAAGATTATATCTGTATCATTTTTTCAGTTCTTGACTTTGCTTTAGCTTGTTGTCGATGAGATGGAATGGGAAGAAAAGAAAAAATAAATAAACAAATGAGAAGAACTTTGTTTTCTTTCCATTTTGCTGTTTGAGTTTCGCGCTTATCAAATTATGAGATTGACCATATGGGCAATATGTCAACTGCACTAAAGCATGGATATGCAGCAGCGAGAATGGACCGATTGTGTTGAGTTTAAGTATTAACTTGTGTAGCAGACTCTCTTGGAGTCAATCTAGGCAATAAAACAAATTTATTTTCTATTTCACTCACATGCTTGCAAACAATGTCACACCAAAATAAGTAATCATTTTAGTTTTCGACAGTGTTATGAACAACTTTTAGTAAACAGTGCGTTATTACTTTCAGCCGCATATAGTTACTTTTTTTTTTGGTCGGTCGAAAATTTGTGTTGCTTTTTTTGTATTTTTCCATAGTTTCTGTACAGAACTATCCATCTTCAAATTGAAGATAGAAAAGAAGGAAAAGAAACAAGAAACCAAAAAATTACAGGATCTACCAGATACTTCAACCACAGAACCACCCATAAAGACATCCAAGCTTCACAACTAGACAACCTTTAGAGCGGCAAAAAACATAGAGCCTCCAACAGCAAAATAGCATTGAACTGTAACAAAACTCGATCCAAAAACTCAACCATCACAGCTGTGAAGATCAGCTATGAGAGGGGAGTGATAGACCTTCGGCCATCACAAGACTGAACCAAAATAGCTCCATAGGAACACAACCGCCCAATCTTTAAAACTCACTGAGAGAGAGGAGTAGAAGACCCCATCTTCAGAAGATCGCCAACAAAGGAAAACGCCGCACTTGCTCATCTGTACCAGGAACAGACAGCCTAGAAAGCATAACCGGAAAGTAGAAAAAACTAGCCGTCAACTGCTGAGCTGGACCTTAAGAACAGAGTACCAAACCCAGCCATCTTCAGTGTCCCAGCCGAAAGATAACCGTGCTCACAGACACCCACAACAGCAGCTCACATAGATCAACAAAAACCAAGATTGAACAACCTGCAACAGCTCAGACAAAACAATAAGGGAGAGGGGAGCGCCGACACTCATCGGAGTGGGGACTCGACCATCACCTTCCAACAAGGAACAACCAAAACCACCAGCAGGTTAGCAGAGAAAACAACTTTCCATAAAGCAGGTTAAGAGGACAGAAGATGGGAGCGTCGACACTCGCCGGAGTGGTGACTCGACCCTCTCGTCCAGACAAACTTCTATAACCTGCAACAGAAAGAAACAATGAAGGGAGAGGGGAGCGTCGACACTCGCCGGAGTGGGGACTCGACCATCACCTTCCACCAAGAAAACAACCAGATCCACCCGCAGGTCATCAGAGGAAAATGATATCTAAGCAGCAGGCAAGGAGGACAGAAGAGGGGAGCGTCGACACTCGCCGAAGTGGTGACTCGACCCTCACATCCAGACCCAAAACCAAGAAGACAAGCTTGCAGCAGGACCATCATCCAGAACGTCCAGCTCCAACACCAGCCACCGGAGACATCACTGACCCCTAGAACAGCAACCAACCAGAAGAAGAAAGAAATCACACAAAAGAAACTGGCTAACAGAACAAAACCTCCATCAAGAAACCAACAAACAGACCAAAAAACTGCAACAAAGTCTTCAGTAGGCAGTAGAACACAACTCTGGTAGCTCCTAGAGCAGACTAAGCCAAGAAAGAAACATCCACCATCCACAACCACAAAACCATCACAGAACTAATTCATCATCTCAAAATCATACACAATCAACTTCCAAATCTGATTCGAGGAACTAAGCTTGTTGTCATGGGCTCTCCTATTCCTCTCTAGCCAAACTTGATATAGAATGAAAGGAATAACAGTCCTGGCCGAGATAGAATTATGATTCACAACATCTCTCCAATTGTAGGGAATACAATCGATATAATTATCATTATGAGCCTTTGACCACAAATCTTTAGTGAAATGATAGCTAAAACAAATATGATGGGTGTCCTCATAATCATTCATGCAGAGAAAACAAATGGAAACCACAGAGATACCCCTTCTTCTAGCATAATCCGATGTGGGTAATTTATTTAGAGCAACTTTCCACACATGAATCTTGCTATTCATGCTCCCTTTAGACTTCCAAATCCAGTCATAAATATCTTCTTCAGTACCTTCCTTTCTAATCAGATCCCATATAAGATTCAACTTCACATTCCTAGACCCATTAAGAAAGAAAGAGTCAGTAGAAGAATTGGAGATAGGAATATCCGAGATAATATTGAGAATATCCTTCAACACCCTAGACTTAGCAATAGACCACTGATTGTTCTTGATAATACTTGAAAGCTTGGAATCACGAAGAATTCTAGATCTGATAATCATACTACTATCCACATAATCCCAGAGAAAATTCCCTTTGACCCAAGGGTCCAACTAGGTTTTAATATTTTCCCCAGATCCAATGCTAATCGAAAACAAAGGTCTCAACTGATCCCTTACATGAATGACTGAATTGAACATCCAAGAGAAATTGTTAGAAGGTTCAATACTCCAGTAAGATTCTTTTTTGAAATATTTTTCACGGATCCATTTTATCCACAAGGAATCTTTCTTCTAGCTATGTTCCAAGCGTTTAACATAAGGCAGGCTTTAGCAACTTCCTTACTTTTCCTAATCCCTAAACCACCTTCGGATTTAGGCAAAGTAACAATGTCCCATTTAACCAGATGGAGATTGTGCTTCTTCTTGGAATGACCCCATAAGAAATTTTTGCAAATTTCATCAATCTTATCCAGAACAAAGCAGGGGATAGGGAAAGAAAAAACCCAGTATAAGTGCATAGTGGAGAGAGTGGACTTAACCAATTCAAGTCTACCAGCCAAAGAAAGCATGTTAGATTTCCAACAATCCAACTTCCTCTTAACTTTATCCACCAGATCCAAACAGAGATTTTTGTTTAACTTCCCTGTAAACAGAGGTAAACCAAGGTATTTGGAGTCATCCAAATTTCCTACTTTCATACCAAGTATGTTAGCAAGCTCAATATCTCTCTTGTTACTCAAGTAAATCGTACTTTTCTGGAGATTGATCTTGAGACCAGAAGAATCACTAAAACTTTTAAGGAGTTTTCCAATACCAGTAACACTAGTATCATCATCTTTAGAGAAAATCATTAAGTCATCTACGAAAATCAAATGGGAACAGTCAAGATTCTTCGAAGCCTTAATAGTATGAATATTATTCGCCTTACAGTTCTCCTTCATCATCTCCGTAAACCCTTGCATGACAATAACGAACAAGTATGGAGCAATGGGATCTCCCTGTCTTACCCCATTCGAGGGAAAAATCAGAGATGTAGCTTCTCCATTCACAAAAACCTAGTAGGAAGTAGATTGGAACATGATATCAATCCATCTAATCCACTTGATCGGAAATCCCATTCTGAACATAATGGAGAAAAGATATTTCCAGCTGATAGAGTCGTAGGCCTTTGATATATCAGCCTGAATACACATCAAGCGACTATTACTCTTTTTGAAGTCACTGATAATTTCATTAGAAGTTAAAATAGCATCTTTGATGCTCCTGCCTTTGATGAAGGCACACTGGTTGACGTCAATGATTGAAGATAAAACTCTCTGCAATCTGTTAGTCAAAACTTTCGAGATAATATTGTAAAAAACATTACAAATAGCTATGGGTCTCCAGTTAGAAATGTAAGAGTTATCAGACCCTTTGGGAAGCAAGGTAATGTAGGTTTTATTGGATTCTCTAAGCAAGGTATCATTACAGAAAAACTCTTGAATCGCCTTGTAGACATCATCACCTATGATAGGCCAGGAGAATTTAAGGAAATACCCATTAAAACCATCAGGACCAGGACATTTGTCATCACTAAGATTTCTGACAATGTCATCCACCTCACTTCTTGAGATAGGAGCAATCAAGTTATCAGCTTGTTGTTTAGAAATTTTGGGGCCTTTCCACTGTCCCTCCTAAACCTTACCTTTATCTTGGTTGAAAAATAAGTTCTCATAGAAATTTTTGATAAAATCCTTGAATGTATTATCATCCCTGCAAAGAACACCATCAATATTTAAACAGTTGATGCTATTTCTGGTTCTTCTCATCCTCATGGTGGAATAGAATAAGCTAGAGTTCTTATTTCCTTCCTTCAACCATTGTATACGCGATTTTTGTCTCCAAAAGGACTCCTCAATAAGCTCAGCTTCCTTAACCTCCTTCCTCAGATTGATGACATACTTCCTTTTCTCCTTGTCCATGGGATTCATATCAGCAGCTCGTTGAGCATCCAGAAATTTTTGTTTAGCAATGTTTAAGTTGATCGAGATATCACCAAAGTTTCTCCAATTCTAAGCTTTCAGCTTGCCTTTAAGAATTTCCAACTTTCTATAAAGTCTGAACATAGCAAAACCCTCAGAGTTATAATTCCAAGCCTCTTTAAGAATACCATCAAACTCCTTATGTTTCATCCAGCCATTAATGAATCTAAACGGTGTCCTTTTCTTCTTAGCATCCCCGATAACAAGAAGAATCCTTCTATGATCGCTAATAGTATTTGTAATGCACTCTCCATGAAAATTCTTAAAACTATTCAGAAATCTGGAGTTGTACAGAATCTTATCAATCTTGGTAGTAATGAAATCATCATCATCTTGATGATTATCCCACGTGAAGAAGGGGCCACTGAGATCCAACTCAATAAGACCATTATCAAGCATAAAGTCGTTGAAATCATCCATAGACTTCCTTGAATGGGGATGTATGCCAATCTTCTCTTCATTTCTTCCAACCACATTGAAGTCTCCTAAGATAGCCCAAGGCTCAACAACCGTCTGGTTAAAGCTCTCCAACTCTTTCCATAACGACATTCTATCATAGTCATCATTGTGGCCATAAACAACACTGACTAACACTCTCGAATCTTCTTTAAAGATTTCCAAGTGCATCGTTTGATCACTTTCACCAAGAATATTAACTGTGCAAGATTCCTCCTTCCACAAGACTATAATCCTACCAAGAGCATGAGATTTAATGTTAGAAGACCAACTGTAATCACTGAAGAACCTATTCATCATCTTAACTATTTTGTTCTCTCTCAATCTTGTCTCCACCAGAACAAACACATCGTTGTTTGCTCTGTGAACTTCCCCCCTGGACGTTGAGGATTTTATTACTTATTCCTCAAACGTTCCAAGAGGAAATGTTGATAGAGGTCATTTAAACCCCTTGGCTGTTGAGCTGACAACCTCAGCCTTATCTTCATCTTGAATCGGAATTGCAACCTCAGTACTTAAAGATGAGAGGTGTAGATCATTTTGAATTGGTGAAAATTGCGAATTACCCACTCTGTGATACATATTGACATTCAATTTGCCTTGACATTTAGGAGGTTCTTTATTGCCATGAATAATAACTATAGAGCTAGACGCTTAAGAACTAAGTTCGCTTCCTGGGGAGTCATTAATCAAAACAACAACTACATTAGGAGTAGAAGGAAGCGATTCAGCGACAAGTACACCTGCATCCTTTTTAATATCTTCCTCAAATCCTTCATTTACTTCCATTGATAGTTTCAAGTCTTTGATGGCTGGTACTTCTTCACGAGATTTCTCTTCAACGATTCTTCTCTCATCTTCATCAACAATTTCCTCTATAACCAGTAAATCAGCATCATCCGCGCCAGCAGGAATATCATCGAATAGATTGTCAGCATTGTTCTTCTTTTCTTCCCACACTTTCCTGTTAGCAATTCTCGGTACAGAGATTTGTTTCTTCTTGCCCGGCCTCATTGGGCATTCATGCCCGAAACAACCACAGGTCCTGCACCTGTAGGGTATCCATTCGTACTCCAATCAAATTTTACACTCTTTTCCTCCTCGGAAATCCGGCGTTCTTGTTCACTAACACTTGAATTCTAGCAATGTCCAGCCGTTTCATATTATATGTATCCTCATCCATCTTCACCGGACAACCCAAATAAGAGCCTATTCTTCTAAGCATTCTGCCGTCCCATAACTCCATTGGGAGGTCATGAATATCCACCCAGATTGGCACGTATGTAAGAACCGCTCTGTTCTGCATATCTCCAGGTTCCCATTTCTTGAACACCACTGGTCTTCCTTTGACGTAGATTTCACTTTTCAGAGCTGAGATCCGATATGTGGCATCCTCAAATCGAAGTAGAAAGAAGCCTGACCCTCTATCAAAAACCTCATACGGTTTCTTGGTATTCCAGATACTGTCGAAGTATTTCGTTAGAGTCGTGATATCCGGCCAGAAGTCAATCACGTAGCCCAACAAGAAATTGCTCCATCTTGCCGCATTCTCCTCAGCCTCCTTGTCTGGGTAGGTTATCTTCCCGTCTCTCAGCTTGACTTCAGTAGTCTTCAGAACCAAGGCATTCCCAGGGGTTCTCAGGTGTATTGATTCCCATGTTTGCGGAGAGCGTGAACGAGATTGAGAGACGGCCAAATCTGGGGCCAATGTCACCTCAGGAAGATCGACATCTGTGAACTCCACCCCCTCTTTCCGGAGAAGATCCGGGGAAGTCGGCCGACGAGAATTCGTCGCCTTACCCTTCGACTTGTCGCCCACGCCAGCAGAAGCCATCAGATTTAATAGTTACTTTTTGGATCAAATAGTTATTTTTTGTACCACATTGTACCACATAGTTACTGTATGATGAATTTTTGGTATATTCATTTCTTTTTCATACATTCTTTTGCTTTTTTCTTACTAATTCGTATGTTTTATTATAGTTATATTACTCCAGAATTATATTTCATATGCACAACATTACATTTCACTATTAATATAAAACATACATTTAATGTTCAAATAGTTACTTTCTACAATCAACTATTACTTTTAGTGTCAAATAGTTACTTTTTATCACGAAGTGCCACTTTTTCTACTAAATAGTGACATTTCGTATCATATATTTACTTCACGTACTAAATAGTTACTTTTTCTTGAACTTTTGTAGTTCATTTTTGTAAGTTGATGAATGAGTTACGATACTATGATTTTGGAATATACTCTTGTTTGGGCACATTCTAGAAAATGCAAACTATAATTTTGGAATTTACTATGAATCTAATGGGTTGGTTTTAGGTTCCAATTTTCACAAGCCTACTTAGTTTCGGGTTTGAACAACTTGGTTTTGGGTCGTCACCTGATGATACTACCATCATATCCAGTGACGTCATGACGAGGAAAGATTTATCATCAATGGATTCTAGGTCTTTGGGTGTCTACTTCTTTTGGTCGATGATGACATGATCAAGTGTGAGATATTTGTTTTTGGGTCAGAGTCAGATCTATAAAATCTCTCAAAAGTGTAGTTCAATAATGAAATTGCCATGCATGTTAGCTCTTTGTTATTTGCATGTACCGCATCACTGTAATATTGACAAATATGTACACCACCAACAACAAAATATTAACAAATATGTATGCGTCATTATATTGACATTATTCTTAAGTTTTAGTCCATACATATAGCATTACACTTGAGCATGAATTAACCTTTCTTCTATCACATGCATTTTCAATTAGTTTTAGTAATTGCCTTGTTACTTTTTATTATCGGTTGTCACTTTCTATAACAAATAGTTACTTTTATATAAATATAGTTACTTTTTATACTTTATAGTTACTTTTTGGTACAACATAGTTGCATTTTATGTAAAATAGTTTTTCTATGTATAAAATTATATCTTTGACTTTGTGTCATTTGAACAACGTCATTGGCTACCCCAACTGTACCTTCTTGATCTGAACTCCTCATCCATGCTCACTGACAACTCTTCCTTCCCGTACCTTGTCGACCAAAATGGAACCCCTAGGGTAACCTTCTCTGGGTTAGCCAACCTACACTTGAAGGCATCCATTATGACCATTGGTGACACTACATAGATCAACTTTATATCAATGTCTTCGACATGTAGTGGAGTCTGATGAAACATTATTGTGACCCTTGGCGACCTTTTCATGGATTTTTAAATGCTACTTAGCACTTTAGATACACTATAAAAAACTATGACCTCTAGCCATATCTCTTGTGGTTGTCATGCGGTGGGATGTGGTTGTGTTTGATGGTCTCAATGTTGCTAACACTCTATGTAATAAGTTATATCATTTCATTTCATATCTATTTTACCTTCTTACTTATTTGCACCTTAAAATCACTGTCCATGAACATGAAATTACATAGAACTATCAATGTCCGTCTACAACTGATAATTAGTGTTTACATGGTTACTTTTTATGATCACATTTTATCTTCTGCGTCAAATAGTTACCTTTTGAGACCAATAATTATTTTATGGGTGAAATAATTACTTTTCATACCACATATTTCTGAATGACCAACACGTCATGTTGATCAAGTATGTGTTCTTAGACAAGATAAGTAACTTTACCAACAAAAAGTAATTATTAATTATTTGGTACTAAAAGTAACGTAAAAAAGTAACTACAAGATCTGAAATGTACTAACAACACCATATATATAGTGAAAGTACATACATAACATGCTTTTACTGTATATTTAGTGTTGTTACTCTTTTGAAAAACTTCTTGTATCAAATGGTTACTTTTTATAACAAATAAATACTTTTTGACATAATAGTTATTTTTCCAAAATAGGCAACATAAGCAACAATGTACATAGATCAAAGTTATTATATAAGACATATAGTTTTGTGCATATCATTATTATGTTTTACGCCTTTAATTTATTTATTACTTTTGAAGGTCACTAGTTATAGTTTATGTATAATATTACTTTCCTGTGTAGTATAGTTATTTTTAAAGTGAACTTATTATATTGTTCTCCGTCAATCCGTACTCTACATTGGTGGCAATGTTGTGTGAGCGGGGTAACGATAGGGTTGAAGGTTAAATTGAGTTTTGGAACTACAAACTCTGTGTGAAGTGAAGGTATAAATACACAACCAAAAATGATTTAATTGACCATTGCCCTAAATTATATGACTTTCATATAGTTGGATACGATCGTTAAGTTCACATAAAAACCACCACATATGACAATCCAAAAAATCTGTATAATTTAGTCCAATGATCTATTGTTGGTAGCAGCCTGGACATTGTTAGGATGGGAGATTAGAAGGCCTATGTATGTTAGGCTTCTCCAGTCCAATGTTGTTATATTTTTTATAATTATATCCACATGTCATGAACACATAAACATCACCAGTCATTTCCACAAATACAATACGATCCAAAAAATAATAGCGATGTATCCAGGATTAGAGAAGTGGGTGACGAGAAGCTATATATCGTGAACAAATTGAATACGATCCATAAGAATTCAATACACCACTTCGTCACTTCCACAAATCACGAACCCAACCTTTCACCTCTTCTCTCTCCAGAATCCTACACCACTTTGTCATCTTGTCGACAATGACAAGAAGCTAGAGTCGTGGCTACAATTGCAAGACACAGAACAAGAACAACGATGGAAAAGGAAAAAGATAGACAGAAGGGAGAGGGACGAAGGGGTGAGGTCGGCATTGACAACGTCACACCGAGGAAGAAGACAATCTATAGACCCTCCAAAGCAAGGGCAAATCCAATCCACCTATGCTAACCTGACTCAAGTTAGGCAGCAAATTGCAGCCACATGCCTTTGAACTGCGGTAACGTGTCCTTAACCGCTTGATGATGTGACTGTGCCAGGTCTGTTTTAGCACTATTTATGTCGCCTATAGGACGCCTGTTGCACCATCTCAAAATCCACCCTTCCCAGAACAAAGATCCCTCAGGCAATCCGGTACAGGAAGAACATTTTAGTGGCTGTGTTACTTCCCCAAACCGTCAGGGCTTAGGTCCTGGGGCTGATGGTATGGAGAGAAAGATCGAGTCAGTGTGTGGACCCCATGGCGCTCTCGGGTCGGGGCATGAGGGGAAGCAATACTAGAGCACTGTCGGATAGTGTCCGGTAAGACTTGTCTTCTTTGGTCAAGTTCCAGCCGTTGCCGCCCTTTTTCGGTGACCATGCGCTCCGAGTTTCGTCACTACCAGAGATTAAGTCCTCCCTCTAGTGCGGCCGGAGGAGCTGTGAAAAAGAGGTTCGGTGGAGTTGGGACTCTCGACAACGGCGACGCTGGGGTAATAGTTGCAACGGAGGTCCGACCTCTTTTGCTCGGTTGTTCAATAGATCCAAACTGCAGAGGCGGGACAATCGCTGGTACGAGTCTATATTTAAAATGTGCCGCCGAGTTTCCAAAGCACGGGTAGTCTAAGTTTATATATATATATATATATATATATATATATATATATATATATATATATATATATATATATATATATATATATATATATATATATATATATATATATATATATATATATATATATATATGGCTAAATGTTTGTTGCCCGTGCGGGTAACTTAATTTTGCTACCCGGCACTGTTGCTCCGGCTGCTCCGTTGAGACGGCGGGATTAGCGCGGAGGATGGGCGATCCAAATTCGTGGCCGAAAGGGGCAGGGTCAATGTCGCTGCATCAAGACGGCATGGTGGCTGATGGCGATCCGCTGTTGTTGCTTCCTCCGTTGGCCGTTTCGATGAACATGGCTCTTAGTACCATCCCTCCATGAACATGGCTCTGAGCACCATCCCCCGCTTTGGGATGTATCGCGGCGAATGGGACGACAACGGTGGGGTCGTAAATGCGGCCGCTTCTGGTAGTAGTAGGAGGAGCCGAACCTTGTTCTCGACTTTATACTGTACGGAGAACGGGATGAGAGTAACCATGTTGGGGTTGTTGGGCGGGCGGCGAGAATCTCCTGACAGCGGAAATGGGATCTTCGTACAGTGATCCCATTTCTGGAATGGAAAAATAACAGCAATAAGCGCGAGCTATATCTGGAACTCCTCGGACGTATAGTAATCCTCGGCACCCAGCGCCTCCGCCTCCGCCCCCATCGGCAACCGCGGCCAAGCCAGGCCCGACAACTGCTTCTCCCGCCTGGAGACGATCGGGCCAAGGGGATCGCGGGGCGCCTACTGGCGAAGGTGTCGCGGGCGTTGGAGCCGCTGCAGTGGAGGAAGGAGGAGAGACGAGGATTAAGGATGACGAGGCCGTAGAAGAGGGAAAGGTTGTCCTTGGAGGTGTGATTTCACCATGCCGAGCAGACTCATGGCTTCTCGCACAAAGATGGAGTTTCATTAGATTCTGTTTCATCAGACGGCGTCTTGGCGGGCTGATGGAAGGGTAAGGAGGGAAGAGTTACGCCCTGCCAGCGAGGTGGAAAACTCGCCGCCCGCCCTGTGGCGGAGAGGGGGGAATCTATCAGAAACTCCTCCAGACGTAAGGTTCATGATTGGCGTGCCCTGTGAGAGGGTAGTCGAGGTGAGAAGACTGGGGTTTGACCACAAGTGGAGAAGGATCGTGTGGGGAGGGCAACTTGACTGGCTTTTGCTAGTTTGCTTCCTTTCCGCCCGACAGAGCTCGGCTCGCGATCCCCGCATTGGGCTCTAGTGCGAGAACCGGACAAAGGGCGGAAGTGGATGTGGAGACGGCTGGGGCGTCAAAGACGATACAACTATCGTAAGGATAGGATTCATCACTTAGCCTCCACAGATCTGATGCTTTTGCTAGTTATAATTGCTGGCGTAGTCATCTGTTTCTTATGCCTCCACAGATCTGATGCTTTAGTGCAACGGTGAAAATTTGACAATAAGAAAAAAAAACGACATCGGTAGATTCTGTAACACATATCTTGTTGAAGAAACATGATGCTTAATTGTCAGAATGGAATGTTTGGCTCCTAGTAAACAATTAGAAAGGACGTCTGAGACAATATCAAGTTGGTTGGTAAATTATTACGATAAGATTTAATATTTACCAACATATGTTTGGAAACCCAAAACGCATGGGATGATTTGGTGGATCTACCACGGCAGGACTAGTGGTCTTCTGTGCTGGAAATAGCCTTTCATTATTTCCACTAATAACTTAAAAGCATGTTTAGATACACAATGGATTTTATGATATTCCTATGTAAACAATTTGTTACATCTATCTAAAATTGTCTATGCCTGATAAACTAGTACTTGTCCCATCACATGTCAATTATAGAGATTTGGATTTTGCTGGGCGGCAACCTTTCCCTCTATATTATGAATAATTATCTGCTATACTAGTACCACAATTGACCACTATAATAACTTGAAAAAGACTATAATCAATCTAGCGAGGTGCGCTCTCACAAAACATGAATCCTACAATCTTACAGGCCACATATCTCTTTTCTTTGTAACTTAAATAAAAAAGGATTATATGAAAAACAAAACGGTAGTACAAAATGTATAAATCAAATATCTACAGAACATAAAACAAACAAGTAACTGTGACAACCCTGCGAGTAACTGAACGAGCAGTACAAGTAACTCTAACAACAATAAGAGTAACTATACCCCCTTAAGCCTGCAATTTGTGGGGTGCCTCAGATGTTCATTATTTTTTCAGTTACTCGCAGTGTTTGTTCAGTTACTCGCAGAGTTGTGACAGTTACTCGCAGTGTTTTTTCAATTACTCGTAGTGTTTTCACAGTTACTCTAACTGCTATTATAATTACTCGCATGATTTTTTTAGTTACTCGTATTATTGTCACAGTTACTCACATTATTGTCACAGTTACTCACAGTATTGTCACATTTACTCACAATGTTTTTTCAGTTACTCGTAATCCTTTTTCAGTTACTCGCAGTGTTTTTTCAGTTACTCCAGAGTTGTGACAGTTACTCGCAGGGTTTTTTTAGTTACTCAAGCATTACTCTCAGTTACTCAAGCATTACTCTCAGTTACTTAAGAATTAATTTCAGTTACTCAAGCATTACTTTTCAGTTACTCAAGCATTATGTTACTTTAAGTTCAGTAACTTGCATGCTTGTATCAGTTACTCGTAGTGGTTTCAGAGTTAGTCTTACAGTATTCAAAGCATAACTGAAAAAACAATGCGAGTAACTGAAGCATTAGTTTCAGTTACTCAACCATTGCTCTCAGTTACTCAAGCATTACTCTCAGTTACTCAAGAATTAATTTCAGTTACTCAAGCATTACTTTTCAGTTACTCAAGCATTATGCTACTTTAAGTTCAGTTACTCGCATGGTTGTATCAGTTACTCGTAATGGTTTCAGAGTTACTCTTATAGTATTCAAAGCATAACTGAAAAAACAATGCGAGTAACTAAAGTATTAGTTTCAGTTACTCAACCATTGCTCTCAGTTACACAAGCATTACTCTCAGTTACTCAACCATTGCTCTCAGTTACTCAAGCATTACTCTCAGTTACTCAAGCATTACTTTTCAGTTACTCAATCATTTTGTTACTTTCATTTCAGTTACTCGCATGGTTGTATCAGTTACTCGTAGTGGTTTCAGAGTTACTCTTACATTATTCAAAACGTAACTGAAAAAACATTGCGAGTAACTGAAGCATTAGTTATAGTTACTCAACCATGACTCTCAGTTACTCAAGCATTACTCTTAGTTACTCAAACATTACTCTCAGTTACTCAAGAATTAATTTCAGTTACTCAAGCATTATTTTTCAGTTACTCAAGTATTCTGTTACTTTTAGTTCAGTTACTCGCATGGTTGTATCAGTTACTCGTAGTGGTTTCAGAGTTACTCTTACAACATTCACAGAATAACTGAAAAAATAATACGAGTAATTGAAGCATTAGTTTCAGTTACTCAACCATTACTCTTAGTTACTCAAGCATTACTCTCAGTTACTCAAGCATTACTCTCAGTTACTCAAGAATTAATTTCAGTTACTCAAGCATTATTTTTCAGTTACTCAAGCATTCTGTTACTTTCAGTTCAGTTACTCGCATGGTTGTATCAGTTACTCGTAGTGGTTTCAGAGTTACTCTTACAACATTCAAAGAATAATTGAAAAAACAATGCGAGTAACTGAAGCATTAGTTTCAGTTACTCAACCATTACTCTTAGTTACTCAAGAATTAATTCTAGTTACTCAAGCATTACTTTTCAGTTACGCAAGCATTCTGTTACTTTCAGTTCAGTTACTCGCATGGTTGTATCAGTTACTCGTAGTGGTTTCAGAGTTAATCTTACAACATTCAAAGAATAATTGAAAAAACAATGCGAGTAACTGAAGCATTAGTTTCAGTTACTCAACCATTACTCTCAGTTACTCAAGAATTAATTCTAGTTACTCAAGCATTACTTTTTAGTTACGCAAGCATTCTGTTACTTTCAGTTTAGTTACTCGCATGGTTGTATCAGTTACTCGTAGTGGTTTCGGAGTTACTCTTACAACATTCAAAGACTAATTGAAAAAACAATGCGAGTAACTGAAGCATTAGTTTTAGTTACTCAACCATTACTCTCAGTTACTCAAGAATTAATTCTAGTTACTCAAGCATTACTTTTCAGTTACGCAAGCATTCTGTTACTTTCAGTTCATTTACTCGCATGGTTGTATCAGTTACTCGTAGTGGTTTCAGAGTTAATCTTACAACATTCAAAGAAAAATTGAGAAAACAATGCGAGTAACTGAACAAACAATGAAAAGTAACAGAATGCGATCTTACTCGCATTAAAAGGGTTTTTTCAGTTACTCGCATGGTTTTTTCAGTTACTCGCAGTGTTTGTTCAGTTACTCGCAGGCTTTTTTCAGTTACTCACAGTTACTCGCAGGCTTTTTTCAGTTACTCATAGGGTTTTTTAGTTACTCGTAGGATTTTTTCAGTTACTCGCATGGTTTTTTCAGTTACTCGCAGTGTTTGTTCAGTTACTCGCAGGGTTATGACAGTTACTCGCAGTGTTTGTTCACTTACTCACAGGTTTGTAACAGTTACTCGCAGTGTTTTTTCAGTTACTCAACGATTACTTGCAGTGTTCAATTACTCACAGGCTTGTTTCAATTACTCGTAGGATTTTTTCAGTTACTCGCATTGTTTGTTAAGTTACTCGCAGGGTTGTGACAGTTACTCGCAGTGTTTTTGCGGTTACTCTAACCCTGTAGTTACTCGCAGGGTTGTCACAGTTACTCGTAGTGCTTTTTCAGTTACTCGTATTGTTTTCAGAGTTACTCTAACTACTATTTGAGTTACTCGTAGTACTTGTTCAGTTACTCGCATTGTTGTCATAGTTACTCATAGTGTTTCACAGTTACTCGCATGCTTTTTTCAGTTACTCGCAGGGTTTTTTAGTTACTCGTAGGGTTTTTTCAATTACTGGCATGGTTTTTTCAGTTACTCATAGTGTTTGTTCAGTTACTCGCAGGGTTGTGACATTTACTCGCAGTGTTTGTTCAGTTACTTGCAGGCTTGTTTCAGTTACTCACATGCTTTTTTCAGTTACTCACATTGTTTGTTAAGTTACTCGCAGGGTTGTGACAGTTTCTCGCAGTGTTTTCGCAGTTACTCTAACTGCTATTACAGTTACTCACAGGGTTTTTTCAGTTACTCGCATTATTGTCACAGTTACTCGCAGTATTGTCACAGTTACTCGTAGTGTTTTTTCAGTTACTCGTAGACCTTTTTCAGTTACTCGCAGTATTTTTTCAGTTATTCCAGGGTTGTGATAGTTACTTGCAGGGTTTTTTCAATTACTCAACCATTACTCTTAGTTACTCAACCATTACTCTCAGTTACTCAAGCATTACTTTTCAGTTACTCAAGCATTCTGTTACTTTTAGTTCAGTTGCTCACATGGTTGTATCAGTTACTCGTAGTGGTTTCAGAGTTACTCTTACAACATTCAAAACATAACTGAAAAAACAATGCGAGTAACTGAAGCATTAGTTTCAGTTACTCAACCATTACTCTCAGTTACTCAACCATTACTCTCAGTTACTCAAACATTACTTTTCAGTTACTCAATCATTATGTTACTCATAATGTTTCACAGTTACTTGCAGGCTTTTTCCAGTTACTCGCAGGCTTGTTTCAGTTACTCACAGGCTTTTTTGAGTTACTCGCAGTGTTTGTTCAGTTACTCGCAGGGTTGTGATAGTTACTCGCAGTGTTTTTTCAGTTACTCGTAGTATTTTCACAGTTACTCTAAATGCTATTACAGTTACTCGTAGGGTTTTTTCAGTTACTCACATTATTGTCATAGTTACTCGCAGTATTGTCACAGTTACTCGCAGTGTTTTTTCAGTTACTCGTAATCCTTTTTCAGTTACTCGTAGTATTTTTTCAGTTACTCCAGGGTTGTGACAGTTACTCGTATGGTTTTTTCAGTTACTCAACCATTACTCTCAGTTACTCAAGCATTACTCTCAGTTACTCAAGAATTAATCTCAGTTACTCAAGCATTACTTTTCAATTACTCAAGCATTCTATTACTTTCAGTTCAGTTACTCGCATGGTTGTATCAGTTACTCGTAGTGGTTTCAGAGTTACTCTTACAACATTCAAAGCATAACTGAAAAAACAATGCGAGTAACTGAACCATTACTCTCATATTACTCAACCATTACTCTCAGTTACTCAAGAATTAATTTCAGTTACCCAAGCATTACTTTTCAGTTACTCAAGCATTCTGTTACTTTCAGTTCAGTTACTCACATGGTTGTATCAGTTACTCATAGTGGTTTCAGAGTTACTCTTACAACATTCAAAGCATAACTGAAAAAACCATGCGAGTAACTGTGACAATAATGCGAGTAACCGTGACAATACTGCGAGTAACTGTGACAATAATGCGAGTAACTGTAATCACAGTTAGAGTAACTGCGAAAACAGTGTGAGTAACTGTCACAACCCTACGAGTAACTGAACAAACAATGCGAGTAACTGAAAAAAGCATGCAAGTAACTGAAACAAGCCTGCGAGTAACTGAACACTGCAAGTAATGGTTGAGTAACTGAACAAACAATGTGAGTAACTGTCACAAACCTGCGAGTAACTGAACAAACACTACGAGTAACTGAAAAAACCATGCGAGTAACTGAAAAAACCATGTAAGTAACTGAAAAAACCCAGCGAGTAACTGAAAAAAGTGTGCGAGTAACTAAAAAAACATGCGAGTAATTGTGAAACACTACGAGTGGAAGACCTCAGTGGCTCCAACAAGACATCTAGTGTGGCAGACCTCAGTGGCACCAACAGCGTTGCGCCAACACCAAACCTGAGTAACTAAAATTAATTCTTGAGTAACAGAGAGTAATGGTTAACCGAAAAAACCCTGCGAGTAATTGTCACAACCTTGGAGTAATTGAAAAAACACTGCGAGTAACTAAAAAAAGGACTACGAGTAACTGAAAAAACACTGCGAGTAACTGTCACAACCATGCGAGTAACTGAACAAACAATGCGAGTAACTGTCACAACCATGCGAGTAACTGAACAAACACTGCGAGTAACTGAAAAAACCATGTGACTAACTGAGAAAGGACTACGAGTAACTGAAAAAACCCTGCGAGTAAATGTCACAACCCTGGAGTAATTGAAAAAACACTGCGAGTAACTGAGAAAGGACTATGAGTAACTGAAAAAATATTGTGAGTAACTGTGACAATACTGCGAGTAACTGTGACAATAATGCGAGTAACTGAAACAAGCCTGCGAATAACTGAACACTGTAAGTAATGGTTGAGTATCTGAACAAACACTGCGAGTAATTGTCACAATCCTACGAGTAACTGAACAAACACTGCGAGTAACTGTCACAACCCTGCGAGTAACTGAATAAGCACTGCGAGTAACTGAAAAAACCATGCGAGTAACTGAAAAAACCCTATGAGTAACTAAAAAACCCTGCGAGTAACTGAAAAAAGCATGTGAGTAACTGTGAAACACTGCGAGTAACTATGACAACAATGCGAGTAACTGAACGAGCACTACGTGTAACTCAAATAGTAGTTAGAGTAACTGAAAAAGCACTACGAGTAACTGTGACAACCCTGCGAGTAACTGAACGAGCACTACGAGTAACTCTAACAACAATAAGAGTAACTGTGATAGCCTAGAAAAAAACATTATGATTCAAACATTGTCCCTGTTACTCTGTGTTCCATATTGTGATAAACTGAAACGTAAGGAGCATGATTATCGTCTTGCGTTTGTGGATAAGCCCGCTCAATCAACCAAGGAGTTATTGAAGCACCTGAAGGTGAAGGACTTGGACTGTTCCATCGGCAGATCACTCGCGAGGAGACCACGTCGGGATCATACAGCTAGTAGATTGGCATGTTCATAATGACTTGTACATTCTCTCCGATCTTGGTGACTTCCAATGATTTACTTGATTCTAAAAACATTAAAAACCATTTCCTATGTTGGTCCTAGGTGATGTTGAAGCCAGCCAGCGACGAGATAGTCCTTGGTACACCCAACGACGAGAATAGTATCTTAGACTTCACCGACGTCGATGTATGTCTCCCTATGCTTGTCTACATGTCCCGTGAGAAACGTCCAGGGTACGACCACAACAAGAAAGCCGGAGCAATGAACGCCCTCATCCGCTCCTCTGCGATCATGTCCAATGGACCGTTTATCCTCAACCTCGACTGCGACCATTATATCTACAATTCCCTCGCCATCCGCGAAGGCATGTGTTTCATGACGGACAGGGGAAGGGACAACATCTGCTACGTCCAGTTCCGGCGGAGGTTCGAAGGGATCGACCCGTCCGATCGCTATGCCAACAACAACACCGTCTTCTTCGACGTCAATATGCACGCTCTCTATGGGCTCCAGGGACCGGTATATGTCGGGACAGGGTGCCTGTTCCGCCGGATTGCTCTGTACGGGTTCGACCCACCGCGGTATAAGGAGAGGCACGGGTCAGGGTGTTGTTGTTGCTGCTGCTTCCCAAGTCTCCGGTCGTCGAAGCGGAGTAAAAATGGCAAGGAGTAGGAAGAGACCCACGCACTCCGGATGTCCAACGGCGATGACGACAACATAGCTAAAGCCTTCGGTGGGATGACCATGGGAGCGTTCCCGAAAATGTTCGGAAACTCCAACATGATGATCGACTCCATCCCCGTTGCGGAATTCCAAGGCCGGCCACTGACAGACCACCCAGCCATCAAAAACGGCCGCCCACCAGGTGCGCTGACCATCCCTCGCGACCTCCTCGACGTCGCCACCATCGCGGAGGCGATCAGCGTCGTATCGTTCTGGTACGAAGACAAGACCCAGTGGGCCGATAGAGTCGGATGGATCTATGGCTTGGTAACAGAGGACGTCGTCACGGGTTACGGCATGCACATCCGTGGATGGAAACGCGTCGCATTGGATATTTACCTAGTATGCCACCATGATTTCAGAACACGGGTAACATAACATAAATACCCGCGCGGGCAATATAAACACACTATATATATATATATATATATATATATATATATATATATATATATATATATATGGCTCATCTTTATTGTCCGCGCGGGTAGCTACCCGCCCACCCTTCCGATCACTTTTTTTCAATTTTTTTTCGAAATTGTAGAGGACTATTTTGTCTAGCTCTCCAAAAAATTTGAGTCAAAAATAATATCATTTGCCCCTTCAAAATTAAAAAATCCGTCCTTATATATATCTGCTGTATATTTTGTACACAGTTACTTTTTTGGCCAGCAGAGTTACTTTTTTGACACCATAGTTACTTTTTTTTACAGCAGAGTTACTTTCTTAGCTAGGAGAGTTACTTTTTTGGCTGCAGGGTAGAGAAAATCTATGCTACCCGCGCGGACAATGAATGAACACCCATATATATATATATATATATATATATATATATATATATATATATATATATATATATATATATATATATATATATATATATATATATATATATATGGGTGTTCATTCATTGCCCGCGCGGGTAGCATGGATTTTCGCTACCCTGCAGCCAAAAAAGTAACTCTCCTAGCTAAGAAAGTAACTCTGCTGTAAAAAAAAGTAACTATGGTGTCAAAAAAGTAACTCTGCTGGCCAAAAAAATAACTCTGTACAAAATATACAACAGATATATATAAGGACGGGTTTTTTGATTTTGGAGGGGCAAATGATATTATTTTTGGCTCAATTTTTTTGGAGAGCTAGACAAAATAGTCCTCTACAATTTCGAATTTTTTTTTGAAAAAAAGTGATCGGAAGGGTGGGCGGGTAGCTACCCGCGCGGGCAATAAAGATGGGCCCTATATATATATATATGAGATAGAATTCGTTGCCCGGCGGGTAACTTAGCCCAAATCTACCCGGCAGAAGACACGGTGACATTTCCCTGTAAATACTTCAAAAAATTAAAAACAGCGGAAAGCGTTCGAACGCGACCTGCCCAAAACCCTCGCTCAGACCGTCGCTCTGCCTTCCCGCTGCCGTCGCTCTGCCTTCCCGCTGCCGTCGCTCTGCCTTCCCGCTCTGCCTGTCGTGCAAAAATCACCGGCGACCCGAACTCCTGCGTCTCTACTTGCTCCTCCATCTCCATCATCTTCGATTCCACGTCTCTGTGCATCTCAATTCCGAATCAGTTACCTCTTTCAATATGACGAGAACAAAGAAAGCGTCAAGGAAGACCTCGACAATGCCGCCGTGGAGAAGGAGTCTACGACCAGTGATTGAAGAAGACGATGACTTCGAAATGCAGCCCCATCAGGCCGAGGAGAAGATGGCCAATGAACCAGAAGAAGCGGCAGCCGCAGAATCACATACTAGTCAGAAAGGGGATGTGAACACCGGTGAAACGGGACAAGAGGAAGCTGCTACCCTGAAAGGGGACACCGAATGGGCTACGATGCCCAAGACAACAGATGTAGCGGATAAAGGGACATCAGTTGCTTCTGCGAAAGGGGATGCGAACACCAGTGAAACGGGGCAAGAGGAAGCTGCGAAAAGGGAGGAGGTTGCTTCTGCGACTCCTCTGTCAGAAACGAAAAGGAAGAAAAGAGGGGCTGCAGATCCCCTGACGAGCAAACCGTCCGAGAAAAGAGCAAAACAAAGTAAGCAAGTTACGGCTGAGAAAGAAGGCAAAGGATCTACCGAGACTGGAAAACCTCAGAGTGACAAAGTAGAGAGCAAAGAACGGCAAGGTAATTTATGATAGCATGTACATTACAAACGATAAACAGAAAGATATCGTATAGACAGTAACAACACATGTTAAAAGAGTAATTGTTATAAGAAGTAGAGTAACTGATACAGAACATTAGAGTAACTGTACGATAGCCTAGAGTAACTAGAGTAAATGCTGGAGTAACTGTGCACGATACCAAGAGTAACTGTACGATAGCCTAGAGTAACTAGAGTAAATGTTGGAGTAACTGTACATGATACCAAGAATAACTACATGATACCAAGAGTAACTGATATAGAATATTAGAGTAACTGTACGATAGCCTAGAGTAACTAGAGTAAATGCTGGAGTAACTACTATATAACAAAGCGTAATTTGCACACTTTACATATCAGTTTGACATATGAAAACTATATTGTTAAGCTAAAAAAGATTAAAAATATAGAGTAACTTCATTCCTATGCAGGAAAAAAAAGTGAAAGGAAAGGGAAGGCCAAAGAAACTAATGATACAGATAAGGCTGCTGACGAGATAGAAGAAGAGGAAATAAGGAGGAAGAAAGAAAAGGGAAAGGAAAAGGCAGCTGAAGGTAATATTGAATGGATTTGTAAACTTATTAAATTACTGTTACTATCATATGACACTTTTCATATGTTTGCAGTGGGGATAAAGAGGCTGTACCACAGGTGTTACCTAAAGAGCTACATCATAGCCAACAAGAGCGTGGTGTATACAAGTAATCAGATAAGAATGATGAGGGCGACGACATTTGCAAACATGATAAAGATGCCGAATCTTATAGTTGATGTATGCCTCCTGGAAGATTTGATAGACAGATATGTAGATGATGACAGGTTTTTGCTGGCCAGAGGGGTGGAAAGAAGGATGACGGTTGAGGATGTAGGGGTCATTCTAGGTATCCCAAGCAAAGGTATGGACATCATACCTAGGAAAAATTCTGAGATTGTAAGATCAATATGGCAACAATTTGCCAGAGCAACAGGTAAAAAAGGAAATGAAGAGGACACCGGTAAGAGGTTAAGGGAAAAGGATGTCCTGCACAAGGACAACTTAGCAAAGCTTTGGCAACAATTTGCACGTATCGACGATCGATCGGACTACCAGAACATGTGTCGTGCATGGATGTTATACCTGCTGGCAACATTTCTACTCCCAGAAACCAGCTATTGCACACCAATCTACATACTGCACTACCTAGACGATGTTACTGAAACGACGCAGATGAATTGGGCAAAGCTGGTGCATGGGAGCATCTTCAGGAATATGAAGATGCTGAAGCAAAATGTCCAGCTGAGGAGGAAAGAGGAGAAAGGGAAAACCACCCTCTACACAACAGGGTGTGTGATGTGCCTATGTGTAAGTGAATGAAATTATCTTCATCTACAAAATTGTTACAATAATGACTATGGGGGGCAGTTACATATGCATTGAATTTTCACTCTGTTTAAATGTAGATTTGGGCATATGAGATGACAAACATGGCAAAGCCAACGTTCCTTGACGCAAAGCCAAGGATAAAGAAGTGGGCTGCGCCGGTCGAGAAGTTGATGGATTTAGAGGCTGTGAACCCTAAGGATGTAAGAATATTTCTTATTTGTTAAAAAAACTAATATATAACATAATCCTGCAAGTTTGCGTTGCTAAATACTATTTTTGATTTTTTTATGGACAGGTTTGTGGAGGTATGAATATAGACCAGGGGGATAACTGGCAAGCTGCAAGAACAATGAAAGACATGCCCTACTACCTTGCGGATAAAAGAGCAAAAAGTAAACAAAAGCCAGACAAGGCGCCAACAAAGCCAGTCATCCAAAAAGGAGTGCCTGCTGATGACTCCAACCTGGCGAGAAGAATTGAAATACTCGAGGACGAGCTAAAGATGCAGAAGGAGATATGCACGAAAATTACTGTTGAAACATTCACTGAGCTGCGGAGAGAGAATAAACGGCTAGAAAACAGAATAGACGAGCTGGAAGAGGAGAACAAAAAACTGAGGAGAAAATTCGGAGATGAAGGTGACAAATCACAGTCACCTGTCGGTGGATTAGAACAATCTGCTGAAAGGTTCTCATCGGGGAATGCTCAAGAACCCAATAAGGATGTTGCTTCGACGAGCAAAATAGATAATGAGGGTATGGATAAGGGTGACAAGCCGATGAAGTGAGGCAGGCTGAGCCTCAGAAGAAAATATGTGCAACCGAATGACTCAGAAGATGAGAATGATGGGAAGAAAAATGATAAGGAGGAGGAGAAGAAAGAAAAACCAGCTGAAGGTTTGGACCAAGAAAATCTGCACGAGATGCAGAAGAAATATGTGAACAGCAAAAGAATATAATCGATGAAGAAGGGCAGAAGGAGGAGCCCAGAAAAAAATTGTCAAAGATAGAACAACAAATCATAGGAAGCATTGAGAAAAACGTGAAGAAGAGGAGGGAGGAAAAGGTAATGTTGCATCTCCTTTAAATTATATCAATAGTTGGGTAACTGTGTAAATACAGTAGAGTAATTGTGTGATAGAAGTAGAGTAACTATAGTAATATAAAGAGTAACACTAAGAGTAACTCAGATAGCACTGAGAGTAACTCTAATAGCACCGAGAGTAACTGGTAGAACACTGAGAGTAACTCTGATAGCACTAAGAGTAACTGATAGAACACTAAGAGTAACTGAGAGACCACTAAGAGTAACTCTGATACACACTGAGAGTAACTATGATAACACTGAGAGTAACTGTAAGAACATAAAGAGTAACTATACGATGGACTATAGTAACCGTACGACATATCAACATAGTATAACTAGTAGAAAATGAAGATTGATTCTAACATGAAGTGCTCTTTTGTTGTTGACAGCACAAGTTGTCAAACTTCATTGGTTTCGAGCATTTCAAAACAAAACAATCCAGGGAAATTGTCCACCACTTCATGGACAATATAGAAGAAATGTAAGAGAATTTGTTAATTTGCCAAGTGTACACATATAAAACATCGCTTATTCAATATCCAAAACTAATATGTATAACATCTATACAAACGATTGACAGGTCAAAATAAGAATGGAGATTCAGCGTTGACACTTGGTGCACGGGGAAGGACCTCGCCACCCTACTGTACAAAGATCAAATGATGCAATCACCAGTAAGAAACTAATAAATAGTAGTGTAACTCTTTGAGAACTTGTTGTTTTTTTCTAAACAAAGAAATCTTATGGTTATTTTTTCAGGTTATGGACTGCTTTGTACAGATGCTCAAAGCTACCACAAGTAAAAGGAGAAAGAAGGGTCTGTCATGGCACTGCTTGAGCACATATGCTCCGGTAAGAAGAACAAAAATACAAAAATATATACACAAAACTGAAACTTATAGATGTGAATTTGTATTTGCAGCAGAAGCTGGCGTTTCATGTTGAAAACATAACCATGTCGCAGATCAACATGCTATCTCCACTATTCAACGTCCCGATGAAAGATTGGGACACAATGGACTCGGTGTTCACCATATTGAATAGTGACAACCACTGGCACTTGTACGAGGTAAGTTTCAGGGAAGGAGTACACCGGTCTTATAACTCAATGAGTGGAAATAGCAAGTCGAAAAAGGAATTCATTAGATGGGTAAGCAATCTATAAAAAGAAACTCTATTTGTAGTGGATTGACAGGGTTAATGTTTGTTGATAGATGATTAATAAGAGTTGTAAATTTTTAATGCAGGTGGGTATTGTCCACGAATTCTTCAGGGGGGCAGAAAAAGGTGACCAACTGTCACAATGGGGACAGGAGTACCCGCTATGTCCACAACAGGCAGAAGGCTCACTTGACTGTGGGATCTTCGTTATGAAGTACCTAGAATTCCTGGTAAATGGAAAACAAATGGACTTCACCTGCGAGGACATGCCGGCCATAAGGGATGATATTTTTCAGAGAATGATGGCGAGGGGGGAGTTGCAACCTGTACAAGCACATCAAATAGATAACAATGAAGCCATCAAAGAAGGTCCATCTGAGCAAAAACAAGGGAGGAATAGATGAAAATCAAAAGCAACAAGAAGAAGAGAAGACAGAAGCACCAGATGAAGAGAAGAAAATGGATAAAGAAGCTGTTTCAAGCCTAGATAAATGGATGGATTTAAGCTGAAATACTGAATTATTAATTGAAATGTAAAACTTGAACAGTTTTCTTATGTAATTTTGATGTGTAACCGCTATGAGATACATTACTTGTGTGCTGTGAAAATCCTGAAAATTACATGTTTGATCTAAATCATATTGCAAATACGAGTATTTCTGGGTTTAATATATAGCGTTTTGTGCTTTGAATTTTGTGTTCTTGAATGTAAAACTATTGTGGTTTTGTATGGAGATATATACTTTGAGTTAGACTGTTGTGGTTTTACATATCATAGTTACTCTCAGTGCTAACATACCTGTATCGAGATATGTCTGCTTCTGAGAGTAACTGAGAGACCACTAAGTGTAACTCTGATACGCACTGAAAGTAACTATGATAACGCTGAGAGTAACTGCGAGGACACTAAGAGTATCTGTGACAACACTAAGGAGTAACTGTGATAAAACAAAAAGTAACAATGATAACACTGATAATCACTGATAACAAAGAGTAACTCAGATAGCACTGAGAGTAACTCTGATAGCACCGAGAGTAACTGGTAGAACACTAAGAGTAACTATGATAGCACCGAGAGTAACTGATAGAGCACTAAGGAGTGACTGAGAGAACACTAAGAGTAACTCTGATAGCACTGAGAGTAACTATGATAACACTGAGAGTAACTGTGAGAACACTGAGAGTAACTGTGACAACACTAAGAAGTAACTGAGAGAACACTAAGAGTAACTCTGATAGCACTGAGAGTAACTATGATAACACTGATAGTAACTGCGAGGACACTGAGAGTATCTGTGACAGCACTAAGGAGTAACTGAGAGAACACTAAGAGTAACTCTGATAGCACTGAGAGTAACTATGATAACACTGAGAGTAACTGCGAGAACACTAAGAGTATCTGTGACAGCACTAAGGAGTAACTGAGAGAACACTAAGAGTAACTCTAACATTCAGGAGTCTGCTGTACACGATTCTTTATTAAAGAAGGAACCAAAAAAGTGAAGAAAATAGAGCACAGATCTATAAAGATATGTACAAGAGTCTGCTGTACGATGTAAATGCACATACACATAGCACAGTGCATTGCTGTGTCATCAGAACAACACAGTATTGCTGGCATCTTTGCAACCCAACAGGACAGAGCACTGCTGTCCATATTTGCAGCACCAACAGCATAGAGCTGCTGGCATCTTTGCAACCCAACAGGATAGAGCACTGCTATCCATATTTGCAGCACCAACAGCACAGAGCATTACTCTCACTGTTTCACATATTTGCAGCACCAACAATACAGCCGGGGGCTTTCAGATCTTCAACATCTCCATCCTCTGCGACTGCTACGGTTTACAACACAGGCGGGGTCTTTCAGAACTTCAACATCTCCATCCTCCACAGCACCATCGACAGAAATCTCTTCATCATCCGCGACTGCTACGGTTTACAACACAGCAGGGGCTTTCAGAACTTCAACATCTCCATCCTCCACAGCACCCTCGATGGAAATCTCTTCTTCATCCACGACTGCTACGGTTTACAACACAGCGGGGGGCTTTCAGAACTTCAACATCTCCATCTCCACCTCTTCTTCATCTGCGACTGCTACGGTTTACAGAAGGTACAGTTTTACAGAAGAAATACCGACAGCCCCCTTAACATTTCAGTAGCACCCCCTTTGACCTTCTCCTCAGATCCCCTTTAACATTTCTTCATAGCCTACCATGGAGCCATTCATACAGCCAATCAACTACACCATTGATGACAAGACAGTGGAATCCATTCTACTTCCTATAGAATGGAACCATCTCCATTTCCACATCAACCCAGGCAAGACCACCTTCCTAATCGGAAACCAGTCTTTCCAGATAACCCTTATGCAGAATAAAAATGGGTCACTTTCAACTGCTAAGGGCTGGAAAAGGATGATCGCAGAGCTCAGTCTTCGCAAAGGTTGGATCATCTACCTCAAGCCAACTGATCACCAGACCCTCACAACATGGATCACAGATCAGTTCTTAGAAACACCAACTGAGCTTATTCCACTCTTCAGAATGCCTGGCGACGAAGTATACTCTAGATCGGAGGACTCTGCAGATCAGCTCTTCGTTAGGGACATATACCAAGCAGCACCGGGATCATTTGTAAATCCCATTCAGGTTGATTCATCCACAACAGCGGACACATCAACATCTGCAGATGACACTGCTTCTTCGTCTGTCCAGCGTTCCTTTCACAAATAGATATGCACCGGTGCCCTTTTCTCTTAGCCTTTGCAGCACTAAGGAGTAACTGTGATAACACTGAGAGTAACTCTGATACGCAGTGAGAGTAACTATGATAACACTGAGAGTAGCTGTGAGATTACTGAGAGTAACTGTGACAAAATAAAAAGTAACTCCAGCAACCAGAAAGTAACTCTACCAGTGTATGGCATATTAGAAAAAACTGACATTTCGTGAGTACACTGAACAAACCATGAAAAAATTGTACTAATCCAAAAATGTATGTATTCCAAAAGAAAAGAGTATTCAATGAATATAAAACAAAAAATATTCTGCAAAAGAGTAATATCTGATCAAAACAGATTCTTTGAAGCATAATCAAAGTATACATATAGCTGGTGGAGTTCAATGTAACACATAAAATACATTACAAAACACAAAAGTAAAAATACATGGATGGTTACAAAATCACTTTCACAAAAACTGCAGACAAAAAGAACAACCCATTACATGTTTGAATATCCCTCACTCACACGCTAATCAACTACAAACTCCACTAAAAAACGTCCAACATCAACAGACCACAAGATCAACAACAGGGATAATCATTAAATAGCAAACAGCAACAACACAGTCCATAATAGCAATGGACTACTTCTTCATAGGGCAGTTCCTGCTATCATGGTTGACCCCAAACTCTAAACAATTCTTGCACTGCCTCTCTCTTTTGGACTGTGCAATCTCAACTCCAGATTTAAACCTCACATCGATCGATCTAGGTCTTCCCTTAGTTTTGCAACTACTAGGTATATGGACCTTGACAGAAGAAGAGGAAGCTGTATTAGAAGCGGTTGCACCAGCGCCTGCACCAGGATCAGGGAGATCCAAATCTAAGAGCTCCTTTCGCAAAGCTAACAGTTTTTCATGGCAAAGATCTACAACATTGTTCCTAAATTCTATGTTGACAATAGAATTGTAGGCAGAAACAAGATGAAGAGTCCTCCCAGTGGATGGGTGCTTAACTGACGCTTTGCCAAAAATCAAAGGGTGTTCTCTGTACCCTTTAGTCCACCTCTTCAGAATGTAAGGATCGGGAAGAGTGCAATAGTCACGGCTCTTCAAATAAGAGAGGATGTGCCTGCAAGGGATGCCTTTGAATTCCAACATTAAGCAACTGCAGGAAACAATGTCACTAGATAACTCTTTCTTCAATATATGGGGAGTTCCAAGTCCACCGACGCGATACACCTCAAAGACACCTTCTGAAGCTTGCTTTACATTGTAGACCATACTTTGGTGAACCTCGGACTAGAATATCTTAAATATGGACTTGGTATATATACCTCTCATCTGCTCCTCTAGCGGCCACAGTGATGACAAAGGGAGGTTACTGTACTCGTCATCAAAATCTTTGAAATTTTCAATCTCTCGCACATGAGAGTACGCAGTCTCCAACGAACATACAAGTTCAAATAGAGTCTTCCTGCTATTCACATGGCTCCTAATGAACGCATTCAGGCTCTCGCTCCTTTGAGTCGTCCTCATGCCCGCAAAGAAGGAGGACTGCATATAGCACGGAACCCAATCACAACGCATCGCATACATATCAGAAAGCCAGGTGATGGACAACAAATCATGCTCCTGAATTATAGAATCCCACCTCTCTTCAAAAATGTCGACATCATCCACATTCCAGACACAATCATTCAACAAGCTTATGATCTGGTCCTTGTTAGGAATGCCACCAAGCTTGGAGGGAAGCTTCTGTAGGATGTGCCAGCTACAGAAGCGATGCTTGCAATTGGGAAAAACAGAGATGATAGCAACATTCATAGCAGGGTCCTGATCAGTTATGATGGAAACCGGCTCTTTGCCAAAACAAAGTAAGTACTGCTTGAAAACCCAAACAATTGAGTCATACTTCTCATCGACCAGCAGAGCAGATGCAAACAACACTGTCTTGCGATGGTGATCAACTCCACCAAACATTCCAAAAACCATTGAATACTTGTTGGTGCAGTAGGTGGTGTCAAACACAATCGCATCCCCGAACAGCCTGCAGTCTTCAACAGAGACGGGATCAGCCCAAAACAGATGAGTAAGGCAACAATTGGGGTCTTTTTGGTAGCTATAGAAGAATTTCAGATCAATGGCTTTGAAACTAGAAAAGCGATCTAAAACCATGTCGACGTTGTATTTGGCCAACTCTTTCCTCTTGCTACTGATGTGTCCATGAGCTTGTCTACTAGTAAATGTCATATTTTCATAGCCACCAGACTCGGATGCTATCAATGCAATTTGTCTCGATACAGGTATGTTAGCTTGGCTCATGGAAGAAAGGATCTCTTTTTGAGTTTCATCAAGAGATGAGTTACACTTGAGGTAACAGAGATGAGCAACGTCAACAAGTTCATGGTTGTGTTCCTCAACAAATGCAGTCACGACCCACATGGATGGGGACTTGTCCAGTGTGAAACGTATCATGGCTTCACAACCACACCTCTTCACAGAACACCTGTGCTTCTTTGACAACTTATCCTGCAAGTTACCCATTTCATCACAAACGGGGCTCAGAAGCCCTCTAGACCTCTTAGAACGACCAATCTTACCCTGCTTATCACGAACCAGATCTTTAGCAACCAGAATCTTACTTCCCCATTCATATCTATTGTCATCTTTCCTGATGTTAAACCCACTCATTCCAGCATAACTTGAATAGAAGGATATACCTTCATCTAGACTTCCAAACTGAAGGCCAACTCTAGGGACTGCAACTGGTGACGAAGAAGAAACATCAATAGAATGAGAAGACTGAGGATTATCATCATCACGGCCAACACTTGCATTAGCAGCATCCGTATCAAGGCTGGGATCCATGACAGTGTGTTGGAGTAACTCAGAAGATCAGAAGAGTAACTCTGTAACACAACAAGAGTAACTCGGTAAGGCAAAAGAGTAACCAATTATAACCAGAGAGTAACTCGGAAAATCAGAAGAGTAACTCTGTAACACAACAAGAGTAACTCGGTAAGGCAAAAGAGTAACCAATTATAACAATAGAGTAACTCGGTAAGGCAAAAGAGTAACCAATTATAACAATAGAGTAACCCGGTAAGGCAAAAGAGTAACCAATTATAAAAAGAGAGTAACTACGCAAAACATAAAAACATGAATGCCAGTTACTGCTTCAAAAATGACAATGCAGAAACAAAAATTGGGTTTCTTTCCCACAGAAGATAAAGGGATGAATAAACATTGAAATGATAAGAAAAAACAAAAAAAAACGAGTATAACTGAATGAATTTACAAAGAGAAATACAAAATCTACCTGAATGTAGCTTGAAAAAACTGTTGCTCGTACAAATGCAGATAGAACAGTGAATTCTCCCACCACCTCCACTCCCTCCACAGCAATTTGCTCCTGAATATGTAGATAGAGCAGGGAATTCTCCAACCACACCCACTCCCTCCTCCTCAGCGGCGTGAGCTTCAGAACAGCAGGTCTAAATGGTGGAATCAACTTGGTGAAAATCGATACCGTCACAGGATACACAAACGACAGTGGGAGACACCTTAGTCGTCCTGCTCTGCAAGATTGATAAAAGGGGAAACCGTTATCAGAGGTATTTCTGAGGAAATGAATGTAGGTATTTCTGAGGAAGAAATGTAAAATGGAGATCGAAATACACCAAGTTGGAATCAGAGGCGGAATTACATATGCAGGGCGTTAAGCGGCAGATGGGGGGTAGATGATCGGCAGATGGGAGGAAGACCGGATGTATCAGCCTGGCGGTAGCACAGACGATCGCGGATGACGAAGATGATCGGCAAATGGGGGGAAGACCGGATGTATCAGCCTAGCGGCGGCACAGACGATCGCGGATGTATCAGCCTGGCGGCGGATGGGAGAAAGACCGTATGTATCAGCCTGGCGGAGGCACAGACGACAGGGAATGACGTAGATGATCGGCAGATGGGGGGTAGACCAGATGTATCAGCCTGGCGGCGGCACAGACAATCGCGGATGACGAAGATGATCGGCAAATGGGGGGAAGACCGGATGTATCAGACTGGCGGCGACACAGACGATCGCGAATGGGGGTAGACCGGATGTATCAGCCTGGCGGCGGCACAGACGACCGCGGATGACGAAGATGATCGGCAGATGGGGGAGATCGGAAGAATCAGGCTGGCGGCGGCAGAGACGATCGGGTTTTTCTTTGCTGAACGCGTGCTACAGTAAGTTGGACTTAATTACATGCGCCTGCCACCGGGAACATGCTGCTGGGTAACTTAATCAACAGTACCCGCCGGGTAACAAATAAATAGCCTATATATATATATATATATATATATATATATATATATATATATATATATATATATATATATATATATATATATATGGGTGTTCATTCATTGCCCGCGCGGGTAGCATCGATTTTCGCTACCCTGCAGCCAAAAAAGTAACTCTTCTAGCTAGGGCTGTCAATGGGGAGGGTATTATCCATTTACCCTTACCCATACCCTGGAGGGTAAGGGTAAGGGTAAAGATTTTTATTACCCTTCATCCGTTTACCCGTTCCCCATTTCCCCGCTATACTATAAGGGGAGGGTAAGATATAGACATTATCCATACCCTTTTACCCTTTTACCCGCACATGATATAAATGTTACACAAATATAAATATTCTAAAGGGGTTTGTATGTAAATGTTTAACCCAAATACTTTATTCTATCATTGGAAAATGACCTGGTGTTGTGCTTGTAATACTTTCTTGTTGAGAGAAAAACATATATATCTTGCGGAAAATGAGGTGTTGGTGAAATACTTATTTGTTATGCAAACTTATGCAAAGGAAAAATAATAATTTATGCATAAAAAATTATTATTGTGTGAATTGACTTAACTTTACATGGAGAAACATATGATTTTGAATTGGATATAATATTTTATATGTTTTTATCAATAAATTAGTTATAAAATTATTAAAAATCAACACACAATGTGTATAAATTTTTTTTTTTCAAAATTACCCGCTTACCCTTTACCCTCCCCGTTTACCCTGTGGAGAAGAGGGTAAGGGTAAGGGGAGGGTAAGGGGATTGCTGAGAAGGATAATTACCCTTACCCTTACCCTCTACCCAAAGAGGGTAAGGGTAAGGGTAAGACCTTACCCTCCCCATTGACACCCCTACTTCTAGCTAAGAAAGTAACTCTGCTGTAAAAAAAGTAACTATGGTGTCAAAAAAGTAACTTTGCTGGCAAAAAAAGTAACTCTGTACAAAATATACATCAGATATATATATAAGGACGGGTTTTTTGATTTTGGAGGGGCAAATGATATTATTTTTGGCTCAAATTTTTGGAGAGCTAGACAAAATAGTCCTCTACAATTTCGAAATTTTTTTTGAAAAAAAGTGGTCGGAAGGGTGGGCGGGTAGCTACCCGCGTGGGCAATAAAGATGGGCCATATATATATATATAAATATATATATATATATATATATATATATATATATATATATATATATATATATATATATATATATATATATATATATAGAGTCAGGCTAGAATACACTCGAGTGTATCCGGAGCGGAATACACTCAAGTAGTTTTCCATGATGCAATATTTTTTTTGAAAATCTAATCCATTGATCTTCTTAAACATCTTGTGAACAACTCAAATGCAAAATTTGAGCACATTTGGATATGTATAGCTCATGCTATGAAGACCGCAAAAATTATGCATTTCAAATTAGTTTCGCGCGTCGATTTTGTTGCCCTTGGATGAGTGACTTACGCTCATCCAAATGGGCTCAAAATTTGTAGGTAGCCTAGTTATAGTATGACGGTGAAGATCAACGATTTACATTTTGCAAAAAATAGTCTTGATATGCAAACACACTTGAGTGTATTCGTGCGATCCGTGTTGGCTAAATGGACATCTATAAATCCCTTTGTTTCGATGATGACAAACATTTCATTCTTATTAATCTAACAAGCTACTTGAGTGTGCAGGACTAAGCAGGATGACAAAGTAGCAAGGGAAAATCCAAGAGCTTACTTAGTTATATTTTCATGCAATGTAATCAATATTGTAAAACTTGTACAAATATATATAATGTACAAGTACTTAGATTTGCATGTAAATCAAGCGTTAGATTTTCCCTAGCCAAACACCATAGTTAGATATGTCATCCCATTTAATTAGGATCACCTTTGCACACTCACACATATAATTAATGCTTAAATTGAAACCTTGAAACAGGATCATTCTCGGTCGACAAACTCCTCGACCGAGACACTCTCGGTCGACCATCTTCTCGACCGAGAAAGATCCAAAGTAGCCGTTAGACACAACAAACAAAGTAGTTGGCAGTTGCAAATGAACGTTAATCCAGAGAGCCTGTCGGTCGACAAAACGTCGACCGAGTAGGTGTCTCGGTCGACCATTCCTCGACCGAGATGGTCTCTGACAGCAACTGCAGAATAAATTAATTAGCCGTTGTTAAAGCAACAACTTTGTACCTAACGGCTAGTTAAGCACTTAGAAACCCCTAGAAGTTGTCTAGAACGTCCTTAAGCATACTTAGGCCATTCCTATAAATAGGACAAGCCATAGGACACTAGTACTCACTTGTTACACTTGAGAATACACTTGAGCATACTTGAGCAATCTTTTGCAAGCAATTTGAGCACTGTGATCATTGGCCTACATTCTCCTTAGCTCAATCTCGTGTCCTATAGGCTAGATTCTCCTACCCACAGCAATTACAAGTTCACATACTTGGCTAGGAGATCTTACGCTTGATCTAGGCATATCAAGCCTCGGGCTTAAAGGATAAGTTGTAATTTCTCTATTTCTTTCTTGTTCGTATTTATTCTTTGTACTCTCCTTGCTACTCCTAGGGTTGGAGGCTGCGGATTGGAGAGGGTTGACTTCTCGGAGGAGAAGGGGACTTCAAGCTACTTCAAGAAGGCTATCGCACGGGAAGCTACTTCAGAAGGCTGGTGCAACGGGAGTTGGTGCATCTACTTCAAGGGAAGGCTGCTTCGAGTTGGGCGATTACTTCTAGGTGAAGGCTGCTTGAAGGGTTTAGGGAAAAGAGATTGTATTTTATGTAATTCCTTGAGAGGTAATAAAATAAATTTCTTTTCAAATCCTGGTTGGGTAAGCAACCGGGTAGTGGACTGACTACCTTAGTATTTGCTAAGGAAGGAACCACTCTAAACCCTTGTGTCTTCTTGTCCAATATTTTTCTTTGTGGTTGCTTGAGTAATTAATTGTTAAAATTATCTATAAAACTCTATTCACCCCCCCTCTAGTAGTTTTCAGTTGGTATCAAAGCAAGGCTTCAAGGAACCCTAACAAGGTCTTGAAGAAATGGGTGATGGAATGCTCAACAACCTCAACATTGAAGGGACTCTTGTTGCTAGGCCACCGGCGTTCGATGGAACAAACTACCAATACTGGAAGAGAAGGATGCAGTTTTACTTCCAAGGCGTCAACTGGGATCTATGGAGAATGGTATCTACTCCTTATCAATTCCCTCAAAATGACTTTGCGGAATGGGATGCAAACACGGTAAAACAGGCCCAAATGAACGCAAAAGCCGTAAGCATTTTATATTGTTCTATTTCTGTAGGAGAATTTAATAGAATTTCAAATTGTGATACAGCGTATGATATTTGGCATAGATTTTCTATCACTTATGAGGGTACAGCCCAAGTTAAAAATTCCAAAATTAGCCTGCTTAAAACAAAGCTTGAACATTTTCGTATGGATCCAAATGAAACTATTAGTGAAATGTTTTCAAAATTCTCTACTATTGTTAATGGTTTGAGTGCCTTAGGAAAACCTGTTCCTGAGGAAGATCAATTATCAAAAATTCTTCGATCACTTCCTCCAAAATACAAGTTAAAGGTGACAGCCATTGCAGAAGCAAACGACCTCACTCGCCTCAAAATGGAACAACTCATTGGTAATTTAGAAGCTCATGAAGCAGATCTAGAAGAGGAAGAAAGAAGAGAACGTGAACACCAAAGTGGGAAGAAGAAGGATGTGGCTCTCAAAGCCTCAAAAGTTGTCACACAAGAAAGTGAAGAGTCAAGTGAAGAAGAAGAAGAAGCCTTAATCGTCAACGGTAAGAAGTACAAAAGGTTTAAATCTAACAAAATTTCTAGTTCCTCAACTCCCAGGTGCTTTGAATGTGGGAAGAAAGGGCATTTCAAAAATGAATGCCCCAAAGCAAAGAAGGGAAAGAAAAGCTTACATAAAAAGAAAGGAGAAAAAGCCTATAAAGCTGCCTGGGATGAGTCAAGTGACAGTGAAAGCGGAGAAGAGGTGGAATGTCTAATGGCAAGAGAAGAAAATGAAGACTCTCAAGAGGTAAGCCTAGTTGATCTTTCTAAAGAAGAGTTAGTTACTAGTTTACAAGAAACTCATGATAAGTATGTTGATGCCAAGAAGAAACTAAAGAAGGCTATAAAATCAAATAATGAGCTCATTGCCAAAGTAGATGAACTTTCTTATGAAAAGAATAACATTGATCTTGAAAATGTATCTTTAAAAACATCTTTAGATGATTGCACTAGAAAGCTACTCAATTTGGAAACCAATGTTGATCTTTTATCAAAAGAAAAGACTGATTTGCTAGCTAAACTACAAGATTATCAAACTCAACCTATCTTGTGCAACCATTCGGACTATGATAATATTGTAAAAGAAAAGGATTCATTATTTTCTGATTTAGACCAAGCAAGAAAAGATATACATAAGAATATGAATGACATTGCTACGTTGCAAAGAGAACTTTATAAGTTAAGAAGAAAAGATATTCTTGATAACATATTGAAAGTTGGTAATGTTTTCAATGGAAGAAAAGGTTTGGGATATGTTCCAAAGAAAAACCAACCCAAAAAGACCCAAACTATGTTTGTACCCAAGAACACAATGACTAGAAAGAGAAATGAAATTGACTCTATTACTTGTCATTTCTGCTTACGTCTTGGACATTATTGTTTTTCATGCCCCTACAAGACTAAGGAGTCCGACTTAGTTTGGATCCCAAAACCCCAAACTTAGAAGAATGGAATGTAGTTGAGATATGACCAAATGCTTAATTTTGCTATCTATATTGTCTTATCTCAACAAAAGGTGCTATGCTTATTGTTATTATTTTTTCTGCATTGCTGAAACAGAAATTCTGTCGGTCGAAGTATTGTCGACCGAGCTCTGGGTCGGTCGAAGTATTGTCGACCGACTGGATGTCTTTTACAAATAAAAATTTTACAGCACCTATTTCGGTCGAAAATTGGTCAACCGAGAAATCTTCTGTGTTTTTGCTTGTGATACAGTAACCTGCTCGATCGACAAATTGTCGACCGAGACAAATATCGGTCGAACAATTGTCGACCGACTGGTTTTCTGTATCAGAACTTTTATATATAAGCACTTAAAAGGTTTCTAACCATATCGGACCATCACATGGGTACCAAAATCTACATTTTAATGCAGGAATGGGTAGTTGACAGTGGCTGTTCCAAACACATGACCGGGAACAAGGACGCATTTCAAACTTTTGATGAAAAGAAAAGTGGAACGGTCACCTTTGGAGACAATGGTAAGGGGAAAATCGTTGGAATAGGTAATGTTGGAACAAATCTTGAAATTAAAAATGTTCTACTTGTTGATGGATTGCATCATAATCTAATAAGTGTAAGTCAACTATGTGATAGTGGTTATGATGTGTTATTTAACAAAACTTGCTGCAAACTATTAATAGAAAACACCACAAATGTCGTTTATGAAGGAAATAGAGTTGGAAATCTTTATATCCTTAAACCAAACTCTATGAAATAAGTAGTAGGTAAATGCTTGCTTGCAAATGAAAATACCTTACAACTATGGCATAAAAAGCTAGGACATGCTAGTTCCCATGCTATTAAAAAGTTAGTGAAATATGATCTTGTTCGTGGATTACCTACTTTGTCTTTTGATCAAGTTGAAAATTGTGAACCCTGCACAATGGGAAAGCAAACCAAAACATCTTTTAAATCAAAACATGTACTTAGCACCAGTAGATCCTTAGAATTAATTCATATGGACTTATTTGGACCAATGAGGACACAATCTATTGGTGGTAAACGATACTGTTTTGTTATTGTTGATGATTATAGTAGATATACATGGGTACATTTTATTGCAACTAAAGATGATACTATTCATGTCTTTATGCAATTTTGTTCCAAGATTGAAAATCTTTTACAACATAAAATATGTACCATTAGAAGTGATCATGGTGGCGAATTTGAGAATCATACATTTGAGACCTTTTGTACATCTCAAGGGTATACTCATAATTTTTCTGCTCCACGTACCCCACAACAAAATGGTATAGTTGAACGAAAAAATCGATCTCTACAGGAAATGGCTAGGACCATGATGCTTGAACACAACACACCTAAAACCTTTTGGGCTGAAGCTGTAAACACTGCTTGTTATGTGCTTAATAGAGTAACTGTTCACTCTCATTTGAAAAAAACTCCATATGAAATATTACACTCTAAGAAACCTAGAGTTGACTATTTTCATACTTTTGGCTCCACATGTTACATTCTAAATACCAAAGATGATAGAGACAAATTTGATTCAAAATCACACAAAGCATTCTTCTTGGGATATTCCACTTCTAGCAAAGCCTTTAGAGTATATAACACTATCTCTAGGAAAGTTGAGGAATCCATTCATGTTTCTTTTCATGAAGAATCAAAGTCTGAAAATCTAGATATCATTGATCTCACCAATCAATTCGACAATATAACCATTTCAAATGATAGTGAGACAATTCCTATATCCGATCCCCAAGTTGAAACACAACCCACACCTAGGCTTATCAAGGATCATCCCCAAGAACTAATTATTGGAGATCCAAATGATAAAGTGAAAACTCGGTCATCCTTCAAAGATGTTGCAAACATGGCTTTTGTTTCTATCATTGAACCTAAGAAGATATCCGAAGCTCTTAAGGATGATTACTGGATAATTGCCATGCAAGAGGAGTTAAATCAATTCACTAAAAATGATGTATGGGATTTAGTTCCTAAACCACAAGATAAAACTATCATCGGAACTAAATGGGTATTTAGGAACAAGCTCAATGAGGCAGGAGAAGTAATAAGGAATAAAGCTCGGTTAGTAGCACAAGGATATAATCAACAAGAAGGAATAGATTTTGATGAAACATATGCACCCGTAGCTAGACTTGAAGCTATTAGGATGTTACTAGCTATTGCTGCCCATAAAAACATTAAGCTATATCAAATGGATGTCAAAAGTGCATTTCTAAATGGCATCATACAAGAAGAAGTTTATGTTGCTCAACCACCTGGCTTTGAAATTCCAGAAAAAGGTGACCATGTTTATAAACTTAAAAAGGCACTTTATGGTCTAAAACAAGCACTTAGGAATTGGTATGAACGGCTCAAGACATATCTTTTTGATAATGGTTTTTCTATTGGAAATTCAGATTCTACTTTATTTTTCAAAACATATGCATCTGATTTCCTAGTTGTGCAAATTTATGTTGATGACATTATTTTTGGAGCTTCTAATGATTCATTATGCACACAATTCAGTGCCATTATGCAAAAAGAATTTGAAATGAGTCTCATGGGTGAACTAACATTCTTTCTTGGTTTTCAAATTAAGCAAACACCTGCAGGAATTTTCATAAGCCAAGAAAAATATACTAAAGAACTTTTAAAACGTTTTGGGATGGATCAATGCAAACATGCTACTACTCCTATGGCTACTTCTATCAAAGTTGATAAGGATGAAAATGGGGAACCTATTGATGATTCCTTATATAGAGCCATGATTGGTAGTTTGCTATACTTAACTGCTTCTCGACCGGACATTATATTTTCCGTTGGTCTTTGTGCTCGATTTCAATCTCAACCTATGCAATCTCATTTTCTAGCGGTTAAAAGAATTCTTAGATATCTAGCTGGTACTACTTGTCTTGGTTTATGGTATCCAAAAGGACAATCCCTGGATTTTAAAGCATATACTGATGCGGATTATGCTGGTTGTCGACTTGATCGCAAAAGTACTAGTGGTGGATGTTTCTTATTAGGGAGAGCCTTAGTATCTTGGTTTAGCAAGAAACAAAATACGGTTGCCCTATCTACAACTGAAGCTGAATATATGGCAGCCGGGTCTTGTTGTGCTCAAGTACTTTATATGCAACAGGTATTAAGCGATTATGGTTTTAATCTTTCATCTACACCTATTTTTTGTGACAACACGAGCGCCATAAACTTAGCACACAATCCTATTTTACACAGCAGAGCAAAACACATTGAAATCCGTCATCACTTCTTAAGGGATCACATCTCAAAGAATCATGTTTCCCTTCATCATGTTGATACGGAAAATCAATTGGCTGATATTTTTACAAAACCGCTTCCACTAGATCAATTCAACAACATTAGGAAGCAATTGCTTATTACTCCTTTGGAAGATGTTTTCTTTGATATCTGCGGTTCTTAAAACGAATTCGTTTACTTGTTTCATTTTGGCTTTTCAATGGACATCTTTTTCATTCGATTTGACGGAATATCTAATTAAGGGGGAGTTTTTATCAAAACAGTTATCAAATTAAGGGGGAGTCTTTTTATTAAAACGGTTATCTTTTTGAAATGACAAAGGGGGAGAGATATATAAAACTATAACTTAGTATTTCTGAAAAACTCAATCAATGAGTTTCATAAATATACTCTTGGCTTTACATTGAAAGTCGCTACATTCCCAAATGAATTGGATTTCATGTTCCATAATTCATTGGGAATAATAAGCACACATTTTATAAACAAGAGGAAAAGATACATAAGGCAATCTAAAGGTATGAAATTCATATGTTTTATATTTATTTTGGAAATGTTTGTCATCTTCAAAAAGGGGGAGATTGTTGGCTAAATGGACATCTATAAATCCCTTTGTTTCGATGATGACAAACATTTCATTCTTATTAATCTAACAAGCTACTTGAGTGTGCAGGACTAAGCAGGATGACAAAGTAGCAAGGGAAAATCCAAGAGCTTACTTAGTTATATTTTCATGCAATGTAATCAATATTGTAAAACTTGTACAAATATATATAATGTACAAGTACTTAGATTTGCATGTAAATCAAGCGTTAGATTTTCCCTAGCCAAACACCATAGTTAGATATGTCATCCCATTTAATTAGGATCACCTTTGCACACTCACACATATAATTAATGCTTAAATTGAAACCTTGAAACAGGATCATTCTCGGTCGACAAACTCCTCGACCGAGACACTCTCGGTCGACCATCTTCTCGACCGAGAAAGATCCAAAGTAGCCGTTAGACACAACAGACAAAGTAGTTGGCAGTTGCAAATGAACGTTAATCCAGAGAGCCTGTCGGTCGACAAAACGTCGACCGAGTAGGTGTCTCGGTCGACCATTCCTCGACCGAGATGGTCTCTGACAGCAACTGCAGAATAAATTAATTAGCCGTTGTTAAAGCAACAACTTTGTACCTAACGGCTAGTTAAGCACTTAGAAACCCCTAGAAGTTGTCTAGAACGTCCTTAAGCATACTTAGGCCATTCCTATAAATAGGACAAGCCATAGGACACTAGTACTCACTTGTTACACTTGAGAATACACTTGAGCAATCTTTTGCAAGCAATTTGAGCACTGTGATCATTGGCCTACATTCTCCTTAGCTCAATCTCGTGTCCTATAGGCTAGATTCTCCTACCCACAGCAATTACAAGTTCACATACTTGGCTAGGAGATCTTACGCTTGATCTAGGCATATCAAGCCCCGGGCTTAAAGGATAAGTTGTAATTTCTCTATTTCTTTCTTGTTCTTATTTATTCTTTGTACTCTCCTTGCTACTCCTAGGGTTGGAGGCTGCGGATTGGAGAGGGTTGACTTCTCGGAGGAGAAGGGGACTTCAAGCTACTTCAAGAAGGCTATCACACGGGAAGCTACTTCAGAAGGCTGGTGCAACGGGAGTTGGTGCATCTACTTCAAGGGAAGGCTACTTCGAGTTGGGCGATTACTTCTAGGTGAAGGCTGCTTGAAGGGTTTAGGGAAAAGAGATTGTATTTTATGTAATTCCTTGAGAGGTAATAAAATAAATTTTTTTCAAATCCCGGTTGGGTAAGCAACCGGGTAGTGGACTGACTACCTTAGTATTTGCTAAGGAAGGAACCACTCTAAACCCTTGTGTCTTCTTGTCCAATATTTTTCTTTGTGGTTGCTTGAGTAATTAATTGTTAAAATTATCTATAAAACTCTATTTACCCCCCCTCTAGTAGTTTTCAATCCGTACACTCGAGTGTATTCTAGCCTGACTATATATACATACATATATATATATATATATATATATATATATATATATATATATATATATATATATATATGGCCCATCTTTATTTCCCGTGCGGGTAGCTACCCGCCCACCCTTCCGACCACTTTTTTTCAAAAAAAAAAATTCATTATTGTAGAGGACTATTTTGTCTAGCTCTCCAAAAAAATTTGGCCAAAAATAATATGATTTGCCCTCCAAAATAAAAAAACCCGTCCTTATATATATATCTGCTGTATATTTTGTACATAGTTACTTTTTTGGCCAGCAGAGTTACTTTTTTGGCCACCATAGTTACTTTTTTGAAAGCAGACTTACTTTTTTAGCTAGGAGAGTTACTTTTTTAGCTGCAGGGTAGTGAAAATCAAAGTTACCAGCGCGGGAAACGAATGAACGCCCATATATATATATATATATATATATATATATATATATATATATATATATATATATATATATATATATATATATATATATATCACAGGTAGCTTGGAATTCTCTGTCCATGCCATCCGAAAAGTAACTATTTGGTCAGAAAAGTAAGCCTGTAAAAAAAAGTAATTGTTTTGACCAAAAAGTAACTATTCGAGTCAAAATGCAAAACCGTACAAATTACACAACAAAAATTCTAAAATAAATATGTAATTATATATTTGTTATAGCTGTTACTGTAAAGTAAGTAACTCTCTGGATGTGTAAAGTAAGAAACTTAAAAAAAAGTGATCAAAATGAGAGCGGGTAGCCACCGGCACGGACATTGAATGAATGTCATAATATATATATATATAAATATATATATATATAAATATATATATATATATATATATATATATATATATATATATATATATATATATATATATATATATATATATATATATATATATATATATATATATATATATATGTACAGGTAGCCTGGAATTATCTGTCCATGCCGTCAAAAAAGTAACTATTTGGTCAGAAAAGTAAGCATGTGGAAAAAAGTAACTGTTTTGACCAAAAAGTAACTATTCGAGTCAAAATGTAAAACCGTACAAATTACACACAAAAAATTCTGAAATAAATATGTAATTATATATTTGTTACAACTATTACAAATGTAACAGATTGCAAGGTAAGTAACTCTCAAGAAACTCCAAAAAAAAGTGATCAAAATGAGAGAGGGTAGCCACCGACGCGGTATTGGCTTTATCTGTTGCTCGCCTTGGTCAGGTCAAGTTCCCTGAACACGTCTTGTAGGTGTGTGAAAACCATGGGTGTCCCCTTTTCGTATACAACATATTTGTCGCAGGTTATCCATGGGTTCCTATGTGGCATCTGATGGTGAAAGACCCCCAATATGGGTGTACTGAAAAGACTTCTTTGTTGGGTCTAGTCTACTCAAGAAGCACCGAGTGCAACGGTTCTAGCAGCATGTCGAACATTAGCAGAGGCACACACACACACACACACACACACACACACACACACACACACACACACAGATATATATATATATATATATATATATATATATATATATATATATATATATATATATATATAGTCAGGCTAGAATACACTCGACTGTACAGATCACACGAATACACTCAAGTGTGTTTGCATATCAAGACTATTTTTTTGCAAAATGTAAATTATTGATCTTCACTGTCATACTATAACTAGGCTTCAAACAAATTTATAGCCCATTTGGATAAGTGTAAGTCACTCATCCAAGGGCAACAAAATCGACGCGTGAAACTAATTTGAAAGGCATAATTTTACAGTCTTTATAACATGACCTACAAATGTCCAAATGTGCTCAAATTTTATATATGAGCTATTCACAAGATGTTTAAGAAGATCAATGAATTAGATTTTTTTTAAAAATATTGCATCATGAAAAACCACTTGAGTGTATTCTGCTCCAAACACACTCGAGTGTATTCTAGCCTAACTCTTTCTCTCTTTAGAATACACTCGAGTGTATTCAAAGTAGAATACACTCAAGTGGTTTTTAATGATGCAATATTTTTTTTTTCAAAAATCTAATATGTTGATCTTCTTAAACATCTTGTGAATAGCTCATACGCAAAATTTGAGCACATTTGGACATTTATAGGTCTTGTTATAGACTGCAAAAAGTATGCATTTCAAATAAGTTTCGTGCGTCAATTTTGTTGCCCTTGGATGAGTGACTTACACTCATCTAAATGGGCTCAAAATTTGTATGTAGCCTAATTATAGTATGACGATGAAGATCAATGGTTTACATTTTGCAAAAAATAGTCTTGATATGCAAACACACTTGAGTGTATTCATACGATCTGTACACTCGAGTGTATTCTAGCCTGACTCTCTCTCTCTATATATATACACACACACACACACACACATATATATATATATATATATATATATATATATATATCCTCCAAATATTTTCCTTCAAACCTCCTTCCCTTCTACTCTGCCCACTCTCTATTTACACGGTTGTCAAAGTGGAGGAAGGGTGGGCAGTAGGTATCACAAGCCCTCTTCTTCCATGAATTTGCCTCTTTGGCATCTACACATCTTCATAGCGTAGAATTGTGACTTCTTTTGTAAACTCTTTCTCCATTGAGAAATAAACTCACTGTCGTGAATGGTTCTCTTGTTGACTTCAGAGATAGCAAGATGATACTCACGATGTAGAATATAACACTTATATCATAATATCAGTCCATCTTCTTCTTGTATCATCAAGCAGTATGATTGATTGGACGTACCAAGTTTCTACCTAGATAGGTTATATAATGTTCTATCACCCTCATCATTGATGCCAAGGTTGTGCCTCCATAACAATAGGCTTTTTTCTTAATTTCACCCATCCACGCTAAAAGAACGTATTGTACTAAGACTGTCAAAACCCCAAACCACTTCTATAACTACCCTAGCATACTCTAATAGAACAAGCCTGATTTACATAATCAGGTGTGGATTTCCATGTGGTGGAATAAGATCTGTTATTCGCTCATGTCAGAACCAAAACCTCCTCCAAATTATTCTGTCAACATTTTTCCTATTAAATCCAACATGCCCTCCACTGCAATCAGTCTTCCGGGTGAGGAGGGGCCCACCTCGCCACTCCCCTCCTCTCCTGCCCCATTTCAGGCAATGGCTTACTAAGGCAATGATCAATAGCTAGTTCGAGAGGATGATCAGCTACACTGGGACTGAGACACGGTTAAGACTCCTACAAGAGGCAGCAGTGGGAAATTTTCTGCAATGGGCGAGGAGCAATGCCACACGGAGGTAGACAGGGCTCGTGAACTTCTTTTCTCATAGAATAAGTAATAACGTGAGGAAGAAGCATCAGCTAACTCTGTGCTAGCAGTCACGGTAAGACAGAGGATGCATGCGTTATCCAGAATGATTGGGCATCAAGCGTCTATAATTTTCAAGTTCGCCGTCAAATCCCACAACCCTGGACAGGCAGTGGAAACTACTAGGCTGGAGTATGGTAGGTACGGAGGGAATTTCCAATGGAGCTGTGAAATGTTTAGAGATCTGAAAGAACACCAATGATGAATCTACGGGGCTGACACTGACATTAAGAGACCAAGGGGAGTGAATGGGATTAGCCAATAGTCCTAGCCATAAATGATGGATACTAGGCACTATGTGTATCGACTAGTGCAATGTTGTAGCTAACACATTCAATATCCCACTTGGGGAGTACGTTCGCAAGAATAAAACTCAAAAGAATTGATGGGGGCCCGCAAAAGTGGTGGAGAATGTGGTTTAATTTGATGCAAAGCAAAGAACCTTACCAAGGCTTGACATGCCGCAAATCCTCTTGAAAGAGAGGGGTGCCTTTGGGAACGTGGATTTGGTACGTCCCTTACTGACTGGACGAGAAAGAGAGATTGTCCCGAAGATGTGATTGGGGCACCTATCACTGTAAGAGAAATCAAAGCAAGCACCACATCAGCGGTTGAGGATGCAATTCCTTCTCAGGCTTAATCTAGGTGGGTACGAGACTCCACAACAAGTGAAATGTCTGATGCGAGGTTCGTTCATCACCAAGCCATAAAGATATCAAACTGGACTATCTCTCCCACTGTATGACTGTCATGCCTTGGTTGTCAGAACACAATCATCCTGGAGATCAAAGAGTAGCTATTCTAATAGAAGCCGTAGTCGCATAGAGGGATGAGGGGCAAAGTAGCTAGAGCAAAGCATAGAGGGATAGCCCCAGGTTAGGAAGAAGATATGAGTTGATCAAAGCCAGCTTCCCTGTTGGAGGTAGAATAAGATGAACCCAATGATTGTTCTAGTTCTAGAATGGCTATTCCTCACAATCGCTCCTTGTGATGCTGCAGAACCTTGGAAATTAGGATCCCAAGACGCAACAACACCTCTCCTACAAGGAATAAATGACTTACATCACACTATATTTTTTTCCTCACCCCGACTAGTGAACTATTATGCTTTCTTCAATTAATGGCTACTTCCAATCCCACCTCCTGGTTGTCATCACTCAATCACTTCCTTTTCTACTAAGTGATTGCTTAGGGACCTTAACATACAATCTGGGTTGTTTCCCTCTCGACTTTAGATCTTATCACTCCCAAACAGCTTCTTCTATTCCCCAAGTCCCCCATCTCGCTTCCTAGAAAGCCATTCTTGCATTCTGGATACCTTGAGTCGTTACTTAGTGAACGAGGGACATTGAAGACTTGAAACTACTTCAATTTCTTGTTTGTTGATATTTCTTGGGGGAATCAGAGGTCCCTTGCATTTTATTCCCCTTTTTGTCCTTCTCTTTTCCCTCTCCATCTTCCTACCGGTCAGTTGAAAGAAAAGTTCCCACCTATTTCAACTCAAAACCTTTCAGTCAAACTATATATATATGTATGTATATATATACATATATATATATATATATATATATATATATATATATATATATATATATATATATATATATATATATATATATATATATATATATATATATATATATATATATATATATATATATATATATATGGGACGTTCATTCAATGCTCGCGCAGGTAGCTACCTACTCCAAATTTGGTTACTTTTTTTAAAGTTTCTTACTTTACACATCCAGAGGGTTATTTTACCTTGCAAAATGTTACTTTTTATACAAAACAGTTACATTTGTAATAGCTATAACAAATATACAATTAATTACATATTTATTCCATAATTTAAACTGTGCATTCTGGCTGGTTTTACCTTTTTAGCCAAATAGTTACTTTTTGGTCAACATAGTTACTTTTTTGTCCAAAGAGTTACTTTTCTTACCAAATAGTTTCTTTTCAGGCAGCAGTGGTAGCAAATTCTAGGTTACCTACACATGTATATATATATATCACTACTACAGAAACAACATTCAATGTCACTTTTCTGGGCGTCGGTTATTTATAAAAACCGCCGCCTATAACATTCCACGCACTACTACAGAAATGGCTTATAAAGTCACTTTTCAAGGTGTCGGTTGTATACATAAACTGACACCTAAACTCTACAGTGTCGGTTGATAACATAAACCGACATCCAATCTATGAAGGTCGACCAGACATGGGTACCGCTTTTATTAAGTGTCAGTTAATTAATAAAAACCGACACCTAAAATCAACCGCCAAAACCAAAATTCCAGCGAAAAAATTACCTCCAAAATTTGACATATGGCGTCGGTTTATAAATAAATAACCGATGACTAAAGGTTATTCGCGGGACAGGAATAGTTGTCAGTTGTCTTTAAGTTAAAAACTGACGACTATAATCTAGTATAGGTGTCGAATTTTGGAAAAGAACCGACACTGTTGGTTTAGTTGTCGGTTATTTTGAATCACCGATGCTTATTGTCAACTTAATAGCTCACCAACGCGAGCGACTCTTCCCCTTTCCCTGTTTCATTCCTGATTTCAGTTAGGTCCGGCGATTTCTTGCTCGCCCCCGCTGCTCCGCCGCCACCGCTCCCTGCCACTGCTCCCTGCCGTCCGTGCTCCTGTCCTCTCGTCGCCGCTCGGTGTTTCCGCCGGTCGTTGCTCCTGTCCTCTCGCCGCCGCCAGCTTCCTCTGCAAGGTAACCCTTTTCTCCTCCGCCTTGCTTTTCCCTGACGGCCACCACCCCACCCCCAACCGCCGCTACCCCACCCCCAACCCCAACCATCACGCCGTTCCTGTGGCGCCGCCTTCCTCTCTTCTCCTTCCTCCGCCCTTATTCTTCCTCTACCTCACCCTAACAGTGCCCGACCTATAGAGCAGTGCCGGCGGCCAGAAGTAGCAGTTGCAGCTGTAGCGACGCCGTCCAGGAGTAGCTGGGCATGAACAACACTACCAAATGCTACCCTTGACTCCGACTAGGAGCCCTAAACTTGATTCCGCAGCCCCCTCAACCACGAGTAGCACCTAGCTGCATTTCTATCTGAGCCCTTTCCACCTGTGCATGAAGCAGGTCTGAACTAGGGGCAGTTCTGCCCGGGAAACACCATGAAAATTGCAGCCTTGAGTTCTGCCTTCAGGCCCAGACCCGAATCTACTTATTTGTATTTTTCATCTACTTATTTGTGTGTCATGCTATTCTGAATTAAGTATATATTTACTTCATAACTGAATGTTTAAGTAAGTTATAGATATCTTGATGATGAACTGTAATGCACACATGTGACATGCTTGGAATGTAAATGATGAACTGTAATGCACACATGCTTAACTTGTTTCATTGTTGAGTATATTGAGAATCTAATCACCCTTCTTGCTTAATGATGAACTGTAATGCACACATATGACATGCTTGGAATGTAAATGATGAACTTTTCCCTAAATTGCCAATCATGCTTTTAAAGACAATATCAATAATCACCCAAACTTGAAGAATTAGGATTTTGTTAATCATGACATCACATGTATTTGTTAACCCTAGACCCTAATCCACATTATACCAATCTGATAGTCCATGATAGAACAAAGCATAATGATGTTGACTGCAACTTTGTGCATCATGCTATTCTGAATTAAGTGTATATTTACTTCATAATTGAATGTTTAAGTAAGTTATAGATATCTTCACCAAACCTCTTTCGGAAACTTGTTTCATTGTTGAGTATATTGAGAATCCTAATCACCCTTCTTGCTTAATGATGAACTGTAATGCACACATGTGACATGCTTTGAATGTAAATGATGATCTTTTCCCTAAATTGCCAATCATTCTTTTAAAGACATCAATAATCACCCTAACTTGAAGAACTAGGATTTTAGGTATAAGAATGACAACACATTATTTGTTGGCCTAGAAACCCGTCCAAGATTTACTCATTAGGAGTTAATCTTGGATAGTCCCCGGTTTGGGACTGTTCTTGAACACCTCATCTCGCTTAGGATGTAAGTGTATAATGTGTATTGGGTTTTCAAGAAAATTTCGGCAGCATTTCCCCGTTTGTTCTCTAAGTACATATGTACTTGGAGAACAACGGGGAAATGTTGCCGAAATTTTCTTGAAAACCCAATACATATTATACACTTACTAGTGAGATTAGGTGTTCAAGAATGGGATAGGTGGTACACATTTATTATATATAATAATGACATCACATGTATTTTTTAACCCTAGACCCTAATCTTGTTGTAATATATACTTGTTTTCTCTTTGATCATAGAATGGATAGATCATGGATGTCCATTCGCAATCGCTGCACCCCAGAGTTTATTTCTGATCTTGACCAGTTTATTAGATTTGCCGAGGAACATAGGAAACAACCTGGAGATAGGTTCTACTGTCCATGTAGGCATTGTGGTAACAACTTGAAAGTCAACACTGGTGACGAAATCAAAAGTCATGTCACGTGCAACGGGATTATACAAGGCTATACACAATGGCACTGGCATGGAGAGATTTCAAACCTGAAACCAGTGGATGTCAATAGCAGTGCTTGTGTGGAAGAAGAAATTGCATACGATGACGTAGATGTGAATGAACCAGTTCCAGTAGACATCGTTGATGCGATGCTGGATAGTTGTGGGGTAGAGAACACTGATCCACCTCCCATTTTTAGAAACATTGTGCATGATGCTGAGATACAGTTATACACAGGTTGTACTAAGTTTATGAAGCTTAGCGCCGTGTTGAGATTGTATAAGCTGAAAGCTAACAATAGATGGAGTGACAAAAGCTTCACGTCATTGTTGTCTTTATTGAAAGAAATACTTCCTGAAGGAAACGAGCTGCCAATCTCAACATACCAGGTAAAGAAATTGTTGTGCCCAATGGGAATGGATGCCAAGAAGATACACGCATGCCCGAATGATTGTGTATTATTTCAAAAAAGGACTATGTGGATTTGAAAGATTGTCCAAAATGTGGTGCGTCACGGTATAAATTGACGACTTCGGGGGAGTCCAAAACTGGTTCTCCTGCCAAGGTGATGTGGTATCTACCTATAATATCACGGTTTCAACGCTTGTTTGCCAATCCGATAGATGCGGAGAATTTGAGGTGGCATGCAGATGTTAAGAAAAATAATGATGGGATCCTACGACATGCGTCTAATTCCCCACAGTGGAAGAAGATTGATCTATTGTACCCTGAATTTGGTGAAGAAGTCAGTAATATAAGACTTGGGCTTTGTACAGACGGGATGAATCCGTACGGGACATTGAACAGCCAACATAGCACTTGGCCAGTCATGCTTGTTATATACAATCTTCCTCCCTGGCTGTGTATGAAAAATAAGTACGTAATGCTGTCGTTGTTGATATCGGGCCCTAAACAACCTGGAAATGACATCGATATTTATCTTGAACCTCTGATTGATGACTTAAAGAAACTCTGGGGTGAAGGTGTGATGACCTATGATGCTTCACGAAGAGAGACATTTCGTTTGCATGCTATGTTGTTTTGCACTATTAATGACTTTCCATCATATGGGAATTTGTCTGGATATAGTGTCAAAGGAGCTAAAGCATGTCCTATACGTGAAGAGAACACTGATTCAACAAGACTAAAATATGGCGGTAAGACTGTATATCTCGGTCATCGAAGGTTTCTTCCAAAATTCCATCCGTATCGTAGGAAGTGCAAAGCATTCAATGGATTGAATGAGGAACGGAGTGCACCTAAACCTATACCAGGGGAGGTTGTTTATGAAAGAGTAAAAGACTTTGTCAATGAATTTGGTAAAAGATCACAATGTACTATGGCCACACGGAGTGACAAATCTTTATTCAAGAAGAAGTCAATATTTTGGGATCTTCCTTATTGGAGTTCTTTGACAGTCAGGCATTGTATCGATGTCATGCACGTTGAGAAAAATGTCTGTGATAGTGTCATTGGTACTTTGTTGAATATACCAGGTAAGACTAAAGATGGGATAAAATCCAGACTGGACCTACGTGAAATGGGAATAAGGTCAGAATTAATAGAATTTCGTGAAATGGGAAATCAGAGAACATACTTACCTCCCGCTTGTTACACATTGCCTAGAAAGGAGAAGAAAGCTTTTTGTGAATGTTTGGTAAATGTTAAGGTGCCACAGGGTTACTCATCCAACATCCGTAGCTTGGTATCAATGAAAGATCTGAAGTTGATAGGTCTTAAATCTCATGATTGTCACACTCTAATACAACAAATATTGTCGGTGGCAATTAGATCTATATTGCTGAAGCATGTAAGGTTTGCAATCACCAGACTTTGTTTCTTTTTCAACAGTCTGTGCAGCAAAGTTATTGACCCTGATACTCTCGATAAATTGCAAAGAGAAGTGGTTGTTACCCTATGTCAGCTTGATATGTATTTTCCTCCGTCGTTCTTTGATATCATGATACATCTTGTTGTCCACTTGACTAGGGAAGTGAAAATGTTGGGACCAGTTTTCTTGCATTGGATGTATCCCTTTGAACGATACATGAGCATTTTTAAAAGTGATGTTCGAAACCGTTATCGGCCTGAAGGGAGTATTATCGAGGCAAAGCATTCAATGGATTGAATGAGGAACGATACATGAGCAGTTGGAACACGGTCACTTGTATATTTTACACAACATGGACGAAGTGAATGTTTATATCGAGGAACATACCAATTTCATCAAGAGACAATATCCTCGAGCCAATACAATGTGGCTTGCTAGAGAGCATAACAAGACATTTATTAAGTGGTTTGAAAATAAAGTCTTACATCAACTATCTCAAATGCCAGATGATATTACTGAAACTATCAAATGCCTCGCCTTTAAACCAAAATTGACTATTATGTCTTATGAAGGGTATGACATTAATGGATTCACATATTACACAAAGCGCCAAGATGATAAGAGTGTCGTCCAAAACAGTGGGGTCACCCTTCAAGCATCGACTATGTTTTTTGCAAGTGCAAAGGATAAGAGTCCACGTGAATCTAAAATGTCATATTACGGTGTCATTGAATACATATGGGAGTTTGACTACATAGATTTTAGAATTCCGCTCTTCAAATGTAATTGGGTTGATAACACCAAAGGAGTTATAGTGGATGAATTGGGTTTCACTTTAGTGAACTTTGAAAAGATTGGCGAGAAGGATGAACCATTCATATTGGCATCACATGCGAAACAAGTATTTTATATCGATGATCCTGCAAATGATAAATGGTCAGTTGTTCTTCATGGTAAAAGACAGTTCATTGAAGATCATATAGATGAAGAACAGTACTATGATAATTATGATGACTCCAGTCCATTCTCAGTTGGGTTGCCAATACCGACAAATATTGAAGCTAATGATGACTTGTATGTGCGCAGAGATCACAATGAAGGATTGTTAATTGATAAAAAATTGCAACATTAGAGGCATGTTTATACAATGTTTTTTTATATGTTTTATTTTTCTGAATGTGAACTTTACAATGTGAATGTGAACTTTACAATGTGAATGTGAACTTTACAATGTGAATTTTACAATGTGAATTACTTTATAATGTGAACTTTACAATGTGAATGTGAACTTTACAATGTGAATTTTACAATGTGAATTACTTTATAATGTGAACTTTACAATGTGAATTACTTTACAATGTGAATTTGAACTTTACAATGCGAGCTTTACAATTTGAATTACTTTACAATGTAAACTTTACAATGTGAATGTGAATTTTCAGATGGATGAGCATTCTCCTGATGACCGTGCTGATGATTACTGTGAGGGTGAGGACATCAATGCACCACCTCACAATGTAAGTTTTAAAAATATATCATATATTTATATCTATATGTCCATTTATAGTTATATCTTGTAAATGTGTTTATTTTGTCAAATTTTAGGTTGATGATGCACATGTACCATCTGAAGCACTTGAGGCACTTGATCAACAACACCAAAAAGTTGACAGGAGAAGGGGCATCACTATGATGAAGAAGTTAATAGCGCAAAAGGGCAATGGACCCAAAATTGTTGTGGATTTTGATGATGCAAGAAATGCATCTGGTGTGAATCACAATTCATTTGTTTCATATCTTGGGTATGTTACTCGTAGCCATTGCGGTTATAAGATAGATTCTTGGCATAAAGTTTCTAAGGAGAAGAAATACGTAATATGGAAGGATTTATGCATGAGTTATTATTAATTTGCAATTATATTTTGTAGATTACTAATTTTTTGGATACTAGTTAATAGCAATTCTAATTTGCAGAGTATATTTGAATTGGATGAAAAGCTGCATCGTAAATGCGTGATGCAACGCTGTGGGAGAGTCCTAAGAAACTATAGGAAAAATCTTACCCGAGAATAAATAAAAGAAGCCGACAAGAGGAAGAAGACAACCACTAAACAGTGGAACTTCCTGGACAAAGAAGAATGGGACGCGTTTGTTGCTTCATGACAAACGGATGAATTCAAGGTATTAGGCGTCAGTCCCAATCTCATTAATATATGTTGTATTCACCTATTCAAGATTAACATTTACTGTTACTAACCAAATCATTAATGAGCATACTAACTAGGCCCTCAGTGAGGCACAAAGATCAAGGCGTGCATTGAATGTGCATGACCACACAATGGGTCCAAAGGGGTATGCAGGCATTCGCCAAAGACTACAGTCTGAGGCTACTGCTCAGTCTGCTGATACTCAGGAGTCCTCCACTGTAGGTAGCACACCTCTGCCTCGCCATGATATCTGGATAGCTGGGAGGCAAAATAAGAAGGGAGAAATAAGGAAGCCTGCAACTGTTGAGGCGGCTGCAAAAATGGTAAAATACAACTCTTACAGCAATTGTTCAAATATTGATTATTTGTGGTGTTTACTTAATTACAAATTTTTGTTTTGGCGATTAGCGGGAGCTGCATGAGCTGAGGAAACAAGGCAAGTTCATCCCTGAGGGCACAAGGGATGAATTGACAGTTGCTCTGGGTAACCCAGAGCATCCTGGACGTGTTAGGGCTGCAGGCGCTGGTGTGGGCATCAAATCTTTTTTTGGGCCATCCCAGCGCAAACATGTCCCAAAAGTGGGACTTTCACAAGAAGAGGTAACATATTCTTTCTTTATAATGTTACTATAAAAGAGAATTCAATAATTAGAAGCTAACATTTCTTTTATCCATGTATAGGTAGATCAGCTAGTTGATAGGAAACTGGAAGAAGCACTAAAAAAGTGGCAGGCATCTCAGACTGCCACTCAGCAGACAGTACCTATCATAGCATCCCGCTCTACTCCTACTGTAGAAGTTGGGAGTAATCCTATAGACCCACCACCTAGCACATCCACTGTAAGTATTTTTATGTCATAGTAACTAGTTTTTTAATTCAAGATGATATGTTTTCAAGATGATATGTATATATGTATATAACATTCTTTACACAAAAATTTGTAGGGGTTGAAGCCATGCCGTCTAAAAGTTAATGAATACGTCGTTGCAGAGGTGTCGACTTACCCATCCCTACCAGGGGAAATGTTTCACGGGTCTCCATTACCAGCTGGTTGGATTCGTGTGAGCTCGGTACATATATTCCCCAAGTGGATGGATCTTCCATTGCCATATGCCCACCCAGATTGTGAAACACTTGGTGAGGCACTAGGCGAAGTGATATTGTGGCTAAAAGTGGACGTCATCTTTACTGAACTTGTATGGTAAATTTACATTACGTTAAATTGTTAGTGTGTGTATATGATGTCAGTTGATCTGAAATTATTATATATATACAGGTTAAAAAGAAGACACCCACAACATCTAGGCCTCCACTTCCACCTCCTACATTACCCAGTTGGGTTCCACAGGACCTAACTGTCCCGTTAGGTCCTAACTGTAGGGGTATGGCAATATGGTTAGGAAAACATGATATAAACTGCCCTATAACTGTTTCTATAGATTCATATGCTGCAGGTCAATCATACGAAAGCAAACTATTTATACAAGATATTTTGGAGTTGTTTCGATATGATTGGCTAAATACATATGTGATAGAGCTATGGATAAGGTGAGATCTTCTTTATACTTCCATATACCTTGTGTAGGATCTGGTGATCTGGTTTCTTATTTATTAATGCATGCGTAATTAATACATATTTTGCAGCTACTTAGACAAGAGATGTGCAGATTTTGCATTCGAACATGTAGGATTTTTGATTCCATCTTTGATTAGTCTAGTAGCTAAAGACCCTCCGTCAGTTCAACAATATTGATGTGAGGCTTTTTCAAATTTTGCTTAAAAAAAGAAGACGATGATAATGGCTCCATTCAATGTAGAGTAAGTTTACTTTGCTTATTAAGAAAATAACATTTTTATTGTGGATTTTGAGTTATTAATTTTTAACTTTTTTACCTCTAGTGGTATGCATTGGAAGTTACTGGTTATTGTCCCCGAGACATTCACTGTCTATTATCTAGATCCTAAGGGGAGTAAATTGAATATAAAATATGGACACATAATGAAAATGGCATTATTCTGGTGAGAAATATTTTATTTTCATATCTGTTAACATATGTTATTACATTACTATTTAATTATGCAATGTACTGTGTTACATTAACATGTAGGGGTTTTGATGAGTTCAAAAAGGCTGCAGGAAAGGTCCCCACGAAAAAGAACCATCCAATAATTTGGAAGAACGTGAAAGTAAGTTCCCGACTGTAATATATGTATATATTATTTATGTGAACAATGCTTAATTAGTTGTATTTTTTAATATTTTGTATGTTTGAATTTATAGTGTGCCACACAAGACAACGGATGGGCATGTTGATACTACATGATGTGATTTATGCACATGATTATCAAATATGCCGCAATGGACATCGATTGTATTTCTGAGGGTATTATATAGTCTCATTAGATAATATGAAATATATCAATCTGATTTATAGCTCATTAATTATATATATACATTATTCTCTTTACAGGTGTTTACAACTGACCACACTACAGGAAATGCCTTACCAGATGTACATGCTCCCTATACGACGGGAGAATTAAATGAAGTAAGAGAAGAATGGGCAACAACCATACAAGTAGTGGGGGATTTAAGATATAATTGGGATGCTGATAGCGAATAATGACTAAAGAATTATATTTTGTAAATGAATTTCTGAATTATAATATATGTGTGAATGTTTCTACATGTCTGGATGTTTCTACATGTGTCTGAGTGAATATGAATGAAACTGTTGGTTGCTATATGAATGTTTCTACATGTGTGAATGTGAAAATGAATGGAACTACAGATTGCTAGCTACATGAATGTTTCTAAATGTGTGAAAATCAAATGGAACTGCAGGTTGCATTGCTAAATGTGTGAATATTTTTGTTGTTAATTTTGTAGGTTTGTGACCTGTTGTTGGCTGATATCAATGGATGTCGTAAAACCTGTAGTTCATAACTAAACTGCAGGTTTCTCATCCTGCGACCAGCCATACAGCAGGTCTGCAGACTGACAGAAAAAAAATAGGCGTCAGTTATTTGTATAAAACTGACGCCACATAGTTACAGTGTGGGTTTTATATAAATACCGACGCCTATTTCCTATGGCGCGAAGGCATATGGCGTCGGTTTCTTATCTAACAACCGACACTGATAGTGCCCAAGATGGCACCCTTCTGTGTGGCGCGAAGGCATATGGTGTCAGTTTGTTATCTAATAACCGACGCCTATAAGGAATATGACGTCAGTTGCTTATCTAATAACCGACGCTGATAGTGCCCAAGATGGCGCCCTTCTGTGGCGCGAAGGCATATGGCGTCAGTGTCTTATCTAATAACCGACGCCTATAGTGCCCTGCTGGCGCCCTTCTGTGGCGTGAAGGCATATGGCGTCGGTTTCTTATCTAATAACCGATGCCTATAGTGCCCTACTGGCGCGTTTTCGGTGGCACGCGAAGGGTTATGGCGTCGGTTTTTGAACCAACGTGTAACGGCTGGGCTTTTAGCGTCGCCCACATAGGTGTCGCTTAGAAACTGAAACCAAAGGCCTTAAATAACCGACACTAAAGGTCGGTTATGTACTAGTGACGTCGACTATTTAGTAAATCCGACGTCTATATTCGAAGACCAGCCAGACACAGGTACCGCTTTGTATTCAGCGTCGACTAGGTAAACCAAACCGAAGCCTAAAATCGCCTGTGAAATCCAAATTTCGAGCGAAAAGAAAAAGTGTCACATACAACGTCGATTTTTTTATACACAAACCGATGGGTATGTATGATGAGAATTTGTGCGAAAAGTGTCACATACAGTGTCGGTTATCCTTTGATAACCGACGCTGATAATGGTTCCCGCCAAATAATTTAGGGCAAAATATTGTTCAATTGGATGTCGGTTTTTACGATCAATCGACGCTGAAGATGTTTAGGTGTCGGTGTTGTAGACAACCGACGCCTTTTATGAACTTAATACCCCCGTGATCACCTGACTGTTCCCCTTTCTTTTGTTTCATTGCAAGAATTTATCTCCCGCTGCTGCTGCCGCCCGACTACAACCCCCACCCTCCGCTGCTACTGCTTGTGCGCCGCAGTCGCTCCGCCACCGCTCTGCCACCGCTCCCTACTCCTTCTGCGCCACCGTCTCTGGTCCTAGTCGCCGCGCCCTGTGGCTACCTGCCTACCCTGCGTCGGTGGTCCTGGAGCTCGCCGCGCCTGCCCTGCGCCGGCGGTCCTTTTCTCGACCTCACCTCGCCGCCGACCTATCGACCTCACCTCGCCTTGACCTCGCCCTTCTCGTTTTCCCAAGTACCTATCGACCTACCCAGGCGACACCCAGGCGCGCCTAGGTGGCCAGACGTTCACCTAGGGTCCCAAACCCAGGTGCCCAGCCTAGTTAGGCCTCTAGGATGCCTGGGCGATGCTTGGGCCGTGCCAAGGCACAATGCTGCTGTGTATTTTTTTTAAATTAAGTTATTTAATGATTTGTGTTTATTTATGTACTGATTTGTATTTATTTATGTATTGTTTCAGGAATTTATTGATCATCTACTGCTGCCCGCCATCTCCCTACCCGTCGCCTGCTCACCTGCCTGCTTGCCTGCCTACTCGCCTACCCTCCGTCTCACCCAAACAGAGGTAAACCCTATTTTATTACACTGCTTGATCTTTAATCACATAGACTTAATCAACATTGCTACTTGTATGATCCTAGTGATTAAAAGCACTCTTTCCTGGTCCCTTCAGTAACTAATGTTCCTTTGAGATGAGTGTTAATTGATCTTGTTTGCTTACTTTCCTTGTAATGCCATGTTTTATGTGCTATGACCTAGTCACCTTTAGAGTATTAAAATGATGCAAATTGTACACTTGTTAAATTTGAATCTATAAATCCTATGAATTGATATCACCCCACAAAATTAGTAGTCACTATTATGTCTTGTACACTCTAGAATCAAGATCTAATACTCTTATGCTATTTTAACACCATGAGACATTTTTTGCTCATTCTAGTGGATTATTATGACCTATGATGACCTAACATGAAACCATGCTCTTAATGATATGATTTACATATCTATTATTGTGTTTGTTGGCCTAGAAACCCGTCCAATATTTACTCATTAGAAGTAAATCTTGGATAGTCCCCGATTTGGGACTGTTCTTGAACACCTAATCTCACTTAGGATGTAAGTGTATAATGTGTATTGGGTTTTCGAGAAAATTTCGGCACCATTTCCCCGTTTGTTCTCGAAGTACATATGTACTTAGAGAACAACGGGGAAATGTTGCCGAAATTTTCTCGAAAACCCAATACACATTATACACTTACTAGTGAGATTAGGTGTTCAAGGATGGGATAGGTGGTACACATTTATTATATATCAGAATGACATCACATGTGTTTGTTGGCCTAAGTGAACAATCTTTGTTCTTTATATTACTTGTACATTCATATAAATTAGAATGAACAATCACTAAATTATATACTGTTTGTATGGAGTATAAATTAGAATGAACAATCTTATTCTCCTATACATTGATAAAAGATCACAATTTTAGAAGCATGTATGTTTATATTTTTTTATTGAAGCTAAATGTTTGCTTTTTTAATATCAATATCATTTTCAGATTTGAAGTTTCATTATCTTCTAGTTAATAAAAATGCTAAATGTTTGCCTTTTTAATGACATTTTCAGATGGCTGACCATGATGAGCATGATGTCCATGATGAGCATGTTTTCCATGATGAGCATGGCGAGGATACCAATGTAAGTTCTAAAAACATATCCTGTATTTCTATAAAATTCATTATCTTCTAGTTATGTCATATATCCCATATTTCTATATTGGGCTAATTCAGTGTGTTTATTTTTGTCAAATTTTAGGTTGATGATGCACATGTACCCACTGAAGCACTGCAGGAACTTGATGCACATCATCAAAAAGTTAACAAGAAAAGGGGCATCACTCTATTGAACAAGTTAATAGCGCTAAGTGGCAGTGGATCCAAATTGGTTGTGGAGTTTGATAATGGAGGAAATGCAATTGATAATTGAAGTCAGCCCTTGAACAGTGGAACTTCTTGGACAAAGAAGATTGGGACAATTTTGTTACTTCAAGAAAATATGAAGAATTCAAGGTATTAGGCGTCACTCCCAATTTAATTAATATACATTGTATTCACCTATTCAAGATTAACATTTAGTGCTACTAACCAAATCATTAATGTGCATACTAACTAGGCCCTCAGTGAGGCGCAAAAAGCAAGGCGTGCACTGAATGTGCATGACCACACTATAGGAGAATAAGAGAGTCGAGGATATAGTTGCTAAGAAGGTCAATGATATAGTTGCTGAGAAGGTCAAGGAAGAAATAGTGCGGTGGCATGCATCTCAGGCTTCCAATCAGCCTATGGCGACCTACTCTTCTCCTGATGTACAGATTGAGAGTAATCATGTAGACCCACCACCGCCTAACACGTCTACCGTAAGTATTATTTATGACATTGTAGCTAGTCTTTTCAAGATGATATGTTTTCAAGATGATATGTATATATGTATAATATTCTTTACATAAATTTGTAGGCATTGAAGCCATGCCGCATAAAAATACAAGACTATGTTGTTGCAAAGGCGCAGGCTTACCCGTCCCTTCCTGGGGCAACATTTCACGAGACTTCAATGCCACAGGACTACGCTCGTGTGAGCCCGATACATGTATTACCCGATTGGAGGGAAGCTACATTGCCATATCCCCACCCGGATATTGATACACTTGCTGAGGTAGAAGGCGAGGTGATATTATGGCCCAAAGCAGATGTCATCTACACTACTGAAATTGTAAGATAAATTTACATTACTTTAGATTGTTAATGTGTATATATGAGGTCAACTGATTTGAAATTATATATACATGTTAAAAATAAGACACCCAGAGCACCTAGGCCTCCACCTCCACTTCCTGCATTACCAAGTTGGGTTCCAACTGACCTAAAATACCTGTTAGGTTCTGCTTGTAGGAGAATGGCATGTTGGCTACGGGCACATAATATACATTGCCCTATAATTGTTTCTTTAGAAGCGGATTATGCAGGTCAATCATACGAAATCTCTTTATTTATACAAGATATTATTGAGATGTTTATGTATGATTGGCTGAATACATCAATGATAGAGACATGGATAAAGGTGAGATCTTGTTTATACATCCATATACCTTGTGTAAGATCTGGTGATCTGGTTTCTTATATATTAATGCATACGTAATACATGTTTTGCAGCTACTTAGTCGAAGATCAATGCAAACAAATTTCATTTGATCATGTGGGATTTTTTATTCCATCATTGATTAGTATGGTAGCTAAAGACCCTGATAGTGTTCAACAATACTGTATAGATGCTTTTACAATTTTCAGTCAGCAAAAGAAGACGATAATAATAGCTCCATTCAATGTCAGGTAAGTTTACTTTATTTATAATTTGGACTTAAGAAAATTACATTTTTATTGTGGATTTTGAGTTATTAATTTTTAACTTTTTTACCTCTAGCGGTAGGCATTGGGAGTTACTAGTTATTGTCCCTGGGACCTTCACTATTTATTATCTAGATCCTGTGGAGAGTACATTGAACACTAAAATTGGACACGTAATGAGAATGCCATTATTCTGGTGAGAAATATTTCATTTTATATCTGTTAACATCTGTTATTACATTACTATTTAATTATGCAATGTACTGTGTTACATTAACATGTAGGGGTTTAGATGCATTCAAAAAGGCTGGAGGAACGGTCCCAAGGAAAAAGAACTAGCTAATAAATTGGGAGAACGTAAAAGTAAGTTCCCGACTCCAATGTATATATTATTGATGTGAACTGTGCTTAGTTATATTTTTTAATATTTTGTATGTTTCAATTTATAGTGCGCTACACAAGACAACAGCTGGGCATGCACATACTATGTGATGCGATTTATGCAGATGATTATTAAACATGCCGCATTGGACATCAGTACCATACATGAGATATTATATATAGTCTCATTAGTTAGTATGAAATATATCAATCTTATTTTTATATTATTACTTATATATATACATAATTCTCTTTGCAGGTGTTTAAAACTGACCACACTATAGGTAAATGCTTAAAAAATGTACATGCTCCATATACGGAGGAAGTATAAAATGAAGTAAGAGAAGAATGGGAAAAAGCCATACAAGCAGTGGCGATTGTAAAATATAATTGGGATGCTGATAGCGATGTTTAATGATATTTTGTAAATGAATATTTCTGAATGTTTATACATGTCTGAATGTTTCTACATGTTTTGAATGTTTCTACATGTGTGAATGTGAGAATTGAATTGATGTCTGAATGTATCTACTTGTGTGAAAAAATATATGTTGATTTTGCAGGTTTGTGGCCTGTTTGTAGGCTGATATCAATGGATGTCGTAAACCTACAGTTCAGAAAACTGAACTGAAGGTTCTCATCCTGCTGACCAGCCACAGTAGGCCTGCAAACTGATAAGAAAAAAAAATTAAAACATAGGCCTCAGTTATTTATAGAATACCATCATCAAAGGCCTACCGCGTCGGTTATTAGATAAAAACTGCCGCCTAATGTAACAAACAATCCGACCGTGCAGGAAACCACGACCATGGTGGAAATGACATCACTTATTCATATAAAACTGATGCCTATAGTACTAAACACGGCCGTGTAGGGAAGCACGACCGTGGCATCTGGGAATATGGCGGCTGTGTTTTAGTTGATAACCGACGCAAAAAGTGTCCTAGATCGCACCCTTTTTTGTGGCGCGAACCCTTTTGGCGTCGTCTTACTATATACAACCGACACCTATAGGTTATATAGGCGTCGGGTATAAAACCAACGCCGAAGAGTTCGACCTTTAGCGGTGCCCACATAGGCGTCGCTTGAAAAATGTTGCTAAAAGGGATTAAACAACCGACGCCAAAGGCGTGTTCTATAGTAGTGTGTGTATATATATATATATATATATATATATATATATCTGTGTGTGTGTGTGTGTGGGATTGTATGTGGTACTTAATCAAATATGCACATTAATTATCTTAATATTTATATCATATGTAATAAAATAAATATGATCATATCAATTTAAATCTAGATACATCATAAGTTGACGTAGATTTGATACCACTATTGAGAAATTGAGGAAAAAGATAAGGCAGCGAAAACAAAAATTTAATGCCCAATTCTCAAACCAAAAAATTATGTCAACAATAATATATCTAGAAAAGAAGGTAGCAAGAGATATACTTGGTCATGGAATAAGTTCAATGATTTATCCTTGTAGAAACACACTTCTTCTTCAAGCAACACTCGATTAGTCGTCAACAACGGCCTCCTGGTGCAATACCACAGACAATGGTTGACGACATCCTCCTAGTGGGTGACAATGACCTTCTCGCCTCTGTAGTAGTCCACACAGACCATCGGAAACTCCATGTTGTGCTACCAGAGCCAACTGGATGGAGTTGTCTCTTTCTACATCAACCTACTAGAGTTGATTTGTTCTCTCATGTTGTCTATCCCTTGCTGCTCCTCCCTTTTATAAATATGATTTACCTAGGCTCTCACGTTACCATAACTGTAAGAGGACAAAAATTATCAAAGCTTATTATTGTGTCTCTAAAACCCTAGACTACCCCCACCCTTTATATTGGATTCACAGGGTCAGGGTTTCCAGATCATTTGGGAGTCAGCGAATTGAAATTTCATGAACTTTCCAGAATCTGTGAACCATGAACCGGTCGATTCACTGCTGAACCAATTAGTTCACATGTCAGTCAATCGGTTCAACCCTTGAACTGACCATTTGATCATGTTTTCTATTCACAATTGTAGTAGGATTTAATATTTCATTAATGCACAACATGATGTCAACATCAATCCTTGATCCAATCATATTCATCATTGAATCGGGTAGTTCACAACATGAACCGGTCATTTTGTTGTCTGAACCAGTCGTTTCAGATCTATAATTCAGCCAATAATTGTTCAAATTGGCCTGATATTTGAATCGATCAGTTCAACACTTGAACATGTCAATTTACATTCTTGTTAGTCAATTCCCAATCAATTATTGTTAAAATAGAATACCCAAATACTTTAGTAATCAAGTTAAACATCATTCATGAATAAATTCTTATTCTAGGTGCATCCTATGTATGTGGCCCTATAGGTCCCAAATTACATTAGCAGTGAATGTCCATAACCAACTTATGAGATAACAAGATATGAGAGGTATCTAGCAACACATCATTGCTACCCAAGTAATTGGAAATTTGGACAGAAAATTCAACCCACATTCTGTTATTATTGGTATAATGATCGTATACTTCCTTTGTCTCTGATATCTAGATTGAACTTAAGGCATGAAATCTTCATCATCTCAACATTCAATCCATGTTCCTTGAACTAGAGCAGACTATATGAGATGCATGTGAGTTTACATATCACATATTGAGTCACATAATTATGTCCATACATTTTTCAGTCTCACTTATCAGGTGGTCTGGGTATCAAAGGGAAAAATCCCATCTATATCAGTCACAATCATTCCCATGTGGGACCCCACCTTTGAGACCCCATAGTGTTATCCAAATGACCCACATTAATCCTCAAATTAACACTTAAATATTGGAATCAAAACATTTGATTATATGAAAAACATAAATAACTTTTTCCATTTAATTCCACATCTGGCACAACAATTAAAGTAGTATTCATTTTCACTGAATCATATATATGATAACCCTAGATGTAAGCATCATTCAAGTTAAAACTCTAATACAACATAAAGTAGAAAGTTATACTATTACATTCACATAAGTGACCTAGATCAAGATAAAGTACATCACTACAAACTCACAAACCCTTCCAGAATTCCCTAGTATAGGGGCAACCTATACATATAACCTACAACAAGAACAATTTTTTTTCCTCTGATGTTGAAGAAAAGATCAATATGGATGAGATTCTCCTGGGTGAACTAAAGCTAAATCAATACCTATAAAATTTCAAACCACCCCTGATCAACACTGAGTGAGTGGAACATGTTCAAGAAAAAACTGGCATTAAACTGCTCCTTTTTAAACTAATAAAAATAATTGAATTTCAGACTAAATCAAAAAATTACAAATATAATGCCAGTAAGGGTAGAAATAAGAAAATAGAATGAACATGACATAACAAATAGAATTAACAGGTAATAGGAGATAGATAATAAAATTTTATTCTCGACTTGTCAAGATTCATTTTTAGGTTTGCCCTGAAAATTACTTGATATGTACCTAATCAAGTAAAAATCATCACACCAGGTTCTCGTGTTAATGACTCACTATCCACATATTAGGGTTAACTGGAAACCCTAAGATAAGCAACATACTCTAGTCTTCCTTAGAGTTGTCAAACACTGTCTTGGTAAGAGCATAAAGCATCTGTACCTTATAGACCTCATCTTAGGTAGATGAGATAGGTTTAATGACATAAATATCAAAGATAGGGAATCATGACTGAGATACTAAACAAAGCTATCCCTATTGATCCCTTTCACATCATGATAACAGTTTCCATGGCAGTGCCAAAATGCCGTAGGAATAGGTGTGACAACCCAAACAACTTCTTGGAAGAAGAAGGGATGAACAATTTTCAAAAACCAAAATGCGAAATGAATTGGATTTCAAATTGTGACCTAGGATCCAATCTCCCCTATGGTACTTTTTCCATTATGTGGGAGAAGTTCCAAATACAATTCATTTCATTTATTAAACAACAAAGAATTTAGGTTAATATCTCATCTTGAAATCTTGCCTAAATTCTGATGATCTAGCCTTCAAGGTCTAGAATCACATTCTGACATTCCTTTTCATAATCCAAAGACTATTAGAAGGAATCTCATTTTATTTCCCCAGTGCAGACCTCGGGGGGAAATCATAGTGTTTAGGGCTCCTATCTACATGGCTTAGGTTATGATGGACATGAAGTGCATTTACTAACTATAAGGAAAATATAGGTCAATTATATGGCATATATGTGATTTCACATTCTAACCTTAAAATATGTGGATTACGGTTTAGAGACACATTGTATTTCAATTCAGATTATAGATATTCATTATATCTATTATCATCATATGAATTCAAATGAAACAATCACAACTAAAGAATTCACATATTATGCATAAGACTCCATATTTGACCATAATGTATAGATAATAAGAATATGCAAACTGAATTTAATAAATTTTTATTAATCATGATCAGGAAAATATACCATCCAATTGATTCATTTCCAAGGATCAAGACAAGAATCATATTCAAGATCAAGAAAGCAAAATAGTTCTACACAATGTTGGATTGCTCAATTTACAGAAATTATAGCTCAATGATAGATTTAATGTCATAGTTCAATAAGAGATTTAAAATGAACCTAAAGCACTCACCTATGGTGTGAGGTACCTAAATTTAGTAGCCAAGCTACTGCTAATTCTTGAACCAAGTTCTAGCTTCAAGGAAATCAGAATTTTCCTACACCTATATGCTCAAGAATCTCGAAGAAGAAGAAATGAAGAAAAAGAATGAGAGAAGGGGTTTATTTGGAATCTTTTGATCCAGATTAGTGGATTTACAAGTTCTATACATACGAGAGAGTAAAAGAAATTAAACATAGCATAGATTGATGATCTATACAACATTTACCAACCCTGGAAGGAGAAAACCCTAAATCTAAATTTTCAACTTGAGATTCTCCAAACAAAGAATCTCCTCATCTCTCAAGAAATCCAAAACTCTAAAGTGTATGATGAAAATTGAGGGTATTGGGTCGTAATAGTCTCTTATATACTCATTAAGGTGCTTATAATAATTAATTATACACATTATTCAGTCCTTTTTTATTTTTCCTGAAATATCTGGTCGGCTGAGTTGTTCTTGGTAGAAACTTGACCGACACAAGGTTATCTTGTGACATCAAAATGCTCCACAAATCATGAAAATTTAATATATTACTTAAAATCAAGTATATAAGATACAATTAAAATTTCATATGAAGTGGATAATCCAATAAATTACTAAAAATCAAATAGTACGCTGCTATACTTCAGTATATATAGCATGGTCGGCTGGATTTGTCCCGGGGAAACTCGAACGACCAACATGTCCAAGAAACTCTAGAAATTATGAAATTTTTCACTAACACTTCTACTTGAGTTCTCTAATGCATATACAGTATTAAAGGTAATATAAGTTACATACAAAATAATAAAAATCATTTACTAGACTGTTATACTTAATACAAAATTCATCATTGCATTTTCTATTGATGATTTCATGCAACTAGGGTTTTCAATTTATAACCCTACCAACCTAATCATTCACAACATTAATCTAAAAAACAAGGTTTAAGATATCAATTAATATTCAACCTAATTAGGTGAAAATTAAATCAATAGCTATTGATGCATAGGAAGAATTAACTAGGAATAATGTAATTTAGGAATGTGTCCTTACACCCCATGTGTCACAATGTATCCAAGCATCACCTTTATTGTTACCCTTATTTCAAGGTCATGTTGGATGATGTCAAAGTACATCGAATGAGATGTGATGAATGTAGTAATTTTTGGTCTAAGAACCACAATCACCACCATCACTATGAGAGCTGATTTTGTTTACCATTCCATGGTCTCCATGTATCACTCTCATGATGGATCTGTCTGATACACTGTTCTCTAACAAGTACCTATGTGTTTGGTTTGATATCACATATCATGACTAATGATATTTTGTCATTAACGAACACACATTCTAGTCTTATGTATTATTATTGTCTATATTTCTTCCGCAGTAATATCTAACTAGGGACATAAGAAAAATCTATGCAATCTTTTTATATATATGATCTGATTATTTAGGTCCTCAACCTGAAGACATATGTCATCGAGTAACATCACTCTTTATACTTATACTATGTTTGTCTCATCATATCATGATTGAGACAAACATAATAGATGGGATTACCTTTATTATTATTATCAAATAAGGTATCTAATGCCCCATTATAATCATTGTATGATTGGCTCTTTGGGCATACATACCAACACAAGGCACATAACCAAACTCCCAATTTAAGTGGGCACAAAGCGTGGGTATGGGGAACATAACCTCCATCTCAAAATATCATGGGCACATAATTAGGGGTATAGGGCACATAACCTTCATCCCAAAAGTAAAGGGCACATAATCCCATAAAACCAATGCACTTGTACATCCATATGGCTATTGAATCACAAAGCATGCAAAATGTAGATACAATTGAAAGTTCAATCATATAAATATAATTAATGAGATTTCCATCACATAGATGGACAATATAAAGCAACCACTACAGAAGTGGGAAAGTTTAGGGTCCCATCTCACAATGAGAAACAACTTGGTTTTAATTACACAATTAGGGTTTAATCATGAAGCAAAGTATGATTTAGAGTCAATAAGAATATCCAACAAAAGATTCATATTATCAAGTTTTTATAAGTCAACCTCTAAAAAGAGAGAGAGAGAGAGAGAGGAAAGTGTATAGGGTATTGTGTCCCAAAGGTTCACGAGAAGGAGTAAGTATAGGTGGTTTTCTCAATATGATAAATAGTGATGCAACATACCTCACATGAAGTCTACATATGTCTAATGTGAAAACCCTAATTTCATCTCAGTTCACAAGCAACTTATTAAAGGCATATATGCCATTAGGGTTGGATTTAAATTAATCGCATAAACTCTAAAAATTGGTTTTTTATTATTAATAAATTAGGTTATCAAAGACTTTCCATATTTTATATTATATTTTTCTAATCACATCACATGTTTTACTTTATTTTTCTGACATACTGATTATTAGCTATGAATTCTAGAAATATTAAACAATTAGGAAAATCCTTGGAAAATCACATAATTATTATATCCAATTTAGGTTAAAACTGATACCATTGGATAGGAATATAATATTGATCTAAAACATACTTTATTTTATATTTCTAAACTATAAACAATTCACTATTAATTTTGGAGGCATCGACCAATATGAAAATCCAATAAATTCACGATATCATATTATTCATTTGAAACCCAAAGTGATTGTTGCCCAATCAAAATTTGCCAATTGGAGCAGGCCTCCACCACGCCCTGTTCATAGCTCAGCACGGTGAAAATATCACTTCACCCCCAAAAAAAATAAAGCAACAAAGGGAAAGGGCAGGGGTGGACCAGGAAATTGTAAGCAATCATCTTCTTACCACAAAAACACGTCATATTGAGGTCAGAAGACTCAGAACCTCATCGGTGATGGAATCATACTTGTGCAAAACATAATTCATAGACCAAAGGATATTTCTCAAGGATTATGGAGGACTTAACAAGCCCCAAGATAGGGTTTCAAGGTGGCCAAAACCTCATTCGTGGCTTCTACCATGGCTGGAGAAGCGGGTACCAACATGTGAGGGAAAAAATTAAACAAATTAGAGGTGTTGGAAGAGCATCATCATCACCGTGAAGATGGGGTACTAAGAATCATGGCAAGCCCATGAATTTGGTCTGGAAACAAAAAAACCCAAAACCATATACGTACAAGCATTAGACGTTGGAAAAGAGAGGAAAATAGATTACTTGCCTCGTGACCCAATTGGTTGGGGAAAGAGTTGCACAAGTATGAACGGAGAAGTTTTGACTCTTCTTTTTGGTCTGTGAAGGTCAGAGTTGTGACCTTGGAGCTAAAGTGACTGTCAGAGAGAGACGTAGTTTAGGGAAGATAGACATGGGTGATCAGAGTTGCATGAAGGATCGAGAAATGCTAATGGGCATATCGCGGTTGTAGATGCAAGGGGACGAGATGAAAGCAGAAATAGGATGGAAATAGAGCAGGAGGGATATTCGTTTGCCCAAATATTATGGAGATGACAAAACCCTAGGAAAGTCAGGTCCAAAATGTACCGGTGAAGGCAAGGAATGTTTTGGCAAAGGAATCTTGTAACAAGATTAATTATAGCGGTAGGAAATTGTGAAAGAAGATCTCAAATAGAGAAGGAAAATTGAATAGATTATGGTAACTTTCCTTTCTGAACAAATGAAGATGACTAAGATAGAACCACAAGATTAAGATCTGACGACTCAGGGTGAGGCTGTGATCGATTGCAATCAGGAAACCACAGAGAATAGTGTGACAAACTAGAAACTCCAAAATTTCTTCATGACATGCATATAGTCAAGAAATTATATGGAAATAATTCAATTGATTAAATATTTTGAATATTAAGATTTCAAAAATGTATTTTCTTGCCTATATCATTTAAGGGCTCAAACAAGGTGCAAATAAAGTTAAATTTGGCATCTAGGCTAAATAGGATATGGAGAATCCAAATTTGAGATTTGTTTCTACTTTTGAAGTCATTAACCATATTATTCAATATTTTAGAGTACAAGTCATCTTTTCTTGTCAAAGAAATTAAGATATCTAGGTTTGTTCATTTAATGTAAAATTAGGCACCCAAGCTAATTAGGACCCAAGGGATACAATTTTCACATTAGATTTTGGTTTTGAGATTTATTTTTATGAGTTATTGCACGATTAGGATTTTGGGCTCATTAGCATTATATTTATCAAAACATTATATTTTTATTATCAACATTCACTTGATTGGGTCCTATTATCTTAAATTTGTTTCAAAAATAGTTTCCCTACATTATTCTGCACGAAATTCCATATTTTACTTATTAAAATATAAATTCCATTAATCCAATATTAATAATACCCAGAACCATACCCAATTAATTTAGCAGGTAGGGTACGGGTATAGGTCTAGACTCGTATTACTTAAAATCCAGACCTGCACCATACCCGGACCCATATACAAATGCGGGTACCGATGCGGGTTCATGGGTACACAGTTCTATATATATTTTTTATTTTTTTAAGTACCAGAAGTAAATTCTGGACACATTTTTAGACCTAAAGTGATTACAAATATCCTAAAAAATGTACAAATTGACAGCAGTTTAGAGTTTTAACCACATTGAAATTTAGTTTTTGTAGAGCCTTTTGGACTTAAAACTCAATCAAGTACGAATCTTTGACCCAACATTTTACTATCTCAATTTAGACAAAGATACCATTACATATAATAAAATTTGAGATATAGATGTGGAGAAGAAATATTACGAAAACAAATAGCATAGAGACCGTAAGGAACTAATTGATCAAACAACAACTCAGCAACACAAGGCAACAAGCAGGACAATGAATCAAACGAGTACCTTGTAGTTGCATACCTATTCCTAGAGAACACAGATCAACACACACAAATGTGAACAAGAAGATGATCAGTTTGGAGGAACTGGAGCAAGAGCACCTGACCAGAGGCATTGGGCAGATTTCCAGTGTTAGATAATGTAGAAGTTGAGCCTTTGGCGTTGGCGGCAGAAGGCTTCTCCTAGACTTGGAGTCAGCCAAACTTGGCGCCATCTTGGAGTTCCAGCGGCCTGGAGCTGGGTAGCGATGGGAGTTTGGGCACGACTGGGGATGATAGCTGGCTGCTGTTGGCGGATTGGTCACCTAAGCGTTGTCGTCCACAGGCTGTGGTCGCTACCTATGCGAGTGATGGAAGTCAGAAGCCAGAGAAGCATAGTCGTGGTTGACCAGATCGAGGGAAGGCATGGTAGACGCTAGATAGACGGAGGAGTCCAGGAGAAGGAGGCAGAGGCAGTCAAGGAGGCAAGGTCTCCATCCATACTTAGTCGTGGCCCTCATGGAGAGTAGGAGGTTGGGGAGCAGCTGCCCAGCCTAGCACTAAGCTGCTGCCCTAGCGGGTTCTGCCTTTATGAAGCGTGACTCAGAAAGAGACGAGAGTAGTGAGAACTGAATAGTGAGGTTGTTGACTCATGAGAAGAATGACTGAGTAAAAAACAGGTTGCCAGTGGTTTTCACTTGAATTAGGTTATAGATACCGACCTTTAGATTATTTGTAGGTGGTCTTTTAACCACTAGATTCTGACAATATATATAATTTATATTTATATATTTATTAATGTGGGTACACATATATAGCGGCTACATGTATGACTATACCCATTATCATACCCAGAATACTACGGGTACACAGGTAAGTGGGTACGCAGGTATGCAGTTCTAGAAATATGGACCCGTGATGGGTTTTAGCGGGTAAGGAATTGTGGGTACACGGGTAGACCCGTACCCATTTACAGCCCTACATGTCCTTCACCTAAGGGGTTGGAAGCATGCCCACAAAAGAAGAAAAGGTGGAAGTTGTCAGCATAAAGGATCATATATACGTAAATAAAAATTGGGCAATATTATGGAAAAAAGGACATCAATATACTTATCTAGGCTTCCAAAGTCAAAAGGAAGCTGTCAAAGAATCCTAGTAGATGATCAAAAGAAAATATCACAAGAGAGTGACTATTCAAAAGATGAGCCATCCTTATGAGTTCAAAATGAAATGTGCCACTTAAGTGGGTAACAAATATGATAAAATTATCAATGTGATTTACATGTGACTATACTAGAATGATATAAAACATGTTGATAGGAAATAACACATTTGGAATGAATATGGGGTAAGCATGAACTTATACACATCTTCTCTAATATATTAGGTGACAAGAACCATATACACATTCTCTCAGAGTAGGACATGATACTCATCTTCTTTGATAATTTCATTTCTAGGAATTATCTACTCTACACAATTATAAGGTGTGTGAGTTTACACGTCCACACAAAATAAGGCATATTACATGATACTAGTAGTGACCACTTGACACATATAAAACAATAAGAAAGTTTAATACAAATATGAGGGATGAGAACACCCATTTAATACCAAGTGGGGTCAAAGGAACCATAAGAGCAGATCCAATAAATTTAGTGATGAAAGCAAATCCATTAATAGAAGTGATCTTTTAAATAAGACCAATTTAAGGAACAATCTTCACTAATAATATTAGGGTTTCAAGTCCCAAATAGACAAAGAGAGAGAAACATAGGTGATTTCCCAAAGTATGACCCAAGTGCAACATATATCAAGAAAGAGAAATAAAATCAATTACCCAATATGATTAAAAAGGAGATGCAACACACCTCTTATCAAGTCTATATATGTCCAAAGTCAATCCTAGATCTCCAAAAAATCGTCAACAACATACTAAGAATTAATATGGATTTAGGGTTAATATATCATTAATTACATAAATACAAAACCCATACCTTTATTATTAATGAATCAGGTTATCAAAATGAAACCAACGTGTTGATTGCATTTTTCTTACTAGTTACTTTGTTATTCTAACGTATAGTTTATTATATATGAATTTACAAATTCCAATCAATTAGAAAAATTCTTTAAAATCACATAATTATAATATCTGAATAAGGCAATGAAAGTTGTACCTTCTGTAAAGGAATAATACACTAGTTTTAAAATATATTTTCTTTAATTTTTCTGGGCTATGTATAATTTATAATGAATTTTCTATGTTAATAGTATATATCAGTATATAAACAAAATCCACTTCGTCAATTAGAGAGATATCCACACATCATGCATCAATACTTTGATGTGTCACAAGGAATATCAGTATTAATCTCAACCAAAGATCTACACAAATATAAGTCATTTAAGAAGGACAAAAAGACAAGAAAGCCAATAGAGGGCGACAAACATGGTCATATTGATAATCTAGTCATTTGCTTTCTTTCTATAATTTAGAATAGCAATCGAAGAAGGAAAGGAAGAAATGACTACCCATTTCTTTGTCCCATGAGGTTGGATTAGCAACTCTAGCCCCTCAACCACTACCAACCTACAACAAGGCCAATCAAAGAAGAAGTCGAGTCAAATGGATAAAAACCAATAGAAACCATGGTGAAACCAAAAACATGGTTGAGGTACATGACCCAAAAAATAGGGTGGATAAAATCTAGAAGATAACACAACACCAACCAATGCAAAATCACAATGTCTAAAGAAACCTCAGGGGCCTTTTGGAACAAAACTATGAATGGTTCATGGTCAAACTACGTTGTCGACTGACCAAGCCGACCTTACCACTGGTGAGTAGGTAAATGAACTTGAGGGAAACAAATAAGAATAATGTGGGTCAAAGAAACCATGCAAAGAAAAAATTATAGGGGTCTAAGATGCTTACCGCAAAGGTAATTGAACCTTAATGGTGTATACATGAAAAACCCAACTTTGAAATGGTTATAGGAAGGAGTTCCTCAAGGTGAAGGAAGGTTCTTTGAGATAAAATGAATGAAGGAAAGGGTTCTTGTATGCTTGTTACACCTTTTTAAGGTTCTATATATATCTATATTTTTTGGTGTGTGTGTGTGTATACACACACTAATGGGTGTAAGGCAATCTAGATCCTTCATCACAAAGAGTAAAGTTATGGAAAATTAGGGGTTTCCACATACAAAAGAGAAGAAAGAGTTGTTAGGGTTTAACATGTGTAAAATCTTATGAGGAATTCAATGGAGGAAAAATATCAGAAAGCCATCAAGATATGAGGGAGAAAGTAGGAAGGTAAATTATATGTTTCTCAATGGGGAGGGTATTAGCCGTTTCCCTTTATCTATACCATGTAAGGTATGGCTAATGGTAAAGGTTTTTATTACCCATTCCATGTTTACCCTTTCCCCATTTCCCCACCACATTAAAAGAGGAGGGTAAGGTATTGACATTATCCATATCCTTTTACTCTTATACCCACATTTATTTAACAAAGACATATAACTAATAGAAGCTACTAGTTCAATTTCCACCCTACTTTTTCCAACAGGAAAGCTTTTGGGTTACAAATTGCATCCCATACCACACACACTCAATTTCTTGTCGCAAATTATTATTAAATGTTGAACCAATAGATAGAGTTGTGGATCAATGGGAAAAGAATTTCTGCACCACCTTAAAATATGTTATTCTTGGACCAATTTCTAATCATATTACACAAGTACTGCATTGTCCTGCTTATATTCACATATGTGAAAAGGAAAGTCAAGAAATTGGTCACTTAATCTTTTTCACCCCCACACCACCTTAAAATAACTTATCTTTTGATAAAATTTATTTCATATCAATATTACTCATTTACCCTTTACCCTCTTAATTTACCCTGTGGGGAAGAGGGTAATGGTAAGGGTATTTCTAAGAATGATAATTACCCTTACCATTACCCACTACCCTCTGGAGGGTAAGGGTAATGGTATAACCTTAAACTCCCATACCCTCACCATTGACATCCGTAATAAATTAGGATGCCAATGTTTGTGAAAGGAAAGAGTCGAAATGAAGGTAGCATATGAACTTTGCTCCATCAGATTCCCATTTAATAGAACAAAGAAGCAAACATAAAAACAATGTTTGGGATGGCACTGTAACATCAAGTCATCCATGAGAAACTTTAGGGAAACTCAATATATTTCATCAAATATTTGATGTTTTTTAGTTATTAAAGGAATATATCCTTTCCTAACATATTTGAGTTAGACAAAAAAAGTTCAAATTAGGTGAAGCTTGACACATAAGCTAATTAAAGCATATATAATCTGAATTTACTAGTAGTGTCCTATTTTATGATCACCCATTATTTATTTAAACATTTTAGAGTTCAACTTATTTTTTATTTCCTAAATGAAATTAAGTCATCTAGGATTATTCATTTATGGTAAAAGTTGGGCCACAATCCAATGAAATCATGAGGTATCTAGTTCTCACATTTACTTTCCACTTTTGACACTGTTAATTAAGTTGTCCAATGGATTACGATTGGAAGATGTTATTTACATATTTATTCACCAAATAAATATATTTGTGAATAATATCTCAACATTAGATTCATTTTTGGATTACTTCCACATTAGTGACTTAACTCTTATATGCAAACGATTTGTTTTACGATTACTTGCACATGAAGGACTTAAGTCTTATTGTTGTTACATATGCACAAAGAGCCAATCAAATGATGATTATACTGGGATATCATGTAACTAATTTGAAATAATAAAGGTAATTTTGTCTATTAAGTTTGTCTTGGTCATGAGATGATGACACAAACATAATAGATGTCTAAAAAATGATGTTACTTGATGACATATGTATTTAGGTTAAGGACCTAAACAATGAGATCATATGTATGATAAGAGTGCATACATTCTTGTTATGTCCCAATTCGGATATTATTATGATATCAAAATAGGAGATAGTAATACATAAGACTAGAATGTGTGCTTGACTAATGATAGAGTCTCATTAGTCATGATATAGGATATCAAGTTAAACACATAGGTACATGTCATAGAATAGAGTACCGATAGACTCGCCTTGAGAGTGATATGTGGAAACCATTGAATGGTAGTCAAAATTAGCTCTCAAAGTGATAGTGGTGATTGTGGTTCTTAGAAATGAAGTCACTACACTCATCACATGTTGTTCGATGAGTTTTGTCACCATCTGACATGACCTTGACTAAGGGTTGCCATAAGGGTGATGCTTATATATGTAGTCACACATGAGGAATGACTGTGAGTGATCTAGATGGGATTTGTCCCTCAAAATGGAGTTGATATCCTAGCCACTTGATAAGCTAGACTAAGAAACATATGGTCATACACATGTGAATCAATATATGATGTGTGAGATCACATGCATCTGAGATAGTTTGCTCTAGTTCAAGGAACATGGATTGAACATTGAGATGATGAGGATTCTATGCCTCAAGTTTAAACTAGATATCAAAGACGAAGGAGGTATGTGATCATAAATGGATTGTTGGTTGAAGTTTTTCTCCAACATTCTAATTACTTGGTTAGCAATGATGTGTTGCTAGATACCACTCATTGTTTGTGATGTCATGATTTAGTTTTGAACATTCTCTACCAAAGTAATTTGGGACCTATAGGGTCAGACAAATAGGAATAATTAAGAATAAGGGTTTACTCGTGAATAAGGTTTAACTTGGTTACTAAAGTGTTTAGGTAATAAATTTAAATAACATTGACTGTCACTTGGATGATTGGAGTATCCATTCAATCGACTGGGGATTCCAGTCAAGCGACTGGAGTGTCTAGTTGACTGAGTGGAAAATTCATTTGATAGACTGGATGATTAATAAGACTTGATCGAGAAATTGACGTTGACTCATGATGTTCAATTATTGTCACATTGAAAGACAATATGTTTGCAAATAGGAAAACATTTTAATCGAATGACTGGATGTTCCAGTCGACTGACTGGTGTTCTAGTCAAATTACTGGGAACTAACTTGTGATTCTCAACAACCTAAAATTTATGAAATTCATCCCATCGTGTCCCTGAGTTTGTGAAAACCCTATCCCATCCACTCCTATATAAGGGGGGTGGCTAAGGATCTCAACACTTGTTTATGACAAGACTCCTCATCTCAATATTATGGTAACATGAGAGCCAGAGGTCTCTTACCCATAAAAGGGATACATAGCCAAATGGTACAAAAGTCAATGCTAGCACATTGACAACACAAAGGGACAACTTCTTATGATGTGGAGTTCCTGGTTGGTCCATGTGTACTACATATAGGTTAGGAGGCCATTTCCATCATGCTAGGAGGATGTCATCAGTTTCCCTTTGTGGTGATACCCCAAGATGCTGCCACTGACAACTATCTAGGTGGTGCTTGTGAAAGAAGCACATCACTGCAAGGATTTTCGATGGACTTGCTCTAGGACTAGATATATGCCATGCAACCTTCCTTCCCATTCATACTTACTGATGTGATCCACTGGTTTATGGAGAATATGATAAAGAATATTTTGTTTTTTCTTCCATCTCTGTCGTCATATTTCCCAACACTTATGCAACCACATCCATTATTCAATTGAAGTTTCCTTTTAAAATAATTTGGTGATATTTTCCAAATAAAACAAACCAATTCTCATTACCCTTTATACCCCTTTTATGACTTACTAATAAATCTTCCCAACATATTATCAATACAAATATGTGAATTTTGTTTCCATCAATTTTTAATGTATTATTTGGAGTAGTCATCTTATTAAGGGTTGGGGACATATTGACATATTTATATGCATGTACTATTCATTATATCAAACTTGATGTATACTATTACATGGATTTTTGAAGTAGACTATGTTAGTTTATTTCAAATGAGTGAGTTGTTTGAATTATGTGATCTAATATTTATTAAAAAAATTCCAATTACTTGTTATTTATCAAGATTAGCCATCTTAGTACATGACATGTATTTTACTACGCGCTAAAAACGCAAGTATACGCGTCGAGTAGTACAGGCCTTGTGAGGCCCGAGTCGAACACAGGGATACTCGGAATTGTTGGTGACTCCTACTAACTAGTCGTGATCAGCTAAGCCGATTAACACGTTGAGAGTTGTTGTTAAAACTAAAAGAAAAATCAAATCAAAACAAAAGAAGCAATCGATTAAATGTTGGTTTAATCAATTCAAAAGGTATCTTTAGGATTGCGGTTTCACCGTGGGTTTTCATTGTATTAGATTTTATATAATGCCTCAATCTTCTCTCTCTATCCAGGTAGTGGCCTGAAAACAGATTTGCCCACTGTCGTGGTGCAATTCACTACTTAGGTTTAGGTCGATTCCACCGTCGTAGTAACCTATCCCCTAAACTAAGTGCATTACGAACGATCTCTCAGTATCCACCATTAATTTTACACCACCTTGTTCAAGGGATTTATCAATTAATGTAGGTTTCGTCTCTTTTCAGCCGTTAATCCTTCTGTCGAAGTGATTAAGGGCATTAGGTTATTATTATGGTGATCAAGCATAACAATGTGATTGAGAACACGAAACTATACCACGGATTAAGAGAGAAAAATATGAATTACTATTATAAAACTGTCATACAATGAATTCCTGGGCTACTCCCAGTCCTAAAGATGGAGGGGATTAGCCCCGCATGTTCATCTTACACAAGTACATGGAAGAAATAGGGGAAATCATATGAAAAACGTGAATTGAAAGGGAAAACCCCTGAACGGAGAAGAACCGATTGATCCTTTGCGTAGAACACTTGCTTTCCCGCCTCTCGGTGGTGAAATCCATCTTCGACAGCGTCCGGATCGACTGGTATGAACTTCTGGCCTCCATTCCCCTCTCTCCTCCTCCTCGGCACTTGTGCAATGGCTAATCAGATTCTCCCTTTGTTTGGGCGGCCGTCATTAGGTATATGTCCCTAATTAGGTCGCTAATTAACTCCAGCCATCCGATTGAGATCATTAGAAAGAAAACTCATATCCTACGACGTCGAGTCGATGGTATCGACCCGCTACAGTAGCAGCTGGCTGCAAACCCTTCCTTTGTCGCGCCCGACATCATCTCGATACCATCGACTCGGGTCGATGGTATCGACTTCCTTTTGGCGTCGGTTCTGTCATTTTGCGACGCTGTAGCCTCCATGTGTTGATGGTATCGACTTGGTATCGATACTATCGACCTCTTCTTCGCCAGCAGCCTGAAGGTGACTCGATACCATCGACATCAAAGTCGATAGTATCGACTTTTCCTGCTTCTTTCGGCTGGCAACCTGTGACCATGTCGATGGTATCGACGGAAGCAAATACTCGTTTTTCCTGAAATTCAAAGACAAGATCACATAAATCCACACAAATAATAATAATGTGATAATTAATGCTCAAAACAATGAAATAAAGGGGATTTGACATAAAATGATGGCATAGACCAAAATGGATGAATTATGCAACATTAACCATAAAAATGACTAATAAAAGCATAAAACACATATCAAACAGGTCTATAAATGCGACTCAAAATCATCGCATCAAACTCCCCTAAGCTTGAATATTGCTCGCCCTCGAGCAACTCATCCTTAGAATAGAATTGCAAATGTCAACTGAAAAACAACAAACCACACCCAACATCCCATATGACTCCCACTGATCATTCACTAACCGGCCTTCTCTAACCACAAAACGGTAATTACCCTAAAGGCGACAGTAATCATCAATAAAAGAAATTGACCTCCAAACCAATTGAACACTATCACATAAGGCAGTTAACATAAAAAGATTCACCGGTTCAGACTTGGTGCATCCTGTGATCGCCTATACTACGTTGCTCGCCCTAACTACCATCTACATGGAAGCAGTTCTCCTGATATTCATTAGTGAGGAGAAATTCACGGTGGCCTACCAATCCGAGCAACGAGTGGATGAAGATGGGTGGCTCATGGAAGAACGTGGAAGTATTGTACAGTTTCAACATGCATATACAAAAATGTCCTATATGATGCAAATGCACATTAGAAATGCCCTAATGCCTAAACTTGGGTGGAATGATGCATGCACTAACCATCCATCTCAAAATGAGATGGATATCTAGTCAAGCTAAATCATGTACTCAATTATCCTGAAATGCAACTAATATCATGTTCCTTTCTCCTTCTTATTTCACTTTCTTCTAAATTCTTTTTTTTTTCTTTTTTTTTTCTATTACAGATTTTCAGATTTTTTTCAGCCCACATATCCATAATTGCTTAAAGATAATTTTGTGGGGCTATTTTCTTCATACTCAGAAATTTTTTTACTATTTAGAAGGTATGGAACAATTAATTCACCATTGGGGAAAAATTGAGATACATGATATACTTTATGCATGAAAATCATGAATGCAACTACATGGCATGCACCTAAAGGTAATGTGCCTGAATCACTATATTTTTCTTTTTATGCAAACATATGGAAAATACCAATGCAAGTCCTATCTAAATGCTATGCACACAAAAAAGAAATTAAAACTGCACTTTACTTCCAATTCTTAGGTGGATTATAGAAAAAAATGAAATGAAGTGGAACGATCACAAGACTAGATGACTGAACCTTAGAAAGATATTATGTGTCCCTCCTTACTGACCTGTGTAGTAGTTTAGAGGGTTCTCTCTCTTACATCCAATTAAGGTCTCATTACCATTTGGTTAGGTTAGGCTCAAACAATCATTTCCGGCCACTTTCATGAGTCATTAGGAGTACAGGTATGAAACGTTGTTTTAAAGTTGACATAAACAATCATTTTCATAGGATGTGTGCCCAAGGTCAAAACAAAACAAGCTATACAAAGACACAAAAATTTTCAAATTTCCCTTAAATTCCCCATGCACTAACAACAAGATGACACACTTTTACGACATCCACAATTACACTAGATAGCACGTGGATCCTACAAAAACTAAAAATGCAAGAAACAGATAACAATGCTAAAAACTAAAAACAATAAAAGATAGAGATGTTCCAACTACCCCCCTAAGCTTGAATTCGACTATGGCCTCATAGTCAAAAACAAACTTAAAGATTGGAACAGTGATACCAGATCAGTCCTGCGGTGGTGGAGGTGGATGTGGAGAAGATGAAGATGCACCCGGATGCATCCTAGGGTGCTTCCGGGGTGCCACTCGTGATCGAAGAGGTGTGAACGCCTCTTCCTCCTCTTCCGCCGCCTCGTCGTCGTCGCCACCATTGTTGCCGCCGTTGTTGCCGCCGTCTTCTTCATCGGAATCGATGGCTATGATTGGCCACCGGAAATGCTACGCGCCGTCAATGTTGAAGACGGGGTCGGGTAGAGAACACTCCTGATATGCTTGATTTACGTGGCAGTGTGCGAATGCCACGCCATCTCGGAGAAGAATGAGATTGGACCGGTGTAAATGTTGCAAGTTCACCTTGCTCTTAGTAGATAGAGGAGTGAGGGTCTGGAAATTCAAGCCGAGGTATGAAGCCAGCTTGGTGATTAGCCCACAAAAGTGAATCGGCGCTTTCCTCGTACTCCGCTTCACCGCCAAAACTCGTTGCAGAAAGAAGGCACCCCAGTTGCACTCCTGTTGCGTCAGGAGCTTGTAGAGAAAGAAAAGGTCAGGCTCTTGAAACTTGCTAAGGGCTAGGTCGCCCTGAGAAAACAAGGTGGAGCTCAACATCCGGTGCAAGACCCGGACAAATGGGTGCTCGAAGTCGGCTACCGCGGCGTTGTGGTAGCTCACCGACCTCCCTTGTGGTACCGTCACCAACTCGGAGAAGAGAGTATCGTAGTTGGTGTGGTTATCAGGCCGCCTGTAGTCGTACCGCGAGTGATTCCAGTTGAAGATGTCGTTTAACTGCTCGAGGGTGATGGTGTAGTCGCAGTTGTACAGCCAAAAAGACACCCTGCCCTTTTCCCACTCGTGGTCGCTTGCTGATATCTCATTGGGCACAACACAGACATCCAGTGACGCCATGAATTCCGCCACCAGCTCTTTGTACGTTGGCCACTCGCCGAAAAATGTCTGGCCATCTTCATGGTACTCAAGCTCCTCGTGTCCACGGCCCGTTTGGTGGGCCTGCCCCTTCAGTACGTAATCCAGATTTGCCTTGAAGCCAAGATCATTGATCATCTCTGGATCCACATAACGGGTGAGCTCAATCTTGCGCTTCAGGATTTCTTCGTAAACCTTCTTCACATCCGCGGATGGGTGGACAAGTCGAGGACGTGCGACCGATGATGGCAGTGGTGGCACGAACTCGGGGGTGTCAATCATATGAGCGCGCGAGGAAGAAGCTCCGGTTGTATGCACCATTGTTGCGACGAAAGAAAAAAAAAGGATTAGAAGAAGTGCTCGGTGAAGATGGAGAATTGAATCTCCGCTCAGTGAAGATCTTCGCTCAGTGCTGCTGTTCTTCGGGCTTGGATGGCTCGAGGGAGTGCTCGGCGCAAAGGAAGAAGAGAGCTCTGAAGGTGTGACGTTAAATGACGTCATGAATCTCCTTATATAGACTTGGCCGGAGCCACTGTTGGTCCGTCGATACCATCGACGTGAGTCGATGGTATCGACACCTGTCGATGCTATCTGCCTCCCTCGTGAGTATCGACGGTCGTCGATGGCTGGATCTTGAAACCCGGACCGCTGACGTGTCGATACCATCGACATGAGTCGATGGTATCGACACTGCACTCGGATCGATGACGTGGAAGCCGCGATCGCCGTCGATTTCTTTGCGTGGATCGGTGACATGGATGGTCGATACCATCGACAGGTGTCGATAGTATCGAATTGGCTTCATTGCGACACCGCCACTTTGCATTTCAACCTATAACCATGTCGATACCATCGACAAGGCCGTCGATGGTATCGAGTTGACTAAGACAAATCGGTCTGCACTTCTCCAGAGATCTCGATGGTATCGACTCCTATGTCGATACTATCGACTTTTCCTTCTCGACCACCTGTAGGTATGTCGATACCATCGACGAGGCCGTCGATGGTATCGACTCAGAACAAAATATGTAGTCGTCAACCTGTACCCTTGTCGATACCATCGAACAATGTGTCGATGGTATCGACTCTGCCTCAGCCTGCACAATGAACAAACAGATCAATGTATCTTCTTTACACTAAAAATTGAACGAAACTAAAGCAACCTACGATTATAAATACTCTATCCTAATGTACCGATGGTTGGGTTGCCTCCCAACAAGCGCCCTTATTTAACATCTTAGGCTAGACGGTATGAAGCTCATCATCCTTTCACTTTGGGAACTGCGCTTAGAGGATCATGTGGTAACTTGAATTCAACTCGATCTCCTCCAATTCCCAAGGACAATGTACCTCTCCCTAAGGCAGTCATGACGTCCGCCGTTGCTTGAAATGGTCTTCCTAGAAGAATTTCACAGCTTTGGAGCGGTGGCATATCAATGACAACAAAATCCACCGGGAATATGAATCTATCCACTTTGACGAGAACATCCTCACACACTCCATATGGTCTCACGATAGACCCATCCGCTAATTCAATTGTTGCGGCTGACTTCTTTATCTCTTTTAACCCAAGTTTCTGAAATGTCGCCAGAGGCATGAGATTTATGATGGCGCCGGAATCACATTGTGCTTTAGGAAAATGTCGACCACCTATTGAGAAAGGAATGTAGAAGCCTCCTGGGTCTTTTCTCTTCTTTGGTGAACTCCCGTGAATCATAGAGCTCACCGTCTCATTCATCCGACAAATATCACCATCTTTTATCCGCCTCTTCTTATTGATGATTTCCTTGATGAACCTCCCATAGGCGGGCACCTTCTCGATCATCTCCACTAATGGAATATTAATGTGGAGTTTTCAAAATATTTCCAAGAATTTCCTAAAATGACGATGCTCTTTCTTTGACTTCGGATTGACCAGATTTGACACATCTGCTGCATCAACACGCCTGTGAGGTGGCACATATGAGTTTTTCGGGGTCAACTCCCCTAAGCTTGCTTCAATCACTCCCTCTGACGTGGGCTTTGGTGATACATCATCAACAGTAATAGATTGTTGTGGTTCCTCTCTCACATTAGATATTGCCACACGTGCACAAACAACCTTCAATTGTTCTTCTTGCCTAGATGGAGATGCAATATTCATAAGTCGCTGTGATTTTCTGAAGAAAGGGTTTCCGCCCAGCAGTCCATGGTAAGTGCGTGGATACGGTATCGCCGGTGATGCATGCGTATTAAAAGTCATTTTTCTTTCTTCTTTAGCTTCTTGCACCTGAGATTCCTCCTCATTGCTTACCACAGACATATACTTGACCTGATGGTGTGCTTGGGCGACGTTTGCATTCTCGGCCGGTTTCTATTGATTGGCGTGCTTGATGGCCACCACTTCACTGGAAATCTGTGCCACGGTGGTTTCTAATGCCCGCATTTGTGCTCCATGGCTTTGTAGCGTCTGTCCAAACTTGGTTAGAATATCACCTTGAGATTGTAATTGCTTACCAAACATGGCCATCATCTCCTGGTTCTGCTGTACCATTTGACTCAGTAGTTCGGTGTTCTTATCCTCAGCTCTAGGCTGTGGCTAGGCATCCAGATCCTGCAGAAAATTATTCGGATCCTTCCATGAAAACCTTTTATCCTTCCTCCATGCATAGTCATTGTTTCTATAGCCCTGTTGTTGCATGAATTTCACTTGGGCTTCCTCATCCTCAGATGCATCTTCCTTAGATAGCAGCTTCTTGGCTAGAAGATCTAACTTATCGTTCAGCTCCTTAACTACTCTGGATTCGCCAGCAACTCTGACCTGCTCCACAACACCTCTGTCACCCCATGACTGTTTCCTAGCCATGTTCTTTAATATCTCCCAACATCTGGTATCTGTATTATTCAGAAAGAATCCGGATCCATCTGAATCAAGGTTACTTTTATCGTGCTCTGAGAGAGCAAAATAGAAGATTTTCACTTGTGTCTCTTTATCCAGCCCGTGATGCGGACACCTCCTCAGCATAACCTGAAATCGCTCCCAGGTCTCAGAATATGTTTCACCGGCCTGTTGGGTGAAATTATGAATCTTCCGGATCATGTCGTTAGTCTTCTCCGGAGGGAAGAACCTCTCAAAGAAGACCTCCACCATATGATCCCAGGACTCCACAAATTTGTCATCTAGGTTGTGTAGCCATTCTCGTGCAATTCCCGCTAGCGAGCTCGGGAAGAGCTTCAAATAAAGTGCAGTCTGCGGAAATCGGTCAATTTTCACCATATCGCAGTTCTCCACGAATTGACTCAGGTGCGCAACGGGATCCTCATTTTTCAAACCGTGGAAAGCATTGGACTTAACCAAATTAATTAGAGCTGGATCAATCTTGTACGTTGGTATATTGATTGCTTGCTTCTTTATCAGCCCTTTAGAGGCAGATGCGGAAGAAGCTTTGATCTTCGCCCATATCGTTGGTTCTTCGGCCATCTCTTCGTGTTCGGATTCAGAATCTTCCTCTTCTTGTTGTTCTTGCTCTTGATAATCCTCGTCTTCAGGTCCCAGAAACGGAACCTCGGGTGTGCGTTCCGCTTAGTCAGTACTACGCGTCTGCACCATGCAACGTACCTGAAATAGGAAAATTTAGTGCAATACAGTGCTTTGACGAGTATAATAATTATAGAAAAATTTAGAAATATTTGAAGTTGTTTCAAAAATAAAAATAAAAAAAATGTGGCCTAGAGTGGCCGCTCATAGCACTCGAAGTGCCAACAATTCGTCGTATCCCCGGCAACGGCGCCAAAAACTTGACGTGTATTTTACTACGCGCTAAAAACGCAAGTATACAGGTCGAGTAGTACATGCCTTGTGAGGCCCGAGTCAAACACAGGGATACTCGAAATTGTTGGTGACTCCTACTAACTAGTCGCGATCAGCTAAGCCGATCAACACATTGAGAGTTGTTGTTAAAACTAAAAGAAAAATCAAAACAAAACAAAAGAAACAATCGATTAAATGTTGGTTTGATCAATTCAAAAGGTATCTTTAGGATTGCGGTTTCACCGTGGGTTTTCATTGTATTAGATTTTATATAATGCCTCAATCTTCTCTCTCTATCTGGGTAGTGGCATGAAAACAGAATTGCCCACTGTCGTGGTGCAATTCACTACTTAGGTTTAGGTCGATTCCACCGTCGTAGTAACCTATCCCCTAAACTAAGTGCATTACGAACGATCTCTCAATATCCACCATTAATTTTACACCACCTTGTTCAAGGGATTTATCAATTAATGTAGGTTTCATCTCTTTTCAGCCGTTAATCCTTCTGTCGAAGTGATTAAGGGCATTAGGTTATTATTATGGTGATCAAGCATAACAATGTGATTGAGAACACGAAACTATACCACGGATTAAGAGAGAAAAATATGAATTACTATTATAAAACTGTCATACAATGAATTCCCGGGCTACTCCCGGTCCTAAAGATGGAGGGGATTATCCCTGCATGTTCATCTTACATAAGTACATGGAAGAAATAGGGGAAATCATATGAAAAACGTGAATTGAAAGGGAAAACCCCTGAACGGAGAAGAACCGATTGATCCTTTGTGTAGAACACTTTCTTTCCCGCCTCTTGGTGGTGAAATCCATCTTCGGCAGCGTCCGGATCGACTGGTATGAACTTCTGGCCTCCGTTCCCCTCTCTCCTCCTCCTCGGCACCTGTGCAATGGCTAATCAGATTCTCCCTTTGTTTGGGCGGCCGTCATTAGGTATATGTCCCTAATTAGGTCGCTAATTAACTCCAGCCGTCCGATTGAGATCATTAGAAAGCAAACTCATATCCTACGGCGTCGATACCATCGACGTGAGTCGATGGTATCGACCCGCTACAGTAGCGGCTGTCTGCAAACCCTTCCTTTGTCGCACCCAACATCATCTCGATACCATCGACTCGGGTCGATGGTATCGACTTCCTTTTGGCGTCGGTTCTGTCATTTTGCGATGCTGTAGCCTCCATGTGTCGATGGTATCGACTTGGTGTCGATACTATCGACCGCTTCTTCGCCAGCAGCCTGAAGGTGACTCGATACCATCGACAGCAAAGTCGATAGTATCGACTTTTCCTGCTTCTTTCGGCTGGCAACCTGTGACCATGTCGATGGTATCGACTTCCGTCGATGGTATCGACGGAAGCAAATACTCGTTTTTCCTGAAATTCAAAGACAAGATCACATAAATTCACACAAATAATAATAATGTGATAATTAATGCTCAAAACAATGAAATAAAGGGGATTTGACATAAAATGATGGCATAGACCAAAATGGATGAATTATGCAACATTAACCATAAAAATGACTAATAAAAGCATAAAACACATATCAAACAGGTCTATAAATGCGACTCAAAATCATCACATCAGTACATACCACTTAATATTTCCATCTTATTTAGGTTAAGGGTGATGAAAGACATGTCTTTTACATTATATTATTCCTCATATTTTTATTAAGTCAAACAATAAATATAAGGTCTTCTAAACCCATTAATTCACATACCCTTTTGGGGTTATAGCAAGATCGATGCCCATAAGCACCTAATTCATGAAATTAGGGTGTTAGAAATCAGAGATCCAAGTTGTGGTATGTTACACCTCCCGAATAAAATGAGAACTTATATTTTATCCCATGAATCTAATGTACAAAGTATGCCTCTTATTTATTAGCATCAAGCCTTGTAAAGGCATTGGGTGGTGAAGTGGATCGCATACAATGAAAATCTCCTTAGGTTCAGTTCACCACTTAAAATATCTATATCCACCTTGTTAACCTCATGAGGAATTATATATCCTATAGTGGCTATATCTTTGACATATTCCTTGAGGTTTCTCATAATAAAAAATATTCTCTAGGGTGGTTTTAATTTACCCCAACAATAGATTGATTAACATTGGTATCATCAATAATCCATAGCATCATCACCATTTCCTTCATAGGGTTGTCCTCCTGGGTTTTCTTTCATCCAAGCTCTAAACGCAAGAAATATGTTCTGAATCTTGTTACCACAATGCTAGTGGCCCAAAATATGGTTAGGACATCTCCATAAGAAACACAACCATTGGAAAATTTAGTTTGAGGTTATGTACATCAGGAGGATGCCACTACACCAACTCATTTTGACTCATAGAGTGTTTATGTCCACTATTTCTGGATGTTAAAATTCCATCCTTTGTCAAAACATGTGAAAAACCTCAAGTTGCTCAACCAATTCACCAAGAATAGAACTTCCAGGCTGTATATGTGTATTAGTGTCTCTACCATCGAACACCCTATGACATTAGTACCTCCAAGGAGACCACACCATCAGGATGGAAGAACTACTCTTATCTATCCATGAAGGATGAATAATATGAACATTTATGATATTCATCTAGCCTTTGTAAGAGAGATATCAAGTTGCTAACTGTTAGGCATACATATCCACAAGAATATAAATTGATCCCACAAGACCCCTACCTAGTCACTAGAGAGGAAGAGGTGCTTGGCCAACTTTGTCGATGGGTTGGTACAACAACTACAATGTGAGGCCAATTGGATTTTCTAGTGTCGTATCACAGCGTTAGTGAGGATACCATTATTTAATAGTTTGTACATCAAAATATTAGTATGGGCATCAAATTATAATACCAAATCCACCTTTGAGTCAACGAAGGCTCATAAGTCCTACAACAAAAGAGACACATGACATGATGACTGAGAAAGTGCCATCCTCTATCTGATTGCAAACTTGGGAATCGTTACAATCACTAATCATTGGGACATCAGTAATAGAGAGTCTAATCCCTTTCTCATTCAGACAGACCCGGTCTAGCTTTCCCAATGTCATTTCTCATTTGACAGCCTCAAGTCCCTAAAAGACAATCAACCATATACATCATCACTTCTTTGAGTGTAAATGTGGAATGGTGAGCCAAACTACATACCCATACAAAAAAGAGAAATCCAATACCCATAATCCAATTTGTGTGTTTCATTACCAAAGGAAATGATACCCAAATATTGCACAAAGACAAAGATGTGTAATATAAAAATTAACAAACATAAAAGAGTTTCATCCAACAACATTGTGTGTCCCAAATACTTCCTCCTAAAAAGTTTTCCCACAACAAATTCCCTATAAGAACTTCCCAACTTGCCTTCAAAGTAATTAACTCGACTGTAGTAAAGGAATTCTCAACCAACCAACCTTGCAATTAACAGTGAGTAGTTTCCAACTCATTGATACCAATTCACATAAAGTCATCCATGATTGAGTTAACTTTCTTTAACACCAAAATTGAGATTCTTGAATAAGGGCAACATATGGGGTGATGAGAAAGTTTCTTTCATTGGAGGTTGGTGATCACCAAAAGACAACAACAATACCTTGTAGATAGTTAATTTGGAATGCAACTACTCAAGAAGGTAATTGAAGTGCTCTGATTGTAGCTTACTTGTAACTAGTGTCACCCCAAGGTAATTGAGGTAATCCTCCCTATGGTGAATCTAGAATATCCCTAAAATATCATCAATTAGATGTTGAATAGAACAACAAATAATAAAATATTTTTATAATTATTTTTGCATCAATCGAAAGAAATTTTGAAATCCCATAATGTGAGTTTAGATAACATATAAGGGATGAAGATATCATCTCATATTATTTTCTTTAGTCACAAGAAGTACTATAAACACAATAATACATCAAGATAGGTAGGAAAACTGGTAATCGTGTTCATACGGGGGAGGCACCCCTTATAATGTCCCTCACATCATCAAAACATAGAGTGAAGCTAATGTAAAATTAGAAATGAGATATACATAGCCTATAGTTATATCTATTCTGAGATAGTCATCATCTTGTGCAGCATGGATGTGTTCATGAGGGTATTTCCCATGAGTGTTTCCTTCATCTTTGATACCACTCATGTGTGTTGCATTGACCTACCGAGTAGCCATATTTTTCCATGTGTTAACCGCAACTGGAGAGAAAATCATCATATATGTTTTCTTTTAAAATATGATTTTATTTGTCATTGGACATTTCTTTTAAAAAAAGACTTTTGTTTCTTTCTCTACTTATGGTTTGGAAGATAGTATCTACTAGTATAACTATTTTTTTGTAAGTGTTCTGGATAGTGGAAGTGCATTTGATGCAATGTATAGTCTCTAAATGGATATTTTTAATATTTCTTGATGTAAAATTAAACCTTGCAAATGTTATTCACATTCTTGCATATGAAGAAAAGGTCATCTCTAGCTTCTTGGGACATTCTATACATGAGACAAATGCTTGGTCCTAGATATCCCATTTTGATTCTATTATCACTAGAAAGTATTTTGTTGTGTCCTATGAGCCATATGAGGATGATGATTTTGTGAGGACATGTAATCTTCCATAGTTTCTTATCATAATTTGTTTCTATCACTTGATGTATGTAGTTATGGTATGCTAGTTTTGATGTATATATTTGTTTCCCTACTTCCATGATTTGGTTTTTTTGTATAATGGTTGGAAAATATGGATGTGGTGTATTTGATCTTGTCATTTATGAAATATTTTAGAAGGTGTCTTTTTAAAATAGTTTTCTATGGGAGAAATAGTTTCAAAAACTTTTCTATGGTGATTTGAATAAGTCTTAATGGGACAAGAAATGTTTAGTTTCATGTTTATCACAGAGTTTTTTTTAATCCATGGGTCAATCCAAAATATGTTGAAAGGATGGTGTTTGTGTCTAATGCTATTCTGAATGATGTGTATGTATTTGTTTAAGTATCTCCATAGTGATGATTCTACTTTATGGTTGATGTTTTTCCATTGATTTTTGTTTGCACAATATATATCAAGAACATGTCCACACCATATGATATTTTTTTAGTGTAAAAGAATGCAATAATTTTTTGAATGGGATAATTTTAGTGTAGTTGATGTTGTTTGTACATAATCTTGGTGTGTGAGGGTATGCAACTGATGTAGTATGTGGTTATGTGAGTGTGTGAGGAGTTTTCGAGTGTTGGTCGACCAGAATGGTTGTGTTTTTTATGTCCATGTGTTGAGTTTGTTATGCATAGATTGGGTGATAGGGTTCCATGTTGTAGTAGGCAACTTGTATGGTGAGAGAGGTAAACCCAAGTGTCAAATGGGGGTAAAGTTCTTGTTTGTAGTTCATCTAGTGAGTATATTGGTCAATACTTATCGTGGCATGTGTACCTATGTGGATTTGTGGAAGTTGATCTTGAGTACATATTGACGTGAGAAGATCCTCATATATTGGATGGTTTTGATGAGCTTCTATTGTCAGGTTTTAGGAAAAGAATGGCGTCACCATCATATTTGATGATTTGTTCTAGATAGCCTGGAATGTTGTCAATGAATTGATTTTGGCTACAAACATGGAACATCTTAGTAAGAATGGAGGTAACCGGAATAAAGATATAATGGGATACTAGGTCTCCTATGAAAACTTCATTAGTGCTAGTGAGATATCCAGTATAGAAATGTCAAGTAGTAATGCATGAATATATCCATTCAATCTAGTGTGTTTGGAATCCATTATGGATATAAGAGATGAGAAATTTCTAGTCAATGTTGTTGAATGCTTTTTCAAAATCAAGCTTGAGAGAAAGAAGTGGAGTCTATTTTTTTTGACAAGAATGAATCATCTCTTTGACAATAATTTAGGAATATTGAATTCTTATACCTTTAACCAAAGCATTTTGTTGAAATCCTAGAATATGATATAGTCATTTTTAATCGGGTTTTGAGTGTTTTGGAAACAATTTTTCATGATGCATTGATGAGACTAATAGGTCTAAAGTGGTTGATTGATGAAGGGTGTTGAGTTTTTTATTAGACCAATGTTAGTCTAGTTCATAATTGCAATATGATAAAATATGTTATCATGATTGTGAATATATGTGAAAAGGTCAAATTTCTTTTTGATGGTGTTCCATTGATTGTGTTAGAAGTCAAGGTTGAAACCAATAGGTCCTGGCAATTTGTCTGCACATAGATTAGTCATGGTATGTTTGATATTCAAGTAATGGTGCAATATGAGTGTGAGGGTTGTTGATTTTAGTAGCACATAGTATGTCCTCATTTATATTGAAGTGTGGAGTTTGTACATCATAAGATATTAATAAATATTTATTCCAATTGTTCATAATTCTATATTTGTCTGATGTGATGAAATCTTTGACGGTTACACTATGGATGTGCGATTGACATTTATGGTTATTCCAAATTTTGTGAAATTATTTGATATTTTTGTTTTCCTTTCTTAACCATTTGATTTTTTATCATTGTCTCCACATTGTTTAAATCTTGAGATGATGGGAGTAAATATCATCTTGTAGGGTAAGAATCAATGTTGGGTCGGTTAGGGAGGATCTTTTATCTGATAGGAGTACCTCATATTTGTCTTTCAGTATGTTTCTAATATTCCCAAAGGTTTGTTTGTTCCATAGCTTTCCTATGATGTATTTGATATTATTATGAATGTGTAATCCAAATTCAACATTGTTGGGATAGATATTCTAATTTTATATGATAACTTTTTGATGTCTGTATGTGATGTCCAAAATCTTTCAAAATAGAAGGATTTTGGGTCCCCATTTTCCAAAACGGGTGTTAAAGATGATGGAGAAGTGATTAAAGATGGGCCGAAAGGTGACTTTTGTAGTGGATAGTGGGTAAGTGTTATCCCATCACTATGAGCAAGAAAGTTGTCAATTTTGGCCCATTGATTACCTCTCTTCCATGTGTAAGATAAATTGTTGTTGATAGGTCAATCAAATAATGTTTACGAATGAAGCGATTGAAAAAATGTTGTTTCTATTGTGTAGTAACTATGAGGAGATAGATGAAGAATAATATTCAATAGAGTTTATGGTGAGATTGAAATCTCTTTCAATGATCCATGAGGAAGTAAAGCAAATACTAGCGTTGGATTCAAGTTCTTTCATGAGTTGTGTCATAATATTATAAGGTTCACCATATATAGTTGTTAAGGTCCATCTATGTTGGTCATTATAGTTTTGAAAGTAATGCAGATATATGTACAGACAGTGTGGTTGATCTGTTGAAAGGTATTGGGGTTCCATTCTATGAGAAGTTCTCCACTAAAACTGGTCTAGGGAATTTGAATACACTATCATGAAGTTATCTCCTATTGTGTTAAGGAGGAAGGTGTTAAATGTGTTCTAGATTCTTGTAAGGTGATGAGGTTCATCTTATATAATAAGATAAAGTTTCTAATTTCATGTTATCATTCAACACTAGAAGTGCCACACACACTCCTTGAAGTAATGTGAATGAAATTGAGGATACATATATGAAAGCAAATACATTGTATATCAAGTGATGTGAGTTGTTCAGTGGATAAAGAGTGTGGCACCTATTATGCCAACCTAGGGTTTTTTCTATATCTATGAGTTCCAAGTTAACTTCTAGTGAGGATTTGAAAGTATTGCCTTTGGATCTGGAAAAGGTGTCAAATTCAGAAGTGGATTCCCAAAAGGTAATAGATGTGACACAATCAAGATCATGATAATCATCATCATCAAAAGTCTGATTAGGAGTAGGTTTGTTACATGTTTCATAAGCAACATATAAGTTCATCCTCGCCTGCATGTTAATGGTGATTGAAGTAGTAGGACCAATGTTGTGGATGACATATGGTGGTTGGAGTGGGGTGATGCAGCATCGGGGGAGCTAGAGTGAATTTCCCAAGTTCAACCATGATTTGAGATTTAAGTGGATCAACCATGTCTCACACCTCTTTTTGTGGGGGTAGTGTTCAGGAAATCAGTCTGTGCGGCCACATATGCGACTGCTTAAGCGGTTCGGACAGGGGACCGCCTCACATATGTCAAAGCGGAGCAATAATTGGACCAGACCTGATTATGCATCCGATTACCCACTTATGCGGCCGCTTAATCACCGCTTTTCCAAACTGAAAGGAACAGAATATGTATATGGTATTGTTGTTGTCTCATATTTCTTTTTTATACAATATTACTGCTCCCTTGCTTCTTATTTTCATTTTTTGTATGATATTATTGTTGTCTTTTATTTCTTTGTTCATAAATTCGCCTTCTTCTTCTATTTCCCCTTCCATCTTCTTTCTTTGATGTTGTAATAGTAAACAAATCATTTCCATTTCCCCTTTTCTTATTAAGTCTAGCATGCCGCTCTTCTCATTTCCTTGCTCTTATTTTCTCTTCTTCATACTACATGTTGAATTCCTCTAATGCTATTGAATTGGTCTTCATCGATTCTCTCATTTTATTCATTCTCTTTGATAAGAGAAATAGGTTTCTTCTCCAATCTTATTTCCCTTCTCATCTTCATTCTCAAAATTATTATAATTTCAATTCTTCTCCATACATTCATCTTCTTGTTCTTCCAATTCTTATTGACTAGTTTTTAATTGTTAATGTGTTTAAAGTATACCATACTAATCTATGAAATTGTTTGGCACTATCATCATTTTATATTGCAATTTGATAGTTGCATGGTTCATATAATATAATTACTTTATAGTTTCCTATATATATTTATTTATCTTTATTGATTATGGTAAACTTTACATTTCATAACATAAGAATGGTTGTTTAACTTGTGTTAATCATATTGATGTCATGTCATGCTTTTCCAACAATCCAAATGAAGTTTTTCTTCTTGTTGTCCTCATATGTAATTGTTCAATGTAAAATATAATTATATATGATTAATATATAAATTTTTATTGATATATAATTAATTTATTTAAAAAATCCAATACCGCATATACTCCTGCATACCACATATACTCTATTTAGTACCTCGTCCACCCGTAAACTGAATACCACTTTTCTGAACACTATGTGGGGGTAATGTTTGTGAAATTGGAGATGATAATATCCCTCTTTTCTCACTCTTTCTCAACAATTCTCCATTCCTAGGGTTTCTGAGTTGGAAGGAAATAGAAACTGAAGGACTACTAGGAGTTTGATATGGATTCTAGGATTTTAGATCTTGAGTTAAGTTTTAAGGTGTTTTCACACATTAAGTGAGAAGGTACTTCCTTTAAATAATAGATTGCACAAAATTAGATTGAATCCACAATAATCTTTAATTCCTTGGTATGTGACTACAAACCCTAACTCTGCCTTTTAGTTTGAGCTTATGAAAGATGGTAGAAATGGAGTGCTTCCCTATTGCAAAGAATTTTACATGATAAAATCATATTATAAATTGATACAAATAACCTAAAATAGAAAGTTATTGCAGAAGTTAGAAGAATACACCAAAATATAGGGTTTTTAGTTTTATCTAAAATTGTTGTATATATAAATGAAGAACTTTACCTATTTGAATCTAGTAATTTATTAATGATTATTTTATCCAAATTCTTAGTACAAATATGTCAATATTATCTTGGAATTCATTTGATATTATCAGTGTTTTCTTGATATCTTAGTTAAGAGCGTGAAATTCTATATGAGCAGAAAGTCATAAGTTTGGGAATTGACTTCATGAAATCTAACAAAAGCGATTCAATTTGATGTTATAAATTTATTTATTCAAGTTATTATTGATGCATGATATTTTGGTGAATGGTGTGGAAACCCTAGTTTAGTTCATTCCATGGTTTCAATATACATTTCGTTGTATGTGAACTATTGAAAGCATTCTTTCATCAGTGAAAATTTATGATGTATCAAATCCTTGTGTGAGACATCTGATATGTGAATGTGGCAAATGAAACCCAAAGGATAGGGTATTTAGTGAATCAAGTATTTTTAGCTTATTACTCTTCAGTATGATAAGTGGTGTTGCTTAGCTTATAATACAGATTGATGATAATTTATGAAAATGACTATTTACAAGGTTAAACTAAGAAATGTTGATTTGATGATTGAACTATGAATTGGAAGAGTGAATTAGACTTTAGATGCCTTGAACATTGTAGAATCCTCACAGTATGAGACCTACGGTGTGAGGAGGAAACATGCTTCCCAGCTGTAGGTATTTTTTTCTAGATCGAAGTAAGCCAGAGTGTATGGGTAGGGTGTAGGGGTATAGGCCAATGAGGACAGACTCCTTATAGTTTTTGTGGTACCCAACACCAATAGGGGATGTCAGTGGTACTTGTGTTACTGGTCAATGGACATATTTGTTAGGTCCATTGATGTAGAGTTGTATTGATCAATGGATATCTTTGGTAGATCTATTAATGCACAAAAAGACAGAGTGCTTTGACTCTTCGTCTGAGTACCTAGATCTAGAGGAGGAATCTGAATATCTGTCTACTCCCATTAGCCATAGAGAGCCAGACATGGAAACTTCACACTACATATGGGGCATATGATACTATAGGCTTAGGAACCTGGGCATGCTTCTAAGCCTTGTAAATTGAGATCGTAGTTTGTTGTGATGCTTTCACATGTTGTGGTACACTTCATGTGGATTCATGGCATAATAAGATGAATCAGAGATTAATCAAGTGTATCTAGTTGTTGATTTATTCTTTGGAGTTTTCTAGAGTAACTTGTCATTTGTATGTTTCTAAATTACTACTTTCCTTTGTGATCTTTTAAGAATGTTCAATGATTGATTTACTCTTTGTAGTCATGTAGAGTAACCTATCATACCATGTTTGTGAATTACTAGTTCCTTTATAGATCATTATTGTTCTATTTCATATTAAGTGGATCAATAATGTATCTCTAATTGTATAAGTGATTTAAACTATTTATTTGAAGTACTCATTCACTAAGCGAATAGGATCACCCTTCTACTAACAAATTTTAGGGGAGACCATGTGAATTGAAGATGTGGATGCATTATAATAGATCTACCACATGATTAATTATCATTTTAGTTAATTTTTGTCATTTCGTGTCACTCTAAGTCCTTTCATAAAAGTGAGAGAGTTATAAATGATGACATATAACTTTTTTCCTTAACAATAGAAAATGTATTCATTTTTTGTGTCATATGTATATGGAAATGTGAGAAACATAATGCACATTTAGATATGTATCTTTATTGTTGAAATCATATTAGAGCAATCAAGTTTTAGATCTGTCACGGAACCGTTCTTACCCCGATCCCAATCCTACTGCCTAGACAGTAGAAAAAGGATTGAAGCGCCCGTCCCTGAGTGGCCCGATAGGATCTAACACATTGGCATATACAATAAGAAATAAATAACTCAAAAACTGGATAATTAAAGAACAAACTAACCCAATATGGAGATATATCTGATTATCTTTGTCATCCGAGTGTATGAGTGCGGAAGCGATCTTATTTTAATATCCCATTGGTATTACCTAAAATCAAGAAAATCAAGACACAATCATGCAATTGCACGGTACGCTATCAAAACCAAGCAAAACAGTTTATAAGAAAAATATGTATACTTGGCAGGACTTATATTTCAAAGAATAATAAGCAATTTGCAAAACCAACATTTATTCGACAAGTTTTTCAAGCAAATCAATTTTATTACGAATTCCCATTATGCTGTAATTCAAGAAGCATGCTTATATATTTTGTATGACTCTATTACCCCAACGCGATGGGGAAGGTCACTAGGCCCCTTTTCACCATAGGAACATAGGAAGCCAATGTACAAGTCCAACTTCCAATGAGGGGGTTTTTGTACTCAATATCCACATTATCAACATTATCAATATCATCATCATTATCAACATCAATATACGGGCAGTCATAATGGGCATGCAATTTATGTTTTCATGTTTTTCAAAATATAGTATAGAAAAAGAGAAGACTAATCATAGGGAACAATAGCTCATCCAAATAAATAGCCAAGTATATGATCAAGAGATACATAAAAGTATCTTCAATACAATCAAGGAGGATTTATATAAATAGCGTACCTTTCACCGAGGATTTCGAGTATAGATCCACTAGTAATAGGTTGACCCTTCGAGTTTGATCCTAAAACATAATGTTTGGATCAAGGGTCAAGATCAAGATATTTGGATATCATGTTGTAATATTCGAGATTAGGGTTACACTTTCCTAGGTCAACCTTAGGGTTAGGTCATCCACTTATGATCAACCAATATTTCAATATATCCAACATTATTTCAAATATCAAGTATTTCGAGTGTGAATGGCCTACCTAGGTTTTCTAGGTACATGTGTTGACCCTAATTATCCTGGTCAATATGCAAGTCCAAAAATAAAGTATTTAGATCATCATCATGTTCTAACATCATTTGTATTCAAGATCAGATTGATGGGTCAAAACTATATCAATTATTTTGCAAGATCAAGATTACTCATTATCAAGATTATAATCAAGATTGAATCCAGTAAAAAGATCTAGATCATTAATGATTCATTTTCAAGAGTAGATGATTCAAATATATCAGATATAGGTTACAATATAATCATTAGAGTCCAAATCTAAGGTTTCTGAAGATTAATCATGATTATGAGTCATTTGACAATTTAAATATGCAAAGGATCACAGATCTAGAGATATCAGTGAGAAACATTCATAATATGGTCTCAAAAGTATTTTCAAATGATTCATTGCATTTTTCTGATGAAGATTGACTACTTATTTATAAGTTTTGGAGTTCGGATGCATTTGATACAATTAAAACAAGATCTAGACATTTATATGAATTTCTGAATCGAGAGGAGATATTTACCTTATTTGCAAAAATCGAGCGTCATTGATCCAAGATTGGGTGTCCAAGATCAGGTCACAAGGCTCACTGATATAGGATCTGGTCAATCTTCATTTGGACGGTTTATTCATTGATTTCTTGGTTCAGACCTCGGTTCAACAAAGTATTGGACCGGGCCTCCCCCTTCCTGGACCGGCTGGTCTGGGACCTCTCTTCCACACGCAGGAGCTCACTCACGAGGCCAGAAGCCAGGTGGAGCACCTCGCCGGCGTAAAGGAGGTCTAGGGGCATCAGAGGGCGATGGGAACCCAGAACATGTCGTCCGTGTCCGTGGGGACCTCACGAACTTGATGGTGGTTTCAGAGAAGGAGGATAGCGGCCAGGAGCAGATTGCCCAAGGCATCTGTGTGCGGTGGCATTGACCTGGAGCAGAGAGTGTTTGGCGAGCAAAAGTAGAGTGTTTGAGGCCAAGATGGCGTGCGAGGATGAGCTGTGAGCAGGGTTCACTTGCTGCGGACCTTGGGGGGGGGTCTTTTTATAGTGGTAGGGGCTAGGTTTAGGGTGTCGTATGGCCAGAGCGTCCATGGCGGCAGCCGCGAGAGAAGTCTATCGTTTGCTCTTGAAACCGAATGATTCAAGGGGAAAAAGGGATAGCTGAATCTGGATTGGTGGGGCGAGCATCCTCGTTCTATTTGATTTTCAAAACGGGGTCCAGACGAGCCAAAAGCACTTGACCTTTCAGTCGCCCCCTTCTCCGCTGATTGCGGGAGGTAGGGGATGACCTCCTGACCACAGGATCAGGGTCGTGATCCGTGGCTGGCTGATCCAAGGGCCGAGGTCCCTCCCTTGCCTAAGGCCGTGGATTGCTGGCCTGGAAAAGGTCAGAAAACGCAAATAAACAAGGATTTTTAGCACAGAACTTCATAAATTCATAGAAAATCGTAAGAATGTCCAAATGACCTCAAATTTGGACCAAAGCTTCAAAATAATGTGAAGAATATCTAGAAAATATTCGAGAATCAAAAGACAAAGATTTATAGACCAATTTGATTCTTTGGACAAAGTGATGAATGAATCCAATTTGAAGTGTTATAATGTGTATAAAAACTACATTGGTCACCATATCTTGGATTCGAGTCTCAATAATGATTATAAAGACAATAAAAATAATAATTTGGGACCATTAGTAGGTATAATGAGGGCAAAAGAGTAATTATCTCATTATTTTGCTAAAATCCACTTTGTCACATCCTTCCCTCCTTAAAAAGGAATTTTGTCCCCAAAATTCAAAAATATCCTCAAAATTAAAATTATTCAAATCCAGATAATATCATCAATTATTAGAACATCCTCAACTATGTAATCAAAATCATGTCCTCAAACTTCAATTAGTCCCAAAAACCATAATTGAGATTCCATGTTCCATATCATAATCAACTTGGTACTAACATCATTTCATCATCGAGTAATTGAGTATCAAAGTCATCATGTGAGTCATAAATATCGAGCACATCCTATTGATCACAAATTCAGAGAGATCATATTTTAGATCAAGCAAATAGAGTTTAAGTGTACAAGGTGACTTTAAATCCTAATATCTCAGGGTCCTAGCTTCTCCATTGGCCTAGGTGGGGTTATACGTCCATGATTTGAGATTTCACATTTCAACATTTCAAGACAACATCATACTTTCAATATAATCATTTTGAGCCCAAATTCAATGGGAAAGTCCCACCATAGTCCTAATGAGAGCTAAACCCTAAATCATAAATTGAGAGAGTCAATATAGTCATCATTTCAAAATTTCAAGATTTGGGATTTGAAAGTCATTAGTCATATATCTCAATGTTCAAATAGTGTGATCATAGGATTTGTATCATTATTGAGATTGATAATCATGAGTCACAAGTCAATTAATCAACATCAAGAGTCGAGATTTTAGACACCAAAAGTCATAGATCCAAAATTTTGATCATATGCGTATATATTTTAAAGCTAGGGTTTATATTCCTGTTTAGACCTTAAGGGAGATCACTCATCTATATTCAATTTCTAGTAATAATTACTCAAGCAGTATTCGATCAACATATCAAAATTTCATTATCATTGTATCCAAGTTTGATGAATGATCTAGACCTAGGTCTAAGTAGGAAGTCAACCTCAAGCTATAATCAATATTACCATATGTCCAGGTCATTATCAAATCATTATTCAGATCGAGTATCAACCATGGTTTTAACCTATTAGGCTTAGGTCAACCAATCTAAAATCGGGTGAAAGGAGATACCTTTCCAAACTCTAAATAATCAATAGGATGAAAACTTAGAGGTAGTCGTGATGGGGATGTGACCTAGGTTAGGGGAGTCATGAGTCAACTACCACCCTAATCTGGCACATTAACAACATTAGTCATTATCAATTGAGCTTATTCAAATAGGGAGAGTATCCATGATTAGATCATATATATCTAGGTCATAAGATCAAAATTCAAGATAATAGGTCAATAATGTCAAGATTTGCAATTCTTTCTTTCAATATCAAGGTAGTGACAAATTTGGAAATCGAGGATTTGAATTTGACATTCGAGGAGTTAGATCATAATAGTGCAAAATCTAGTTCCATAATCATCATATCCAAAATTGAGATTGAAAAAGTCATCAATGGTCAATAGGAAAATTTCTTTTTGCATCATAGTCTTACATCATGATTTTGTGAGTCTTAGACTTAGTCATTTGATTGCATGGTCAAGATGTGTATAAAATAGGATATGAGTTTGCTTAACTATATTTGAGGTTTAATCAATAATAGGGAAACATGGATTTAATCAAATAGGGACCTTATCAACAATAAGGTATAAGGTATAAGTCATCCTTATTTTACCAAATCATAATTTGTATCATTTACCTCAAACATAGGAAGCATATAGTCAAGATTTAGCTGAATTTGAGTGTTCATGATATTAGGGATCATACGGGAGTATTTGGTTTCAAAGTTAATTGATCAAAATTGAGTTTTCAAATTTAGGTCAAATCATGGTATTAAATTTCAAGATTTAGCAATATTCATTTTTTTCCCATTCATAAGCTACCCATAATTGAGACATCATGTGGAAAAAGGTCATGAGAAGGACCACATGATGAGATAAGAAGACTACCTAATCTTCATCTACATGGGTGGCTTAGGATTGTCCTTAAAGAAGAGATGAGATGCTAGAAGACTCTCTAGGGTTTCACAAGAGAACCATTAGGTCCAGTTTTGGATCAATTAAGGCCAGGTAGAGCGGGGGATCTCAGCCACCGTGAAGATGGATAGGAGAAATTATGTCAGGACCCCGAGCCTAGACACCTCAATTTTCACCACGGAACCGTTCTTACCCCAATCCCAATCCTACTGCCTAGACAGTAGAAAAAGGATTGAAGCGCCCGTCCCTGAGTGGCCCGATAGGATCTAACACACTGGCATATACAATAAGAAATAAATAAATCAAAAACTGGATAATTAAAGAACAAACTAACCCAATATGGAGATATATCTGATTATCTTTGTCATCTGAGTGTATGAGTGCGGAAGCGATCTTATTTTAATATCCCATTGGTATTACCTAAAATCAAGAAAATCAAGACACAATCATGCAATTGCACGGTACGCTATCAAAACCAAGCAAAATAGTTTATAAGAAAAATATGTATACTTGGAAGGACTTATATTTCAAAGAATAATAAGCAATTTGCAAAACCAACATTTATTCGACAAGTTTTTCAAGCAAATCAACTTTTATTACGAATTCCCATTATGCTGTAATTCAAGAAGCATGCTTATATATTTTGTATGACTCTATTACCCCAACGCGATGGGGAAGGTCACTAGGCCCCTTTTCACCATAGGAACATAGGAAGCCAATGTACAAGTCCCACTTCCAATGAGGGGGTTGTTGTACTCAATATCCACATTATCAACATTATCAATATCATCATCATTATCAACATCAATATACGGGCAGTCATAATGGGCATGCAATTTATGTTTTCATGTTTTTCAAAATATAGTATAGAAAAAGAGAAGACTAATCATAGGGAACAATAGCTCATCCAAATAAATATCCAAGTATACGATCAAGAGATACATAAAAGTATCTTCAATACAATCAAGGAGGATTTATATAAATAGCGTACCTTTCACCGAGGATTTTGAGTATAGATCCACTAGTAATAGGTTGACCCTTCGAGTTTGATCCTAAAACATAATGTTTGGATCAAGGGTCAAGATCAAGATATTTGGATATCATGTTGTCATATTTGAGATTAGGGTTACACTTTCCTAGGTCAACCTTTGGGTTAGGTCATCCACTTATGATCAACCAATATTTCAATATATCCAACATTATTTCAAATATCAAGTATTTCGAGTGTGAATGGCCTACCTAGGTTTTCTAGGTACATGTGTTGACCCTAATTATCCTGGTCAATATGCAAGTCCAAAAATAAAGTCTTTAGATCATCATCATGTTCTAACATCATTTGTATTCAAGATCAGATTGATGGGTCAAAACTATATCAATTATTTTGCAAGATCAAGATTACTCATTATCAAGATTATAATCAAGATTGAATCCAGTAAAAAGATCTAGATCATTAATGATTCATTTTCAAGAGTAGATGATTCAAATATATCAGATATAGGTTACAATATAATCATTAGAGTCCAAATCTAAGGTTTCCGAAGATTAATCATGATTATGAGTCATTTGACAATTTAAATATGCAAAGGATCACAGATCTATAGATATCAGTGAGAAACATTCATAATATGGTCTCAAAAGTATTTTCAAATGATTCATTGGATTTTTCTGATGAAGATTGACTACTTATTTGTAAGTTTTGGAGTTCGGATGCATTTGATACAATTAAAACAAGATCTAGACATTTATATGAATTTCTGAATCGAGAGGAGATATTTACCTTATTTGCAAAAATCGAGGGTCATTGATCCAAGATTGGGTGGCCAAGATCGGGTCACAAGTCTCACGGATATAGGATCTGGTCAATCTTCATTTGGACGGTTTATTCATTGATTTCTTGGTTCAGACCTCGGTTCAACAAAGTATTGGACCGGGCCTCCCCCTTCCTGGACCAGCTGGTCTGGGACCTCTCTTCCACACGCAGGAGCTCACTCACGAGGCCAGAAGCCAGGCGGAGCACCTCGCCGGTGTAAAGGAGGTCTAGGGGCATCAGAGGGCGATGGGAACCCAGAACATGTCGTCCGTGTCCGTGGGGACCTCACGAACTTGATGGTGGTTTCAGAGAAGGAGGATAGCGGCCAGGAGCAGATTGCCCAAGGCATCTGTGTGCGGTGGCATTGACCTGGAGCAGAGAGTGTTTGGCGAGCAAAAATAGAGTGTTTGAGGCCAAGATGGAGTGCGAGGATGAGATGTGAGCAGGGTTCACTTGCTGCGGACCTTGGGGGGGTCTTTTTATAGTGGTAGGGGCTAGGTTTAGGGTGTCGTATGGCTAGAGCGTCCATGGCGGCAGTCGCGAGAGAATTCTATCGTTTGCTCTTGAAACCGAATGATTCAAGGGGAAAAAGGGATAGCTGAATCTGGATTGGTGGGGCGAGCATCCTCGTTCTATTTGATTTTCAAAACGGGGTCCAGACGAGCCAAAAGCACTTGACCTTTCAGTCGCCCCCTTCTCCGCTGATTGCGGGAGGTAGGGGATGACCTCCTGACCACAGGATCAGGGTCGTGATCCGTGGCTGGCTGATCCAAGGGCCAAGGTCCCTCCCTTGCCTAAGGCCGTGGATTGCTGGCCTGGAAAAGGTCAGAAAACGCAAATAAACAAGGATTTTTAGCACAGAACTTCAAAAATTCATAGAAAATCGTAAGAATGTCCAAATGACCTCAATTTGGACCAAAGCTTCAAAATAATGTGAAGAATATCTAGAAAATATTCGAGAATCAAAAGACAAAGATTTATAGACCAATTTGATTCTTTGGACAAAGTGATGAATGAATCCAATTTGAAGTGTTATAATGTGTATAAAAACTACATTGGTCACCATATCTTGGATTCGAGTCTCAATAATGATTATGAAGACAATAAAAATAATAATTTGGGACCATTAGTAGGTATAATGAGGGCAAAAGAGTAATTATCTCATTATTTTGCTAAAATCCACTTTGTCACATCCTTCCCTCCTTAAAAAGGAATTTTGTCCCCAAAATTCAAAAATATCCTCAAAATTAAAATTATTCAAATCCAGATAATATCATCAATTATTAGAACATCCTCAACTATGTAATCAAAATCATGTCCTCAAACTTCAATTAGTCCCAAAAACCATAATTGAGATTCCATGTTCCATATCATAATCAACTTGGTACTAACATCATTTCATCATCGAGTAATTGAGTATCAAAGTCATCATGTGAGTCATAAATATCGAGCGCATCCTATTGATCACAAATTCAGAGAGGTCATATTTTAGATCAAGCAAATAGAGTTTAAGTGTACAAGGTGACTTTAAATCCTAATATCTCAGGGTCCTAGCTTCTCCATTGGCCTAGGTGGGGTTATACGTCCATGATTTGAGATTTCACATTTCAACATTTCAAGACAACATCATACTTTCAATATCATCATTTTGAGCCCAAATTCAATGGGAAAGTCCCACCATAGTCCTAATGAGAGCTAAACCCTAAATCATAAATTGAGAGAGTCAATATAGTCATCATTTCAAAATTTCAAGATTTGGGATTTGGAAGTCATTAGTCATATATCTCAATGTTCAAATAGTGTGATCATAGGATTTGTATCATTATTGAGATTGATAATCATGAGTCACAAGTCCATTAATCAACATCAAGAGTCGAGATTTTAGACACCAAAAGTCATAGATCCAAAATTTTGATCATATGCGTATATATTTTAAAGCTAGGGTTTATATTCCTGTTTAGACCTTAAGGGAGATCACTCATCTATATTCAATTTCTAGTAATAATTACTCAAGCAATATTCGATCAACACATCAAAATTTCATTATCATTGTATCCAAGTTTGATGAATGATCTAGACCTAGGTCTAAGTAGGAAGTCAACCTCAAGCTATAATCAATATTACCATATGTCCAGGTCATTATCAAATCATTATTCAGATCGAGTATCAACCATGGTTTTAACCTATTAGGCTTAGGTCAACCAATCTAAAATCGGGTGAAAGGAGATACCTTTCCAAACTCTAAATAATCAATAGGATGAAAACTTAGAGGTAGTCGTGATGGGGATGTGACCTAGGTTAGGGGAGTCATGAGTCAACTACCACCCTAATCTGGCACATTAACAACATTAGTCATTATCAATTGAGCTTATTCAAATAGGGAGAGTATCCATGATTAGATCATATATATCCAGGTCATAAGATCAAAATTCAAGATAATAGGTCAATAATGTCAAGATTTGCAATTCTTTCTTTCAATATCAAGGTAGTGACAAATTTGGAAATCGAGGATTTGAATTTGACATTCGAGGAGTTAGATCATAATAGTGCAAAATCTAGTTCCATAATCATCATATCCAAAATTGAGGTTGAAAAAGTCATCAATGGTCAATAGGAAAATTTCTTTTTGCATCATAGTTTTACATCATGATTTTGGAGTCTTAGACTTAGTCATTTGATTGCATGGTCAAGATGTGTATAAAATAGGATACGAGTTTGCTTAACTATATTTGAGGTTTAATCAATAATAGGGAAACATGGATTTAATCAAATAGGGACCTTATCAACAATAAGGTATAAGGTATAAGTCATCCTTATTTCACCAAATCATAATTTGTATCATTTACCTCAAACATAGGAAGCATATAGTCAAGATTTAGCTGAATTTGAGTGTTCATGATATTAGGGATCATACGGGAGTATTTGGTTTCAAAGTTAATTGATCAAAATTGAGTTTTCAAATTTAGGTCAGATCATGGTATTAAATTTCAAGATTTAGCAATATTCATTTTTTTCCCATTCATAAGCTACCCATAATTGAGACATCATGTGGAAAAAGGTCATGAGAAGGACCACATGATGAGAAGGGTGGGGTGTGAGGATCCATATTGAAGGGTGTGGGGAGTTGGTTGTGTGAGTCTGGTTACATGATGCATATGAAAATGTTTGCTGTAGCATTTTTTTACCTAAATGATTACATGTCCAAATTATCTTGACTACCAGGTTCAAGATTAAATCAATTATCTAAGATTACTTAGTTTCATTTAAGAAATAAAATATTAGTAAAAATCCAAAATAATAAATAATACATTATACGTCTTCCAAGGAAGAAACTAATGATGAATTTGGATTCTACATCCCTTAATTATCCTAGATGTCAAATTTTATATTGATTGGGTACTTCTAGACATGTAAACTAAAATAAGAAAGTAGGAGGGAGGTAAAATTCCTAAAATAATAATTATTAAAATTGATGTAATTTTTCCTAAAGTTCTCAGGTTTATTGTAATTATCACATTGTCATTCTCAAAATTTTGGGAACACAATCTTCAATCAATACAAGCTGCTCTCATGGTCGCTGAATGAGAATCTGACATAGGGGAGTTTGTCTCCTACCTCCAGTCAGATTCCCTCCCTTTAGCAAATTGTACAATTTACTTTCTCTCCCCTATTTCTCCCTCTTTTTTTCATGGTTTTCTAAACTTTCTTCGCCATTGAATTTGAATTCCAATTCTACATATTTTGATCTATGACTTGATACCCACCTCTCTCATTTTTAGAAACCCTCAAATTTCCTTTGTGTTCTTCATCTGCCCATACCACCAGAAACTACTTCGCTAAAACCTATATATACCTACTCACTTCTAACACATCTCTGAATCCTGAACAACATTTGTGAGAAATTCCCCCTCAGTTTACTAGAAATTGTTCCTCTATCTTCATGAATCTAGAGTTTTCTCTACTGGCATAGGGAAAGATTCTCAAATTACTCTCTCTATGATCTTCCCTACACTTTTTTGAAGAATTTCATCTCCTTTGTTTGCCCTAGGTTATGGCAAATTGCTCTCCCGAACTCTGAGGGTTGCTTCTTGCTGATTTTTTTGTAGTAGGACAACCTCCCCCCCTCTTCTGGCTCAGACACTACATCAATGGGTCAAGTAGGAACTACCTAAACTTGTCCTCTCCTTCATATGTTATTTTACACGATAATTACCCATCTTGACATTCTTTCTTCCCCCTTACAACTTCTTTGCCATTTTGTAGTTTTTCCATGTATTTTTCTTAGTTCCTTGCGCCCCTAGCTTTGTTGAGATCTTGCAAACATCCCACAATTAGATGTTGACTTGTGTACTCTAGTTTTTGTAGTCTCCCATTTTGTGAGAGATCTACATAGAACCACTTCCCCATTGCGTCTGAAAAAGTCACAACAGAGGGAAGATCTTGGGCTGGGTTTCCTTTGATATGTAATGGATTTAATTTTGTTATATGTCATGATACCAAGAGAATTTTCATCTTTTCAACCTATTTTAATTTATTTGATCACATGATGGTGATATTTGGATTATGGTTGAAATATAATGTCACACATATAGTCTAAAAAAAATAAGCATGATCATTCCATTGACCCTATTTTTCAATTTCAACTTCAGTTAATTATATTGTCCACAAAACATCATAGTACATAGCTTAGAAAAATAAAAACAAAATAAGTTTTGGAATTGTGGAATTCTATTCTATAATAAGGACAAGTGCTCATCACCTAATTCCAAACTAATAAATATTTAGTTTTCCAAGGATTTTCCTATATGGTTAGAATTTATAAAATGCATATCTAATAATTCGTGAGTCTATTTAATATACTAAAATATGTTATGGACTCAGAAAATATAATCTACAACATGATGTAGTTTTGATGACCTAATTCATAAATGTTAAAAAGATTGCTTTTAGTGCTTATGTAATTTATGTAAACATAACCCTAATTTCATATATTCTTTTATTAGGTGGTTTGCAACCTTGATGTGGAAGAGGGTTGACTTTGGATATGTCTAGACTTGATCTAAGTTATGTTGCATCTCCTTAATCATATTAAGCAATTGTTCTAATTTATTTCTCTCTTGATCTACTTGAAGACTCAAAACCCTAATTTGATTTCTACATATGTCTCTTTTAAGATTTTTCTTGAAAGATACCTTTTTTATTGTTTCTCTTTCTTTATTGAAATTATTGAATCTTATTTTATGGTTCCTCTTACCCCACTGGATATTTAGTGGATGTTCTCAACCCACATATTTGAAACAAAACTTCCTTATTCTTTTATATGCATAATGTGGTGACTACTAGGATAATGTAATACATGGATGTTATTTGGATGTGTAAAATCCCACAATTGACAACACAGAGGTGATAATTCCTGCAAGTAAAATTATCAAAATAGATGTGTATATGTCCCTGCTCACTCCATATTTATGCTAGATGTGTTATTCCAACCAATGTGTTTATACTATTCCATTATTATTAGATGTAAAACACATGGATACCTTGCTTGTAACATTCTCAAACCTAGGTATACATACAAATTATTCCTATTCTTATGTCCACTTTTAATTATATGAGAATTGGATCCTTTTTCCTTAAATCGGATTAAATAGGAGTCGCTACACCCAAAATAAAAATATAATGACAAATAATAAATTAAATAATATTAATGAATAAATTAATTAGTTAAGTCATTATTTCAAAGTTAATAACATAAATTTGACACTATAATACCTATATATGCCATATATTTACTATATTACCCTTACTTTATTTAATAGCCTTAACCAACCCAAAATATAAAAGTAGTAATTTATCTAGGTAGTCCTACCCCTAATTTATGTTGGTATAAAATTGCATCCTAATTAGAATTTAATAGACCACTCATTTAATTAATACAAGTTGTGTTGCACTTATAAGACTTAACCATATTGATTTTACTTTTCCCTAAGTGAAGGCCTTAATACATGAAATGCCTTGGCTTGTTTCTTTCCCAATAACGTGCCCGTCTTCTCCCTAGTCGTGCTCCCTATGCAGTTCGTGGAAGTCACAAATAGTTGTGTGTCATTCCTCTTCCCCACCTCCATTTGTTTCCCTCTTCTCCTCTTCCTTTTCTTCTCTACTTCATCTCTTCCATCATCTCCTCACTCTAACCCTAGCCGCCAGCCATCCCCTATATTGCACCCAATCACTATGACATCAAGAAGATCATCGCCACCTACTGATTAGCTGAGGATCATTGAAGCAGAGAATGATGACGCCCCCTTCTGTCCTCACCACCACAATAACCACCATTGTGTGCCTCTCCTATTGCCGCCCTATTCCAACTACCTTCTCCTACCATGGATCCCTTCTTCCCATGGCCATGCGTTTGTTCCTCCTCCAACACCTCATCCTTCCTTAACTGCAGATCTATGCCTTGCCACTACGACGTCCCAACACCACCACCACATAGTTAGAACTTGATCCCCTCACCTTCTTCTCCCCCTTCAACACAATGATGTTGTGGCCTTCCCTCTTCCTCGTACGTTCTTCAAAATTCCTCGATGCCTCCAAGGTCCCTTACATGGCTCCATAGACCATGTTAAGTTGTGACTCTCCCTTCATCATCGTTGAGTCTGATCAGAAACTATAGCCTATGGCAACAGTTTGAAACGAAGGTCACTACATCAATTGTGATTAGCATAACCCATCTTGGTTCTTCACCCTTGATCTGACATCGACTGTAGCACAACCTCTCATCATTCATGCTACCACCTCCCTTCCTTGATGCCTTGCTCCTTCTCAGTCGGGTTGCAAGTACAGTTGTAGTAAACCCTGAAGAAACCATCCTAGATAAACTATTGGCTCCTTCTTTCTCATTCCATGACCAATGAGAGGAGACTCATAGAGTGAGGATCTCTCAGTGATATATCGAATAACCTTCATTAGTTGGGAGGATGAATTCAAATTTTTTGATTCACCAATTCATGCATCTTAAGATGGAGAACATGTACATACAATCACCACACCCTGATATGTGCACTAGTGTGAATCCAAGAAGAAGGACGGTGTACAGATAGCATCCCCTCATCACCCAGTGGTGATCAAGAATCGATCCTTATGTTTTGGGTTCCAAATACAAGAGATGCGAGTATGATTTTCCTTACTACTTAGAAATTTAGATATGTAAGAGTTATATATATAATATGAATACTAATGACTATGTGATTCCAACTCTTTAACCTAACCATCTATAAGATCTAACTTTGTAACCAAATTCTATGGAATATGCATAAGAATTATGTAATAACATTAATCACGTCTACTATAAGTATGCAATTAGTTCAGTACATTGATATGGCTAGAGAATCTATAATTTTAGTTCATTCTAATAAGCATACATAAATAGTCATGTAGCATTATATGAGGATCAGAAGCCTAACACATATACATAATTTGGTAACTAGAATATAAATTGGATACAAGGAAATACACTTATCTCGATTGGTCTATTTAGAATACTATGTTATTTCATAGGAGTATGTATACTACGTTGATATTTGCATATTGGTTTGCAATTATGAATGGTAGTGTGTACTTATATAATTTCCATTGAGGCTATGCAAGACTTGAACCCAAGATCACCACAATAAGATAATTTCATCAAATATACCTAATGTGGAGCATATGTCTAACCCTAGTTGATTAAACATGAACTATATGGAATATCAAGAGAGAATAAGATTACAAATCCTAAATAGGATGGTTACATGTTATCACCCACACCTATATGTAGCATGTACATGCTTAGACATGTGTGACAAAGATGAATATTATAATGTCTAATGAATCGAATGGTGATCGAAACTAAATTAGAAAAACATACAAACTATAATAGGGATGTGCAAACATGTTGCATTGGTTTGAATAACATACATAATATGTCTCTAGGATTAATACTCTATTCTGGGGACCAAATATAACTACTGAGTGAACCATTAGTCATGAAAAATACTCTTCTCTATTTAATTTTGTGCATAAATTGACTAAATCCTCATACAATGAGGCATCCTTTTGAATATTGTCTCCTTTTATTTCACCATGTTACGAGTTCTTAATTTCCTGATATCGAAACATCTAATTCCACAATGCTTGATGAATATTTTGTTGCCTCGAGTCTGTGACCCCACCTACTATGTTGTTTGTACTTAGAAATGTGAATGGTGAATGCTTACTATCTTGCCACTATATTTACGCATGGTAGATAATTTGAGTAACTAACTATTGTACACGCTTATGTGTAACCATTAGGGTGTGCTACTTCTACCATGGGTGCGCTACTTCTACCCTTATATATAGAGAGGTGTGCTAATTATTCCTATGGGTGTGATCTTTCTACCCAAAATATATATATAGGGCAATGACTCAGGGGTGTCTTGGCTCTACTATAGTTACTTTACTCCCATATATCTGCATGCAAATGATTATGATTGTTGTGATGTTGAGAATGGAAAATGGCAAGATGTGTTATCCCATTTATATATTTATATGCCTCATTCTTTTGGAATTCATTTTCTTGATATATCTCTTGTTGGAACTTACCCATCTTTTGATGACCCTACTTTTTGAGGGAACATGTCTTTTTCCCTTTAACCCATTTAAATGCCCAAATTATTGTTAAATGTACATACTTAGCATTTGTTGACGCATACTATTTTGTTTTCTATTTTCTTGGTTTTCCCTCCTCCCAAGTGTAGGTGCTTTATAGAGAAGAGACTCTGGATGATCGTGAGAACATTGGTGAACTTAATGATAGCTTGAGATAGCCTTCTTGCCCTATGCATATGTTGGTATGTATGCCCTGAGAGCCAATCATGGGATGACTGGTGGGATACAATAAGATTGATTTGATAAACATCAAAGGCAAGCTTCCAATTCTTTCTGGTTCCGTCATATGATATAATGATAGAAGAAATTGAATGTCTAGAGAATAACAATACTCAATGACGTATGCTTTCAGGTTAAGGACCTAAACGATGAGATCATACACATGCTAAGAGTTTGTACATGCTTATTATGTCCCTAGTCAGATGTCATTATGGAAGGTAGATAGACAACAATGACACATAAGACTAGATTGTGGTGTTGGTTGATGACAAAATCTTATTAGTCATGATATGGAGATATCAAACCAAACACATAGGTACTTGTTAGAGAACAAGTGTACCGAACAGACCCACCGTGAGAGTGACACATGGAACCATGATTTGGTAGTCACAGTCATCTCTCACAATGATGGTGGTGAGTGTGATTCTTTGACCTGAAATCACTACACTCAACACATGTCGTTGGGTACACTTTGACATCATCAAATATAGTCCTGAAACATGGGTTGTTATAAAGGTGATGATTGGGTGACTTTGACACATGGGGATTTTGAGGGGTGAGTGATAGATATCAGATTTATCCCTCCTGAGGGAGTTTGATATCCATGGCCACTTGATGAGTAGGATTGAGATAGGCATGTGCATGCATGTGTGAATCAATATGTGATATTGATGTCATGCATATCTCCTCCAATCTACTCTGAGATCAAGAAAGTGAATGAACATTGAAAGGATGATTATTCCATGCCTTGAGTTCATTCAGGATATCAATGATAAAGGAATTATACATTCAGTATAACACCATTCACGAATTGTAGGATTGAAAGTTGTTCTCCAACTTTCCTTTTCACTTGGGTAGCACTGATGTGCGACTAGGCACCACTCTTTGCTTGTGAAGTCATAAGTGTTATGGACTTTCACTGCCAACGTGAAATGGGCATGCAGGGTCACACACATAGGATTTAACCTGGAAGAGGAGTTTATCCACAAATGATGTTTATATTGATTACTAAAGGGGTTTAGAAGTTCAATTAAACACTCAGTTGATTGATAGCTTAAAATCATAGTGTTCAAGGTGTTAGACCAGATGATTAAGAGTATTGGATTGATTGGAACTTTAATTGACTAATTTGCACAGTCTACTGCCCCAACCGCTCAGTTCATAGGGTTGAGCTGATCAGCTCAGGTTGAAGAACCGATCGGCTCAAGTGGTGAGTCGATCAGATCATGTGTCAATTAAACGATCGACTCAATTATTGAACCGGTCAATTCTTGTGACCAACCGAGATTGTTTGGAAAGTCAGAAGACTCTTTTTGCAAATACATATTTGTTTCACTTGTACAAATTTGATTTGGACAAGGACTAATATTTGATTAGTTGGAAACAAACATGAAAGTCAATTCGAGTTGGACCAGGACCACGAACTGATCGACTCATGCTTGAACCAATCGACTCAGGGTCCCAACCGATCGGTTCAGGTGTGAACCGATCGGCTCAGGTCCCCAACTGATCAGTTCATGCTTGAAACGATTGGTTCAGCTGGCGCAGTTGGTTGTTTTGTGGAAAATTTTGAACCCTTCTACTCCTGCTTTAGTCCCGCATTGCCCGGGGTAGAGAACCATGTCCCATGACCCTCCTGTATATATAGGGGTATTGGGGGCTTATCAGGAACAACAACTCAGTACACCAATTGCTCTGCAAAGTTGTCGTTCTCTCTAGTTGTGGTAACTGAGAGAGCCCAAGCAAGTGCTACCCGATAAGGGAGGCATAGTAAGGGAAAGACAACTGTAGAAAAGCGACAGGTGACAGGAGAGTGTGTCGGTGACTAGTACGTCGACAGGAGAGTACGACTCCTTCTGGTGCCTTATGCGATAAGATGATCAGAGTTCTAGGTGGTCATGTGGACGGCTGCAGAGGCAGGAGACTTTTGCCACTTGGAGGACAGTTGTCAATCCCGACAGTCCCGGTGAGACCAGGAGCTGCACAGACACCGTCCAAGATCAGAGGTGAAGACCGCACAAGCCTCAAGGTAACGTCGTTGAGCAAGCCTCGGGACAAGGTATGTCTCTACAAACCATCCTTCCTATTGTATAGACGTTGACACAATTCCTTTATACTGGGTTTGGGGAGAAGAAATTTTTTGTTTCCACTGCCTTCTCTGCCTCCCCTAAAACCCAAGAGTGGCATCAGAGCCACATCAACTTCTCTATACTTTAGGATTATTGATGTGATCAATTTTGATTTGTCTCCTTTATTTATTGCATACGATGCAAATAAAATTAGCTTTATGCATTTCCAATCCTAAATCCACAAATCCCAATATACATATATGATATGTAATATGAATGCACTCGATACACGTCACCCTTAAACAAGTTTTGTGGTGGATGTATAGCGTGGTTATGGCCAATAAACCCTATGTATGTGTGCTTGGTTGAATGTGGTTGCTTGCATCTCGGTCTATGCACTGATTCCCTATCTCTTATTCCTGATGTAACTCGAGATAACTCAAGATTTCTTTCCTACCTTTGCTCCCCCCGAATGAAACTCGGGGTTTCTCAATTCAAATGTAAATAGTATGGAACTTTTATTTCCTGTTATGTTAAAGAATGACGAACAACCTGATGACAACTGAGACGATTGGTTCAAGGCGTGAACCAATCGGTTGGCGTTCTAGATGACCGATTCGAGGAGTGAGATGAGTGGGTGGCAGCCCTGAGGAGATGCATGACGACTAGTGAACCAATCAACTAGAGGTTCTAGTCGATCGACTGGTGGCACCCAAATGACCGGCCTGATGGCGAGCTGATCAATCATGGAGATGAGTTGATCAAACCCAAAATGGCAAAGCACATAGTTCATCTCATACAAGTTCATGTGATGTAGACCTAGATGACCGTGATTCCTCTTGGCTCGAGGAATGACATTAGGATGCCCATAATCATCGCTTTTATCATTTCACATGTTTTCTATGGGATATAGCATGTATATGATACATATTATATATTGTGGTGATTGGATATGTATATGTACCTATAAAACCAAATCCCTCATCTAAATATTAAGTCTTGTACGCCTTCCATTAGCAACACATATGAAAAACTCGATCGACCAAGCGTAGGTTATGCCAAAGCGTGGTGCGTCGTCCATCTTACAGAAGTGTGAAGGGTAGACATGTAGGATCTGCCAAAGCAGGATGCATGTTTACCGTATCAACTTTTGGGTTAGACTTAACTGGTGATTCTTAGAGCGTCTAAGCCCAGAGGCACGGGATGAATGGCAAGGAGTTGCGCATGTCATCTATCCAAGAGTTGCATATGATGAAATTGGCATTATAGCCTACCTAAATAGTCAAGTTGTGGGCAATCATCCAAAGCTGACTCATGACTTGATGAAATATGGATCTTGACCCACTAGAAGATTGTACGATGCAATCTTTTGAATTGATGGTGAGGGCTATCAATTTGAACAAAAATAGTGAGAGCGATAATTAATTAAACTCCCAATTATATCGTCAACCTTCCAAATCAATCAATTAAGTCAAAATTGAGTTTTGGACTAAATTGCATATATTTCCTTTTGTAGTACAAATGACAACAAACAACAATCACTTTTCATTGTGATCAGTCCTTGAAAAGGACAAGCTGAATGGGACTAACTTCCACGACTGGTTTAGGACATTGAGAATTGTTCTCACTCAAGAGAGAAAGCTCTATGTCCTGGATACTCCAACTCCAGAGGAACCTACTCCTACCGCACCAAAGGCAGAAAGGGATGCTTATAAGAAGCATTCTAAAGATGCCATTGATGCAAAGTGCTTGATGTTGTGCTCCGTGAACCATGAGTTGCAGAGACAACATAAGAACATGGGTGTCATTGAGATGATTCAGCATCTCAAGAACATGTATGAAGATCAAGCATGACAAGAGAGATATGATGTCTCCAGGGTGTTGTTCAAGTGTATCATGACAGAAGGAGATCCAGTTGGTCCACAAATGCTCAAAATGATTGGGTATGTGGAGAACCTGACAAGACTGGGATTTCTCCTAAGCCAAGAGTTGGCTACTGACGTGATACTACAATCATTTCCAGAATCCTACAGTTAGTTTGTGATGAACTACAACATGAACAACTTTGGCAGGCCATTGACAGAGTTGTTAGGCATGTTGAGGACAACCGAGGCACAGATGAAGAAGGACAAGCCTAAATCTATGATGATGATCAGCAACAAGAAAGGCAAGTCCAAGTGTAAGGGCAAAGGCAAGGCTAACAAAGGTTCTGATGCTACCCAGTAGCCCAAGTCATCTTCAAATCTCAAGGCCAAGGGAGGTGTGACTAAGAGAGGCAATTTCCACCATTGTCAAAAGCCAGGACATTGGAAAAGGAATTGTCCACTCTATCTGGAAGAACTAAAGAAGAAGGAGATGACAGACGTCTCCATCTGAAGGTGTCATGAAATAAACCTATAACACTTTTGAGGTATATGATATCAAGATATAAAGTGTAAAGCACCCAATAAATGGATCAAGTGTTGCTGCCATAGAAAGGAGTACTTTAGTTTATTTTCAACATTAAAGGCATGTAATAGAGTTATGAACTACTATTTCATATTAGCCAATGGATAGAAACACCTTAATTTTTGCATATTGTATGACAATGATGGAAATTAATAAAGTTGATGTTTCAATCTTTATGGAAATGCCTTGTTTATCTTGTGATACTTGGTATGCATAAGATAAAATGATACCTAAAGGTTATTGATAACTCAAACGATCAAATTAGCATTATTATGAGAAATTCATCTCTAGTTTCCATATGATGGATAAATCTAAACTCTTTTGGTTAGAGAACCAGTAAGAGACATGAATCTCTTGAACATGATAAATTGATCTTCACTAGTGGTAGTGGGAGAATGATTATCCTATTAGGTATACTGCATGTGATGTATTTACATACCTATTGGATAAAATGCTAATACTTCAAATGGTGTTTTGAGAAATACCAATATGAATATCTTGAAGTGTTCAAGAATATCATAGATGAAGTACGAATTTGGTAAAGTGTTAATTCTTGATGAGATCAATGAATGAAATACTTGAACCAAATGTTTGAGATCCTTATGAGTGATTATGATAGTGTATCATATTGAGCTCGTGATTAAGGCATGGTGATGTATAAATCAAAAGGAGTCATACTCTAAGGAGTTAGAGGATGATTATCAAATAACTAAGTTCTTCTTAAAAAAAGAATACCCTATACTAATAAAGGATATTAAGAATCACAAAGTGTTGTGAGTTCTCAAATTCCTTAATAGATACACCTCAAATATCTATATGATGAGATGGTCATATGATGAGTCAACAATCTAGATGATATTGAGGAACCACATTTTGAGTTATGGTTTATGACCATTACATCCTAAATGACTTCCATGTGAACCATAAGGTATGACCTTGATGGTAGCACCCAATGGTATGAAATCCATAAGTGTGAATGAGTCTTAAGCATTAAGACACATGGATAACATTTTGAGAAGGGTGATGCTTGTCGATTGTGACTTAATGACTAAGACATTTGGCATACAGATACTAAAACTGCATTCCTATGAAGAATAAAACAAGGATGTGTACGTGGCACAACCTATAAGGTTTATGAATCCTTTAATGCAAATGAAGTCTATAAGGTACAATGGACTAATCAATGTGATTGATTGAGTACAAGAAACTCAGAACTGTGATCTTTACTTTGATAATATAGTCAAAGGGTTTGACTGATATGTCAAAGATAAAGAAGGGATATGTGATTTAGTGGGAGCGTAATTGTATTCCACATGTCGATGAGGAATGAGATGTTCTAGAATGGAATCCTTTATGGAAATTATCCTTAGGGAAGAGAGAGAAGTTTCCTATGTGATAGGAATAGAGATCTATAGATATAGTTCTTGAAAACCTCTTGACCTGGAAAGAGAGAGCATACATTGGCAATCTATACTGAAGGGTTCAGTGTGCACATATTCAGTGGGAGAAAACTTGTCCATGTTACATCGAGTTAGTATCCCAAAGCCAAGTGTCCAATTCTTATGAAGAATGGGAACACTAAGGATAGATATGGATCTGTCATGTATGAAATCATCCCATTATCTTGCATGAATGGTCATAGCAAGAATAAAATGCATTTATCATCTTGTATGTAGGACATGACAATATGATGTGCTCATCCTGATAACTCGTATGTGGGACATGATGAGTGGATGTCTGTCTAGTTCCAGTAAGGGTTACTGGAATTCCATAAGAACTTGATAAGTACTTGAGAAGTACTAGCTCTATGGAAATAAGGAAGGGTTCACTGCAATGAGTTACACTGATGCGAACTTCCGAAAAGGATAGAAAATTACTCACAAAATATATATGGGATATATAAAGGTGAATGTTTGTTGATAAATGGAAACGTTCCAATAAAGTCATTTAAAAGGAAAACTCGAGTATCCATGTGTTAAAGAACATTAGTGGATACTATATGGATCTAGAAGTTCATGAGATGAACTTATAGATATTCTGATCTTTGATGACAAGTAAGGAGTACTTGGGCATGCAATGTGGCTAAAGCTTAGCAAAGGAATACTAGATCGCATATTTCAGAAACTCCATCTCATACGTGTGACGTACAATGAAGAGATGAGAGACATGTAATTAATACCGACTTTGGCAAGGTGTTGCCATAACTCACTATGTTAGCACTAGAGTACAGTAACATGTGGGACATGTTTGAAGATCACTATGAATATGATTCAAGGGTGATTGGCTCACAGTGCAAGTGGGAGTCTATTGGTATGTTTGCCCTGAGAGCCAATCATGGGATGATTGGTGGGATACATTAAGATTGATTTGATAAACATTAAAGTCAAGCTTCCAATTCTTTCTGGTTCAGTCATATGAGATAATGATAGAACAGATTGAATGTCTAGAGAATGACAGTACTCAATGACGTATGCTTTCAGGTTAAGGACCTAAACGATGAGATCATATGCATGCTAAGAGTTTGTACATTCTTATTATGTCCCTAATCAGATGTCATTATCGAAGGTAGATCGACAGTAATGATACACAAGACTAGATTGTGGTGTTGGTTGATGACAAAATCTCATTAGTCATGATATGGAGATATCAAACCAAACACATAGGTACTTGTTAGAGAACAAGTGTACCAGACAGACCCACCGTGAGAGTGACACATGGAACCATGATTTGGTAGTCACAGTCATCTCTCACAGTGATGGTGGTGAGTGTGATTCTTTGACCTAAAATCACTACACTCAACACATGTCGTTGGGTACACTTTGACATCATCAAACACAGTCCTAAAGCATGGGTTGTTATAAAGGTGATGATTGATTGGCTTTGACACATGGGGATTTTGAGGGGTGCGTGATAGATATGGGATTTGTCCCTCCTGAGGGAGTTTGATATCCATGTCCAGTTGATGAGTAGGATTGAGATAGGTGTGCACACGCATGTGTGAATCAGTATGTGATATTGATGTCATACATATCTCCTCCAATCTACTATGAGATCAAGAAAGTGAATGAACGTTGAAAGGATGACTATTGCATGCCTTGAGTTCATTCGAGATATCTGTGATAAAGGAATTATACATTCACTATAACACCATTCATGGATTGTAGGATTGAAAGTTGTTCTCCAACTTTCCTTTTCACTTGGGTAGCACTGATGTGCGACTAGGCACCACTCTTTGCTTGTAAAATCCTAAGTGTTATGGACTTTCACTACCAACGTGAAATGGGCATGCATGGTCACACACATAGGATTTAACCTGGAAGAGGACTTTATCCACAAATGATGTTTAGATTGATTAATAAAGGAGTTTAGTAGTTCAATTAAACACTTAGTTGATTGATAGCTCAAAATCATAGTGTTCAAGGTGTTGGACCAAATGATTAAGAGTATCAGATTGATTGGAACTGTAATTGACTGATTTGCATAGTCTATTGCCCCAACAGATCAGCTCACAAGGTTGAATCGATCAGCTCAGGTTGATGAACCGATCGACTCAAGTGGTGAGTCGATCGGCTGATGTGTCAATGAAACGGTGATTTGGACAAGGACTAATATTTGATTAGTTGGAAACAAACATGAAAGTCAATTCGAGTTGGACCAGGACCACAAACTGATTGGCTCATGCTTGAACCGATCAGCTCAGGGTCCCAACTGATCGGTTCAGGTGTGAACCGATCGGCTCAGGTCCCCAACTGATCAGTTCATGCTTGAAACAATTGGTTCAGCTGGTGCAGTTGCTTGTTTTGTGGAAAATCTCGAACCCTTCTACTCCTGCTTTAGTCCCACATTGCCCGGGGTAGAGAACCCTGTCCCATGACCCTCCTATATAGGGGTATTGGGGGCTTCTCATTAACAACAACTCAGAACACCATTTGCTCTGCAAAGTTGTCATTCTTTATGGTTGTGGTAACTGAGAGAGCCCGAGCAAGTGTTACCCGATAAGGGAGGCACAACAAGGGAAAGATAACTATAGAAAAGTGACTGGTGGTAGGAGAGTGTGTGGGTGACTAGTACGCCGACAGGAGGGTACGACTCCTTTCGGTGCCTTGTATGACAAGATGATCGGAGTTCCAGGTGGTCCGTGCGGACGCCTACAGAGGTGGGAGACTTCTACAGCTTGGAGGACAGCTATCAATCCCAATAGTCCCGATGAGACCAGGAGCTGCACAGACACTGTCCAAGACTAGAGGTGAAGACCACGCAAGCCGTGAGGTAACGTCGTGGAGCAAGCTCTGAGACAAGTTATGTCTCTACAAACCATCCTTCCTATTATATAGACGTTGATGCGATTCATTTATACTGGGTTCGGGGTGAAGAAATTTTTTGTTTCCACTACCTTCTCTGCCTCCCCTAAAACCCAACAACATATGGGATTATGTGTACATAGATGTAATCTTTTCATCTTTATGTACCACCCTTAGGATGAGAACTAATGTACATAGAATATTTTGTAACTTTGTAAATAGTTATGTGATCTCCTGCTTAAATATTTCATGGATCATGTTTGTACCATTGGGTGGGCCCACAATCGGATCCCACTCTTTACAAAATGGGATCAGAGCCAAAGTAGTCAATAACTTGACTGTTTCAAGTTATCCTAAATTGTTCCTTTGTAGTTAGGTGACCTTTAGTTGTTGTTTTCACACCTTAAACTAAATCATGCTTACCATGTATGGTTTCAAGCTTATCGAATTTGGTGGTATATATGTATACCAAACAAAGTATGTGGATGACCTAGTTTGGTATAAACTCTTAACAATCCTACCCTCTTTTTATAGGTATAGCTTTCTATACATAAAGGTTTACTATCCTAGGAAGTAGATTCTACCTCCCGCTTTAGGAGAGGACAATTCATCTACTATGGAGAGTAGGTTGACTTTAACTCATATGATTGTGTGTAACCTTAGTTCAAGTCATTAAACCTTTTGATTTTGGTTGCTTTCTTGGATGCCTAGGATGCATAATGTGGAGTGAGCATACATGGAAACAAACTTAGAGTATTGACACGAGTTTTAGATTTTGAGATTTTCTATGATAGCACATGATAAATGAACTAGATGTGTTAAGTTTAGGCTTGTACTACCTGCAACGTGAAGTTATTTCTACATATTTTTGCTTGAGAATCGCCATCTAATGGTTGGATACTATCTTAGTTAAACTTGTGATATCTCATAAATGAGTATTTGCTAAAATAAGATATAGGTTTCAAGTGAAGATAGTTGGGATTCCATCCCTCACATACCCATAAGGTAGGAATGATGCTTATCTCCCTTGTCCTATAAAGGAATGATCTCGTAGTTGAATCAAATAATAAAACTTTGTGCTATGTTATTTTTCACTGAGGAAATATGGAGGCACAATCATGTTTGAAAGATATAGTGGATACTCTTTTTCTTGAAACTTTTTATGTACACCGACACTGAGGCTATGTGAGGTAGGTACATCTAGGGTTGATACTTAATGAGTTGACCACTCTCTCATTGCCACTGTGTAAATAGCTTATCATATGTGTAAGATGAAGAATAGTTTGACTATCTACTTCGCATGTTCTTGTAATGACACCTTAGATGTAAATCAATTAGGGAAGTAGATACCCTAATCTCTTCTTATTATTGTTACATAATCTTACAAATATTTGATGTTTTAGGATGTGATGGACCAAGTCGCGATTAAGATAATAGTGGAATAATGGAGGTTGTGCCTAGTAGGACCTACTAGTAGTTAACTGTGTGCTATAAGAAACATGATCCCCTTATCCACAAAATTGAATATGCATGTTGTATTCCATGATGATATGGGTAGAGAAGTCATTTGGCAAAGATGAACTAATGTCAGGGTGATAGTGTATGTTGTATGTGGTAGAAAGTTTTCGACTTGGTTATCAGGTTGATTTTGGCACCATTTTGGATTCTCATCGCATGGTTTTCACCGTCAAACTTATTTTCATTATTACATTATAACTAGATAGAAAAAATTAGATGTTCTATATGGTTTTGGAACCAAGTCACTAACACAAGGAGGTTGTAGTAGTAAATATGCCCCTTAGTGAAGAAATCTTTGATTTGCATGTTCAATCCTCTGACCCTAGACATAAGTATGATATAAGGTTTAAGAGGAAGAAGAAAAAATATAATAGCTATAATATAGTCTTCTACCTCTTTCAACTCTATGTATGATTAGATAGGTCCTTCTAAGGGGTGGAACCTTGTACATTTAGGTTTGTAACTTAAATTAATGAATAGTTGATATCAGTGGTTATTAGTACTGTAAACTTATCACAGAAGGGATACCATATATCTTAATAGTAGGATGGACAAACCTCCTTAACTATGTAGATAACCATAACAAATCAAAATTTGTTAATATCATACTCGATCTTAGTGTAAATTTCCTAGACCGATTCATGATATGAGAAAATAATAAGAGATCATGGATGCAGTAATATAAGTTCACTTTGGGTTCTATACAAGTGTGATGTGGGTATGTTATTCTACGACTCACTATATTAACTTTATCTAGTGAATTAGAAACTTATAATTGGTTAGAAAATTATAGCTTAATATTTTGGGTTGCAGCTTGGTGTGAAATCCTCTTTAAGGGGTGGGGTGTTGTAACATAATCAAACCTAGGTATATAGACTAATTTTTCCTATTCTTAGGTCCACTTTTTATTATATGAGAATTGAATCCTTTTTCCATAAATCAGATTAAATAGTAGTAGTTAGACTCAAAATAAAAATATAATGACAAAGAATAAATGAAATAATATTAGCAAATAAATTAATTAGTTAAGTCATGATTTTAAAATTAATTAATATAAATTTGATATTCTAATACCCATATATGCCCTATATTTACCATATTACCCTTACTCTATTTAACAACCTTAACCAACCTAAAATATAAAAGTAGTAGTTTATCTAGGTAGTCCTACCCCTAACTTACCTTGAATTTTCTCGATTTGTGCATTTCCTTGCGCAGGGGCCATGCTAATCTTCTTTGTATCATTCCAATTTTATCAGATGTCTCCGAAGAGACAACTTACCTTGATTTTGAAATTCCATCCTAATTGGAATTTAATAGACCACTCATTTAATTAATACAAGTTGCATTGCACTTATAAGCGTTGACCATATTGGTTTTACTTTTTCCTAAGTGAAGGCATTAATACATGTAATTCCTTGGCCCATTTCTTTCTCAATAACATGCCTATCTTCTCCCTAGTCATGCTCCATGTGCAGTCTATGATAGCCACAAATGGTTGTGCGACATTCCTCTTCCCCTCCTCCATCTGTTTCCCTCTTCTCCTTTTTCATTTCTTCTCTACTTCTTCTCTTTCCATCCTCTCTTCATTCGAACCCTAGCCTCCAGCCATCCCCTCTACTGCACCCATTGGTCATGACATTAAGAAGATCACCACTGCATGTTGATCAGCTGAGGATCATTGAAGCAGAGAATGATGATGTCCCATTATGTCCTCACCACCACAACAACCACCACCATGTGCCTCTCCTCTGGCCTCCCTATTCCAACTACCTTCTCCTACCATGGATTCCATCTTCCTGTAGCCATGAGTTTCTTCCTCCTGTGAATCCTCCTCCTTCCTTAACTGTAGATATGCACCTCACCACTATGATGCCCATGAACCATCACCACGTACTCATTCCCCGATCCCCTCACCTTCTTCTCCCCCTTCAAAATAGTGGAATCATGGCCTCCCCTCTTCATCGTATGTTCTTTAGAAATCCTAGAGGCTACCAAGGTCCATCACATGGCTCCATAGACCAGGCTCAGACGCACCTCTCCCTTCTTTATCATTGAGTCTAATTAGAAACCGCAACCTGTGGCAAAAATAGGCAACGAAGGCCACTACATCAATTGTGATTAGCATAACCAATCTTCCTTCTTTACCCTCAATTGGACACTAACTTTAGCACAAACTCTCATCATAATGCTACCACCTCCCATCTTTGCCAACTTACACCTTCTCAGTCAGGCCACAAGCAAAAATTGAAGATAATCCTAAAGCCATTATCCTAGATTGACAATTAGCTCCTTCTTTCTCTGTCCATGGCCAATGAGAGGAGACTCAAGGAGCAAGGATCTTGCATTGCTATATCTAATAACCTTCATTGATTGGGAAGATGAATTCAGACTTTTTTATTCTACAATGCATGCATTTCGAGCTAGAGAACTTGTTCACATAGTCACCACACCCTGATATGTGCATTGGTGTGAATCAAGAAGAAGGGAAATGTGTAGATAGCACCCCTCACCACCCGATGGTGATCAAGAATCGATCCTCATGTTTTGGGTTCCAAATACAAGAGATGTGAGTGTTATTTTCCTTACCACTTAACATTTTAGATCTGTAAGAGTTATATATATAATATGAATACTAATGACTATGTAATTACAACTCTCTAACCTAACCATCTAGAAAACCTAACTTTGTAACCAAATTCTTTGGAATATGCATAAGAAGTATGTAATAGCAGTAGTCACGACTACTATAAGTATGCAATTAGTTTGGTACATTGATATGGCTACAAGAGAATCTATAATTTTAGTTCATTCTTATAAGGATAGATAAATAGTAATGTAGCATTATTTGAGGATCATAAGACTAACACATATACATAATTTGGTAACTAGAATACATTTTTTATACAACTAAATGCACTTATCTTGATTGGTCTATTTGGAATATGATGTTATTTTATAATATTATGTATAATATGAATAATTCTAGTATCAAAGTATAGTATGTTGATATTTGCATATTTGTTTGAACTTATGAACGGTAATGTTTACTTATATAATCACCATTGAGAGTATGCAAGACTTGAACCCAAGACTATCACAATAAGAGAATTTCATCAGATATACCTAATATGGAGTGTATGTCTAACCGTAGTTGATTAAATGTGAACCATATGTGATATCAAGAGAGAATAAGATTAAAAATCCTAAATAGGATGGATACATGTTATTACCCACACCTATATGTAACATGGACATGCTTAGACCTGTGTGACAAAGATGAACTTTACAACGTTTAATGAATCAAATGGTAATCATGACTAAATTAGAAAAACATGAAAACTATAATAGGGATGTGCATACATGTTGCGTTGGTTTGGCTAACATATATAATATGTCTTTAGGATGACCACTCTACTTTGGGGACCAAATATAACTACTAAGTGAACCATTAGTCGTGAAGATTAGGTATGTACTCTTCTTTATTTAATTTTGGTCATAAATTGATTAAATATTCTTACAATGAGGCATCCTTTTGAATATTATCTACTTTTATTTATCCATGTCGTGAGTTCTTAATTTCCTAATATTGAATCATCTAATTCCAAAATGCTTGATGAATATTGTATTACCTCAGGTCTATGACCCCACCTGCTTTGTTATTTCTACTTGAAAATGTGAATGGTGAATGCTTACTATCTTGCCACTCTATTTATGCATGTTAGAGAGTTTGACTAGCTAACTATCATAGAAGCTTATGCCTAACCATTAGGGTGTACTACTTCTACCCTAGGTGTGCTACTTCTACCCTTATATATAGAGGTGTGCTAATTTTTCCTATAGGTGTGCTATTTCTACCAATTATATAAATATATAGGCCAATGACCTAGTGGTCTCTTGTCCCTACCATTGTTACTTTAGTCCAATAATCTACATGCGAGAGATATAATTATTCTGATGTTGAGAAGGGTAAGTGGCAAGATGTGTTATCCCATTTATGCATGTATATGCCTCATTCTTTTGGAATTCATTTTCTTGATATATCTCTTGTTGGAACTTACCTATCTTTTGATGACCCTCCTTTTTAAGGGAGCATCTCTTTTTCCCTTTTAACCCATTTAAATGCCCAAAATATTGTTAAATGCACATACTCAACTTTTGTCGACGCATACTCTTTTGTTTCCTATTTTCTGGGTGTTCCCTCCACCCCAGGTGTAGGTACTTTATAGGGTAGAGACTCAAGATGATTGTGAGCTTGTTGGTGAACTTATGGACAACTTGATATAGCCTTGTTGTCCTCTACATATGGGCTTATGTGTACATAGATTAATCTTTTCATCTTTTTGTACCACCCTTAGGGTGAAAACTAATGTACATAGAATATTTTGTAATTTTCTAAATAGTTATGTGTTCTACTGCTTAAATATTTCATGGCTCATGTTTTTACCATTGAGTGGGCCTAGTATCGGGTCCCACTCTTTACATTGCTCATTATTTGTCATCATCATATATGATGCTTGACAAAACTTATTTCTTGTCTCTACATTTTTGCTTGTTTAGTAGACTAAAATTATTTAAAGTAGTGGTAACTCTATACCACCATAATATTATTTGGTGTGCCTTTCCAACCTAAGTGTGCCTTTCCACTCGTATTATATATATATTGGGTGTGCCTTTCCACCCAAGGTGCACCTTTACATACGAATTAGACTAGAGATTTTATGAGTCTTAGTCCTTCTTAAATAATGTTACTTTGATTGTTTCAACATGCACTACTTATAATTGTGATATTTTATTGTGAGACTGTTTCAAGTCAAGAAAACTTCATTATTGACTAGTTTCAAGTCAAGCAAACTTCATTATTGATTATCTTCTTTAAATTGTCTCTTTGATATCCATTGGATATTCTTCCCCCCTTTTGTTCTAGGAAGCCTTGTTAAAGTTTATCAATGTCCTCTTTCCTAATATTGTTGAATATCTATTTAAATGCACATACCAACATTTTTATGCTAACAACTTCCACTTTGTCTTCTCTTATGGGGTATGCTTCCAACCCCTTGGGTGAAAGTACATGAGTACTTGACATGATGGCAAGGACCTGGATTAGAGTAGATGACTTTTGGAAGATATATTTGGAATAATTTTGACAACCCAATGCTTTTAGATCTTAAAGTTAATACTTTAATGTAAGACCCTAGTGGGAGATTATTATGTAATCTTGTAAATTGAAAATAATCATGATATTATATTCCACTGCTATTCTTGTATATCATTCATTTGAGAAAGAAAAAAGATACACATGTTCCACCATGATTAGTAGTGTGTTTGGATTAGAAGGGTTCATTCCTCAAATTGAGTAAGGACCATATTCACTCTCAGGTCCTACTACTTACAATATTTTATGATAGTCGTGGTAGTTAGATTCTGTCTATTTCAATTTTATCTCCCTGAGTAGGGTTGTTACCTTGCATAGTCACCTTCTAAGTGATATGACTACCCCAGAATATATATAAGTGGCTATGATATGATGATAGGAATTTTTATAATCATTTCAAGTACAAATTAGATTCATGATTATTAAATTCTAATGTGATGAGGATTTCGTTTTTCTTTCCCTATATGGGTAGTTGTGATATAACTGATGTGGTGTCGTGAAGAATAACTCTAGGGTAATATTGATTGATGAGAATGATGGAGTCATAGAGTATGGTGTTGTTGTTATGGCAAAGTTTTTGACTTGGTTCTCGTATTGATTTTGGAACCACCATTATTTTTCATTGCTTGGTTTCTTACTGACAAAAATTATGCTCCATTATACTCCTATATGTACAAAAGCAAGTTCTCTAATTTTACCAATGATTTCTTGAACAAAGTCACAATTAAGAGATATATGAAGTTTGGTATGTAAACACTAGAAATTTGTTAGACTAATATCTTAAACCCTATTTTTAAGTATGGAGTGATGACTAGGAAGATGTGGCTTGTATTAAAGCTTTTAGTGGACCTATGTCCTGTTACTCCATTGGGTTGTGGAGTTTTATCCATTGTAACTTGTTATATGCAGATAGGATTGTTAGGTTAGAAACAAAAGGACCTAAAACTCTACCCTAGGTGGATAAGATCTCTAGTTGGAAATATTACCCATGTATATCATAAACAAACTCCTATGTTTAATTTGTAACCCTAATATCTTTTAGAGTTGTTTAATTTGGCTTATTAGGTTAAACATTTAAGGGGTGGAAGTAGTTAGTTGGTAGTGTAAGGATGGTTGGGTTTTGGGGATGAAATCATCTTTAAGGGATGGAATGTTCCCTTAGATGTGATGCTTGTATGCTTAGATATTTACTTTGTCCAAAAAAGGATACAAATAAATATGAATACAGTCGTTGTACCCTAACAAACTTTAATTATATATATAATGAGTAAGTCAAGTATAAACCCTAACTAAGGTCATATGTAACTATAATCAGACCCTAGAGTTGTAAACCATCATACATTGAAGGAGTTTTTATATGGAGCCTAATCCTAAGCTTGGAGCATAGTGACGATGTGTAAGGTGATCATGTTTACCCAAACCCTAGTTGTAGTTGGCTAATCTTACCTACCCATGTTTGGTATCTCATATGATTCTTTATCATCATTAGGTGTCATAATAAGAATAACATAGATATAATAAACTAAACGATGTTAATATGTTAGTAGACCCTTTAATTGAGTCATATATGTTTTGTTGTTCACTAATGCATGCATAATGACTAAAATATGTCTGATGGGAGGTATAATGTGCTTAATATATGAAATGGGATAACTCATGTAAATAGATAGGTATAATGTGACATTATATAAGTTGATTTCGGCATTAATGATCTTGATTAGAAATTGAGTAAATTTACTGATTCAATCATAAAAGAATAAAATAACTCTATTTATGAAGTTAATAGGACTCTAATTTATGATTATTGATGAAAAAGAGGATATATAATATATATACAAAGATATATAACATGAACTCTAATTATGTTATAATGCATAACAAGAAACTTCAAAACCCAAATACAATGGCAAAAGTGCATTCCTTGGGTCCCAGTTAGCTTGAGTGCCAGGTTTGATATTAAATGAAAAATTCTATATTAATTAATTTAGTTTAGGAAATAAAATATAAGATTAAGTTTAAAATAATAAAAATACATTAAATGACTTCAAAGGAGGAAACTAATCACAAATTTGGACTATACATGCCTTACTTAGCCTGTATGTCAAATTTCATATTAATTGGGTACTTCTGTACACCTAAACTAAAATAGGAAATTAAGAGGGAAGTAAAAATCTTAAAATACTAATTATTCATATTGATTTAATTATTTTGGAAAGTTACCATGTTTAGTGCATTTGCCATGTTGTCACACTCTAAATTCTAGTAACACATACTATAGTTGATATTGGCTCTTCATGTGGTCGTTGGATAAGGATCTGATAGAGGGGACTCTCTCTACTCCTCCAATTGGATTCCCTCCCTTTTGCAAACAATACAACTAATTTTCTCTCACCTTTTTCTCCCTTATATAGACATGGTTTTCCAAAATTTCTACCCCATTGAATTTTTGTTTTTGATTATGCACATTTTCATCTACGACTTGATCCACACCTCTCTCATTTTTGGAAACCCACAACTTTCCTTTCTCTCCTTGATCTCCATGCACCACCAAAAATGTCTTCCCTAAAATATGTATATACCTACCCACTTCTAAAGCATCTCTAAATCCTAAAAGATGTTTGTATCATGCCAAAATTTCTATAAAAAAATCCCTCTCTTTACCCTAAACCTTGCAACTATCTTTCTAAATTAGAGTTCACTTTTCCAGCACACAACAAGGTTCTCAAATTACTAGCTTTGTGACCTTCCCTACATCATCAGGAAGCATCTCGACTCTTTTCTCCTGGGTATTGGTGAGTTGCTCCCCCAAATTCTAGGGGTTGCTGCTCGCCAGCATCACTACAGTAGGAAAAACATTCCCACCTATTCTGGATCAGAATTATCATCAACATGGCTAGATAGAATCTACCAAAGCTTGCCCTTACCTTCATATGTCCGTTTACACGATAATTTCCCAACTTGACTATCTTCATTTTTTTGCTTCTTGCTTCTTCATTTCATTGAAGCTTAGCCATGTCTTTTCCTTTGTTCCATGGCCCTCTTCCTTCAAAGGGATCATGCAAATATCCCACAGTAGGATTCTAACTTTCTATTCCAATTTTTGTGGTAACTCATTTTATGGGAGTAAACTATAGGGAACTGCTTCCCCCAATGTATTCTGGTAAGGTCACAACATATGGGAAGATCCTAGGCTGAGTATTCTCTTTTATGCCCCTGATATCATTTCATTCTCTATCATGCTACCAAGAGCATTTCCATGTTTTTAGCATGTTTTGATTTATTTGATTATGTGATGCTGAAATTAGATTATGATTGAATATTGTCATGTGTATAGTTGAAAACCATACGTAAGCATAGATCAGTCCATTGAACCTATATTCTGGTTTCAATGTTAGTCTATTATATTTTTTCAAAATTTCATAGTAATTTGTACGTTACTCATAAAAATAAAATGAAATATCATTTAGAATCATTGAATGTTTTTCTACATGATGGTATAATTTTCATTGCTTGAGTCCAATCTAATATATATATTGTTTTCCAAGAATCACCCTAATTGGTTAGAAGTTATGAGATTTATAAGTATGTGTTAGAATAAAAGAAGTATAATATGTTATGGACTCAAAAAGAACATAATCTACAAGATGATGTGGTTTTGATGACCTAGATCATCAATAACAAAAATATGGCTTTTAGGGTTTATGTAATTAATGTGAATATAACCCTAATTTTATATATGCTTTTATTAGGTGGTATGTGACCCTGATGTGGAATGAGGGTTAACTCTATATATATCTAGACTTAATATGAGGTATGTTGTATCTCCTTAATCAAATTTAGACATTTTTTCTAATTTATCTCTCTCTTGATCTACTTGAAGACTCAAAACCCTAATTTGATTTCTACTTATACCTCCTTTGAGATTATTCTTGAAAGACAACTTTTTTCTATTTCCCATTCATCATTGAAATTGTTATATATTATTTTATGGATTATATGGACCCGTTGGATGTGTTATGGATGTTCTCAGTCCTAATATTTTGAAATTGAACTTGCCTATTCTTTTATATGCATAATGTGGTGACTACTAGGATAACATAATATGTGGATTTTGGGTGGATGTGCATATTCCCACACTGGATGCAGAGGTGATAATTCCTATAAGTAAAATTATCAAAGTAGATATGTATATGTTCCTACTCACCTCATATTCATGGTAGATGTTTTATTCCTACCGACATGTTTATATTGTTATAGTAATATCAAATGTAAAAGCATGGGTGTCTTGCTCATATCGGTCATCATCTTATTTTAAGCTTAACTAAATTTATTTCTTTCCTCTACATGTGTGCATGTATGGTGTGGAGATTATTGTACCAAATAAACGTGCAACAATACCACCCAAAAGCAGATGGGTTTAATTGCAGTATAGTTGATGATTGAATCCCAAAGGCAACCTTTTTAACAGCCTTGCTAGTTTTTGTCCAAATTGAACTAAGACCAATATCTAAAACAAAGACTTGATTTGGGTCGAGTCAAACTAATTGTAAGAAGGTAAAATCTTGGGATAGAAAGGATCTAGATTACTAATGGAAACTACTGGGGTGGAATCGGGTTTCACCACCACTATCTGAATATGTACACTCATTCAAATCCAAATTTGTATAAAGAGATAATTGGAGCTATGCAAGTTTACTCTTTTTGCATAGAAACTTGCATGAGAAGATATCATTGTAAGATAAATGTATCGATATTTACAGATCTTATATATACTACTCTAGAGACTTCACATTAGAAGTTCTCATTAGGGAATAAACCAAAACTAATTGATATTCAAATATTAAATGTTGAAATTATCACATACAAACATTTTAATAATCACATAGAGTGGGTGATAAATCCACAAAACATGCATTAAATGATTATCAATGAATTAAAGAAGTTCATATAAGACTTGAAATAAGAAAGAAATTGCAAGAAATGGGTAGCGGGGCTAGTCCCCACACCCTAGTGTATGGAATACTTTATCCTCATAGAGAGATTTTTACAACTAACATCAAAAGAGGGGGCAATCTCAAACATCATGACATCTAGGTAGTAGTTGGTTTGTTTGATTGTAGGAGGTTGATTGACCTATTAGGCTGATAGTTCAATTGTTTCTAGTTGATGATGGTGTATGGAAAATGTCTTGACCAAGAGGTCGACTGAAGAGGTTGATCATTCTTGCATTGCATAGGTCAAAAACTGGAGGTCAATACATAGAGAGATTGAGCACATGGAGCTTGATAGTTGTGGAGTTGTTGAGATCAATTATATCGCTGAACTACTGTAGGTTGAATGGTAAATTGGTAGGGAGATCGATTGAAGTGACCCAAACCCACTAACTAGGGTTTAAGCCCACCAAAGGGGGATTTATCTAAATAGACACTTTTAGTTATTAACTAAAAATCAACCTTGAATTTTCATATATCTCGATATATGAAAATGTCATTTCACTAATCAATAACATCTCATTTATACATAACATGAAAGGTTACGATAGAGTTAAACTTTTACATACAAAAAAGGGGTTTTTTAACATCCCAAGATTTTAGGCCTCAAATAAAAAGATCTTAAAAAGAATGATTAGACTACTCATATCACGGTGCACCTCCTTTTCTGGGAGCCCATGACTAAATAGCTCTATGGTTAAACATGTTAAGCCAATAGTAGTACTAGGATGGTTGACCAATCAGGAAGTTTATCTTGGCTTGCACATGAGTGAGGAAAAAGCACACAGTTAAGGCTAGTGGGGGTCTATGAGGCCAGTCGTCATTCCCAAAACTCTACTAGAGCCTTAGGAAGTGGGCCTAGACGTTATAAATGGTATCAATGTCAATTCCTATCCAGTAGGTGGGGCCCATATGGGCATGCGGCATGCTAGTCTTGAGATGTGCTATCCAAACATGTTGGAAAGGGTTGTCCATGGTGATGTAGCAAAACTTATGTTGGTGATCAAGAACGGGGTGTCCATGGGCCATTCTGGTTATGCAGTGAAATGGGGAAATATTATGAGGCCTTATAGTTGAGCCTTGGTGAGGATGTCAAGAGTCCAAAGGAGGGAGATTGCAACATCTCAGGATTTGAGGCCTCAAACAAAATGATCTTAAAAGGAATTATTGCACTACCCATCTCACCAAGGTGCAATTCCTTTTAAGGGAGTACATCACTAAAGAACTCCATGGATAAACATGCTCAGTACATAGTAGTACTAGGATGGGTGACCATTCAAAAAGTTTATCCAAGCTTATGCATGACTGAGGACAAAGTACACAACTAAGGCTAGTGGTGGTCTGTGTGTTCGGTCGTCATTCCCAAAACTCTACTAGATCCTTTGGCAGTGGGCCCGGACGTTATAGGTTCTCATTTAATAAACATATAGTAATACTATTTACAAACTACTCTTTTTTCTCACTGTCTCATTCCCATGATGCATACGAAGTATAAGAAGTCAGCTATCTATTCATACTATTTCTATTAAGACCTCAGCTGGTCCACTCCTAATAAAATCAAGCTTCTGACTCCTCCTATAGAGATAGACCCTTGTCAGAAAAATGCTTCAATAGATTGTATGAGCTACTTAGTCCATAAAAAAATCAACAATAAACTAGTATAATTTAGATATGTGATGTTAATTAGATTTTATAACTCATGAGAATGCTAGAATGGTAGGTGAAATCTATAATCATATGATAAGATAGAAAATGTTGATAATGGACTGTAGAATATAAACAATTAAATCCAGTCAAATTTGCTTTAAAACCTTTTTATTTGATATTCCCTAGATCGACATGAGGTGTACCAAAATATGTAGAAGCATTGTAGCAAGCTAAAATCTCATTGTACAAGACTTAGAGTAGACTTGGGAACTATAATTCTACTAACTATCTACCTGGTCTGTAATGGCCTTGCCATGTTTGGCTCTGGCAGCTAATGACAACGGCCAAATTATCTAGATTCCTCCTCTGAACTTGGGTAAATAGGCTGAGAGTCAAAGAAATTTGGATTAAAATGTCTACATTAGTGTTTCTGTAGGGGTTGACCAACTGTCTAGTATAATTCTCTATACTAAATGGAGTACCACCAGAATCCTCGGTAAGTGTTGGGTACTCCACTATTTTAAAGAGTCCTTCCTCACTAGGCTTAGACTCTCATACCATTCTGATATTTTCTAGCTACCTCATCCTAGAGTCTACTAGTCATTTGCACATTTCCTCCTTCACGATGAAAACCTCTATGATGGATTCTATAGTTTTTAGGGCATATAAAGTCTAGTGATTTTTTTGTTTCACAAGCAATAGACTAATATTTCCTACTTCATATCTTAACTCTATACTCAAGATACACTAAATTTTGGCATCAAATAAATCACTAGAACATATAGAACAATATCTTTAAATTGATAATTGAGCATTCTGAATTAATCACTAAAATATATTGATCAATATACTTTATATACTTTTAAGTAGCAATAATTACCAATCAAGTCTTGAATTCAAAATAATTCATTGGTTGTAAAAGTTAGGTCAAACCCTTGGTTTCTAGTGCCTATAATTCTACTCTTTAAAGCTTACATATCTCATGGAAAATCGTTATAAGGCTAACATCATCTATAATACATCTCAAATAGACAATAACTGAGAATAAGCATTTAGTGCTAATAAAGTTCATAATATGAATCATCAAGCATAATTGTACAATGTTTATATGGAATTTGATATTATTTCTAAGAAATAAAAGTTTGGTGGTGATTTTCCACTCACATGTATATGATCCTAGGTCAACCTTGGTAAGTTTAAATTTGAGGTCTATTAAGCTTGGATTCGAGCTTATAGCTACAAACACTATCTTCTAGCGCACAATGGTAGATTTGTTTCTCTAGGAAGCACATATTACAAGAAAAGGATGAAGAAAGGAGGTAGAAGGAAGCCTTCATGAGCCTCACATTAATTATCTAGTAAGGGGAAAGCAAAAGAGAAGAGATCTAAAATCAAAACTAACCTACCATGATAGATCTGCAACTAGATCATCATTCTCCTCCTATTCTTCATGTTCTTCCTAAAGGTTTCCCTAAATTCTCCTCTTAGTTCAAAAATTCATAGTTTTAGGTCTCTGGGTTTTTTCCAATTAAAATACAAATCTAAAAAGAGAAATTTTTCGGATTTAGATACATAGAACAAATATTATGGCACTTTACTAATCACTTGTTGTAGGCAGAAGCACAGTTCATTTCCATCAATCTGCATGGTTTTTGGTGCATGCAGTTGTCATTCTATGCGATCCTCAGTCTGTGCATCCATGGGTTTGAATGCCCATCGATCGGTGTGGATGTTCGTCTACATGGTTGTATATCTGACAAAAGTGCAAACTAAAGTCACTTGTTCACCAGTTTACAAAAATTACCATAACTCTCTTATTTTAACTCTAATTTTATTCATTCTTTTTGTGCTATATTCGTAAATGAATTCTCTAAAATATACTGATGTTATTTTGATAGAACTATCAAATGATAATTTCTTTAATATTACTTCCTGAAGTATAATTAATTCTCTTTCCACATACATGTATGGGTTATTTGTATATCAACTAAAGCTCAGATCTCACATTATGGTCAAGTCATGAATTTTACTACCAAAGAATATGTTCAGAATAAAATGAGGCCAAAATACACCAGAAAGTAATTAAGGTACTAAAAAGGCTTTCTTGGATAAGGTAAAGTAACTAAAAAGGCTTAATTAACACTAAGGTTATTTTAAATCGTAAGATTACTGGTAAGGCATGACGTGGGTCATAACAATCTCCCCCACTAATAAAACTTTCAACTCGAAATTCTTGGAAGAGGAAAGGGCACATGTTACACATATCTGACTCTACTTTCAATGTATCTTCTTTGACACCATGATTCCTTCAAAGGACCTTCACTAGGGATATCTCCTTCTTTCTAAGCTGTCAAATACTACAATCTAGGACTTATATAGGACCTTCAACATTGAAAATATCCCCTCTATACCTGGGACACTTCTTCAACATAGATACATGAAACACATCATGTAAATTGGATAGGTTAGAGGGAAAATCAATCTTGTATGCCACTAGGCCAATTCTTTGAATGATTGGATAGGGGCCCATAAACATATGTTGCCTCACTTTCCAAAACTTTAGCACACCTTCCCACATTAGCACTTTCAAGTAAACTTCATACCCAACCTCAAATTATAGTGGTCTATATTTTTTATCTACATACCTTTTCTATCTATCATGTGTAGCCTTCAAATGTTGTCAGATCATATATATCTTTTTTTTGTTTCTTCCACCAATTTTGGACCTAAAATTTGCCTCTCACCAACCTCATATGCACAAATGGGAGATCTACACTTTCTCCCAATAGAGCTTCATAAAGAGCCATACCTAAACTAGAATGATAACTATTGTTATAGGAAAATTCTATAAGACCGAGATGATTATCCCAACTGCCACTAAAATATAGAACACATGCTCTCAGCATGTCCTCCATGGTTTGAATTGTCTGTGTTTATTGTCCATCTTTTTGAGGATGAAATGATGTGCTAAACTTCAAACCTACTCCTAGGTTAAAACGTGGTTGATTCTAAAATCTTGATGTGATTTTAGGATCTTTGTCGGTCATACATAATATTGATTGGTACTCCATGTAGTCTACCTATTTCATCTATGTAGACCTTGGCTAGTTTAGGTCCATCCCAAGTTGAGTCAAAAACATGTGATGCTCTAGGTAACCTTGCTACAAAGTCCATAGTAATATGTTCCCACTTCCACATAGGAATAGGGAGTGGTTGTAGGGTATGTGATGGCTTATTATGTCTAGCCTGATTTTTTGGCATAGAGCACACTTGGATACATACTCATCCACATCTCTCTTCAAGCATGGCCACCAATAAATTCCTTTCATGTTATTCTACATCTTAGAATTACATGGGTGTAATGCTTACATAGGACAGTGAGATTCCTCAATAATCTACTTCTTTAACTCGTTGTCATCTGGCACACACAATCTATCATGTTAATTTAACAACCCATCATCTAAATATATAAACTCTTTCCTCTTTCCTTATGTCATGTCATGCATGATCTGTTGCAATTTACTATCACTTTGTTGAAGCTCCTTGATCTAATCATAGAATGTAGGTCTAATCTGCATCTATGCAATCAGCCCACCTGGTTCATACACACTCAAATCTAAATTTGTCTCTCTCATATTAACTAGTAAGTCTCTTTTTTTCACATGACATAGGAAACATTTCTACATGTGAAGTAGATTTCCTACGTAGAGCATTTGCCACTAGATTGGTTTTTCCCGGGTGATATTCAATGGTAACATCATAGTCCTTAATATTCTCTAACCATTTGCATTGTCTTCGGTTGAGATCCTTTTGTGTGAAAATGTATTTTAGACTCTTATGGTCAGTAAAGATTTGACATGCTCACCATGGAGATAATGATGTCATGTCTTTGAGAAATGTACTACTACAAGCTCAAGATCATGTGTTGGATGAATTTCTTCATTCTTTATGGTTGTCTAGAAGCACATGCCACCACCTTCCCTTCTTGCATAAGAACACATCCTAAACCTCTCATTGATGCATCTTATAAAATATGTTTCCTTTATTTGCCTCTGGTAAAATCAAAATTGTCGTTGTAGTTAACTTCTTCTTTAGTGTTTGAAAACATTATCACATTTTTAGACCAAACAAGAGCCACATCTTTCCTTGTTAAACATGTAATAGGTATTTCTAATATACTAAAGTAACTAATAAACCTTCTATAGTATCTAGCTAACCCTAAAAAACTTTTGATATCAATGAGAGTCGTGGGTTACTCCCATTGAAGAACACATTCCATCTTCTTTGGGTCTACAAAGTACATATCTCCTAAAATGACATATCCAAGGAAATAAATGTGAGCCACCTAAAACTCACATTTGTTGAATTTAACATAAACTTGATATTCACTCAACAACTGCATGACTACTCTCAAATTCTTCACATGTTGTTCTACAACTCTGGGATATCTAAAAATATCATCTATAAATACTACTACAATATGATCTAAGTATGGTTTGAAAAATCTATTGATCATGTTCATAAAGATTATCGGGGCATTTGTCAGTCTAAAAGACATAACTACAAACTCATAATGCACATACCTTGTTCAAGATGTTGAATTAAGTACATGTAATGCATTTATTCTCAATTGATGATAACCTAACATGAGATCTATCTTTGAAGAGATTATGGATCCATGTAGTTGATCAAATAGATCATCCTAGATATAAGATACTTGTCATTAATGGTTATCTTATTTGATTATCGATAGTCTATGTATAAGTGCATAGTTTCATCCCTCTTCTTCACAAAAAGCATCAAGGTTGAATAAATCCCTTATCTAGTAACTCCTATAACTTAATTATATTTTTTTTAACTCTGTAGGAGAGACTTTATAGGCTGATAAAGCTATTGGGTGATGAGCATGTAAATTTTTTTATCTCAAAGTCAACATATGTCTTAGGAGGTAAACCTAGTAACTCATCAGGAAATATATCTAAGAACTCACATACTAATATAACATCATATATATTGGTTGTTCTTTTCTTTTCCGTAGAATTTATCACATGTTCTACAAAGGTCTTCAACCCTTTTCTCATCATCTTATCAATTACAACAACTAATACTATACATGTGGGAAAGAATTTTATATCTCTAGTAAAGACACATGAAAAGACACCTTGCTAAAATATAGCTTCTTTCAACAATCCAATTGGACATGGTGTGTCTCAAGGTAGTCCATACCCTAAATATTTTGAAAAGAGTTAATGTCTAAGGATATGAGATTTACTTCCATGATATACCCACTAACACTCAAGAGACATTTAGGACAAACTTTTATCAAAAATATTGGCTCACCTAATGGTACTCTCAACAACAAATATAAGATAAATCTTGAGTTAAAATATTTAATCCGCTAACTAATGACCTCTGTATAATAGAATGTGTTGTGGCAAAATCAAAACTATAAATGAGATGTTGTTAAAGATAAGCATCTTACATGTGACAATCATTGGAGATATTATTCCTTCTAGTTAAGTCATAGAGAAGAAACATCTTGCAACTCTTCCTCTGCCATGATGTCCTCATTGTCCATTAAAGGTAAAATGTTCTCCCCCTCTAGAGCCTTAAGTAATAACTTGCTCCTCTAGATGAGGCCTTACCCTGAGGAGTTTATTATAGAGACTTTGAACTTTGTGCCCGTGCAAACTAAAGCTTTGGACATTTTTTCTCAAAGTGTCCCAGCTATCCACAATAATGACATCCTTGAGAATTGATTCCCTGACATTGATCAGAGTGTTTTTTGTCACAAGTGTAACACACAGTCATATATGCTCTATAGTCCTATCACCAATGTTTATGATGGAAAAGGTCTTAATGAAGGTGCCTAGCTAGGTGGTGTATTCCATCTTCTAGGGTAGATCTTCCTCTTATATGGGAAAATACAACGTCACTTAAACCAGATCATTGCTTTAACAAACAACCAAACCCTCATCCTAACTTGGAAGAGAAACCATCACCTCCTATGTTTCCACTACTACTCTATCATTCTTTACCAACATATCCAAATTTTTTCCTACTCTCAAAATATTTTATTAACATTAACTAATTCTTCAACTAATCTCGTTGCTTTTAGAAATTCTCCAAAGTTCTCCTTGTCTCTTCTACTAATCACTGGTATGGTATGTATAATTTATAGTCTTAAACCCTCTTAAAACCTCTTGCATTTTTATACGTCATCTGGTACAAGTTGTGGACAAATTTTAGCTAGTATTGTGAAGTATGCCTCATATTCTCCAACTGCTATACTACTCCATCTGATATTCTCTAACTATCTAATCTTATCACTTAAGAAGGTAGGGGGAAAGTACTTAACATGAATTTCATCCACAAATTCTTCCCATGATATGTTTGTATTCCTTCTTCTATCCTCCACTCCTTGCCACCATAATTCGACATCTCCTTTTAGTAGATAGATAGTACGATTGATCTATTTTTCTTTTGACAAATCCATTTAGAAGAAAACCTTTTCCAGTTGTTGGAGCCATATGTCTTCCATGGTTGGATCTGTTGCCTGAAAAAACTCAATCTCATGTAGTTTCTTCACCAACTCTTAGGATCTCATCAAATCCTTATGGGAAGATGAAGACCTCCTATTAATTTTGTATTTTATTTTGTCTCCAAAAAATATGATACATCCTTGACACCCCATCCCTATCTTCTCCACCTTAAGAAATTGCTTGAGGGTCGGGGCCATAATGGCTCCCATCTTGTTCCTGACCAATCCCACATCCTTTTCCTTCTATGTGCATATCCATATATAAACATATATGTTGGTTGTAATTAAAAAAGGAAAGCATCCTAATACTAGTGGTGTCTTATCACCTTTGTCCCAAACCTAAGATTTGGAACTAAGCTCAACTTCGACTCGGATACCAATTTGTTTAACATGCCTCAAAACCACTAACTAGGGTTTAGTCCCACTAAAGAAGGATTTATATAACCACTCACTTATAAATACTAACTAAAAATCAGCCTTAATGTTTTCTTCTTTCATAATATATGGAAACATCATTTAACTAACTGATAACATCTCATTTAAGCATAACATGAATGGTTACAACATAGTTACATACAACAAAGAGTTTTCATTCAATATACATCACACACATCTATTTACAAACTGCTCTTTTTTCTAATTCTCTAATTCCCAGGATCCATTGTAAGGATAACAAACCATATAAATAATCTATCTATTTCTCTTGAGACCTCATATGGTTTACTCTTGATGAAAGAAAGCTTTTGACTCCTCCTATAGAGATGGACCCTTGCGTGAAAAATGTTTTTGTAGATTGTATTAACTATTGCCATAGTTGTGTCGATAGTCAACAATATACCAAGATAATTCACACACACACACACACACACACACACACACACACACACACACACACACACACACACATATATATATATATATATATATATATATATATATATATGTTAATAAACTTTATCACTCAAAAGAATACTAATGTAGTAGGTGAAGTCTATAATCATACCATACAATAGAAAATACTAATAATTGACTAGTAAATGTAAACAACTAAAGCCATTCATATTTTCTTTAAACTCTTTCTATTTTATATGCCCTGGACCCACATTATGTGTGCCGCAACATGTGTAAGCATTGTAGCAAGCTAAAATCACATTGTATAAGACTTAGAGTAGACCTGAGAACTCTAAGTCTTTTAAACTAGCTATCCGGTCTACAATAGGCATTAGCCACATCTGGCCTGGGAGGCAAATGTTAGCGGTCAGATTATTTGGAATCCTACTCTGAACCCGGTACTCAAGTGGAGAGTCAAAGCACTATGGATTAAAATGTGTACATTAATTTTTCAGTAAGGGCTGGCTAACTGACTAGTATTACAATTATCTATACTTAACTGAGTACCACTGGAATCTCCAATACGTGTTGCATACTCCACTATTTTAAAGAGTCATTCCTTGTTTGGCTTAGACTCTTGTACCCCTATGGTATGCTCCAACTACCTCATATCAATTCTTGCCAGTCTGTATGCACAGTTCCTTCTTCACAATGCAGACCTTTGTGATGGATTCTATAGTATTTAGGGAATCTAAAGTCTAGTGATATCTAATTTTACAAGCATTCAACCATGAATTTCTACTTCTTATCTTAACCCTATACTCATAGTACTCTACATTTGGCATCAAACAAATCACTAGAATTGATAGAAGAGTAAGCTTATGCTAATAGCTCAGCATTCTAAAATAATCAGTGATATATCCAAATCATTATACTTGGCATACTTCTGAGTAGCTAAGATTACCAATCATGTCTTCAATTCACAATAAAACTCATTAATTGTAGAAATTAGGGAAAATCATGGGTCTCTTATGCCTTTAATTCTACTCTTTAGAATTTATCATATCTCATGAAAAATCATTTTATGGTTAAGGTCATCTATAATACATGTCCAATAAATAGTAACAATAGATAGTAACTGAGAACTAGCATTTAGTACCAATAAAATTTGTCATATGAATAACAAAACAGAATAGTACAATATCTTTATGCTATTTGACATGATTTCTGACAAGTCAAGGTTTGAAGGTGATTTTCCTGTCACCTAGATCTGATCCTAGGTCAGAGGTCTTGGATCTAGTCTTGGTAAGTCCAGATTCAAGGTCTATTTAGTTTGGGTTCGAGCTTATAGCCACAAAAACTGCCTTCTAGCAGCCTGATGGTATATCTATTGCACTAGAAAGAGCCTATTACAGGAAAAGGATGAACAAGGGAGGTAGAAGGAAACCTATGATGAGCATCATAGTAATCTTGGGCAAGGGATAAAGCAAAAGAGAAGAGATTTATAGTCAAAAGTAACCTACCATGATAGATCTATGTCTAGGCCATTGATATCTTCTGGTTCTTCCAAAGGTCACCCTAAAAATGGCCTCTTCATTCTAAACGTTAACAGTTTAGAGCTCTAATTGTGTGCTCAATTGAAATATAAGTCTAGAAAACAATTTTTGTTGGATTTGGATATGTATAGAAAATGTTATAGTCATTTTACTATGTGGTTTTCCTAGATGGAAACGTAGTTCATGTCCATCGGTCTGTGTGGTCGTCAGTCTATGTGGTCGTTTCTCTAATGAAAGTGCAAGCTAAAGTCAGATTTGAACTTGTTTTCCTAAAACTACCATAACTCCGTCATTTTAACTCAAATTTGGTTCATTCTTTTTGTGTTGGATTCATAAATGAACTCTCTACAATATTACAATATTAGTTTTATAAAATTCTCGAATTATAATTTCTCTATTATTTATTTGTTCGGGTATAATAATTTTTATTCCCACATACATGTTTGGCCTATTTCTATTACAACTAAATCTCATATCTCATGGGATGGTCAAGTCATGATTTTAACTGCCAAAGCATAAGTTCAAAATAAAATGAGGTTGAAATATGCGACAAGATAATTAAGGTGCTAATAAAGGCTTAATTAACACTAAGGTATTCTAAATACTAAGATTACCGTAAAGGTGGTCTATGGGTTGTAACATCGATCACACTTAGCAATAAGGTAGGTCAATCATTAAAGAACCTTGAGAGGTTGATATCTCTCACTAGAGAGGATGATCACTCTCATTAATAGTAGGCCAAAAACTTGTCCACGTGTGGAGGAACAAGTGTGACTTGACTAGTGTAGGGTATGAGATACATCATTTGTGATTGTATGATAGTTATTATTAGGCCTCTGTACTAGGGAGTTAATAGCCATATTTGCACCACATGGATGATCAATATCATTACCGGTGGCAAAGGAACTTCCGTGACAGCAATAGGTGAATGTTCGATTGAATTCCACTCAAGATGAATAGATCGATTGAATACATGTCGAGCTTTGGCTATCATCCTAGGAGGTCGGTACATGGAAGGTCAAATAAAAGAGGTCAATTGGTCTAGAGCCTCGATCAATGCTTGCATATTTCTATCAACCTGGAGGTTGATGAGTCTTGATCTTCCAAATAATTTGAACATCGTAGCTCAATAAATTATCTTTTTAAAAGTCTTTGGATAGGTTAATTAGTAGGTCAATTACAGCCTTGCACACAAAATATGTTGATCAATCTACCTTCTAAAAGCTCCCAAAATCCATTTCAGGTTCAAAAGTTTCCCCACACCTTGCAAGAGGTGACCTCCTCTCAACTCCTTGTTGAAGGGAAGTGGGGGCCCTAGATAATACTAATTTAGCTGGTATGAATATATAGGAGTCCAAATCTATAAGGAGAGTTGAGAAAAGTAGCAAAATTATAACAAGTCAATGTAAACTATAAATAGAATGAAATGAATCTTTTCCTAATGAAAACTAAGAGATCTGGTTGAAACGTTGGCTAAAACAACAACTAAAACTAGCATGAGCATGCATTCATTAAACTACCCCAAACTTAAATGTTGCTCAGCCTCAATTCTGGCCTCAGGCACTAAAAATGTTAATCAATCTACCTTCTAAAAGTGCCCAAAATCCATTTTTGTCTACTTAGAATCCAGAATAACCATCGAGGTAGCAGAAATATTTGTGAAGGGATACGTGCTCTAGGACTTGATTTAGGAAATATAAAGGAAAGTGATCCTTTCATGTATTTTGTTTAACTTTCTATAATTAATACACATCCTCAATCTGGTGGCAGTACATGTGGGGATGTGTTTTTTTTTCATTTCATACTGTCATGATACCCCCTTTCTTTGTAACAACTTGAATTGGACTCACCCATGGAAAATCATAAATGGGATAAATGATGCAAGATGTGACAAATTTTATGACTTCCAAGAAAAACAACTTCTTTCATGTTCAGGTTCAAATTGTGTTGGTGTTCCACTAATGGCTTAAAATCTACTACCATAGGAACTTTTTGAATGCATAATGCTTGACTCACCCTTGTGACATCACTCATTTATAGCCTATAGCCATTTGCCTTTTTCATAGCTCATACAATAGTTTGTCTTCCTACTCAGTTGTCATATCAGAATTAGTTATCACTGGGCAAACCTTCAAGTCATTTAGGCAAGAATAATACAATCCTTTTGGTAGAGGTTTCATTTTAGGAGCTTTTGGTGTTTTTTCTAGTTCTTTAGTAGTGTATATTGCCTTTAGTTCTTCATATTCAACTTCTAGGTCTTCCTCGGCTAAGTCAAGGTGGAGTATGCAATGCTTCACTTATTTGTTGAGACTCACTGGATTCTAGATCAACAAGGGAAGTCTCTAGATGATCATCAGACTAGATTTGATTATGTAAGGAATGACAACATTTTTGTATAGTCAAGTAGAAAGACTTCTTCATGCACCCTTAGCGTCTTGATGTTGTTAAAGACCCTTAACTAAAGGGTTCTTGCCTTGACATCAATTAAATCACTTTTTGTGTCTAGGAATGGTCATCCAAAAATAAGAGGATATCGGAGATCCCTCTTTATGTCCATAACAACAAAATTACATGGAATGTCAGAATCCTTTTTGACATTGACTGGGACATCCTCAATGATTCCCATTGGAATAGTCACTAAGGAATTAGTGAGTTGTATAATCATTCCATTCATGAGTAATTTAGTGAATCCTAACCTCTTACACATGCTATAGGGCATACGGGAGATGTTGTTCTCAAGGTCACCTAATACTTTCTAACATGTAGAGTCGCTAATGTGGCATGCAATCCCAAAAGAGCATGAACCATTTTGCTTCTTTGTAATTTTATTCTATATTATTTTGGATGTTGGTATAGAAAGCTTAACCACTTCATACTCCTTGTTTGTTTCTTTCCTTGTGAGGATCATCTTCAAATACTTTGACCATGCATGTATCTCTGCTATGACATCTAAGAAAGAAATATCCACATGAAGATTTTTCACATACTCCTTACACTTCATAAAGTGAGTGTCTAGCCATATCTGCAATAGGAGGGCTTTGAATGAAGGATAAGGCCCATAATTTAGTATAATTTCTTTATCTACACTCTTCTCTATGATTAATAGTTCTTCTAATTGGTTTTGTCTATGTTTTTGACAACTACAATATCTTGCACTTTTGCATTTTGCATGACCTCTACTTGTGCCATTGGATCAGGTAGTATAGGATCTTAAATGATCAAGAAATTATCCTTATTTATTTCAATCCTAGGGGTCTTGGTAGATGCATCTATAAATACTCTTAGCAACAACCTTCAATTGTTTTTAGTGCTTGGTTTTATCTTCTGGATGTCTTGTAAAAGCTCTTGTACGAGGGTGAAGATTTGTTGAAAGTTGAGCCAATTGAGATTCAATGGCTTTCTGGTGGGCATGTCAATTTGCAATCACCGTCAGTTGCAACTGTAGGATCTTCTCAGTGGCTTAAATGTTGTGATAAGATGAAGGAGCATTAGCTTGTTGTCCCTATTACCGTTGTTGTTGTGGGACTTGGTTAGGATTCTAGTGTTGATTATAGTTCCTATTATGAAAATTACCTCCGTAGTTCCCTTGGTTTCTAAAATTGTATTTCTTGTTGTTCTAAAAACATGGAGGACCGGGAACTTGATTTCTATCTGGTATGACTTATTGTAGTTTTCCTCTCTGATAGGATTGTCATACTGAAAACTAGGAGGTTTCTATATTCATTTGGAGTTTAATACCCTTGACCTAGGATACTATGAATGGAGCTCAGATCCTATATATGATCATTGTCTCCTTGAGTGATTGTGTTTCTCATTATCATGTCATAAAGAATACTACAACCCAAGGTAGATTGGTAGTGCCTTTTCATGCTTCACATAATTGCTTTATTACCTTGACATGTTGTTGTCATGGTGGTCCATTTCTTCTTTCATAGGCACTAAAAATGTCTAAAAACTATCTTTCTTGAGTGGTAGTAGTGTTAGATATTTTGCATTAGATTTTAAATCAAAACTACTCTCTACCATAGATACCTATAACACTCCCTTTCCTGCAGATCTACCCCAATTGGCTTGATTTTCAGCTCCAAGGCTCACTACCTTCCAAGCACTATCATAACTTTGGTCCATGAAGCTTCCTCCACATATGGAGTCTAGACACTTTTTAATATCATCATCCACACCCTATAGACAAACTCTATGAGCTGGTTTTTAGAAATACCATGGTGTGGATATTTGTGAAGAAGCTCATTATATCTTTCCTGTGCTTCTGTTAGAGTTTCACTAGGGACCTATGTAAACTGCACCAATCACGGTAAATGTGAGGGAAGCAGGGTAGAACTTTGCAAGGAATTTGTTCTAATGTTGTTCCCATGTGGTGATAGGATCAACTCACAAAGTTTTTACCAACTCCTGTCTATGTATGCAAACAAATATCTAAAAGATGAAGTCTAATAACATCATTCGAAACTCCATTTTACTATGGCATCGTAGATACATCCACAAATTTCCAGATGTGCTCTTGACAATCCTCCCCTTGTTTGCCTAAAAAGGGACTACTTTGAAGCAGTCAAATTCAATGTGTCCTTATTTTAAAGTTATTTGTGTAGTTGTAATGGGTGCCAAAAATTGGTAGCCTTAGGGATAGAGGATTCCCTAAGTTCATTTGGTCACTCGGCCTCTTGTGCATTAGCTTGGGCTATAAGGATTCCCTCTTGAATGGAAGCTCAGGCTTCTTGTATAAGCCTCTCTGACTTTGTGTTGCAATGTCCAGGATCACCCTTTGTGTCATCTCTTCCTCAACTAGTCTAGTTCTGTACTCTTTGCTCTGAAGGTGAAAGGTTCATTCTATCTCAGGATCAAAGCTTGATGTGAGGCCACATTGGTGGAATTTTTGCATGCACTAGATCAAAACACCTGAGAAGGAAAGATCTTCCACAAGGCAGATGGATGTAGAAAGATTAATTTCAAGTGGATATGCAATAGTATCAGGGATAAAAATAAAAACCTAAATGAACTTAATGGGACTGAGTTAAACCAAATGATTTCATTATCCCTGGAAATTGTGCCGAAATTTGATGTGGATATTATAGCACTAACACTAGTACATAACCGGCATTTAGTGTCAGTTATTTAAGGCCTTTAGTGTCAATTTTGAAGTGACATCTATGTGGGCGCCGCTAAAAGCCCAACCATTATGCGTCAGTTCTCAAATAGACACCACAACCCTTCACGCGCCACCGAAAATGTGCCAGAAGGAGGGGTATAGGTGTCGGTTATTAGCTTTGAAACCGATGCCATATACCTTCACGCCACAGAAAGGGTGCCATCTGGGGCACTATCAACGTCAGTTTAGTAGTGATAACCGACACCATCTCACCCGCTGCCACGACTGTACTGGCCGACATGGTCGTGGTGTCTGGCCCGCTGCTACGACCGTGCTGGCCATCACGACCATGGTGTCTAGCCTCATTAGGGAAATCAACGTCGGTTACTAGTAGGGCAACCGACATTGTAACCATTTGTCGTCGGTTTTATAGAAATAACCGACGCCGATTTTATGTTTTTTTTCTGTCAGTCTGCAGACCTGCTGTGGCTGGTCATAGGATGAGAAACCTATAGTTCAGTTATGAACTGCATGTTTTATGACATCTATTGATATTAGCCAACAATAGGCCACAAACCTACAAAATTAATAACATACATGTTCACACATTTAGAAACATTCATGTAGCAATCTATAGTTCCATTCATTTTCACATTCACACATGTAGAAACATTAATATAGCAACCAGCAGTTTCATTCATTTTCACTCAGACACATGTAGAAACATTCAGACATGTAGAAACATTCACACATATTATAATTCAGAAATTCATTTACAAAATATCATTCTTTAGTCATTATTCATTGTCAACATCCCAATTATATGTTAAAACCCCCACTACTTGTATGGATGTTTCCCATTCTTCTCTTACTTCATTTAATTCTCATGTCGTATAGGGAGCATGTACATCTGGTAAGGTATTTCCTGTAGTGTGGTAAGTTTTAAACACCTGCAAAGAGAATGATGTATATATAATTAATGAGCTATAAATAAGAGTGATATATTTCATATTATGTAATGAGACTATATATAATATCTCAGGAATGGTATCGATATCCACTACGGCATATTTGATAATCATGTGCATAAATTGCATCACATAGTATGCACATGCCCATCCGTTGTCTTGTGTAGCACACTATAAATTGAAACATACAAAATATTTAAAAATACAACTCATTACGCATTGTTCACATAAATAATTTTTACATTGCAGTCAGGAACTTACTTCCACATTTGTCCAAATTTTTGTTGGTTCTTTTTCCTGGGGACCTTTCCTCCAGCCTTTTTGAACTCATCTAAACCCCAACATGTTAATGTAACACAGTACATTGCATAATTAAATAGTAATATAATAACATATGTTAACGGATATGAAAATGAAATATTTCTCACCGGAATAATGCCATTTTCATTTTGTGTCCATATCTTGAATTCAATTTAGTCCCCTTAGGAGCTAGATAATAGAAAGTGAATGTCTCGGGGACAATAACTAGTAACTCCCAATGCATACCACTAGAGGTAAAAAGGTTAAAAATTAATAACTCAAAATCCACAATAACAATGTAATTTTCTTAAGTCCAAATAATAAGCAAAGTAAACTTACTCCACATTGAATGGAGCTATTATCAACGTCTTCTTATTTTGAGAAAAACTTCTAAAAGCATCACAACAGTATTGTTGAACTGACGGAGGGTCTTTAGCTACTAGACTAATCAAAGATGGAATAAAAAATCCTACATGTTCGAATGAAAAATCTGCACATATCTTGTCTAAGTAGCTGCAAAACATGTATTATGTATGCATTAATAAATAAGAAACCAGATCACCAGATCCTACACAAGGTATATGGATGTATAAAGAAGATCTCACCTTATCCATAGCTCTATCACATATGTATTCAGCCAATCATATCGAAACAACTCCAAAATATCTTGTATAAATAGGTTGCTTTCGTAAGATTGACCTGCAACATCCGCATCTATAGAAACAATTAAAGGGCAATTTATATCATGTTCACCTAACCATATTGTCATACCCCTACAATCAGGACCTAACGGGACAGATAGGTCATGTGGAACCCAACCTGGTAATGTAGGAGGTGGAGGTGGAGGCCTAGATGCTGTGGGTGTCTTGTTTTTAACCTGTATATATATATATATAATTTTAGATCAACTGACATCATATACACACACTAACAATTTAACGTAATGTAAATTTACCATACAGTTTCAGTATAGAGGACAACTGCTTTTGGCCACAATATCACTCTGCCTTCTGCCTCACCAAGTGTTTCACGATCTGGGTGGGCATATGGCAATGGAAGATCCATCCAGTTGGAGAATATACGTAGCGGGCTCACACAAACCCAACCAGCTGGTAATGGAGACCCATGAAACATTTCCCCTGGTAGGGATGGGTAAGCCGATTCCTCTGCAACGACATATTCTTTACTTTTTAGACAGCATGACTTCAACCCCTACAAATTTTTGTGTAAATAATGTTATATACATATATACATATCATCTTGAAAACATATCATCTTGAAAATACTAGTTATTATGTCATAAAAATACTTACATTGGATGTGCTAGGTGGTGGGTCTACAAGATTACTCCCAACCTCTGCAGTAGGAGCAGAGCGGGATGCCATAATAGGTATTGTCTGCTGAGTGGCAGTCTGAGATGCCTGCCACTTGCTCAATGCTTCTTCCAATTTCCTATCAACTAGCTTATCTACCTATACATGGATAAAAGAAACGTTAGCTTCTGATTATTGAATTCTCTTTTACAGTAACATTATAAAGAAAGAATAGGTTACCTCTTCTTGTGAAAGTCCCACTTTTGGGACATGTTTGCATTGGTATGGACCAAAGAATGCTTTGATGCCCACACCAACGCCTGCAACCCTAACACGTCCAGGATGCTCTGGGTTACCCAGAGCAACTGTCAATTCATCCCTTGTGCCCTCAGGGATGAACTTTCCTTGTTTCCTCAGCTCATGCAGCTCCCGCTAATTGCCAAAACAAAAATTTGTAATTAAGTAAACACCACAAATAATCAATATTCGAGTGATTGTTGTAAGAGTTGTATTTTACCATTTTTGCAGCCGCCTCAGCAATTGCGGGCTTCCTTATTTCTCCTTTCTTATTTTGCCTCCCAACTATCTAGACATCATGGTGAGGCAGAGGTGTGCTACCTATAGTAGAGGACTCCTGAGTAGCAGCAAACTGAGTATTAGCCTCAGACTGTAGTCTTTGGTGAATGCCTACATACCCCTTTGGGCCCATTGTGTGGTCATGCACATTCCGTGCACGCCTTTCTTTTTGCGCCTCACTGAGGGACTAGTTAGTATGCACATTAATAATTTGGTTAGTAACACTAAATGTTAATCTTGAATAGGTGAATACAACATATATTAATTAAATTGGGGGTGACGCCTAATACCTTGAATTCATCAGTTTGTCTTGAAGCAACAAATGTGTCCCATTCTTCTTGGTCCAGGAAGTTCCACTATTTTGTGGCTATCTTCTTCCTCTTGTCACCTTCTTTTATGTATTCTCAGGTGAGATTTGTCCTATAGTTCCTTAGGACTCTCCCACAGCATTGCATCACCCATTTACGATGCAGCTTTTCATCCAATTCAAATATACTCTGCAAAATAGAATTGCTATTAACTAGTATCCAAAAAATTAGTAATCTAACAAATATAATTGAAAATTAATAATAACTCACGCATAAATCCTTCCATATTATGTCTTTCTTCTCCTTAAGAACTTTATGCCAAGAATCTATCTTACAACCGCAATGGCTATGAGTAACATACCCAAGATATGAAACAAATGATTTGCAATTCACTCCAAGTGCATTTCCTACATTATCAAAATCCACAACAAGTTTGGGTCCATTGCCCCTTTGCGCTATTAACTTCTTCATCATAGTGATGCCCCTTCTGTTGTCAACTTTTTGGTGTTGCTGATCAAGTGCCTCAAGTGCTTTAGAGGGTATATTTGCATCATCAACCTAAAATTTGACAAAATAAACACACTTACAGGATATAACTAGAAATGGACATATAGATATAAATATATGATATATATTTTTAAAACTTACATTGTGAGGTGGCACATTGATGTCCTCACCCTCACAGATACATCAGCACGGTCATCAGGAGAATGCTCAGCCATATGAAAGTTCACATTCACATTGTAAAGTAATTCATATTGTAAAGCTCACATTGTAAAGTTCACATTCACATTGTAAAGTAATTCACATTATAAAATTCACATTGTAAAGTTCACATTCACAGGAAATATTGTAATTAACATTGTAAAGTAATTCACATTGTAAAATTCACATTGTAAAGTTCACATTCACAAGAAATATTGTAATTAACATTGTAAAGTTCACATTCAGAAAAATAAAACATATAAAAAAATATAAACATGCCTCTAATATTGCGTTTTTTTATCAATTAACAATCCTTCATTGTGATCTCCGCGCACATACAAGTCATCATTAGCTTCAATATTTGCTGGTGTTGGAAACCCAAATGAGAATGGACTGGAGTCATCATACTTATCATAGTACTCATCTTCATCTATAGGATCTTCAATGAACTGTCTTTTACCATGAAGAACAACTGACCATTTATCATTTGCAGGATCATCGATATAAAATACTTATTTTGTCTGTGATGCCAATACAAATGGTTCACCCTTCTTGCAAATCTTTTCAAAGTTCACTAAAGTGAAACCCAATTCATCCACTATAACTCCTTTGGTGTTATCAACCCAATTACATTTGAAGAGAGGAATTTTGAAATCTATGTAGTCAAACTCCCATATGTCTTCAATGACACTATAATATGACATTTTAGCTTCACGTGGACTCTTATCCTTTGCACTTGCAAAAAACATAGTCGACGCTTGAAGGGTGACCCCAATGTTTTGGATGACACTCTTATCATCTTGGCACTTTGTGTAATATGTAAATCCATTAATGTCATACCCTTCATAAGACATAATAGTCAATTTCAGTTTAAAGGCGAGGCATTTGATAGTTTCAGTAATATCATCTGGTGTTTGAGATAGTTGATGTAAGACTTTCTCTTTGAACCACTTAATAAATGTCTTGTTATTATCTCTAGCAAGCCACATTGTATTGGCTCGAGGATATTGTCTCTTGATGAAATTGGTATGTTCCTTGATATAAACACTCACTTCGTCTATGTTGTGTAAAATATACAAGTGACCTTGTTCCAACTGCTCATGGCTGATTACTTTCACCCGTGATCCCAAAATTACTTTGCCAAATTGCTCCTCAATATTCTTGTCATTAGCAAGAGTGTCATTATCACTGAGAAAGTCATTGCAAAAATCCATAACCTCTCTCGCCACATAACCCTCAATAATACTCACTTCAGGCCGATAACGGTTTCAAACATCACTTTTAAAAATGCTCATGTATCGTTCAAAGGGATACATCCAATGCAAGTAAATTGGTCCCAAAATTTTTACTTCCCTAGTCAAGTGGACAACAAGATGTACCATGATATCAAAGAACGATGGAGAAAAATACATCTCAAGATGACATAGGGTAACAACCACTTCTCTTTGCAAATGATCGAGAGTATCAAGGTCAATAACTTTGCTGCACAGACTATTGAAAAAGAAACAAAGTTTGGTGATTGCAAACCTTACATGCTTCGGCAATATAGATCGAATTGCCACATGCAATATTTGTTGCATTAGAGTGTAACAATCATGAGATTTAAGACCTATCAACTTCAGATCTTTCATTGATACCAATCTACGAATGTTGGATGAGTAACCCTGTGGCACCTTAACATTTACCAAACATTCACAAAAAGCTTTCTTCTCCTTTCTAGACAGTGTGTAACAAGCAGGAGGTAAGTATGTTCTCCGATTTCCCATTTCACGTAATTCTGTTAATTTTGACCTTATTCCCATTTCACGTAGGTCCAATCTAGATTTTAGCCCATCTTTAGTCTTACCTGGTATATTCAACAAAGTACCAATGACGCTATCACATACATTTTTCTCAACATACATGACATCGATACAATGTCTGACTGTCAAAGAACTCCAATAAGGAAGATTCCAAAATATTCACTTCTTCTTGAATAAAGATTTGTCACTCCATGTGGTCATAGTAGATTGTGATCTCTTACCAAATTCATTGACAAAGTCTTTTACTCTTTCATAAACAACCTCCCCTGGTATAGGTTTAGGTGCACTCCGTTCCTCATTCAATCTATTGAATGCTTTGCGCTTCCTACGATACGGATGGAATTTTGTAAGAAACCTTCGATGATCAAGGTATACAGTCTTACCGCCATGTTTTAGTCTTGTTGAATCAGTGTTCTCTTCACATATAGGACACACTTTAGCTCCTTTGACACTATATCCAGACAAATTCCCATATGCTGGAAAGTCATTTATAGTGCAAAACAACATAGCATGCAAACGAAATGTCTCTCTTCGTGAAGCATCATAGGTCATCACACCTTCACCCCAGAGTTTCTGTAAGCCATCAATCAGAGGTTCAAGATAAACATTGATATCATTTCAAGGTTGTTTAGGGCCCGATATCAACAATGACAACATTACGTACTTATTTTTCATACACAGCCAGAGAGGAAGATTGAATATAACAAGCATGACTGACCAAGTGCTATGTTGGCTGCTCAATGTCCCGTATGGATTCATCCCATTTGTATAAAGCCCAAGTCTTATATTCCTGACTTCTTCACCAAATTTAGGGTACAAGAGATCAATCTCCTTCCACTGTGGGGAATCATACGCATGTCGTTGGATTCCATCATTATTTTTCTTAACATCTGCATGCCACCTCAAATTCTTTGCATCTATCAGATTGGAAAACAAGTGTTGAAACCATGATATTATAGGTAGATACCACATCACCTTGGCAGGAGAACCAATTTTGGACTCCCCCGAAGTCGTCAATTTATACCGTGATGCACCACATTTTGGACAATCTTTCAAGTCCACATAGTCCTTTTGAAATAATACACAATCATTCGGGCATGTGTGTATATTCTTGGCATCCATTCCGATTGGGCACAACAATTTCTTTACCTGGTATGTTGAGATTGGCAACTCATTTCCTTCAGGAAGCATTTCTTTCAACAAAGACAACAATGACGTGAAGCTTTTGTTGCTCCATCTATTGTTAGCTTTCAGCGTATACAATCTCAACACAGCGCTAAGCTTCGTAAACTTAGTACAACCTATGTATAACGATATCTCAACATCATGCACAATGTTTCTAAAAATGGGAGGTGGATCTGTGTGCTCTACCCCACAACTATCCAACATCGCATCAACGATGTCTACTAGTTCATTCACATCTACATCATCGGAGGCAATTTCTTCTTCCACACAAGCACTGCTATCGACATCCACTGGTTTCGAGTTTGAAATCTCTCCATGCCAGTGCCATTCTGTATAGCCTTGTATAATCCCATTGCACATGACATGACTTTTGATTTCATCACCACTGCTGACTTTCAAGTTGTTACCGCAATGCCTACATGGACAATAGAACCTATCTCTAGGTTGTTTCCTATGTTCCTCAGAAAATCTAATAAACTGGTCAAGACTAGATATAAACTCTGAGGTGCAGTGATTGCGAATGGACATCCATGATCTATCCATTCTATGGTCAAAGAGAAAACAAGTATATATTACAACAACATTAGGGTCTAGGGACATGTGTTGTCATTCTTATATATAATAAATGTGTACCACTTATCCCATTCTTGAACACCTAATCGTTGATGCGATGTTGGATAGTTGTGGGGTAGAGCACACAGATCCACCTCCTAATGAGTAAATCTTGGACGGGTTTCTAGGCCAACAAATACATGTGTTGTCATTCTATAACATTGATTTCAACATTTTGAGTGTCCATGCATGTTCATCATCAAGATAAAGATTACACATAAATTACTATGACCTAGGGATGGAGAGATTCATAATTGATTTCAAAATTTCAAACTAGCTCATCCATTATCATCAATCTACATCATACAATAGGGATTCATGTAGATGTTAGGGTGACACATCACTACAAAATCAGAGATTTAACATTAGGGTTTTAATATCTTAAATAGATTGATCACAAGATTTCAGCAATATAGTTAATTCAAGATTATGGTGAAATGTGTATTAGGGTTTTAATATCTTAATTCAACATGCATCAAAATTTACAGAATTTTGTCAAGCATTAGTATTCAATTGCAAATGTATCTTCTTCCTCCTGCTCCCTCTCCTTACCAAATGGCCATAAAAGCAAGACCACGACCGTGTGGACTGGCCACGGCCGTGGCTGTGTTGGCCTACCTGGGCAGGAAGAAGAAGGGCAGCGGCCTACCTGGGCAGGAGAGCTGCAGCTTGGAGAGCAGGGTGAGAAGAAGAGAGTAGGGGCAGGTGTCGTAGAAACGAAGCACAGCGTAGGAGAAGGCAGGAGCTGGAGCAACGAACCATGGGTAGGAGAAGGCCGGTGAGTAGGGAGAAGGCCGGCAAGCAGGAGAAGGCCGACAAGAAGGAGAAGGCCGGCAAGCAGGAGAGCAAGAAAAGGCCGGTGAGGAGAACATCAGTAGTAGCGACGTCGGTGAGGAGAGCAGCAGCAACAACAACAGCAGGCGGCGGGCGGCGACACAACAACAAATTCGATCGATGAAACAGAAGAAAGGGGAAGAGTCTTCTGTTGCAGGGCTATTAAGTTACTCAAAGGTGTCGGTTATCCATACAAACCGACACCTTTATTATTAAGCGTCGGTTATCCTAGAAAACCAACGTCCAATTGGACATTCCTTTACCCTAATTTTTTGGCGCGGACGGAGCGTGCACCCTTATAATGTTGGTTATGCTAAGACAACTGACGCCCATATTGGAACTTTTGGCGCAAATTTTATCTTCATTCAGTGTCAGTCATTAGGTAAAACATTGACATTGTATCTGATACTTTGGCACAATTTTTTTTTTGCTCAAAAAAATTGGATTTCGCGGGCTTCTTTAGGCGTCGGTTTGGTTTCTTCAACCGACACTGAATGAAAAGTGATACCCATGTCTGGTTGGTCTTCAAATATAGACAGCGAATGTCCTTATTAACCAACGTTTAATGCTAACAACGTCGGTTTTACTAAACAATTGAGGCCTCTAAAAGAGACGTTGAACGTTGTTTCTGTACTAGTGTAAAAAAATCATGAGAGATATAAATCACTAGTTTTTATCAAAACAAACATGCAATAATAACACCCGCAAGTGAATGAGTCTTATTGCAGTATAGTTGAAGATTAAATTCCAAAGTACGGCCTTTTTAAGAACCCTACTAGTTTGTATAATAAGAATAATATCTAAAACCAAGATTTGTTGATTTAAGATAATTGCAAGAAGGTAAAAGCTCATACAAAAAATAGTGTCTAGATTAATGATGAAAAACACTGGGGTGGAATCAGGTTTCACTGCCACTATCTAAATATGTGTAATCATTCAAATTCAAACTTGTATAAAAAGATAATTGCATCAATGCAAGTTTCCCCTTTAGCATTAGAGACTTGCATGAGCGATATTGAGGTAAGATCTATGTCTTGATACTTATAGATCACATATCTACTACTCTATGACTTTCCATCAGTTCTTTTGTGGAATCAACCAAACCAATCAATATTCAAATTTTAAATGTTGAATTTCCCACGGCCTAAGATTATAATACATCATGTAGAGCGGTTGATCAATCAACAAAACATGAATTGAACAATTAGCAATGAATTGGGATGAGTTCATATAAGACTTGGAATAAGAATGGAACTACAAGAAAAGGGTAGTGGGGCTAGTCCATACACCCCAATGAAGGACTAATCGCTCCTCAGGTATACTTTTACATCCACCAACAGTAGAGGGGGATATACCATACATAACTAAAGGCAGGCAGTAGTTGGTTTGGTTTATTACAGGAGGTCGATCAACATGCCATGATGGAGTTCAATAATTTTTGGTCGGCGATGGTGTATGGATGACAGATCAACCAATAGTTTGATCAAAGAGTTCAATCACTCTTGGATTGTAGAGGTCCATACATAGGGATATCAAGAAATTAGATATTGATAACTATGAATTTTTTAAAGATTGATTGTGGTTGAACTGTTGGAGGTCAATTTCTCCTTTGGTGGAGAAGTCAATCTCTCTTAGAAAGAAGGTAGGTCAATCACTCATGAACCTTAAGAGGTCAATAGGTCTTTCTAGAGAGGTCAATCGCTCTTATAAATAGTAGGATAAGAAATTGTCATGTTTTGGTGAAACAAGTGTGACTTGACTATTGTGGGGACCAATATACATCCTTTTTTGTTGTATGGTGGGTATTTATATGACTCTACCTAAGAGTCGGTAGCCAAATTTGTGCCACATGGACGGTCGAGATCATTTCCTAGAGGCAAAGAAACTTGGGTGAGGTTGATAGTGAATGTTCGATTGACTGTCACTTGTACTGAAGGTCGATTATAATGGGTAATTAAATGGACATTGAGCTCTGGATATAGACCTAGGAGGCTGGTAGATGGAAGGTCAACTAAAAGAGATTGATTGGTCTAGAGCTTGATCAATGCTTGCACAATTCCATTGCACTAGGGATTTATGGGTATGGATCAGAGAAATTGATCAAGCATCACATCATGATAGATGGTGGCTTTTGATGGTTGGTCAATAGGTTGATTAGCAAGTTTATTATGGCCTTGGATGCTAAAAAATGTTGATCTATTTACTTTCTGAAAGTTCCCAAAATCTGTTATGGGCCAGGGAGCTACCTCACACATTGTGAGAGGTGGCCTCCTCTCAAATACATCCCATTCAAGGGTAGAGGGACCCCCTAGGTCGTGCTCATTTGGCTAGTATGAGTAGATAAGACTCCATATCTGCAAGGAGAGTTGAGAAAAGTATCAAACTTCTAACAGAAAATCTAAAGAGAATGAAATGAAGTTATACCTAATGAAACCTAAGAGATTTGAATGCAAAATTGGGCTAAAATAACCACTAAAACTAGGATAAATATGCATTCGTCAATGTATAGTAGACTAGTATAATTAGTGTAATGGTAACTATGTATGACCATAATATATCGGGTGCAAGTTTCCACCCCAAGTGTGCATTTTTACTCATATTATATATATTAGGCACACATTTACACTGAGGGTGTTCCTTTCCACCTCACTTATACTTATGATTTTATGTGTCTCGGTCCTTCTTAAATAATGTTAGTTTGATTGTTTTAACATGCACCAGTTGTGATTGTCATATTTTATTATGAGTTTGTTTTAAGGCAAGAAATTTTGATTATCGATTATGTTCTTTAATTGTTCTGTTTGATATCCATCTAGATGTTCTTTTCCTTTATAATCTGGGAAGCCTTGTTAAAGTTTATTGATGCCCTTTTTCCTAATATTACTCAATTAGTATTTATATGAACATACTGGCATTTTGCTGATGACAACTTCCACTTTGTATTATCCTGTGGGTATGCTTCCAACCCCTTTGACATGATGGCATTGACCTAGATTAGAAGAGATGGCACTTGGGAGATAGACTTAGAATAGTTTGGACATCCCTCATCTTAGATCTTTACATATAATCCCCTAGTGGGAATTATTATGTAATCTTATAAATTGAAAATAGTTATAAAATTTTATTATGCTTCTATTCTTTTATACCATTCATTTGAGAAAGAAAAAACACCTATTCTAGCATGCTTGTTAGTGTGTTTTGATTAGATGAGTTTATATCTCAAATTGAGTACCGAGTCAATCCCCTCTTGGGTCCTAATCCTTACATAGAGGGTGGACATAGCATTGAGGACACTGAGTTATATATTGTTGTGGTTGATGGGATGAAGTTCTAGCATCCACCCTTTGTAGAAACATAGTTCACTAATCACATACATCATCCCTATGAAATGTAGAGGTAAAAAAAAACCTATAGAGCCAATGTTGTGTGTTGGTGCGGAATAGGACTTTGAAGTGTTATACCAAGGGTGAATGTGATCTAACTATGATTAAGATCATAATGCAAGTATCGCTAAGGTCTAGGTAAGGTATGTTGGTGGGTGATTTTCCCATTTACTACTAAGGGAGTTGTGAAGAAGCCATAGAGCCAAAATGTTCATGTGTTTCCTTGCTAGGATAGTATGTGAGTTGAGATTTTTTTATCTATTGTTCATGTGATAATACTTGTAAATGGTAGAAACTGTGTTATTTGTATACTACTATGAGTAAGGATTCTCATATCATGGTCAATGAATGATCATTTTGATGAGGATAAGGTGTGATGTGTGAGGAATTTGTTTGTGCACATCTTGAAATCAGAAAAAATATTGTGAAAGAGACCAAAGAGATAGGAAATATGGTAAAAGTCTAAATGTTTAGAGAATTTGGGTTGTCATTCCAGTAGTCCTTACACCTTGTGGGAATCCACTAGTACATAAATGATTATGGTGTAGTTGTCTAGAATGTTGTCTCTAAGATGATCAATTTTACATAGAGAACTATATATAGTTGATCTGGAAGTGTTGAATCTTTGGTGTGCTCCTTGTAGATTTGTTGATAGGAATGTATAGAAGGAGGAAAGGGAGTGTGTAAAATGAAGATATAGATCAGAGGAGTTGCACAAAGTGAGGGTGTCTTACCAGTGTTTTTATATGTACCAACAAGGAAATATAACTTTCCTATATTCACCATATACCCCAATACTTTTTTAAATAGAACTATCATCTCATTTATCCTCTTCATTGACCCAGTAGTGGAGGTGATATTGTTTGCATACAATAAGAGGGGGCACATACATTGGTCGACATAGTTGAAACCTATGGATAATGCAAGTGCTAAAATGTTTCTTGCACATTCGGCTTAGGGCCTCCTCAAATAGGGAGGACATGGAAGGGAAAAGAGGATTTTTGTGGTTGAGGACCGTTCTATTGAATACATTTTATAGGTCCTCACTATAATAGGAATTTCATGACATTTTGGTAATGAAATAGAGGTTAATGAAAATCAAATTCTTAAGTATTAAGGTTTTAATAATTAGATAAACAATTCTCCCCAATGTCATTCTAGAAAATTGAGTTTGGGAAGGATTCTTTGATATAATTATTTGATTTCTAGAGTACTATTCCAACAAATAATCCCATGGAGCTCAACAACTTAATGTCCAACATGAATAGTCAATGAAACAATAGTACATGAGAAAAGGTAGTGAAATGTCAAGGTATAAAATGGATAAATGGAGCATTATCCCATAGTCATTCTGGTGAGAGAAACCATGTTGGTATTTGGGTAGAACTACTGTACTTGAGTAGGGTGACCATTTTAGGTTTTGGTTGAAACAAACTTTATATATGGAATAGCCATGGGAAAATGGGTAAATGTGACATGGAAATTTGGGGGGAGCATTGGTCTTGAGAAAAATCGTGGCAAGGTATACCAAACCTTATACCCTCTACTTTCCACAAAATTGTTGTGTCTTGGGGTAGTTGTTTTGGCTACTTCTTGGACATTATGAATTCTTTCATATTGAGAGCTTCTTGGAATGATCATTCTATCTTTACACTTGTTTTGGGGGCTTCCATGGTGATTCACTTTAGTATCTTCACTTGAATTCATTAGGATATTTTTCTTAGCTTGATTTTTTATCATCTTGGGGTAGATTGGGGATGGCATTGAGTAATATTTGACCTCCTACAATGATGTTGAAGTCCTTATATCACCCTTCATCACCTCCTCTCATCAATAGATCTCTAATGCCAATAAAAAGGTTGAAATGGACTCCATAAGTGCATCTGACTATAGTATATATTTAATGGAAATAAAGTATGCATTATACCTAACTAAACGTGAGAAATGAGCAAAAAAAGATAGATTGAGACCCAAACTAGGGGTCAATCACTACTCCAAGCTTAAAATGTACTTGTACTGCACTATGCTCCAACAAGATCTATGTGTCATTGATGCATCCCTATTTAAGGGCTTTATATTGTGTCTTTTTGCATCTCAATCACATCTAAACATATTAGATTGCAAGTTAATTCCATCAATATGCACATTACTATCAAATGCACTTATGAACATTCTTTGCATATTTTTTAGGTATTTGGATCCTTCCTTGGATGGACGAGAGAGAATGAAGGTGTTTTGGGATTCTTCTACCCATAGAGGGGCCCAAAGAAGACCCCAAAGCTCCCTAAACCTACCCCTAGTGTCCAAGAGTCAATCTCAAGCAAAGAAGTCCATGGATCATGAAGTTTCAAGCTCAAAGGGCTACTAAAGACCCCAGCATGGCTGTGGTACCAAGGAATGGCAGTGCTCGCCAATGCAAAAGTCACAGAGTTGATCCCCATTTTGACAAGCTACAACAAAACCACCAAAATGGTTGTGCTACCCAGCATGGTCGTGCTAAGAAGCTCCCAAAATGGTTGTGCCAGCCAGCAGGCCATGTTGCCAATCATCAAAATGGGCATGCTGATGAGAACGACCTCCACCCCACCTTGCCCACCACAGTCGTGCTACCCAGCTTGACCGTTATACCTAGCCCCCACCATGACCGTGCTACCCAGCACGACTATTCTACCAACCAACATTTCACCACTTCCATTCTGACATTTTTCATTTCCCACCACAATCGTTTTCTCCCACTACGACCGTTCTAACCATCACCCACCATGGTCGTTCTACCCAGAACGGCTGTACTACCACCCAAAACCTAGCTTTTTCTACACTGAATTTTCGTCAAGACCCCCACTTACCCTAGTTCTTCTACCGCCACCTATATATACATGGGTGGCAGCCACAACACTAGGTTAGCTACCATATATATCCCTTAGCTACTCTAGAGCATTCATTACTCTATTCCATGCATTCAAGCCATTCACCTACCTCCCACCTTCTGATCCACTCCATTTTCAACATAGGTGTCACAGAGCCGGAATCCCAGTCCCATGAACCAAACGTATACCAAAGGCGAAATGCGGAAGCGTAAAGCTTAGCACACATGAACAGATAACAAGATACAAGCACCAACATAATCTCAACAATCAACAAGATATATTAAGCAACATCATTATATTACATGATTTGAATTACATATTCAAGAGTCACTTTGTACAAGTCTGCTCATGTATACTATTCTGGATCTTACAACAAGTACACCTAGCTTAGCTCACCAATCCCATCAACCTTCTAGCCATCTCTGAACCTAAAAACAACATACGAGAAATGGGTCAACACACGAGGTGCTGAGTATGGGGCCGAAAGATACACATATATATAATCTTTGCAAAATTTTGAAAAGATTTCAAGATTAAATGAACAAGAATAAACATGTTAATTGTTTAACAAATGCGAAACCATATTTTATGTCATTTCACTCCATTATACCAACAATATCAAACATGTTTAAGGCCTTTGACCATCTTCCCGTCGGAAGGGTCTGTAAGGGTGCTCAAGCTTAGCTAACCCTTTTATACGAGAGGGACCTCAAGGTCGTAACCAAGAGCCCTTTATCAACAATATTATAATGGAGTTCCATATATATGTGTGTTCAAGTTATAAAACAAACGAAGCAAACATCGAGTATGACATAGCAATACTACATGGCAATATTTGAGAAAATAGACAAACAAGCATATAATATATGTCTTTTCAAGCAAGAAAGCAGTAGTCATATAACTAGATAAGGCCCATACCTGATTTAGAAATTTCACAACCAAACATATCCTTCACTATCTAGCCATATACCAAACCTGATTAAGAACAAGATTGCATATATACATTAGATTATCACCATTAACCATGATTATCTTTATTTTATGGTTTAGGACAAGTTGGTTTCGAGGTTGGTTATTAGTACATTAGATGATCTCATAATGATCTAGGGTCCATCATAAGAGTGTGGTTCAAGTTTCATACCATTTTGATGTTCCATGCACTTTCTATGATCATATCAAGGTTTAAGGCATTTATATGCATTCTAGGGTCGAAGGACTCACAATAGGGCACCCTAGATCATGATCATCAAGTCGAGGGGTGTAAATCTAAAAGATGATTTAGATCAGCAATATTAATTCATTAGAAACATATAACAATATTAAGTGGACGTCCATTAGAAACAAGGTTAGCAATTTAGGGAAAAGTTCAACATTAAAGTCCAAAGTAGGTACATATGCACAATTGAGGACATTTATGAGAAAGAAAGAGATAGAAGGACCTTCATTAGGGCTACAAAGAAATTATTGTTACTGATTTGATGATTACAGATGGAAGAGTACATAAAATATTTCAACTTTATCATGGATGTGCATGTAACATGGTCAAAGAAGTCAAAGATCACATATCTAGCATTACCAGAGGTTTAGAAGAAGATTCAGGGTCTGAAACCATTCTCATGTTGTAGATCTTTTTGAGTTGATCAATTTGATATATGATTTTGCTATGTTTGGCCTTACGATGAGGGAGTTATCATTTTTGTAAAATCTACATCGAAACTATATGGATTTCAGATTGGGTGTTACCTCCATTTATGCGATGCTCAGGACCGTCGATGGCATGTCCTTCATGGACCACCCATGATCAAAAGGCTAAGATGGGGCGTGCCCACTCACAATAGGAAGAAAAGGGGGGAAGAGGGCGACGATCTGTGGCCGTTGATCTCTGGTCTCGGTCCACTCTTGACCCTGATCTGATGGTCACGGGTCGTCGTCCAAACCCCAGCAGCCCGCGCACGAGCCGGCTATTCCGCGGCGGAGGGTGGCCGGAGAAAAAAAAAGGATCATGGAGGAGGGACATGGAGGTAGATGCAAGGTGGCGACGAGACTCGTGGGTGCAAACTGAAGTCGATGGCAGGGTTTTATTGGGTGGAAAGGTGCTAGGGTTAGGGTTCCTGAAGAGGGCGACACACCATAAGGTGGCGGCGGGCTCCCTTGGCCCTCGAGCCACAGTTCCACACAATAAAGGGGTGCATAACGTTCGAGAGAGAGAGATGAAAAGTTTGGTTGCGAAAATAATAGGGCAAGAGAGGGCTCAGCAGAGGGTCGGGTCGTGTGTAGGAGAGTCGGGTCCATGGCGGACCTTCCACTTTGGGCACAAGGAAGAAGATGACCCGACGCCATTGGATTTCCCATCCAACGGTTGCTGGGTCACGCACCGGTTCAAGGGTGGGGCTCGGTTCATGACCAATTGAGGCTGGTTCAACGGGATTGAGTCCCGGTTCAGGCATTGGAGCTGGGCCAGAGCGGGAAGGCGCCCAAGCGGCTGAATGGATCAGGCCCAATAAGCAAGAAAAAGGGATATTTCGGACTAGAACAAAGGTGTATCCTAGAAAATTCATATAAAATCGTAGGAATGTCCAAATGGTCTCAAATTTGGACCATAACTTCATAATAAGGTGTAGAACAATTGTGAAAAATTAAAAATAAGAAATATCATGTATGATCAAGATTTTATTCAAAGGATTCAAGGGTATAACAACACTCACATTTCATGCATATATGTGTATCATATTGACACAAAATGTGGAATTTTTGACTTTGGTGGACATTATAGAGTTATGAAGTCAAAGGAGAGATAAATAGTGAGGACTTAAAGTAACAAGAGTAATTATGCACAAAAAGGAGAAAATCCACTTTGTCACATCCTTCCCTCCTTAAAAGAAATTTCGTCCCCGAAATTCATCCAAGATCATAGTTAAGAGTCAGAGTCAAAATATATGGAGTCTAGGTATCCCACAATATGGTGTAAACTTAGGTTATTTCCATCAAGGGTGGTACTCATATTGATGATATACACATTTACTTATTATCCCACCATATTTTGACATCATCATGGCATTAGGGTTTTCCATTGCCTAGCATCCATACCTTAGAGTTTTTGTTCATATATTTATATGAGACCAAGGTGTATTATCAACATCTATGTTTATCAATTCTCAAAGGATTTTGTTCATGGTCATGGCTTCAAACGAGGCTATCGTCGAGTGTGTATCTCATCTTTACTCTAGATTTCATGCATGTTTTTGTTTTCCCCAAGATTTCCACCAACTCTAATCAATTATGTTCATTATTTTTCCTTTTAAATCTAAAATTACACAATTTATTCATCATGTTCATCTAAGTTATGACTCCAGGAGTATTGTCATATCAAGTTGATCATTTGGGTATGAGATTAGGCATGGTACTCCTGATTATGCAAGGTAAAATCTCTAGACATCATCATATCCAGCTCATGATTTCAAGGCTACATCTTTTACGTATAGTATGATTTCATACTAGGTCTATCTCATGAGAGTGGCTCATCTAGCATATATCAGTTTTTAAACATAAGTGAGATATTTCATGTATCAAGCATCATTCGAGGAACAACATTATCATCAACCTTGAGGTTTTGTAATCTTTCTCACTTGTATCTAGAAAGAGCTTCAAGCCACTCAAGCTAAGACATATATGTATCCAACAAGACATGTTAACCACAACCATCTACCCATAACAAAAATGTCTACCAACCTTTCGAGAAACAAGGGCAACCACTAGATTCCTGTATATGTAACTACTAACCTGAGTATGAGGCTCATCATGGATATCACACATCATCTTGGTTCTTGGGACATCTCCCTCACCTATATATCAAGCATCAAATATTCAATTGCCTCCTTTCTCTAGGGTTAGATATTGTCATAGGACATCTAGGGTTCAACATTTTCAAGGAAACGACAAATTAGGGTTCAACATTTTCAAGGAAATGACTCATCATCAAGTATTTCATCATTCCTATTTTTCAACATTTCAAATATTTTGGAGTTTAGGTACTCTAACCTTTTCCCGATACGGGTCAACTCATATCAACATGTCTTCCTATTCATATGTCCCATGCTAGAGGTCTTCCTTTGTATAGAGATTGAGGCCTGTGTTGGTCTCGAACCATATATCATATCTCCACACATACAAGACTAGGTACAAGTAAGCATGTCCACCCACTAGCTATGCTTAGCACATCAACCAAGTGGTATGTATCATACAAGGTTCTAGGTTTAGCTAGGGTTGCATCATCAAACTACTTGGCCTTCTCAAGGTCAAACTTGGGTCTTATCAATATCAACATCATCATCAACATCAAGATCGACATTAACATCATTATCATTATCATCACTATCATCACTATCTTGGGTTATCTAGGCTACTCACTAGACTAACCTTTATCATGGCTCTAGACAACTCTAGATACTAAAACTATCATCTAAACTCTCATCTAGACTTGATGTTACATCTCTTTCTCTTAGGTTGCATGGAAACTCACTGCCTTTCTGCGTGTGGCAACATTTTTCATATGTATATATAATAATACTTGAAATATGTTTTCTCCAACGTTTAAATAGGCGATGAAAACCACCATACTCCATTTGAATAAAACCAAAACCAAAACGAGTTACCACACTCATTAGGAAGTCTAGTATCATGACACCTAGAGAACTAGTAAGAACATGGTGCACACTTGTGTAGACATCCTAAGCACATGTCACGAATCATGTCTAGGGAGGTAACTTACACAATTCTACACCTAGTTCTAGAACATCTAGGTTCTATCCTAGAGGCTAAGTCAACCTAATCCACAAGGATTTTTCATTAAGTTTCTAGGGTTGAGATGTAAGGTAAGTTTAGTTTGTGTTTCATGTGAGCAATGTTTGGTGTAGTTATTGTTCATGCTTTGATACCATCTGTCATGGAGTCGGAATCCCAGTCCCATGAACCAAACGTATACCAAAGACGAAATGCAGAAGCATAAAGCTTATCACACATGAACAGATAACAAGATACAAGCACCAGCATAATCACAACAATCAACAAGATATATTAAGCAACATCATTATATTACATGATTTGAATTACATATTCAAGAGTCACTTTGTACAAGTCTGCTCATGTATACTATTCTGGATCTTACAACAAGTACACCTAGCTTATCTCACCAATCCCATCAACCTTCTAGCCATCTCTGAACCTAAAAACAACATACGAGAAATGGGTCAACACACGAGGTGTTGAGTATGGGGCCGAAAGATAAACATATATATATAAGCTTTGAATAATTTTGAAAAGATTTCAAGATTAAACGAACAAGAATAAACATGTTAATTGTTTAACAAATGTGAAACCATATTTTATGTCATTTCACTCCATTATACCAACAATATCAAACATGTTTAAGGCCTTTGACCATCTTCCCGTCGGAAGGGTCCGTAAGGGTGCTCAAGCTTAGCTAACCCTTTTATATGAGAGGGACCTCAAGGTCGTAACCAAGAGCCCTTTATCAACAATATTATAATGGAGTTCCATATATATATATGTGTTCAAGTTATAAAACAGACGAAGCAAACATCGAGTATGACATAGCAATACTACATGGCAATATTTGAGAAAATAGACAAACAAGCATATAATATATGTATTTTCAAGCAAGAAAGCGGAGTCATATAACTAGATAAGGCCCATACCTACTTCAGATATTTCACAACCTAAAATATCCTTCACCATCTAGCCATATACCAAACCTGATTAAGAACAAGATTGCATATATACATTAGATTATCACCATTAACCATGATTATCTTTATTTGATGGTTTTGGCCAATTTGGTTTTGAGGTTGGTTATTAGTACATTATATGATCTCATAATGATCTAGGGTCCATCATAAGAGTGTGGTTCAAGTTTCATACCATTTTGATGTTCCATGCACTTTCTATGATCATATCAAGGTTTAAGGCATTTATATGCATTCTAGGGTCGAAGGACTCACAATAGGGCACCCTAGATCATGATCATCAAGTCGAGGGGTCTAAATCTAAAATATGATTTAGATCAGCAATATTAAGTCATTAGAAACATATAACAATATTAAGTGGACGTCCATTAGAAACAAGATTAGCAATTTAGGGCAAAGTTCAACATTAAAGTCCAAAGTAGGTACATATGCACATTTGAGGACATTTATGAGAAAGAAAGAGTTATAAGGATCTTCATTAGGGCTACAAAAAAAGGACCTTCATTAGGGCTACAAAGAAATTATTGTTACTGATTTGATGATTACAGATGGAAGAGTACATAAAATATTTCAACTTTATCATGGATGTGCATGTAACATGGTCAAAGAAGTCAAAGATCACATATCTAGCATTATAAGAGGTTTAGAAGAAGACTCTGGGTCTGAAACCATTCTCATGTTGTAGATCTTTTCGAGTTGATCAATTTGATATATAATTTTGCTATGTTTGGCCTTACGATGAGGGAGTAATCATTTTTGTAAAATCTACATCGAAACTATATGTATTTCAGATTGGGTGTTACCTCCATTTATGCGATGCTCAGGACCGTCAATGGCATGTCCTTCATGGACCACCCATGATCGAAAGGCTAAGACGGGGTGTGCCCACTCACAGTAGGAATAAAAAGGGGGGAAGAGGGCGGCGATCTGTGGCCGTTGATCTCTGGTCTCGGTCCACCCTTGACCCTGATCCGATGGTCACGGGTCGTCGTCCAAACCCCAGCAGCCCGTGCACGAGCCGGCTATTCCGCGGCGGCGGGTGGCCGGAGCAAAAAAAAGGATCATGGAGGAGGGACAGGGAGGTAGAGGAAAGGTGCCGATGAGACTCGTGGGTGCAAACCGAAGTCGATGACAGGGTTTTATTGGGTGGAAAGGTGCTAGGGTTAGGGTTCCCGAAGGGGGCGACACACCATAAGGTGGCGGTGGGCTCCCTTGGCCCTCAAGCCACAGTTCTGCACAATAAAGGGGTTCGGAACGATCGAGAGAGAGAGGAAAAGTTTGGTTGTGAAAAAAAATAGGGCAAGCGAGGGCTCAGCAGGGGGTCGGGTCGTGTGTAGGAGAGCCGGGTCCATGGCGGACCTTCCACTTTGGGCGCAAGGAAGAAGATGACTCGGCGCCGTTGAATTTCCCATCCAACGGTTGTTGGGTCATGCACCGGTTCAAGGGTGGGGCTTGGTTCATTGCCAATTGAGGCCGGTTCAATGGGATTCAATCCCAGTTCAGGCATTGGGGCCGGTCCAGAGCGGGAAGGCGTCCAATCGGCTGAATGGATCAGGCCCAATAAGCAAGAAAAAGGGATATTTCGGGCTAGAACAAAGGTGTATCCTAGAAAATTCATATAAAATCGTAGGAATGTCCAAAAGGTCTAAAATGTGGACCATAGCTTCATAATAGGGTGTAGAACAATTGTGAAAAAATACAAATAAGAAAGATCATGTATGATCAAGATTTTAATCAAAGGATTCAAGGGTATAACAACACTCACATTTCATGCATATATGTGTATCATATTGACACAAAATGTGGAATTTTTGACTTTGGTGGACATTATAGAGTTATGAAGTCAAAGGAGAGATAAATAGTGAGGACGTAAAGTAACAAGAGTAATTATGCACAAAAATGATAAAATCCACTTTGTCACAATAGGAACCCTAGTTTTCTAGGTTTTCTACCATAATCCCCTACATTTCCATTTTCTTCACTCATCTTGGAGAAGGGAGGATGTTCTACAGCATCTAGGAGGTGAAGGAGAAGAAGCGTCCATGATCTACATGGCCATCTACCTCTTTCTCTTTTCCATTTTGTTCTTTTGCATGATTGTGTCTAGCTAAGCCCCTAGTGGGGGGTTGGTTGGGGTTATAATGTTACTTTGATACCATGTTGGGTGAAAATAACTTGTAATGAATATATTTCCATTCTATGATGACTGTCTCTTTCTTCTATGTTATTTACCATTATCTTGTCTGTGGTTTGTGCTTTTAAACATGGATTGTTTGTTGTATGATGCTTGAAGACACCTAACTTCTAGGGGGAAATGGAATGTATGTGCCTATCTTAGGAATTTCTCCTAGGCCCAATTAGTGGATCCCTAACTAGCATCCTTTGTTCCTACATACAACTCCCTTCTCCCACAAGTAGTTGTGAGATCTAACTAGCTAGCGTAGGAGTGATTAGTGTAATTTCCCAGAGTTTTCCTAAAGTCTAGATGGTGTGTAACATGAGGTGGAACACCCTAATCTCTATCCCAATCCTAACCTTGGCTCTCAATTTCCCTAATACCACTTACCCTACAAACCTATACTTTCCAGGTCCTATTATAATTACACCTAGCCCTAGTTCCCCAACTAGTAGCATAGGGCAGATTCCAATAGCACTTGCCTTGTAGTTTGGTTTGGAAATCTAGATTGAAGATATAAGACTTGCATTCTATGTAAATGTTACAACCCTGATTTTGGGTTCATTTGGGTGAGAAATGTAATTTCTCATATTAAAGATATTTGAACAAATAATGATATAATTCATTTTGAATACATGGATTTTGTTTACAATTGCCTTGATGGTTGTGTTGTGGGCTTTATTGTCTATTGGGTCCAAATAACAAGGAAATTCAATTAATAAATGAATAATTGAGTTTTTGAAGAAAAGAATGATGTGGAAACCTCTGGAAGGAAAAAGAATGAAATCCAAGGATGGATTTCGTGACTCTTGGGTTCCTTAGGTTCCAAGGAGTCCAAAGTTGCAAAGAAAAAGCAATAAGAAAAGAAAAGATCAATTAAGTATTTCTTTAGTAAGAAAGAAATTGAAAATAATGTGAAAATGTTGGAAATAAGTGGAAAAAGGTATAATTGGGTTATCCTTGGTGAAATTTCGTATCCCAAGGATTCTTAATGATAAAAGGAATACCAATGAGGAAAATAAAAGAAAAATAAAGAGAAATCCTCAAAAATAAATATTTTAATAAGAAATATACATGATAATGAAGAGTAATGCATTTAGATGCATCTCGAAGGATAATAAGTATCCTTAAAAAGTAATTTTGAAATATTAGCGTTTCTTGGGATCCAAGAAGTCCCAATAAAGAGGAAAGAAAGAGAAAATACCAAACTTTAAAAAATAAAAGGATAATGTTAATACATAATAATGAATTTCATGGTTTTTCTAAAGAAGTGGTATTTTCTACTAAAGGAAAACATAATTTCGTGCCAATGGGACAAAAGACAAGTACTAAGAGAATAAGTGCAAGTATTTTCGAAATCCTATTTATCCCAAGAGTATTGTTTATCAAGGAGGTAAATAGGAGAGAGAAGAATTACTTCTCCTTGAAGGAATATGATTCCTTTTGAGAAGGGACTTTGTTTCTTTGTGGGAAAGCCATCTTAGGGTGTCAAACCCTCCCCTATATAAGGGGTAGAGCTATGGTTTGAAGGGAAGAGAGATCCCACGTAGCCTTCTCTATTCTTCTTCTTCTTTCTTTCTCTTTTCGCTCATAAACCCTAACCATGGGGGATAATGCACCCCGGAGCCATGAAGGACCATGGCCTTGTCTTTGTGAGAGCCTGGTGGTACACCGTCGACCTGAGGAGGTTCAGTCAGCTTTCCGTAGTAAACAATCTCGTGCAAACCGCCTGTAGAAGGCTACACGGCCAGCCAAAATGCATTGGTTGGGTGCGCTGGAAATGATCACTGTGGCCGCAAGCTGGAGACGCCCCATGGGCACCAAAGCATGGCAGAGACAGGGAGAGGATTTCCAGCGAGCTCGGGGCCTGGAGGTGGAAGAGATGATCCCACGCACAGCAACAGTCCGTGGCGGCATAGGGTTACGTAAGGTGGAAGATGACCTTGGCCGTTTTGGCAGTTCTACCCCTCCGCGCGCTAAGGAGCCGGCCGCTCAAGTGGGGGGCAAAGTCATCTTTTAATTCTATCTGAGGATGGGCACGCACGCGAGGTATGCGCATGATAAGCGCTGATGTGGCACTGTTTGATTGGTTATTTTAAGTTTTATTTGCTAAAATTGTAACTAATTCTAGGGAACTCGGATTAAAACAAGTCATATATGAAAATTGATCCTCATAACGAGAGGACTACAAAGAAATTATGTTTGAAGCCTAATTCTGCTTGAAACTCAAAAGGTATAGGATTTTACATCTTTTGATGCATTAATTGATAGAAAAACCCTAGAATGATATAAAAATGAACATGATGAATCTTTTATATGTTTTTGATCAATCTTAACCTGTTAAGAGTAAAGGGAATGGTAAAATCATAAAAGGATGATTAGTATGTTGGTTTTAGGGTTTTATGATCATGAACATGGTTTAATGGACTAAAACCCCTGATTTGAGTAAATATGAGTTTTAGTGGTCATAACACGATATTGCAAGAATACAATTGTAATATAATGATTCTTGAACATAGTTTGAATTAGAGAATCCTTAATGAAGATAATTAAGATGATTAGGATTTTGTAAGAAACATTAGAAACCCTAATTTAGGGTAAAAGAGGATAAGATCATATGTTTTGCAAAAGGTGAAAATATGTTGTGGAATGATGGTTCTAAGTTATTTGCACATAAAAGTCCTTAATTCTGGATAAATACCCTATATGTAGTGATTGGGGGTTTTCTCATGAATAAAAGGTAGATTGTTGGCAAAATGAGTTCATATGTTGATTAGATCCTAATGAACTTTGAATTAATGATAGATGCACATAATGATCTTGTCATGGATTAAAAGGATAAAAATAGTTGCTTTAATGAAAAAGAAGCTTAATGAAATTAATTGATGATTAATGTGTCGTAATATGAAAATAGCATTATATGTTAACATAACCTTTATATTGAAAGATAGATGAGATAATTAGGGTTTATGAGTGATGGTATACAATTACAGTTTAGAATAATAAAAGATGAAGTGAAACCCTAATTTCAAAGGAAACCCTAAAATTGGAATAGAAATCCTAAGGAATATGATGATATTGGATATATATATATATATATATTAATAAATGGAAATTGGATATTTATTTCAGGATTTTGTGCATAATTGGTTGCTTGATTGGGATTTCTCTGTTCTGGTTAATTCTGTCTCAAATCTGCAATCAAAGGTATGTGGTTACGCTTATGAATATCTCGAGTTAGTTTTCCAAGGTTTACCAAAGTTTTCATCCATGTCATGAATTAATTGTTCGATGATTTTAATTCATGCAAACTATAATGTGGATATGACTATTACATAAGATATGTGCCTACTAGATCAGGTCTGGGTCCCCTCTGTGGCTTATTAGTTGACCTAGTATATGGCAACCTATGGGGTAGGTCCATCAGGTCATCGGATGACTTAGTACATGGCTACCAATGGGGTAGGTCCATCAAGTCACTTTGAGTTAGATATTGGGATACTTTTGGGTAGTGCCATGCGACTCTATTACCCTAGGTATTGGCTACCTGTAAGGTAGGACCACGGGGGTAAGGATCTACCTAAAGAGAGGTAGCAAGGATAGCACAAAGATAGGGGATAGGTAAGGATTGAGTAGTATGTCTTAAAATGTAATCTTGGTTGTTAAATGATTAATTGAATGAGTACATTGTTATCATAGTTACACGTTTATTGTTTCCCCCACATACCAGCTTTGGCTGACTGACGTTTTGTTTGTCGGCATTTTAGGTACAAGCCAAAAGGACAAACAGTAAATCATCATATTGTGAATTACATGAAGTAAAATACAAGGAGGATTAGTAGAGTAGAATCCATAAATGGATAGAAGTTTAGAGATCCAAGTTTTCATAAAGAAAAAAAGAGGTATGCAAAAGTTTATTTTCTTACAACTTTTTAGTTTAGTATGTTAAAATCTAATAATTGTTCTTGGTTAATTGTCAAACCTTTGATCCGGGTTCTTGGTTAACGACTCTGTCCTTTCGGTCTCCCTTAATTGGGGGTTACTGGGAGGCGGGGTCATAACATTTGGTATCAGATCATAGGTTCCTCAGTTAACCATTAATAATTATTAAATTTTACAAACTCCATAGAACCCAAGGGAGTTATTAGAGGATTATTCGAAAGATGGAGGTGTCTAGAAAAGGATCACGACCGGGGGCTGGCAATATTTTCCTCCGCATCGCTAGTCGGAATACGAGGACTCCCGGATCTGTGTGACTGCCTGGCCAAAGTCTTAGGGTATGAATCGAAATAAGATACCTTTAGGACTTTCTCATCTTATTCATCCCTTCTCATCATAAATTCTGTTAAGGACCTTAAGGATTAGGGTTTTTCCCTCTTCTCCTCACCTTCTTGAGGTATGGGTAAGATTAATAAGGTCTAAGGGATCCTCCACCAAATTAAAGGAAAAACATGTAAATAAGATGTCATGGACATAAGCTTAATAGAGTAAGCGCAAACTAAAGAATAGATACACACTTAGGTCGTATGACATAAGTTGCCATGCCCTCAGAAGAGACCTGAGGCTAGACCTTCGTATCAGGAGGATAGATAAGAGAGTTAGTCTTGGAGATAGAAATCTCCATTGCAAGTAGAGACCTGGCACATCCTCTGAGGATGATGTTAACCCTAACCCTAAGTGAAGGTTATAGAGAGAGATGGCATGATGAGTTAGACCAGGTGTTTGGATGGATATGCCTTGCACGCCATATGAGCCATGAGAGGTTGGATGACCTAGCACCTTTGGCAACCCAACCCTAGGAAGGGTCGTGCATGTTAGAGTGAAGGCTAACTCCTTCATTAATGAGGTTAGAGAAGGACCTATAGAAACCCTATGGGCTTATGCGAATAGGGCACAACATGCACCCAAGATACTTTAGTAGTGTGAGAAATAGGTTGAGATCTGACCAGGAGAAAGCATAAGAACTATAGATAACCATGAGCGAACATAAGTTGAACATAGGATCCATCTAGGTAGGGGCATGATTTTGAGGTTGACCCTTCACGAAGATAGGACCTCTAAGGGTGAGGTTGGTTGTAGGGTTAGCTCTAGAAAGAGAGAGCAGGAAACCAAGCAAGAAGGTTGGAATCCTAGACTCTGGGATATGAGGAAAAATAGAGAGTTGAGCATGATGCGACCTAAGTCGATGATAGTGGTTGCCACATGATTGATCCCTGGAGACTGATGATATATTGGTGGCCTTAGAGGAACTAAACCCTAGAGAGAGGATGAGTCTGCTAATACCTCTGTATCTATGGTTTAGATAAGAAGAAGAGTTCCTTAAACCATGTAGAGGTTTAGTAACAGGTTGAAAGGCCTTGTACCTTGTTGTTTGTCCTCAAGGAGGACTCGACTCTACAGTGTTGCTCGAGTAGAAGGATGACAGGAAGTACGTGACATGCCTTATACATACTTGGTTCGTAGATGATAGATTGAGCATGCAGTTGGATACCCAAAAGTGAACCAAGGGTTCCTAGGCCTAAGAGGGGAAGTGGTGTACCTAATGCTCATGATGAGAGTTGAGTTTCCATAGATGCGAGCATGATACTTCCTATGTTAAGAGGAAAAGGGAAGCCCCTTAAGTTTAAGGTATGTTTGATGAACCCCTCCCAACTAGGTTGATGATAAAGGAAAGTATGATCTAGATCCAACATCGAGGAAAGAGGACAAGTATGACCTAGCATGGTTCAGTAGGTGATCTGCTTGTGCTTTAATAGCTTGCTAGGGTTAAGTAGGCTCATGTGGATGTAAACCCTATACCTAAGGGCGGTTGTGACCGTGTTGTCTAGAGATAGTTTCCTCCCATTCTGGGAGAAGGACCCTTTTTAAGGGAGTACACCAGTTTTTGAGTTAACCTAAAAAGGTTTCATAGGATCTTGAGAGGAAAGTGAAAAGTACATGGTATGCGGATGAACCTATATACCCATATATAACCATCTCTAGGTGCATGTGGATGTGTTACCATGGAGGTAACCGATATGGGGCTTGACTAGGGTAGGCAAGTTTCCATGATCCCTATGAATGGATAAAAGTCAGCCCATGAATGCAGAAGGAGAGATGATGAAGGCTTGGGTAAGGTTCTAAGTTGTACATGTAGTATGAGAGAATCCTAAGTCTATCTTAGGGTCAGGTGGGGATAAGACCGATGAAGGTAGGAGCTGCCTAATTCCCTAGTTGGACATGACCATAGGGTCGGGAGGTAACAACTATCATTGTCTGAGGGCCATGGGTTAGGAGATTGATCACCTTCATGAACTCATGGGACCCAAAGGGCAGATGAGTAGGGCACTCTCTTGATTCATGAGGGAAGAGGGATGACCCCAAAAGTGTCGGCACCCTATAGACCTCGAAGAGATGACCAAGGGTTGTGTGTAAACCCAAGTAGGTTCAAAACCAGTTTTCCATGGAGGTAACTTGGATATCAAGATGATTGTTATATAGAAGCATAAATAGCACGTTACAACTTAGATTTAAAGGTGTACTGGCTTGGTGGGATGCACCATCTCTACTCTTGGAACAGGAAGAACTCTGTACTTGGACTGCATCCAAATGCTTATTTCTTCTTGTTAGGGGAGTGAGAGATAGGACAGTATGCATGCCATACACCAAGGAGAAAAGATGATGTGAGTTCGAACGTTGCTATGAGGCATGATGATAGAGAGGATAACATACACTGGTAAAGTGAATGATACATGGATGGTTTGCAAATGCTAAAGAGAAATAAGGTAGTTATCTTATAAGGATGTTTTTAGCATGAGCTATGAGTTATACCAGGTTGAGTTCAAAAACCAAAGGAATAAGCTCAGAATGTTCTTGATGAAGGACTTAGGGCTAAGATGAGATAATAAGTGGCATACAAGAAGATGTATGTCATCAACATTACCTAATGCATAAGAAGGTGAGGTGGTAATGGATGCTCTGGTTGAGATATGTCTGCCTAGTTCGGTTGTTAGACTAACCCTAAGTTTGGAAAGGAAGATATGTATGGCTAACCCTAATGTAATGAGATCAGTAAATGGTTGATTGGTTAGCCAGCCTAGTCCTTGATGCAATAAAAGGATGGTGGAAGAACCTCAGATGCACTTCTTTGGAAAAGAAGGTGATGAAACCCCGATAGGATGGTTTAGGGGTTTTGAGGTATTGATCTTGAAGAATAATGACATACAGGAGATCATGATTTTAAAATCACCATACACCATGGATAGTAAGTGACAGTAGTACTTTAGATGTCTAAGATAAAGTTGCATGTGGTATATGGCCATGCAAGCCGAGGGAGAAGGACGAACACCCGTAACCCAGTGCATTGATATAGGGGATAAAGAGTCCCTCAAAGAGAAAGGGAGGTCATCACTATGGATGTTGCAAGTCTCCCCTGGACCAAGGAAGGTTGAGGTGCAATATGGGTTATGGTAGATCACCTTACCTAGATGACATGAGAAAGAAAAAGAAAGATTTCTATCAAAGGACAGATTTGGTTGAACTACCCATGAGAGAAATGGTTCAATTACACCATGATGCGAGTTCAAAGGTTCTTGAGTTTGACCTAAAGGTTCCCTTACAAAAGGTGGAAGTAGGTGCATGAAGAACTCGATATTAGTACAATCTATCACCCCTTACTAGTGGTTAGTATGATCCAGACTAACGGGTCTGATGAGAGCATATGTGCTCATTCAGGGTGATAGATAGAGACAGTTCTTGTCCTATGCAAGGTGTAAAGATAAACACCATAGCCAGTGACAGAATTTAAAGAAGCTCTGTAAGAGAGGACGTGTCAGTCACCACTTCAGTAAGGTGATGTTGGTGAAAGGACCATGTGATGGATAGAAAAGGACCACAGTGTGTGTGTAGATGAAGTCACTTTGATCATGCAATGGCTGAAAGGAGCCTAGAGATGACAAGAGTCGTGAGCGGATGCAAAGTAGACTGACAGGCAGTTCACTGTGGGAGAATATGTGACATGAAAATCTGACCCCTCTAAGTTATAGCTAAGAGAGCTGAGTCCCCGATGCATGGGTTCTTTTGACATGGTTTGGTGGAGAAGGTTAAGTTTGACCTTACCCCTCAGGATAAAGTAATGTGTGATGAGTTCCATGTGTCCAATTTAGAGAACTATGTGAGGTACCTAGACCATGTGTTGAACAATGAACCTAGTGAGCCCCAAGGGAGGCTGAAATGGCCTGAGTCACCTGTGCAATTTATAGACGCCAAGATGAAAGAACTCAGAGAAAAGAATATGTGATCATAAAGGTTCTTTGGAAGCGCCATGAGTACGGTGAAGCCACATAGAGGGCAATGATGGACATGGAAAAGTCTTATCCTGAATTGATTGTTTGCTTGATAGAATTTTGAGGACAAAATTCCTATAAGAGGGGAAGGATGTTACAACCCTGATTTTGGGTTCATTTGGGTGAGAAATGTAATTTCTCATATTAAAGATATTTGAACAAATAATGATATAATTCATTTTGACTACATGGATTTTATTTACAATAGCCTTGATGGTTGTGTTGTGGGATTTATTGGCTATTGGGCCCAAATAACAAGGAAATTCAATTAATAAATGAATAATTGAGTTTTTGAAGAAAAGAATGATGTGGAAACCTCTAGAAGGCAAAAGAATGAAATCCAAGGATGGCTTTAGTGCCTCTTGGGTTCCTTAGGTTCCAAGGAGTCCAAAGTTGCAAAGAAAAAGCAATAAGAAAAGAAAAGATCAATTAAGTATTTTTTTAGTAAGAAAGAAATTGAAAATAATGTGAAAATAAGTGGAAAAAGGTATAATTGGGTTATCCTTGGTGGAATTTCGTATCCTAAGGATTCCTAATGATAAAAGGAATACCAATGAGGAAAATAAAATAAAAATAAAGAGAAATCCTAAAAAGAAATATTTTAATAAGAAATATACATGATAATGAAGAGTAATGCATTTAGATGCATCTAGAAGGATAATAAGTATCCTTAAAAAGTAATTTTGAAATAATAGAGTTTCTTGGGATCCAAGGAGTCCCAATAAAGAGGAAAGAAAGAGAAAATACAAAACTTGCAAAAATAAAAGGATAATGGGAATACATAATAATGAATTTCATGGTTTTACTAAAGAAGTGGTATTTTCTACTAAAGGAAAACATAATTTCGTGCCAATGGGATAAAAGACAAGTACCAAGAGAATAAGTGCAAGGATTTTCGAAATCATATTTATCCCAAGAGTATTGTTTATCAAGGAGGTAAATAGGAGAGAGAAGAATTACTTCTCCATGAAGGAATATGATTCCTTTTGAGAAGGGACTTTGTTTATTTGTGGGAAAGACATCTTAGGGCGTCAAACCCTCCCCTATATAAGGGGTAGAGATATGGTTCGAAGGGAAGAGAGATCCCACGTAGCCTTCTCTATTCTTCTTCTTCTTTCTTTCACTTTTCACTCATAAACCCTAACCATGGGGGATAACACACCCCAGAGCCATGAAGGACCATCGCCTCGTCTTTGTTAGAGCCTGGTGGTACCCCGTCGACCTGAGGAGGTTCGGCCAGCTTTCCGTAGTAAACCATCTCGCGCGAACCGCCTGAAGTAGGCTGCACGGCCAGCCAAACGGCATTGGTTGGGTGCGCTGGAAATGACCACTGTGGCCGCAAGCTGGAGACTCCCCGTGGGCACCGAAGCATGGCGGAGACAGGGAGAGGATTTCCAGCGAGCTCGGGGCCTGGAGGTGGAAGATGACCTTGGCCGTTTTGGTAGTTCTACCCCTCTGCACGCTAAGGATCTGGCCGCTCAAGTGGGGGTCAAAGTCGTCTTTTAATTCTATCTGAGGATGGACGCGCACACGAGGTATGTGCATGATAAGCGCTGATGTGGTGCCGTTTGATTGGTTATTTTAAGTTTTATTTGCTAAAATCGTAACTAATTCTAGGGAACTCAGATTAAAACAAGTCATATATGAAAATTTATCCTCAGAACGAGAGGAATACAAATAAATTATGTTTGAAGCCTAATTCTTCTTGAAACTCAAAAAGTATAGGATTTTACCTCTTTTGATGCATTAATTGATAGAAAAACCCTAGAATGATATAAAAATGAACATGATGAATCTTTTATATGTTTTTGATCAATCTTAACCTGTTAAGAGTAAAGGGAATGGTAAAATCATAAAAGGATGATTAGTATGTTGGTTTTAGGGTTTTATGATCATGAACATGGTTTAATGGACTAAAAACCCTGATTTGAGTAAATATGAGTTTTACTTGTCATAACACAATATTGCAAGAATACAATTGTAATATAATGATTCTTGAACATAGTTTGAATTAGAGAATCCTTAATAAAGATAATTAAGATGATTAGGATTTTGTAAGAAACTTTAGAAACCCTAATTTAGGGTAAAAGAGGATAAGATCATATATGTTTTGCAAAAGGTGAAAATACGTTGTGGAATGATGGTTCTAAGTTATTTGCACATAAAAGTCCTTAATTTTGGATAAATATCCTATATGTAGTGATTGGGGGTTTTCTCATGAATAGAGTTCATATGTTGATTAGACCCTAATGAACTTTGAATTAATGATAGATGCACATAATGATCTTGTCATGGATTAAAAGGATAAAAATAGTTGCTTTAATAAAAAAGAAGCTTAATGAAATTAATTGATGATTAATGTGCCGTAATATGAAAATAGGGTTATATGTTAAGATAACATTTATATTGAAAGATAGATGAGATAATTAGGGTTTATGAGTTATGGTATAAAATTAGGGTTCAAAATAATAAAAGATGAAGTGAAACCCTAATTTCAAAGGAAACCCTAAAATTGGATTAGAAATCCTAAGGAATATGATGATATTTGATATATATATATTAATAAAAGGAAATTGGTATATTTATTTTAGGATTCTGTGCATAATTGGTTGCTTGATTGGGATTTCTCTGTTCTAGTTAATTCTGTCTCAAATCTGCAATCAAAGGTATGTGGTTACACTTATGAATATCTCGAGCTAGTTTTCCAAGGTTTACCAAAGTTTTCATCGATGTCATGAATTAATTGTTGGATGATTTTAATTCATGCAAACTATAATGTGGATATGATTATCACATAAGATATGTGCCTACTAGCTCAGATCTGGGTCCCCTCTGTGGCTTATTAGTTGACCTAGTATATGGCTACCTATGGGGTAGGTCCATTAGGTCATCGGATGACTTAGTACATGGCTACCAATGGGGTAGGTCCATCAAGTCACTTTGAGTTAGATATTGGGCTACTTTTGGGTAGTGCCATGTGACTCTATTACCCTAGGTATTGGCTACCTGTAAGGTAGGACCATGGGGGTAAGGATCTACCTAAAGAGAGGTAGCAAGGACAGCACAGAGATAGGGGATAAGTAAGGATTGAGTAGTATGGCTTAAAATGTAATCTTGGTTGTTAAATGATTAATTGAATGAGTACATTGTTATCATAGTTACACGTTTATTGTTTCCCCCACATACCAGCTTTGGCTGACTGACATTTTGTTTGTCAGCGTTTTAGGTACAAGCCAAAAGGACAAACAGCAAATCGTCATATTGTGAAATACATGAAGTAAAATACAAGGAGGATTAGTAGAGTAGAATCCATAAATGGATAGAATTTTAGAGATGAAAGTTTTCAAAAAGAAAAAAAAAGAGGTATGCAAAAGTTTATTTTCTTACAGCTTTTCAGTTTAGTATGTTAAAATGTAATAATTGTTCTTGGTTAATTATCGAACCTTTGATCCGGGTTATTGGTTAACGGCTCTATCCTTTCGGTCTCCCTTAATTGGGGGTTACTGGGAGGCGGGGTTGTAACAGTTAACCTCCCCCAACTAATATAATAGTTTCACTCCAAAATGGCCCACTATCCATATTCTTGCTTGAACCCACCTTGTCTTCTTATCTTGTTAATGCCAGTTTAGTTAATTGCCTTCATTGCTTCTTAGCTAATCGCTTAGTTCTTGATAGATAGGATTTTCTTGAGTAGTTAGTGCTCTTTTCAGCTTGCTAGTGTTAATCGTGTTATCTAGTGATAACCTAGGTTCTTGCTTGTTCTAGTGCTTAACTTGTCTCTTAGTTGTTAATTTGAATTGCTAAGTCTAGTGTAGCTTAGTTGTAATTCATCCTTGCTCTTGCTTAGTTAATTGTTTTGCCTAGCTTCTTAGTCTTAACTTGCTTAGGGTAATTTAAGGTTTTTGGTAATCTGGTTTCCTTCTTGTTGTTAGTTGCTTTCAATCTTAGTGTAACCAACCAAAACTAGTTTCAAACCCTAAAACCCTACACTTTGCTTTAGGAACGTAGATACCTTAACTTAGATCTAGTGCCCCCTCTCTCCCTATGGGTCGACCCCCTTTTCTTGCCTCTCACCTATACTACAACATGACCCCATGCGCTTGCGGTAGCATATTTTAGTATTGTGAGTGAACCTTGTTTGGGGCCTTATAAATTTGAAAGATCACACGTGTGTGGAACAGACACACCAAGCTTTCTAGCATCATTTACGGGGAGTAGAGGCACTTGACCTAGCTAGTTAGTGTAGCTTAGCTTTTCCTACTACCCTCACCATTTCTATTCTTTATTCTTTGTTTACTTTTGCATACTAGACGTCTAACTTTTCTCTTGTTGCTTGTTTATGTATTGTGCAGGTGACACATGTGCATGAGTAGTATGCATTCTAATTTGTACCAACTTGGTTCTCTACAACCCCGAGATAGGTAGAAGAAGATGCCAACACTGTCACAAATAACACCAATCAACTGAAATGGACGGTCCTAGTCCTAATGGTGAAGCTCAATCACAACCCAAACACCCTCTCCATGAGTACTTCACCCTAGGGAACTACAACTCCCCAATCGCCACCCTTGTTGACCAAATGTAGGGTCAACAATTCTCCATTCCACCGGCCCTTCTTGGACCCCTTCCTACTTACTATAGGATGGAGAACAAGAATATCTACCACTACATAGATGCTTTTTGAAACTTGCTCTACTTTCCTCACACCCTCTGCCACTAATGACTCAATTCGAAGAACCCTCTTTCCCTTTTTGCTAAAAGAAAAAGCTAAGGAGTGGTACATGTCCAAGCCTGAGTTGGTGACATGGAATGTGGTGAAAAATGAGTTCCTTAAGAAGTTGTACCCGATCGCCAAGTTGACTCAGATGCGGAGATGCAGTACCTCCTTCACACAGAAATAGAATGAACCCATCCATGAAGCTTGGGAAAGGTTCCAAAAGCTGTTGTGTGGCTCCCCCCATCATGAAGTACCTCTGTGGAAGCTTGTTCAGACATTCTACACTGGGTTGGTTGAGCTGAGTCAGACTACTCTCAATTTGTCCTATGGAGGTACATTCATGGCAAAGACATCGGAGGAGTCTTGGCCCCTATTTGAGCATCTTGCTAAGAACTCTTTCCATTGAGCTTCAAGTAAATAGGAACACTATGATGGGAATTACATTCCTCCTCCCCTCATGCAACTCCAGTCATAACAGAGGCCAATGCCCAAATGATGAAGATGATGGTTGATATGATGAGCATGATGAAGAACCAAGTTGGAGGTTCTGCTAGCCAATCTACAATGGCAATTGATGTCGTTGATGAGGAAGTGAATGTTTTGCATGCTTTTGGCAACCACAACAACCAAGATATGATGTGCAACTCTTATACTCCAAAATGGAGAAACCATCCTAACTTCTCTTGGAAACAACAAAGTGAAGATGGGGAAGGATAGCCAAGGCAACATCAAGGCCCTAAGTACAGCTCAATGTTTGAAGAAGAGGTTCTTGGGAGGCTAAGGAGCCTTGATGAAGTGAAGAAAGATGAGTCCTCTCATGGGCAAATGATTGGTTGCCTTGATCAAAGGCTAGATCAGATTTCTCTCTCACTTGCTCATCGTGAAGGAGGGAGGCTCCCATCTCAACCTATGCCTAACCCAAACAATGATGGTAGTTTTATAGGCACCCCTCAAAGTACCTATGTTTGATCACAATACCAAGGACCACCCAATCCTTATGCTCCTCCACCTCCACAATCCCCATTCAACTACCAATACACTCCATCTCCACCTCACTCATACCAACAACCCCCTCCACAATATCACCCCCATCCACCACAACCATCACAACCACAATTCATTCTCCAAAACCCAAATCCCCCACACCTAAGACCACCACCACATCAATATACACTACCACCACCACAAGCTTCTTCTTCTACCACCCATGAGCATGTGAAGGTGGTGACAGTTCTGAGAAGTGGTTGGACCATGGAGCAACCATGGGACACTTATGTTGATAGAGGATCCAGTGATGACAGAAATAATACTGAGGATACGGTGATAGGCACCCAGGTTGATATTGTGATGTAGAGAGATGACAATGTGATTCATGTGATACTGATTGATGATTTTGTTGATTTGAGTTGGTTGGGAGCACCCATCCACTGAAAGAAGGAAGAAGAAGCACACACAGGACATCATGGCAACTTTTAAGTAGGTGAAGATCAATATTCCTTTACTTGATGCAATCAAGCAAATCCCATCTTATGCCAAGTTCTTGAAAGATTTATGCACATTTAAGAGGAGAATGATGAGAAGAACACCAACGAAGGTCAAGCCCACTGAGTAAGTGAGCTCAATTCTACAACACATCATGCCAAGGAAAAGGAAAGACTCCAGTGCTCCCATCATCTCTTGCTATATCAGATCACACCGCATAAACCAAGCTCTTCTTGACTTGGGTTCTAGTGTGAATTTAATGTTGTATGATGTGTTTGTTGGACTATAAATGGGACAATTGGGTCCAGATCACTACACTTTCCCATTGGCTGACCATTCTGTGAAAATGCCTAGAGGGCATGTTGATGATGTGTTGGTCAGACTTGATGATGAGATCTCTACATTCTTCCCTATTGATTTCATTGTGTTGGATATGGAAAAGGACTCAAGGAAAGTGCTTATTATCTTTGGGAGACCCTTCTTGGCTACAGTTGATGTAGTGATCCATGTGAGGACCAGCACCATGTATGTGACCTTCATGCACATGAAGATCTAGTTAAACATTTTCAAGTCTTCTGCTAAGGCTGAGATGATAGGTGCTACATAGGAAGATTGTTATCTTATTGAGTGTCTTGATGAGATTGTAGAGGAATGTCTACCTGCATGGATTCAAACTATCACACAAGGTAGAGGTCTAGAGCCTATTGTAGAATTCCAAGATGATGACAATGATGAGGATGAGGGAGATGATCTATCCTTAGTGGTTGCAAGTGAGGACCTCCCTTCCGTTTCTGAACCGTTGAAGAATTCCCTTGAAGAGCCTCCAGTTCTTGAGCTCAAGTCTCTTCCTGAAGGGATGAAGTATGCTTTCCTAGGTTCAAATGACACCCCCAGTGATAATTTCCTTTGTCCTTTCTCCAAAAAAAGAAGATGACTTGACAGTGGTTTTGAAGAAACATTCAAGCCATGGTATGGTCCATTGCTGATTTGAGTGGCATTGACCCTTCCATTTGTGTTCATAGGATTTATCTTGAAGATGATGCTAGTCCAACATGGAAAATGCAAAGAAGGCTGAATCAAATGTTGAAAGAGTTTGTATCAAAAGAAGTGGTGAAATTGCTAGATGTTGGGAGTATCTACCCTATTTCTAATATCCTTTGGGTGAGTCCCATCCACGTTGTGCCCAAGCAGGGTGGGATCACAGTAGCTGAGAATGAAGATGGAGAATTGATTCCAGTAAGAGAGCAGTCAAAGTGGAGGATGTGTTTGGACTATAGAAAGCTGAATGACAAGACCAAGAATGACAACTTTCACTTCCCACTCATTGATCAAATATTAGAAAGACTTGTGGGGCAGAGCTTCTACTATTTTCTTGATGTCTACTCAAGTTACTTCCAGGTAGTAGTTCATCCTGCTGATTAAGAGAAGATGACATTCACTTGTCTAAGTGCTACTTTTGCCTATAGAAGCATGCCATTTGGTATGTGCAATGCCCCTTCTACATTTCAAAGATGTGTGACATCCATCTTTTCTAATATGCTTGATTCATCTTTAGAGGTCTTCATGGAATATTTTTTAGTGTTCGGAAAGAAATTTGATGATTGTTTGCTACATCTACTAGTTGTGCTTGAAAGACGTGTCAAGGTTCGTTTGGTGTTATCATGGGAAAAGAGTCACTTCATAGTTCCCAAAGGCATTGTTCCGGGTCATTGAGTTTCTAAGGCTAGCATTGAGGTCAATAAGGCCAAAGTGGGTCTAATTTTCACTCTCACTATTCCTTCCACCGTAGGACATATCTAATCTTTCTTAGGGCATGTAAGTTTCTATCATCAATTCATCAAAGACTTTAGTAAAATCTCAAGGCCTCTTTTCTACTTGCTTTAAAAGGATGTGGAATTAAACTTTGATGACAATTGTGTTGAAGCCTTCAACCACTTGAAGCATAAGCCCATATCCACTCCTATTATGCAGCCCCCGGATTTCTCCTTGCCATTTGAAATCATGATTGATACATCAGATATGGTAGTGGGGGTGTGCTAAGACAAAGGATTGGTTGGGTTCTGCATGCCATCTATTATGCAAGAAAAACCCTTGATGAAGCCCAAAGGAATTACACCACCCTGGAAAAATAGTTTCTTGTCGTGATCTTTTCTCTTGACAAGTTATGTTCTTATCTCTTACAAAACAAGGTGGTGGTATATACAGATCATGTAGCCTTGAAATATCTTATGGCAAAGAAATATTCTAAGCCAAGGTTGATCTGTTGGATTCTATTACTTTAAGAATTTGATTTGGAGATTGTTACCAAGAAGGGAGTGGAAAATTTTGTAACCAATCATCTTTCCCGCATTGAGGCACCTTACGATGACATGAATCGAATCAAGGAAACAATGCCACATGAGTATCTTTTCTTACTTTCATCCACACAAATACCATGGTACAAGAACATAGCTAACTTCTTAGCTAGTGGGAGGACACCAAGTGCTTGGATAAGGGAAGAGAGTAAGAGGTTGTTTGCTATAGTGTAAAACTATGCTTGGGCTGATCAGAATCTATTCAAATATTGCCCCGACTAACTCATTAGAAGGTGTGTCCCAAAAACTGAGCAGCAAGAGATCCTATCCATGTGCCACTCCGACATATGTGGAGGTCATTTTGGAAGAAAACACACAGCTGTAAAAATTCTTCAAAGTGGATTCTATTGGCCAACCTTGTTCAAAGATGTTAATTAATATTGTGAATGTTGTTTGAAGTGCCAAAATGTGGGTACTATCTCCAAGATGAATATGATGCCTATATCATGCATTCTCTTAGTCGATGTGTTTGATGTTTGGGGAATTGACTGCAAGGGTCTGTTTCCTCCCTCCTTCAGATATGTGTACATCTTGGTGGTCGTTGATTATGTATCCAAGTGGATTGAAGTGATTGCCACTAGAACAAATGATCATAAAGTGGTTTGTGATTTTGTAAAGTCAAACATCTTTAGCTGATTTGGTGTACCACGAGCAATGATTAGTGATGGAGGAAGCCATTCCATCCATAGGACCTTTGAAGGATTGCTAAATAGGGATGGGGTGAATCATCATGTGGCTACTCCTTGCCACCCTCAAACAAGTGGTCAAGTTGAGTTAGCTAATCAGGAGATAAATCTCACTCTTGAGAAGGCGGTGAGGTTAGACCACAAGGATTGGTCTTTACATCTCAATGAATCTTTGTGGGCATATAGGATTGCATTCAAGGCCCCGATTGGCACCAGGCCATTCAAACTTGTGTATGGTAACAGTTGTCATCTACCCTAGAAATGCAACACAAGGCACTATGGGCATTGAAATCCATGGACATGGATGGAGACACTGTCGGATTGAACAGAAAGTTGCAGTTGCATGAGCTAGAGGAAATGAGACATGAGGCATATGAATTGTCCAAAAGTTACAAGGAAAGGATCAAGTTTTTACATGATAAATTGATCAAGAAGAAGGACTTTGAGCCCAGACAATGGGTATAGATGTAAAACTCAAGGATAAAGTTCTTTCCCAGAAAGCTTCAGTCTAGATGGGAAGGGTCTTATCTAATCAAAAATGTATATCCATCTGAGGTTGTTGTGATATGTGAAAAAGACATAGCAAAAGAGTTCACCGTCAACCAAAAAAAATTGAAAGCAATTGTTGAAGTAGGTCCAGATAAATCCAATCAAAGTTTTGACATTATGATGTTGGTTGAAGAACACTCACTTGATGAAGAGATGTGCTTAAATGCACATGAGAGAGATATATACTACAAAGATGCTTTGGAAGTTCCACGGGGATGATCAATTCTAGAATCAATAAACTCGACTGGAGGCATAAAATTTACACTAGTGGGAGGCAATTGTAACGTCCCTGGATTCTGCCATCTCGAGACTTAGAAGGTTTGAGAGGAGAAATCTGAAAATGTTAGGCAATTGTATCAGAGTGTGTTGTGGAAGCAATATGTACATACATGAACATTCAAACATAACATACACCATACATTAAATCTCAACATTCAACATATACATTTATAACATGAATTATTACAACTTATATTACATTATTTAAAAGAAAGTCTTACAAGTCTATGAACATGCACTACAAAAAATTTGGCCTTTGTTGAAGAACATTTGTGAGGAACCATAGATTGTGAATAATGATGTCTATTTGTGAGGGCTCATCCTTCAAATATGGGACCAAATCCCTCAACCGTGTTTTTAACATCCTTAGAAATACTAATCCCTCACAAATACATTACTCACTAATCATCCCGTGAAAAATACCATGCCAAATGTTTCCCTCCATCTCATATCCCTTCCCTCCATTCTAAAATTCAACATTTGGAAATCAAAATTAAAAAGGAAAAGAAAAACCCTCCCACTCGTTCCTCTGCGCAAGAGGTCCTCCCCCTCTCCGCAGCCGTTCTCCTCCCCGTATTCTCCTTTCCACAACGCCAACAACGAACTAGGGAAGCACTCAGCCGCCAACTAGCCACTCGTCCTCGGCACCTCTTTGATTCCATCGGAACTGCCGGAAGCACTCCGCCTGTATGCTTTGTTTCGTTTACATATACTAATCGTGCCTCTGGAGCTGTCTTCTTCTTCTTCCCCCTAATTGTATTGCTCCTCCATTTAAGCTACACACACATATCATAGTTAGTAATTAGTCAGCAACCAAATTGGAGGATGAGTTGTCGCCGTACGGGGTCGGTGGTTAAGCTTGGAAATTTAATTTCTTGGTTCCTTTCTCGCCTCATTCTTTCCGTGTTCCGTCCTCTTCTTTTTATCTCCACCTGTATAGCTGGTTGGTTCGTTGATTGCGAGTTTGGTGGTGGGTGTTACCTCGTATGGGATTAGTAGTAGTGGGAGGTGAGGCATTGTTTACTTTATCAAGTGCTCCCTTCCTACCGACTTAATTTGGTGGCTCTCCTCGTCCTCCGGAAGCACGCGGAGCAGGAGGTGGAGCTAGCTGTGCATATATTTCTATTTGTTAATAACAGATACATTTTTTTTTATTAATCTTCATCTTCTTCTTTTTGATCAACTTCCTTGCTTCCATCAGATGACTGCTCATCTGGGTAATCGTGCAGCTCGCTCCTGTCAGCATTTGAATCATCCGAATCATATTCAGATCCTGAAGGACCATCATAGTACTCTTCAGTGTCATCCACTTGTACCAGAGGAAATTCTGCAAAGGTATTCTCCTTGCTCCCACCCATGTCTTCCTCCATGGTGTATATGTCATAGACATAACCCCCCTGATTCTTGTGCCTTGTCAAGAACTTCATCTTCACCATCAATACATGCAATATCATAGAGTTGGCATACTTCAGCTAATTCACTAGCCATATCTTTCTTTGACCTCCTTTTTTGCCATATTTGTTCAAAGCGAGCATTTCTAGCTGAATTCTTGTGCGGACTGATGAAGTCATCAGTTCCTAACTACACATCAAATGTAGGATATTACAGCTCATTCATACGACCCCTATCAAACATCACGCTCATGCCTTCGAATTGCTACAGAGTGCAAGTGCTCATGCTTCTACAAAAGAGACTGCAGTTCATCCTTTGAAGCATCCTCGCTGATGGTATCGACATGTTGAACTAAAACCTTTTTGGCCCTTACCTCATCCCGTGAAGTGGCGTCGGATATAGACAAGTTGGAAAATTCCAGCAGCTGCCTTTTGAGGGGCCTGTCATTGATCTCCAGCCACAATGCTGCGAGAGGTTCCTGGCTGGGCTTCCTCTTGACTCTGACGACTACCGGCTTTGTGTCCACCGACATCCTAGAACAGAGGGATGAAGTGCTGCGGCGGCAGTCATAGGCTGCTGAGAAAATAGGGCACAAAAAGTCGAGCTTAGACGCTATTTTCGTCCGGGATCCAACGGTATTAATAACAGATACATGGATAGCTGCTGCGATAGCCAATTGCAGAGAGATAGAATCCTGGTAGTCATAATAAATAAACACATACACATACGCTTAGGGAGGTGTTGCGGATGAGCAAATCATAGCACAACAACGTCCCCCGCTACTACATGTCGGATATATGGTGTTCCTACTGAATATCATGTTTAACGGGTTCAATTCACGGTCGTCGGTGTTAATTGATGGTTGATTCTGCATAGTTATGTGTCTTTGTGTTTCTTAAGAGACAATCCAATATCTCTGACGTCTCTTTGTTTGCTGTTTCAGGGCGGTTGCCAGTAAGTAGCTAGCTACCAAGTTGCTGTACCATCAGATTAGAGCAGATAGCTAGCTAGTAGGTGTTCAGCACCATATAGCTGGCGGTTTACTGAATTTCTGGAAATTGAAGAGGAGCACACAAAGGGAGGTAGAGGTAGAGGTTGAGGTACAAGTAGTTAACTGGGAATGGCTCCACGGACAGGGCGTGGCAAGGGGAAGGGCGATAAGAAGAAGGAGGAGAAAGGTATATATGTGAATTCCAAATTCAGTACAAGTTCAGCTGTATCATATAATTCATTAATTTTCAAATTCAAAGATTCCTTCGTTATCCATTCATTGAGTTCAGCTCTTACCATTGAAGCTGTTATAAGACATTTAAGTTTCAGCCGTTATCACTCATGCCGTTATACCACATTTAAGCTCAGCTGTATCATATACATGATATGAGACTCTTACAACTCATTCTGACAACCGTGCAATCCTCCCCGTCGTCGTGGACATCACTGTGAAGCTCGCTGACGAGACAGAGGTTGTTCGCAAGGGCATCTCAACTGACCGCGTGTTGGACGTCAGGAGGCTTCTGGGAGTACACACCGCAACCTGCAACATAACCAACTACTCACTCTCACACGAGGTACGGATACTATATACTGGTTCTAGCTAGCTACTGTTAATTACTTGTACAGACAGTTTAGCAACAACAACAGTGTGGGTCTAGTTTGTAATGTAATGCCCTGACAGTTTTAGTATATCTGTTTGTCAGACACTTACACTTGTAATATTTTTTCCAATGTTCCATTGATGAAGTCATAGTGTAATTCTGTAAAGTGGTTTCCAAAGTTGCATTGATGCAGTCATAGTGCAGTTCTGTGTTATGTCTTATTTTACTGTCATTCTAGTTCAATGATTTTCTAGATGTGTTATAACTGTTTCTAAAAGAAAATAATATTTGTTTTTTATGCAGCTTCAATACCTTATTGGAACTTGATTTCATTTATCAACTTGATTTCATTCTTTGGAGTTCAGTTTACTGCACAAAGAAGAGGTCTGTTTTCCTACTTGCTATGCATAGAAAATGCATTTTTAAGTCATTATGCCACCAACCATTCAATATTAATTTTAGTGGTCACCTGCGTTGGTGTGCAGCTATTTTCCTTGGAAAAAAGGCATGTACCTTGAAGCGGTCAGTAAAGGGAAAGAATGATTACTGACAATTATATCCATAAAGCTTGATTTTGGGTTCAGTTTTGTGATTGAATGAGGTCTTGAGATTTTGTAAAATTATTAGACCTGCTGGAAATGTAAACCTAACCACCCAATTAAAACAATTTGCTATCTAACAAACTTTATGAAGATGGCTTGGAAAATCTTCCAAGACTAGTTAATTTTCCTCTCCAATTGAAGTAGGTTAGTGGGAAGGCAATAGTCCAATGGAGTTGTAAGCTTAGACATCAGAAATAATCTGCTCATCATAGACAGAAATATCATCTTGGGAGTCTAATTTAACTCTGATTTTGTCTGTCATTCAGAGGTAAGCACATCATTGGTAAAATGCCTCTAAAATAGGGAGAGGGGATCTGAGATATTTTGTTGGAAGCTGACCTAGAGAAACTTTTACTTCCTTGTAGTTCCATTTTAGCTTAGTTTATCTACTGCATTTTTCTAGGACTCAAACTTAGCCCCAGGTGCTTTTTCAAAGTAGTTCATATTCTGCTTATACTACTTGTATTCTTGCTGCCACTTTTCAAAAATATCAGTTGGTCAGTGTGGAAAATAATATGGGAGATACCATAGTTTTTTGAGGCTTTGGCCAAAGTGACATCACCTTCATTGCAGGTTCTCTACACAAGGAGATCAGCCCCTGCTTTACCACGACAACATCTCTGGTGCTAAGAGATCTCCTTAGATATATCAATTTCTGACTGAAATGCCTGCATTGATTTTATCCTTTCTTGAAGAATTGAAGTTTTGCTTGATAGGGTTCCTACTTTATAATAGCATCGTAAATTTGTTTTTGTTTTATTTCTATTATATTCAACTGAATCGTGCTGTGAGAACTCAAGTATATATTTTGATGCAATAAGTTTATTCCAACGCAATAAACTTGTAGGCATGTGTCACATCAGGGTCTACTGCTTCTGAGCAATATTCTCCATCTGGCTTCTTCTTTGGCGTATCAGCATTAATTCTTCTGAATTTGTGCCTCCTTCAGATACCAACTTTTTGGGAAGGTGTGTTATCCTCAGTGATGGTATTCCAATAAGTCATGACTTGTGTTTTAATCTGTCAAGATCCATGCACACTAGCAGCTAGCAAAATTATATTTCATCTAAAGTATCAGTGGTTTTATACACTGCAATGATGATAGACTCTGGATGGTTACCAATTTCATAGGTTACAATTTGGTTGGATGGTATTTCACAGTGGTGATGTACTACAAATTTGTAAACAATGACTAAGTTGGATATTATTTTGAATCAGACCTAAACCATCTCTAGGACACATGTTTATGACACAAGATTAACCGTGTTTCTCTTCTTAGTCATTGTGAAATGAATGTGAACTTTGGGTCTTCTTAGTCATTCTGTAAATTACTGAAGAAGGTGTTTTAGTTCCTATGGTTAGTGCAGGATCAACACTAGCTCTATAGAAAAGGATGCTGCTTTTGTGAAAACCACTAAGGTACTGATTAATCTTTAGAACTAGGAGATACAAGTTCATTCAGATCCCATCATTCTTCAGCATTAAAATGGAAGATCTAATCCCATATCAAGCTGAATTAACAATCTGAAAATTCAAAATTTTAGTATTGTCCTTTTTCCATTGAATTTTACTTATAATACTACAAGGTGGTGGAATCGTATCACACAAAGAGCAGGAGATTAAACTCATGAATAATTATGCATCATCTACTTTAGCCTTTTCTTATAGTCTATCCCTATATTCTGATGTTTCCATCTGTTTTTGCATACCAGGAAGATGACCATTCCTCTAGGAAGTTAAATGAAGTCCACGATAAGGTCCGAGTAGGTATTGAAAGGCTCATGGAGGAAGGTATGAAATGGTTACGATGATATTCATTTTGTGGCTTGCTTTATTCATTACTCATTAATCTTTTTTCTTCTATGATGGAAACATAGTTAGTGGGTAGGGTTTTTTCAGGGAAGCAAGATTTTGTTAAGGTATGATTTGTTCTAATTGATAAATTGCTGTGACTTACTTGGAATTGAGGTCATCCACTGATAACATTGACATAAATTAATCTTTTATTGGGTGTAGCTGGGATTATCGATGATTAGTTAGGAGAGTCATACATGGCACCAGATAACTCATCAAATCTGCAGCCTATGGCCGTAGCTACAACTACTGACCTGCATTTTGTAGCAAGTGGATCAGAGGTAATGGTCCTGATATGTAGTTTCTACACTTTCTTCTAGTTGGATATAATGAATTGATATAAATATAGATGTATATTGAAGCAGCTGAACAAGCAAACTCACACTGAGGAAACAGTGTCCAGAAAGATATATCCTAAGAGACAAGAATATGAATGGCGCCCAACGCCCATTTTATGCAAGCGCTTTGACATTATGGATCCTTTCATGGGGAAGGTATCTCTTTTTCCTTCTGTTTCTGATCAGCTCAAGTTGAATACTGCCTCTTCAGATTTTCCCTGGATAATAACGAGACCTGTTCTTGTTTGCATTATTGCTAATAAAGATCCATGGTGTGTGTTTGAGCAAAGAACTCTTTTCAGATAATAGTAACTTGGCCTTTGTTATTATTTTTTATTTACTTTCTTATATAGATGATTTCAAATTTCGAAAATTTGGCTGGTTATGCTTGCTCTAACTACCTGGATACTTGATTCTCTCAGATGGGTTCTTATGTGCTTTCCTCATGAAAGACCTTCTTGTGAATGAAATATCCTACAGTTTCTTTGTGTAGAAACAAAGGGAGGCAGTAATCCATATTTCTTGGGAAAACCTACTATAACTTTGAGAGGGGGGGAAATTATAAACCCCAGACTCGGCCCTAATTCGGTAAACACACAAATTTACTAAATGAGTGGAATTGAGGTCATCCACTAATAACATTGACATAAATTAATCTTTTATTGGGTGTAGTTGGGATTATCGATGATTAGTTAGGAGAAAGGTCGTAGTGTTACTGATTTGACTTACAACTGAAATGAGATGTATTTTGTTATTTTATATTAATGTTTGAATGTATGTTGAGTTGGTAGACTTCAGAGATTAGATTCACGAACAATGATCGTGATAGATAAGAAAACATCAGCACTGTCATCTTGGTCAAGCCTCAATTCATAATATCTCAGATATAAAGTTTATAGTGGCTTTTCTTTAGTCAGTGCTTAAGAAGTTGCACATGTTTAGTCTAAACTTTGAATTAAACCTCTATTTTCTAGACTATCTAAATAACTAATAGTTGAGTAATTAATATAGAGTGGTCGTTCCAGATTTTACGGGACACAATTACAACTAGCAACTGATGTCTATATACAAAATTCTTAAAAGGTAATCATTTTTTAAGTTGGTCACTACAGTAGAAAAAAAGATCAAAGAACTACTATCTCATCCTTGAAATTTTCAGTAGGTAAGTAGATATAGAAAATCACATCTGATTTAAGAAGCTGCTATTACCAGAATCTTTATAGAGTCTATTGATGCATCCCGCACTATGGTCCCAACAGGGCAGTTGGGATCTTGATATTAGAAAGAAATCCTAGTGAGAAGCTTACATGTCGTGGAGGGGTCTGTTAGGTCAAGGAAGGTGGAGGGGTCTGTCGTGGAGGGTCTGTTAGCAAGAGCATTGGAGACGGAGAAGAACTAGAGAAGGAAGCAGAGGCAAAGAGGGGATTTCCACTGAAGATTGGTGGCATTGCAGATCTGCAGTGAGAGAGAGGTTTGCGCACTGGCTCGGTTGATGTCCAGCACTGAGGATGGTCGTTGCAGCAGCAGGCGCTGGCGATACCACTTCATATAGAAGTGTTGGGTTGGGCTAGAGCATAGAGGGGATTAGCTTGTAATTTACTTCATATAGAAGTTGGTTTATGTAGGTATTATTAACAGTGTGAACTTTGAAAGGATGCTGAAAATATAATTTTTTACAGCAAATGCGTTATGGTGTATCCTCTTTTTTACAGCAAAATATAATTTTTTACAGCAAAAGCCCTAGTTCTGGTAGTACACATGCAGCCTGCAAAGGGTTTGGTGTAGTGTACATAGTGGTATATCGGGCCATGATACTAACCAGTAAGTACCACCTGCTAAGGTTGAATTATATTGGAATTATCCAGCTACTATTACGGTTTCACTACCTTTTATTGTGCTGGCCCTTTGTTGAATATATTGTTGAATACCTTTTTGAGTCCATAAAAAAGGTGCATATAACCCACTGATTTTTTTATAATTATGTACTATTTACTGAGTTCAACCATAATTTTAATTTACGGGTGCATGTTGCTGCTATGTTGGTTCACTTACATTTATCTCTACTTTGCACTCACTCTAATTCTTTTTTGTATTTATATTGATAGGGTAGAATTACCTTTTATGATGGATTTTGACCGACAATGCACCTTGGAGTAGAACAAAATCAGAATATAAGGGTAAGTTGTTTGTTGTACTATGATTTCTGTATAAACTTTAAATTCTATTAATATAATGATTTGTCATTTTTAGGAGAAGAATACTCAAGTACCTAACCGTATGAGGCCTGACATTGATGAAGATCACCCCCATTTGAAGGAATATGGAGACATTATAGATCTTAAGAGTTTCTAGCATGATATATTGATTGTCATCAATCTCAAATTTTAGAACCATATGTATTCTTTATTTATATCAACTTTGAGCACACAATGTATGGATAATATTTTGCTTCAATAATAGAAATTGGTTTTGAGGTGATTTAACAATTTTATGTGTCATTTTGGTGTTGAATCTTCTTATGATGTCATGTGAATATTATAAAAATATTGCTTGAGGTTATATACACAAAGTTTACATTTAAAATTCGATATCCATTATAGTAACAATTAATTAACATTCAATAAATCAATCAATAATCAATGAAGGCATTATCCCTTCATAATATATTAATGAAGGCATTATCCCTTCAAAAATATATTCTACAGGACCATCAAGTCCCTCAAAAATGTATTTATGAGAACTAAACATGCCCTCAAAAATGTATTTATGAAGGCTAAATAGTCCCTCAAAAATGTATTTATGAAGGCTAAATAGTCCCTCAAAAATGTATTTATGAAGGCTAAATAGTCCCTCAATATAACATTCTTGAGGGTCAGTTGGTCTGTGACAATTGTATTCGTGAGGGCCACTGGTATTTATCACGTGAGTTCTCTTCACGGACCATTTGTGAGGGCCAGACCCTCAACCGTCCCTATTTCTGAGGGCCTGTAGAGAGGGGTTTGTGACAGGACTCTCCCGTGAATAATGGCCCAGTTTTTTGTAGTGATGTATGCTAACAGGATCTAAACACAATAGGTACCGCATGTACAACTACTCACTCTCATGTTTTTCTCCCATGCTATCTCTGAACCTAAAACATACATGAAACAATGAATGAACACACAAGGTGTTGTGTATGTGGGTAGAAAGATACATACTAATATGGTTGCATAATTGAAATAACTTTAGAAAGAAAGAGTAAAAGAAAATATTGTTTAATGTGATAATCAAGTAAACACATCTTTTAGACATATCATTGGATGCAGTTGTACTACAATTTCTATTAGCACTTATCATACATTTAGTATGGGAAGATTACTTTATCATACATCTAGCATGGGCAATTCAGCATACATTCATACTAGGCAATATATCATACATCCATATTGGGCCATTTGTGCTCTGGTAGCTACAACTCATTAAAAGTTCTTTTATGTTCCTTTTGTTTTGGCAAAGCATATAATACTAATACGCATCTAAGAATTTATATGCAAATAAAAGCATCCAAAGTACATCATATCATTATGCATCCACAAAAACTAGTCATATACTTAATAAAACCCACGTACCTAAGTTCAGAGATTCCTTACACATTCAAGTTCATCTAAATATCTGGTCATCACCTGATTAACAACAAATATTCATCATTAACACAACGTTCACCATTATTACTAATATTTAGATCCAAATTAGGGTTTTGATCAAACCTAGGTTTTACTGACCTAGAACATGTTTATGATATTTTTCTACTGAACAGGAGATCATTTTTTTAGAGTCTGGTCTAAATTTCATATTTTTCTGATGATTTTCCTATTTTCTAAAATTAATATGAGGTTTAACAATCTAATTATGCATTAAGGAGGAAAACTCTAATATGCATCATTAATACTAAAATTTGAGTCTACATATAGTCTCTTTACAATATTGGGAGTCAATAGGATTTTTCTGGGATTTTAATCGGTTGGATAGTATTTATTCTAATTATATAAAGCCCATAAAGGGGCATTATAAACTAAATTAAATATCACCAACAAATATGTCTTAAAAGTATGATCTAGAGGTTTCATAAGAAAGAGGGCATTTTTCTGAGTCTAGGAGTATTTTGCCGGAATTTTTAGGCCAAAGTAGCTATTTGTAATAATATTTGTAATATTAGCATATTTACTTAGGTATTTACCTATTTCAGGGAATTAATTGGTCGTAGGATCTCTGCATCTGGTGCTGGATAAGCACCACATCATAGTAAAAAAGGGAAGCTTCTCAGTGCTTACCAACTCGGGCAGTTCATGATCCGGTCAGGCAGTTGATTTGGTGGCTGGACCGGCCTAACCTCCTCCCTCCCCGATTTTGTTCCTTCACCCTACACCATCCATATCGGTGTTTTCTCGACTCCCGATGGCTCTTCTCGACACACAGGGACACCCTGATCGGGCTCGGCTGCTTCCGCATCAGGTAGTTCTTCCACTACAGAAATATATGATGTACACTACCAATCAAATGGTAGGAAAAACAAAAAGAACTACCAAATTATGGTAGACAATTGACAAACGGTAGATAATTAGTGGTAGTCTTCGGCTTGGTAGGCAAAACGTTTTAACTACCATATAGTGGTAGACAAAAATAGTACGGTAGAGAAATAAATTAACATGAATAAAACCAGTAAATAGACATTTGTCTACCATTTAATGGTAGTCTAGAACAACTGGTACATTTTTTAAAAATTCCAGCCATCAAAATGACTTTTGCAAAGAAAAGTTATCAATATGATCGTATTTCATTTCCAACCACAAAGTACAGCACGACATAAATATCTCCTGCAACATCATTTTATATATAAAATATTACAAGTTACAATGGTTTATCTTTGTTTTGAGTTTAATACAACTCTATATTAACTCAACTTGTCATTGCTCGTATACTTGAACATCAGGAGTAACCTCCACGGTGAACATTTGAATACACCAATAAAAAAGGTAAAAAATATGGTATCACGGTCATTTGCAGCAGAAACACTATCTTCTATTCCATCTACTTGATCATTAAAGAAACTCCATATCAACTTAGCTTCTCATTGCTTGCCAAACTGAAAATTTGAATATAACACCAGAAAAAGGCCAGAAACATGGTATATAAAGTCATTTGCAGCAGTAGCACTATCTTTTGCTCCTTCTAACTGGGCTTAAGTAATTCATATCAACCTAACTTATAATTGTTCATATACTTTGACATCCAGAGTAAGCTCCACATCAAAATATGAATATACCACTACAAAAAAGCCAGAAACATGTTATAACAAAGTTATTTACAGCAGCAGCAACACTGTCTTTCTATTATGAACAATGATGTAAGAAACACATTGTCATACCAAACATAAAACTGAATATATGCCCTTTTTTGAAGTCTAACCGTATCGATAATATCTTAAGCCTTGATCGCATTACATGTATCTGTAGAGAGGAATAAACAAAGTTGCCATACAATACTAACGTAAGTTACAAACGAACATTTAAAATGTAAGCAAAATGGATGTTCATGGTCATCATCAACTAAAGACATGTAAAAATGAATAAGACTCAACCAAAATAAGAAGTATTCCATTAGAAGTAGATATAAACTAAGAACCGAGGAAAAAATTCCAAACAGAAAGCCTGTGAATATTCTAGGCCTAAGCCCCACACCCCAAGCCGAGGCAATGCCCCCCTAGCGCAGCATGATCCCAAAAATGGAGACAACCACCCAAGTGGTCAAACCTTCATAAGGATAGAAGCACATGGGGATAGGGAGGAGGGAAATTCGAGAAGCCTGGATGCATCTTTCAGGTAGGCGCCACCAAATAATGTAGTGTCAAGGCAACACTTGGAAGTTCAGAGCAACATAAGTTATACAAGAGACCACTTACGAGAAGAAAACAGGAGAGGGAAAGAACCTTGGTGTAATCTACCTTCTTAAGAACAATGATATACGCTCGGGGAAAAAGCATCAAGGTGAATGACCTACAAAGGAAAGGTGATGAGGGGACCAAATACGGAGGGGGTGCAAATATAGAATGCTCACATAGTTGAAAAGGAACCAGCAGATAGGGAAAACAAAACAACCTGTATAAAGCAATGAGGAGGGATCCATGTTCCATGAGAGGCCATTACCAAAGCTAGGATGTCAAAGGTGTCGAGATAAGGCGAGACCACTCCCTCTGAACATGAAAAGTTCAAAGGAGCAAGGTCTTCAAGTCTACATGTCGAGATGGGACATGAGGAGCATTAGATGATGACAATGCTGACACAATCCCTAGGAAGAAAACTTAGAGATGACATGGACTCCAACACGCCCATGCCAAGATTGGCATGGATCCTTCTAATTCTGGAAACCTAGGGAAGAAAAGACTAAGAGCAGCCACGCTAAGCCATTAGTAAACATAACGGATACGGTGAAGGTCTGACCATACCGAGAACCGTACCCATTTAATTTAGCTTCTCGCCGTCGAGATTTGGTGTTGGGGTGTTGGGAGGACGGAGATTTGGCGTGTTGGAATTGTCAAGATGAGCATGGAGTAATCAATGATGAGTAGGGAGCCAGCAACGCGTCATTCAGTGCATGAAATGAAGAGGGGGTGAAAGATTTTCCTGAGCCCTTTCCTCTATGTGGGGGGTATCATCATACTAGATTAAAAAATTTAACCATTCGATTGTAGAACGATGTGGTCGTTAGCTTCTGGAAAGTATATATGTGTATAAATTTGGTACTAATTTAATGTAGGTACACAGATATAGCGAGTACGAGTATGACCAAACCCATTATTGTACCCTTAATAATATGGGTATGTAGGTAAGTAGGTAGGCGAGTATTGAAAATTGTACTAATGATAGGTTTTAGCAAGTATGATTTTGCGGGTATGCATGTCTACTCGTACCCATTTACAACCCTAAATGTGAGAGCAGCAACCATCAGAAGGGATCTAAACACACTAAAATCAAGGAGATGAAAAGTTGCTATGAACAACTGAGAGGGTTACGAACAAAGAAAGATTAAGTGAGGAGGGCCCTAAAGCCACCGAGTGATGCATGTACAGAAGATCTGGGGCTATCTGGCCTGAGGACACAAAGGGGACATCTTTATCACTAGACTTTGACAACAGAAACCAAAGGTTTTTGTGGGGCCACCAGGTGCAAGCCACTGTGCCAACTTAAAGCAAGAGTCTCAAGTGAGGCCTACCCCCAACTGGAATGCCAGAAGAGTAGAGCATGAGCTGATCAAGCAAGGGAAAGGAAATCAAGAACTAAGGAAGGGAAATGGTGGAGGAGGCATGGATGAGGGTGACCCTAGAAAGAAACCCACCTGAGTCAGTGGAGAACTCCTTTTTCACCAAGGTTTTGAAAATTTCAAAAACGCGCTTTGGATTCTCCTGATGGGAATAAACATGGGACAGTTGATCCCACATAGCCTTAGCATCATGAAGGCATAGAAGGGATTGGCTAATCCGAGGCTCGGTACTGTTGAGGATCCAAGACATGACGCCGAAATCATCCTTGGACCATTGCGCATAACTTTGTCTGATTTTGTCATCCGAATCAGCAGTAGGAGCAGCAGGAGGTTCAGCCGTAAGATGGTGATACCGACCTTGTGCTTTGACATATAGCACAAAGGACGCCGACCAGAGATGGTAGTTGGAGCCACCGTCGAGCTTCACCATGGTGACACAAAGAGATTGGGGAGGCTCAGGAAAAGCCATGGCAAAGTAGTCGGCGCAGTAGCAGATCAGAAACCCACAGAGGGCAGATAACAGTAGTAGAGATCTGACGTGTCAGATCAGAAGACCCGTATCGAGCAGACTATGCATAGAGAAACCTACGCCCTCATGAGGATTGTAATCATATACTTTGTAAATGATTTGAATAATATGATGATTGTAATCGGGCAGACTATGCATAGAGAAACCCGTATTGGGCAGACTATGCATAGAAAATCATATGATGATTGTAATCGGATACTTTGTAAATGATTTGAATAATAATAAAGGCAATTTCCGATCTATATGTTTAAACTGTTTCTGAGATGATAATGTAACATGATAGATGTCTAAAGAATGATTTTACTTAATGACACGTGCTTTTAGGTTAAGGACCTAAACGATGCGATCATGCGGATGTCAAGAGTATACATTCTGAGGAAGTTTGATGTCTTTGGCCACTTGATGAGTAGGATTGAGAAAGGCATGTGCATGCACGTGTGAATCAATATGTGATATTGATGTCACACACATCTCACAAAACATATTAATGCTAAAGCATTAAGTACGCTACAAAAAGGCATGTAAACAATTTAAGAGTAATACAAAACTTGCTTGGCTAAGAAACATGATAACGAACAAGACATGGAAACCACTCAAGCAAACTGAACAATAGCACTTAATACAAAGTGGTGGCTCGCGATACACAACCTTCACCCACCTCTAGGCACCACTTTCAACCTTGTTGGGGGCCGAGACAAACGCACAAAGGAAGGGCTCGATCCGGTCGTGCAAAGTTGGTCCAGCATAGGACATGGAGGGGATCGATGGCTCACAACTTTCCTCTCCATTTCGTTGTCCGTTCAAGACTCAGCCTTTAGGCGCGGCGGTGCTATGGCGGGGAGCTCGCCGGAGCTCCAAGAATTTTGTAAAGAAGGCATCCACACGACATGGGAGAGGGTCGGCTGGCCTCGGCTAGCCGCTGCAAGGTCGGGGGTACCCTCAGTTGCGCCTGAGGGAGCTCACAGCTCGCTCGCCGAAGGATGCCTCGACGGAGGCACCATGAGAGCAGGACGAAGATGAAGCAAAAAGAGAGGAGCGATAGGGCACGAAATGAAATAAAAAATAGAGGGGAAACCAAGAGGGGCTCAAGATGAAATGAAATATGGCGAAAATCGTGGCCAAAGAGGCATGAAGGGAAGGGATTGGTAGTCGCAAAGCGACTAACATTGTGCCCATTTGCACAGTGCACGACCCGAGGTGAGGGTGAGTCTTAGGCTGTTGGATCGCGAAGGGCGATCTGTGTGATCAGATCCAAGGGTCGAAACTAGTCATATCATGTGTCATCCGGATCACCGACTTGGCAGCAAGGGGCGCCTCCCTTCAATTCCGCCGTTAGAAAGATAATTCAATTATCTACAACATGATATATAATTGATAGAAAAAGAGTTTATTGAATGGGTTCAACTTTGATTGCAAGTCGATTACACATAATAAGCATGATACTTAGTTCAAAACTCAAATTGAAGGCATACATACACACAAAGTATTGTTTAATCAAATCCAACTCATCAACTGAGCATAAAGAGGCTCAAAGTAATCAAATTGAGGGTTAGGGAAGTTATTGGGTTCAATGGAGCATCTAATGAGTCAACATCTACATATATGGAATGAGAGAAAAACCCAAGTTATCACAATTTCACATCATTTTGACATATATTACACTTGATAGAGATTACAACATTTCCAATTGATTAGTATTCCTTCCTAGATCTAAGTTCGAGCATAAAATTACATGATTTATAGATCACAACTATGCTAGAAATATAGAAAGAGCTTAATCCATCAATCTCGGTAACTTAGGACACATGAAAATGGTAAAGCAGGTGGACAAAATGAATTGCATGAGCGAGAAAAAAATTACCATCATCATAATCAAAGCAAATGTAAACCAACCCAATAGTCTAATAAATGGTGTTGTTCATTTGCATGATAATACATAATTACTATCTTGTATAACAAAAGAACTAGTCCAGCTAGCCATTCTTACAATATCCTAGAACATTTGGATCCTATAAATTATGGTGCACAAAACACATAGTTCAAGCATCACATAAATTAAAGTTGCAAGCAAATACAATGTCCTGTTTAGAAATTTTCAGAAAGGGTACCAGTTCTTCAACATGGGCTACATAATAAATGTCAAATTGGATTATAAAAGCATCAAAATTTTCCCCATTGTTTGAATGTACCAGTTTGATTTATCAAAATAGTTTGTAAAGCTATAGATCTCAACAAAAACATGTGATATGCAACATATAACAAGAGATCAGGGCAATCTTTATATATAAGAAGCAAAACAAGCAATCTAGAAAACTAACTTTTGGCGGTGAACGGTTCTCCTATCACCATTAAACTACAGTTGCATTCCTCCCTGGCATTGTCATCGGCCAAATCAGTATACAAATTAGAGGGGGGGGGGAAGAGAGGCAATTAGGAAAAATGAGTTTCCATATAAATTGTAAGGAAGAGTGAGAGATAGTCGTGGCATTCACCTAGAATTTTAAAAACTTATTAGTTTATGAAACAACGACTCTATATATAGTGTCAGAGTGATAAATCCAAAATGGGTGAGGCATTAAGTCTAAAAGGCTATAGTTTTAAAACCACAATATGTGTACATGAGAGAAAAAGAGAAAAAAATAGCACTTGGATTTCCAATTCAATAACTTATTTCTCTAACTTTATGTTCCTTCTCTTAGATATAGAATACCTTAAAAAAATTTGACTCAATAACCTACCTTGTTGCATTGTAATTCCCAGATCAAATACATCTTTCTCGACGTTGAGAATGCCTATATAGAGCTACTGCAGATTTTTAATCCTGTAAGAAGCAAAACGAAAACTTGTTATTGATCTAAGAACAAGATATTTTATGTTCACAGTTGTGAGATTAACGTGAAGATAACTGAATAGAAATATTATTATTAAGTCTAAAAGGCCCAAACATGAATCGATTTGTCAACATTACCCTGCAAATTATCATAATACATGTACATTGAACAAAGTAATATAACACCATACCAGCCAGTAGGAGCAGTACCAACCCAAATATGTTACAGAGCATTATGCAGAATACCAGTGTTTCCGGAGCTGCATATTGGAAAGAGACTATCATCATTTTACTCATAGAAGTATACGAGATATAGTTCACCTTACAGAAAGAGAGTGAGGGGTACCACGCTTGCTTACCGGTATATCCTGAAGACATAGAACATGGATGGCATCTCTGTACCGATCGAGATGTTGAGGGGTCTCCGGTTCTTCCCAGTCTACCTGATGTAGCATCAGGTAAAGGAGGTAGGCACGACATTGGAATCAATGGGAAGAAGCAAGCGGTTGTTCCTCGAAGGAATTCAGATTTCGGCAACGGGAGATGAGCGGTGGGTAAGGGAGTAAAAACCAGAGGTGAAGAGGGATTTAGGAGCAGACGCCCAACTCGCACAGTCGATCTCCCTCTTCACTGCAGGTGTGCACTCGAGGTGGAGCTTTATTGGTAGAAGGCCACAATGATTTCGCTTCCTCCGGTCCCCGGTACCGCATGGGTGAAGGATCTCGCATATGCGGCAGCATGCAGAAGCATAACAGAGGGACCGCTCATGATGGATTCGTCGAGTGAGAGAATGGGAAAGGGAACAGCGATAGAGAGAGGGGGGCATGGGTATAAACCTGTGACCTAAAGAAATCGGAGTTTGGGTAGTGGCGGGGGAATAGCCCACCCACTACTTTTGGGTGCCACTGGGCCAAAAAACTGAACAGGCCGGTAGATATTAAGTATTAAGTCGGTCCCTTGTTAGGACGGTAGTAAATCTATTATGAGGCTGGTAGAAAATACTCCTCAACGGTAGTGAAAGGGACCTTTTTCTCTAGTGTTCAAAGGTAAACCCTAGCTTGGGGTGCAAAAGGACTTCTTCTCCGTAGACTATGCCGCCACAGGGTGCTTGATTGCAATCGTAGATGTATTAGGATCGTCTCCCATGGTGTACAGAGATGACTGGAAGCTTCGTCATCGCCTGCATAGCCTTCTGGACAAGCTTCATGGCCTGGGTGTGTGCATAGATGGCTTCTTGATCCTTAAGGGGTCGTCGGTGTACAGGTGGAGCAGGGGGGGTTCAGATTGACGCTGACGGTCCCTTTAAGCTCACAAGCCTCAGGTCATCGGGGCTAGACCCTGTCACGCGCTCCTGGGATTCCACAGCCTCTCAAATGTCTGGAAATGAGAACTATGCCACCATAAACTAGGGACCTGGTTTGGCAGACCAGCTCCAACGTCTAGATCTCCCTCCTTAACTTTCTCAAAAGCATGGAAAGGTGGAGCTCTGTGTCCATCTTTGACAACAGCAGACCTAAAATGGCCTCACTCGCACCTCGCTCATGGATCTGAGGAAGACTTAGCTATCATCTTGGCCTCAAATCATATCTGGGCACCTAATTTTCCTCCTCACAGTGGTTTTGGATCTCATTGCTCCCTCACTCTCACGCCCAAACTAAGGGTTGTTAGACATCACAATCCTGTGATCTATATACCATGTGATTGCCCCAATTCCACTGGATCTTGCCAGCACCTCAAAGATTTTTCGTTCCTCAGTTCTCAGAGATGAGGGATGACCTAGTAGCAGCCCCGCCTTCCATGGTTTAAAGAATAACAGGGTGCACGCATCTCGCTCAAGGAATGGTCCATGACAGGCTTATTTGGCATCGACTTAGGTCTATTATTAATCACATTATCTAATTTTAAACATCCATATATCATATATGGAACTACAAAAGATTAATAATTTTAACCAACAATTTCTCAACGTGTGGTCTATCATTCAGCCAAGTTTGCCTTAAAAACTCCATCATTTCTTAACTAAACACAATTCCTCAAATGTCCACATAAATAAATGTGTAAAGACCTTGTATACATACCATTTAGTCATCAAGTTTTGAAGAAAGAAGTTACAATACCCTTAGCTTGATTATTATGCATCTCAAGGTTCCTAATTCAGTCATATGAATACATATACACTGAAATTAGATATTGAATTTAATATGGGTTGAAAATCAACTATTAGCTACTATTAATTATCCCCATGTATGTAAATATCCATGGATAACTATCATCAATCTGTTAATGGAATTTTATTCATATTTATGGGTCTTGTTTTCAAAAACAAGTCACTCCAACTTGGGTTATACCAAAAGAGAACTACAACTACCAATTCGATTATCAAAACCCTAAAATCGGGGTCATCACATTCACCCCACCTTATAGGGAATTTCATCCTCGAAATTCAACTATTGTCACATTCAAGGTGATATCAACGAGTTTCGCTACCATCATGCCAAAACTTCTAGGTACCAGAACTATCATAATCTTTGGTGAACCCTATGTTATAACATTAGAAGTTTAGATCATCAAAGGTGTACTCGCCCCACCTTATGTAGGAGGAAACGTCATTTTTTAAGGAATTGTAGCTAAATTTAGTGTCTTCGTCATCACATGACATTCTTATATTTTAGGTTTTACATCCTCATAGTCCCTTAAGGATAAGGGTTTATTCATACATACGAGGTTAAGAAGGTACCACTCAAGGTTTCATATTTCACCCTACTAACCATACGGTGATGTCAAGGTTTCATGTCGATTATCAGACTTAACATCTTTAACTTGGTTTGTGATCAACATTATACTAGGATTTCAACATTAGAGAAAGGTATCCTTTACTTACTTGATGTTAGGGTTACATCCCATTGTGTAAATTGTCATCAAACTAGAAGCTTAGATTTAGAAGGTAGGAGATTGAGAACTATATTTAGATATGTGGTAACATGTGATCCAAATATATAATTTATTTCAAACATATGATTTCAATGTATACCTTTCATATATGATATGAGGGGAAAGAGAATATACTAAGGCAGCCTTTTCATGTTTTCAAACTTGGATTTTACATGTATGCTATAAGAAGGGAATATAGAATACGTCAAGCTTATATGAGTGACTCGTCATACATAAATCATCCATATAGCTCAAGTGAGGTTTCCAGCATCATATTATCAAGAAAGCGATAAGGAAAGAACAACATTTATGAGTATTTATGCACAAGGCATTTTACTATCAGAACCATAGTTTCATATATCACCTCACTTGCAACTAATGATGAGATTCACAAACATACGTCACTCAAGCTAGGACCTAAATCAATCAATAGGATTGACTTTCTCATTATGAGTCACCTACCCATCATTTTTTTACCCAACTCTCACATATAGGGTTGAATCATGCAAAAGGACTCAACTCATCTACTCAGGAGTAACCCAGCTTAGCACACATCATTTAACATATATCTCATATTTTTCATATATTGTAGGGTAGGTCCTATGACCCTCTCCTTGTGGGTCTCACTCTCTCTCCAGAGTTCACCGCATATCTTGTCCTAACACTGGAGATCCTCCTTTATAAAAGAATTTGAGGGTCATGCATATTCAACCTTATCTTAACTTAGCCCATCTTAAGTAAGAAAAGAGTATGTACTTTTATCATTAGGACTTAGCTTATATTCTCCAAACTGGGTTCAACTTGTATACAACTTAAACCTTTATAAGGAAACTTATACCATCAGAGATCAAACATAGATAATATTACCGATGCTTATATCAACTATCATTCTATTTTGTATTCTATCTTACACATATCCTAGTCAGGCTCTAGACATCTAATCTAGAACTTCACTCTCTTCTAGACTGATGTCACTCCATTTCACTTAGGATGCATGAACATCGACTACTATCTTATGTGAGGGACACATTTTCATATTTACATATATATAATAAAGTAGTTTATAGTTTTTCTCCGAGAAAGAAGAATTTAGAGAAATTATCAAGGCTCGATCCGATTGGAAACAAAACCAAATCAGCAAAACGAGTGTCCCACACACAGTAGATACTCCAGTGCCATGTCACCTAGTGAAATGGTGAGAACAAGGTCTAGACTAATGTAGCTACCCAATACATATGAGCTATATATGGAAAGGGTTTCACACACTTGTCTAAATCTATTTCTCGAACATCTAGGTCCTAACTTAGAGGCTTAAACATACCTTATTCCTATAGAACAACTTAATAAGTTTCTAAGATTTAAAGTGAAAGGTGAAACTTAGTTTTATGTTTCATGGTGAGTAAGTTTTAGGTGCAACTATTGTTCATGCCCTAATACCAACCGTAACATCCCTGGATTCTGCCATCTTGAGACTTAGAAGGACTGAGAGGAAAAATCCAAAAATATTAGGCAATTGTATTAGAGTACATTATGGAAGCAATATGCGCATACATAAACATTCAAACATAACATACACCATACATTAAATATCAACATTCAACATGTACATTTATAACATGAATTATTACAACTTATATTACATTATTTAAAAGAAAGTCTTACAAGTCTATGAACATGAATGCTAACAGGATCTAAACACAATAGGTACCACCTGTACAACTTCTCACTCACATATTTTTCTCCCATACTATCTCTGAACCTAAAACATACATGAAACAACAAATCAACACACATGGTGTTGTGTACATGAGTTGAAAGATACATACTAATATGCTTGCATAATTGAAATAACTTTAGAAAGAAAGAGCAAAAGAAAATATTGTTTAATGTGATAATCAATTAAACACATATTTTAGACATATCATTGGATGTAGTTGTACTACAATTTCTATTAGCACTTATCATACATCCAGTATGGGAAAATTACTTTATCATACATCTAGCATGGGCAATTCAACATACATCCACACTAGGCAATATATCATACATCCATATTGGGGCGCCATTTGTGCTCTAGTAGATACAACTCAGCAAAAGTTCTTTTCTATTCCTTTAGTTTTGGTGAATCATATAATACTAATACCCATCTAATAATTTATATGCAAATAAAAGCATCCAAAGTACATCATATCATTATGCATCCATGAAAACTAGTCATATACTTAATAAAACCCACGAACCTGAGTTCAGAGACTCCTTACACATTCAAGTTCATCCAAATATCTGGTCATCACCTGATTAACAATAAATATTCATCATTAATACAATGTTCACCATTATTATTGATATTTAGGTCCAAATTAGGGTTTTGACCAAACCTATGTTTTACTGACCTAGAACATGTTTATGATATTTCTCTACTGATCAAGAGGTCATTTTTAGGGTCTGGTGTGAATTTCATATTTTTATGATGATTTTCCTATTTTCTAGAATTAATATGAGGTTTAACAATCTAATTATGCATTAAGGAGGAAAAGTCTAATATGCATCAAAAATACTAAAATCTGAGTCTACATATAGTCTCATTACAATATTGGGAGTCAATAGGATTTTTCTAGGATTTTATATCAGTTGGATAGTATTTATTCTAATTATATAAAGTCCATAAATAAGAATTATAAACTAAATTTAATACCACCAAAAAATATGACTTAAAAGTCTAATCTAGAGGTTTCACAAGAAAGAGGGCATTTTTCTGAGTCTAGGAATATTTTGCAAGAATTTTATGCCAAAGTAGCTATTTGTAATAATATTTCTAATATTTGCATATTTACTTAGGTATTTACCTATTCAGGAAATTAATTGGTCATAGGATCTCTGCATCTGGCGCTAGATAAGCACCACATCATAGTGAGAAAGGGCACCTTCTCAGTGCCTACCAACCCAGTCGATTCATGATCCGGTCAGGCAGTTGATTTGACGGCTGGACCGGCCTGACCTCCTCTGTAACATCCCTAACCTGGGATATGCCTTAACCTTGGCAGTTTTTCATAAGCAAGTTAATTATATCCTTAATTTTATCTTGTGAAAAGTAATTAAGGCCCAAGAGAAACCTATGTTTCAATTTTGGTCATGTTTGAATAATGTTGAAGCAATGTTTGCTTATTTTGGACTAAAGTGCAATTTACCCAATATGACGGGTTAACTTGCAAATTTTACATGATAAATGTTCCTCAAGTGTTGAAGCATCATGAGAATGAAGATGATGTGGGGGTATGGATTTCATAAGCCTGAGTTCCAAGAAAGAGCTGATAAAGCAATGCTTGTGCATTAAAACCTAGTTTTGGTGTAATGTGCAATTTACCCAAAACCTAGGGTTCAATATACAAATTACCACTTCAAAATAGTCCTTAATGTTTCTTGGAATCATGTAGAGAAAGAAAATGAGAGTGGAATCTCATTTTTACCTCTTTGAAGGAGAGAGAATCTTAATATTACAATAGTCAAGATTTAAGCATAATTGGAACCCTAATTCAATTTAATGCAAAAATAATTATATTAATTGGAATTCCCTTCAACAAAAATTGTGTTTGATGAAAATCAAAAAGTGTGTACGTCCTTGTTCCTTGAAAAGGCAATGGAAATATCTATGTGAGTGGAGAACGCACTCACATTAAGAAAAGAAAAAGAAATATCCAGTAACTTATGGATATTAGTATTATATGATTTAAGGTGCTTAATTTGCTTTTCTTTAAATCATGGATAATGGAGAGGAATTCGGAGGTGACAAAGATATATTTTCATGCAAGGAATTGAGGGGGGAGAGGTGGCACCAATTTTGGAATTAAAAGATTTTTATAAGGCATTTTCTCTCTCATTGATTTCCTTATAAAAACACCTTCTACAACTCAAATCAAAGGCTTTTTCGAATCCATTTCTTCTATTTTGTTGCAAAAAAACCAAGGGATCTTTGTAGGATCAGGAGGACGACCCCCAACCTTTTGGTAAGCTTCTTGACTTCCTTTCACCTTAATTCCATGGTGGAAATCGAAAATCAATGCATGATTTCTTCTTATCTCGATCCCATCTTCAATTCTAACCATTCCTTTTCACTCAAAGCTTGAGGATGATCTTTGGGATAGTTAAAGGAGTTTCATCCACCATTGTTGACGTGAGCTTGAAGCTTTGAAGATCAATTGGAGGTGGGTTTTATAACTTGAACCCTTACTATTGTTATTGCATTCAATTCCTTATCAATTGTTGATCATTTGTTCTTTTTGAAATTCACTTGATCAAATCAATAGAACCACCATGAAAATTATAGAAAAATATGAAGGGTCGTATCTTGATGATGATGAAATCATCCTAAGCACATACCTCAAGAAAATATCCTAGGCAAACAGTTTCAACAGTTGGAAACCAATCAGTTTCATTGAATTTGGTTAAACGGTTTCAACAAACCGTTAGAAACCAAATGGTTTCAAACCATTTGGAGTGGTTGACCGTTTGGATCTCATAGACTGATGTTGATGGTTGATGACCCATTAAATTAAATTGATTAGTTCCAAAGGGTTCATCAGTTTAAGGTTAATCAATTATCAAACCCTAATCGGGTTAAGTGCTGAAATTTCAATTGGTTGATATAAAACTTAGGGTTGATTAACCCAAACGGTCTCAAGACCATTTGGAGATCTCCCAAACGGTCTCAAGACTTTTTGGAGGTCAAACAAGACCGTTTGGAGGTCTAGGGTTGAGTATGGTTGAGTAATTGAAGATCCAGAGATATCAAATTGAAATGCAATCAATAGCTAATTTGATGATCAATCCAATGATCTAAACCCTAATTGGATTTCACAAATTTTAATGATGAGATGGGGCAAACGGTCTCAAGACCGTTAGGAGGTTAATCAAGACCATTTTGAGGTCATCCAAATGACCTCAAGACCGTTTGAGGTCAGGTCAAATCATAATTTGATGATGATTCATTGATTTCAATTGAATCGGTTCCACAATGTTAATCATTGAAGGTTCCTCGATTTCAAAACCCTAATTGAAGGTTTCTTGATTATAAATCCTAGTTCAATTGGGTTCAAAACCCTAATTGATGGTCCAATTGAAGGATTATTCAATAGTTAAATTAATGAATGAATCAAGGATTCATTTGACAGTCAGTTCATTGATGAAAACCTTGAATTGATTAAGTGTTGAAAGACCTTTTTGGTCCATTCGGTTTTGAGAGGGTTTGGACCAAATGGTATTAAGACTGTTTGAGTCCAAATGGTCTCAAGACTATTTGGAACCAAACAGCCTCAAAACCATTTGGGTCCAAACAAACTCAAATCGTTTGGAGACCCAAGTCCATTCGGTTTCAATACACTTCTCGCTTAAACGGTTTCAAGGGCAATTTTCCCAAACGGTTTCAAACCATTTGAGTTCTGAGAGACCAAGACCGTTTGGGGTCTAAGTAATCAAAATCATTTGAGGTACAACTTGGTCAATCCCATTGGATACCTTAAGTAATTGAAGGTTCAATTGATCAAACCATTTGGACACCTAATGTACCTAAATGATTGGTACCCTTAATGGGATTAATCATTGATGTATAATGATGCAATAATTCAATACATCATGCTAACCCTAAATGCATGAATTTGAATAAAGAGTAGACTCAATCTAATCAAGGTTCGAGTAGTAGACATCCTATAGAGGATGAAAGAGAGAGGAATTCATACATGTATAATAATCATGTAAAGGTCAAGCCTTATCACCTTCAATTTGAATAATTATGCAATTAGGGTATGATCCTTAATAAAGAGATTATGAAACCCTAATCAAGAAGGTCATTGAGCCCTAACCCTAATTTAGGGCAATATCAGATGAAACCCTAATCTAGGGTAGTGGTATAACTCTAAACTAGGATGATAATATGGGAAATCCCAATTCAGGGTAACATCATGAAAAACCCTAATTGAGGGTGATTCCATGAGGAACCCTAATTGAGGGTGATTCCATGAGAAACCCTAATTGAGGTTGATTCCATGAGAAACCCTAATTGAGGGTGATTCCATGAGAAATCCTAATTGAGGGTGATTCCATGAGAAAGCCTAATTGAGGATGATGCCATGAGAAACCTTAGTTGGGATGAATAATAAATCCTAATTATGGGCAATGTGATGAGAAAGCCTAAAGAAGGGTGATGCTATATGCAATCCTAACCCTAATGAAGTATGATAGTGTGTGAAACCCTAATCCCTAATAAAGGGTGATGGTAAGGGAGACCTAATCCTAATACTGGAATAGTGATTGTTACACTGATAAGGGAAGTACCTAAAGTGATTGATTATAGGTAACCTTATAGCAAGCAATGCCTTAACTTGAGATAAGTCAGTATCATTAAAGATAGTTGTACAAATTCAATTGGGTGACCTATGCACTACATGATAAAGGTGATAGGTTAGTGGTTAAAGTATTAACAGGGAAATATCTTAATACAAGGTCAATTGATTAACTTAAGTAAGATGGAAATGAGGAGAAAAGTGATACATCGAGACATGATAGATATAACATTTAGCATTTTAGGGTTGATATACCTTGATGCACCTCAAATCCAATATACTTGGATAAGCCGGCGAGTAGTAGCCCAATTGGTCGCAGCTCGGGGCCCCTCATGAAGGGTCCCAGGTTCGACTCCCGCTGGAACCGCTACTCGAAAGTGAATTTTCTGCAGCGTCAACCAGCCTCTAATGCGACTTATTGAGATACCGGTGTGCAGATGCACATGTCTCCCAGGTTTATCATCCCTGCTATCTGGGCCTCCACCTAGGGGGGTGGGTTTCCCCTGACAAACTAAATAAAATAAAAATCCAATATACTTGGATAAGAAACACAAGGAGTGTGTGTTATGTAAATTGTTACAATGAAGATGTAATGAACTCAATGCACTTTGATGAGTGTTGACTAACATACTATGAGAAAGGGGTTAATCCAAGATAATGAGTATGATATAAACATACCATGGTAAGGTTGAGAGATGAACTCATACCTTGAATTGATAATTATTAATCATATATGATGAAAGTAATGATCATGAGTAAATACTTATGATATTATTGAATGCTCCTAGAGGAATGGAACAATAAGTTAGGGTTGGATAGAAAATATAAACATGAAACCCTAATTAATGTAAAATGGGAAATCCTAACCCTAAATTGGGTAATGGAATGGAAAATCCTATTTGATAATAAACCCTAATCCTAATAAAGGAATGGTGGTGTTACTATTGTATCACATGATGTGATAAGTGATTTTTATGGTTGTTATCATGTGTATCAACCATACAGGTATCATGATATGATAAGCATAACCAAATATGAGCTATGATGATTATTTGATATAGATGTTGATTGGCCTTGTGAGCCATATGAACAAGTTGTTGCCAAGTAAAAGGTGACAAGACACGTTATGGCCTTGTGAGCCATGTGAGATGCTTCTGTAACAAGTATCATGTATACCTCGGTCTGAGGGCCTAGAGGTAATAGTTACCTAATAGTTGGTAACAAAGATTAGTGATGAACTGAGGGTATGAATACCCAGATTTGATAAGTATGATAATGATGTTGTTGAGAGATGTGAACTTTCAAGTAATGAAATGAGGGACTAAGATCCCAATGTCTTATAAAGACTGAGACGTAATTGATGATAATAGAACATGTTTCTTTGTAGAAATTGTCATAATAATTCCTATTTGAGAACTTGACTGATGCTAAAAGAATATACTAATGTACTTAATTAATCAAGTGAAATCATATCATGTAGAGCCCTGACCATAGATCCATCAGTGTCAGTATTTACTGATGGTGAAACGGGTTGCTCCTCGGCAAAACCCAGAATGCATATTTTTGAATACGTGGGGGTTGATGGGTGAACATATCGTTACGTCCTAATGAGGGAATTGATGGAAGGTAAACATCAAACCTCTCAATCCTTCATTATTTGTACCAGGATGGATGTATCACGAATCTCCCGATGATTGGGATAGATGTAGTACACATCTCCCAATAATATTAATGTTAGATCAATGGAGGTAAACATGAAATCTCTCAATTGCGAAGAGAGTACAGCAGCCACTGTAACTCTATAGAGAAGATGCCACTATACCCTGGAAAGCTATGTAGCAGAGACATAAGATGTCATGCATGTGGTCTCGCACTAACCGAGATGTGGGAGGTCTTCGAATCCGGCTCTTCCATTGACCTTGTATGGTACCGATTTTGACTTCGCAATGGTCAGTTGGAGTATGAGCGGTATACCTCATCTCCTCAGGTCATAAGTGTGATTGTAAAATGTAATCAGCAGTATAGCATGTTTGCTTAAGGATTGAATATGGAAATTCATTGGCTAATGTTACATTTCTTTTATGCATCTCTAGTTGATAGATGTTATTTATCTCTTTATATTCATTGTAAAATGTTCTCCTTAGGAAAGGAGATTACTTCACTCTGTTCATACAATGATTAATACTGTTGTTAATATATAAGAACTCCTGCTCAGTTTTATTCTAATAAAATACAATAATAATGTTTTGGCAAAGAGTTATATCTCTCACTGGGGAAATTTTCAATTGTCTCACCCCCATGGGATCCAACATTTTTAGGTGGATGCGGATAGGGAAATAGAATCCCCACAACAGAGAAAGGATAGTATCAACAGGGACAGCAATGAGATCTCAGGTGGAGATATTGTCTGTCAAGTCATATAAATAGTAGTTCTATGTGTCGTCTCTGTACTCTCAGGTCCTCAGAGTCAGTAGATAGTGCATTTATCTTTGATCTGAGATTTTGGCTTGAATGCCTCGAGGTTTTATGTTTTTGATGTATAGTTTGGCAAAGCAACTATTGTATGTAATCCTCGGGTAGAGATGGTACATGGAATGTACTTGCGAACTAGAATGTATATGTAATACTTTGGTTCTTGTTATAAGAGTTTCCTAGAATTGGATCTCTTTGCAAAAAGTTTTAATTTTTAGTGATTTTTGTTAATCCGCTGCTAATGTTTAATTCCACTTAATCAATGACGATTTGTTTATCGGTCACTACAAGTTTGGTATCAGAGCTCTAGGTTCACTGAGTCTACAGAGACATAGTATTAAGGTAGTAGAGTCTGTTCTAAGTGTCTTCCAGTCTATCTGATAGTGACTTCTGCTCATATAGGAGGAGAAGAAGAACTTGAAGATGTCTGGATCACACAAAGAGCATGATGCTGAGAGCAGCACTGCTGCACCAGGAAGAGGTATAGGGGATCAGAGCAGAGAAGAACATATACCTACGCATCCCTAGTTTGACCTAGCCATGATAGAGAGACCAGCTTTCCCTGCTCTGTTTGAGCAATTTAGGACAACTATGATGCATATAGTAGATCATGCATTGACAATGCAACCTAGATTACCAGCCCCCAATAATGAAGTTCTGGACTTAAACTGAATATGTGCTCAACCTCAGCCTGACGAATCAATAAATAGTGATGGAAGGAATAGGTTACAACGTGAAAGTAGGGTTTTCTATAAGTGTAGGCAGCCTGGACATATTAGAAAGTATTGTCCAGAAAAGAAAAATAAGGTGAGGGTTGAGAAAAGGCCTATCCAAACCCAGGAATAGAGGCCTAGCAGTTCCAAAAAGGGAAAGTTCTTGGCACCACCAGTACAGCCAATGTCTAATACACCAAGGTAGTGGCTACCCGGAAAGGGTAAAGAACCTTCTAGACCACATCTAAAGCCCAAAATTTGCTATCAATGTAGACAGGTAGGACATCTGGCAAGAAATTGCTCAGCCAAAAATGTTATGGTGAATCAACCCCTGAGGCAGAGTCAGTAGGACTCTCATAAGCAATGGTCTAGTGATAGCACACGAGGATGAAGACAGGCATCCCAAGCTAGTTCATCTGTATATAATAACAGAAAGCATAGTCAGCAACCAGCAATGGCAAGATTCTATGATAAGAATCAGCCTGAGGTAATGAACAATCCACGAATCATGATAGGTTAGACGAAATAATGTCATTCTAATATGTCATTTTATGATTCCCTAAGTTAAATTGAGAAAATAGTTGATTGATCTTTCCTTGATTAGTCCTATGAGGACTTACATTTTGTACAATAACATTATAGATGTTTCATATTGTTCTTACCTCTATGAAAAAGGATGAGGTATAGAAGAGATGCCTGGATAAAATCTAGGAATGTTAAATCTTATGCTTGTGATAATATGAAAAGGAAGGAATATGATAGTATACAAAGTGAATACTACTTAATCTCAATATTTATATACCATGGCCAGGTATACAACTATTGATGATAAAGTGAGTATGGAAACTCCTAGATTGTTATCTTTTTTATTGCTCTGATCAAGTAGTCATTCTGAGACAATCTAATGAGTATCATGAAATTAGAAATACGGAATGGAAAAACGTGTCATATCCTAAGAATAAGAAAGAGAAATATGAAATAATCCTAGATCAGTATGTGTGTATCAGGAAGTAAAAAGTATACTCCTCATAAGATAAGAATGAGAATGATGGAGGTGATCCATGTTCGATAAAGTTTGTGTATACAATAAAGATCTTTTCCCATAATGAGGAAATGGGAAATGTGATGAAATCATAAGATGCTCATGAACATGTTAGATAATAACAAAGAAAGGAATAATGTCATGTGATCATCCTTAAAAATTCATGTGTAGAGTGAAAGGAACCTAGGATGAGACAAAGAGTAAATGATTCATGAATTGTTGAAAACTCATGAAATAATAAAAAGAATATGATCCCTTACTTTCTTTCCTTTCGGGGACATGGCAATTAAGTAAGTTTTAAGATACTTGTTGTGCATAAGATAAAAATGTTCATGTGATGGATACTTAGAAAAGTATCAGTTTATCTTGGACTTTGGTTCCTAGGTGAAGATATATGTAACAAGTAATGTCCCCAGATGAAAGGAAGATAAATATGTGATGTGTTTTCAACACATGTGATAGATACCAAGGTAAGAGATTCTGGTATCTAAAAAATATCAAATGGTTTATGTTGGCTACCTGGAATGGTCAATAATGAAATTAGTTTAATTATACATAAAAGAATGTGAACATCATATGTTAGGGGTTTATGCTTTGCATAAACATAACAATTAAAGATATCTTTAAAACAAATTCTTAATTGATAAGTAACTTCTCTTTATGATGAGAAAATGTATAACTAATGAGATAGTGGTACCCAGTAACAAGGAATCCTAGTATTATGTCAAGTACATTAGAAGGCACAACCGAGGTATGAAAAGACTTATAGTCCCAAGAGGGTGACAAAACATAATTGTGATCATGAAAGTGAAATGCTGAATTAAATAAGGAGCATGGGAGACTCCTCAGAAATAAGAATCTATCACATGAAACTATAAATTAAGAAAAAGTGTTACCTAACACAGAATTAATTCCACAGTTATAATGAACAGGACAGTGGAGTATGTGTCCCGTGTGAACCATTCTATGATAAACTTGTGTGGAATAACCTTGTGTTGATCAAAGCTTTATGATGTCTCCATAACAATGAAATGTTATGTGGAGACTAGATAGTATGATGAATTAATAATATCTATCTTCCTTTATCTGGGATTTCGAGGACGAAATCCTTATTAGGGGTTTATAATTTGTAACATCCCTGACTTGGGATATGCCTTAACCTTGGAAGTTTTGCTTAAGCAAGTTAATTAGATCATTAATTTTATATTGTGAAAAGTAATCAAGGCCCAAGACAAACCTATGTTTCAATTTTGGTCCTGTTTGAATAATGTTGAAGCAATGTTTGCTTATTTTGGACTAAAGTGCAATTTACCCAATATGAGGGGCTAACTTGCAAATGTTACATGATAAATGTTCCTCAAGTGTTGAAGCATCATGAGAATGAAGATGATGAAGGGTCATGTCTTTCATAAGCATGAGTACCAAGAAAGAGTTGATAAAGCAATACTTGTGCATTAAAACCTAGTTTTGGTGTAATGTGCAATTTACCCAAAACCTAGGGTTCAATGTGAAAATTAACACTTCAAAATAGTCCTTAATGTTTCTTGGTATCCTGTAGAGCAAATAAAATTAGAGGGGCATCTCATTTGTACCTCTTTGAAGGAGAGAGAATCTTGATATTAAAATAATCAAGATTTAAGCATAATTGGAACCCTAATTCAATTTAATGCAAAAATAATTATGTTAATTGGATTGCCCTTCAACCAAAATTGTGTTGGTTGAAAATAAAGAAGTGTGTAAATCATTTTTTCCTTGCAAAGTCAATGGAAATATCTACGTGAGTGGAGAACCCACTCACATTAAGAAAAGAAAAAGAAATATTCACTAACTTATGGATATTAGTATTATATGATTTAAGGTGCTTAATTCGCTTTTCTTTAAATCATGGATAATGGATAGGAATTCGGAGGTGAGAAATATATCTTTGCATGCAAGGAATTGAGGGGGGGGAGGTGGCACCAATTTTGGAATTAAAAGATTTCTATAAGGCATTTTCTCTCTCATTGATTTCCTTATAAAAACACCTTCTACAACTCAAATCAAAGGCTTTTTTGAATCCACTTCTTCTCTTTGCTTGCAAAACGACCAAGGGAGCTTTGGGGGATCAGGAGGACGACCCCCAACCTGTTGGTAAGCTTCTTGACTTCCTTTCACCTTAATTCCATGGTGGAAATCGAAAATCAATGCATGATTTCTTCTTATCTCGATCCCATCTTCAATTCTAACCATTCCTTTTCACTCAAAGCTTGAGAACGAGCCTTGGGATAGTGAAAGGATTTGTATCCACCATTTTTTATGTGAGATTGAATATTTGAAGCTCAATTTGAGGTGGGTTTTATAACTTGAACCCTTACTATTGTTATTGCATTCAATTCCTTATCAATTGTTGATCATTTGTTCTTTTCAAAATTCACTTGATCAAATCAATAGAACCACCATGAAAATTACATAAAAATATGAAGGGTCGTAGCTTGATGATGATGAAATCATCCTAAGCACACACCTCAAAAAAATATCCTAGGCAAACGGTTTCAAAAGTTGGAAACCAATCAGTTTCATTGAATTTGGTTAAACGGTTTCAACAAACCGTTAGAAACCAAATGGTTTCAAACCATTTGGAGTGGTTGACCGTTTGCAATGGTTGACCATTTGGAGATCATAGATTGATGTTGATGGTTTAGGACCCATTAAATTCAATTGATTAGTTCCAAAGGGTACATCAGTTGAAGGTTAATCAATTATCAAACCCTAATCGGGTTAAGTGCTGAAATTTCAATTGGTTGATATAAAACTTTGGGTTGATTAACCCAAATGGTCTCAAGACCATTTGGAGGTCTAGTGTTGAGTATGGTTGAGTAATTGAAGATCCAGACATATCAAATTGAAATGCAATCAATAGCTAATTTGATGATCAATCCAATGATCTAAACCCTAATTGGATTTCACAAATTTTAATGATGGCATGGGGAAAATGGTCTCAAGACCGTAAGGAGGTTAATCAAGACCGTTTGGAGGTCATACAAATGACTTCAAGACCGTTTGAGGTCAGGTCATATCATAATTTGATGATGATTCATTGATTTCCATTGAATTAGTTCCACAATGTTAATCATTGAAGGTTCCTCGATTTCAAAACCCTAATTGAAGGTTTCTTGATTATAAATCCTAGTTAAATTGGGTTCAAAACCCTAATTGATGGTCCAATTTAAGGATGATTCAATATTTCAATTAATGAATGAATCAAGGATTCATTTGACAGTCGGTTCATTGATTAAAACCTTGAATTTATTAAGTGTTAAAAGACCTTTTTGGTCCATTCGGTTTTGAGAGGGTTTGGACCAAACGGTCTCAAGACCGTTTGGGTCCAAATGATCTCAAACCATTTGGAGACCCAAGTCCATTTGGTTTCAATACACTTCTTGCTTAAACGGTTTCAAGGGAAACTTGCCCAAATGATTTCAAACTGCTTTAGTTCTGAGAGACCAAGACCGTTTGGGGTCTAAGTAATCAAAATCATTTGAGGTACAACTTTGTGGAAACACATCCCACTATCACACAGACAGCGAGGTGTTACGCGAAAATGTGCGAAAATCACCATAACCACAGATTACCAAAAACACGGGTTAATTAAAACCGATTGCGGAAAGCTGATAAACAGAGAAAACTATTACATTTAAGTCCACATCCTGCAAGGAAACAGGTTATACAAACATTTACAAGCCTTGATATGTGTCCACTGCTTAGAGAAACAACTGTCTTGTCATCACATGAGTTCATCACCTATTTATATGTACACAAAGGCCCACATCTGGCCAGCAGCAGGATATACAAAGGATCAACAGTTATACATCGTGAAACAACATCAAAACGCTCCCAAGGACCTGAGAGTACAGGGATGACTCTAGTGCTCTACTACAAAACAACCAAAACAACAACATATCCATAACTTGCCTTCTATTGCTCTTCTTACTGCTCGGCCGCAACTCCGCAACCACCACCATGCCTAGCTCGACTACCTAAAAAAGGTTATAAACCAGTGGGGTGAGAAACACAGTCCCAGCGAGAAACATAACTCCCCACCGAAACTACAAAACCTCAGAAAGATAAAGCAACAAAAGCAGATGACTGATAAGAGGTATAACAAGAGCAGTTATAAAGTAAAGTTGTTCATACTATCAGGCTTACCAGAAGTACGAAAGGCATATACCCAAGTATTTCTTTATGGAACACGATTAACAAGACAAGATTTATAAGGTCTTACCACATTTCATGAGGAACATATAAGTAATTGCAGGTCTAACAAGATTAACTACACAAGCAAGGCCTCAACCAATGTTTTGTGTTTTGCCTTATGCAGTAAATACTATTCGGCTGGATTATGTATTATTATGCCCTAAGGAAGTGAGCTGTACCGCTCAAATCCAACCTTCGGTTGCGAAACCCAAGTCGGTGCCATACAAGGTCAATGGAAGAGTCGAACTCCACAACCTCCCACCTCGTGGTCAGTGCAAGAGAGCCAAAGCAGGACCGCAGTCTCATGCTTAAGTGGCCTCAGCCACAGGGTCAGCTCCATAGGCTACCCTTCCTCTAGCCCACCTCAGTACAGGTCACGACACTAGTGTATCTGAGCCACGGGCATGTTCACCGTGCTCTGGGCCATGAACGCATTCATGCTTTATCATTATGAGCCATGGGCCTGTTCACCATGCTATATATATATATATATATATATATATATATATATATATATATATATATATATATATATATCCGAGTCTACAACCATAGCTGCACTCGATTCCCTCTCTATTTAAGGCTAGGAGAAACCACACATATTCAACAATATGCACTTCTAGGTTAACTCGCAGGAGAACCTGTTTCACCATCACCAGCTACTGACGATGATGGATCTATGGCCAGGGCAAACTACATGATTTGTTCCAATGTGATTAGTCAGTATATTTTAAGTGTATTGCAAGATTCCACCAAGTTATATAACATGCAAACTATAACAAGAATAAACAGCATGAAACTTAATATTATGCTTTTACTGTAATAAACATCATCTTGATCCATCACAAGGATTCAACATTACATGTTACCACTTGGCCTCTTGCCAATCATATAGATCCATGCTCAAGGATCATCACATTGCCATGGGATCTCAATCCCTCATCACATACTGCCACCGCCTCTCAAGGCTTACAACATCATCATGGGATAGCAATCCCAAGTACTTTAGCCAAACACATCATACATGTTATCTCATCATTAAGAGTAACTATCAAAGCAATTGTTACTCATCATATATACCTCATAGCCTTTTACTTGGCTATGCATCACCTGCATGATTAGTATACACAATAATCATGGATTAACCAGAAAGATCATATTATTGATATATGTCAGCATTAATGATTAGGTACTGCAATCATAGATACAGTTCATGCAAAGCAATCTTATATGCTTACCATTTCTTAGCATTATCCATATCATCAAGATGATCAAATACATATGTAATGTTAAGTTACATAGATGAGCTCTACCATAACGATTACCATCAAGCATATCAAGGGACACCATCATGACTAAACGTGATAGCAGGAACAATGTCTAACATATCTTTATCCATAAGGAACAAGACCCTCACTAGAAACACCCACTACCCTCACCAAAGGTAGTATCGGGCAGGGTACTCACCCTATCACCCACCACATAACGGTCAGCACATGAATCGTCCAAGCACACCAGCTCCTATCGGCCAAGCATAAGGGTGTAACGTGCAACGCTGCGTCATGCACGGTGCGTTATGCATCAGGGAATCAAGCATGTCGTGCAGCCATACCTATCGTGCACCTCAAGACGGGCAATGCTGCGTCAGGTTAACAAGGAAACAACGATCAAGAAGCCTATCGGGCGACTGAGCCCAAGGGCGTGCCATGCAAGGTGTAACGGGCAACACTCTGTCGAGCATCATGGTGTCGGGCAACACAGTGTCATGCTTAGCTATCCAACCAAAACCTATCGGCCAACACACAGGGCAAGGATTAACGCGACGCTCATTCACATCACTACCAACTAGATGACAAGCTTGATGCGATGATTTTGAGTCGCATTTATAGACCTGTTTGATATGTGTTTTATGCTTTTATTAGTCATTTTTATGGTTAATGTGGCATAATTCATCCACTTTGGTCTTTGCTACTATTTTATGTCAAATCCCCTTTATTTCATCTATTTGAGCATTAATTGTCAAATTATTATTATTTGTGTGAATTTATGTGATCTTGTGTTTAAATTTCAGGCCAAATGAGTATTTGCTTCCGTCGATACCATCGACGGAAGTCGATACCATCGACATGATCACAGGTTGCCAGCCGAAAGGAGCAGCAAAGCGTCGATACTATCGACAGGGATGTCGATGGTATCGAGATACCATCAACTTGCTCACGAGGAAGCAGTCGATAGTATCGACACCAAGTCGATACCATAGACGCACGGAGGCTACAGCGACGCAAAACGACAAAAAATGACGTCTACAGGAAGTCGATACCATCGACCCGCATCGATGGTATTGAGACTACATCAGGCACTCGGACAAAAGGAAAGAAGGGCGGCCGCTACTACAGTGGGTCGATACCATCGACTCGCGTCGATGGTATCGACACCGTAAGATATGAGTTGGCTTCCTAATGATCTCAATCGGACGGCTACGGTTAATTAGCGACCTAATAACCGAGATATACCTATTGACGGCCGCCTAGAAGTAAGGAGGATCACGTGAGCCATTGCACGAGTACCGAGGAGCGGTAGAGAGGAGAACGGAGGCTAGAAGCCCATACCAGTTGATTCGGACGCCGCAGAAGACAGATTTCACCACCGAAAGGCGGGAGAGCACGTGTTCTACGCAAAGGATCAATCGGTTCTTCTCTGTTCAGGGGTTTTCCCTTCCATTCCACGTTTTTCACATGTTTTCCCCTAATTCTACCATGTACTTGTGTGAGATGAATATGTGGGGTTAATCCCCTTCATCTTTAGGACCGGGAGTAGCCCGGGGATTCATTGTATGACAATTTTATAATAGTAATTCATATTTTATCTCTTAAATCTGTGGTATAGTTTCGTTTTCTCCATATATTGTTATGTTTGATCACCATAATAATAACCTAATGCCTTTAATCACTTTGAAAGAAGGATTAACGGCTGAAAAGAGACGGAATCTACATTAATCGATAAATCCCTTGACCAAGGTGGTGTAAAATTAATGGTGGATACTGAGAGATCGTTCATAATGCACCTAGTTTAGGGTATAGGTTACTACGACGGTAGAACCGACCTAAACCTAGGTAGTGAATTGCACCACGACAGTGGGTAATTCTATTTTCAGGCCACTACCCGGATAGAGAGATAAAATTGAGGCATTATATAAAATCTAATACAATGAAAACCCGCGGTGAAACCGCAATCCTAAAGATACCCTTTTGAATTGATTAAATCAACATTTAATCGATCATTTGTTTTGTTTTGTTTTTATTTTCTTTTAATTTTGACAACAACCCTCAATTTGTTAATCGGCTTAGCTGATCGCAAATAGTTAGTAGGAGTCTCCAACAAATCCCAGTATCCCTGTGTTCGACTTGGGCCTCACAAAGGCATGTACTACTCGACGCGTTCACTTGTGTTTTAGCGCACAATAAAATTGCGTCAAGTTTTTGGCGTCGTTGCTGGGGATACGGCGAATTGTTGGCACTTTGAGTGCTACGAGCGTCCATTCTAGGCCACTTTATTTTTTTTATTTTAGATTGAAACAACTTCAAATATTTCTAAATTTTTCGATAATTTTTATATACTCGTCATAGCACTGTACTGAACTCGAACTTTCTTATTTCAGGTATTGTGCATGGTGCAGATGCGTAGTACTGACTACGCAGGTCGCGCACCCGAGGTTCCGTTGTCGGGACCTGTGGACAAGGAGTATCACGAGCAAGAGCAACAAGAAGAGGTAGATTCCGAACTTGAACAGGAAGAGATGGCCGAGCCACAGACTATATGGGAGAAGATCAAGGCTTCATCCTCATCAGCTTCCAAAGGGCCTATAAAGAAGCAGGCAATCAACATACCTACATATAAGATTGATCCGGCGTTGATAAATCTGGTGAAGTCAAATTCTTTTCATGGGCTTAAGAATGAGGATCCCGTCGCTCACATCAGCCTGTTTGTTGAGAACTGTGACATGTTAAAAATGGATAGGTTTCCACATGATGCATTGTATCTCAAGCTTTTCCCGAGTTCATTGGCGGGGGTGGCACGAGAGTGGTTACACAATTTAGATGATGAGTTCGTGGAGTCCTGGGACCATATGGTGGAGGTCTTCTTCGAGAGGTTCTTCCCTCCTGAGAAGACTAACGACATGATCCGGAAGATTCATAATTTTACCCAACAGGCCGGTGAGACATATTCTGAGACCTGGGAGAGATTTTAGGTCATGCTGAGGAGGTGCCCACATCACGGGCTGGATAAAGAGATGCATGTGAAGATCTTCTATTTTGCTCTCTCCGAGCATGATAGGAGTAATCTGGATTCCGTTGGGTCAGGATTTTTTTTGAACAATACCGACACCAGATGCTGGGAGATACTAAAGAATATGGCTAGAAAGCAGTCATGGGGTGAGAGAGAAAGAGGCCCGGTAGAGCAAGCTCGAGTAGCAGGTGAGTCCAAGGCAATGAAAGAGTTGAATGAGAAGATGGATCTTCTCACAAAGAAGCTACTGGAAAAGGAGGATAACGAGTCTGGTGATGAGGCTCAAGTCAAATACATGAGACAACAACAAGGTTACAGGAACAATGATTATTCATGGAGAAAAGACAAAAAGTTCTCGTGGAAGGATCGAAATAATTTTCTGCAGGATCCGGATGCCAAGCCTTCGCCAGTCGCAGAAGACAAGAGCACGGAGCTGCTCAATCAGGCTATAAAGCAAAATCAAGAGCTAATGAATACATTTGGCCAGCAAATCAAGCAGCAAGGGGAGTACATGAATCAATTCGGGCAAACATTGCAGAGCCATGGGGCTCAAATGAGGACCATTGAGACATATATGGCACAGATGGCAGCCGAGATCGCCAGTTTGAAGAAACTGGCACATCCAGGTTTTCCGGGGAATACCAATTTTCCCGGGGGAAACCAGCAAGCAAAGGCTATTCTGCTTAGAAGCGGCAAGAAAGTGTTGAATCCAAGAGCTGAGGAAACAAGCACACCACAAGCTGAAGCAGGAGGTGAAACCAATGAGGAGCAGCCCGCACCAGTCACAGGGTAGGTTGAGGACACAGCCGTGGATGATACTGAAGAACAGGTTGCAGAGGAGGAACCTCAGAAAAAGACACCTTATGTGCCACCTCATCAAAGGGCACAAGCAGTGCTAAGGCAAGGAAGGCAGATGCACAATTCAAGAAGTTCTTGGACAATTTAAGGAAGCTTTCAGTCAATATCCCTTTACTGGAAGCCATTGAGCAAATTCCTTCATACGAGAAGTTTCTAAAAGACATCATAACGAAGAAGAGGAAAATTCCAGATACAGAGGTCGTCGTGCTAAAGGAGCAAGTGAGTGCCTTCATCATGGGCACTTTGCCGCCAAAGAGGCAATATCCAGGGTGTTTTAACATTTCTTGCTATATTGGGAAGGTTAAATTCGGTGAAGCGTTATGTGACTCAGGGGCAAGCATCAACTTGATGCCCCTTTCGACATTCAAAAGCTGGGATTGAAGGAGTCACGGCCAAGCAATATGACGATTCAATTGACAGATAACTCTGTGGTGAAGCCTTATGGAATCTGTGAAGATGTGTTAGTAAAGGTGGATAGGTTTGTCTTTCCGGTAGATTTTGTGGTCATGGAGATGCAGGATGAACATGACAATGAGCTGTTACTTGGATGTCCTTTCCAAGCTATAGCCGACATGATCTTAGAGATGGGGAGAGGTCGCTTAACCTTGGGCATAGCCGATGACCGCTTTGAGATGGTCATGCCTTCTAGTACTGTTTCATCTAAAGAAAAGGAACAATGCAATATGGTAAAACATTTGGATAGTAACATCTCACTCTGTCTTGGGAAGCCATTTCTGGACATGGCTCATGTGATGAGCAAGGTGGACAATGGAACTTTGGCTGTGGATATCATGGAGCAGACCAAAGTAGTTTCTCTGTGCAAAGATGTCAGATTCCCAAATGATGAGGAGGAGGACATTTCGCCTTCCATGGAAGATGATGTTATTGCTGTTTCTATTCTTGACGCATATCCGGAATTACCATTGGAGGCTTGTTTGGTAAATATTACACATGATTGGATGAGGAGCAAATCACTCAAGGAGTGCGCCAAGATGCTCCAGATGCTTCCATGCTTCTATGCGAGGCATTATGAAGATCTAGGTGAACTTCCCCCGCCACTTCAATCATCTTTGATGAGTCCACCGGATCTAGAATTAAAGCCGCTGCCCCCGCATCTCAAATATGTCTTCCTAGATGAGGAGGACAAGTTACCAGTGATCATATCTGCTTATTTGAGTGCGGAAGAGGAAGACCAACTGTTGATAGTGCTGAAGAACCACCGGGGAGCTTTTGAGTGGTCCGTTGCAGATATTAAGGGGATTTCCCCTACTCTATGTCAGCACAAGATTCGGCTCGAGGAGGGATCCAAGCCCGTGATTCAACCTCAATGATGTCTCAATCCAAGCATGATGGAGGTTGTGAAGAAGGAGGTCATTAAACTTCTTATTGTAGGTATTATTTATGCAATATCAGACTCGACATGGGTGAGTCCCACACAGGTAGTCCCTAAGAAGGGGGGAATTACTGTCACCCAAAATATGTTGAATGAACCTGTCACCACCCGATTGGTAACCGAGTGGCGAGTGTGTATTGATTACCGCCGTTTGAATGCCTCCACGCTAAAGGATCACTTTCCTTTACCTTTCATTGAATAAATCCTAGAGCGTCTTGCCGGCCGATCGCACTTCTGTTTTCTTGACAGATACTCGGGGTACAACCAGATCTCGATTGATCCTTTGGATCAAGATAAATCTACCTTCACTTGCCCCTATGGTACTTTCGCATATCGCCGAATGCCTTTTGGTTTATGCAATGCACCTGCGACGTTTCAGCGTTGTATGCTCGCCATATTTTCTGACATGGTCGAGCGCTGTCTCGAGGTTTTTATGGATGACTTTTCGGTGTATGGTGTATCGTTTGATGAATGTCTCTACAATTTGGACAAAGTTCTACAGCGCTGTGAGGACACACATTTGGTCCTCAACTGGGAGAAATGTCACATGATGGTGACTGAGGGGATAGTGCTAGGACACAAGGTGTCTAGAAAAGGTTTAGAGGTAGATCCGGTCAAAATTGAAGTCATTTCCAAGTTGCCCCCACCAAATTCTGTTAAAAGGGGTAAGAAGTTTCTTGGGACATGCCAGGTTCTATCGTCGATTCATAAGAGATTTTTCTAAAATTGTGAAACCTCTATCCGAGCTTTTAGAGAAAGATGTTGTTTTTTATTTTAATGACAAGTGCCTACATGCATTCAACGTGTTAAAGGAAAAAAAGATTTCCGCATCGGTTGTTGAAACGCCAGATTGGACGAAACCGTTCGAACTAATGTGTGACGCTTCGTACTTTGTGGTAGGAGCTGTATTGGGGCAGCGGGTGGACAATAAAACCGCCGTGATTTTTTACGCTTCAAAGACTTTGAATGACGCCCAATTAAATTATACAACTACCGAGAAAGAATTACTCGTCGTTGTTTTTGCTTTTGAGAAATTCCGGCAGTACTTAGTTGGATCTAAGGTAGTTGTATGGACTAACCATGCCGCAATTAAATACTTAATGGAGAAAAAAGATGCAAAGCCTAGACTCATTAGGTGGATTTTTCTCTTACAAGAATTCAACATCGAAATCAAGGATAAATCTGGGATTGAAAATGTTGTTGCTAATCATTTGTCTAGGTTAGAAAGGGTGGATGAAAAAGATTTACATATACCCATAACCGAGACATTTCCGGATGAACAGATTTTAAAAATTAACTCTAAGGATCTGTGGTTCGCTGAGATTGTAAACTATTTGGATTGTGGGATCATCCCAGAGGATTGGTCATATCAAGAGAAGAAGAGATTCTTCTATTCTTTGCGGTATTATTTTTGGGATGACCCGATTCTTCTTAAATAATGTAGGGATGGTATCTTGCGCATGTGTGTGCCTGAAGTGGAGTATGAGAGCGTTTTACGTCATTGCCACCCATCACCTACGAGAGGACACCACGCCAGCTCACGCACGACAGCTAAAGTTTTGGAAAGAGGCCTTTATTGGCCAACCTTGTTCTGAGATGCCTACGTGTTTGTAAGGCAATGTGATTCCTGCCAACGAGCCGATAATATCTCAAAGAGACAGGAAATGCCCCTGAATGTGTTTCAGGAAGTGGAGGTATTTGATTTGTGGGGCATAGACTTCATGGGACCCTTTGTGTCCTCAAATTCCAATTTATATATCTTGTTAGCAGTTGATTATGTGTCGAAGTGGGTGGAAGCAATACCCACAAGGACTAATGATTCCACTGTAGTGTGCAGATTCGTGAAAGAAAATATTTTCTGCAGGTTTGGGGTGCCCCGAATGATAATCAGTGATGGGGGTACGCATTTTAGGAATCAAAAATTCTCTACATTGTTGAAGAAATATGGGGTAAAGCACAACATACGTACCCCATATCATCCACAAACTCAAGGCCAGGTGGAGGTCTCTAACCGTGAAATTAAGAAGATTTTAGAGCGTACGGTGGTGTCCACGAGGAAGAACTGGAGTGCCCTACTTACAGATTCTTTGTGGGCATACAGGACGGCTTATAAAACACCTATAGGCACCACACCTTTTAGGTTGGCGTATGGCCGGGCTTGTCACCTACCAGTAGAGTTGAAGCACAAGGCACATTGGGCGCTAAGAAGGCTAAATCTGAGTTACAATGAAGCAGGAAGGAAGAGATTGCTGGAATTGAATGAGTTGGATGAGCTACGGATGACGACGTATGAGAACGCACGGATATACAAGGAGCGCACAAAGCTGATCCACGACCGGCACATCCAATTACGCACGTTCAAAAAGGGAGACGGTGTTTTGTTGTTCAATTCACGACTCAAGTTGCATCCCGGGAAGCTAAAATCCCGGTGGAGTGGACACTTCGTGGTAGAGGAGGTCAAACCGCACGGCGCGATCTTAGTGCGTGATGGTGATACCACGTTCTTGGTAAATGGACAAAGGTTGAAGCTCTATTTTGGTGAGAACTACAAGAGGAAGGTGAATGAGGTCAAACTCATTTCCGTTCCGGATGCATGAGGTGCCGAAAGCCGTCTAGCCTAAGACGTTAAATAAGGGTGCTTGTTGGGAGGCAACCCAACCATTGGTACCTTAGTTTAGTTCATTTACATTCATAGTTTAATTTGTTTTTACTTAGTTTTTCATGTAAAAAAGATACCATGATCGGTGTGTTCTTTGTGCAGGCTGGGACAGAGTCGATACTATCGACGAACTGGTCGATGGTATCGACCATGGAACAGATTGACGAATGCAGATTTCGCACTCGTCGATACCATCGACGGCCTCGTCGATGGTATCGACAGACCTACCGGCAGATCGAATAATAAATGTCGATGGTATCGACATGCCAGTCGATACCATCGAGATATATGAAGATTTACAGAAGAAATCGACTCAGTAAAGTCGATACCATCGACGGGCGTGTCGATGGTATCGACACTACCAAGTGAAAATGGCGGCGGCCGGTCTCGCGAGGATTTACCCTAATCAGGATAGTCGATACTATCGACCCGAGTCGATGGTATCGACCATCCACGTCACCGATCCGTGCAAACAAATCAACGGCAATCGCGGCTTCCACGTCATCGATCCGGGTGCAGCATCGATACCATCGACCCATGTCGATGGTATCGACACGTCAGTGATCCGGGTTTCAAGATCCAGCCATCGACGACCGTCGATACTTGCGATGGGGGTGGATAGCATTGAAACGTGTCGATATCATCGACTCGCGTCGATGGTATCGACGAGTCAACAGTGGCGCCGGCCAAGTCTATATAAGGAGATTCATTACATCATTTGACGTCACACCTTCAGAGTGATCTTCTTCCTTTGCACCGAGCACTCCCCCGAGCCGTCCAAGCTTGAAGAACATCAGCACCGAGCGACGGTCTTCATCGAGCGGAGATTCAATTCTCCATTCTTCACCGAGCTCTCTTTCTAATCCCCAATTCTCGTCGCCAACATGGTGAATGTGACCGGAGCTTCTTCCTCACGCACGACTCCGCCGGAATTCGTGCCACCACCGCCATCATCGATCGCACGTCTCCGCCTTGTCCATCCTTCATCGGAGGTCCGGAAGATCTATGAGGAGATCATGCGGAGGAAGATAGAGCCCACCCGGTATGTGGACCGGGAGATGATCTGAGATCTCAGATTTGAGGCCAACTTGGCCTATGTTCTGAATGGGTAGGCCCGTCACACACTGATAAGGCCTGGTGAGCTGGAATTTCACCAAGATGGCCAGCCGTTCTTCGGTGACTGGCCCACGTACAAGGAATTGGTGGCGGAATTCATGGCGTCGTTGGGTCATTGGACGTCTGTGTCGTGCCCAACGACATAATAGCTACCGATCATGAGTGGATCCAGGGTCAGGTGTAGTTCCAGTTATTCAACATCGACTACACCATGACACTCCGACAATTCAACGCGATCTTCAACTGGAACCATTCGCAGTATGACTAACGGTGGCTGGACAACCGCACCGACTATGACACAATCTTTTCCGAGCTGGTGACGGTGCCGTAAGGAAAGTCAGTGAGCTACCACATTGCCGCGGTAGCCGATTTCGAGCACCCTTTCGTCCGGGTCTTGCACCGGATGCTCAGTTCCACACTTTTTGCTCGGGGTGATCTCGCCCTCAGCAAGTTTTAGGGGTTGGACCTATTCTTTCTGTATAAACTCCTGAAGAAACAAGAATGCAAGTGGGGTGCTTTCTTTCTACAACAAGTATTGGACATGAAGAGGAGTACGAGGAAAGCGATGATTCACTTCGGCGGGCTCATCACCAAGCTGGCTTCATACCTTGGCTTGAATTTCCAGACCCTCACTCCTCTATCTACTAGGAACAAGGTAAACTTGCAGCATTTGCATAGGTCCAATCTGCTACTTCTCCGAGATGGCGTGGCGTTTGCACATTGCCACGTAAATCAAGCATATCAAGAATGTTCTCTTCCCGATCCCGTTTTCAACATAGAAGGTGCACAACATTTCCGATGGCCAATCATAGCCATTGCAGACTCCAATGAAGAAGGCGGCGACGACGGAAATGATGACGCGACTGAGGAGAACGAGGAGGCATTCACACCTCTTTGAGCATGAGTGGCACCACGGAAGCGTCCTCGGATGCATCTGGGTGCATCTTCATCATCTCAGCCTACTCCTCCACCACCACCGCCCTCCCAGCCAAGCGAGGATGTCTATTCCATGCAGGGCATGTACACTATGTTGCACGATATACAGCAGTCACAGCAGCAGCACATGGTGATGTATACCGGTATTCAAGACACTACGAACCAGATACTGGATAACCAAAGGGCGATGTTTGAGAATGAGCGTCTTCTCCTTGACAACCAACAACAGATACATGATCGGTTGTATCAGATGGAGACGCAGCAGGAGCCCTTCTACGACCACTATTGGAGCCAAAATTATTTTGGAGGTTATCCACAACCTCCACCCAGGGCCCAGTTTGATCCAAGCTTCCAGGGGGAGTATCCTTCTTGGGACCCCACGGCTCCACAGTACCCGCCTCCACCACCACAGGAGTGATACGGTATCACTGTTCCATTCTTTAAGTTTGGTTTTGACTATGAGGCCATAGTCGGATTCAAGCTTAGGGGGGTAGTTGGAACAACTTTATCTTTTACTGTTTTTAGTTTTTCACTTTATTGTTTTTATTCTTGTTATTTGTTCTTGCAATTTTAGTTTTTATAGGATCCACATGTTATCTAGTGTAATCGTGGATGTCATAAAGTTGTGTCATCACGTCAATAGTGCATGGGAAAATCAAGGGAAGTTGAAAATTTTTGTGTGTTTGGAAAGCTTGTCTTGTTTAACCTTGGGCACATATCCTACGAAAATGATTGGTTTTGTCAACTTTAAAACAACAATTCACAACTTTAATCCTAATGATTCATGAAAGTGGATGGAAATGGTTGTTTGAGCCTAAACTGACCAAATGGTAATGTGACTTTAATTGGAAGTAGGAGAGAGAAATCTCTTAACTACTACACAAGTCAGTAAGGAGGGACACATAATATCTTTCTAAGGTTCAGTCACCTAGTCTTGTGATCTTTCCACCTCTTCGCTTTTCACAATCCACCTCAAGAATTGGAAGTATTTTACAGTTTTAACCTCTTTGACTACATTGCACGTAGATAGGGCTTGCATTAATTATTTTTCCATATGTTTTGCATACAAAAAAAATGAGAATAGTGATACATGCACAGTACCTTTAGGTGCATGCCATGTAGTTGCAGTCATAATTTTTCATGCATAATGTACATCATGTATCTCAATTTTTCTCCAATGGTGAATTAAATTGTTCTATACCTTCTAAATAGTGCAAATTTCTGAATTAGGAAGAAAAACAAGCCTGATAAAATATTCATTATCAATTATGGATATAAAGGGTTGAAAAAAAAAGAAATGAAAAAATCTGAAAGAAAATCTGCATAATGAAAAAAAAGAGTTATGTAGAAGCAACAAGAATAAGAAGGAGAAAGGAACATAATATCACCTGCATTTTGAGATAATGGAGTACATGATGTAGCTTAAATAGATGTCCATTTCGTTTTGAGATGGATGGTTAGTACATGCATCATTCCACCCAATTTTAGGCATTAGGGCATTTTTGCATGTGCATTTGCATCATTTAGGACATTTTTGTTTTATACATGTTGAAACTATGTAATACTTCCACTTTCTTCCATGAACCACCCATCTTCATCCACCCGTTGCTCAGATTGGTAGGCCACCGTGAATTTCTCCTCACTAAAGTATATCAGGAGAACTGCTTCCATGTAGATGGTAGTTAGGGCGAGCAACATAGTATAGGAGATCACAAGATGCACAATGTCTGAACCGATGAGTTTTATTATGCTAACTACCTTATGTGATAGTGTTCATCAGTTTTGAGGTCAATTTCTTTTATGGATGATTAATGTCACCTTCAGGGTAATTACCGTTCTGTGGTTAGAGAGGGCCGGTATGTGAATGTCCGGTGGGAGTCATATGGGATGTTGGTTGTGGTGTGTTGTTCTTCAGTTGACATTAACAATACTATTATAAGGATTAGTTGCTTGAGGGCGAGCAACGTTCAAGCTTAGGGGAGTTTGATGCGATGATTTTGAGTCGCATTTATAGACCTGTTTGATATGTGTCTTATGCTTTTATTAGTCATTTTTATGGTTAATGTGGCATAATTCATCCACTTTGGTCTTTGATACTATTTTATGTCAAATCCCCTTTATTTCATCATTTTGAGCATTAATTGTCAAACTATTATTATTTGTCTGAATTTATGTGATCTTGTGTTTAAATTTCAGGACAAACGAGTATTTGCTTCCGTCGATACCATCAACGGAAGTCGATACCATCGACATGATCACAGGTTGCCAGCCGAAAGGAGCAGCAAAGCGTCGATACTATCGACAGGGATGTCGATGGTATCGAGATACCATCAGCTTGCTGGCGAGGAAGCAGTCGATAGTATCGACACCAAGTCGATACCATCGACGCACGGAGGCTACAGCGACACAAAACGACAAAAACTGACGTCTACAGGAAGTCGATACCATCGACCCGCGTCGATGGTATCGAGACTACATCAGGCACTCGGACGAAAGGAAAGAAGGGCGACCGCTACTACAGCGGGTCGATACCATCGACTCACGTCGATGGTATCGACACCGTAAGATATGAGTTGGCTTCCTAATGATCTCAATCGGACGGCTACGGTTAATTAGTGACCTAATGACCGAGATATACCTAATGACGGCCGCCCAGATGTGAGGAGGATCATGTGAGCCATTGCACGAGTACCAAGGAGCGGTAGAGAGGAGAACGGAGGCTAGAAGCCCATACCAGTTGATTCGGACGTCGTAGAAGACGGATTTTACCACCGAAAGGTGGGAGAGCACGTGTTCTTCGCAAAGGATCAACCGGTTCTTCTCCGTTCAGGGGTTTTCCCTTTCATTCCACGTTTTTCACATGTTTTCCCCTAATTCTACCATGTACTTGTGTGAGATGAACATGCGAGGCTAATCCCCTTCATCTTTAGAACCGGGAGTAGTTGGGGGATTCATTGTATGACAATTTTATAATAGTAATTCATATTTTATCTCTTAAATCTATGGTATAGTTTTGTTTTCTTCATATATTGTTATGTTTGATCACCATAATAATAAACCAATGCCTTTAATCACTTTGAAAGAAGGATTAATGGTTGAAAAGAGATGAAATCTACATTAATCGATAAATCCCTTGACCAAGGTGGTGTAAAATTAATGGTGGATACTGAGAGATCGTTCATAATGCACCTAGTTTAGGGTATAGGTTACTACGACGGTAGAATCGACCTAAACCTAGGTAGTGAATTGCACCATGACAGTGGGTAATTCTGTTTTCAGGCCACTACCCGGATAGAGAGATAAAATTGAGGCATTTTATAAAATCTAATACAATGAAAACCCGCGGTGAAACCGCAATCCTAAAGATACCCTTTTGAATTGATTAAATCAACATTTAATCGATCGTTTGTTTTGTTTTGTTTTTATTTTCTTTTAATTTTGACAACAACCCTCAATTTGTTAATCGGCTTAGCTGATCACAAATAGTTAGTAGGAGTCTCCAACAATTCCCAGTATCCCTGTGTTCGAATTGGGCCTCACAAAGGCTTGTACTACTCGACGCGTTCACTTGCATTTTAGCGCACAGTAAAATTGCGTCAAATCTCCACACCTCAATGCACAACGACATCAAACCATCCCAAGGCTAAGTGTATCGGGCAGGTTGCTCATCAAGGTGTGATGCCCGACACACACAAAGTAGGAACCAAGGGTGATTCCTACCACCAAACCAGATGTGGTACACAACGCACCAAAGATCAAGGACCTGGGTGTATTGACCAACATAGCCACACTACATGATGACCAAGGCTCTAGGCCAAAGAAGGATGTTGGGCAGCAACACCACCAACATCATATCGGGCAAGACACAACCCGACAGGGTCACCACCAACATCAAGCACAAGGGCACCAAAACCCTAATGGATCAAGAAGATAGCTCACCTCTCAACTATCAAGAGAGAGGGGTCTCGCCAATCCTCTTATCACCAATCGGGAAACACAAGGAACAACCCTAAATGAGGATCACAACCACCACAAAGCTCACCTTCCAAGTCCATGGTGAGAGGAGGGTGTTGCTCAAGCAACTAGAATACAAGCTCACCTCTCAACTTAAACGAGAGAGGGGTATTGCCCATGCTACTAGAACTCAAGCTCACTCCTCTAGACCAAGGAGAGAAAGGATTATTTCTCACCAAGAAACCCTAGAATATAGGTTCGGCCAACAAGGTGCAACTAAGCAAGAAATTAAACTAACATCAAGCATAGCCGATATGATCATAGAAACATACAAGAACATAGAAGATGGCAATGTAGTTAGGGTTAGGGGTTATGTAACTCGCCTAAAGAAAGCTCCAAGCTCCTAGCTCCAAGCACCACCACAAGAAGGAGAGAAAGGCCCTCTAGGGTTCAACCACCACTAGAGGAAGAAGGAGACTCTAAGAAGGATCAACCACCAAGCTTGCAAAAGACGAGGGTGTCGTGCACCAAGGAGAGGAAGACTAAGGAACTAAAGGGATCCTTAGCAAGGGAAAGGAAATGCATATATAGAAGGGGATGGAGGAGAAACCAAGGGAAGGTAAGGAAAGGTGTCGCCCACCTAGGGACACTTGTCCATGAGCAAAGCCACATGCCCTAAACAAATGTCCAAGGCCATTTCCACATGCAAGCATCAAGCACCAAGTGTCCACTAGTGGTGACACAAACAAGGTCAAAGAAGGTCAAAGGGGTCCATGGGCGACACACTTAGGCCAACACAAGCATGCTCTTGCCCGACACAATGTCCAAAGAAGCAAAGGCAAGGCACCACAAGGCCCAACAAGCTCAACCAAGCCCAAAGAAACTCAAGCAACGAGCCCAACCCTTCCTCTCAACACAAGAGGAATCAAAGAGAGGGAGGAACACCACACAAGGTGACATCCTTTCCCACAAACCCTAAACTTTGGGTTAATTGCAAGCTGCACCTCCAACTCTTAACAAAGCACCAACAAACCCTAAACTCCATAGAAGGTGATTAGCAAGCAACAAAGCATCAGGGTTAAGCAAAGTAAACAGGGTAAACCCTATACGGAGGTCAGGGTCCTTACAAGCTAACCCCCTACAAAGGGATTTCGTCCCCAAACTGTGAAGAGAAAAGTGAGGGATACTTCCTCCTCATCTCTTCCTCAAGATCCCACGTGGCTTCCTCAACTCCACGATGATGCCAAAGAACCTTCACAAGAACCAGGTCCTTCCTCTTCAGCTTCTTAACCCTTCTATCAAGGATCATCATAGGACCTTCCTCGTAGGTCACATCTTCATCAAGATCAACCTCATCTGGTTGTATCACTATTCCTGAATTTGGATGACTTTTCTTCAACATATTGACATGGAACACTGGATGTAACATGTGCAACTCTGGCGGCAGCTCTAACTCGTAAGCTACCTTTCCAACACGTGCTATGACCGGGTATGGCCCCATATACATGGGTGCTAGCTTACCCTTCCGGCCAAACCTCAACACACCTTTCCACGGAAAGATTTTAAGATACACTTTGTCTCCTACCAGGAACTCCAAAGGTCGTCGGCGATTGTCTGCATAAGACTTCTGCCTGTCTTGTGCCGCTTTCAACTGTTGTTGTATCACCTTAATCTTTTCTATCGTTTTTTGTACTAACTCAGGACCCAAAAGTCGATATTCACCAGACTCATACCAACACAAAGGAGATCTACACTTCCTGCCATATAAGGCCTCATAAGGAGCCATGTCAATGCTCTGCTGATAACTGTTGTTGTAGGCAAACTCTATCAAACTGAGATGTATGTCCCAACTGCCTAGGAACTACAAAACACAAGCTCGAAGGAGATCTTCTAGAATCCAAATAGTCCTCTCAGACTGTCCATCTATCTGCAGGTGGAAGGCGGTATTGAACCTCAACTGTGTTCCCAACACTCTGTGCAACTGTTCCCAGAAACAACTCATGAATTGAGGACCTCTGTCAGAAACTATCGTCGCTGGCACACCGTGCAAATGCACTATCTCATCCACATATACTCGAGCAAGCTTCTCGGTTGTATATGTTGTCTTCACCGGTATGAAATGGGAAGATTTCGTCAATCTGTCCACTATAACCCAGATGGGATCATGACTCCTAGTTGTCCTGGGTAGACCAACTACGAAATCCATGGTTGTATGATCCCATTTCCACTGTGGTATCGGCAAGGGTTGCAACATACCTGCCGACTTTTCATGTTCAGCCTTGACTTGCTGACATACCGCACACCTAGCCATGAACTCAGTTACATCTTTCTTCAAGCTGGGCCACCAATACAAGTCCTTCAGACTATGATACATCTTGGTGACTCCTGGATGCATAGCATACAATGACGTGTGTGCTTCCTCGAGAACTGACTTCCTCATATCATCAGCATCGGGGACCACCATCCTATCACGATAGAAAACTAGCCCATCCTCGGACTCATTGAACCCATCACGCTTTTTGCTGTCGAACTTTGATCTGATCAACTGTACTATATCATCTGCTTGTTGTGCATCCTTGATCAGTTGTCTCAGCATAGGCTTGACTTGTATTTGTGCTAAAAGTCTAGCTAATAGGGAAACTTCCATCTGCACATTCATCTGCCGCAAGGAAACAAGCATATCCCATCTATGGCATACCAGGGAACTCAATTGTGCCTTCTTTGAAGGAAAAGAAGTAGACTTTCGGTTGAGTGCATCAGCTACCACATTTGCCTTACCAGGATGATACTCAATGGTGCAGTCATAATAGTTGATTAGATCCATCCATCGACGTTGCCGCATGTTCAACTCATGCTGCGAAAAGATGTACTTCAGATTCTTATGATCTGTAAAGATCTAACACACTTCCCCATTAAGATAGTGTCTCCAAATCTTTAATGCATGAACTACCGTTGCTAACTCCAAATCATGAGTCGGATAGTTCTCCTCGTGTTTCTTAAGCTGTCGCGAAGCAAAAGAAACCACCTGATCTTGCTGCATCAGCACACAACCTAAACCTTTCTTGGAAGCATCACAAAAAACAACATAGCCCTTCGCAGGCTCTAGCAGCACCAGTACTGGAGCACTAGTCAGCTTTTCCTTCAACCTTTGGAAAGCTTGCTGACAACTGTCATCCCAGACAAAAGGTACATCCTTTCTAGTCAACTTTGTCATAGGCAACGCAATCGCACTGAATTCCTTGATAAACCTCCGGTAGTATCCTGCCAAACCCAGAAAACTATAAACTTCTGTCGGCGTCTTCGGTTGTTCCCATTCTGCAACAGACTCCACCTTCTTCGAATCTACTTTGACCCCTTCTGCAGATATCACATGACCCAAGAAAGTTACCTCTTCCAACCAGAACTCACACTTACTGAACTTGGTGTACAGCTGATGTTGGCGAAGGAGAGTCAATGCTAGTCGAAGATGTCGCTCATGCTCTTGCTTGTCCTGACTGTAGATCAGGATTGCATCTATAAAGACTACAACAAACTGATCTAGGAACGGACGGAACACTCTGTTCATCAAGTCCATGAAAGCAGCAGGTGCATTGGTTAGCCCAAACGACATAACCACAAACTCAAAGTGACCATACCTCATTCTAAAAGCTGACTTTGGTATGTCATCTGCCTTTATCCTTAACTGATGATATCCCGACCGTAGATCGATCTTTGAAAACACAGTGGCACCACGCAACTGATCGAACAGATCATCTATCCTCGGCAACGGGTACTTGTTCTTGATCGTGACCTTGTTCAACTGTCGGTAATCTATACATAACCTCATCGATCTATCCTTCTTCTTAACGAACAACACTGGATCACCCCAAGGCGACGTACTTGATCGGATGAAACCTTTCTCCAACAACTCTTGCAACTGCTTCTTAAGCTATGCCATTTCTACTGGAGCCATCCTATACGGTGTTTGTGCAACTGGCTGCATACCTGGGACCAAATTGATCTCGAAATATATCTCTCAGGGTGGAGGAACACCAGGGAACTCGTCAGGAAACACATCGGCAAACTCTCAGACAACCGGCACCTCCTTAAGGCTAGGACCTTTTGCATTGGTATCCACAATGGTATCCACAATGTGAGCTAAGAATGCCTCGCATCCTTGTCGTAGCAACTTATCTGCCATCATGGAAGATACTAGACACGTCGGGAGAATCTCCCTATCTCCTTGGAAGATCCACCTCACTCCATCATCCTCAAACACAGCCTGCTTGGAACCACAGTCCAAAATAACCTTATACTTCTCTAAGGCATCCATCCTAAGGATAACATCAAAACCATGCATATCAAGTGGTATAAGATCCACTTGTATGTTGTGTCCCGAAAAAGATAAGACGTAAGATGGACACTCTTCTCGAAGCATCGAGGAACCATCAAGAGGGGTTTCTAACAACAAACTATTCTTCTTACAGCTAACCGGTAAACGACAGTTCTCAAGCATACTATAGGCGATAAAAGAGTGTGTATCACTCGGGTCAACCAGAATAGATATAAGGCAAGAAGAAGACATATCAGAATTAAATAACTACATCTAACATGTCACCACTCGTGGGTTGACTATCGCCTCCGGCTGACTCATAGCATAGAATCGAGCCCTTGCTTTCTGTCCACATCCTCTGCTTCCTTGAGCAGATGATCCCACTTGTGATGGTTGACCACGTCCTCACCCTCTACTATCATTGAGCTACTGTCTATCTGACCTTTGATGATTCTGCCTCAGCTGCTGCATCACTTCATCATTTCTACTTGAGTAGTTCGACTTGAAATGCCCCGTCTAACCGCAGATATAGCATGTCTTAACTTCAAACTGTGGCCTAGATGGCCCTGTCACTGCCACAGAAGTTGTACTGTGTGCTTTTGACGGTGAAGAAACATAACCTCTTCCCTTACTCGGGGACCATTGCAACGGTGCACTAGAACCTCTCATCACTGACGGTGCTGAAACCCTTGGCTTCTTGAAGCCACCAAACCTCTGCCCCTGAAACTGAGCAGGCCTCTTCTTAGACATAGATTCTCTTTTCTTCCTTACTGACCGTTCGATCCTCCATACAGATTCCATAAATGTAGCAAACCGCTCTCTATTCTCCAATGCAGAAGCAGGTGTTGTCAGTTCATCACTCAAACCTTTCTCAAAACGTCTGATTCGCTCGTCATCTTTTGCTTCCATGTGAGGACAAAACCTCAACAGATCCATGAACTTAGCCTCGTACTCGGTGATGTTCATCGTTCCTTGGCATAATCGCTCGAACTGACTGATCTTCTCATGCAGATACGTCTTCGGAAAGTATCTACTGATGAACTTGCGTCGAAAAACCTCCCAACGGATCACCTCACCAGGTCGCTTCTCCTCCTCGATGGTCCACCAGTGACCAGCACTACCCTTCAGAAGGTAGACAGCATACTTTACTTTGTCCGCTTCAGGGATGTCGAGGATCTGGAAAGCCTTCTCAAGACTTGTCAGCCACAGATCTGCATCCGCTGGATCAGCCATTCCAGCATAATCTGAAGCTCTGACTCGGCTAAGCCGCTCAAATGTCTTCCCAATACCTGATGTTTCACCATCGGGAGCCTATGCTCTCGGCGGAAGCACTAGCAATCTCTCTACCATGAGATTCATCGTAGACATTATTTGTCCCATAAGCTGTTGATAGGCAGGGTGTTCAAGAATGGCTGGGTCGGGTTGGGGGACCTCAGGCACCCGATCTTCATGTGCCTTCCCTATAGCTCCATCAACTGATGCATCATCACTGTGCTCGGCAACATGTTCTTCATGGTTTCCAGACATCTTGGCTTTTCTTCCGCTGAGGCAGAAGATGATTGTAAGAAAATCTGGAAAACTCACAAGAACAGACACAACCTAGTCCTAAATCGGTGTAGACTCAGTGAACCTAAAGCTCTCATACCAAAACATGTGGCAACACATCCCACTATCACACAGACAGCGAGGTGTTACGCGAAAACGTGTGAAAATCACCATAACCACAAATTACCAAAAACACAGGTTAATTAAAACCGAGTGCGGAAAGCTAATAAACTGAGAAAACTATTATATTGAAGTGCACATCCTGCAAGGAAATAGGTTATACAAACATTTACAAGCCTTGATATGTGTCCACAGCTTAGAGCAACAACTATCTTGTCATCACATGAGTTCATCATCTGTTTATATGTACACAAAGGCCCACATCTGGCCAGCAACAGGATATACAAAGGATCAACAGTTATACATCGTGAAACAATGTCAAAATGTTCCCAAGGACCTAAGAGTACAGGGATGACTCTAAGGCTCTACTACAAAACAACCAAAACAACAGCATATCTATTGCTTGCCTTCTACTTCTCTTCTTGCTACTCGGCCGCAACTCCGCGACCACCACCACGCCTAGCTTGACTACCTAAAAAAAGGTTATAAACCAGCAGGGTGAGACACACAGTACCAGCGAGAAACATAACTCCCCACCGAAACTACAAAACCTCAGAAAGATAAAGCAACAAAAGAAGATGACTGATAAGAGGTATAACAAGAGTAGTTATAAAGTAAAGTTGTTCATACTATCAGGCTTACCAGAAGTACGGAAGGCAAATACCCAAGTATTTCTTTATGGAACATGATTAACAAGATAAGATTTATAAGGTCTTACCACATATCATGAGGAACATATAAGTAATTGCAGGTATAACAAGATTAACTACACAAGCAAGGCCTCAACCAATGTTTCATGTTTTGCCTTATGCAGTAAAAACTATTCGGCTGGATTACATATTATTATGCCCTGAGGAAGTGAGCCGCACCGCTCAAATCCAACCTTCAATTGCGAAACCCAAGCTGGTGCCATACAAGGTCAATGGAAGAGCTGGACTCCACGACCTCCCACTTCGTGGTCAGTGCACGAGAACCAAAGCAGGACCACAGTCTCATGCTTAAGTGGCCTCAGCCACAGGGTCAGCTCCATAGGCTACCCTTCCTCTAGCCCGCCTTGGTACAGGTCACGGCACTAGTATATCTGAGCCATGGGCCTGTTCACCGTGCTCTAAGCCATGAACGCATTCATCCTCTATCATTCTGAGCCATGGGCATGTTCACCATAATATATATATATATATATATATATATATATATATATATATATATATATATATATATATATATATATATATATATAACCGATTCTGCAACTGTAGCTGCACTCGATTCCCTCTCTATTTAAGGATAGGAGAAACCACACATATTCAACAATATGTGCTTCCAGGTTAACTCATAGGAGAACCTGTTTCACTATCACCAGCTACTGACGATGATGGATCTATGGCCAGGGAAAACTACATGATTTGTTCCACTGTGATTAGTTAGTATATTTTAAGTGGATTGCAAGATTCAACCAAGTTATATAACCTATAAACTATAACAAGAATAAACAGCATGAAACTTAATATTATGCTTTTATTGTAATCAACATCATCCTGATCCATCACAAGGATTCAATATTACATGCTACCACTTGACCTCTTGCCAATCATCTAGATCCATGCTCAAGGATCTTCACATTGCCATGGGATCTCAATCCCTCATCACATACTGCCACTGCCTCTCAAGGCTTACAACATCATTATGGGATAGCAATCCCAAGTAGTTTAGCCAAACACATCATATATGTTATCTCATCATCAAGAGTAACTATCAAAGAAATTGTTACTCATCATATATACATCATAGCCTTTTACTTGGCTATGCATCACCTGCATGATTAGTATACACAACAATCATGGATTAACAAAAAGATCATATTATTGATATCGGTCAACATTGATGATTAGGTACTGCGATCATACATACAGTTCATGCAAAGCAATATTATATGCTTACCATTTCTTAGCATTATCCATATCATCAAGATGATCACATACATATGTAATGTTAAGTTACATAGATGAGCTCTACCATAACGATTACCATCAAGCATATCAAGGGCCACCATCATGACTAAACATGATAGCAGGAACAACGTATAACATATCGTTATCCATAATGAACAAGACCCTCACTAGAAACACCCACTACCCTCACCAAAGGTAGTATCGGGCAGGATACTCACCCTATCGCCCACCACATAACTGTCAGCACATGTATCGGCCAAGCACACCAGCTCCTATCAGCCAAGCATAAGGGTGTAACGTGCAATGTTGTGTCATGCACGGTGCATTATGCATCAGGGAATCAAGCCTGTCGTGTAGCCATACCTATCGTGCACCTCAAGACGGGAAACACTACGTCAGGTTAACAAGGAAACAACGATCAAGAAGCCTATCGGGCGACTGAGCCCAAGGGCGTTCCGTGCAAGGTGTAACGGGCAACACACTGTCGTGCATCATGGTGTCGGGCAACACAGCGTCGTGCTTAGCTATCCAACCTGAACCTATCGGCCGACAAACAGGGCAAGTATTAACGTGATGCCCATTCACATCACTACCAACTAGATGACAAGCTCCACACCTCAACGCACAACGACATCAAACCATCCCAAGGCTAAGTGTATCGAGCAGGTTGCTCATCAAGGTGTGATGCCTGACACACACAAAGCAGGAACCAAGGGTGACGCATACCACCAAACCAGATGTGACACACAACGCACCAAAGATCAAGGACATGGGTGTATCGCCCAACACAGCCACACTACATGATGACCAAGGCTCTAAGCCAAAGAAGGATGTCAGGCAGCAACACCACCAACATCATATCAAGCAAGACACAACCCGATAGGGTCACCACCAACATCAAGCACAAGGGCACCAAAACCCTAATGGATCAAGAAGATAGCTCGCCTCTCAACTATCAAGAGAGATAGGTCTCGCCAATCCTCTTATCACCAATCGGGCAACACAAGGAACAACCCTAAATGAGGATCACAACCACCATAAAGCTCACCTTCCAAGTCCATGGTGAGAGGAGGGTGTTGCTTAAGCAACTAGAACACAAGCTCACCTCTCAACTTAAACGAGAGAGGGGTATTGCCCATGCTACTAGAACTCAAGCTCACTCCTCTAGACCAAGGAGAGAAAGCAGTATTGCTCACCAAGAAACCCTAGAACATAGGTTCGGCCAACAAGGTGCAACTAAGCAAGAAACAAAACTAACATCAAGCATAGCCGATATGATCATAGCAACATACAAGAACATAGAAGATGGTAATGTAGTTAGGGTTAGGAGTTATGTAACCCGCCTTAAGCAAGATCCAAGCTCCAAGCACCACCACAAGAAGGAGAGCAAGGCACTCTAGGGTTCGGCCACCACTAGAGGAAGAAGGAGACTCCAAGAAGGATTAGCCACCAAGCTTGCAAAAGAAGAGGGTGTCGTGCACCAAGGAGAGGAAGACTAAGGAACTAAAGGGATCCTTAGCAAGAGAAAGGAAACACATATATAGAAGGGGATGGAGGAGAAACCAAGGGAAGGTAAGGTAAGGTGTCGCCCACCTAGGGACACTTGTCCATGAGCAAAGCCACATGCCCTAAACACATGTCCAAGGACATTGCCACATGAAAGCATCAAGCACCAAGTGTCCACTAGTGGTGACACAAACAAGGTCAAAGAAGGTCAAAGGGTCCATGGGCGATACACTTAGGCCGATGCTCTTACCCGACACAAGGTCCAAAGAAGCAAAGGCAAGGCACCACAAGGCCCAACAAGCTCAACCAAGCCCAAAGGAACTCAAGCAATGAGCCCAACCCTTCCTCTCAACACAAGAGGAAGCAAAGAGAGGGAGGAACACCACACAAGGTGACAACCTTGCCCACAAACCCTAAACTTTGGGTTAATTGCAAGCAACACCTCCAACTCTTAACAAAGCACCAAAAAACCCTAAACTCCACAGAAGGTGATTAGCAAGAAACAAAGTATCAGGGTTAAGAAAAGCAAATAGGGCAAACCCTAAACGGAGGTCAGGGTCCTTACAAGCTAACCCCCTACAAAGGGATTTCATCCCAAAAATCTGAAGAGAAAAGTGAGGGATACTTCCTCCTCATCTCTTCCTCAAGCTCCCACATGGCTTCCTCAACTCCACGATGATGCCAAAGAACCTTCACAAGAACCAGGTCCTTCCTCTTCATCTTCTTAACCCTTCTGTCAAGGATCATCACAGGACCTTCCTCATAGGTCACATCTTCATCAAGCTCAACCTCGTCTTGCTGTATCATTGTTTCTGAATCCGAATGACTTTTCTTCAGCATACTGACATGGAACACGGGATGTAACCTGTGCAACTCTAGCGGCAGCTCTAACTCGTAAGCTACCTTGCCAACACATGCTATGACCGGGTATGGCCCCATATACCTGGGTGCTAGCTTACCCTTCTGGCCAAACCTCAGCACACCTTTCCACGGCGATATTTTAAGATACACTTTGTCTCCTACCTAGAACTTCAAAGGTCATTGGCGATTGTCTGCATAAGACTTCTGCCTGTCATGTGCCGCTTTCAACTGTTGTAGTATCACCTTAATCTTTTCTGTCGTTTGTTGTACTAACTCAGGACCCAAAATCCGATATTCACCAGACTCATACCAACACAAAGGAGATCTGCACTTTCGGCCATATAAGGCCTCATAAGGAGCCATGTCAATGCTCCGCTGATAACTGTTGTTGTAGGTAAACTCTATCAAACTGAGATGTATGTCCCAACTGCCTAGGAACTGCAAAACACAAGCTCGTAGGAGATCTTCCAGAATCTGAATAGTCCTCTTAGACTGCCCATCTGTCTGCAGGTGGAAGGCGGTACTGAACCTCAACTATGTTCCCAACGCTCTGTGAAACTGTTCCCAGAAATGACTCTTGAATTGAGGACCTCTGTCAAAAACTATCATCGCTGGCACACAGTGCAAACACACTATCTCATCCACTTATACTCGAGCGAGCTTCTCGGCTGTATACATTGTCTTCACTAGTATGAAATGGGCAGATTTCGTCAATCTGTCCACTATAACCCAAATGGGATCATGATTCCTAGTTATCTTGGGTCTCAGATGCATGCAACCCATCACGCTTTTTGCTGTTGAACTCTGATCTGATCAAATGTATTGTATCATCTGCTTGCTGTGCATCCTTGATCTGTTGTCTAAGCGTAGGCTTGACTTGTATTTGTGCTAAAAGTCCAGATAACAGGGAAACTTCCATCTGCACATTCATTTGCCGCAAGGAAACAAGCATATCCCGTCTATGGCATACCAGGGAACTCATCCGTGCCTTCTTTGAAGGAAAAGAAGAAGACTTTCGGCTGAGTGCATCAGCTACCACATTCTCCTTACCAGGATGATACTCGATGGTGTAGTCATAATCGTTGATTAGCTCCATCCATCAACGTTGTCACATGTTCAACTCATGCTGCGAAAAGATGTACTTCAGATTCTAATGATCTGTAAAGATCTGACACACTTCCCCATAAAGATAGTGTCTCCAAATCTTTAACGCATGAACTACCGCTGCTAACTCTAAATCATGAGTCAGATAGTTCTCCTCGTGTTTCTTAAGCTGTCGCGAAGCAAAAGAAACCACATGATCTTCCTGCATTAGCACACAACCCAAACCTTTCTTGGAAGCATCACAAAAAACAACATAGCCCTTCGCAGGCTCTGGGAGCACCAGTACTGGAGCACTAGTCAGCTTTTCCTTCAACCTTTGGAAAGCTTGCTGACAGCGGTCATCCCAGACAAAAGGTACATCCTTTCTAGTCAACTTTGTCATAGGCAACGCAATCGCACTGAAGTCCTTGATAAACCTCCGGTAGTATCCTGCCAAACCCAAAAAACTGTGAACTTCTATTGGCGTCTTTAGCTGTTCCCATTCTACAACAGACTCCACCTTCTTTGGATCTACTTTGACCCCTTCTGTTGATATCACATGACCTAAGAAAGTTACCTCTTCCAACCAGAACTCACACTTACTGAACTTGGCGTACAGCTGATGTTGGCAAAGGAGAGTCAACGCTAGTCGAAGATGTCACTCATGCTCTTGCTTGTCCCGACTATAGATCAGGATGTCATCTATAAAGACTACAAAAAACTGATCTAGGAATGGACGGAACACTCTTTTCATCAAGTCCATGAAAGAAGTAGGTGCATTGGTTAGCCCAAATGGCATAACCACAAACTTGAAGTGACCATACCTCATCCTAAAAGCTGACTTTGGTATGTCATCCGCCTTTATCCTCAACTGATGATATCCCGACCGTAGATTGATCTTTGAAAACACAGTGGCACCACGTAACTGATCGAACATATCATTTATCCTCGGCAACGGTTACTTGTTCTTGATCGTGACCTTGTTCAACTACCGGTAATCTATACATAACCTCATCGATCCATCCTTCTTCTTGACGAACAACACTAGAGCACCCCAAGGCGACGTACTTGATCGGATGAAACCTTTCTCCAACAACTCTTGCAACTGCTTCTTACGCTCTGCCATTTCTATTGGAGCCATCCTATACGGTGTCTGTGCAACTGGCTGCGTACCTGGGACCACATTGATCTCAAAATCAATCTCTCGGGGTGGAGGAACACCAGGGAACTCGTCAGGAAACACATCAGCAAACTCTCGGACAACTGGCACCTCCTCAAGGCTAGGACCTTTCTCCTTGGTATCCACAACGGTATCCACAACGTGAGCTAAGAACGCCTCGCATCCTTGTTGTAGCAACTTATCTGCCACCATGGCAGATACTAGACACGTCAGGAGAATCTTCCTATCTCCTTGGAAGATCCACCTCACTCCATCATCCTCAAACACAGCCTGCTTGGAACCATAGTCCAAAACAACCTTATACTTCTCTAAGGCATCCATCCCAAGGATAACATCAAAACCATGCATTTCAAGTGGTATAAGATCCACGTGTATGTTGTGTCCCGAAAAATATAAGACGCAAGATGGACACTCTTCTTGAAGCATCGAGGAACCATCAAGAGGGGTTTCTAACAACAAACTATTCTTCTTACAGCTAACTGGTAAACAACAGTTCTCAAGCATACTATAGGCGATAAAAGAGTGTGTAGCACCCGGGTCAACCAAGATAGATATAAGGCAAGAAAAGACATATTAGAATGAAATAACTCCATCTGACCTATCACCACTCACGGGTTGACTATCGCCTCCGGCTGACTCATAGCATAGAATCGAGCTGTTGATTGCTATCCACGTCCTCTGCTTCCTTGAGAAGACGATCCTGCTTGTGACGGTTGACCACGTCCTCGCCCTCTACTATCACTGGGCTGCTATCTATCTGACCTTTGATGATTCTGCCTCGGCTACTGCGTCACTTCATCATTTCTACTTGGGCAGTTCGACTTGAAATGCCCCGTCTAACCGCAGATATAGCATGTCTTAACTTCAAACTGTGGCCTACATGGCCCTGTCACTACCACAGAAGCTGTATTGTGTTCTTTTGACGGTGAAGAAACATAACCTCTTCCCTTACTCGGGGACCATTGCGATGGTGCACTGGAACCTCTCATCACTGACGGTGCTGGAAACCTTGGCTTCTTGAAGCCACCAAACCTCTGTCCCTGAAACTGAGCAGGCCTCTTCTTAGACATAGATTCTCTTTTCTCCCTTACTGACCAGTCGATCCTTCAGACAGATTCCACAAATGTAGCAAACCGCTCTCTGTTCTCCAACGCAGAAGCAAGTGTTGTCAGATCAGCACTCAAACCTTTCTCAAAACGTCTGATTCGCTCGTCATCTGTTGTTGCCATGTGAGGACAAAACCTCAACAGATCCATGAACTAGGCCTCATACTCAGTGATGTTCATCATTCCTTGGCACAATCGCTCGAACTGACTGATCTTCTCATCCAGATACATCTTTGGAAAGAATCTACTGATGAACTCACACAAGAAACCTCCCAACCGATCACCTCACCAAACCGCTTCTCCTCCTCGATGGTCCACCAATGACCAGCACTACCCTTCAGAAGGTAGACAATGTGCTTTACTTTGTCCGCTTCGGGGATGTTGAGGATCTGGAAAGCCTTCTCAAGAATTTTCAGCCACAGATCTGCATCCACTAGATCAGCCGTTCCAGAATAATCCAAAGCTCCGACTCAGTGAAGCCGCTCAAAGGTCTTCCCAATACCTGATGTTTCACCATGGGGAGCATTTGCTCTCGGCGGAAGCACTGGCAATCTCTCTACCATGAGATTCATCGTAGCCATTATCTACCCCATAAGCTGTTGATAGGTAGGGTGTTCAAGAATGGCTGGGTCAGGTTGGGGGACCTCAGGCACCTAATCTTCATGTGCCTGCTCTATAGCTCCATCAACTAATGCAGCATCATTGTGCTCAGCAACATGTTCTTCATGGTTTCCAGACATCTTGGCTTTTCTTCCACTGAGGCAGAAGATGATTGTAAGAAAATCTAGAAAACTCACAAGAATAGACACAACCTAGTCCTAAATCCCTGTAGACTCAACGAACCTAAAGCTCTGATATCAAAACTTGTGACAACACATCCCACTATCACACAGACAATAAGGTGTTACGCGAAAATGTGTGAAAATCACCATAACCACAGATTACCAAAAACACGGGTTAATTAAAACCGATTGCGGAAAGATGATAAACTGAGAAAACTATTACATTTAAGTCCACATCCTGCTAAGAAACATGTTATACAAACATTTACAAGCCTTGATATGTGTCCACAGGTTAGAGCAACAGCTGTCTTGTCATCACATGAGTTCATCACCTGTTTATATGTACACAAAGTCCCACATCTGGTCGGTAACAGGATATACAAAGGATCAATAGTTATACATCGTGAAACAACGTCAAAACTCTCCCAAGGACCTGAGAGTACAGGGATGACTCTAAGGCTCTACTACAAAACAACCAAAATAGCAGCATATCCATCGCTTTCCTTGTACTGCTCTTCTTGTTGCTCGACCGCAACTCTGCGACCACCACCACGTCTAGCTCGACTACCTAAAAAAAGGTTATAAACCAGTGGGGTGAGACACACAGTCCCAGCGAGAAACATAACTCCCCACCAAAACTACAAAACCTCAGAAAAATAAAGAAATAAAAGCAAATGACTGATAAGAGGTATAATAAGAGCAGTTATAAAGTAAAGTTGTTCATACTATCAGGCTTACCATAAGTACGGAAGGCATATACCCAAGTATTTCTTTATGGAACACGATTAACAAGATAAGATTTATAAGGTCTTACCACATATCATGAGGAAGATATAAGTAATTGCAGGTATAACAAGATTAACTACACACGCAAGGCCTCAACCAATGTTTCATGTTTTGCCTTATGCAGTAAATACTATTCGACTGGATTATGTATTATTATGCCATGAGGAAGTTAGCCGCACCGCTCAAATCCAACCTTCGGTTGCAAAACCCAAGCCGGTGCCATACAAGGTCAATGGAAGAGCCGAACTCCACGACCTCCCACCTCGTGGTCAGTGCACGAGAACCAAAGTAGGACCACAATCTCATGCTTAAATGGCCTCAGCCACAGGGTCAGCTCCATAGGCTACCCTTCCTCTAGACTGCCTCGGTACAGGTCACGACGCTAGTATATCTGAGCCACGGGCCTGTTCACCGTGCTCTGAGCCATGAACGCATTCATGCTCTATCATTCTAAGCCATGGGCCTGTTCACCATGCTATATATATATATACTACTATAAAAAGAGTGAGTTTTTCAAAAAAATTACAATTGTGCCATTTTAAGCTTTGTAAAACACAACGATTTGAAATGTTGCGTTCTCCTTAATCCTCTCTCTTCTCACATTTTTTCACCATTTTTATTTTTTAAATCCCTCAATATTATCACTAAAACTGACCACACTCACTAAAACTGACCACACCGCACATTTTTCTCGCTAAGCACATCTTTGTCAAACTCATCGTGGCACATTCAAAATCAAACTGTACTGATCGTGGCACATTCAAATTTTAAAATGCTTCTTTATTTTTTTATCCAATAATTATCCTCACATTCCAATAATTATCCTCACATTCAGTTAGGAATCTATTACACCATTATCCTCAAATAATTATCGTATACAACACACGTTCCTGTACTCAACTTGACCACAACAGCAACTGCTGCAATCGTGGAAGGGGAGTTGCGTTCTGATAGCCACGACTAGCGGACCACATACAAAATTGTGACTGACCTATCCAACCCCTCCCCACCCAACACTGCTTCCGATCTTCCTCCTGCTTTCCTTCCCAGTGTTCTTCCTCTTGCGTTCTTCCTCTTACTTTCCTTCCCATCTTTCTTTCTCCTCCGTTCTTCCTCCTGGTTTCCTTTGCAGGTTTCTTTTCTTCTTCCTATTTCCTTCGCTACACATGGAAAACGATGATCATGTAAGATAATAAAACGACTCCTGAGTCTATGAAAGCGCCAGCGGCACATTCAATACATCTTTAGGTAAGATATACCATCGTCAATTCAAATATTCTGCATTTATAATACTTATCTGATAGGTTCCTCCTCCTGTTGAAGCCACCATCTGCCAATCCAGTCATCATTCTCCTCCATCTCTAAAAACACCAACATCTAAAGTCAGCCGCACATTCAATACATCTAGGTAAGATATATGATTGTAAACTCATATATTCTGCATTTAATACTTATCTGATAGGGTTCTTTCCTTCTGATTTCTTACGCAATGTGTTCACCTCTCTAGCTGCAAGATTCAGTAACTCACCAACGAAGCTGCCAATCCGTTCAGCCTTCTCCGGATTCACCATCTACGAAGCTTGCTGCTATCAAGGAGGTGTATTCGTTGTTATCTGCTTCAATTTGGTGGAAGACAAATTTTCTGGTAAGTTATCATGTGAAAAATACACGATTTTATATTGCTGCTATCAAGTAAAACTAAACATCCATTTTATATTGCTACTATCAAGTAAAACTAAACATCCATTTTATATTGCTGCTATCATCGGTACTATTAGTAAACATGATGTCTGTCAGGAAACATATCAGTAGTTTCCTGACCGTAGCCATTAATTATATAATAACAATAACTTCTACAGAGAAAATAAAGTTCTTAGTATTCCCATTAGGAAACACAATTGTTGTTAAATATCATCCACAGTCAGTTTTAAATATCATCCAGTGGGAGGTAAAGTACTTAACTATTAGGAAACACAATTCAACCGAGGATCATAATCTCTCAAATATCAAACTTAAATTAATATTAAATTCATAAAACAACCTAAATATCACGGTGTGGATGTCCTATAAAAATGCAGGTTTTAATGTTTAAGGAAAGTTAAAAGTTCTCAATGTATTGGACTTGGTTGGAAGAATTAGGAAAGTGTCAGACTTTATAGAGACATGATTGTTCTGGAATAGTAGAAGCGTGATCAAAGTAAAAGGGGGTTCCATGAAGTAGATAGTGGTGATAAAGATTAATAGAAATAATGATACATCTATATAACAAATAATAAGACCACGATTGTGGTTTACGTGGTAGTATGCTGACACACACCCATTATCGTGGAGTCTTTAGAAAAGGCAGCATTGAAGATCTGAGATGATAAACCACTGGTTGATCATCATAACACAAGAACACAGACATGTCCAAACAGCGTACATCAAAAAAGGCACAATAAAAATTATAGCATGGCGTCAGCAAGAAAAGTTCAAGCAGGAGAATAAAATTAATGAAAAAGTTATGCAAATGCAGCAAATGGGAATGTGAGAGTAAAACCTATTTTATTATGAAACATAAGCTCTAAGCTCGCATACCTAACTATGCTACCTGATACATCTTCTATTGATTAATTGCACACAATTAAACCGAATGTTTGGATCATCAACAAAATATGTAATTAGCCAATGTAGCATGGGAGTCTACACACAACAGGAATCTTGGTAGGAGATATTGTGAATGCACTGTAGAGACTGTATTACCATATAATATAATTTATCATACATAGGATAATCAACTTTCTAATGAAAGGACATATGTCTACCTTGGTAGGGGCTCACAGTCAGCACCTTTGAAGGCCCGTGGAACCCATCATTACTATATCTATGTGTATGAAATTAGTAAGACCTTGCACTACAGAAATTCAACCGAGGATCATAATCTCTCAAATATCAAACTTAAATTAATATTAAATTCATAAAACAGTCTGCATATCACGGTGTGGATGTCCTATAAAAATGCAGGTTTTAATGTTTAAGGAAAGTTAAAAGTACTCAAAGTATTGGACTTGGTTGGAAGAATTAGGAAAGTGTCAGACTTTACAGAGACATGATTGTTCTGGAATAGTAGAAGCGTGATCAAAGTAAAAGGGGGTGCCATGAAGCAGATAGTGGTGATAAAGATTAATAGAAATAATGATACATCTATATAACAAATAATAAGACCACGATTGTGGTTTACCTGGTAGTATGCTAACACACACCCATTATCGTGGAGTCTTTAGAAAAGGCAGCATTGAAGATCTGAGATGATAAACCACTGGTTGATCATCATAACACAAGAACACAGACATGTCCAAATAGTGTACATCAAAAAAGGCACAATAAAAATTATAGCATGGCGTCAGCAAGAGAAGTTCAAGCAGGAGAATAAAATTAATGAAAAAGTTATGCAAATGCAGAAAATGGGAATGTGAGAGTAAAAATTGTTTTATTATGAAACATAAGCTCTCAGCTCGCATACCTAACTATGCTACCTGATACATCTTCTATTGATTAATTGCACACAATTAAACCGAATGTTTGGATCATCAAAAAAATATGTAATTAGCCAATGTAGCATGGGAGTCTACACACAATAGGAATCTTGGTAGTAGATATTGTGAATGCACTGTAGAGACTGTATTAGCATATAATATAATTTATCATACATAGGATAATCAACTTTCTAATGAAAGGACATATGTCTACCTTGGTAGGGGCTCACAGTCAGCACCTTTGAAGGCCCGTGGAACCCATCATTACTATATCTATGTGTATGAAATCAGTAAGACCTTGCGCTGCAGAAATTCAACCAAGGATCATAATTTCTCAAAAATAAAACTTAAATTAATATTAAATTCATAAAACAGCCTGCATATCACGGTGTGGATGTCCTTTAAAAATGCAGGTTTTAATGTTTAAGGAAAGTTAAAAGTACTCAAAGTATTAAACTTGGTTGGAAGAATTAGGAAAGCATCGGACTTTACAGAGACATGATTGTTCTGGAATAGTGGAAGCGTGATCAAAGTAAAAGGGGGTGCCATGAAGCAGATAGTGGTGATAAAGATTAATAGAAATAATGATACATCTATATAACAAATAATAAGACCACGATTGTGGTTTACCTGTTAGTATGCTGACACACACCCATTATCGTGGAGTCATTAGAAAAGGCAGCATTGAAGATCTGAGATGATAAACCACTGGTTGATCATCATTACTATTAGTAAACAAAAATAGTGCAAGCATACTCACATGTCAGGTTCCTCAATAAACAAGTTTCGAACTATATAATAATAATAATTTCACTGAAGATATGACATATAGTATGGTTGGATTGCAAAAGACATTGCGCTGCAGAAATTCAACTCTTAAATTGGATTTCTATTTCAAGGCCAATGCATTCAGTAACATTATCCAGCGTGATAATTACATAAGTTTAAAACTTTGGAGGTATCAAATTTGGCAAGTAGAATCCTACTATTGAGAGCAATAGCTACATAAAGTGCAGTCCACAATCGGTTTTAAGTATCATCCAGTGGGAGGTAAAGTACTTAACTATTAGGAAACACAATTGTTGTTAAACTCATAATATGCTGGCACACACCATGATCACAGGATGATTGGAATATGTGGCATTGAAGAATGAATATGCTAAATAACTGGTTGATAATGAAGTCCCGCTGATCGAGTCCCACAAGATCAAGGTTGCCTTAACCTTTCAGGCAAAGCCAGTCATGCAGGTGTAGATGATTAAAACGGTATTGAGGGAACAAACTAACACCTTTTAACAAATAGAACCGAGGATCATAATCTCTCAAATATCAAACTTAAATTAATATTAAATTCATAAAACAGCCTGCATATCACGGTGTGGATGTCCTTTAAAAATGCAGGTTTTAATGTTTAAGGAAAGTTAAAAGTACTCAAAGTATTGGACTTGGTTGGAAGAATTAGGAAAGTGTCAGACTTTATAGAGACATGATTGTTCTGGAATAGTGGAAGCGTGATCAAAGTAAAAGGGGGTGCCATGAAGCAGATAGTGGTGATAAAGATTAATAGAAATAATGATACATCTATATAACAAATAATAAGACCACGATTGTGGTTTACCTGGTAGTATGCTGACACACACCCATTATCGTGGAGTCTTTAGAAAAGGCAGCATTGAAGATCTGAGATGATAAACCACTGGTTGATCATCAATACTATTGATCTTTATCAGTACTATTAGTAAACAAAAATATAATTTGGGGCAATGGAAGTGTGTCAGTTCACCTGATACATCTTCTATTGATTAATTGCACACAATTAAACTGAATGTTTGGATCATCAACAAAATATGTAATTAGCCAATGTAGCATGGGAGTCTACACACAACACGAATCTTAGTAGGAGATATTGTGAATGCACTGTAGAGACTGTATTACCATATAATATAATTTATCATACATAGAATAATCAACTTTCTAATGAAAGGACATATGTCTACCTTGGTAGGGGCTCACAGTCAGCACCTTTGAAGGCCCGTGGAACCCATCATTACTATATCTATGTGTATGAAATCAGTAAGACCTTGCGCTGCAAAAATTTAACCGAGGATCATAATCTCTCAAATATCAAACTTAAATTAATATTAAATTCATAAAACAGCCTACATATCATGGTGTGGATGTCCTTTAAAAATGCAGGTTTTAATGTTTAAGGAAAGTTAAAAGTGCTCAAAGTATTGGACTTGGTTGGAAGAATTAGGAAAGTGTCAGACTTTACAGAGACATGATTGTTCTGGAATAGTGGAAGCGTGATCAAAGTAAAAGGGGGTGCCATGAAGCAGATAGTGGTGATAAAGATTAATAGAAATAATGATACATATATATAACAAATAATAAGACCATGATTATGGTTTACCTGGTAGTATGCTGAAACACACCCATTATCGTGGAGTCATTAGAAAAGGAAGCATTGAAGATCTGAGATGATAAACCACTGGTTGATCATCAATACTATTAGTAAACAAAAATAGTACAAGCATACTCACAAGTTAGGTTCCTCAATAAATAATTTTCGAAATATATAATAATAATAATTTACTGAAGATATGACATATAGTATGGTTGGATTGCAAAAGACATTGCACTGCAGAAATTCAACTCTTAAATTGGATTTCTATTTCAAGGCCAATGCATTCAGTAACATTATCCAGCATGATAATTATCGTGGAGTCTTTAGAAAAGGCAGCATTGAAGATCTGAGATGATATACCTATGGTTGATCATCGGTACTATTAATCTTTATCAGTACTATTAGAAAACAAAAATAGTATAAGCGGAGTAGCCGCAGAAGTATAAGAACCGGCCGACGACGTAGAGGGCGTCGAGCCCCACTGCGATCCGCGGGTGCTGGAGGCCACCAAGGAGGAGCGTGGAGAAGAAGACGGGCAGCATCTCCAGTGAGTTCTGGTGGCCACGCTGTGAAAGGATAAGATAGCAAAGGGGGAACGGTGAGAAAAGGATTCCATTTTGTATGGGTTGCCAGATTCATGAATCCGAACGGGTTGCAGAAGGGGAAAAGTGAATGCAAAATGGTCGATTGAATCTACATACCTGTACGCAGTTGAAGAGCACGGGTTGCACTGTGGTCTTCTTCCCCGATCTATCGGCCACTGACGGGAACTGCTAACTTGGGTATCTCCCTCCAAGATTGGGAGTGGGTTAGGTTGGGTTGACCGTTGGTGGGGGAAGGTACTAGAAGCAGGCTGGATCGAGTTAGGAAATGTTCCAGTGCGAATCGCCGCTACTGTGATTAGGGCACAAAGTAGCGCGATGGTCGGTGAGTGAGGAATGGAGTCAGGGAGTGAGTAATGGGAGACAGAAGTGGTCGGAGAAGACCCTAATAGCTGTCGGCGTTAGAAATCTAGGTGTTGTTGGCGGCGTTTGGCATCGCTAAGGTTGGAGGCCAACCATCACGCCGACCAGACTGTTAGAAGGGAAGGGCAGAGTGGCCGTTGTGATTAGGTTGGGGAGTATTTGAGAGAAGATTGCGGCTGGAAAATGGCAATGGGAATGAGAACACATGTTGCCCTAATAAGTTGGGAATGAGAACACGCGTTGCCCTATTCAGGTTCTCGATCTGACAGTCAAATAAAATAGAATCAGACGGTCACTGATGAATAGGTCTATTAACCTGGGCAAGTCAGGTCCCTAACGGCTGTTTGGTTTGGGATCTCAACGGCACTGGGAGTTGTCTTTTTGGTCTCCGTTTTGGGTTCTCTTGTCCTGATATCCGGATTAATTCAGACCAGGTAGCAGCAGGATTTTAGGAATTCAGTCCGGATTTTGCTCTAATTTTTGGATATTTTGTTTTATATATGCTAGATTGAAATATACAAGTTACGAGGCCAGTCCAATTTAATGATGGGATTCATTTGCCAAACAGAACCCGCATTGACTCCAATCTGAAATTAAACAGTTCATGCAAACTATGGAGGAAATATGTTTGTCGTCTACCACGACATCTGAAATTTGCAACACACATGCATCGTGTCTTACTTCAGTAGAGTCAGGTAGATCTCAACAAATTCAAAGTTGTACTTTCCATGATAATTTGAGATCCACTCAACGGATGCGTAGATACCATCGTCGAATGGTTATTAGAAGTAGACAGATGCATAGGCATGCCAGATCTGAAGGAGGTGGAGAACTTCTTGCAAGATATTCTAAGATTTATAATAGCTTGCCACCCTATATGAAGATGAGGATTGATATGCACCCATATTTTGAAGGGGGTAGTGAAGTTAGTCAAGTTTTGAATGAAGGCATGCACTCAACACCTGGTCAAAGAGCATCGTTTCAGCCTGTTATCTCGAATGATAACAACTTCCAACATCATTTGGATAATGTTGTCAGTAGAATTCATAGGCGAGCAAGGCAACGAAGATTCTTGATCCAATTCCTCAAACGATGTCAAGCACAGTTGAACGATGTTGCAACGACTTCATTGGAACAACTGAGCACTTCCTATCTTCCTCGGACTGACAGTGTTCCCAATGGAGATCATGTTGATATGCATGTTTGCTCCGACCCTACAAATAACGATAGTACCTTTAAGGAGTGCAACAATCTGCATGAGGTTGCTGACTTGGCAGTCCCATGTAGTGAAGGTAATAGTTACAATCCTCATGCATTATTCTATGAGTAACATTTGTGCTCATCTTTTGTTCTAACAAACTAGATGCAAGTATCGTGGAAGAGACAGAGGATTTCTATATTTCAAGCATGGATCAAAATGTTGAAGATTCTTCTGGTGTTGATATTTCCAATCCAATTTTTGACAATCTTCTCAATGAGCCACATAAGTTATCCACACGTAGTTTGTGCAAATTTTATAGTGCCAAATGTTTCCAATTTGAACCACCATCTTTTTGTTGTATGAAGGGAAAGGTACATTTAGTTACCAATCCTGTTCCAACAGAACTATACAATTTTTACACATCACAAACACCAGATTCTATGGAGTTTCTTAGATCCATTCGAAGTTACAATAGTCACTTTGCATTCACATCACACGGTATCCATCTAGATGAAAATTTGCGTAGTATGTGAATTGGCATATATACTTTTTGAGTACAGGGTCAAATGTATCATTTCATAAATAGATTACTACCTGGGAGTGATGGACCGAAATACCTACAACTCTATTTCTATGACACTGAGTTTGAGGTACAGAACAGAATAAAGGGAACTCCTTCACTAAATATTGAATTTGTTACTAAACTAATGCATGTATTGTCTGTAAATCCATATGCTCAGTTTTTTCGGAGCCTCAAGGATGTTCCAATGTCAGATAATTTTAGTATTGCCATCAATAAAGATGCACATCTAGATCAGAGGACATATAATTCTCCAACTACTTCACAAGTTGTGGGTATCTGGATTGAGGGCAATGATGTCAGTGGTGCACAACAATGAAGCATAGTTGTTTATACCAATTCAGGTGAACCAAGTATAGTGCAATCATATTTAGGATGTTATGATCCTCTGTCATATCCCATGTTATTTCCCAATGGTGAATTCGGTTGGCATCGACACCTCCCCAAAGTTGGTGTGCCGTGGGATTCCATGCTACATAACTCATCACATTCTATTGAAGATGTGATGGGCTCGAACGTAGCAGGTTAGTTGAATATATATATTCACAGATTAACAAATTATGTACCAATTTTAAAAAATTGTATTTCACATCATTCTCAAATGTTTTTTAGATGATGGTGGTCGAAACAAGATATCTGCGAGAGAATACTATTGTTACAAACTACAAATTTGTGTGCTTGACAAATCAATCTTATTGTATGTGGGTCGTCTCCTTCAACAGTATGTTGTTGACATGTACATCAAGATAGAATCAACACGATTAAACTATATCACAAAGGAGCAAAAGTGAATATGTGCTGATTTGTATCAAGGAATCACTGATAGTATTAGATCTGGAGAAGTCCATAGCAGAATGGTAGGTAAAAGAATTGTATTACCTTCGTCCTTTATTGGAGGACCACGTGATATGCGTCGTACATACATGGATGCCATGGCATTGGTACAAAGATATGGCAAACCCGATATCTTTTTAACAATGACATGTAATCCAGATTGGGATGAGATAAAAACAGAGTTATTCCCGAGACAACTAGCTCAAAACAGACCAGATTTAACAGCTAGGGTTTTTAGAGCAAAATTGGAGGATCTAAAGGACCAACTATTTAAGAAAAATATATTTGGCATCGTAGCGGCACATGTTCATGTTATTGAATTTCAGAAAAGAGGACTTCTGCATGCACACATTCTTATCATCATGAAATGTGACTATAAGATCGTCAATCCAGATCAGTATGATAACATAGTTTGTGCTGAAATTCCAGATCCTGAACGACATCCTTTATTACACGCATTGGTTGTCAAACACATGTTGCATGGACCGTGTGGTGTCCTAAACTCTAAAAATGCTTGCATGGTAAACAAGGAGTGTCACTTTTGATATCCAAGGAATTTTTGTTCCAATACCATGCAAGGCAGAGATTCATATCCAATTTATAGGAGAAGAGACAATGGAGTCACTATTGATGTAAGAGGATCCACACTAGATAATATATGGGTGGCGCCATATAATCTGTATTTGTTACAGAGATATAGGTGTCATATTAACGTGGAGGTATGTTCGAGCATCAAAGCAGTCAAATACCTCTTCAAGTATATATATAAGGGGCATGATAAGGCTTCAGTCAACATAGCACCTGATATTGTAGACCAAACTGTCAATGAGGTGAATCAATTTAGAGATGCTCGATGGATATCTCCACCAGAGGCAATGTGGAGGATATTTGAGTTCAAACTTAGTGAAATACAACCATCTGTAGTTTCCTTGCAATTGCATCTACCTAACATGCATAGTGTCACATTCTTAGAAGATGGTAACTTGCAAAATGTTATGGAATGAGATGGTGTTTGCAGGACAATGCTCACTGAGTATTTTGTGACAAACTCGAACGATGAAGAATCTCATCAATATCTTTATAAACAATTCCCTGAGCATTATGTATGGAATAGCTCTAGAAAATATTGGAAGAAAAGAAAGCAAAGAGAGGTTATTGGTCGTATCATTACTGTAAATCATGTTGAAGGTGAGACGTATTATTTGAGGATATTACTCTATCATGTAAAGGGTTCAACTTCATTTGAGAGTTTGAGGACTGTCAATGGTGTTATCCAACCAACATTCAAACTTTCAGCTGAACATTGGGGCCTTATTGAGAGTGAAAATACAATTTCAGAATGTTTAACTGAGGCAACACATTTTGAATTCCCAGTTTCGCTACGGAGATTATTTGCTACAATATTAGTTTATTGTGAACCAACAATTGTAAGAGCTTTGTGGGATGCAAGCTTGAATGATATGTCGGAAGATTTTCGTAGGACCGGAATTACCGATGAGCATCAGTTGGAGCAGATTGTGCTACAAAATATTAAATCTATTCTTGAGAGCATGGGGAAGGTTATAGAGGATTATGACTTGCCAACTGTTGATGATGATTTTTCAATAAATATAGGACAAAACATGTCACGTGAAATTGCTGAAGAGATGAATATTCAAGTAAGCGAAGAGGATCTATCATTCATTGCATCACTAAACTATGACCAACAACATGCATTCAATGAGATATTCAAATACATAGTGAGAAATCATCCTGGTGTATTCTTTGTCGATGGTCCTGGTGGAACTGGAAAGACATTTCTATATAAGGCATTGTTAGAAAAAGTAAGGTCTATGGGTTTCATAGCAATCGCAACAGCGACATCTGGGGTTGCAACATCGATCTTACCCGGGGGGAGAACTGCTCATAGTAGATTCAAAATTCCAATTAAAGTTGAAAACAATTCAACTTGTAACATAAGCAAACAAAGTAGTCTAGCAGAACTTCTTAGATCGGCAAAATTAATTATATGGGACGAGGCATCCATGACAAGGAGGCAGGCCTTTGAAGCCTTAGATCGTACTTTGCAAGATATCACGGGATCGAGCCTACCATTCGGGGGGAAAGTGGTAGTTTTTGGTGGTGATTTCAGACAAGTTTTGCATGTTGTTCGACGTGCAACTAGAGGTGAGACGATTGATTCGAGTCTTATAAAGTCATTTCTTTGGGAGAAAATGCACAAACTGAAACTAAAGAAAAATATGAGAGCTTTGTCAGATTCCACATTCTCAAACTTTCTACTACGTATAGGACAAGGAACGGAACCAGTATTCGATGATGATTATGTTCGCCTCCCACATGAAATGGTTCTTGAGTACATTGATGATGCGACCTCTGAGAAACAACTCATACAACATGTCTTTCCAGCTCTCGGTGATAATGCAACGTCGACTGACTAAATGATGAATCGTGCAATATTATGCACGAAGAATGAGTATGTTGATGAAATGAATAATGATCTCATACAAAAATTTCCTAGGGAGGAGATCACATATTATAGTTTTGACAGTGCTGTTGATGATGAAAATCATAATTACCCTGAAGAATTCCTCAATTCACTGGTTCTAAACGGTTTGCCCCCTCATGTATTGCGGCTAAAGAAAAATTGTCCTATAATGTTGTTGTGAAATATTGATCCGACAAATGGGTTATGCAATGGTACACGACTGGTTTGTAAACGGTTTCAAAAAAATGTAATTGACGCAGAGGTTACAGTTGGTCAAGCACGGGGAAAAAGAGTTTTCATACCTAGAATACCTCTTATAACACCTGACAATGATGGTCTTCCATTTGCTTTTAAACGGGAACAATTTCCTGTGTGTTTGAGTTTTGCAATGACAATAAATAAGTCACAAGGTCAAACTATCCCTAATGTCAGAATTTATTTGCCCCATCCTGTATTCTCTCATGGACAGTTGTATGTAGCACTGTCAAGAGGGACATCCCAAAATACGACGAAGGTCTTGGTTAAACCAGGAGAGAAGAATTTAAATGGTGGAACATTTACAAAAAAATATAGTATACAAAGAAGTAGTATCCTTTATTGATGGTATGTTTTTATCTTAGTATTTCATGTTGATTATTTGTATTTAAAACTTTTCTAAGCTAACATCTGTAAATGTTATATTAGGATGATGAAAGATAACTATACCCCCTTTCGACGTGTACATCGATACCTAAACTGGAATTTAAAGGTTCGTGTGGCCTTCAAATGGAAAGCACATGAAATATCAACGGGAAGAATGAAGCAGAAATTGTTGTTTATCGATGAAGAGGTATACTAGATTACAAAGTTCTGAATTTGTTCTTATTTAATTTAAAATACATTCATGTGTTTATGTAATGCCTCAATGTATCTTTTTGTTTCTTAGGGAGAGAGGATGGAAGCCAGTTTAATTGGTGATGCAGTTAACAAATTCAGTAATACTTTTAATGAAGGAAAGTGTTATGTATTGAATAATGTCTGTGTCGAAGACATTCGCAATGACTATAGAAATGCAAAGCGAAATGAAGAGTGCATACTTAACAAAAATTGTGTGGTTGCTGAAGCAACTGAAGATTGTGAAAAAATACCTGTTTACTCATTTCAGTTTACTGAGTTTGATGACTTTCAGGGTCTTCAAGATAAGAAGACATTTCTTATAGGTATTTCTACTTTAATTTCGATTATAATATCATTTTATAATATTCATAAAAGTCTTCTATGTCAATTACAGATGTCATTGGAATGATTTCCAATGTTGATGATATTCAAAGCATTACGAAGATATCTGGTGAACAGGTTACTAAGTGTGAGATCATATTACAAAATGAAATGTAATATATACAAATTATTTAAATTACTCAATCACTAAAACAAAGTATTCATTTACTAACACATATATGTATATTTATGGTATTTAGGCACACTATGGCTAGGTGCTCACTGTGGGGTGAAATAGCTGTGATGTCACATGACAACTTGAAAGCACAGTATGAAATGAGAAGTATAGTTGTTATTACTGGATTGCAAGTTCGATGCTTCCAAGGTAAGACACAAAAAATGAATTTAATTATATTTGTGAGACTTATTTTATATTAATTTAATAATAATTATAGGTTTATACATGTCAAGTACTTACACAACAAGACTTCTCTTTAACCCCCCATTGCCACGAGTTGATGAAATGACTCAAGGTAGTCATTTTCAAATTTCACATTCAAATGGTAGTTCATATGTATTTCTTTCTAAATTGAATTCTGTAAATTCAATAGGTTGTCTGAAAGTGGTGTTGGTTCTTCATCACTTGTGAATGTGTCCATGCAAAAAGAGAATATAGAGCCAATAAGGATCAATATTTCCATCTTGCATGAATCACTACATAGTGGTGCACTACGCAAAGTAAGATACCTCAATGTTTGTAACTTATACAAATACTTAAATGTATATAATATGATGAAAATAACATGTTGAATATTTTTAGGATCGCATTTATGAAATTAAGGCTGCAGTTGTACAGATTTACCGTGATCGAACCCTTTGGTACAATGCATGCGTGAGGTGTAGCAAGAAAGTATATGATGAAAATGGTGAAGGCAAGGTCTGCCCCAAATGTGGAGCAAAAGATAGTGTCCTCATGCAATTTACCTTCTTTTATCATATAATACATCAATATATTATAATTAGCTTATAAATTATTATTTTGTTTTGTTGATTATAGGTACATTATGAAAATCGAAATCATGGGTGTTGTTGATTCTATTAAATTAACATTATTGGACACAGTTGCACATCATCTCCTTGGTTATACCGTTGTAGAGCTAAACAATATCCACTCACAGGTACTCCATATTTTTATACATATATACATATAATATTGATGAACTTTTACATCTGCATTAATATTAAACTGGTCTTATATAGGAAAACGGTGAAGATATGGTGGATATCATATTATCAAAGGCAAAATGGAATCAATTGCTTTTTCATGTCAAAGCACAAGATGCCCAACTGTTTTTTCAAGAATCACAAGGGACGCCAACAACAATGAAGCAAACAACTAAAGTCTTAGATGTAGTTCCCTTAGATATTAAGAAAGAATGTATGAGTCTTTTATTTGACATCGAACACAACATTTCTTTTTGATTTTGTTTTGTATCTATATTAAAATCTGAATTGGTACTTTTATTTTCCATATAATTTATATTCCTAGTTGTGTTTTATGATTGTTATTTGTATATACTTACAGCAAAAGTCATTCCAAAGCTTCGTGTGACAACAAATACAAAATCATCAATAATTACAATTGAAACACAACATTTTTCCAAAATAATCACTACAACTGTAAGTATTTTGACTGCATATACAATTATATTATTAAATTGTCTGAATATGTACACTAATCATTTTTTCATATGTGAAAGGTTTGAAATCAAATTATAAAATCTCTAGGATTAAATTGCGAGAAAGTGATTACATGCATTGATAATAAGTGAGATATTATACTATAAAATTTATTAATTATTTATTTCCTCTTTCTTATTAAATAATTAAACTCATATTTGCTTCTCCAATCAGGTGTCCACCTCTCTTCGATTGTTCGTATGAGGATGAGCTCATTAAACTTCAATTTTGGATGGGAAAACAGACGCGTCACATCACCTGCAGAATTTTGTCACATAATGAACTTTCAGTTATAAAATGAATATGTATTTTTATTATTTATGAAACTAATAGTCCAATTTTTCTTATTTGACAATATTAACATTATGAGATTTTTCTTTTGCAATTCCAACAAATTTTATATGTCACGTGCATGTGCACGTGTGCGTTCACTAGTATATATATATATCTGAGTTTGCAACCATAGTTGTACTCGATTCCCTCTCTATTTAAGGCTAGGAGAAACCACACATATTCAACAATATGCGCTTCCAGGTTAACTCGCAGGAGAACCTATTTCACCATCACCAGCTACTGACGATGATGAATCTATGGCCAGGGCAAACTAAATGATTTGGTCCACTGTGATTAGTTAGTATATTTTAAGTGGATTGCAAGATTCAACCAAGTTATATAACATTCAAACTATAACAAGAATAAACAACATGAAACTTAATATTATGATTTTATTATAATCAACATCATCCTAATCCATCACAAGGATTCAACATTACATGTTACCACTTGGCCTCTTGCCAATCATCTAGATCCATGCTCAAGAATCATCACATTGCCATGGGATCTCAATCCCTCATCACATACTGCCACTGCCTCTCAAGGCTTACAACATCATCATGGGATAGCAATCCCAAGTACTTTAGCCAAACACATCATACATGTTATCTCATCATCAATAGTAACTACCAAAGCAATTGTTACTCATCATATATACATCATAGCCTTTTACTTGGCTATGCATCACCTGCATGATTAGTATACACAATAATCATGGATTAATAGAAAGATCATATTATTGATATAGGTCAACATTGATGATTAGCATTTCTTAGCATTTCTTAGCATTATCCATATCATCAAGATGATCACATACATATATAATGTTAAGTTACATAGATGAGCTCTACCATAACGATTACCATCAAGCATATCAAGGGCCGCCATCATGACTAAACATGATAGCAGGAACAACGTCTAACATATCGTTATCCATAAGGAACAAGACCCTCACTAGAAACACCCACTACCCTCACCAAAGGTAGTATCGGGTAGGGTACTCACCCTATCGCCCACCACATAACGGTCAGCACATGTATCGGCCAAGCATAAGGGTGTAACGTGCAACGCTGCGTCATGCACGGTGCGTTATGCATCAGGGAATCAAGCCTGTCATGCAGCCATACCTATCGTGCACCTCAAGCCGGGCAACGTTGCGTCGAGTTAACAAGGAAACAACGATCAAGAAGCCTATCGGGTGACTCAGGCCAAGGGTGTGTCGTGTAAGGTGTAACAGGCAACACTTTGTCGAGCATCATGGTTTCGGGCAACACAGCGTCGTGCTTAGCTATCCAACCTGAACCTATTGGCCAACACACAGGGCAAGGATTAACGCGACGCCCGTTCACATCACTACCAACTAGATGACAAGCTCCACACCTCAACGCACAACGACATCAAACCATCCCAAGGCTAAGTGTATCAGATAGGTTGCTAATCAAGGTGTGATGCTCGACACACACAAAGTAGGAACCAAGGGTGACGCCTACCATCAAACTAGATGTGGCACACAACACACCAAAGATCAAGGACATGGGTTTATCACCCAACACAGCCACACTACATGACGACCAAGGCTCTAGGCCAAAGAAGGATGTCGATCATCAACACCACCAACATCATATCGGGCAAGACACAACCTGACAGGGTCACCACCAACCTCAAGCACAAGGGCACCAAAACCCTAATGGATCAAGAAGATAGCTCACCTCTCAACTATCAATAGAGAGGGGTCTCGCCAATCCTCTTATCACCAATCGGGAAACACAAGGAACAGCCCTAAATGAGGATCACAACCACCACAAAGCTCACCTTCCAAGTCCATGGTGAGAGGAGGGTGTTGGTCAAGCAACTAGAACACAAGATCACCTCTCAACTTAAACGAGAGAGGGGTATTTCCCATGCTACTATAACTCAAGCTCACTCCTCTAGACCAAGGAGAGAAAGGCGTATTTCTCACCAAGAAACCCTAGGACATAGGTTCGGCCAACACAGTGCAACTAAGCAAGAAACTAAACTAACATCAAGCATAGCTGATATGATCATAGAAACATACAAGAACATAGAAGATGGTAATGTAGTTAGGGTTAGGAGTTATGTAACCTGCCTTAAGCAAGCTCTAAGCTCCTAGATCCAAGCTCCAAGAACCACCACAAGAAGGAGAGCAAGGCACTCTAGGGTTCGGCCACCACTAGAGGAAGAAGGAGACTCCAAGAAGGATCGACCACCAAGCTTGTAAAAGAAGAGGGTGTCGTGCACCAAGGAGAGGAAGACTAAGGAACTAAAGGGATCCTTAGCAAGGGAAACGAAACTCATATATAGAAGGGGATGGAGGAGAAACCAAGGGAAGGTAAGGCAAGGTGTCGCCCACCTAGGGACACTTGTCCATGAGCAAAGCCACATGCCCTAAACACATGTCCAAGGCCATTGCCACATGCAAGCATCAAGCACCAAGTGTCCACTAGTGGTGACACAAATAAGGTCAAAGAAGGTCAAAGGGTCCATGGGCGACACACTTAGGCCAACACAAGCATGCTCTTGCCCACAAGGCCCAACAAGCTCAACCAAGCCCAAAGGAACTCAAGCAACGAACCCAATCCTTCCTCTCAACACAAGAGGAAGAAAAGAGAGGGAGGAACACCACACAAGGTGACAAACTTGCCCACAAACCCTAAACTTTGGGTTAATTGCAAGCAGCACCTCCAACTCTTAACAAAGCACCAACAAACCCTAAACTCCACAGAAGGTGATTAGCAAGCAACAAAGCATCAGGGTTAACCAAAGCAAACAGGGTAAACCCTAAACGGAGGTCAGGGTCCTTACAAACTTGGTCAATCCCATTATATACTTTATGTAATTGAAGGTTCAATTGATCAAACCATTTGGACACCTAATGTACCTAAATGATTGATACCCTTAATGGGATTAATCATTGATGTATAATGATGCAATAATTCAATACATCATGCTAACCCTAAATGCATGAATTTGAATAAAGAGTATACTAAATCTAATCAAGGTTTGAGTAGTAGACATCCTAGAGAGGATGAAAGAGAGATGAATTCATACGTGTATAATAATCATGTAAAGGTCAAGCCTTATCACCTTCAATTTGAATAATTATGCAATTAGGGTATGATCCTTAATAAAGGATTATGAAACCCTAATCAAGAAGGTTGTTGAGCCCTAACCCTAATTTAGGGCAATATCAGATGAAACCCTAATCTAGGGTAGTGGTATAACTCTAAACTATAGGATGATAATATGGGAAATCCCAATTTAGGGTAACATCATGAAAAACCCTAATTGAGGGTGATTCAATGAGGAACCCTAATTGAGGGTGATTCCATGAGAAACCCTAATTGAGGGTGATTCCATGAGAAACCCTAATTGAGGGTGATTCCATGAGATACCCTAATTGAGGGTGATTCCATGAGAAACCATAATTGAGGGCACTACTACAGAAATGGCTTATAACGTCACTTTTAAAGGCGTTGGTTGTATAAATACACCGACACCTAAACAATACAACGTCGATTTATAAAATAAAATGACATCAATCTGTGAAGGGTGACCAGACACGGGTATCACTTTTATTCAGTCAGTTCCTTAATAACAAACCGACACCTAAAATTAACCACCAAATCCAAAATTTCCAGTGAAAAAAATTACCTCCAAAATTTAACATATGGCGTTGGTTATTAACTAATAAACTGACGAAGAAAGGTTATTCACGAGACAGAAATTGGGCACATTTTGGTCGTCTGTTTTACAACAGTGACCGAAGCTTATGGGTTTCCCCACAGACTTTGAGCATCGATTTTTGATATAAACCAACGACTATGGTCATTAATCGAGAACAATTTTTTTAATCGGCATGTGTAGATAGACGTCGGTTTTTTCTAGTTAAAACCGACGACTATCATTGAGAATAAGTGTCGATTTTTCTGTAGAACCGACACCGTTAGTTTTATGTGTCAGTTTTATTTAATAACTGACACCTAATGTTAACTTAATAGCACCTGTGTGAGCCCGACTCTTCCCCTTTCTTTATTTCATTCATCTCAATTTCAAGGGTTTAAGCTCTGGCAATGATTCATCTTCTCACCGCTCCTATGCCACCGCTCGCCTCCACCACCACTATTTGTTGGTCCTTCGGCCGCTGCACTCCAGGCCGGCCGCTGCCCTAGCTCGATCACCTGCCATCTCTGTTCGCCGCCCACCTCAGCACCACCAGTAGCTACGCGCGGTACCTCTCTGCTCGCTGCCCTCTCTGCTCACCCGCCCTCTCTGCTCGCCGCCCACCTCAATGCCATTACCACTCACCAGTAGATGTGGTGTCGGTGGCTAGTCAAGGGACAAGAGGCAACTTGGGTTTAGCCACTGAACATGTGAAGGATCTTCAATTTTTGCAAGGTGGAGAGGAGCTTGTCTGCCTGGATTCTTCTTGTCGAAAGGTGAGGAACATGTTACTTTGGAACCTTCACCCTGCTCCTGCTGTTTGCTTTGCTTGATTTTTTATTCGTCTCGTTACAAAACAACAACCTGGAACCGATAGATTCAGTCCCTTCTTAGGGACTTCTCTTCCTTAATTAGAGTGATCCCAAAAGTCTTACCTATTAAAATGCAAGCTTATCTGCCACAATGATTGGAGGAACATAATTAACATATCTTCTTTCCTACTATTTGTATCCCTAGAAAATAAAGTTCTATGGTGTGATAGAGTGAACTAGGTATGGATCCCAAGTATATGAAGTGGGTATTAGGGGACATGACATATAAATGTTGAAAGTTTTTTGCCCTTTACTCTTTTAATGTTGAAACATGAGATCTTTCGGTTGCTTTTCTACCTTTCATGCATTAGAATTTAGTTCAAAGATGAGACAATTTACATTATAAGTAATCTCTTTCAAAGAAGAATGTATGAATATATATTTACATTATAAATAATCTCTTTCAAAGAAGAATGTATGAATCTATATTTCAAATTAATGCATGGTGTTTCATGGTCTCTCTTCCTAATGAGTTTGGTTACAAATATCTGTATATCAGGTTAAGGACATGTTTATGCTATGACATGTTGAGTTTTTTTTCTATGTTATACCCACCACGATTTGTGTTATAAAATAAAATATTTATTAATTTAGGAAGCATTGATATGTTGTTATGGCTGTCCACAAGTGTTTTTATAAGAAAATTGTGTGTTGAATGAGGTTGTGAACAAGGGACTGGTGTTATATTATGTTGGTCTAGAAACCCGTCCAAGATTTACTCATTAGGAGTAAATCTTGGATAGTCCCCAGTTTGGGACTGTTCTTGAACACCTAATCTCACTTAGGATGTAAGTGTATAATGTGTATTTGGTTTTCAAGAAAATTCTGGTAGTATTTCCCCATGTGTTCTCTAAGTACATATGTACTTGGAGAACAGCGGGGAAATGTTGTCGAAATTTTCTTGAAAACCCAATACACATTAAACACTTACTAGTGAGATTAGGTGTTCTAGAATGGGATAGGTGGTACACATTTATTATATATAAGAATGACATCACATGTATAAACCCTAAAGTTTTAACCATAAACTCTAATCTGTTTACCCTAGACCCTAATCTTGTTGTAATATATACTTATTTTCTCTTTGATCATAGAATGGATAGATCATGGATGTCCATTCGCAATCGATGCACCCCAGAGTTTATTTCTGGTCTTGATCAGTTTATTAGATTTTTCGAGGAACATAGGAAACAACCTGGAGATAGGTTCTACTTTCCATGTAGGCATTGCGGTAACAACTTGAAAGTCAGTACTGGTGACGAAATCAGAAGTCATGTCATGTGAAATGGGATTGTACGAGGCTATACAGAATGGCACTAGCATGGAGAGATTTCAAACCCAAAACCAGTGGATGTCGATAGCAGTGCTTGTGTGGAAGAAGAAATTTACTTTGATGATGTAGATGTGAACGAATCAGTTCCAGTAGACATTATTGATGCGATGTTGGATAGTTGTGGGGTAGAGCACACCAAAACTGATCCACCTCCCATGTTTAGAAACATTGTGCATGATGTTGAGATATCGTTATACGTGGGTTGTAAGTTTACGAAGCTTAGCTCTATGTTGAGATTGTATAAACTGAAAGCTAAGAATCGATGGAGTGACAAAAGCTTCACGTCATTGTTGTCTTTGTTGAAAGAAATTCTTCCTGAAGGAAATGAGTTGTCGATCTCAACACACCGGTTAAAGAAATTGTTGTGCCCAATGGGAATGGAGGCCAAGAAGATACACGCATGCAAGAATGATTGTGTATTATTTCAAAAGGACTATGTGGATTTGAAAGATTGTCCGAAATGTGGTGTGTCAAGGTATAAATTGACGACTTTGGGGGAGTCCAAAATTGGTTCTCCCGCCAAGGTGATGACTTCAGTCCATTCTCAGTTGGGTTGCCAACACCACCAAACATTGAAGCTGGGGATCATAATGACTTGTATGTTCGCGGGGATCATAATGAAGGATTGTTAATTGATAAAAGATCACAATATTAGAGGCATGGATGTTTATATTTTTATTAGGTTTTATTTTTCTGAATGTGAACTTTACAATGTGAATGTGGAATTTACAATGTGAATTACTTTACAATGTGAATGTGAACTTTATAATGTATATGTGAACTGTACAATGTGAATGTGAATATGAACTTTACAATTTGAATTACTTTACAATGTGAATGTGTACTTTACAATGTGAACTTTACAATTAGTTTTACTTTACAATGTGAAATTTATAATTTGAATGTGAACTTTCAGATGACTGAGCATTCCCATGATGACTGTGTTGATGATCATCGTGAGGATGAGGACGTGATTGCGCCGCCTGACAATGTTAGTTAATTTTAATTATGAATATATCCCTGAGGTTTCTATCTATATGTTCATTTATAATTATATCATGTAAGTGTGTTTTTTTATCAAATTTTAGGCTGGTGATGTACCCCCTGAAGTTGTTACAACACTTGATGAGCAACAAAAGAAAATTGAGAAAGTGAGGGGCATCACAATGATGAACAAGTTAATACATCAAAGGGGCAATGGACCCAAATTGGATGTGGATTTCGATCAGGCAGGAAATCCATATGGAGTGAACCATAACTCATTTGTTTCATATCTTGGGGTTCTTACTCGCAGCCATTGCAGTCCTATCCTAGAATCATGGCATAAAGTTCCTAATGGGAAGAAAGACCACATATGGAAGGAAATATGTGTGAGTTATTATTATTTGTAATTCTATTTGTGTATATTACTAATTTTTAGGATACTAGTTAATAGCAATTTTATTTAATTTGTAGAGCATATTTGATCTGGATGAAAAATTGCATCGTAAATGTGTGATGCAATGTTGTGGGATGGTCCTAAGGAACTATAGGACCAATATCACCCGAGATTACATACGCGATGTTGAGAATAGTTTCTTGATTAATTCCAATTCTAGGCATTGATCAGTATTTCACTAACTCTACACTCATAATTTTTGTTTGTATTCCCTTTGAAAAACAAATATAGGAAGAAGGAAGCCACACAGCAATGGAACTACTTGGACCCCAAAGACTGGGAGGAGTTTGTTACCCAAAGAAAAACAGATGAATTCAAGGTATTAAGTGCCACTCCCAATTTAATTAATATACATTTTTATGTATTCACCTATTCAAGATTAACGTTTAGTGTTACTAACCAAATCAATGTGCTAACTAACTAGGCTATCAGCGATGCTCAAAGAGAAAGGTGTGCACTGAATGTGAACGACCACACAATGGGTCCAAGAGGATATGTAGGCATTCGCCAAAGACTACAGGCTGAGTCTACTCAACCTACTACTACTCAGGAGACTGTAGAGTCCTCTACTACTGCTCCCGCACCTCTGCCTCGCCATGCTATGAGGATAGTTGGGAGGCAAAACAAGAAGGGAGAGATACTGAAGCCCGCAACCATTGAGGCGGCTGCAAAAATGGTAAAAATCAACTCTTAGAGCAATCTATCAATATTGATTATTGTTATGTTTACTTATGAATTTTTGTTGATGGTGATTAGCGGGAGCTGCATGAGCAGAGGAAGGAAGGAAAGTTCATCCCTCAGGGCACAAGGGATGAACTGATAGTTGCTCTGGGTAACCCAGAGCATCCTGGACATGTAAGGGGTGCAGGCGCTGGTGTGGGCATCAAAGTGTTCTTTGGGCCATCCCAGCGCAAACTTGTCCCAAAAGCGAGACTTTTACAAGCTAAAGTAATTTATTCTTATGTTAGAACGTTATTGTGAAAGGGAATTCAATAATCAGAAACTAGCATTTCTTTTATCCATGTATAGGTAGATTCCTTAATTGACAGGAGAGTCGAGGAAGTACTTGATAAAAGACTCCATGAAGCAATTAACAAGTGACAGGCGTCTCAAACTACCATTCATACAGTACCTGTGGCGGACCTCTCTTCTCCTACTACTCGTACTGCAGAGGTTGGGAGTAATCCTATAGACCCACAACCTAGCACGTCCTCTGTAAGTATTTTTATGGCATATATAATAGGTAGTATGTTCAAGATGATATGTTTGTGTATATATGTATATAACATTCTTTACGTAAATTTGTAGGGGTTGAAGCCATGGCGACTAAAAAGTGAAGGATATCTCGTTGCAGAGGCATCAGCTTACCCACCCCTTAAAGGGTGCATGTTTCATGGGAGTCCAGTACCATATGGCATGGTACGTGTGAGCCGGATACATGTACTCCCTGGTTGGACGAATCTTGCACTGCCTCATGCACACCTAGATGCTGAAACACTTGGTGAGGCAGTAGGTGGAGTGATATTGTGGCCCGAAGCAGATGTCCTCTATACTGATATTGTATCATAAATTTTCATCACTTTAATTTTTTAGTGTGTGTATATATATGATTCAATTGATTGAAATTATATATACAGGTCAAAAATACGAGACCCGCTACATCTCGGCCTCCACCTCCTCGACTACCAAGTTGGCTTCCAGGGGACCTACACGCCTCGATAGGTCCTAATTGTAGGAGTGTGGCAGTATGGATCGGCGAACATAATCCAAATTTCCCTATAAATGTTACTATTCCGGAGAATGTTGTAGGTAAATCATACGATAACAATCTATTTATACAAGTTTAGCATACGTATTAATGCATACGTAATAGAAGTTCTAGATACATATTAATGCAGGTAAAACATTCGGAAACAACATATTTATACAAGATATTTTGGAGTTGTTTAGTTATGAATGGTTGAACACATCTATGATAGAGTTGTGTATATGGTGATATTAATGCATACGAAAATCTGGTTTATACATCCATATACCTTGTTTTATATATGGCAATCTGGTTTCTTATATATTATTGCATACGCAATACATGTTTTGCAGCCACTTACACAAGACATGTACAGATTTTGGTTTTTCCCATGTGGGATTTTTGGTTCAATCTTTGATTAGTCTTGTAGATACAGACCCGTATTCAGTTACTTCATACTTATGTGATGCTTTTGAATATTTTGGTAAAAATAATAAGACGGTGATAATAGCTCCATTCAATATCGAGTAAGTTTACTTTGCTTGTAATTTGGACTTAAGCAAATTATATTTTTATTGCGGATATTGAGTTATTAATTTTCTACTTTCTTACCTGTAGTGCTAAGCATTGGGAGTTATTAGTTATTGTCCCCAAGACATTCACCGTATATTATCTAGATCTTGCGGGGAGTGAGTTGGATGTATTATATGGACATGCAATTAAAAGCCCATTATTCTCGTGAGAAATATTTTATGTTTGTATATCTGTTAGCATCTGTTACTGCATTACTATTTAATTATGCAATTTAATGTGTTACATTAACATATATAGGGCTTTACAAGAGTACAAAAAAGCTGGAGGAAAGGTTCCCAGGAAAAAAAAATCTGACACTCATTTGGGAGAATGTGAAAGTAGTTTCCTGACTCCAATGTATATATTATTTATGTGAACTGTGCTTATTTGTATTTTTGAATATTTTGTATGTTTCAATTTATAGTGTGCTACACAAGACAACGGTTGGGATGCCTACTATGTGATGCAATTTATGGACCTAATCATCAAACATGCCATATTGGAAATCGATAACATACAACAGGTATTATACATAGTCTCGTTAGATAATATGAAATATATGAATCTTAATATATATTATTATAATTATGTATATACGTCATTCTCTTTGTAGATCTTTAAAATTGAGGACTTCAACACAGGCGCAAAGCATTTCGATGTACATGTTCCCTATACAAGAGATGAATTAGATGTTGTAAGAGAAGATTGGGCTAAAGCCCTGCAAAGAGTGGGAATTTTAAATATAATTTTGTTGACAATGATGGCAATGATGAATAAAGAATAACTTTGTTCTCATAATTAATTTTGTGTGAATGTGAATGAATTTTTATGAATTGTCATATGTGTGTGAAAATCATCAATACATGAATGTTTCTACATGTGTCTAAATGTGAAAAGAGATGAAATAAATGGAACTGCAGGTTGCTACTGGTTTCTACATGTGTGTGATGAAAAAATAATATGAATTAAATGTTCTTATACATGAGTGTGAATCACATATATATAATATTGTCCATCATGTTAATTTTGTAGGTTCGTGGCCTTTTGTTGGCTGATATCAATGGATGTCATAAACCTACAGTTCAGTTCCACTGAATTGCAGGTTCTCATCATGCGACCAGCCACAGCAGGCCTGCAAACAGATAAGAAAAAAAAATCAAAACATAGGCGTCGGTTATTTGAAGAAAGCCGACACCAAAGACATACCATGGCGGTTTTGCACTTAAAATTGACATCTATTTGACCATGTTGTCAGGGGATATGATGTCAGTAAATGTTAAAAACTGACGTCTTTTCATCATATATGGCGTCAGTTTCTTTTCGAAAACTGATGCCTATAGTCCCTTTGCTGGCACATTTTCGGTGGCGGGAAGAGTTTGGGCGTCGGTTTTTACTAAACAACTGACGCCTATAGTCCCTTTGCTAGCGCGTTTTCAGTGGCGGAAAACGTTGTGGCGTCAGTTGGAAACTGACACCGAAGGTGTCCCCCTTTAGCGGCGCCCACTTGGTTGTCACTTTGAAACTGACACCAAAGAGCCTAAATAACCGACACTAAAAGGCTTTTATGTAGTAGTGGGGTGATGCCATGAGAAACCCTAGTTGGGATGAATAATAAATCCTAATTATGGGCAATGTGATGAGAAAGCCTAATGAAGGGTGATACCATATGCAATCCTAACCCTAATGAAGTATGATAGTGTGTGAAACCCTAAACCCTAATAAAGGGTGATGGTATGGGAGACATAATCCTAATAATCAAATAGTGATTATTACACTGATAAGGGAAGTACCTAAAGTGATTGATTATAGGTAATCTTATAGCAAGCAATGCCTTAACTTGAGATAGGTCTGTATCATTAAAGATAGTTGTACAAATTCAAATGGGTGACCTATGCACTACATGATAAAGGTGATAGGTTAGTGGTTAAAGTATTAAGAGGGAAATGTCTTAATACAAGGTCAGTTGATTAACTTAGGTAAGATGAAAATGAGGAGAAAAGTGATACATCAAGACATGATAGATATCACATTTAGCATTTCAGGGTCGATATACCTTGATGCACCTCAAATCCAATATACTTGGATAAGAAACACAAGGAGTGTGTGTTATGTAAATTGTTACAATGAAGATGTAATGAACTCAATGCACTTTGATAAGTGTTGACTAACATACTATGAGAAAGGGGTTAAGCCAAGATAATGAGTATGATATAAACATACCATGGTAAGGTTGAGAGATGAACTCATACCTTGAATTGATAATTATTAATCATATATGATGAAAGTAATGATCATGAGTAAATACTTATGATATTATTGAATGCTCCTAGAGGAATGTAACAATAAATTAGGGTTGGACAGATAATATAAACATGAAACCCTAATTAATGTGAAATGGGAAATCCTAACCCTAAATTGGGTAATGGAATGAAAAATCCTATTTGATAGTAAACCTTAATCTTGATAAAGGAATGGTGGTGTTACTATTGTATCAAATGATGTGATAAGTGATTTTTATGGTTATTATCATGTGTATCAACCATACAGGTATCATGATATGATAAGCATAGCCAAATATGAGCTATGATGATTATTTGATATAGGTGTTGATTGGCCTTGTGAGCCATATGAACAAGTTGTTGCCTATTGAAAGGTGACAAGACACTTTATGGCCTTGTGAGCCATGTGAGATGCTTTTGTAACAAGTATCATGTATACCTCGGTATGAGGGCCTAGAGGTAATAGTTACCTAATAGTTGGTAACAATGATTAGTGATGAACTGAGGGTATGAATACCCAGATTTGATAAGTATGATCATGATGTTGTTGAGAGATGTGAACTTTCAAGTAATGAAATGAGGGACTAAGATCCTAATGTCTTATAAAGACTGAGAAGTAATTGATGATAATAGTACATGTTTCTTTGTAGAAATTGTCATAATAATTCATGTTTGAGAACTTGACTGATGCTAAGAGAGTATACTAATGTACTTAATTAATCAAGTGAAATCATATCATGTAGAGCCCTGACCATAGATCCATCAGTGTCAGTATTTACTGATGGTGAAATGGGTTGCTCCACGAAAAAACCCAGAATGCATATTTTTGAATATGGGGGGTTGATGGGTGAACATATCATTATGTCCTAATGAGGGAATTGATGAAAGGTAAACATTAAACCTCTCAATCCTTCATTATTTGTACCAGGATGGATGTATCACGAATCTCCCGATGATTGGGATAGATGCAGTACACATCTCCCAATAATATTAATGTCGGATCGATGGAGGTAAACATGAAAGCTCTCGATTGTGAAGAGAGTACAGCAGCCACTATAACTCTATAGCAAAGATTCCACTATATCCTAGCAAGCTATGTAGCAGACACACAAGATGTCCTGCATGTGGTCTCGCACTGACCGAGATGTGGGAGATCTTGGAAGTCTGCTCTTCCATTGACCTTGTATGGTACCAATTTTGACTTCGTAATGGTCGGTTGGAGTATGAGCGGTATACCTCATCTCCTCAGGGCATAAGTGTGATTGTAAAATGTAATCAGCCGTAGAGCATGTTTTCTTAAGGATTGAATATGGAAATTCATTGGTTGATGTTACATTTCTTTTATGCATCTCTAGTTGATAGATGTTATTTATATCTCTTTATATTCATTGCAAGTAGATGGATGAATTATGATTCTACCATGGGTAGATGCAATGTTCTCCTTAGGAAAGGAGATTACTTCACTTTGTTCATACAATGATTAATATTGTTGTTAATATATAAGAACTCTTGCTCAGTTTTATTCTAATAAACTGCAATAATAATGTTTTAACAGATAGTTATATCTCTCGTTGGGGCAATTTTCAATTGTCTCACCCCCGTGCGATCCAACATTTTTAGGTGGACACGGACAAGGAAACAGAATCCCCACAGCAGAGAAAGGACAGTATCAGCAGGGACAGCAGTGAGATCTCAGGTGGAGATATTGTCTGTCAAGTCATATAAATAGTAGTCATATGTGTCATCTCTATACTCTCAGGTCCTCAGAGTCAGTAGATAGTGCTTTTATCTTTGATCTAAGATTTTGGCTTGAATGCCTCGAGGTTTTATGTTGTTGATGTATAGTTTGGCAAAGCAACTGTTATATGTAATCCTCGAGTAGAGATGGTACATGGAATGTACTTGCAAACCAGAATGTATATGTAATACTTTGGTTCTTGTTATAAGAGTTTCCTAGAATTGGATCTCTGTGCAAAAAGTTTTAATTTTTAGTGATTTTCGTTAATCTGCTACTAATGTTTAATTTCACTTAATCAATGACGTTTTGTTTATCGATCGCTACATCCTCCCTCTTCCTATTTCATTCCTTCACCCCACACTGTTTGTGTCGGTTCTTTACTGACTCCCGATGCCTCTTCTCGATGCACAAGCGCACCTTGATCGGGATCAGCTACTTCCGCATCACGTAGTGCTTCAAAGGTAAACCCTAGCTTGGGGTGCAAAAGGACTTCTTCTCCATAGACTATGCCACCACAGGGTGCTTGCTGGAGAGCCTAGATGTATTAGGATCAGCTCGCATGGTTTACAAAGATGACTCAAAGCTTTGCCATCGCCTGCATAGCCTTCTGGACAAGCTTCATGGCTTGGGTGTGCTCATAGATGGCTCCCTGGTCCTTAAGGGGTCGCTAGTGTACAGGTGGAGTAGGGGGTTTCAGATTGACGTTGATGGTCCCTTTAAGCTCACATGCCTCAGGTCATTAGAGCTAGACCCTGTCACATGCTCATGGGATTCCATAGCCTCTCAAATGTTTGGAAATGAGTGCTACACCACCATAAACTAGAGACCTGGTTTGGCATACCAGCTCTAGTGTCTAGATCTCCCTCCTTAACTTTCCCGAAAGCATGGAAAGGTGGAGCTTTGCATCCAGGTTTGATAGCAGCAGACCTAAAATAGCCTCACTCGGACCTCACTCATGGATCTGAGGAAGACTTAGCTATCATCTTGGCCTCAGATCATATCTGGGCACCTAATTTTCCTCCTCAAAGTCTCTATAGATCCTAATGGGGAGAGGGAGGGGAACGGTGGTTTTGGATCTCATTGTTCCCTCACTCTCATGCCCAAACTAAAGGTTGTTAGACATTATGACCATGTGATCTATATACCATGTGATCGCCCCAATTTCATTGGATCTATCCAGCACCTCAAAGGTTTTTCGTTCCTCAGTTCTCAGAGATGAGGGATGATTTAGTAGCAGCCCCGCCTTCCATGGTTTAAAGAATAACAGGGTGCACACATCTCATTCAAGGAATTCTCCACGATAGGCTTATTTGACATAGATTTAGGTCTATGATTAATTAATCATTAATCATGTTATCTAATTTTAAACATCCATATATCACATATGGATGTGCAAAAGATAAATAATTTTAACCAATAATTTCTCAACGTGTGGTCTATCATTCAGCCAAGTTTGCCACGAAAACTCCATCATTTGTTAACTAAACAAAATTCCTCAAATGTCCACATAAATAAATGTGTAAAGACCTTGTATACATACCATTTAGTCATCAAGTTTTGATGAAAGAATTACAATACCCTTAGCTTGATCATTATGCATCTCAGGGTTCATAATTCAGTCATATGAATACATATACACTGAAATTAGATATTGAATTTAATTTAGATTGAAAATCAACTATTAGCTACTATTAATTATCCCCATGCTCGTAAATAGCCATGGATAACTATCATCAATCCTTCAATGGAATTTTACTCATATTTATGGGTCCCGTTTTCAAAAATAAGTCACTCCAACTTGGGTTATACCAAAAGAGAACACAACTACCAATTTGATTATCAAAACCCTAAAATCGGGGTCATCACAGCAACCCACCTAGGTTTGGGAAATTTTGCACCCAACCTTCACTTTTTGATACTTTTGTTATATTTTTACACGATTCTAAGAATACACACACTTGTGTTTAACAATTTCATTTTAGCTTTGATGATGAGACATGTGAAACATGTGAAAGTTTGAGCAATGAGGCACATTTAGTGAAAAGTATTGATAGAATATCAAGTGGGTCAAATTTGATGATTGAATTATGAATGATTGAGTGTTTTGAGAATTTTTGAAGTTTTATCAATTTGGAAGTACCAGCACGACCGTGCTGGCGTGGAACGGTCGTTTTGGCACGGTCATTTTTAATAGGGAAAAGTCAAGTTTTGGGCCCAGTCAGCATGACCATTCTGACCAACACGGCCGTGATGGTGTTCTGCCAAAATGGCAGTGCTGGCCCGAGCCTAGCACTTAAGTGCCCTGATTTTTCATGCCTTAGCACAACATGTTCGTCATTCTTGAGAAACACCACGGCCGTTCCGTGGCAACTGGTGATTAAGGCGACCCTCGTTCACCCCAAATCGCCTCCTCTTCCTCCTAAACTTTAGATTCAAGTTCCCTTTGTCTCCCACTCACCTTCCCCTACCTCAAGCTCCACTTTCCACCCTCCATTAACCTCTATTTCTCCATCTCCAAGGCGATTCTACCCCTACGTCCCGAAAGTGCAAAAATTGTTGTGGTTCTTCATTTCTTCACCAAATCCTTGCAAAAATGAAGAGCGTGGTCAAAGCAATTAAGAAAGGGGTAGAGAATATTATTAGTATCCTCACTGGAGGAAAAAGCCACACCAAACGGGCCTCCAACATCACACCGCCATCACACAACCCTACGTCTCCATCTAACTCCATCTCTAGTTCATCTCTCCAGAGATTGGCATCGATGAGTGCTTCCCAACACTGACCCTCCTTGTGACGACCGTCTCGCAAAAACATGATTAACTAATGTGGAAGCGTTCATCAAGAAGTAGATTAGCGAAAATCACTAAAAATTAAAACTTTTTGCAAAGAGATCCACACATAGGAAATCGTTTCCAACAAATGCCATTGTATATCATATACATCCTATTTCAATCGTACATATCCTGTACCATCTCTTTCCAGAGACTACATCATCAGCTGCCTTATAAACATATATATAGGAAGCATACAAATCTCGAGGCATCAAGCCAAAACCTCAGACTGATATATCCAAAACACTGACTAAAAACTCCGAGGACCTGAGAGTACAGAGACGACACATAGGACTACTATCTATATGACTAGACAGACAATATCTCCACCTGAGATCTTATTGTTGTCCCTGCTGTTGTTGTTGCTGCTGCTCTTTCCCTATTCTAGGGTTTCTGCTCTGCCTTTCATGCATACCTAAAAATGTTTCCCATGGGGGTGAGACAATTGTAAATTTCCCCAGCGAGAGATATAACTCTCCGCCAGAAACATTGTTATAGAAGATTATGAAATGAAACTGAGCAGAGGTTACTTTTACATTAATAGGCAGAATTATTCTTCATAGAACAGAATAAGATAATCTCCATTTTCAATAAGAGCATTGCATCTACCCATGGTAGATTCATAGTTCATCCATCTACTTGTAATGAATATAAAAGATATGAATAATCATCAATGAACTATAGATATATAACAGAAATGTAACATCAGCCAAGTTCTCTAGCATAACTTATTAACACAAATGCTACAAAGAAACATGATACTTGTTACCCAAGCATCACACATGGCTCACAAGGCCATTCATATCTTGTCACCTCTCACTAGGCAACAACTTATTCACATGGCTCACAAGGCCATTCACATCTTGTCACCTCTCACTAGGCAACAATTTATTCACATGGCTCACAAGGCCATTCACATCTTGTCACCTCTCACTAGGCAACAACTTATTCACATGGCTCACAAGGCCATTCACATCTTGTCACCTCTCACTAGGCAACAACTTATTCACATGGTTCATAAAATCCATACATATTGTTACTTTTATAAAGCAACAACAACATCAACGCACAAAAAGCCAATCAACATTTATTATATAAATGTCACAGCCCAAACTTGGCTATATTCATCATCTCATCATACCTGCATGGTTATTAGGCATGATAACAGTCATACAAGATATTCATCACATCATGTGATACAATAGTAACACCATCATTCCTTAACCAAGAATTAGGGTTCATTATCAAACAGGGCTTATCATTCCCTTTTCCCCAAATTAGGGTTAGGGTTCCCTATTTCTCATTAATTCAGACCTTCTTGAGTTCACCAACTTTATCTTGTATTAAGGTATTTCCCTTCTTAATACATTCCATCACAGAATACTCACCCTTAGCATATAATGCATAGGCCACACATTAGAATTGTCCAGCTATCTCACATGATATGGACTTATCTTAGTTTAAGGCATAACTTTATTATAAAGTTGACTATAAACAATCACAATGATACACCCTCAACTAGGGTTTCACAAGAATACACCCTCAACCAGGGTTCATAAGGATACACCCTCAACTAGGGTTTCACAAGAATACACCCTCAACCACGGTTATAACTCAATAACCCTGTCGATTAGGGTTTATGTTCATGATTAGGGTTTCATGATCTCTCTACTTAAGGATCATACCCTTAATCACCACATGAATCATATTCTTATATGAATTCATGCTATCATCATCTCAACTTGATTAGGTCATATCAACCCTTCAATCAAGTACATACAACTATGACTAACATAGTGTACCAAGTCATTGACTCTATAAGCAATTAGGGTTCATCCCTTAATTGGCACTAATCCCTTAGGTACTATTCGGGTTTCAACCTTTGTATATTCTTTGATTATCATTACTATTCAACATTGGATCAATGGATCATTCATCATCTTGATTCTCAAGAGATTCAATCACATTGGACCTTCATTACATAAGGCATCCAATTGAATTAGGGTTTCCAATGTTGATTCCTTCAATCATTGGATTCATGGAACCAGTCATCAATTGGACCTACCCTCATACTTCATATGAGTTTAATAGGTCAACCTTCAACTGATTTGACCCTCAATTGACCCTCAATTGGTCATCAATTAGGGTTTGATTCAATTGAATTAGGGTTTAGAATTGATGATTCAACAACACTAATCAATGTAAGACTAGTTACTTTGAAACCATTGAACCATCATCCAAATTGGGTATGACCTGACCCCAAACGGTCTTGAGGTCGTTTGGCTGACCTCCAAACGGTCTTGAGACCGTTTTCCCATCAAATTACTCAAAACCAAGCCATCCAAGTAGGGTTTGGATCATTGAAGTGCTCACCAATTCAGCAATTTATTGCAGATCAACTTGGTACCTTTAGGCCTTCAAACACCTAACCATACTCAACCCTAGACCTCCAAACGGTCTTGGGTGACCACCAAACGGTATTGAGACCGTTTGGATGAGCTACAAACGGTCTTGAGACCATTTGGCCCATCCATCTATTGGATTCTAGTGAACAATCATCAAGGATTGGTCTATCGAGTTGATCAACAAATCAGCACTACGTTGCAATATGATTAGTACCTTTGGACCTTCAATTGGTCAACTATACTTGACCCCAGACCTCCAAACGGTCTTGGGGTGATCCCCAAACGGTGTTGAGACCGTTTGGGTGATCCCCAAACGGTCTTGAAACCGTTTGGGCTAATCAACCCAAAATCTCAACTTAACTTATTGGAATTTCAGCACTGTTTTCAATTAGGGTTTGCCTAATTGAATAGCCTTCAACTCATGATTCCTTGGGAGTTAATCCCTCAAATTCGGTGAGTCATTAGATCACATCATTAGAAACAGTAATCCCAAACGGTCAACGCTTGGTCAACGCACTCAAATGGTCCTGAGACCGTTTGCCCAAAAAGTTCAATTAAATCAGATTGAAAATCAGCACTTAATCCAATTAGGTTTCCCTAATTGATTAGGCTTCAACTCACGATTCCTTTGGAGTTAATCCCTAAAATTTGGAGGGTTATTAATAAACATAATTATGAACAGGAATACCAAATGGTCAACGCTTGGTAAACCATCTCAAATGGTCTTGAAACCGTTTTCTCAACCAGGTCAAATTAATCAGGTTGAAAATCAGCACATAATTCAATCTGATTGCCTAATTGATTGGCCTTCAACTCTCGATTCCTTTGGAGTGAGTCCCTCAAATTTGTAGGGTTATCAGCCTACATAATTAGGAACAAAATTCCCAAACGGTAAATGCTTGGTCAACCATCTCAAACGGTCTTGAAACCGTTTTCTCCCAAACGGTTTCAAACCATTTGCCCTAAAACGGTTTGCTGAAACCGCATAGCCAATCAAATTAAAACGATTTGGAGTAGCTATCAAAACGGTTTTTCTTGGTAATTTTCTTTGGATAAGCATATAGGATGATGTCATCATCCCCTTCCTTCGAACAACCAAGAACAGCAACCGTTCTTGATGGAAATTGCAGCAAAGAAACAAGTGTGTATCAAATTGAAGAAATCAATCAACAAAGCATAGAGAATTGATGCAATAGCAATGTTTAAGGGTTTGAGTTATAAAACCCGCCTCCAATTGAGCTCCAAAGCTCCAAGCTCACGCCATTAATGGTGGATGAAGCTCTAGCAACTCCCCCTTGACTCGTCCTCAAGCTTTTGATTGCAAAAGTTGGCTAGGGTTGAAGAGGAGATCGAAATAAGAAGGAATCCATAATTTATTTTCGATTTCCACCATGAAATCAAGGAGAACGAAGGTCAAGGGCTTACCCACAGGTTGGGGACGTGATCCCTGCTCCTCCCTAGCTCCTTGGTCGGTTTTGCAAGCAAGGGGAAGAAGAAAATCCGAAAAAGGCCTTGGTTTGGGCTTGGAAATGGCACTTTTATAAGGAAATTGATGAGAGAGAAAATGCCTTATTAAAATGCATTTAATTCCAAAAATAGTACCACCTCTTCCTCCTTGGTTTTCTTGCATACAAAGGCAACTCAAAGCCACCGAACTCCCTTCCATTATCCATGGATTAAGGGAAAAGAAAATACGCACCTTAATCCATTATAATATTAATATATCTTTTTGAGTGGAAATTCTTTTCCTTATAATAAGGTGAGTGGAATTTCACCTACTTAAGATATTTTCGTTCCTTATCTTGTAAAAGGAACGTCCATCCTTATTTAAAATCAACCCAAAACATTTTGGTTGAAGTCCCTTTAATTAATACATTCATTTTTTTGCCCTAAATTGAATTAGGGTTTCACTTAAGATTAAATCTTGATTATTTTAATATCAAGATTCTCTCTCCTCCAACTTAATTCAAATGAGGAGTACCTCTCATTTTCTTTGCTATAAATGATGCCAAGAAACATTAGGGACCTTATTGAAGTGGTAATTTGTATATTGAACCCTAGGTTTTGGGTAAATTGCACTTTACACCAAAACTGGGTTTTAATGCACAACATTGTCCAACAAGCTCTATCTTGGTGTCCAGACTTGTAGAAACCTTAACACTACATCATATTCATTCTCATGGGGTCTCAACATCAGAGGGACATCTTATCATGCAACATTTGCAAGTTGACCCCTCAACTGGGGTAATTTGCACTTTAGTCCAAAATAAGCAAACATTGCTTCAACATTGTCCAAACTGGACCAAAATTGAAACATAAGTTCCTCATGACACTACTACAGAAATAGCATTCAGTGTCGCTTTTCTGGGCATCAGTTATTAAGGAAAACCGACGCCTAACATATAAGGCGTCGGTTGTTTAATAAAACCGACGTCTATATTCGAAGACCAGCCAGACACGGGTACCGCTTTGTATTAATCGGCGGTTTTTTATAAACAACCGACGCTTAAAGTCGCCCGCGAAATCCATTTTTCGATAAAAAAAATAGTGTCATTTTCAGCGTCAGTTGTCCCTCTCTAACCGACGCTGAAGGTGGTTCCCGCCAAAAATTTCCATGAAAATATCGTCCAATTGGACGTCGGTTGTTTCAACCAACTGACGCTAAAGATGTTTAGGCGTCGGTTGTTGTAAACAACCGACGCTATTTGGGAACTTATAACCCCCCGCGATCGCCCGACTCTTCCCCTTTCTTCTGTTTCATTGCTACCCTATTGCGGCGATTTTCCCTGTTGCGGTGACTTTCCGGCGCTTCTCTGCTGCTGCTGCTCTCCGACGCTTCTCTCCGGCGCCCCATCTCCGGCGTCCTTCTTCTCCGGCGCCCTTCTTCTCCGCCGCCCCTGCTACTGCTGCTGTCCGCTCGTCGCCGCCGGTCGTTGCCCACCGCCCCTGCTCTCCTCTAGTCGTCGCCGCCAGTAGAAGCAGCTACGGTGCTGTCGTCGTCACCTCCGCCCCCGCCGGTAGAAGCAGCTTTACTCGTGCTGTCCTCGTGCAAGGTAACCCACAAACCTTCACCACCTTTTTTGTCCTCTGCCTTGCTTTTCTCTGCCGCCGCCAACCTAGAACTCACGCAGGCATCGCCTAAGTAGGTGCCATGGCACGCCTAGGGTCCCAAGCCCAGGTGCCCTGCCTAGATAGGCCTCTGGGCAGATGCTTGGGCGGCGCCAGGGCACGTCTAGGCTGCACGTCTAGTGGATTTTTTGCTAAAAGTTATTTATTGATTGTGTTTATTTAATAATGTACTGATACATATGTGATATACCAATCTGATAGTCCATGATAGAATAAAACATAATGATGTTGACTGCAACTTTGTGTGTCATTCTATTCTTAATTAAGTGTATATTTACTTCATAATTGAATGTTTAAGTAAGTTATAGATATCTTGATGATGAACTGTAATGCACACATGTGACATGTTTGGAATGTAAATGATGAACTGTAATGCACACATGTTTAACTTATTTTATTGTTGAGTATATTGAGAATCCTAATCACCCTTCTTGCTTAATGATGAACTGTAATGCACACATGTGAATGCTTGGAATTTAAATGATGAACTTTTCCCTAAATTGCCAATCATGCTTTTAAAGACATCAATAATCACCCTAATTTGAAGAACTAGGATTTTAGGTATAAGAATGACAACACATTATTTGTTGGCCTAGAAACCCGTCCAAGATTTACTCATTAGGAGTAAATCTTGGATAGTCCCCGGTTTGGGACTGTTCTTGAACACCTAATCTCACTTAGGATGTAAGTGTATAATGTGTATTGAGTTTTCGAGAAAATTTTGGTAGCATTTCCCCGTTTGTTCTCTAAGTACATATGTATTTAGAGAACAGCGGGGAAATGCTGCCGAAATTTTCTTGAAAACCCAATACACATTATACACTTACTAGTGAGATTAGGTGTTCAAGGATGGGATAGGTGGTACACATTTATTATATATAAGAATGACATCACATGTGTTTGTTGGCCTAGAATGTGAACAATCATTGTTTTTTATATTACTTGTACATTGATATAAATTAGAATGAACAATCACTAAATTATATACTGTTTGTATGGAGTCTGGCTTCATTGTAGATATCTATTATTGTGTTTGTTGGCCTAGAAACCCGTCCAAGATTTACTCATTAGGAGTAAATCTTGGATAGTCCCCGGTTTGGGACTGTTCTTGAACACCTAATCTCACTTAGGATGTAAGTGTATAATGTGTATTGATTTTTTGAGAAAATTTTGGTAGCATTTCCCCGTTTGTTCTCTAAGTACATATGTACTTAGAGAACAGCGGGGAAATGCTGCCGAAATTTTCTTGAAAACCCAATACACATTATACAATTACTAGTGAGATTAGGTGTTCAAGGATGGGATAGGTGGTACACACATTTATTATATATAAGATTGACATCACATGTGTTTGTTGGCCTAGAATGTGAACAATCATTGTTTTTTATATTACTTGTACATTGATATAAATTAGAATGAACAATCACTAAATTATATATTGTTTGTATGGAGTCTGGCTTCATTGTAGATATCTATTATTGTGTTTGTTGGCCTAGAAACCCGTCCAAGATTTACTCATTAGGAGTAAATCTTGGATAGTCCCCGGTTTGGGACTGTTCTTGAACACCTAATCTCACTTAGGATGTAAGTGTATAATGTGTATTGAGTTTTCAAGAAAATTTTGGTAGCATTTCCCCGTTTGTTCTCTAAGTACATATGTACTTAGAGAACAGCGGGGAAATGCTGCCGAAATTTTCTTGAAAACCCAATACACATTATACACTTACTAGTGAGATTAGGTGTTCAAGGATGGGATAGGTGGTACACATTTATTATATATAAGAATGACATCACATGTGTTTGTTGGCCTAGAATGTGAACAATCATTGTTTTTTATATTACTTGTACATTGAAGGATTGCTAATTGATAAAAGATCACAATTTTAGAGACATGTATGTTTATACAAATGCTAAATGTTTTCCTTATTCTAGTTGATACAAATGCTAAATGTTTTCCTTTTTAATGAAATTTTCAGATGGCTCACCATGATGAGAATGATGTCCATGATGAGCATGAAGTCCATGATGAGCATGCTGTCCATGACGAGCATGGCGAGGATACCAACGTAAGTTCTAAAAACATATCCCGTATTTCTATAAAATTCATTATCTTCTAGTTATGTCATATATCTTGTATTTCTATATTGGCTTAATTCAGTGTGTTTATTTTTGTCAAATTTTAGGTTGATGATGCACAGCTACCCACTGAAGCAATTGAGCAACTTGATGCGCAACAACAAAAACTTAACAAGAAAAGGGGTATCACTCTGTTGAAAAAGTTACTTGCGCTGAGTGGCAGTGGATCCAAATTGGTTGTGGAGTTTGATAATGGAGGGAATGCAATTGGAGTGAACCGCAATAATTTTATAAACTATCTTGGGGTTGTCACTCGAAGCCATTGTGGTGTTAAGTATGATAATTGGCATAAAGTTCCTCAGGCGAAGAAAGACTTGATATGGAAAGATTTATGCGTGAGTTATTATTATTTGCAATTCTATTTTGTAGATTACAAATTCTATTATTTGCAATTATATTTTTGGTACTAGTTAATAACATTTCTATTTTACAGAATCTGTTTGCATTGGATGAGATGTTGCATCGTAAAAGTGTGATGCAACGCGCTGGAAAGATGCTTAGGAATTACAGGACAAATCTGAACAGAGAATACATAAGACAGGGTGATAAGAAGAAGAAGTCAGCCCTTGAACAATGGAACTTCTTGGACAAAGAAGATTGGGACAATTTTGTTGCTTCAAGAAAATCTGAAGAATTCAAGGTATTAGGCGTCACTCCCATTTTAATTAATATACATTGTATTCACCTATTCAAGATTAACATTTAGTGCTACTAACCTAATTATAAATGTGCATACTAACTAGGCCCTCAATGACGCACAAAAAGCAAGGCGTGCACTGAATGTACATGACCATACTATGGGTCCAAAAGGCTATGCAAGCGTTCGCCAAAGACTACAGGCGGAGTCTGCGGCTACTCAGGAGTCTACGACTACTCAGGAGTCTGCGGCCACACCCTTCCCTCGCCATGATATCTGGATAGCTGGCAGGAAAAACAAGAAGGGTGAAATAAAGAAGCCCGAAACTGCTGAGGCGGCTGCAAAAATGGTAAAATACAACTCTTAGAGCAATCATTTGAATATTGATTATTTGTGGTGTTAACTTACCAATTTTTTTTTATGGTGATTAGCGGGAGCTGCACGAGCAGAGGAAACAAGGCACGTTCATCCCTCAGGGCACAAGGGATGAATTGACAGTTGCTCTGGGTAACCCAGAGCATCCTGGACGTGTTAGAGGTGCCGGCGCTGGTGTGGGCATCAAAGCATTCTTTGGGCCATCCCAGCGCAAACCCAGAGCGGGACTTTCTCAAGAAGAGGTAACATATTCTATTTTTATAATGTTACTGCAAAAGGAAATTCATTAATAAAAAGCTAATATTTGTTTTATCCATGTATAGGAGAATAAGAGAGTCGAGGATATAGTTGCTAAGAAGCTCAACGATGTGGTTGCTGAGAAGGTCAAGGAAGAATTGCTGCGGTGGCAGGCATCTCAGGCTTCCAATCAGCCTATGCCAACCCACTCTTCTCCTGGTGCACAGACTGCAAGTAATCCTGGAGACCCATCGCCTAACACGTCTGCTGTAAGTATTGTTTATGACATTGTAGCTAGTCTTTTCAAGATGATATGTTTTCAAGATGATATGTATATATGTATAACATTCTTTACGTAAATTTGTAGGCATTGAAGCCATGCCGCTTAAGAATGGAAAACTATGTTGTTGTAGAGGCGCAAGCTTACCAGTCCCTTCCTGGGGCAACGTTTCATGGGACTCCAATGCCGCAGGGCTACATTCGTGTGAGCCCGATACATGTATTACCCGATTGGAGGGAAGTTGAGTTGCCATATGCCCACCCAGATATTGATACACTTGGTGAGGCAGAAAGTGGGGTCATATTGTGGCCCAAAGCAGATGTCCTCTACACGACTGAAATTGTAAGATAAATTTACATTGATTTAGACTGTTAATGTGTATATATGATGTCAACTGATCTGAAATTATATATACAGGTTAAAAAGAAGACACCAGGAGCACCTAGGCCTCCACCTCCAATTCCCGCATTACCAACTTGGGTTCCAACTGACCTACAATACCCGTTAGGTCCTGCTTGTAGGGGAATGGCATGTTGGCTACGGGCACATAATATACTTTGCCCTATAATTGTTTCTTTAGATGCAGATTATGCAGGTCAATCATACGACAGCTCTTTATTTATACAAGATATTATTGAGCTGTTTATGTATGATTGGTTGAATACATCAATGATAGAGACATGGATAAGGTGAGATCTTGTTTATACATCCATATACCTTGTGTAAGATCCGGTGATCTGGTTTCTTATATATTAATGCATACGTCTATATGTTTTGCAGCTACTTAATCGAAGATCATTGCAAACAATTTGCATATGATCATGTGGGATTTTTGATTCCATCATTGATTAGTATGGTAGCTAAAGACCCTGATAGTGTTCAATAATACTGTATAGATGCTTTTACAATTTTTGGTCATCAAATGAAGACGATAATAATAGCTCCATTCAATGTCAAGTAAGTTTGCTTTATTTATAATTTGGACTTAAGAAAATTCCATTATTATTTTGCATTTTGAGTTATTAATTGTTAACTTTTTACCTCTAGTGGTAGACATTGGGAGTTACTAGTTATTGTCCCCGGGACGTTCACTGTTTATTATCTAGATCCCGCAGGAAGTACATTAAACACTAAAATTGGACACGTAATGAGAATGGCATTATTCTGGTGAGAAATATTTCATTTTTTATATCCGTTAACATCTTTTATTACATTACTATTTACTTATGAAACTTAGTGTGTTATATTAACATGTAGGGGTTTAGATGCATTCAAAAATGCTGGAGGAAAGGTCCCAAGGAAAAAGAACCAGCCATTGTCTTGGGAGAACGTAAAAGTAAGTTTCCGACTCCCCGACTCCAATGTATATATTATTGATGTGAATTGTGCTTAGTTGTATTATTTTGTATGTTTCAATTTATAGTGCACTGCACAAGACAATGGCTGGGCATGCACATACTATGTGATGCGATTTATGCAGATGATTATCAAACATGCCGCATTGGACATCGATACCATACATGAGGTATTATATATAGTCTCATTAGTTAGTATGAAATATATCAATCTTATTTTTATATTATTACTTATATATATACATCATTCTCTTTGCAGGTGTTTAAAACTGACCACACTATAGGCAAACGCTTAAAAAATGTACATGCTCCATATACGAGGGAAGCATTAAATGAAGTAAGAGAAGAATGGGAAATAGCTGTACAAACAGTGGCAACTGTAAGATATAATTGGGATGTTGATAGTGATGATGAATGATACTTTTTAAATGAATGTTTCTGAATGTTAAAACATGTATTTGAATGATTCTATATGTGTGAACGTGACAATTGAATTGATGTCTGAATGTATCTACTTGTGTGAATCTTTTTATGTTAATTTTGCAGGTTTGTGGCCTGTTTGTAGGCTGATATCAATGGATGTCGTAAACCTGCAGTTCAGAAAACTGAACTGCAGGTTCTCATCCTGCTGACCAGCCACAGCAGGCCTGCAAACAGATTTATAAAAAAAAAATAGATATAGGCGTCGGTTATTTACCGATAACCGTCAGCACAGACTTACAGCGTCAGTTTTTTGTTGAACACCGGTGCCAAAAGTGTTCGCGCTACAGGAAATGGGAGTCATCTAGGACACTTTTCTGTGTCGGTTGTTTAGTATATAACCGACGCAGAAAGCGTCCTAGATGACGCTGTTTTCTGTGGCGCGAACCCTTTTGGCGTCAGTGTTTTATAATAAACCGACGCCGTGATGTTAAATAGGTGTCGGTTTTTTAACCGACGCTGAAGTGTCCAACCTTTTAGCGGCGCCCACATAGGCGTCGTTCAGAAACCGACGCCAAAGGGGGTTAAACAACCGACACTAAAAGGCACTTCTGTAGTAGTGTGAGCCCTAATTACTTTCCCAAGGTAAGATTAAGAATATACTCAGCCTTATTAGGCAAAACATCTAGGTTTAATTCATAACCCAGGTCAGGGATGTTACAAATTATAAACCCCTAACAAGGATTTCGTCCTCGAAATCCCAGGAAAAGGAGGGACAAATTATTCATTAATCATGCCCTCAAGTCTTCACATATCATCTTAATATCATGGAGATATCATGAACTCTGTGATTCCATACAAATCTCCTTTCATTAATTCAACCTCATCAATGTTTATTGTTTATGCAAGGCATAAACCCCTAACATATGATGTTCATATCATTGAAAAGAAGAAGCATAAAAGAGCATACTTCTATCATCACCCAGAAATATTTACTAAAAGAGAAACATATATATCTAATAGAGATAATTCATTCGGCAATCCACTGAGTAAGTTCACTAAGTATCCACGGAGCAAGTTCACTAAGTATTCACGGAGCAAGTTCACTAAGTATTCACGGAGCAAGTTCACTAAGTATTCACGGAGCAAGTTCACTAAGTATTCACGGAGCAAGTTCACTAAGTATTCACGGAGCAAGTTCACTAAGTATTCACGGAGCAAGTTCACTAAGTATTCACGGAGCAAGTTCACTAAGTATTCACGAAGCAAGTTCACTAAGTATTCACGGAGCAAGTTCACTAAGTATTCACGGAGCAAGTTCACTAAGTATTCACGGAGCAAGTTCACTAAGTATTCACGGAGCAAGTTCACTAAGTATTCACGGAGCAAGTTCACTAAGTATTCACGGAGCAAGTTCACTAAGTATTCACGGAGCAAGTTCACTAAGTATTCACGAAGCAAGTTCACTAAGTATTCACGAAGCAAGTTCACTAAGTATTCAAGAAGCAAGTTCACTAAGTATTCACGAAGCAAGTTCACTAAGTATTCACGAAGCAAGTTCACTAAGTTTTTTTGAAAATATTTCACTTAGCTCTTCCTATTTAATTTCATTATACTCTCTGGATTGTTTCAGAATGACTACTTGATCATAGTAATCAAAAAGATAACAATCTAAGAGTTTCATACTTGCCTTATCTACAATAATCATATACCTGGCCAGGGTATACAAGTATTGAGATTAGGTAGTATGCACTTTATTTACTATCATATTCCCCACTTTGCATACCATTATACACACAGGATTTTCCATCTCTAGATTTTCTTCAGGAATCATTTCTATATCTCTCTCTTGCCTGCTCCCATGCACCTTTTCCTAGTGCAACATTGCTTCTTCCTGCAGCAACCTCCTCATGTGACCCAGTCATCTTTAAGTTCTTCTTCTCTTATACGAGCAGAAGACACTTTCAGATACACTGGATGACACCAGAACAGACTCTACTACCTTAGTCCTATGTCTCTGTAGACTCAGCGAACCTAGAGCTTTGATACCACTAAATTGTGATGACCGTCTCGCGAAAACATGATTAACTAATGCAGAAGCGTTCATCAAGCAGCGGATTAGCGAAAATCACTAAAAATTAAAACTTTTTGCAAAGAGATCCACACATAGGAAATCTTTTCCAACAAATGCCATTGTATATCATATACATCCTGTTTCAATCGTACATATCCTGTACCATCTCTTTCCAGAGACTACATCATCAGCTGCCTTATAAACATATATATAGGCAGCATACAAATCTCGAGGCATCAAGCCAAAACCTCAGACTGATATATCAAAAACACTGACTAAAAACTCTGAGGACCTGAGAGTACAGAGACGACACATAGGACTACTATCTATATGACTAGACAGACAATATCTCCACCTAAGATCTCATTGTTGTCCCTGCTGTTATTGTTGCTGTTGCTCTTTCCCTGTTCTAGGGTTTCTGCTCTGCCTTTCATGCATACCTAAAAATGTTTCCCACGGGGGTGAGACAATTGTAAATTGCCCCAGCGAGAGATATAACTCTCCGCCAGAAACATTGTTATAGCAGATTATGAAATTAAACTGAGCAGGGGTTACTTTTACATTAATAGGCAGAATTATTGTTCATAGAACAGAATAAGATAATCTCCATTTTCAATAAGAGCATTGCATCTACCCATGGTAGACTCATAGTTCATCCATCTACTTTTAATGAATACAAAAGATATGAATAATCATCAATGAACTATAGATATATAACAGAAATGTAACATCCGCCAAGTTCTCTAGCATAACTTATTAACACAAATGCTACAAAGAAACATGATACTTGTTACCCAAGCATCACACATGGCTCACAAGGCCATTCATATCTTGTCACCTCTCACTAGGCAACAACTTATTCACATGGCTCACAAGGCCATTCACATCTTGTCACCTCTCACTAGGAAACAATTTATTCACATGGCTCACAAGGCCATTCACATCTTGTCACCTCTCACTAGGCAACAACTTATTCACATGGATCACAAGGCCATTCACATCTTGTCACCTCTCACTAGGTAACAACTTATTCACATGGTTCATAAAATCCATACACATTGTTACTTTTATAAAGCAACAACAACATCAACGCACAAAAAGCCAATCAACATTTATTATATAAATGTCACAGCCCAAACTTGGCTATATTCATCATCTCATCATACATGCATGGTTATTAGGCATGATAAGAGTCATACAAGATATTCATCACATCATGTGATACAATAGTAACACCATCATTCCTTAACTAGGAATTAGGGTTCATTATCAAACAGGGCTTATCATTCCCTTTTCCCCAAATTAGGGTTAGGGTTCCCTATTTCTCATTAATTCAGACCTTCTTGAGTTAACCAACTTTATCTTGTATTAAGGTATTTCCCTTCTTAATACATTCCATCACAGAATACTCACCCTTAGCATATAATGCATAGGCCACACATTAGAATTGTCCAGCTATCTCACATGATATGGACTTATCTTAGTTTAAGGCATAACTTTATTATAAAGTTGCCTATAAACAATCACAATGATACACCCTCAACTAGGGTTTCACAAGAATACACCCTCAACCAGGGTTCATAAGGATACACCCTCAACTAGGGTTTCACAAGAATACACCCTCAACCACGGTTATAACTCAATAACCCTATCGATTAGGGTTTATGTTCATGATTAGGGTTTCATGATCTCTCTACTTAAGGATCATACCCTTAATCACCACATGAATCATATTCTTATATGAATTCATGCTATCATCATCTCAACTTGATTAGGTCATATCAACCCTTCAATCAAGTACATACAACTATGACTAACATAGTGTACCAAGTCATTGACTCTATAAGAAATTAGGGTTCATCCCTTAATTGGCACTAATCCCTTAGGTACTATTCGGGTTTTAACCTTTGTACCTTCTTTGATTATCATTACTAATCAACATTGGATCAATGGATCATTCATCATCTTGATTCTCAAGAGATTCAATCACATTGGACCTTCATTACATAAGGCATCCAATTGAATTAGGGTTTCCAATGTTGATTCCTTCAATCATTGGATTCATGGAACCAGTCATCAATTGGACCTACCCTCATACTTCAATTGAGTTTAATAGGTCAACCTTCAACTGATTTGACCCTCAATTGGTCATCAATTAGGGTTTGATTCAATTGAATTAGGGTTTAGAATTGATGATTCAACAACACTAATCAATGTAAGACTAGTTACTTTGAAACCATTGAACCATCATCCAAATTGGGTATGACCTGACCCCAAACGGTCTTGAGGTCGTTTGGATGACCTCCAAACGGTCTTGAGACCGTTTGCCCATCAAATCACTCAAAACCAAGCCATCCAAGTAGGGTTTGGACCATTGAAGTGCTCACCAATTCAGTAATTTATTGTAGATCAACTTGGTACCTTTAGGCCTTCAAACACCTAACCATACTCAACCCTAGACCTCCAAACGGTCTTGGGTGACCACCAAACGGTATTGAGACCGTTTTGATGAGCTCCAAACGGTCTTGAGACCGTTTGGCCCATCCATCCTTTGGATTCTAGTGAAAAATCATCAAGGATTGGTCTATCGAGTTGATCAACAAATCAGCACTACGTTGCAATATGATTAGTACCTTTGGACCTTCAATCGGTCAACTATACTTTACCCCAGACTTCCAAACGGTCTTGGGGTGATCCCCAAACGGTCTTGAGACCGTTTGGGTGATCCCCAAACGGTCTTGAAACCGTTTGGGCTAATCAACCCAAAATCTCAACTTAACTCATTGGAATTTCAGCACTGTTTTCAATTAGGGTTTGCCTAATTGAATAGCCTTCAACTCATGATTCCTTGGGACTTAATCCCTCAAATTCTGTGAGTCGTTATATCACATCATTAGGAACAGTAATCCCAAACGGTCAACGCTTGGTTAACGCACTCAAATGGTCTTGAGACCGGTTTCCAAAAACGTTCAATTAAATCAGATTGAAAATCAGCACTTAATCCAATTAGATTTCCCAAATTGATTAGGCTTCAACTCACGATTCCTTTGGAGTTAATCCCTAAACTTTGGAGGGTTATTAATAAACATAATTATTAACAGGAATCCCAAACGGTAAATGCTTGGTCAACCATCTCAAACGGTCTTGAAACCGTTTGCTCAACCAGGTCAAGTTAATCAGGTTGAAAATCAGCACATAATTCAATCTGATTGCCTAATGGATTGGCCTTCAACTCTCGATTCCTTTGGAGTTAATCCCTCAAATTTGGAGGGTTATCAGCCTACATAATTAGGAACAAAATTCCCAAACGGTAAATGCTTTGTAAACCATCTCAAATGGTCTTGAAACCGTTTTCTCCCAAACGGTTTCAAACCGTTTGCCCTAAAACGGTTTGCTGAAACCGCATAGCCAATCAAATTAAAACGATTTGGAGTAGCTATAAAAACGGTTTTGCTTGGTAATTTTCTTTGGATAAGAATCTAGGATGATTTCATCATCCCCTTCCTTCGAACAACCAAGAACAGCAACCGTTCTTGATGGAAATTGCAGCAAAGAAATAAGTGTGTATCAAATTGAAGAAATCAATCAACAAAGCATAGAGAATTGATGCAATAGCAATGTTTAAGGGTTTGGGTTATAAAACCCGCCTCCAATTGATCTCCAAAGCTCCAAGATCACGCCATTAATGGTGGATGAAGCTCTAGCAACTCCCCCTAGGCTCGTCCTCAAGCTTTTGATTGCAAAAGTTGGCTAGGGTTGAAGAGGAGATCGAAATAAGAAGGAATCCATAATTTATTTTCGATTTCCACCATGAAATCAAGGAGAACGAAGGTCAAGGGCTTACCCACAGGTTGGTACGTGCTCCCTGCTCCTCCCTAGCTCCTTGGTCGGTTTCGCAAGCAAGGGGAAGAAGAAAATCCGAAAAAGGCCTTGGTTTGGGCTTGGAAATGGCACTTTTATAAGGAAATTGATGAGAGAGAAAATGCCTTATTAAAATGCATTTAATTCCAAAAATAGTACCATCTCTTCCTCCTTGGTTTGCTTTCATACAAAGGCAACTCAAAGCCACCGAACTCCCTTCCATTATCCATGGATTAAGGGAAAAGAAAATAAGCACCTTAATCCATTATAATATTAATATATCTTTTTGAGTGGAAATTCTTTTCCTTATAATAAGGTGAGTGGAATTTCACCTACTTAAGATATTTTCGTTCCTTATCTTGTCAAAGGAACGTCCATCCTTATTCAAAATCAACCCAAAACATTTTGGTTGATGGCCCTTTAATTAATACATTCATTTTTTTGCCCTAAATTGAATTAGGGTTTCACTTAAGATTAAATCTTGATTATTTTAATATCAAGATTCTCTCTCCTCCAACTTAATTCAAATGAGGAGTACCTCTCATTTTCTTTGCTATAAATGATTCCAACAAACATTAGGTACCTTATTGAAGTGGTAATTTGCATATTGAACCCTAGGTTTTGGGTAAATTGCACTTTACACCAAAACTGGGTTTTAATGCACAACATTGTCCAACAAGCTCTATCTTGGTGTCCAGACTTGTAGAAACCTTAACACTACATCATATTCATTCTCATGGGGTCTCAAAATCAGAGGGACATCTTATCATGCAACATTTGCAAGTTGACCCCTCAACTGGGGTAATTTGCACTTTAGTCCAAAATAAGCAAACATTGCTTCAACATTGTCCAAACTGGACCAAAATTGAAACATAAGTTCCTCATGAGCCCTAATTACTTTTCCCAAGGTAAGATTAATAATATACTCAGCCTTATTAGGCAAAACATATAGGTTTAATTCATAACCCAGGTCAGGGATGTTACACTCCTCAAGCCACCATACATTAGATCTGAGCTACAATAACCCTGAGGAGGAGGAGGAGGAAGAAGAATTGGAAAATATAGTTGATTCTATAGATGTTGATGCACCGACCTGAGAAAGGAGAGCCAACAAAGCGGTTGTTGCATCGTATTCACATCTACCTCCAAGACTGACTTTGGCTAGGCATTCTACTTCATCAGCTCAGCATCACGTCGCTCAACAAACCACTAGGCATTGATTGTTGATTAAAGAAGAAGATGTTGATGCACCCATTGAGATGGTGCCCTTGAACTTGGACACAAGTTCGGGGTCACATACCTATGAGTAGGAGGAGGTAGATGAGACTAAGAGTGAGGAGATGGAGGATGAACATGTGGACTTCTTGTCCAAGCTAGGGGAGGATAGAATGAAGTGGGTGGGAAATCAGTCTGAGGGAGCCACATATGGAAGAGGCACTTCAAGAAGTGTTTTCATGAGACCTCTCCATCCTAAGTGCCTGACAAGGAGAGTGATCCCCACTAGATATGTGTGTATGGAAACCATGAAAGTCATAGGGGTTAACTTTATATTCAAAGAGGCTTTAGAAATTTTTGGGTTATGTAAGATTTTGTGTGAGATTCAAGAAACCTACATGAAGATAACTCATGAATTCTTTGGGTTGCTGGAGAAGGTGCAACATAGAGGCAAAGATGCAATAAGATTTAGACTGCTTGATTCTACTCATGTGCTGAGATCCTTCCAACTCAATGGGATCTTCACCCCTAGTCTAGAAATGGCAAAGAAATTTGATGAGGGAAGTCTTGACAAGAACGGGTGAGCAAATTACTCAGTGATGTGGAAAGCCATCACGAGTCAAGAAACTTTCCTTGTAGGAAAATCTAAGATCAACAAGGTGTACAAGATCCAAGTGAAATCACCGTGATAGCTTGACAAAGAGAAGGGGACTGAATTCGCTATGGCGATTTTGGGTGACTAGGGTTCCCTCCAACAACCGGGCAGTGCCTGGGGGGAGAGGCTTCAGCCGCTGGTGAGCATCATCCCTCTCCCCATGGGCTATTCATACTTGGCGTCAACTTTTCAGTCTGTTATAGGGGAACTTCCGTTGCTTCTCCTTACAGCTTCCTTCTTCGATGCTTGACGGCTATTGGTCTAACCCGATCAGTGGAGTTGGCACTGAGTAGGGAGGGGTGGTGTCTTCCTTGGTGAGGCATGGATTGGATCTAGTTACTTCCTGGTGGAAGAGTTTTCTTCGTAGGGGGAGCCTCATCCTACCCCTTTCTTAATCAACTTTTGACGGTGCCAAGTTTTCTCCCTCTGGATCTTCTTGGTCTGTTCTTTGTTTTCTCTTAGTTTTTAGTTTGTCGTTTGTTTGGGGCAGTGTCATCTTCCATCTTAGTTGTTGCTCTTCAATCTATGGTCAGTCTATCTGTGGTGGTCTTGTTTTGGTCATGCCTTGGGTCCCTTCTTGGGTGGACGGTGAGCTCAGGCGCCCCTAGGTGCTTCAGGCAGAGGAGGATTAAGCTGGGTCTGTGCTTCGTGTGGGTCTTCCACCCCCTACTCGCAGTGGTGCTCGGGAGTGGTGGTGGGGTTCTCGGCACCCTCTACTCCCCACCGTTGTATCTGCATGAGCCATCCTTCCTCTATATTTGCAACGCTGGGGTTTGGCCTCCTTTTTGGGTCTCCTGGTTGGTGCACCCTTAGTGCTCGACGTTTTTTCTGTGTTAAGGTTGTGTTGTTGGGTGGCTCCTTGGCCAATTCGTTTTTTATTTTTGTTTTTGTTGGTAGTTGTGTTTCTAGTCCTGTTTGTTTGGTGTTGTGTTTGTGTTGTTTCTTTGTGGTTGAGCTCTTTTTTAGGTGATCATTAATTTTCTTCAAGATGGTAACCTCTGCCAACGGCTATGCAAACTCCTCGCCCGATGTACTCATAGGCTCATGTAGATTGATGAATTCCATCCCGGATAGTTGTTTTAGACAGCCACTACAAGAGGTGGACGGTGCAGAAATGTACCTATCACATCCCAATCTGAGCCTTGTTCTATTTCTTTCCGCAAAAGGAGTTGCTGCTTGGTTACTTGATGAGAGATGTCTATCTTGTAGATGTCGTATGGCTTACTTTTAATGAGATTGAGCTATTTTCAAAAAACAAGGTGTACAACCCTTTTATGAGATATTTGCAGAAGGTCCTAGCAAACACCCTTTTTGCATGCTATGACAATCAAATTTGTTGTTTGTAGAAGGATCTATTTGTGATGGCTACGGTAGCAAGTAAAGGCTTCATCAACATAGGAAGCATGGTGATTGACCACCTAAAGAAAATTCCCTCTAAAAGCAAAAATCCATTCATCATGGGAGGAATAGTCACCACAATTACAAAAGTAGTGGGATGTGATTTAGCGGGACTTACTAAGGTAGAAGGAACTAAACTTTTTTATTTAAGCAACCTAGCAAGGTCCCAAATGATCTCCCTCAAAGACAACAAGATCTTTTATATTTTAAACCTTGGATACCCTGGCATCACTTTAGAACTCCCATATCATACCTACCCCTTACTCTAGGATGTGGGACCATTGAGTGATTTTGTGGGAATCATAGCAAAGTGGGAGGCGGAAAACCCCAGAGACGGATATAGGGCACCACTGGTGGACTTACCTGAAGAAGGAGGAGAGACGAATGTGCTAGAGTAGTAGTGCATTCTTGAGCAGTCCCTCCGCACGAGATAGAGATACGAGGATTTTGATGCGCAGCCACCTTCGACAAATGCATATAACCTGTAAACCATTCATTCACAGTTGGAGTCGGTTCAGAAAACACAGCAGGCCATGTGGTTAGATCAACAGTAGATGCACCATCAAATCAACCACATGTACCAGTATCAGCATGTGCAGGTGCAGAGAAACTCCCAATGGGGGGAGGATTTCTGGGGAGCACTTTCTAGATATTGGGAGACATACCCACCCCCAAAGACAGACTACTGGGGCCACTACTACTAGCACCCACCTCCACAGGCTGGCCCACCGTAGGATCCCACACCATCGGAGCAGAGACATCTACCCTATCATTCCTAAGCTTTAGTTTCATGTTGAGGACAACATGATTCAAAAGTTTGGGGTGGTAGGGTGGTATGCTCTCTTTTCTCAGCTTATTTTGTTTGTGCATGTCTCACCTGATCTTTGTTTTTTTGACTTCTTTACTCTATCTAGTGTAGATTTCCTTTTGTTTCCATTCTTACATACATGTAGTTCTTTTTCATGCATTTTTGAGTAATTTTTCAAAAAAATTTCTTTGTTGACCATTTGCATGTGGATTTTTGTAATTTTTGTGTGTGTTAACTAGGATTTTCTACTTTATGTTTTGATTTCCCTAAATGTAGGTTTAGATGTGATTGAATGCAAATTAGCACCATTTTGGCCAAATTTTTCTAAATTTGAAAGTTCTTGCCCAAAAGTGTATTTCAACTGAATCTCTATCTGTTGTGATGGGAATAATTAAATCTTAGATAATGTAACTTTCTTTTGATGTTTTGGCTAGAATGATTCCTACGTAGGAATTTTGCATGTTCTCCAAGCCTCTTGAAATAAATTGTTGTTTTGAATAAAAGGGGTGATTTTTGCAAGTCTTGAACATTTGGGGTATATTTGTTATATATGAAAAGGATGAAATCTAATATATTGTTTGTTTTATGCATGACTTGTTTGATTGGTGAATGTTACATGCACTAACTTGCTTGAGTGAGATTATACTTGAATTTCCACTACTTGTGACCCCTCTTTGACTCAAAATTTGTTCCACCATCTTCTTACCCCTCTGCCTCATGAAAAGATGCCACAGTGCACATATCAGCCTTGGCCACCCCCAAATGTTTGGGGTGAACATATGTTTACCTCCCTACTTCACTCTTGTCATCATCTGCCCTACCTATACCAAAAGAAAAGAAAAGAAAAAAAAGCAAAAAGAAAATAAAGGGTGATCTTGTTTAAAAGCGTCCAAATAAAGAAAAGACGAGTGTAATAGCACTCCACTCCCTTTCATAACCATTTCTTCTCTTTGTATGCCTAGTAGGGCTATGGTAAACCAAATCTATCCCTCATTCCCTTACACAAGACAAGTGGGTCATGAGCAGTGAAATGAAGTGTATGAGGTAGCTCTAGCAAGTGAAACAGTAATTCTAACCTTTTGAATGTATTTCATGCATGATATGGTTTACCCAGAGCATTATAAAAATTGGATCACTTGCATATGTGAATGGTTACCCATATTCTAAGTTCTTATATTTTATGCTTGATTCACACTTGAATGAATGAAAATGAGTAGAGAGTAGTGGATTGCACGGCTAATTCCTCATGTGAACTCATTTTAGCCAATAAACATCACAATGACTGCACTATCTTTGCTCCTTGATTGAATTTAAAGAGAGATTAAGTTGGATCATACTTGAGGACAAGCATGTTTTAAGTTTGGGGTGGTGATGCAACCCTATTTTAGGGCTTCATCGTGTGTATTTTTGCATCTCAAACACATCTAAACATATTAGATTGCAAGTTAATTCCCTAAATATGCATATTACTATCAAATGCACTTATTCACATTCTTTGCATGTTTTTCAGGTACTTGGACCATGCCTTGGATGGACGAGAGAGAAGGAAGGTGTTCTAGGATTCCTCTACCCATAGAGGGGCCCAAAGAAGACCCCTAAAGCTCCCTCAATTTACCCCTAGTGGCCAAGAGTCAAGCTCAAGAAAAGAAGTCCATGGATCATGAAGTATCAAGCTCAAAGTGCTACTGAAGACCCCAGCATGGTCATGGTGCCAAGGAACGATCATGCTTGCTAATGCAAAAGTCACAGAGTTGATCCCCATTTTGACAAGCTATAGCAACACCACCAAAACTTTGTGCTACCCAGCACGTTTGTGCTAAGAAGACCCCAAAATGGTTGTGTCAACTAGCACAATCATGCTGCTAATGATCAGAATGGGGATGCTGATGAGAACTACCTCCACTCCACCTCACCCACCACAGTCGTGCTACCCAGCATTTCCATTCTACCTAGCCCCCACCACGGTCGTGCTTCCCAACATGGCCATGCTACCAACCTACATTTCACCACTTCCATTTTGACATTTTTCATTTCCCACTATGGATGTTGTCTCCCACCATGGTCATTCTAACCATCACCCACCACATACGTTCTGTCCAGAACAGTTGTTCTGCCTAGAACGGTCGTCCTACCACCCAAAACCTAGCCTTTTCTACATTGAATTTCCATCAATACCCTCGCTTACCTTAGTGCTTCCACCACCACCTATATATACATGGGTGGCAGCCATAGCACCAAGTTAGCTGCCCTATCCACTCCTTAGATACTCTGGAGCATTCATTACTCTCTTTCTTGCATTCATGCCATTCACCTACCTTTCACCTTGCATTTCCACTCCATTTGCACTGTAGAACCCTAATTTTCTAGATTTTCTACCATAATCCCCTACATTTTCATGCTCTTTACTCATCTTCGAGGAGGGAGGCCATTCTACAATAGCTAGGAAGTGAAGGAGAAAAGGCTTTCATGATCTCCATGGCCATCTACCTCTTTCTCTTTTTCTTTTTGCTCTTTTGTGAGATCATGTCTAGCTAAGCCCCTAGTGGTGGGTTGTTTGGGGTTAAAATATTACTTTGATACCATGTTGGGGAAAATAACTTGTAATGAACATATTTCCATTCTATGATGATTGTCTCTTGCTTCTATTTCATTTCCCATCATCATACTTGTGGTTTATGATTTTAAACATGGATTCCTTGTTGTATGATGTTTGAAGACACCTAGCTTGTAGGGGAAAATTGAATGTTTGTGGCTATCTTAGGAATTGCTCCTAGGTCCAATTAGTAGATCCCTAGATAGCATCCTTTGTTCCCACATACAACTCCCTTCTCCCACAAGTAGGTGTGAGATCTAAGTAGCTAGTGTAAGATAGATTAGTCCAATTGCCCAGAGTTTTTGAAGTCTAGATGGTGTGTAACATGAGGTGAAACACACTCATCTTTAGCCCCACTCCTACCATTGTCTCTCAATTGCCCTAATACCACTTACCCTAGAAATCTAGACTTGCCAAGTCCTATTAGAATTACACCTACCCCTAATTCCCCAACTAGTAGCATAGGTAGATTCCAATATCACTTGCCTTGTTGTTTGGTTTGGCAATCTAGATTGAATATATAATACTTACATGCTATGATAACTTCCCTCAAATGATATCATAGTTTCATTCCCAAACGGCCCACCTATCCATATTCTTGCTTGAACCCAGCTCGTCTTCTTAGCTTGTTAATGCTAGTTTAGTTAATTTCCCTTGTTGCTTCATAGCCAATTGCTTAGTTCTTTATAGCTAGGATTTTCTTGAGTAGTTAGTTCTATTTTGAGCTTGTAAGTGTTAATCTTCTTAGATAGTGATAACCTAAGTTCTTTCTTGCTCTAGTTATTAATTTGGCTCTTAGTTGTTAATTTGAATTGTTAAGTTCAGTGTTGCTTAGTTGTAATTCCTCCTTGCTCTTGCTTAGTTAATCATTTTTCCTAGCTTATTAGTCTTAACTTGCTTAGGGTAATTTAAGGTTTTTGGTAATCTAGATTCCTGATTGTTGTTAATTGATTGCAATCTTAGTGTAACCAACCAAAACCACTTTTAAACCCTAAAACCCTACTCTCCGCTTTAGGAACATAGCTACCTTAACTTCTAGTGCCCCTCTCCCTGTGGATCGACCCCCTATGCTTGCCTCTCTCCTATACCATGACCCAGTGCACTTACGGGAGCATATTTTAGTATTGTGAGTGAACCTTTTTTCAGGCCTTAAAAATTCTAAAGATCACATATGTGTGGAACAGACGCACTAGTCATCTTTTTATAGAGGTCAATCTTTTCCTGCTAGGATGAGTTATGTGATAGTACAAGTAAATGAAAGCACCCGACTCCCCCATCCCACACCCCCCACACCCTAGGGGCATGACCACCCCTTTAGGGGACAATAGATTTTATCAAAAAATAAATGTTGAATGTAATCAAGATAAAAATTTATTTTATTCATGCAATGCACTTTTTTTCTCACCAATCCAAAAAATTGGTTGCACCTAGAGAACAAAATTGAAAACTTCCCATTTAGGGGGTCAAAATCTTATGCTAAATGATAGGGCATTCATTCATGAGGCTTTGGGAAAACTGACTAATTTTCAAAGTGATTTAAGATAATTGTTTCATTTGCAATCATTCAACTCTATATGTCAATTCACCATACTTGGCCTAATTGTTTATGCAATAGGGTGCAAGGGGTTATGATTGTTGTTTCTTAACCCAATGGGTATAATAATGGATGAATGGGCTTGTATAAAGTGAGGGGATTTCAATTACATAAGGTCATCTTATTTTCTTTTTCCTTTTTTCTATGGTGCTGCTACAAAGGAGAGCTTTTTTGTATTTATCCTTAGTGCCTTTGTGTTGTAGGGTTGTATGGCGGTAGGAAGAAGTGGATAGGAGAAAGGGTTGTCCATACCAAGATTTTGAAGGGTAGTGAAGTCTTACCCATTATTTTTTTACTCTTGGTGTAGCAAAGAGATATGAAATAATGGAAGAAAGGAGGTGAAGAGAGAGGATGATGGAAGAACGAAGGTGAAGAGAGAGACCAAGTAACATGGATCTTCACATAGGTTATGAATGGGTTTTTTCATGTTTTATTTGCACTCTTTAGACCATTTTGTATCATCTTATCATTTAATTTTGTAATTGAGTTCTTTCATCCTTATTTCTTCCTAGTTCTTATTAAATCAATTTGCACCTTATTAGACCAAAAGTCTATTATTTTTCATCAAGTTGAGTTTTTGCCTCTTGGTCAAGATAATTTTGTTCTTAATAATGAATTTTGTTGCTTTTCTTTGTAGAAAATAAAGTACTTATCATAGTTCATCATGCATGAATTAGTCACATAATTGCTAACCAATGGCCCATGTAATCTTCCAACCGAGGCATTCTTTATTCCAAGTTTGTCAAAACAACTAATCAGAGCCACATGAGCACATTGCAATAGAGAAACAAACTATTCACATCTTAGTATGCTAAAAGTTATCACAAGGCATTAATTAAATAGATCCATTGGCAACTAGACATCAATCTGTAATGTAAATTTTGAGTCTCACTGATCATTGATTCTAAATACTCCCATAATTCCTTATCTTCCACATAATTCATATTTTGTTTCATGACGTGGCCTTGCATATTCTAGGATTGATGTCATCTATCTTTGTCCATGATCAAGGAACCCAAAAATCAAAAGTGTCAAACAAGTCAAGTTAGTTGAACGGCCACGTGGAAATTAATTAAATAAATGCAAATGTAGAATTTTTCTCCATCGACCATTGATGCAAGAACATGAAAAATAAAGTTTTCAAGGCTATTGCTTTGACGAGGCACTAAGCAAATGAGAAATTAAAATTTCACTGAAGAAAGACACTCAAAGCAATGTTCCACAAATCAATAAAGATGCTATCTACAATTGCCTCTATTCACATTTATATTTCTCTCTGTAATTAGTTCCTTTCTCTCCACAATTTCTTCTCCCATGAGGTTTCCATCTAACATCACTCTCTCTCTTCACATTGATCTCTTTCATATACTCTTTCTATCCATGCTACTTTCTCTCTTATACAATTGATCCTCTCTCTTACACAATTCGTAGACTTTACAACTAGACTAAAGTTGTCATCAACAAGCTTCAACATATTTATGATTGATTGGCGTGCAACAAAGTTGTGATCGACATGCATGTATATGATCAATTGGCATGCGTGTAATTCAACTAATCAATAAGACCATAGTGAAGTCAATTGACCTAGTGAAGTCAACTCCTTTATCAACCAACTAGGTGCTCAACCTCTAGAGGATGATCGACTGACACAACTTGAGCATTGATTATCGAGGACCAAGTAGTCATGCACCAAGAAATCTGATCACCTTAGTAACTCCTCCAAGTGATTTTGTTCTTCTCAACATCAACACCTATAAAGAATTAACTGCTTGAGTGCCAATGATCAACCCTCACACCTCCCTCCGTGCAACTAGACAACCATCATGCCATTGATTGATCAGCACATGGCACCAAGAAGTCAACCTTGGGCTCCCTATTTGATCACCTATGATCAATATCCAGTAGCTGCCAACAGCCCAAGCTTGATCAACCTTTTCTATGCTCAGTTACAAACAATCGACTACATACAACCAGCCATTGCCACCAGTGATCAACCAATTGTTATCAATGTCTCTCTCACCAAGAGTATGGTTTCCATAATCAACCTCCTACTCAAGCATAGATGATCAACCATGGGATGATAAAAAAGGACACCTATACTAGTAGCAAGGTTGATGAGTTTCACTTAGTGGATAGTGTCACTTATTTATTATATGACTATTCAAATACCAAGCAACAAACCTGTTGTTGGTCAGCCACAACTACATATACCCAAGGCACACACCATTTTCACCTTGCAATCCACCCCTTGGTATTCTCTATAATGCAAGGGAAAAGAATGGAAACCATGCCCCACCCAACATTATTTCTACCCTCCATACATTATCAATAGGCCACCATCTCAAGCCTATCCTCTATGGAAGATTGATAGACATCCACCAGCAACTCATCTCCTTCTATTACTCTACCTCCTTTCACCATAGCAATAGTCCATCCATTTCCCATAACGGTTGCCCTTCACCTACTTGGTCCCTATAAGTTAGGGTCAATAGCTAACAAAGAAGAGAGGCAAGAAGTCTTCCAATCACACACCATGTCATGTCATCACCTTACTACATCTATGAAAATGATTGCATTTTCTTCATACTTAAGTTGTTTTGATCTTTCTATGTGGAGCAAGTAGTATATTCATTGGTTACAGGGACTAACCCCGCTACCCATCTTTTGCAATTTTCTTTATTTGTTCCATGGCTTGTATGAACCTTACTTCAATTAATTTTTAATTTTTTAATGCATGTTTTATGGACAGATCACTCGCTATGTATGATTTAAAATAATCTTAGGTTGAGAAGACTTCAATGCTTAAGAGTGAATGTCTATGAAATTTTGTTGATTCCCATATGAGAACATAGGATGGGAAATCTTCAGAGCAGTGAAAATGGGATCTATAAGTAATGAGACATCGAGCTTATAGTTATATTTACTTATGCAATTTTCTCAAGACAAAAGGATGAAATATCACATAGCTCCGTACAAGTCTGGATATGGAATAAATGTGTAAGTGCAAGTAGTGGTGGTGAAATCTAATTCAACCCTAATGTTTCACATCACCTAAATTAGATCTGATTTGTTTCCATATTTATATTTCTTACAAATTCAAATAAATTAAACCACTCAAAATTTGGATTTTAAATATCAGTCATATTTCAACTGAAATTGGCATAATTCTTAAAAAGGTTGTCCCTTGGGATTCAATTATCAATTGTACTACAATAAGAACCGTCCACATGCAGGTGGTATAACTGCATATTTGTTTTGGAAAAAAAACAAGAGCTTATATCTCTGGTGAATTTTTTAATGTAATTTTTTGATCAAATTTTTACACCATTGTCGAGATAGCAGAATCATTTAATTTTTCTAGTTTAATCTGGATTGGTTTAGGATTTTTCTTTTTCATATGAAAATGTATTTAAAATCTACTAGAACAAAATTTTGTTTGAAATATACTTGAATTATGATTCTCTTTCAGTCTGATAGACAACATCTTTATTTTACAAGAACCAAATTAAATGGAGTGGTCAGTGTAGAAATGCATTCAATGTCAATTTTGTGGTTACTATAATAATACATCAGTAAACTTCTAGCGAGGTGATATTGTTGTTGTCCTAAAAACAAAACTATATGATATAATTGTAGCAACACAAGATGAGGAACTAGATCTAGAAGTTGACATGTATACTTGTAGTCTATCTCTCTCTGCATTAGGGGCCTTGAAATGATAACATGAAAGAAGATAGTGAGAGAATGAATTTTGCACAACAATAGAACTCCATGCTTTGAGCATGTCCCACTTTCAAGCCTACTTTCAGACGTATGCATTGATCAAACAACCTTGGTTAATCCTATATTTTATAATGAACCACTAACAACCAATGCATACTAGTAGAGAGAGATTGTCTCAGTAAGAGAAACTACACTTCACCATAACCTCATTTTATTTCTTATATGGCTATTCTTGGTGGGGAGCTACCACCTTAGTAAAAAGTTCACATTCCCTCGTTATTTCATTTTATTGATGATATTCATAAAAAGTCCTCATGAACCCACATAAAATTTAAGTACATATTTCATGGACGAACTAGGCAAGATAATGAGTCAACAATGAGCCGCACTTTCTTCATTAACCGCACTCTTAGTTGCATGATTTTTGAAAGGATACACATCCATATAAAAATATTTATCTTGTTGATTTTACTAATGAGACAATTCCTTTCATGCTGATACCACTCCTCTTACATGCATACTCAGGTGAAAAGGAAAATTCCTATCCAGACCCTCCACCTAACCTTTCACAACTAGTACTACATGCGATGGAATCTTCACCCACTACCTCAGCCTCGGTAAAAGGTAACCCACCACCAATTTTATTGGATGTGTTACTCCCAAAGACCCCATATAGGCTCCCACTCACATATGTTACACTTCCTCTACTGACGAAGGGATATCTATGGATCCTATTGAAGTAATTGTGAGGTGAAAAAAATTATTATAACCTTCTAGAAAGGCCCTTTGAGTTTCCAAGGTCATCCAGTAACTAGAAACACTATGGCACTTTTCCTCTCAAGGTCGCAACCATTGTTTACATTCCTTTCAGTTGGACCTTCTTTGATTGTCATGACTTCCTAGATGAATCATATGGAATCCCCTCCTCCACTTAGGCTTTAGTGTTTTCTCGAGTATGAGCAAATATTTGTGTTCTAGTTGAATATTGTATGGTTTGTATCTCCTTCTACTCACCCCCATCTACTTTAATTCATCTTTTTCAATTTTAGCAATTTATAAGTACATGCATATTTAGAATTAAGTGTAATTTTTTAGCACTATTATTAAAAAATCAATATTAGAATATATAAAGCCATTATCCATCTATCTTAGATTCATTTTTTTCTATTTCCATCCATGCATGTTAGCATCAATTAATTCCCCTTATTCAAATCATTACCTCAAAATGACCAATTTTATGAACTCACCAATGGCTAGAAATTACCCTATGTGGCTTATGAATCTGAAATCATGTATCCTTGGAAAAGATGGCAAATATTATAGGAACTGAGAGGGATCATATACATTATTCTTCCTACTAACTAGTGAAACAACTGCATAAATTACCACGCATTCTCCCATCATGTCAATATTTAAGTGTAGTGTGACAATGAGAACAACCCAATGCATAGAATTGTAAATTAAGTTGCATGTTGATATGAACCCTCTTCTGCACTTCTTCCTCCATCTTCTTACCTTCCATTCACCAAAAAGAAATAAACAGCAACATAAGTGTGTCAAAATCAAATTTTAGGATAGTGAATCCCTTCTCTCTATCCTCTTATTCCATACCCCTAACTATGTAGACTAGGGGAATACCACGAAAAAGCAGAAAGATGTCAACATGCACATAAAAAAAAATTATATATTTATTCGTGCAAATAAAGTGTGATGTCAAGTCAAATAGAGGAGAGATTTCCATCTTACTTTTACACATCCACTCCATTTTACCTATGGGCACGATATATGCCTTAAATTTACTTATTTCTTAAAAAAACTCAGTGTCAGATAATGTGCATACTTGGTGTTCTATGTGTCTCTCCAAACTCTCATGAAGCTATTAGACTTGCTTGATGTTGGGGATGATGGTGAGAAAGTGTTTTTGGGAAGAAAAATTGAGAATGAAGATATGGAGAGATGTGTTATGTGATCTTGGGAAGTTGGGTAGCTTGGCTATATTTGGCAGTAAGGAAAATGTTATGATTCAAGGATGACGCAATCGCATGGGTTTAAAATATCAATATGGTGAGTATGTTAGATTTTTTGCTACTTGAGGACAAGCAATGTTAAATTTTGGGTTGTTTGATGAATGAATATTCATCATGTTTTATTTGCACTTTTGAGACCATTTTGTATTCTGGATTAGCATTTTTTCTCCTAATTTGGTTCTTTCAACTTTTTTTCTCTAGTTTTTATTAATTCATTTGCCACCTCATTAGACAGATTATCTATTATTTCAATTCAAAATTATTTTTGCCTATTGGACAAGCTGGTTTTTCTTTTAATAAAAAATTTCATTGCTTTTCTTTATAGAAAATGAAGTATCATCTTATGCCTCATCTGGCATGAATAAGTCACATCATTAATAAGTAATGGGCCATGCAATCTGCCCACCAAGGCATTCTTTATTCCAAGGCTATCAAAACAACTAACTGGGAGTCACATGATCACATTGAAATAGAGCAACTGACTATTGATGTCTACATATGTGAAAATTTATTCCAATGCCTCATTTAGATATATCAATTTGCTACTAGCCATAAATGCATAATGGAAATTATGAGGCCTGATGTTCATTGATTCTATTACTCCTATAAGTCTATGTGTCACACATAATTCATATTGTGTTTGATGTTGTGGCTTTCCATGTGTAGGGATCGATGGCTGTTATTCTCTCTCTACATTCAAGGTATTTGCCAATAAAAACTTGTCAAAGAAGTTAAGGCAGTTGAGTGGCCACAATGGATACTAACTAAGGCCAATGCAACATTGTTTGCCATTGACTATTGAGGCAAACACATGGAAACCAAAGTTGTCAAGGTTGTTCCTTTGACCAAATCCAAAGCAAGCAAGGCAGCAATTAAATCCCAGTGAAGCAATGCATTCAAGGCAATATTCTAGAAAATAATTAAGAGCCACTACAATTGTCTCTGTTCACATTGATTTTTCTCTCCACAGTTAGTTCATTTTTCTCTACAATTTCCCCTCCCATAACTCTTCCATCCCCACATCTCTCTCTACATTAATCTCTTCAACCTACTCTTTCTCTCCTTCCTACTTTCTCTCTTCCATAATTAAGTCTTTCACTCCTACAAGTTGCAGACTCCACCAACCAAACAAATGTTGTGATTGATTTACATGCAACAAAGTTGTGATCGAGCTGGATGCAACAATGTTTCTATTGATGTGCATGTATCAAGATCAGCAAACATGCTTGGAATTCAAGTGATTGAGGAGAATAGTAGAAAATTCAATTGACCAAACCAAGTCAACTCCTTTGACCACTTGGGTGCTCAACCTATAGATGATGATGGATCACCACAACTTGAGCATTGATGGTTGAGCATCAAGCAGTCATGCACAAAGAAATATTGCCACCTTGATGACTCCTCCATGTGATGCTACTGTGCTCAACATCAACACCTATCGCAAATTATTGCTCGAGTGCCAATGATCGACCCTCACACCTCCCTCCATGCATCTCAATAGCCATCATGTAACCTATCAATTAGTGTCTGACACCAAGTTTTTGACATCAAGATCCACACTCGATCACCTAAAATCAATCTTTAACAGCCACCAACGACCCAAACTCGATCAATTTTTTCTCTCCTTAGGCACAACCAGTCGACCTCCATACAACTAACCAATTGTCAACCCGCCACCAGTGTTGGACCAATTGTGATTGATGTCTCTCTCACCAAGTGCCTTGTTGTCATAATCAACCTCTTGCTTGAGCATAGATGATCGACCATGACACCTAGACTAGAAGCAAGGTCAATGACTTTCACTTACATGGATCTTCCTACATATTAATTATGTGACTGTTAAAATACCAAGCAACAACCCTATTATTTCCTATCCATGACTATAAATAACTAATGCAGTCACCATTTTTAAGTGGTCAGACTCCATGTGATCCACCCTTTAGTATTCTCTATGACCTAAGGCCTAAAGCAAGGAATCCACACAACTCCTCATAACATTGTTCCTATCCTCCATATATTTTTGACCGACTACCATATCAAGCCTATCCATAGTGGAAGCTCGATAGTCGTCCACCTACAACCCATCTCTTTCCATTAGTCTGCCTCCTTCCACCATAGCATAAGTTCCCATTCATATCCCATAACTGCAATTTGTCATCCAAGGAAGAAGGTTGTCCTTGCACACCACAACCTATCATTGCCTACCCGCATCCATCAAAATGATTGTACTTTCTTATTACTTTGGTTGTTTTGATCCACTAATTGAAGCAAGTATTTTATTCATTGGGACACGGGAACAAGCCATGCAACTCATATTTTGCAATTTTATTTCTTTGTTCCATGGCATGTATGAACTTTATTTTAATTCATTGCTAATATTTTATTGCACCACTTGTGAATTGATCACTTGCTTTATGTGATTTATTATAGTCTTAGGCCAAAAGAACTTTGACATTTAAGATTTTCATATTGATTAAATTTAGATGTATAGAGAGAAGCTCATATGGAAAGTCTCCAGAGTAGTGCATATGTGATTTGTAAGTAATGAGACGTCAATCTTGGAGTGATATTAACTTATGTGAATTTCTCAAGCCAAAAGAATGAAATATTGCATAGCAAGAATTAATTTTTTTTATAAGTATAGATATGGAATAAATGTGCAAGTTGAGTAGTGGTGGTGAAACTTATTGCCACCCCAATGTTTCCCATCATAAATTAGATTCACTTTGTTTCCATCTTTATTTTTCTTACAAGTTGATTAATTCAAACCACTATATATATTGGTTTTAAAATTTAGTCTTAGTTTAACTAGATAAAGATAAGTGTGATCCTTATAAAGGTTGTCCCTTAGGGTTTAATCCTCAACTATACTACAATAAGACCCATACGCTTGTGAGTGGTCTTATTGCACATTTTTTGGGTAAAAACTAGGTATTTACATTTTTTATTAATTTGTAATAATCTCCACATCTGGATTATCCTTCAAGCAAGGTAATATGACAAACTTCAACAACTTTGTGACAAAAATATTATGAGTACAAAATCATGGTAAATCATATGCTCCTCATTAGTATTTAGCAAAGCCCTAAACATTTGCAAATTGCAATGAATATAATTCATTCATCAAATCGCATTATGTTAGAGGAGTTTTAAGAATTCACAACTCCAAGAAATCACTTAAAAAGAAATAAGCAAAACAAATCATGGATATATTCATCAAGTTTCATAATTTTAGTTTGAATCATGTTGACTTCTAGCTACAACATCTTTTTGGGATAAACATTAGAGACTTGGGGTGATGGTCGCTTCAAAACATTCAATATCATGTCAAAAATTACCTACTTAGCATCAAATTGAAAGAAAGAAAAGTAAAAATCTAGCTTAGCTACCACACACAAAAAACTATGGGAAAACTACATGTAATGCAATATGAGGGATGGTATGGGAACAAAAACAAAAAAAATTGAACAATTATGCCAAGTGTAAGGGATATAAATTAATGAGATGCAAATGCAAGATATGCAAAGTAGAAAGCAAGATAGGATGATCAAAAATAGAAAGCATTTGTCTATAGTCGCTTCCTCATAGAATGCACATTGCTCTACTACCACTGGCATGCACTAGGAGATACTCTTTCTTCTTCTGGATTCTCTATTGGTCCTTTTGGATGATTCTTCTTCTACCAAGCAATATTTTGCAATAGGTTTGGTTGGGTTCCCATGTCAATAATAAGAATGCATGTTTTTAAGACAATTCCTATGTGTATAAGAATTATTTGGTATGGAAGTGGTAAAATATCTTATCTTCTTCATAGAAGACATGCATGCCCTTGATATATAAATAAAATTCCCTATGAAGTGGATCCAGTTGTAGTTAAAGGAGAGAGGAAATGAAGTCAATATCATGTCCATGATAAAAGGTGAGTTTCTCTTTAAGGGAATACACTTAATCTGAATGATGTGGATATTTCATTGCATAAGAAATTCACCTAATAAATTAATCTAAGGTTTTACCTATTCTACATGAAATTATTACCAACCGCAATAAGACATGCCTTATTATAGTATATATTAGAATCAAAACCTAGAGACAACATTTTGAAGAATCTTTATTGTCCCAATTTAGATTGTTCAATATTTATAACCAAGTACTAAATTGATTACTAATCAAACTGCAAAAAAAAATTAAACGAACAAAAATTGGGTCGATTAATCAATGGGAGTGCACTGGGGTGAATTGGATTGAATCACCTCAACCTACATATTTATTCTCTCAAATTACATCTCTCGTTTCCATTATACTTAGATTGGGGCCAAGTTAATTAATATCCTTTTGGAGTATGGATTATATGGGGATAAATTATTCCATAGGCTCAAGTTCTAGTTACCTAAAAATCATTAGTACATCACTCCACAAAGCGTCCCTCTATGGCCTCATTCGAGGGACAATGATGTTGTTTGGTATTTTGATCTTATATTTCAATGCCCCTCAATCAAGGATATTAACATACATGTAGGTTAGGTGATTAAACTAACAAGAACACATTCAATCATATGATAATAAGTCAACATAACCATGAAAAGGAGATTCATATTGAATATATAATTATACAAGCAATGGCACTACTCCCTACACCCTAGTGGAAAGGTCCACTCGCTCATGATGGAAATTAAGAACAAGAAGTATAAGGAAAAATAAGATGTCTCCATGTCATTGAAATGATGAGGCAAACTCATAGTCTCTGGAAAATGGTCAATACTCCTGTGAGATTAGCATCCTAACAAGGTCCAAGATGGGTGTCATTGTTCTTTCTTCTTTCCCACTTCTAAGCCTCAAAAATTCATGAAAGGACTAATCGGGGTCAAACCCCTACTCCATAGGATAAAACATCTCTTAAACATGTTTCATTAGGATCACAGAATAGGTCAATCATTGGGTCAGCAACACTCTCTATCAAGACATTGTAGACCCATGAACTAGGTTCCTAAAGAGATAATTGGGTGATTGGACACTTAAGTCTTGCTTTATCTCCCCCCAACCAGATAGCTAGGGTGGTGAGACCGGTGATCAACATGGTGTCAGTGTTCACTATAACGCAAAGGGTGCCTCTAGGTCAGATGACTTGCCTTCAGGTTTAGATAGTTCATTTACTGATAAGTGATAGGAAGACTTCTCCAGTCAGTCAACTGGGAAGAAGAGTCAGGTGACGCTCCTATAGTTTTGCTAGTCAGCCAACTGGTCGACAAACTGTCTGACTAGAGGGGCACTAAAGTAGTATGATTTCTTCTAGTTTTGTGAATTGGCAGACTATTCGCACCAATCGACTGATTTGCTAGACATAGAAATTCTCCTTGTATGGGGTCCCAGTCAACTGACTGGATGGCCCAATCGTTCAATTGGATCTTCTTGAAATGATGATTTCTCTTATTGTTAGTAGGCTACTCCCAATGGGTGACCCAGTCTTCAGCTAGTCATCCAATTGGTCGACAAATTGTCTGACTAGAGGGGCACTAAAGTAGTATGATTTCTTCAAGTTTTGTGAATTGTTATACTATTCGCACCAATCGACTGATTTGCTAGACATAGAAATTCTCCTTGGATGGGGGATCCAGTCAACTGACTGGATGACCCAATCATTCAATTGGATCTTCTTAAAATGATGATTTCTCTTGTTGTTAGTAGGATACTACCAATGCTTGGAGATTGGTAAGATGGTCCCTCTAGGTTGCACATGGTTTGCTTTTACCCCTTTAAGGTCCTTGAATTGGATTGTGCCTAATTTATAAAATAAGACAAGAATCCCCATCAAAATTCTAGAAAGTAAGATTCAAGTGATAGAGTCCTAATTATCATAAATTCAAGCAATAGACGCACGAATTTCATAAGAATATAAGTCAAATATGCACTTAGATCTGGATGAATATACATTCATCAAATAACCCCAAATTTAAATGTTTCTTGTATTTAGGAAATAAAAAAATCAAAGACATCTTCCAAATAATAGTTACAATGTGTTCATGTCGCTCTCTCTGAAACTATCATTGCATCTACCACCAACATGGCCAAGAAATTTTGAAATACTATATCCAAAAAAAAACGTTCTATATCAAAAAATCATTTTTGGGTTTTTCAGTGAATCCATATAATATATTCGATAATATATTTGCCCTTGTAGAAATCTATTTGATTGTATCGAAAGGCCCAATGAATTGGGATTTCCCTATTTAGTAGGTTTCATCATAAACCTAATTGGTTACTTCCAGGTGAAACCAGTGGTTTCTTGGTCACGGCCTCACCAGACTATTATGACGCTTCCATTCAGCATAGCCTTTGTCAGTAGAAGCAGGAGGATCAGAATCAACATGTCTTGCCTTATCTCGGGATTCTAACACTGTATGGATAGCATTCATCCACAAAGATAATTCTTCCCATTCAGCTTGATGGAGGGAATAAGTGACATCTCATTGTAGATGGTAGATGCATTGGCGTCCTCCATGATTCAACAGAGAGATACACGTCACAGGAAGGATTTAGGGTGACAGAGAGATACACGTCACTGGAAGGATTGAGTGACAGGGAGATACACGTCATGTCAAATGATTAGATGCATGTCTGACGCATCCACAACCCCAAAACAAAAATTCCCTAATCACAAATGAAGGAGATGTGATTAGGAATTTCCTACATACTGACGGACCCTACGGTATGAGATTTAATAAGTCGTTTTCCGTAAGCTCTGCCTTCAGAATCGGAAGGAGAAATAAGGGGCTCCTGGTAGTTGGTGCGCCTGCCCTGGGCCGGCGGCTGCGGTGCCCGCCCTTGGTCGGCGGCTTCCACATTGGGCGGAGGTGGCTGCTTGCTGACCGGGAGGGTGGCAGCTTCCAGTACGGCTACCTTGTTGTGGTGTGGGTGTTAGATCATTGAGAGGACCTTTCCCTAGTATAAGAGGATTGGGGATGAAACGTATAACTTGTACAAATCTTTCCATTTTCCAATTCGTGCCATACCTGTAGTAGGAGATACTATAGTGACTTGGCTTTGGGGTGGTTTCACTGTGGACAATGCCACCTTAAATCATTTTTTTAGTCTCCATTATTTACTCCCCTTGTTGTCACTTCACAATACCTGCTTCCATGTCAAATTCCTAAAATATCATGCAAATGTAAGAATCTTGTGAAGTTCTTAGAAAGCCAACATAATCTTATGATATTTGCACAAGACCAACACCGAGCTACAAAATGGGTGCATTGGGGTACAAATGCTGCCCCTAGGTAATAATTTAAGTGGATGTATATGGAAAGGGAATTTGTGATCTCATTTCTTTTGGCTTGATATTGCATTTTATTTGCACTTTTTTCTTTATCTTGTGCATTGGCATCTTTTTGTTATTTCAATGATACACCCTTGTTACATAGGAGGGGTATGGAAGAAGAAATTAGAGGGAGAGGAGGTGTGCCACCCCAAACTTAGGGGTTGGCACTCTTTTTTCTTCCTATATAATTTGATGGATGGAAGGTAAGAAGATGGAGAAGTGTATAAGATAGGTTAGTCACTGGCATCTCATTTATTCATATTTCATAGCATTGGGACCATCATCACATTCATTTCATTCAAAAATTGTAAATATAGGGAACAATTATATTTCCATAAGTAATCTATGGTAATTAGTAAAAGGCATGTTGTATTTTATTTCTATTAGTCCACATGGCTTTCCATAATATCTAGGGATAAATATGATTAAGAACATTGGAAGCAACATGAGTTCTAAACAATGACAACATCACAAGATAGAGCTTACAAAGAGGAAGTGCTTCATTCATTGGGGTCAAAAGATGGAATGAATGTGAATGCATGTGATGCTAAGTGAGAATAAATCACCTAATTCGATTATCTATTGGATTCATGAAATTAAAAATCAAGAGAAATTTTTTAGAACTACACTAAGTACCTTGTGGCCTATACTATTTGTTGACCATAATTTAAATGGAATTCATAGAATGTTGATCAATCAAATATTCTGAGCACATGGAACCATCTCACTATCTTATTAGAAAATATTAAAAAAGGAATTCAAATAAAATAAAGAAATAAAAAAGATCAAAATTTTCACCTAATTGAGCACGTCTAGCATATTTTTTCTTGGGGGAGGAGATATTTTCTCCATTTTCCCAACTGTATGAGTACACGCATAACTCAAAATAGATCTACTAAGCAATAAACATCAACTGAAAGAAATAGATAGATGTTGGTGGAATTAATATGTACCACCCACCCTCTACCTCAAACATAGGCATTTGATTATCCCTAAGCAAACACTAAATTTAGAATGGAGGGCAAGAACAAAGCTACCATGGACACCAACTACCATGACCACCCTTTGGAGGGGGATACTATTTTTATGGAGATGGATAGAATTAGTTGTGGTATGAAGGTTGAACATATGAGTCACTCTAGTTTTGGTGGCCAAATTGGGAAGAGGCATCATGTTGTGTGTGAGGATCTACATTATATCATTCCCATTACACAAAAGCATTGCTATGGTAGGTGTGGTGTGCTCCAAACTCCTCATAGAATGGGTGGATGTATGGATAATCGCCATTTTGAGTGTTCCATTCATGGGGGCATGTTGCATCAAGTAGATATGGTTCAGATGATGCCCTTGTCATTACTACTTCAACTTCATCTAGGTCTACAAATTCTCAATGTTCCCCAACTGATCTTGTAGGTTAGAGAAATAAAATGGGATGAAGGGATTCATGCTCATAGAAAGGCTTTTCTTAGTGTGGCAATCAATATTTATTGTAGAAGGGGATGACTGCTCCTCATGTGCCTCCATAGAGGCACTACATCACCTTGAAAGAGGCTATGGGACCACAAATTCCATGTGAGGGAATTTTTGCAAGTATTGTTGAATCTGTGTCAACATATATATGATCTCATATGTCAAGTTTTCCACAGAAAAATGGGTGTGAGTAGGAAGTTCAAGCCATGTTAGACTTTCCTTGAACAATAGTTAGTAAATTCCTTACTCCAAGGATGTATGAATGAATGTAGAAGCCTTCAAATAGATAATGTTAATCAGTACTCCACTTTTTTTAGTCATTGCTTCATAGGGAATATATGTCTAGCCCAAGTATGTTGCAATGGTAGTGACAAACCCCCCTTGGGAGAATTTAAAATTGACATTTCTTGTGAAAACAAGGTGCAGATGCTCAATCAATGAATTCCCCTAGTTAATTAGATCATCTTTCAGTATGCATGGAAGAGTATTGTATGTGTGTAACAACTCCAGGTGTACCAACCCTACTGAAACTTGTACAAGAAAGGATGTGATGGATATACCTCAGCAAGAGGTTGTAGATGTAAGAAGCATTAGTACCCATTAGAAATGATGGTATTAGTCCAATGATCTCAGCCCAAAATTTTCCAAATACGAGTTTCTAATTGTAGTCATTAAGGTTGGTGTGGTTGCACTTCTGTAACCAATTATGGTCAACATCAAGGATGAGGGTTGTAAGGATGAGAGCTCATGTTCCTCACTAAACAACCTGAATATGTAGTTGTAAAAGTTCATGTCAGACACCCTCTTTGTGGAAGTGGTGATGAACTAAAGATTGAGTTTCTTATAGACTGAGCAGATGTGGAAGGGGAATGATAAGAGTCATGAGAAATAAATAATTTCTTGTAGAGGCTTCATGATGCTAAGCTTGTCCAATGTGTCCAAGCATGTTCATTCAGTATCTTTACTATGATTTTCTCCATGATCTCATAATGCATCTTCTGGTCAGCTATAATAAGATTCTTGTACTTGTTGAAATGTGGGACAATGCGGGAGGGGAAGATAGGTGTGCACACCGGAGGCATGCCTTCTGGTGCAGAAAGTCCTAGTTGATATGGTTTCATAGGTTCTCTCATTAAAGAAGAGTGGCATGTTGCATGTAGGAGAATTTCTTTGTCCATGTCCTTGATCATCTTATTGATCCCATTAAATTCATCGGCAGCTGCCTCTTGAGCTGGGGAATCATGTTCAGTAGGTGCATCATGAATCTTATGTCCACCTCTCTTAGATTTTGAATGTAAGCTTTGAAGCCAAGAGTGTGTATTGTTATATGAAATGGGTAGGGGCAAGTGGCTTCTCCTTATCATTGTTTTTCTCCTTCTTGAATAGATTTAACTTGTTTGCCTTCTCAACCATTCCTCCACCAGAGCGTGTGTATGGGCTTTGTGAACATCCTCCCCTTGAAGGCACTATATTTGAGAGGGAATGTGATGTTGGTAGTTGGGTCGGATGATTGGATGGATGAAATGACTGACTAGGGGGTTTTAGTCACCCAACTGGAGAGGTAGATCCCCCACCAAATATATGTTATAGAGGACTATGAGAGCCCAAAATTAACAAATGGAAACTGAGTCAAAAGACTTGGGTGAAAGGGAAATATGGAGAAGGGAGGATCCAACTGACTAGAAGGGCATGGATTGAGAGATTTGGCATGGAAAAATCGGCTGACTGAGGATGGAAAACCACATTTCAAGGATATGGGGTTGTTATCTTGAAGGAAGTATGCAAATCTGGAGAATTGGGAAGTTGAGTCAAGGTGACGATATATTCACCACTCTTTAGAGTTTTCCACTAGGGTGTTGATGTCCAATGGTACTGGAGAGCATAGAACAAGTGCGTGTAAAGGTCAGTAAACTGATGACAATGAATCAACCTACTTGCCATGGGAGGTGAGTTGGGGTGGGGAGTAGCATTCAATAAGGAGATCACCAAGGTGTAAGGAGGGGCAAAAAAATGGCCGGTTGGTCGGTTGTTCTTTTGCTTGAATCAAGGTCAGGAGTGGGATGAGTGTTTGGTGTCGACCCCCTATTTGGCATAAATAGGAAAAACTCCACAACCCTTACTAGTCATTCAATTTGTAGCATGTGAACTGGATGATTGGCCAGCTTGGCATAAAATTCTTCTACATGTCATTTGGGAGGCTGGCTAGAGGATCAGGAGGTCAACTAAATTTTAACTCCCTATATATCTGGCATCATTTCTTGACTGGATAACTAGAGAAGCTAGTCTCATGGTTAGCTCAAGATGATTTTTCCACTCTACAAGCAGTTTGTCCTACTGACATGACCAATCTTTTGATTTTGTAGGGTTGGTATATCTATGAATTTTGTATTGAAACTACCCAATTAGACAATCGAGCAACTTTTAATATTTGTAAAGCCTTTTGAAGGGGCCAACATGTGATAGGAGAGTTGGCCTACTATCTTGTCTAGTTTCCTAATTCGCATGTTGATAATTTCTTAACATTGAGAAATTCCATTAAATATGTCCATCAGGCTAGTCAGTCAGCTGGCTGAGGAGGCAACTTGTCTCTCTTGATATATTTTGCTTCCTATAGCCAAGATGGTTGAAAAATAGGATCCATCATGAAATAGCCTACTAAACATATGCAAAGATGAAGCAAGTGAAACTATCTAAGTGTAAATGGTGAAGGACTTAACAAAACAAAATTCAAAATTGTATTGAAATGATAACTGCCATGTTGCCTCTTAATAATAACCTTGTTTAATATCATTGTTCTGATGCTTAAATATAAAGGGCATATTGGTTTGGTGAGAGGAAGTGGGCTGAATTCTTTCACCTTGAGATCTTCCATCATGTAGTAACCTTTCAGTCGTTGACCATTTACTACAAAATTTTCCTTTTTATATCCCATGAAAAAGGATCTATGAGGGCAGGTGTGTTTCACTATATAAGGTCCATGCAAATTGAGCTCAACTTTCCTGGGAAGATCCAGAGTCACAAGTTGTATAGCATGATTGGGACCCAACTTAAACCTCTTATTTATTCAAGTGTCCATCATGCCACATCTTCATTCTCTCTTTATTGACACACATATTCTCATATGCACTCAATTTGATCTCTTCTAAGTCTTGGAATTGAAGGAGTCACTCTTCTTCTACTTTGGAGGTCACAAAGTTGAGTAACTTGATTTACCACCAAGTCTTATGCTCCATTTCTATGGGGAGGTGGAAATATATCCTATAAATTAACCAAAATGGATTTGTGTCCAAAGGGGTCTCAAATGTTGTTCGATAGCCCACAGGGCATCATTGAGATTCAAGGCCCAATATGTCTTGTTGTGCTTGATGGTCTTTTATATGATAGTCTTTATCTTCTTATTCAAAAGTTACACTTGCCCTCTCATTTTTGGGTGATATGGGGAGGTTTTGTGATGATGAATGGCATCCATATTTAGTAAGGATACAAAGCCTCAACTATAAAAATGAGAACCATCATGAAATATCATTATATGTAGAAATCTAAACCTCGGGAAGATGATTTCTTTGAACAACTTGATTACTAAATTGGAACCCATGGAGATCGTGGGGATTTCCTCAACTCACTTTGAAACATAGTTGACTACCACAAGGATATAAGATATGTCACAAGAATAGGGGAATGGGACCCTATAGTCCACCCCCCCCCCATACGTCAAAAATTTTGACTTTTTTTCAATTTCTCTTGGAAACATTTTTTTATCTTTGGCATTGATCTCATGTTAGAATGAAATTTTAAGTGCCCTTGAATGTCGTTGTCCAGTAGAAAACCACAATGGACGACTTTGGTTGTGGCATTTTAGCACTCATTTTCCCTCTTGTAGGGCACAACTGGCACTGTATGAGGATTTGATGGGATTCTTCTTCAAGGATACACTCGCGGTATACATCAATATGCACAAAGCCTAAAAAAGTATGGCTCATTCCAAAGTAGTTCTTAACATCATGCATATATTTATTTTATAGAATTTCCCACACACACTCGGGATGCAGGATGCCTGCAACAAGGTAGTTTAGAGAATTAATAATCTAAGGGATGGTTGTAGGTAACTTCATCAGTGATCATCAAGGAGAAAATTGTTTATGGGGTTAGTGTTAGTCTCAACAATGTGAAGGCAGCTTAAGTGATCAACAACAACATTTTCACTTCCCTTCTTATCCCAAATTTCAAGTTCAAACTCCTAAAAAAATGTAATCCACCTGAACAATCATGGCTTAGCGTCTTTCTTGGTCAGTAGATAACTAATGGTTGTGTGATCTGTGTACACAATGACTTGGGATTCAACAAGATAAGATAGGAATGTGTCGATTGTATAGACAATATCAAGTAACTCCACATAAGCTGTGGCATAATTTTGTTGAGCTCCTAAGACAACCCCCATTTCAAAATTATTAGCCACATGCAAGATCTCAAAATACTGAGATCAATCTTCTTACTAAATAATATAAGGGGAAATGATGGTAGGTTTCAAATTTGTAAAATTTTTCATGAATACCAATCAAATTGGAAGTATATGTCCTTAAGAACCAAATTCGTGAGGGGTTTACCAATCTTCAAAAGTCCTTGATGAATGGTAGATAGAATCTTGCATAGCCTTGGAAGGCTTTGAATTCTTTAACTATGGATGGTGAAGCTAATTTGGAAATGACTTCAATCTTCACCTTGTCTACTTCAATATTTCTATTACTTACTCTATGGCCAAGTATTATGCCCTCTTTCACCATTAAGTGACATTTTTTCAATTGAGAACGAGATGATTTTCTTCACATTAGGTTAGTACAAGAGATAGATGGTGAAGACTTTAACCAAAAGAATATCCATAGATAAAGAAGTCATCCATAAAGATATCCATAACTATCTCTATCAATCAAGAGATTTTGGTTGTCGTTCACTGGTGAAAAGTGGCAGGTGCATTGCACAACCCAAATGACATCTTAAAGGTGTAGGCTCCAAAGGTACAAATAAATGTTGTTATAACGTCAATTTTCACTTGTATTTTAATGATTGAAATGTAATTATTCTAGTAAAAGAGACATGATTGGAAATCTGTATGCTATGTTTTAAAGAATGGTTTTCTTTGCAAATTTCTTTGAACACTGGATTTTGTGATTCCTAATATTTTATTATTCTAATAATAGATAAAAGGGAAAAAGGGAGAGAAGAAAATCTCATAATAAGCAAAGAGCAAAAGAAAATATATAATAATTATATGTTCTTAAGAGAATTGTGTAGAATTCTCTAGAAAGTGGCATGGATGGCCACCATTAATTAGTTGTCATTTGCACATGGTTTCTAATAGAAAGAATGACCAAAAGAAAGAAAATATAAAAGAAAGAAAGAGGAAAAGATGTGTTTTAGTGTTTGAAATATGTCTTTTAAAGGGAATACGTGTATGTTAAGAAAAGGTATCTTTATTTTTGAAATTTGGTCCAAATCTGTGCACACATCTAGATAAAGTTATTGAAGACTTTTCCTTAAAATATGATAATAAAAGGATGGATGGATTGGGAGATATGGATTTTATAAAAATCCCTGAAGTGTATGGAAAAGCATTAATTTCATGATTTACATGTATACTAGAATTCCTATTATCATACTTTTATGTTGGTGCGTGCAATATGGATCATTGAATTAGAGATCCAACGGTGATGCGTTCATCACCTACCTTGGCTAAGAAAGGAAAAAGTGGTTGAACTGGTAAACTTCAAAGCCGATTTCCTAGATACTTAATGCACAAGCAAATCAAGAAATTAGACCAATGGATCGAGAGCAAGAAATGCACCAACCTACTGTGACGTCCCCTGATTTTCTAAAACTTTATCTAATGTGTAACATCCAAATTGAAACCCTCATCTCCGCAAGAATCCCAATTTAAACACCACACACTAGGCTAAGATGAAGAAAATCAGAGGAAGTCAGAAGGAAACAATCAGTAGCACATGCACATGAACAATAATAAAACCATACAACACATGTTCACCATTCAACATATAATTACAACATGAATTGTTACAACATTTGATAGTGCACATTAAATAGTAAAATTCTACATATACATGTACTACCACTAAACAATAGGATCTTAAGACAATAGGTCCACCTGTACATCGTCTCGCCACACAACTCCCAACTATCCCAGTTCTTCAAGATCACATGTCTACAAACCTAAATAAAAGATTACATGTGGTACACATCAGCACAATATTTGAGTATATTGTATTGAGTAAGCCTACTTGTCTTTTTATATACCTCTCATTATTAAGCTTGGCAAAAAGATAAAACTAATACTTGGCAGTAATAAACAAATATAAAAAAAGCATAGACTTGCACAAAGATATTCATTAACAAAAGAGAACACATATTTTAAGCTCATTTTCCATTATATATCCATGCATTGACTACCAAAGGTTTTGATTCATTCTCTTGACTCTCAAGGAGCTCAAGATTAAAGCCTTTATGATCTCTTGTCAAAGAGCTAGATCATATGTAAAATGTGACCAACTACCAAAGAGTTAAGTCACTTCCAAGCACTGTACTACCAAAGAGTTTAGTGCTTTCATATAATGGAATAGATGTATTATGTTTCATGTGTTGATAGCCATAAGTATGGAAAATCAAGGAACATATCATCCAAGAACAATCATTTCATCCAATGTCATATGCCAAGTATTTTACTACACATATAACACAAGCATATTGTATAATAAGCCAAATAAGAGGTAATGGCATACCTTGACCAAGAGATATCCTAATCACACACATATTCCTAGGGTCAACTATTGATGGAATTTTGCAACGCCACTAAAAATCCTAGAGATGATGAATCCCTAAGTTTAGCCTTGCTAGTACTATGGTAAGATCTCCACCCACGTATGCTAAGACACGCGGAAGTCTTATCGTAGTATAGTTAAGGGTCAAATCCTCGGGACAACGGTCTTGATGAAATCAAGATGGAAAATGTTTTAGTCGTACTTAACTACTTAACAGTTGATATTTAGATCGAAAGTTTGATTTGGTTTTAAACTAAGTGCGAGGAAAGTAAAGCAAGAAAGTAGAAATTAAGGTTGTAAACAATGATTAAAAACCACTAGGATGTTGCAGGGTTTCACACCACTACACATGGATCATAAACATGCAACATAGTAAAAAGACCTGCAAAGAGAAACTAATCGGCTAGTATCTTTGTAGACTTAGCTTCCTTTAGGATAACCAACTACGAGGAGTGTGGAGTATTGCAATGCCAGACATCCCCTAACGAATGGTCACTTACTTTGCATTACTCCTTCATGAAGTGTGTTCCTCGACCTTACCAAGGTTGCACTTCCATACGTCAACTGATTCCATTTCATAGTATGAAAGTGCAACGATGGGAGTGAGTTTACTCCACTCGTGAAAGCACTCCTAGATACCGAAACAGACATATGGTGACTACATATATCTAGAACCAACATTCAATTGATATTCAGATCTAAAAGTATAAACGTAGACAATTCATACCAAAAGATAATAAGTAACACAAGTTGATGATCAAGCAACAAGCATTCATTAAACGATAGATGTTGAGCCAAAAAGGAGAGTATCTCTATTGCAAATGATTGAATTACATTGCATGAAATGAAAACATGGGTAGCGGAGCTACTCCCCGCACCCTAGTGAATGAAACTACTCACTCATATCAAGGACAAAGAAGGAGGCGAGAAGAGAGAGAAAGAACGTCATCTCCATGGAGGAGGGAAATTTGAACCCTTGGTGAAGAGAGCAACGATCTTCGCACTTCGTGGTTGACTTGATGAAGGTTCTTCTCTTCCCACCTTCTTTGTTGTTGAGAGGAGAGAGAAGATAGCTTGGTGATGGAACGCGGATCTCAAACTGGCAGCCTTGGGGCAGTGGATGGAAGACAAAAGTGCTCTGGAGCTAGAGAGGCAGCCTCTGGACGTCTGAGATTCGATCCTTTTGAAGTGACCCTTGAGGTCCTATTTATAGGCTCAAGTTGAGCCCAAATGGTCTTGAGACCGTTTGGTCTCAAACGGTCTTGAGACCGTTTGCCTTCTCGCGGTCTTGGGACCGTGAGGCCTTCTCGCGGTCTTGGGACCGCGAGGCCTTCTCTCGGTCTTGGGACCGCGAGGCCTTCTCGCGGTCTTAGGACCGTGAGGCCTTCTCGCGGTCTTGGGACCGTGAGGCCTTCTCGCGGTCTAGGGACCGTGAGGCCTTCTCGCGGTCTTGGGACCGCGAGGCCTCCTCGCGGTCTTGGGACTGTGAGGAGTCTTTGTAATTTTTTTATGTTTTCTGTAATGAAAAAGAAGAAAAGTTAGTTTATTGGTGTATCCGCAATAAAGTAAAAAAGTTTAATGATTCTATCTAATTTATCTAAGAAAGATTATGGAAAATTAAAGATAACTAAATAAGATAACGTCACAAAATGGGAAGTTATCACCCCCCCTAACTTAGAGTCTAGCTTGTCCTCAAGTTAGATAGAGCTAAGACATGTAATGGCGAGGCGATTTTATTTGATTAGGGTTTCCATACTCTTGCTTCAATTCTAGGTCAGAGATCTAGTGAGGTCTTATTAGGGCTTCTGCTTACACTAACTCTTTCAAGTATCAAAAGTTGCATGGTTCTCAGGTTCCTTTCATATCATGAATCTCGCATTGGGACCACCTTTCTTATTATGTGCATGTCATCGACTCTAATCAGTTTTATACTTCTTTGGAGAAACCTACCGGTAGATAGAGTGGGTATGAAGGCTGGCTTAAAAGGCTTATTGTGTAACTCCCCCTTCAAGTGGGGAAGGGTTTGTCTATGCTTTTTAGAGACTCACTACCGGGCACGACACATCTGCCTTCATGAGGGCAGCTGAATGTACCGACCGGGTGAGCTCTTTTATCAGCCTTTTCATATATTAGGAAACCTTAGGATCTCATTACCGGGCACGACACATCTGCCTTCATGAGGGCAGCTGTATGTACCGTCCGGGTGAGATCTTTGTTGGCTCTTCATATAGGTCCTTATGCATGGCACAACTCTCATGTTTTTATTCAGCACTTTGGCTTTTATTCGAATCTCACAGGCTTAGGAAGTGGTTTTTGTTAGGGTTTTTGATTGTGCGGCCAAGCCTCTTTTATTGAAAGAAGAAAATTGTTCTTAGGGTTCCTGACATGCACTTATTTTTAATTGGTGGTCCACTCGTGAGATTTCTTGATTTTGGATTTCCCTGATTTCCCTCTTGACTTTGAGAGTTTTCGGTTCGCTTTGGCCCTGAAGTTGACCTGTGAAGAGTCTGAGATAGAATTGAAGTAAAAGTATAGAAACCAATAGTGAATGAAATTTATGAATTCACCATTTCATGCCTGTATGCTAATCTTATTATTTATATGAGGACTACTTTATCTCTAACTTAGCTAAGGGTGATTCTTTCCAGGATGAAAGTTATACTTAAAAGTTATTTTATTGAAAAAATTACTGGAAAAAGTCTAAATATGGACAGAAAGTTTGAAAATTGATATGCGAAAAAAATAGAAGGGTTGAAGCAGAATGATACCTCGCCCTTGTCCAATGCACTCCCCCCCCCTAACTTATCATGCACTCTGTCCACAGAGTGTCAAAGTGATAGGTTGAGAAATGCATGGACAAGGGCATTCAGGCTTCGGTTAATCCTTTATTTGCCCCATGTGTTCTGAGTAAGCTGGCTGCGAACTTTCCCCGTAGTGCGTGGTAATCCACCTCTGTCATGTCCTCTACCGGCTTGTGAAGGGCCAGAATTGTATACATCCAGTAGAGGATGTGGAAGCTGTAGTCATTTGATTCTCTGATTTGTTGGGGGCACCTGTGGCAGAAGGCTGGTGATTTGAAGTGATCTCTGTCATATGCCCGCGTGTGCTGGCCCAAAAGATTGTGTAATTTGTCAGCACACTCCTTCACCACCTCCTCCGTTGGTGTCTTTGGAGTTGTAGTGTATGCTTTCCATTTTGGATCATACTGGCTGTCGGAACTGTTGTAGATTATTGTTGTTCCTTCGTGAAGATTGGTTTCCAGTAACATCCAGTGCTCTTGATGAAGGAAAGGTAACATGATGAACTTCGGAGTTGTATGTTGGAGATAAGAGATGGTTGACTCCTTTGTTCCGAAGTTCTTCAGCCCGAGAAGATCATCCTTCATGTAAGCTGACACCATAAAGACCGTGTTGTGATTCCGTGCAAGCAAGTATTGATAAGCAGTCATTACACTTACATACATGGAACCCTTGAACTGTAAGGTCTCACGGAGGGCATCTGCCATAACCAATATATCCCCGTCAATATATACCATCTCGTCTTTTCGGCATATAGCCGTGACATTATTAGTCGGAGCTCGTTATCTGAAAGAGTTTTGCAAGCTTCCGGATCAAAATCGGGAAATGAAGGTTCAATGGCAGATTGGGGTACCATATGTGATGAAGATGTCTTGATGGCTACCCCTGATATCAGATCAATGTCACCTTTATCTGGAGCCAGATCGAAGATGGAAGGATTCCATTGGCTTTGCTTGGTGACATTGGATGGGTGTTTTTCTTTTGTCAACGCCGCTAGGGTTTGTCTGAAAGGTCTCCTCTGCGGACGTTGAATAGATGAAAAGAGATAACGAGGGACGTCGTCTGCCGCCATGGTAGGGTCGTTGAAGAACCTTCTATCGCATATAAGCTCCATGGCGTAACGTCCTCGCAGGGAGTGGAAATCGTCATTAATGAGTTCAGTGAAAGGGACCTGCTGGTTTAGCGCTAGGATGTGCCTTATGACGTAAAAAGCGCTGTCCCAGGAACCTTCAGCGGCTTGGACTTGTGGGTTAATTATTTTGAACCAGGGGGAGCTCCAGTCCTGGCGGAGAGAAGGGCACGCGGCCCATATGAGCTTTAGCAGCCGGAAAGGGATGCATCTTGCCTCCCCGGCTTCAATTCCAACAAAATTGATTATCCCGGCCTTTAAGTCACTGGCACAGAAATTGTACACTTTGGCGTCGCGGGCGACAGTGTCCACAATCATGAGCAACCAGTGTTTACAAACTTGGAAAGGCACGGTTATGTATCTCGCTTTATGTCTTTCATGACTTCAATCAGGTTCACTTGTGTTGGGACCTGTCTAGTCTTTTTGTACTGGTCAACTATGTTTTGGAGATTTGCTCGTTCAGCTAGTAATTCCTCTTTTGTCCAGAAAGGAGAATCTGTTGTTCCTTGCTTCATAGGTGAAGTCATTCTGAAATGATTGACAATAAAACAAAAGTTAGAAATCGTAAATTTTGAAATTATAACAAAGTAATATTATTTGAGTATTGCAAGAGAATTGATTTCAAACGGTCCTGAGACCGTTTGGTTTTTCATTTTTTTTTACACGGTCTTGATACCGTGAGGGACCTCTCAGTCTGGAGACCGTGAGGGACCTCACGGTCTGGAGACCGCGAGATACCTCACGGTCTGGAGACCATGAGGAAGACGAACCGCGCGGTCGTTCGTCGGCAAAGAACCATGAAAACGACGACGGCGACAAGGGCAAAGAGGAGCTCGAACGAAAGCGATTGTTTATCGGTGGTGTGGAGCGGTGAACCGTTGGGTTGTTAACCTATTGGCGTGGACGGCGAGGAGCCTGGGTGCGGCGAGCGTCAGAACGGGAGTGACGACGGAGCAGAGTAAGAGCGGCGAAGGTGTGAAGCAGCGTCGCAGAGACGAAGCTCTGAGCACAGAGAAGGAAAGCATTCAGAGAAGGAAGGCGCAGAGAGGAATGAAACAGGAAGGCTCGGGAATTTGGGCTTCTAGAAGAGAAAACGTAGGCAAGGGGGTGTATTTATAGGGTTATAGGGGGGAGCCTCATACCGAACGGTCTTGAGACCGAGAGAGCTCAAACGGTCTTGAGACCGCGAGGGCCCAAACGGTCTTGAGATCGTTTGGCCCCAAGATCATGTGGATTTTTATGTATTTTTAGATTTAAAGAAGAAAGAAAAACAAAAAACAAAGAAAGTAAAAAAAAGGCTAGAAAATTAGGGAAGGTGATACTCAGGTCTTGGGCTGCCTCCCAAGAAGCGCTTTGGTTTAACGTCGCTGGATCGACAAGATTTTGCTTCGGTTATGCTGACTTTATAGGATCATGGATCTCTATGGTTTGCCTTGATAATTTGTCTATCGGGGTGTGGTATTTCTTCAATCTGTGACCATTTACGGTCCTTTCTCCTCCATTATCATCGAGAATAATGACAGCTCCTGTCGGGTATATGTGTTTGATTGTGAACGGCCCCGACCATTTAGTACGCAATTTTCCAGGAAACATTTTTAATCTGGAGTTGAATAGGAGGACTTTGTCTCCGACGGTTATATCCTTTCTTTTTGTGGCCATCGTGCCACATCTTAGTTTGTTCTTTGTAAATTCTTGCGTTGTGGTAGGCTGTCATTCGTAATTCTTCTAGTTCGTGGAGTTGCAGTTGTCTGAATTCACCAGCGCCTTTGAGATCGAAGTTTAGTTGCTTAATGGCCCACCAAGCCTTATGCTCTAATTCAACTGGCAAATGGCAAGACTTCCCATACACTAATCGAAATGGTGTTGTTCCGATTGGTGTTTTGAAAGCTGTACGGTAAGCCCATAGAGCGTCAGATAGTTTGGTGGACCAATCAGTGCGGTGCCGATTGACAGTCTTTTCCAGGATAGCTTTGATTTGCCTATTGGAGACTTCAACCTGTCCACATGTCTGTGGATGATACGGTGTAGAAACTTTGTGGTTGACTCCGTATTTTCTTAATAAGGCTTCAAAGCTCCGTTCCAAGAAATGTGATCCGCCGTCAGATATTATCGTTCTTGGGACGCCGAATCTGGGGAATATTATCTCTTTAAACATCTTGATTACCGGTTTTGAATCACAAGAGATGGTCGGTAGAGCTTCTACCCATTTTGACACGTAATCCACAACAACTAAGATGTACATGAATCCGTAGGATGAGGGGAAAGGGCCCATGTAATCTATTCCACATACATCGAAGAGTTCGATTTCTTGCCATATGTTCAATGGCATTTCATTTCTTCTGGTAATTCCCCCAGATAGTTGGCACTTGTTGCATGATCGCACATATTCATGTGCGTCTTTTGCGATGGTAGGCCAATAAAAGCCAAATTGCAGGACTTTAAGAGCTGTTTTTTTAGAACTCATGTGGCCCCCAGAGGGGCCTGAGTGACAGTGCTCAAGAACCGAAGTGATTTCCGTCTCTGGAATGCATCTACAAAAGAGTCCATCTGCGCATAAGAGAAAAAGATAGGGCTCGTCCCAGAAATATTGCTTAGCGTCGTGAATGAACTTCTTTTTGTCGTGATAGGATGCGGACGGGTGAATGATTCCTGTTGCCAAATAATTAACAATGTCGGCATACCAGGGGAATCCATTAGAGATTTTCATTAGTTGGTCATCCGGGAGGGAGTCTCGGATAGGTACTTTGTCTTCATCCTCGACTCTAATACGGCTGAGATGGTCAGCGACGACGTTTTCCACCCCGCTTTTGTCTTTGATTTCCAAATCGAATTCTTGAAGCATTAATACCCAGCGGATAAGTCTAGGTTTTGCATCTTGCTTCTGAATTAGATACTGTATAGCGGAGTGGTCAGTGTAGACAATGACTTTAGCTCCAATCAGGTATGAGCGGAATTTCTCGAACGCGTAGATGACAGCTAAGAATTCCTTTTCTGTAGTGGTGTAATTTTTCTGTGCTTCATCCAGCGTTTTAGATGCGTAGTATATAACATAGGGTTTCTTGTCGATTCTTTGCCCTAATACGGCCCCTATGGCATAATCGCTCGCGTCACACATGATTTCGAATGGTTGTGACCAATCTGGAGCTCTTAGAATGGGTGTGGAAATCAAGGCATTTTTCAGAGTTGTGAAACTTTGCAAACATTCTTGGTTAAAGTTAAATTTTGTGTCCTTGGTCAGTAGTTGTGTCATGGGTTTTGCTATTTTTGAGAAGTCTTTGATAAATCTTCTGTAAAACCCAGCATGACCTAAGAAAGCACGTACCCCTTTTACATCTTTTGGTGGCATCAATTTCGAGATGACGTCAATTTTTGCTTGATCCACCTTGATCCCTCTGTCGCTCACTCTGTGTCCGAGGACAACACCTTCCGTTACCATAAAATGGCATTTTTCCCAATTTAAGATGAGGTTTGTGTCCTCGCATCTTTGTAGAACTTGAACCAGGTTGATCAGACAGTTTTCGAAAGAGTTTCCATAAACTGAGAAATCATCCCTGAATATCTCCATTATAGATTCTGTTAATCCTGCAAAGATAGCAGACATGCATCTCTGAAAAGTGGTTGGCGCGTTACAAAGCCCGAATGGCATTCTTCTGAAAGCATGTGTCCCAAAAGGACAGGTGAAAGTAGTTTTCTCTTGATCTTTCGGGTGTATAGGGATTTGGTAAAACCCGGAATAACCATCGAGGTAACAGAAGAATTTGTGATGAGCTAAGCGCTCGAGGACCTCATCTAGGAAGGGCAAGGGGAAATGATCTTTCCTTGTTGCTTTATTAAGTTTTCTGTAATCTATGCACATTCTCCACCCAGTTACTGTTCTAGTAGGTACCAGTTCATTCTTATCATTAAGAACAACAGTAGTCCCCCCGTTTTTAGGGACCACCTGCACGGGGCTTACCCATTGAGAATCCGAGATTGGGTAGATGATACCTGCCTTCAGGAGTTTGAGAACCTCGATGCGAACTACCTCCTTGAGATTAGGGTTCAACTTCCTTTGATGTTCCCTCGATGGTTTGAATTCTTCCACCATAGGCAATCTGTGCATGCATAAAGCTGGGTTTACACCAGTTAAGTCAGTCATTTTATATCCGATAGCTTTCTTGTGTCTCTTTAGCTCATCAAGAAGTCTGTTTTCTTGGTCTTCTTCCAGAGTAGAGTTGATAATCACTGGACAAAGTTTCTCGCTGTCAAGGAAGACATGTTTGAGTCCTTCGGGTAAGGCCTTCAATTCAGGGGCCTTAGGTGGCTCGGTCGCTTCTATAACGGTGACAGCCTTGAGTTCTTCAAAGGTGGCTGTTGGGGCTTCTTTAGCTTTTTCTAAATATTGAAGGCATTGTTGCACTAGCTCGTTTGCCGAAAATTCTACTTCCGAGTTTGTCAAGGCACTTTCCAGCTCATCAGAGGGTTCGGACATTTCTAACTGGGACATTTGATATATAGCATCTAGGAGAAAAACTTCCTCTTGAATGCTTGGACCTTTCATGCTGTTAAGAACTCTGAACTGGAAAGCTTCCTTCCCAAGTCTCAAGATTATAGTTCCTGCTTCAACATCGATAAGTGCTCGGGCAGTAGCTAGGAAAGGTCTTCCAAAGATTATCAGGTATCTCAGGTCTTCTTGGATGTCCATAATAACGAAATCGCACGGGACATAAGAATTCTTTCCTATTCTGACAGGAATATCCTCGATAATTCCAAGAGGGGCAGTTATGGTAGACTCGGCTAACTGAATTGTCATTGTCGTAGGTAACAAATCAGTGAAGCCTAATCTTTTACACATCGAATAGGGCATAATAGATATACTTGCTCCTAAGTCTGCCAATCCTTTCTTGATGGAACCATTTCCAATAGAACACTGGATACCGAAGGAACCCGGATCCTTCTTTTTCTTTGGCATCTTGTTTAGCAGAATGTCTGAAGTGGTCTGAGCAAGTTTCACTGTTTCATGCTCTTATGTCATATACTTTCTCGACAAGAGGGTTTTCAGGTATTTGGCCCAAGCGGGCACCTCGGAAAGAGCATCGAGGAAAGGAATATCAATGTATAATTTTTTCATAGCTTCTTTAAATTTTTGGAACCTAGTATCCATTTTGGTCCCTTTCAGCCTGTCCGGATAAGGAATTCTGGGTGGGATCTCTAGCATTGGTTCCTTTTCCTTTTCTTTCTCAGTAGAATTTTCTGTTTCTATGCTTGAGTTTCCTGTTGGGGAAAGAATAGCTACATCATCATCATCATGGATGATTCTAATGGTATCAGGAAGGACACGACCAGACCTCGTGGTGACAGCATTCAGTTGCTCAGGTCTATTTTGGTCATTCCTTGGGTTTGCCTCTGGTTGCCCAGTGAAGGTACCTGCTGGTGGTTTCAACTGAGCAGCAATCTGTGCTAATTGGGCCTCCACCGCCTTTTGTTGAGCTTGTTGATTCGCAAGCATGGTCTGCTAAGATTGCAGCATCTGCCTAATCAAAGATATTTCATCATTTGGTTGGGAAGGAGCACTCCTCTGTTGATATTGAGTGACTTGTTGCCCCTGGGGTTGTTGTGGAGGTGTTGTCAACTGCGGTTGTTGTGGCTGCTGCAACTGAGGTTGTTGCAGCTGTGGGTACAATCCTGGGTATTGATAGGAGGGATTCCTAGGATAATTGGATCGTTGGAACCCATTTCTATAATTCCCTTGATTTTGGGCGAAGTTATTCTAAAATCCTGGTGGTTGTTTGCTGAAAGATCCACCTTGTATCTGTTGTTGAGGATTGGCAGTTCCTGCAGGATTTCCATATTGGAACCCTGGGTGATTTCTTGGTTTATCTGGATTGTAGTACACCTGGCTAGGTATTGAATGGATGGAGTTGACTTGCTCTGGCATTTGGTCCTCGGGATGCTCAATAATGGGCTCATATTGCGGCACGGGTGGTTGTAAATCCATCATGACATTGTACAACAGACCACATGATAATGTGGGATGATCAGATGCATGACTTGCTTCACAAGCTCCAGCAGCTGCTTTTACTTGTTGAACTTGAGAGCTTTTCTTCTTGTCATATTCCTCGAAAGTAGTTTCGAGGGCTTGTTGCTTGCTAGCAATAGTCTTCAGGGCCTCTACAATGGCCTTGAGTTCCATAGATTCTTCAGCTTTGTAGACTTTAAGAACTCCCTTGGGTTGGTTAGATGACCTTCCCCAATTGGATTGGTTCTCGGCCCCTAGCGTAACTATATTCCAAGCATCTTCATAGTTCTTTCTCATAAAGTTTCCTCCAGATGAGGAATCTAGAAATTGCTTGATATCATCACTTACTCCTCTGTAGAATGTTTCTATTAGTTGATTTTGAGATATGCCATGGTGAGGACACTTTCTTAGGAGTTCCTTGAATCTTTCCCAAGCTTCCGCAAGTGTTTCTCCAGGTAGTTGGGCGAAGTGATTAATCTGTCCCCTAATCTCATAGGTTAGTGAAGGTGGGAAGAATTTCTCAAGAAACTTTTCTTCTAAAGGAGTCCAAGTAGTGATGATGGGGTGTCTATCTAAAGCATTGTACCAGCTTAACGCTCTTCCAGATAAGGTGAAGTGGAAAAGGTGTAACATTATTGCTTCCAGGGTGATTCCTGCTTGAGGTACAAGTCGGCAGAGTGACTTGAATCTATTAAGGTGATCCATGCAATCGTCTCCAGATGCTCCAGAGAAAGAGATGCCTTGCATGATCTGGATCCATTGCGTCCGGATTTCAAAGTTTGGTATGTTAATAATCAGTGGTCGGACTGGGTGATCATCTTCATAATTCTTCGGGACTGCATAGTCCCGAAGTTGCTTGTTTCTTAGCACAAGTTAAGCAGCAGCATGCTCTGCTTGGATGCGGGCTTGTTCCTCAGCTCGAATCTCAGCTTGCACTTGAGCACGAGTGTCTGCAATAAGTTGTGCTCGTTGTGCTGCTATGGCGGCGTTAACTCTTTCTGCAACAAGGCGTTGCTCTTCAGCCATCTGTCTGGCTCTTTGGCGGTTAAGTCTAATCCTTCGGTGGAAACTTCTTTCTACCTCAGAGTTGTACTCTGGTTCAGGGGAGAATCCGATGCTATGCGGGGGTTGCATACACATTTTCTACCTGAGTAGAAAGAAAATCACACGTTAAGATAATGGAAGGAAATGGAGAAATCAAGAAGATTTCGAGTAGTTATCAAGAAAAAGTGTAAAATCCTAATCAACTTAGAAGTTGTTAAGTAAAAGCTAAAACGTTCCGTTGTCCCCGGCAACGGCGCCAATTTTTGATGGAATTTTGCAACGCCACTAAAAATCCTAGAGATGATGAATCCCTAAGTTTAGCCTTGCTAGTACTATGGTAAGATCTCCACCCACGTATGCTAAGACACGTGGAAGTCTTATCGTAGTATAGTTAAGGGTCGAATCCTCGGGACAACGGTCTTGATGAAATCAAGATGGAAAATGTTTTAGTCGTACTTAACTACTTAACAGTTGATATTTAGATCAAAAGTTTGATTTGGTTTTAAACTAAGTGCGAGGAAAGTAAAGCAAGAAAGTAGAAATTAAGGTTGTAAACAATGATTAAAAACCACTAGGATGTTGCCGGGTTTCACACCACTACACATGGATCATAAACATGCAACATAGTAAAAAGACCTGCAAAGAGAAACTAATCGGCTAGTATCTTTGTAGACTTAGCTTCCTTTCGGATAACCAACTACGAGGAGTGTGGAGTATTGCAATGCCAGCCATCCCCTAACAAATGGTCACTTACTTTGCATTACTCCTTCATGAAGTGTGTTCCTCGACCTTACCAAGGTTGCACTTCCATACGTCAACTGATTCCATTTCATAGTATGAAAGTGCAACGATGGGAGTGAGTTTACTCCACTCGTGAAAGCACTCCTAGATACCGAAACAGACATATGGTGACTACATATATCTAGAACCAACATTCAATCGATATTCAGATCTAAAAGTATAAACGTAGACAATTCATACCAAAAGATAATAAGTAACACAAGTTGATGATCAAGCAACAAGCATTCATTAAACGATAGATGTTGAGCCAAAAAGGAGAGTATCTCTATTGCAAACGATTGAATTACATTGCATGAAATTAAAACATGGGTAGCGGGGCTACTCCCCGCACCCTAGTGAATGAAACTACTCGCTCATATCAAGGACAAAGAAGGAGGCGAGAAGAGAGATAAAGAACGTCATCTCCACGGAGGAGGGAAATTTGAACCCTTGGTGAAGAGAGCAACGATCTTTGCACTTCGTGGTTGACTTGATGAAGGTTCTTCTCTTCCCACCTTCTTTGCTGTTGAGAGGAGAGAGAAGATAGCTTGGTGATGGAACGTGGATCTCAAACTGGCAGACTTGGGGCAGTGGATGGAAGACAAAAGTGCTCTGGAGCTAGAGAGGCAGCCTCTGGACGTCTGAGATTCGATCCTTTTGAAGTGACCCTTGAGGTCCTATTTATAGGCTCAAGTTGATCCCAAACGGTCTTGAGACCATTTGGTCTCAAACGGTCTTGAGACCGTTTGCCTTCTCGCGGTCTTGGGACCGCGAGGCCTTCTCGCAGTCAGGACCGTGAGGCCTTCTCGCGGTCTTGGGACCGCGAGGCCTTCTCTCGGTCTTGGGACCGCGAGGCCTTCTCTCGGTCTTGGGACCGCGAGGCCTTCTCGCGGTCTTGGGACCGTGAGGCCTTCTCGCGGTCTAGGGACCGTGAGGCCTTCTCGCGGTCTTGGGACCGTGAGGAGTCTTTGTAATTTTTTTGTGTTTTCTGTAATGAAAAAGAAGAAAAGTTAGTTTATTGGTGTATCCGCAATAAAGTAAAAAAGATTAATGATTCTATCTAATTTATCTAAGAAAGAGTATGTAAAATTAAAGATAACTAAATAAGATAACGTCACAAAATGGGAGGTTATCAACTATCACTCCTGGTCAAACCTTGATCAAGATAAGATCATACATCACATTCAGGTTCTCATCATCATTAACCCTAGTTGTGTACATTAGGGTTTACTTAATTCCTTAGGATGTCTGCTTTATTACTTGTCTTGTTATCTTATTATTTGGGATCAACATTATTGATGTTGTATTCCATATTAGAATCAATTATATGACAATTAGTTTCCACATCATTGTGTGCATGTATTAACCATAGGTCATATTCATTAAGCATATTAGGGTTTATATCACATTTAGAGCAATCATCATTTTTTAACATGAATTATGTGGATCATTGTGATCTCAGAATTAAACATGAGGTTCCATATACTAATATGAGCTTATATTGAATATTCCAACTTTTATTTGTCATATATGTATTTGTACATTTTATTTAGGGTTATTAGCCCTAATTAGCCATATTGAGAAAATTACATGATTATGTGCATCAACATCATAATTGCTAACCTTAAATGGATTATAAAACTGAATATGGATTTACTGACATTTTATCATAATTTAGGCCATCGTTTGATATTTATAATCCATCAAATAAGCATTATACATATTACATGATATCACTAATATTTAAGCATCAAAATACTAATATAAAGGTGCCATGTTGTTCTAATCATTTTTTTGAACATTTAGGTATCTTGTTTGTATTTTTCTGATAATCAGACTAATTACTGTGATTTTTCTAAGATCTGTACATTTATGAGATCAATACCTTTCTCGGCCGATCGGGAGCCACTATGTGGCCCTAGGGCTGGCACAGCTCCCTTGCTTACTACGGGCCAACTCTTTGGTTGAGTCGGTCAGGTCATTGTCAGATCGACCTGATTTCTTGGTATGGGCTGGGTTTATGCTTCTAGACCTGGTTTGTTTCAGTCCCTCTTTCTCGTGCGATCTCGTAATAGGGTTATCTGCCTCTGCATTCCTCGGAGTCAAAACTACCTCCGTGGCTAGGAACTCTAATGAGCAATCAGGTGACGCTCCTCTCCTTGTTGGGATCTTTAGCTACTCCATCAGGTTCGGTGCCATCTTACACACTTCCATGGCCAGTCGTGTCCTTGGTTGGGACTGTGGCATTTGACATCCACAGGTTCACTAGTGGTGGTTGACGCCATGGTGCCAGGAAAGGGGAAAACCACCCCCAGCACAGCAGGCATCAAGAGGCATTCCTAAAACCCCTATGAAGCCTACTGCAAGTACTATGCACTATCCATTTGAGATGAGATAGGTCGACACAGCTAGCCCGAACTCCAACTTGACTTTAATAAGGATGGGCTTTATCAGCCAAAAACACCATAGCAACAAGGCTAACAGACACCCTTGCATGATTCACTGGACCTCTAGCTTTCTTCATTGATACTAAGTTGTTCTAAATTCCCTCTCTACCTCATCTCCCATTGATCTATCATCTAGCTCCTTCTTCCTCTCATGGTGCTTCCTATCCTTTATCTGTGAGAAGAAATGGAGATGAGGTAAGAGGTTGCAACACAGTTTCTCACCCTCTACCCTCAAGTCAGGGGTCATAAGAAACCTTGTGCCAGCATGGAGCCAATTACCTAGTTGGTTTCCCCTCTGGCTACATGGTTAGCCACGATCCCATCGGCGCTCCATGATGTTGGGGTCACTACCTGCGGTCCAGGTAGTAACCCCAAGATAGGAGGCGATCTTATTGCCATCAGATTACATCCAAGGGCTAGGAATGGACTTCTTCATTTGTTTGATCCATGTCTCTCCCCCTCTATAGGGTGCATAACATTCTTATATCAAAATGTAGGATGTAATTAACAAGTACATTAGTCTAATTACATAATGCGTCAATTATTTAACCGATTTCAAACCTAAATATCTCTCTATAGGAACCTCCAAATTTCCTATAAATTTAACCATATCTTAATCATCGTCATGACTGCATTCGAGTAAATTTTGGTGACAAGAGTCACTTGTTAGGTTAGTCAATTAAATACCTCAACAAGGCATAACAAATAAGGATCTGAATCATGATATCATCACCAATGTACATCCATATTTTGCTAAAGCACTTGGAACTCTTAAAATTACTTAAATATATGAATTCACTTATGTCATTGAACATTTAAGGATTCTGAAAGTCCACTCCATCACATCCTACACACCTTAAAAGAAATTTCATCCTCGAAATTAAGCCAAAAATCCAGTCCATCACATCAAATACATCTTAAAAGAAATTTTGTCCTCGAAATTAAACCATCCTCTTGCTTCAAGGAAAGCCAAAAGGTCTTCAATCACATATAAGACACCTCTATACGTAAACAAAAGCTCCATTTCTATATCTACACTTTCTAAGAAATTTTGAATGAATCTAGGGTTAATCACCTCTTCGTGTAACGTTCAAACAAGGGTTTAGAAACTCTGGTTATGTCATGACATATCTCTTATGTTAGGGTTGCATCCTAATATTTACCCATGCATTAGGGTTCCCACATCATATTACCATATTCTAAAGGAGTTAACTAATGTTAACCCATTATATCAAGGTGTCATCAACATTTTATTGAGCTCATTTTTAGGACATGTTCAACATTAATATATGCTTTTTAGGAGTGATTTAACTATAGTTAACTCACTTTATCTATCTAGAGCATATCAAGGTGTCATAAACATTTTGTTGTGGTAACTATCAAACTATATTTTTCATCTTTATTAAGCAATAAGATTAACACCTCATGTAACATGTTTCATTCATATGATCTTATTTCATTGCTCATAATAAATTGCAACATTTACTAGTGATTTTATCACAAGATTAGCCAACAAGTTTCACATTAATCATCATTTTTCATGCATATAATTAAACATTTATGTGTTGATATCTATTAAACCATCTCTAGGTTTCCATCATATCATGTCTATGTATCATGTCTCGAAATTAGATCACATCCTAAATATATTATATCATGGTTGTTCTAAACAAACTTATGTGAGTGGCTATTCAAACATATATCAAAACTTTATCTAGTCCAACTGAGGTTCTCCTGACCCATATCATGAGGGTTGTGCCATTCTCACTCTCTCTGAGCTAACTCAATTCTATGAGTATCTCATATGCATATACTTTATCTTTCCTCCCTTAGTCTAGGGTTCTCAGATTACCTCATTGGCACTAGTTGATTTCTTTACTAGCTCTAGCCACATAAGCAAAAACCAACTTATGGTATGACATTCTATTCATAGGTTTTTACCCATGAGCCATGCTTACCCAAAACTCTATATATATATATATACACCACTAGAGTCCTACATGGGGAACCACCAACCCGAGCATGAGGCTTTACAAAACTAACATGGTTACCTCCTCTAGGGTCTTGGGACTCTCTCTCCCTCACTTAGATGGTAGATTCTTATATTCATATTCACATATCCACATATAACCAACATCTCTTTGTCTCTAGGGTTTGGTCCTCCCAAGGACATATAAGGTTCAACAAGACTATAGGAATCACGCATAAGATGACTCAACTCAACCACTCAAGAGTATTCTAGTTTAGGACATATCATATCACATATTTCTCATAATTCTCATATCTTGGAGTATAGGTTTTGTCACCTTCCTCCCAATGGGTCTCACTCTCTCTCGAGTTAACCCTAAAACTAGTCCTAACACTAGAGGTCCTACTTTGTTGAAGAGTTTGAGGCTCATGCTAACTCACAACTTATCTTAACTTGACAAATCTTATCTCAACTTAGCTTATCTTCACTTAGAAAAGCACATGAACTTACATCATCAAGTCTTATGTCAAACCCTCAAATCCGAACTTAGGTCCTCAAAAACAAACATATATCATCACAATTCATCTTATATCATCTATATAAGACCTATATCATATCATCAAAACTTATTTCATCTATTTCATATATCACACATACCAACAATGCTCTATACATCTAATCTAGAACTTCTCTCTCTTCTAGACTAATGTCATTCTCCTTCACTTAGGTTGCATGACCACCTCCTACTTGTACATGTGTGGGAACACATTTTTGTAATACTTACATATATAATAAAATATTATATAGTTTTTCTCCGATAAAACATGTGTCAGAGAAAACCACCAAGGTTCGATTTGATTGGAATCAAAAACCAAATCAAGAAAATGAGTGTCCCACACATAGTAGAGAGTACAGTGCCATGAAAACTAGTGAAAAGGGTGAGAACATGGTGTAGATTGGTGTAGCTACCCAAAACATAGATTCATCATATGTCAAAGGTTTCTCTTCCCGTAATATACGTCATTTCCAAATAATGCAACATCCCATACCGCTGCACTATAAGGAAAGAATGACACTTAAGGACCTTCTATACAACAAGCACCAGTCTAGACCTAGTTCTTAGACATCTAGGTGGTAATCTAGAGGATAGGTCAGATATAGTCTCTAAAAGACAACTAATCTAACCCTAAATATTTTTTTAAGTTCAAGGTTCTTTAGTTTCAAGTTGCATAATGAGCAAATGTCAGGCTTTGCTATTGTTCATGCTCTGATGCCACCTGTGACATCCCCAAATTTTCCAAAACTTAATCTAATATGTGACATCCAAATTGAAACTCCGCCTCATCGAGAATCCCAATTTAAACACCACACACTAGGCTAAGAAGAAGAAAATTAGAGGAAGTCAGAAGGAAACAATCAGTAGCACATGCACATGAACAATAATAAAACCATACAACAAATGTTCACCATTCAACATATAATTACAACATGAATTGTTACAACATTTGATATTACACATTGAATAGAAAACTTCTACATATACATATACTACCACTAAACAACAGGATCTTAAGACAACAGGTCCACCTGTACATCAGCTTGCCACACAACTCTCAACTATCCCGGTTCTTCAAGATCACATGTCCACAAACCTAAACAAAATATTACATGTGGTACATGTCAGCACAATATTTGAGAATATTGTACTGAGTCCGCCTGCATGTCTTTTTATATACCTCTCATTACTAAGATTGGTAATAGGATAAAACTAATACTTGGCAGTAATAAACAAACATAAGAAAAATCATATACTTTCACAAAGGTATTCATTAACAAAAGAGAACATATATTTTAATCTCGTTTTCCATTATATATCCATGCATTGACTACCGAAGGTTTTGATGCATTCTCTTGACTCTCAAGGAGCTCAAGATTAAGGCCTTTATGATCTCCTACCAAAGAGTTAGATCATATGTACAATGTGACCGACTACCAAAGAGTTAAGTCACTTCCAAGCACTGTACTACCAAGGAGTTAGTTCTTTAGATATATTATGTTTCATGTGTTCATAGCCATAAGTACAAAAAATTAAGGAACATATCATGCAAGAACAATCATTTCATCCAATATCATATGCCAAGTATTTTACTACACATAACACAAGCATGTTGTATAATAAGCCAAGTAAGAGGTAATGGTGTACCTTGATCAAGAGATATCCTAATCACACACATAATATTTGGGGTCAACTATCACTCCTGGTCAAACCTTAATCAAGATAAGATCATACATCACCATCATGTTCTCATCATCATTAACCCTAGTTGTGTACATTAGGGTTTACTTAATTCCTTAGGATGTCCTCTTTATTACATGTCTTATTATCTTATTATTTGGGATCAACATTATTGATGCTATATTCCAGATCAGAATCAATTATATGGATATTAGTTTCCATATCAATGTGTGCATGTATTAACCCTAGGTAATATTCATTATGCATATTAGGGTTTATATCACATTGAGAGCAATCATCATTTTTTAACATGAATTATGTGAATCATTGTGATCTTAGAATTAAACCTAAGGTTCCATATACTAATATGAGATGATATTTAATATTCCAACTTTTATTGGTCATATATGTATTTTGTACATTTTATTTAGGGTTATTATCCCTAATTATCCATATTGAGAAAATTACATGATTTCATGCATCAACATAATAATTACTGACCTTAAATGGATTACAAACATGAATATGGATTTATTGACATTTTATTGTAATTTTAGGCCATCATTTGATATTTATTATCCATCAAATAAGCATTATAAATATTACATGATATCACTAATATTTAAGCATTAAAAGACTGATATAAAGGTGCCATGTTGTTCTACTCATTTTTCTAAACATTTAGGTATCTTGTTTGTATTTTTTTTATAATCAGACTAATTACTATGTTTTTATAAGATATGTACATTTATGAGATAAGTACCTTTCTCGGCCAATCGGGGGCCGCCATGTGGCCCTAGGGCTGGCGCAGCTCCCTTTCTTACAGTGGGCCAGTTCTTGGGTTGAGTCGGTCGGGTCATTGTTAGACCGACATGATTTCTTGGTCTAGGTTGGGTTTAGGCTTCTAGACCCAGTTCATTTCAGTCCCTCTTTCTCGCCCGATCTCGTGATGGGTTTCTCTACCTCCATGTTCCTCAGAGTCAGAATTGCCACCGCGGCTAGGAACTCTGATGAGAAATCAGGCGATGCTCCTCTTCTTATTGGGATCTTTAGCTACTCCATCAAGTTTGGTGCCATCTTATGCATTTCCACAGTCGGTCGTGTCCTTAGTTGGGATTGTGTCGTTCGACATCCACAGGTTCACCGGTGGTGGCCGCCGCCACGGCACCAGGAAAGGGGAAAACCACCCCCAACATGGCAGGCATCAAGAGGCATTCCTAAAACCACTGTGAAGCCTACTGCAACTACTATGCACTATCCATTTGAGGTGAGGCAGCTCGACACATCTAGCCCAAACTCCAACTTGACTCTAGTAAGGATGGGCTTCGTCAGCCAACAACACCACCACAACAAGGCTAACGAACACCCGTGCATGATTTACTAGACCTCTAGATTTCTTCACTAATACTAAGCTTTGTCGGATTCCCTCTCTACCTCATCTCCCTCTGCTCTCTCATCTAGCTCCTTCTTCCTCGCACAGTGCTTCCTATCCTTTGTCTGTGAGAAGAAATGGAGATGAGGTAAGAGGTGGCAACTCAATCTCCTCAGTTTCTACCCTCTACCCTCAAGTTAGGGGTCAGAAAAAACCTTATGCCAGCACGGAACCAACTACTCAGTTGTTTTCCCCTCTGGGTATTGCTAAACCTTCAATCATGTATTATTGGTAATGGTCCTTGCCCTATCGGTCTGCCTAAATAGGGGATAACATGGGGAGGGGGTCGTTACAAACATGGTCTTCTCTTGGTGGTATGGATGATTGGGAATCTGATAGAAACTCAAATCACCATCAAGATTTCAAAAAAAACTCATGGTTAGCCTATTTCCCTAGAACTTGATTTGAGGAAGGAGAGAGGAAAATGGTCCTTGAGGGTGGTTTTGTTTTACTTCATATAGTCTATGCACATTTTCCAAACTACAACAATGTGATTAGGGATCAATTCATTCTTATCATTAGGAAACATTATGGTTCCTCCCTTCTTTGAAACCACATGTACATGTCTCACCCATTGATAGTCAAAGATAGGGTTGATGATTCCTACACAAAGCAATTTAATCACCTTAAGGTGAACCACTTCTTTTGTGTTGGGATTTAGACTTCTTTGTGTGTCTTTACAAGTATTTGAGTCCTCTACCATAAGAATCTTGTACATGAAAATGTCTTGAATAAACCCAATGAAGTCAGTCATCTTGTATCCAAAGGCCTTCAACCTTTTTCTCAACTCATTCAATAGTGTGTCTTCCTTCTCTTTAGTAATATCATCTATGATTACATCTGGGCAAAATGATATCTCATAAATAAAGACATATTTCATCCCTTCAGGAAAGGGCTTCATCTAATGAACCTTAGGGTTGTTGTCAACAATAGATATAGCCTTGAGTTCTTCAAATTTAGATAATGGGTCTTCTTCAAAAGTATTCAGATGCAGGAAGCATTGTTCAACCTATGTATTTGCAAATTCATCTTCTTTGTGGTTAATAAGAGATGTTCCTAAAGGATCATCAAAGTTGGGGTCATCTTCCTTGAGTTGAGATAATTTCTTAGTGCAATCTAGAAATAAAACCTCTTCATGGATGATGGGTTCCCTTCAAAATATGAAATAATCTAAATTATAGAATTTCCTTTCCCAATCTCAAAATAAAAGTCCCTTCCTTGACATTTTTCAAAGCATGTATCATAGCTAGAAAAGGTCAGAAAAATATGAGGGTGTACCTGAGATCTTCCTTGATGTTCATGACAACAAAGTCACACGGTAAATAAGAATCCTTGCCAATGTTGATTGGGACGTCTTCAATGATCCACCTAGACTTTATCATGAAGGAATCTATAAGTTGAAATGACATGACTATTGGTAGAAAATATGTGAATCCCAACCTTTGACATATATTGAAGGGTAGATAGAGATTCTAGCCCCAATATCATCTAGTCCCTTCTTGCATGTGTTGTCACCACTATAACAATGGATTTCAAAGGTATCATATATTGCCCCTTCTTTAGAATTTTATTCAAAAAAATGTATGATGATGCCTTGTCTAGACCCATTGTCTTATATCCTTGTATCATGTATACCTTGTGAAAAGAATATTGAGATATTTGGTCAAGTAGGTATCTCGGTCAGAGAATCTATAAATGGGATGTCAATGTGAAACATCTTCATTGATTCATTGAATTTCATGAACCATGCATCTAGATTTGTTCGAATTAGGTGATTTGTTATGGAGGATGGGGTATGTATATAAGAATGGGTGGGCCAACCACAGTCTATGGTGGAGTGACTGGTTCATCCTTCTTGTCTTCCCTTGTAACTCTAAATTTAGATGTGTCCAGATCTCTTGCCATCTACTATCACTACCTTAGGAAAATCAAAACTCCTCATCATCAACAACCACTATTGGATCTCAAGTACAGGTGTGGGTTCTGAGAATACCTTCCTTGAACATGTGGTAATAGCTTTCAATTGTTCTAGATGCTCAGGATTTTTCTCAAGCTTACCTTGTAAAAGAACTAGTGGGTGGGTGTATGTTGGTAGCTACTTGAGTCATTTGAGACTCCATGGAGTTACTATGGGCTTGTTGGTTGTTTCATGTAGTTTCATAATATTGCAAAATAGTTTCAATTGCTGAATATTTATCTTGATCAAAAGGAGGCAGATGTCCTTGCTAGTCTCCCTACTATTGTTGTGGCCCTTGATCGGTGTTCTAAAATTGATGTTCCTGATTTTAATCCATGTTCTAGTTGTTCCTAAAGTTTCCTTGAGTGTAGTTTACTTGGTTTATGTAGTTTTATTATTGGTAATTATATAAATTAAGAGGAACCCAAACTTGATTGTTTAGAACTCCCATCCTCAATTGAAAATCACACCCACTAGATTGTCATAGTAGAAGCTGAGATGATTTCTATTTTGATTGGGATTGTAGTATCCCTGTGTAGGAATGCTATTAATGGACTTCAAGTCTCCATTTGATTGGTATTTCCATGGTCCTACAATTTATTCATCATGGTATAAAAAGGGGACTGAAATTCAAGATTAGAGTGTTCATTGCCTTTGCAAGCTTTACATAAAAGATCGACTGCCTTTACTTTCTCTTGATGCAATTTTCCTCTTAATTAATAAGCATTAAAGTATGTATTTAGGATCTCTTGATTCAAGGACTCAAAAATTGACATGAGCTTTGAACTATCTGTCCCCTACCTTGGTAACTTTATGGATGTTCCCTTGTCCTCTGCTAGAATGTGATTGGTTTTTAGTACTACATCTTACATCTACCAACACAGTATTGTAACTTAGGGTCATGAATTTTCCTCAATATGAGAAATCCAAAAAAAATAGTGTCTCCATCGACATCTCGATGCAATGTTTCAATCAGTTAGAATTGCATGATGTCATGGTGTAGGCATCGATGAAAGAGTTTTTAAAACCATTCCCAGGTTTCAGTAAGAGATTTTCTAGGGACCATGTAAAATTGAGTAGTTTGCCCCCATATGGGTACATAAGATAGCGTGGGTAGAACTTTTCTAGAAACTTTATTTTTCATCTTTCCCAAGTCATGTCTTATTTCCTTCCATTGAGTTGTACTAGCTCCTTGCCTTATCTATCAAAGAGAACTTAAATAACTAGAGTTTAATAGCAACCTTACAAACTCCTGTTTGTTTGTAAGAAGAGAGAGATTTAAAAATCTCTTGATATGGTCTTGACAGTCCTCGCCTTTGAAATGATGAATGTATTGCTCTGCATCATGGTGACCCATTGTGATCATATCTCAAACCACAGAGTTGTAAAATCAACTCCATCTCTTAGATTAGAAATTGGACTCATAGGTTGCATCTACAATTTCAGAGGGCTTGTTGCAATCACATGGTGATGGCCCTTTGTGTCTTTAGGGATAGAAAAATTTGCAATTTACTTAGTATGTTTGTACTTAATGGATACATATTTATACAACCTTGTTTCTTCTTCAATTGTAGCCTTGGTCTCTTGCACAAGTCTTTCTATTTGGGCAGAAAGGGTCTCATTTGCACGGCAAGTGACTTCTTGATCGTCCATGGTACATCTATTATACATTTTTAATATGTGGAAAATCATGTATTTTCAAGATCAAAATTTGATGATGTGGAGTCAACACTGGTTGAGACTCGCATGCATAACAAAGGTGCCTAAAATTGATGATAAAAACATATTTGGATGGGAGAAAGAAAATTAGGGTTCAAGTGGATATAGAATACTATTAATTGCATAATAAAACCTAAATTGAGCTCAATAAAAACATAATTGGTAAAGACTATGTTCTCCCCATATGGTACCAAAATTTGATGTGGATTTTATAGCACAAGAAATTAACCTAAAATTTCATCCTAGGTTTTACCTATTCTATGTGAAATAATTACCGCCCGCAAGAGGATGACTCTTATTGTATTATAGCTTATAATAGAAATCTAGAGACAACATGTTTAATAATCTTGATCGACCCAATTCAGATTTAGATTGGTATTTAGAATCGACTACTAATTTGATTATTGAACTAGTTGTAAAAAATGAGAACCAAAAATCTGGTTGACTAGTCAATGGGAAAGCACTATGGTGGTGAATTGGGTTTTTCACCACCGCCCTATGACATTACATATCTCATTTTGATTGATACTTGGATTGAGGCCTAGGGAATTCATGTCCATTCAAAGTATAGATCCATATGGATAGATTTCCCCAAAGGCTCAAGGTTGCATATCATTAGTACATAGCGTGCCTTTTGAAGCTCTCATCTGGGGTTTAATGAAATTGTTTGATATTCTAATCTTAGATTTCAAATTCCTACATTTAAAATTAAAAAATTCATGTAGGAAGGTGATCAAACTAACAAGGACATATTCAATCAAATGATAATCAATTAGTATAAGCCTAAAAATAAAAATTCTAATTTAGGAGACCAGAAATAGAAAATAGGGCTAATCTCCACACACCTAAAATAAAGGTTGACTTGCTCATGATGGAAAGTAATAACAAGAAGTAGAAGGTAGAAGAATAAGTAGAATAATCCATGTCATCAAAGGATGGGGCACAACTATAGCCAATGGTAAATAGTTAGCACTCCTTTGAGATTAACAATCTGATGGGTCCAAGATGGTTGTCATTGATCTTTCTTCTCTCCCATGACCAAGAATCAAAATTTTGTGATAGAATTAATGAGGGTCAAACCCCTTCTCCTTAGAAAAAAATTACATGGGTGCCATCGGGATCGCAAATAGGTCAATCGATTCCTGATGACACCCCCAATCTACACACTAAAGTCTTGTAAACTAAGCAATTGAAAACTTAAGGCTTGCTTGCTTGAGCCCCCAATCAACGGACTAGGGTGGCGAGTTGGGCGACTGGATAGGGGTTGTGTATAAGTTGCATGAGGGATACCTCTGGGTCCGGTGACTTTCCTTATGGGTTAGTCAGTTCTTTTACTTATAAGAACCATCAAGACTTCTCCAGTCGGTTGGGGAGACAATTCGAGAAACTCACCTATAGATTACTAAAGGCATGGGTTAGTAAGTCATCTTACTAATCGATGAGCAAATCAACTGGAGAGGTATCGGGTTCACCATGATCTCTTCTAGTTTTTCAAATCATCCAACTGGTTTTTACCATTTGACCAATTAATTGGGTGTTAAACTTCTCCTTGGAAGGGGGTCCCACTCAGTTGAATGGATGACCCATTCGCCCAATTGGAGCTCCCTGAAGTGTTGAATTTTGTTGTGGTTAGTAGACCATCTCTCATTGCTTGGAGATGGGTGTTATGGTCTTTCTAAGATGTAATTGGGTTGATTTTACCAGTTCAAGGCCCTTGAACTGATTTGTACATGATTCCCTATAATAAGACAAGAATCCTCATCAAAAGTCTTAAAAAGTAAGATTCAAGCAATTTTCACCTAATTATGCTAAGAATCAATAGATACATCTATTGTATGAGAATATAAGTGAAATATACACTTAAATCTAGGTGAATATGCATTCATTGGTGATCTATGAGCATTTCTCCTAAATTCATGGCCCATCCCCTCAAAACATTGGAAATCACAAAATGATCGTTCATTAAACATCATTAGTGATTGTTATACATGGCACGTATGGTGATTGCCAAATATACCTTAATTGAGGGTTAGGAATCCTACTATCCTTGAAGTTTGAGGGACGAATTCATACTTCCTAGTTATTTTGTTCTTAGGCATTGAAGGTTGAAAACCTACACTTGTCTTCTTGGTCATCCCTTTATCAAATATTTTTGCCTCCTTGAGTGTATGCGCAAAAATCTTATTCAATCAGCTGATTGTCAAGATATTTAGATACACCAATAAATGAAATCAGATTTCATCTTGGTCCTTGTAGTTCACCTTCTCTAGATTACTAAAATATTCTCTTGTGATCTCAATATTTTTAGCATGTTCATTAATGGTTGTTTCCTCAATTCCTACCTCCTTGATGCTTTTTATAGCACTAGTTTATCCCCAAACCCTTCAGCATGGATGAGAAAGCATATTGGTTGGTGAATACCCTTCTTGACGTGTTTTGGGGATATAGAATCCTCTTATGGTTCCATTTTCCCTATCTCTCTAAAGATGTGAATACAGGTTACTACCATTTTACTTCTCTCTTATCAGCCTCCAACATGGCCAAGATGCCTTCTTCCTCTTTTAAATCCTCCTCATCAGACGCGGGTTCCTCTTCTTCATTTTAGTTGAATCCCAAGATAGTGTCAAAATTGACTAATACCCTCCTTGGAGAATCATCAGAAATTCCCAGCACAAGTATTGAGCCTTCATATTGTCCTTATCTTCTCCAATCCATAACTTCCTTATTTCTCTTGTCAGCATGCTTTGTGGATGATCTCATGATGGGGGACATGAAGATGTAGGAGTATGCCTCCCTTATTGATACTGACTTGGACCTCCGCCTTCAATGGAGTCTACCAACTCCTCATTGTCATCACTTGTGGGAGTCTCTTCTCCTCCGTGGTAGTTTGTAACCTCAATGGAATCATCATCACCATTGGGGTAATATGAATTAGGTGTGTGTAGTGAAGGTGTAGGAGATTGAGTGTGTGTGGAGGGATGGTTTGATGCTCTCCTTGAATGATAATGGAACGGAATGAGTTTGTTGGTTCTAGTGATAAATTATTTTCCCATTGTATTTATCTTGTAAAAATATCAAATGGTTAGAGGATATGAATGTTGAGTTTGATTTTGATGGGATATTTTCATTCCGTATGGGAAGGATAAGAATAGGAGGTTGAAGAAGCTTGAATAACTCTATTAAGGTTGAGCAAGTTTAAAGAAGCACCATGAATGCTCAAGGCTTCAATCATAATTTGAGTAGCACGGGATGTGCTTGGAGGCATTGGGTGTCATAGAAACCCTCTATGGATTGTGAAATGAGTGTGGGGGAGAGAATGATATGAGTGGGGGAGATCATGATCCACTCTCCCACTAAAGTGACTCAAGTCAGGTGGGGCCCATTAAAAATAGTCATTTTGGGTTACAACTGTCACATTGGGGCATCGATGGAATGGATGATCTTGCTATAATAGTCATCTTTAACCATATCCTTTTGGCACAATCTTTCTGGGATGGGAGAATCAAATCTAATAAATTTTTGGCATTATTCACATTTTAGAGTGACCATTTACAATAGACTAATCATTCTTGATAAAACTAGCATTCATGACAGAACAATTATTATGGGTTTGATGCAGTACAATTGATCTAATGAGAACACTAGTTAGTCATAAGAGATTTGACAAGTTTTTAACATTATGAGCAAGGTCATCCTTAGGGAGAATGACCATTCTGGGGTTTTTCCCATAAAATTTTATTCAAGTCAAATTTCATTCCATCAAACTTAGCATCTTCAAATTGATATTCCACTCTTTGATCATTCTTTCAAGTTTATCCTCATCCTAACAAACCTATAGAACTAAGAAAACTATCAAATTTGTGTGTATTTTTGTGTCTTTGAGGAACTTGTAAAAATGAAAGTATAATCAAAGTGAGGTAGGGTTCAAAATCTCTCAAACATGGTGTCTTCCTCCCAAGAGCTCTAACTTTTATTCCTTCATCCAAGTTGTTTTTCTACATAAATCTTTAAGCATTTAAAAAAAAATCCAAATATTAAAACTATGGTGTGACTTGTTGAGACCAATATCAACCATTAACTTCAACTTTGACCATTTACCAAAAACTCTTTACTACCTTCTTTCTACTAAATGATGACTTGTCTAGATGAGTACACATGAGAAACGCAATAGAATCCCTCCCACCTTGACATAAACTTTCTAAGAAAGAACTTCATATTTTAATTGTACATACAAACCCATATATTGGGTTATCTTCTTGTAAATTATCGTGTTTAACATGAACTTCATTATTTGTGTGTAATTCTAAGACAACTTATATGATTCATTTGTTATTCCATCAAGTTCATTTAATTTCATCTTCCTTCATGCCACAATAGAATCCACATTGTTCAGTGCCCATTGGGCCTTTTTTTGTAGATCCATAGGCAAGTAGAAACTTTATTAATAGATCAATTTGAATGGAGTGGTACCAATTGGGGTCTTATATGCAGTCACTTTTTTCCATTGAGCTTCATTGAGATGGGAGTACCAATCCTTGTGATCTAGTTTTGGTATCTACTATAGAATAAGTTTGATCTGCCAATTGGAAATCTCAACTTGCCCACTTGTTTGAGGTTGATAAGGGTGATACATGATGGTCCACACCATGCCTTTTCAATAGACTTTCAAATTCCTACTGCATGAATTGGCTACCTCATCACTTATCATTTCCTTTGAAACTCCAAAGTGGAAAATATGTTAAATTTTATAAACTCACTCACAATGTTATGATCAATTTTTCTTGTATCAGTAGATTCAACCCATATAGACACATAATAAAATACCACCAAAATGTACGAAACTCAGATAAGGAGGAAATGGACCCATGAAGTTGATTACCCAAAAATAAAATACCTCAACCACAAAGAAGGGTGAGATAAATATCATGTCTCTCATTAATATAGTTCCCAATTTTTGGCACTACTTATGAACTTTTAAAAAATGTTATAGAAATCCTTGAAGATACAAGGATAGTGAAATCTACATTGCAACACCTTCAACATAGTCGTCATTCCTTTAGAATGTACTCCACATGAAGCAGAGTGGAACATGGTGAGGATCTCTAGATACATTTTCTCAGGAACAAATATTTTGATGAACTGATCTGGAAAATATTTGAAGCACTTTGGATCGTCCCACATATAGTGTTTGGTGACTGCATATGATCTCTTCCTCTCTTAACTTGACCAACTATAAGGAACTTTCTCACTAGACTAGAAGTTGTATATACATTTTTAATATGGCCTTTGGTCTACATTTACTAGCATGTACTTTAGGAGTGCCATGTTTGTACAATGATGCATCATTTCTTATATTCCTTTCACATCATCATAAGGTGTTTAAATGTGAAATAGGTCACCATGAGTGGAGTTTTGATGCCCTTTCTTGTCAACAATATCTAAGTCAAATTCTTGCAATACGAGGATCCATTCAATCAACCTTGGCTTCAAATGTTTCTTTGACATGAGGTACTTGAAATCTACATGGTTGAGGTACACTAAGATATTGTTCTATATAATATTGGAATGGAACCATCAACAATCGATGTTAAATAACTCATCGATATCAGTTTAGTTTCTTTGGTCATTATCAAGAGTATGTATTACATAGTAAATCACATGAGAAACGTGACTAATCATTTGTCTTAGCATAGTTCCCACGTTGATAGCCAATGCATCAGTCATAATATCAAGAATATCATAGAAATTTGTGGGTTACATAACATGAGCATAAATAATTTCAACTTCAATTGAGATAAGGATTCAGCATAATCATCACTAAATTTAACATGGTTTCTTTTTTAAGAAATTAAATAATGTCCTTGAAATTTTAATTTGATCTTTGTTAAATTAACGGTAAAATCCAACATGACATAAGAAAGAATAGACATGTCTTAGAGTGGATGGAACACTTAATGTAGAAATAAAGTCATTGTTTGATCTATCAACCTCAATCTCTATCTTGGACACTCAGTGACTCAAAAATATCACCTGAGGAATTATGAAATGTCTATTCTCCCAAGATAGGACTAAACACTCTTTGACACATCTCTCAATCATTACAATGAGGTGAAACAAACAATAATAAAAAGATTTTCCAAAGATGGAGAACTCATCCTTGAAGACTTCTAAATATAATCAACATATATGCAAAAATATATGTAACACATGTCCATTGCATAGACCAAATGACATCCTTTTATGAACAAATGTCTAGGATGGACAAATTATTATGATCTTTTCTTGATCATTAGGATGAAGTGTTACTTGAAAATAACCTAAGTAACCATAAAGGAAGCAATAAAATATTTGCCCTACAAGACTCTTTGATCAAAGAAAGGTAGAGGTGGGTATATGATACCTACATTAAGAAATATCACAAGCGCTTAAGTACCTCCTTCCTTCATATTTTGATTTATCCTTATTTGCTTTTCATGACCACAGTGGTCAACATCCTTCAAGTATATAGGTGAGCACAAACGGAGGGATCAATTCCCTCTATAGACCAACCAGTGAGCTTAATGTTTTTCTTCAAAATAGTCATAAGAGAATCTTAATAGTCTAGAGAGAGAATAGAAGAAATGATCACATGGGGTGTCATTGGGGCCAAGAAATGCATACTTTATACCCTTGGGTAGGTTTTTCATCTCTAAGATGGGAAGGTATGCATTGAAGGTTTAATAGGCTTCATAGTCATGGAAGGAAGAATGTCACTAGCTTCTGTTATATTCCCTTCTTCACTATCTTTGATTATTTGGAAAATTAAACAATAGGTTCTAATTCTTTCCCTGTAGTAGTTATCCCAATCCACAACAGAAGACATTCTTCAAATATCATGTAATGGAAATAAAATTAACAATTTTATTTTGTGTCCCAATGACTTTAGGCCTTGAGGAGGCTTTGAAATATTAAATTTGATCTTATATATGCATGAAAGTCACATAAATAGTGCTTGTCATCACATGAGTCATGACAACAACTAAGGCTAGGATAGTTCTTTTCAAATATTATGAGAATCATTCAATTCTTCTAATTCATGTCAAGATCAATGAAATCTTTTAGGACTACGGATAAAGTTTTATCATCGGTCTTTACCAAACAATAAGGGTTAGTGTTAATTATATGCTCTACCGTACTTGTTGGACATGGGTGGTATTTTGGTAACTAGTCCCTAAATCACTACCTATCCAACCTTGAGAGGATCACTTGACAAGGGGATATATAAATTCAACTAAGATGAAGCCCTATTCTAGGTTTCTAGAGTGAATCCTTAAATCACTTAGTGGTAGGGGTTCGTATAGGATGTAGGAAGAGGGAATTTCACCTCCTATCACCTTATATCCAACCTATAGGGTAATATTTGCCAAGTGATATGATAGAAATGCACTTATCTAATTATCACACTCATCTACTTAGATATCCCACTCGTGGTTGGTGTGATACAGGGTAGTAGGGTAGAAAGGACAACTATCTAAGTTTCCATAAGGTACTTGAGTACTTTTCCTCTCCATGCCTTTCTTCTCTCTTTTATATATACCTTGGGTGGTACCAAAGTTTCCATAAGGTACTTGAGTACTTTTCCTCTCCATGTTGAACATATACATGTCAAGTTGATTGGATCAGTTTACCGGTGACACATTATGTTAGAAATTGACACATCATGCTGATAGAGAATTGCATCATGAATGGAATTACACGCCATTTAACCTACCACCAGGACAGTTTTGACTTGTAGATCTGGCCACGGCCAATGTAGAAATGTCAGAGAACTTATTTACTATCTCCATGGGTGAATTTTAGAGGTAGAGGTGAACCTTGGAGGCAAAAGATCAATGGATATTTGAATTTATGTATGTCAAGAAGATAGAGACAATTGTTAGATGATAGAGATGACTTACATCATGGAAAAGATCACCATGGGAAGCAGATGTTAGAGAGAGCATCCCTTTGTCAGTGCGGATGGACCTTGATTGGTGTGGCTAGACTTGTTGTCACAAGGTTGTATCCAGACTTCATGCTTGGGGAAGACAAACCCAGGGAAGATGAATTACAGTAAGACAGATGCATGGGGGTGTTAAGCAATGATGAAGACAATTAGATGAAAGTATAAAGTCAATGTTGGATATGACGATGGAGATAGAAGAGACCTTGAAGAGAGAGAGCATGATAGAGATGAACCTACAAAGAGGGTGATGGGAGATGGCCCTATAGGAAGCCATCCTTGATCAAGCAATCGTCGATGGGTGGAAGATCATGCTCTCTTTCTATCGAGGGTTAGGATTGATGCTATGAGACCATGTAGAAGGGGAGTGATATGGTTTGATTGCGTGATGACAATGTGATGGATACAAGAGAATCCCTCTCCTTTATATAGAAGAAGGTGAACATGGTTCTAAAGACTTCTAGACCTGACTAGACTCCATATAGGCCTACAGACTCTAACCCATATATGATATGACTATTTCTTATAACAAAACTGTAATGAAAAAAATGTGCAAGGAAGAGAGTTCAAGAGGAACCAACATTCTAAACCTATAGCAAACTGGTCGGCTAGCATTATGTGAAATATACTAAATTATATGCAACACATTACAAATTAAGTGTTATAATTAGTTGATTCTTTTCTTAAAAATAGAATATTCATAATATATTCAACAAACGTATTATTTTTATAGTATTATATATTTATAAATTTTCATAGTGGTATGTAATTAGATAGATCATATAAGAAAAGAAGAAGAAAAATTAGTGTGATTGTAAGAGACATGTAGAGAAAAATGGAAAGGATAATAGGATGTCAATGGTGTGCTTTATAGAGAGAGTTAATGAAATTTCTTTCACCAACTATAATACTGACTGTCATTAAGTACAGAGATAAAATAGCATGTAAATAGAAAAATAGAGAAAATAATGTGGGAGGAGAGAGAGAGTTAAAGAGAAGCCATCATTCTAAAACTATTGCAAACTTCTAATCCTATTAGAAAATGTTTTCTAAAAAATACTAAAACTATGTAGCTTTTGTTATTTTAACAAATTTAATTCTTTTTGTTGTAATACATCTAAAAACTTCTCTTTACTTTTGCTCTTCTATAACCATAAACTAATTGAAAAGGTATTGCAAATTATCACCATAATTGAAAAACCATTGAGCAAACAACAAATAACCACATAAAAAGGGAATGTGGTATTAAGCAATTTTAGTGGTTCATTAGATGATATGAATGTACAAAAAAGGAGAGAGAAATAAAATCATCATAAAAATAAAAAAAATAGAACAGGCCTTTCCAGATAGTAGGTCAGAGTATGGAATACGCACACGAGTGCACAACCACAAAAGCATTGATTTCCTAAAATGAAATAGGATGATTGTATGGGTCTCAGTCCCTAGATAAGGTGCATAAGCATCAAATAAATCCATATTAGGATTCTTAATATCTAAAATTTAGACATTTAACCTTTCCCCATTGACACTCAATCTCAGGCAAGGTCAACTTCAATTACAAGTCCACATAATGAGTTTACAACATATTCAAGGGAAACGTGGAAAATATATAAGAGATAGAAAGAGATGATGACTAGGCATAGAACTTATTCATGTTTGAGTGGACACAATTACTATTTGTAAGCATTGTACCTTGTAGAAAATCCAACAACACATATCAATTGATGAGAAGTTGAGCCGCCATTTTAACAAGTTGAGATTAATGCCTAAGTTAGACTACTCTACTTTTTGTGTGGTAAAAAAATTGTATCTTAAAGTATTATGTTAATATGAGAATACATCTAGTGTAAAAACAAGTTGATCTTACATTATTATGTCGACCCTATTATTAGTGTGGGTGAAGAACACCCTCTTATGATACAGTCTAGAGTGCAAGTTCAAATAAGGATCCAATCATGACTCTACACATGTACATGTGGTACTTGTAGGGTTAAGATGTTCAAGACAGCAGATGGTTGAATTCTAGGACTAGTATACCTCCTTTGTGAGCTCTCTGTCTTATAGCTCCCTCTTATTAGTGAAAATTCTCCTCTCCTAGCATAGACACTTGGTCATTATAACTGAACTGTGTAAATTTTCTGTTCTTTCATCGTGTGATTATCTTTTCGTAGCTTGTGTTATCTTCCCATTCATTCAACATGGTTTTCTCTATTTATAAAAATAAATTGGTGTCAATGTTTGGTGCTAAAGATTCAGAATGACATCAATCACATATAAGGTCAAGAATTTTGATTCCTAAGTGAACTACAGGTTACAGAAAATTACAAGCCATGGCTTGATTATGCAGTAAAGCATCACTAAGTCCCTATTTGGGATCAAGAATATGTCAGTTACTATTATGTGAGCATAAAAGTTTGATGGATAAAAAGAGTCTCACCACCAACTATTTGTTATTATCATGCATAGTTGTTGCTAAAGTATGTAAGGAGATTATTGTTCTAGTATTATGGGAAAAACTAGAAGTTATTTGTAGTGATTGATAAGTTCTTTCAGACAAAGTTGTATAACAAGTAATTGATAACACCCAATTTTTTGATCATTAGCTTGCTATTTTTCTCAGCAAAGGAGATTGTCTATGCGGTTGCTTGCCCAGACTGTCTCCACGATCACTTGATCCAACATCTATGTGACCAAAGAAGCTTGATGCCTCTGTAACCGAAGCACCTCTACTACTTCCTATAACTGTTGGGACCCCTTAAGTTAGGTATGCATGCCTATAAATAGAGACCCACTTAGTACATTAAGGGGTGGCATCATCAAGGGATGATAAAGTGTTACTGCACTCCACACTCACCCATCAACCTCACCATCAATCTTGGATCTCTGAAGATGAAAGTTGGAGAAGAGATAAGATCCACCATCATCTTCTTTGAAAGGAGGAGTTGACATCCATCCTTTACACCAATGTCAGATCCAGATCTGAAGGAGTATTGTTGGTGTATCGCCTTCTTCTTTCTTCAGATCTGTCATTTCCTTGTACACTATTCACCCACCCTTTCCTCTATCTTGATGTATCTTCACCCTTGTAATCATGTAATGATACTAATGAACATGAGTGGCTAAACTCATTGCTTGGGTTGGGATTAGCCCCTAAGGCTCTCCCAACATGTATATGCTTGCATCTATTTGAAAATATATGTTCTTAGTAAAGATTATCTCCATTCGCTTGATCTTAATGCTTCACTTGTATGATTAGCTACCATCTTGTAGTGTTTGATTGTTAGAGCCTCGAAAGAGTAGTTCTAACATTATCTAAGTGTTATGGAGTTTCTTGAATGCATGAAAATGTTAGAATGCTAAAGCTAATGATCATATCATTATCTTTGTGATTGTTTGTTTGCCATCTTGATAGAGAGGAAACCTTATAATCTACCTCTATCTTAAGCTCAAGAGAGAAGGGAATAGACATATATGATGATTTCTCATAATCTTGCCAAGGGTATATAAGGGGGTGTGATTATTGCATGTTGGGGAGAGATATTAGTAGGTGAAATCCAACCCAAGTTCCCATCCATAATTTTGTTACAACTTGTTTATTTTCTTTCACCTTCATTTATTTCCCTATTTTTCTTTTACTTGTTTAGATTGGAGTAATATTGTGTCGTTAGGAACATCTTTTAAACCTACCCTTCTTAGTTGGTGTAACTGAGACAAGACTATACATTCTTAGAAATCACCACCCTTGTGCCTATGGATCAATCCCAATTACTACATTGGATCTCGTATAATGGTTGTGGGGGACTGAGTGTCAAGTTATAAATTTAAGAGTCCAACTACTCTAGATCCGCTCCGTTTTGAACATGTGATTTAGTCCGGTAAAATTTTTGGCATCGTTGTCAGGGACAAGGCAAAAATGGTATTGTTAAGAATACAAGTCTACTCACCATACACTTGTGCCTCAAGTTTAGCAATAGACTTGACAGCACAAATCCTAAGTTTGCTATATCTAACTACTTTAAAAATCTTCATTTCATAAGTCTAGTTTTCTAACTCGACTATGCAAACTATTTAGGTATCTTTGAGAAAAGAAGATTTTTTATGACACCTTATTCCCTTTTGGCATTACATTCCTCCCTGTAGAGGAGGACGTCCTGGTGGTTGTGGTAGAGGACATGCCAAAGAAGGTCAGAACCCAAGGGTGGAGGATTTTCAAACTCCACTGGTAACCGAGTCTGAATGTGAAGACAGCCACTCTGATGGAACTGGACAAGGACGCTATGAAAGATGTCATAATGGTGAAGATGAATGTGAAGAATGCCACAAATATGAACGTGAATAATGTCGTGAATATTAGGAGCATGATGAAAGGCGTCATGATGACCACCGTCATCATTGAGAAAGAAGGCATTGAAGGAACCATCATGAGCACGAGTACAATAACTATGACGATGAATATGGCAAGGAAGAGGAAGAAGAAGTTCATTCCCTTAGAGAACTGACTGCAACTACAGCTAACAAATCTAGATGTCTTGTCATCATCCCTCGGTTTAATGTTGTGAATTTTGAGCTGAAGCCTGTAGTCATCTCCATGATCCAAAACAAACCTTCGGAGGTAACTCAAAGAATGAGAATCCTTATCATCATCTTGATTCCTTTAAGAACATATGTGACACTATCAAGATGAAGAGAGTGTTGTAGGACGTTATATACTACAAAGGATTCATATTCTCTCTAGAGGACAAGGCTCTATCATGGTATCTTATCTTGCCTCACATATCTATTATTGGATGGAGACCTCTAGACGATGCTTTTGTCACAAAGTTCTATCTGACTGATAAAACCATCAGAAATAGGCACAAGATTATTGGATTCATGCAAAACACTGGACAAAATCTTCACAAAGCATGTGAACAATTCCAAGAATATCATAGGGATTGTCCTCATTATAATTATGACAAGGGTTTTCTTGTGACCACATCTTACAATGGGTTAACACTCACATTACGAACTTTGCTAAATGCCATCACTAAAAGTGATTCCTTGGAAAAAAGCCAAAGAAAATCATGATGATCATTGATAACATGGCTGCAATGCAAGAAGGTATGTAATATGAAAGGAGTGATAGAGGCTCATCGAAGAAATCTAACTCTAAAGGACCCTCTACCAAGGCTAAGGCTCTAGAGAACATAACTTCACGAATTAAAAAGATAGCTCTAGATGTCAAGAAATTGAAGGATATCGGAGGAAAGGGCAAGGTCAAGACTGAGAAAGTTATGAAATGTGTCACCTACGGTAAAGGAGGATATGTCATAGATAAATGTATCTACACTCAATAAGAAGATGAGGATGAAATTGAAGATGAGGAAGAAATTGAGAATGTCTCTTATGGAAATTTTAAAAGACTAGATCACCCTTGATTTAATTATGGGAATAAAGATGTTGCTAAAAACTCGCATGTATCATCATCTCTACCAATAGCAACAACACCAACACCAACCATGACCCAACAAGGACAACAACATTGACTCCCAACATTCGGGGAAGAATCGAGACATCGCTTCGATGCTCTCTTCCAAAAATTGCATAATTCCTTTTCACAAGCACATTTCTTTTTTGATAGCATGCATGCACTAACTACACAAGTATCAAAGATAGATGAAAGGATGGAAATTCTGCCAGAATTCATGCAAAACACCCTCATCCAGCAATGTGAGATGATGCAAGCCATGAAAGCAATGTTTGAAGAAATGGTAGATCTCAGGAAGGAAAGGGAGATCATATGCACTAAAAAAGAAATGATGTGCAAGGGATATGAAGAGTCCATGAAGGAACTACAAGAATAGCACAAGAAGATGGACAAATGGCAAGCCAGGTCAGCATCAAGATGTAGAGTGATTCCTTATCTATCGCATGTGTCATCTAGCCCCTCCAATGACGAAGTCCACAAAGACGAAGAGGTTGCAAGTGTGCCCCTGCCACAAACAGATGAAATAGACCAAGTACAAGAGCAGTCTTGCCTCAAAGAGAAAAATGCCACTACCGAAAGCACAAACAACAATATGCACGAGTTTGATTTAAACTCCCAACCCATTGAAGATGAGATGATCTTGGAGAACCAACCAAACGGATGCGTCGTTAGGCAGGAGGTCACAATGTTGAGAAGTTAACATCTAGTGAGATATTTACACTCAATCATATCCTAGATGAGATGAACATAAGCATGGATATCTACGACATCTACCTTTAAGATCCTGTCCACAATGAACACAATGATATTGTGTACGACGGCAAGATGGCTACCACTCTAATAGCACTCCATGAAGCAGTGCTTGGAACGCCATCGAATGCAAGTCAGTCTGTAGCAGAGCCTATCAACACAGTCACTATTAATGATATAGTAGAACCAGAGATGCATGGCACTACTAAAAATTTTGCTCCTATACCTCCTCATGTAACTACTGCCCCAACCTCTCCTATACAGATAATTGGAAAAGGAACTTCAGATGATGATGAAGGCAGTCTGGCATCATTCTTTGTCGATGCAACAGCAAGAGAATGATGCCAATTTGTCGAACAAGACAAGATAGATACAACATCCCCACTTCTGTGCAAATTTATGGGGATGGACATGATGTCAGTATCACACATCACTTGTCAAGACGTCCACATACTAGCAGACATTCTAGATGATAGTCTACCAGGGGCTGATATAGTTTATAACAACCACAAGAGGCATCTAACTAAAGAACACTTCATGGGGATTTTTCTACATAGAGCCAGAGTACATAAAAACATCTTTAAGGTACTCTATGCAACTTCCCTAGAAGAATTCTGATGTGATGATTTTGAGTCGCATTTATAGACTTGTTTGATATGCGTTATGCATTTATTAGTCATTTTCATGGTTAATGTTGCATAATTCATTCATTTAGGTCTATGCTACTTCTTTATGTCAAATTCCCTTTATTTAAGCATTTTTAGTATTAATTATCGAAAAAATATATTTTGTGTGGATTTATGTGGTTCTGTGTGTTAATTTTAGGAAAAACAAGTATTTGCTGTCGTCGATACCATCGACGGTGGTCGATACCATCGACCGGACCACAGGCTGCCAGCCGCAAGGACCAGAACAAGGTCGATACTATCGACGGGGATGTCGATGTTATCGAGATACCATCAGGCTGCTGGCGAGGAAGGAGTCAATACTATTGACACGATGGTCGATACTATCGACAGAAGGAGCTGCAGTGACACAAAACGACAAAATTGTTGCTACATGGTTGTCGATACCATCGACCTGCATCGATGGTATCGAGATGACATCAGGCACTCAGATGAAACAAAAGAAGGATGGCCGCTACCACGCTAGGTCGATACCATCGACCCGCGTCGATGGTATCGACACCGTCAGATATCAGTTTGATTCAGAATGATCTTAATCGGACGGTTGTGGTTAATTGGCGACCTAATTTGGGAGATATACCTGATGACGGCGCCCTTGACTGGAGGATCACGTCATTAGCCGCTGCACACATCCCGGAGAGCAAGGAGAGAAGAACGGAGCATGACAGCATGCCCCAGCCGATCCGGACGCTAAAGAAGATGAATTCCACCACCGAAAGGCGGCAGAATGTGGATTCCACGCCAAGGATCGATTGGACCTTCTCCGTTCAGGGGTTTCACCACTCAATTTCGTTTTTCTCATGTTTCCCTTTTTCTTTAATACATTGTACTCTGAGATGAACATGCGGGGCTAATCCCCTTTATCTTTAGGACCGAGAGTAGCCCGGGGATTCATTGTATGACGATTTTATAATAGTAATTCATATCTTATCTCTTAAATCCGTGGTATAGTTTCGTGTTCTCCAATATATTGTTATGCTTGATCACCATAATAATAACCTAATGCCTTAATTGCTTTGAAAGAAGGATTAATGGTTGAAAAGAGACGGAATTTACATTAATTGACAAATCCCTTGAACAAGGCGGTGTAAGATTAATGGTGGATACCGAGAGATCGTTTATAATGCACCTAGTTTAGGGTATAGGTTACTACGACGGTGGAACCGGCCTAGACATAGGTAGTGAATTGTACCACGACAGTGGGCAATTCTGATTTCAGGACACTACCCGGATATAGAGATAAAATTGAGTAGCTATATAGAATTTAATACAATGAAAACCCGCGGTGAAATCGTAACCCTAAAGATCTCCTTTTGAATTGATTAAACCAACATTTAATCGATTGCTTGTTTCGTTTTGTTTTTATTTTTCTTTTAATTTTAACAACAACTCTCAGCTTGTTAATTGGCTTAGCTGATCGCGAGTAGTTAGTAGGAGTCCCCGACGATTGCATGTATCCCTGAGTTCGACTCGGGCCTCACAAAGGCATGTACTACTCGACGCGTTCACTTGTGTTTCTATGCACGGTAAATCTGCGTCAAGTTTTTGGCGTCGTTGTCGGGGATACGGCAATTTGTTGGCACTTCGAGTGCTGTGAGCGGCCACTCTAGGCCACCTTTTTTTTATCATTCCAAAAATTCATAATCTATTTTCTCAATATTTGCAATCGTCAAGCACTGTACTAAATTTAATTTTTCTATTTTCAGGTATTGTGCATGGTAAAGATGTGTAGTACTGACTACGCGAGTCGTGCACCAGAGGTTTCGCGGTCGGGACCAGAAGACGAGGGTGATTATAATCAAGACGAGCTGGAGGATATACTTTCTGAACACGAACAAGAAGAGATGGACGAGCCACAGACAATATGGGAGAAGATCAAGGCTTCTTCCTCGTCCACTTCCAAGGGGCCTATAAAGAAGCAAGCATTGAATATTCCGACCTACAAGATTGATCCAGCTTTGATCAACTTAGTGAAGTCTAATGCCTTCCATGGGCTAAAAAATGAAGACCCCGTCGCGCACATAAGTCAGTTTGTGGAGAATTGTGACATGGTAAAAATCGACAGATTTCCACAAGACGTGCTCTACTTGAAGCTCTTCCCGAGTTCACTAGCGGGAATTGCGCGTGAATGGCTACATAACTTAGATGATGAATATGTAGAGTCTTGGGACCACATGGTGGAGGTCTTCTTCGAGAGGTTCTTTCCACCCGAAAAGACCAATGACATGATAAGAAAGATCCACAACTTCACTCAACAAGCAGGCGAGACTTATTCTGAGACCTGGGAGAGATTTCAGATCATGCTCAGGCGATGCCCGCATCATGGGCTGGATAAGGAGACCCAAGTGAAGATATTGTATTTTTCTCTCTCTGAGCATGATAGAAGCAACCTAGATTCGGCCGATTCCGGATTCTTCTTGGATAACACGGACACTAGATGCTGGGAGATCTTAAAGAACATGGCGAAGAAACAATCATGGGGTGAAAGAGGCATTGTGGAACAGGTTCGAGTAGTAGGAGAATCTAAGGCAATAAAGGAACTGAATGAGAAGATGGATCTTCTCACAAAGAAATTGCTTGCAAAGGAGGATACTGAGTCCGAGGACGAGGCTCAAGTGAAATTTATGAGGCAGCAGCCAGGTTATAGGAACAACGACTATTCATGGAGAAAAGATAAGAAGTTTTCCTGGAAGGATCCTAACAACTTCTTGCAGGATCCAGATGCTAAACCCCAGCCAGCTGCAGAGGATAAGAGCATAGAGCTGCTCAATCAAGTTATAAAGCAAAACCAAGAACTCATGGCTACTTTCGGTCAGCAAATAAAGCAACAAGGGGAGTTCATGAACCAATTTGGGCAGACACTACAGAGCCATGGGGCTCAAATGAGGACAATAGAGACATCTATGGCACAGATGGCTGCGGAGATAGCCAGTTTGAAGAAGCCGGCACATCCAGGTTTCCCGGGAAATACTAATGTTCCAGGAGGGAACCAACAAGCTAAGGCCATCTTGCTAAGAAGTGGCAAGAAATTGTTAAATCCCAGGGCCGATGAAGCAAGCAAACCCCAAGCTGAAAAAGAAGCTAGAGCCACTGAGGAGCTGCCCGCACCTGTCACAGAAACAGTCGATGACACACTTGTGGATGCTACTGGAGACCCTATTGCAGAGGAGGAGGGACCTCAGAAAAGGACACCCTATGTGCCACCGCATCAAAGGGCACATGCTGTACTGGTCCCTTATCTGAACAGTGCTAAGGCAAGGAAGGTAGATGATCAATTCAAAAAGTTCTTGGACAGTTTCAGGAAGCTTTCATTAAACATCCCTCTATTGGAAGCTATTGAGAAAATTCCGTCTTACGGAAAATTTCTGAAAGACATCATCACGAAGAAGAGAAAAATTCTGAACACGGAAGTAGTTGTGCTTAAAGAACAGGTGAGTGCCTTCATCATGGGCACATTGCCACCAAAGAGGCAAGATCCGGGTTGTTTCAACATTTCGTGCTATATCAGGAAAGTCAAATTTGGTGAAGCATTATGTGACTCGGGAGCAAGCATCAATTTAATGCCCCTTTCTACATTCAAAAAGCTGGGATTAAAGGAGTCAAGGCCAAGTAACATGACAATTCAATTGGCGGATAACTTTGTAGTGAAACCATATGGGATTTGTGAAGATGTGCTTGTGAAAGTGGATAGATTTGTATTTCCTACAAATTTTGTCGTCATGGAGATGCAAGATGAGCAAGGCAATGAGCTACTACTCGGAAGACCATTCCAAGCTACAGCCGACATGATACTCGAGATGGGAAGAGGCCAGTTGACCTTGGGTATAGTCGATGACCGATTTGAGATGGTCATGCCTTCCAGCGTCACTTCACCGAAATCCAAGGAGCAATGCCACGTGATGAAACATTTTGATAATACTATCTCACTTTGTCTAGGGAAGCCATTTCTGGATATGGCTCATGTAATGACCAAGGTGGACAAAGGGACTTTGGTTGTAGACATCATGGAGCAAACCAAAGTAGTTTCCCTTTGCAAGGCTGTAGGATTCCCAAATGATGAGAATGAGGACATTCCTCCCTCTATGGAGGATGATGCTATAGAAAATTCAGTTTTTGATGCATATCCGGAATTACCATTGGAGGCTTGTTTAGTTAACATCACTCATGATTGTATGAGAAGCAAATCACTCAAGGAGTGCGCCAAGATGCTTCAGATGCTTCCATGTTTCTATGCGAGGTATTATGAAGATTTAGGTGAACTTCCCCCTCTGCTTCAATCATCATTGATCAGCCCGCTGGAGTTAGAGTTAAAGCCACTGCCACCGCACCTCAAGTACGCCTTTCTAGCGGAGGAAGAAAAGTTACCTGTGATCATTTCTGCATATCTGAGTGCGGAAGAGGAAGACCAATTGTTGAAAGTGTTGAAGAACCATCGGGGAGCATTTGGGTGGTCTGTCGCAGATATAAAGGGGATTTCCCCTACCTTGTGTCAGCATAAGATTCGGCTCGAGGAGGGAGCCAAGCCGGTGATCCAACCGCAATGTCGACTGAATCCGAGCATGATGGAGGTGGTGAAGAAAGAGGTGATTAAGCTTCTCTCTACAGGTATCATCTATGCAATTTTAGACTCGACATGGGTAAGTCCCACGTAGGTAGTCCCTAAAAAGGGGGTTATTACTGTCACTCAAAACATTTTAAATGAACCAGTCACCACCCGTTTGGTAACTGGGTGGCGAGTTTGTATTGATTACCTCCGTATTAATGCCGCTACGCTGAAAGATCACTTTCCTTTACCATTCATTGATCAAATTCTAGAGCGCTTAGCCGGCCGATCTCATTTCTGTTTTCTAGACGGGTATTCGGGATACAATCATATTTCAATCGATCCTAAGGACCAAGAGAAATCTACTTTCACTTGTCCCTATGGAACTTTTGCGTATCGCCGCATGCCCTTTGGATTATGCAATGCACCAGCGACTTTTCAGCGTTGTATGCTCGCCATTTTTTCTGGTATGGTAGAACGTGTCTTGAAGTTTTTATGGATGCTTTTTCCGTTTATGGTGCTTCATTTGATGAATGCATGTATAATTTGGATAAGGTATTACAGAGATGTGAGGACACACATTTGGTCCTCAACTGGGAGAAATGTCATATGATGGTGAGTGAAGGAATAGTGCTAGGACATAAGGTGTCTAGCAAAGGTTTGGAGGTAGATCCGGTAAAAATTGAAGTAATTTCTAAATTGCCCCCACCAAATTCAGTAAAAGGGGTAAGAAGTTTCTTAGGACACGCCGGATTTTATCGTCGGTTCATAAAAGATTTTTCTAAAATCGCCAAACCGTTATCCGAGCTTCTCGAGAAAGATGTTGTTTTTTATTTCAATGACAAATGCTTACACGCGTTCAACGTGCTGAAGGAGAAATTGATTTCCACACCGGTTGTTCAAACACCGGATTGGACTAAGTCGTTCGAACTCATGTGTGATGCATCGGATTTTGTGGTAGGAGTTGTGTTGGGACAGCGGGTGGACAATAAACCCGCCGTAATTTTTTATGCATCCAAGACTTTGAATGATGCTCAACTAAATTACACAACTACTGAAAAAGAATTGCTTGTCGTGGTTTTCACTTTTGAAAAATTCTGGCAATATTTAGTTGGATCGAAAGTAGTTGTTTGGACTGATCATGCCGCTATTAAATATTTGATGGAGAAAAAAGATGCCAAACCTAGATTGATTAGGTGGATTCTGCTCCTACAAGAATTTGATATCAAAATTAAAGATAAGGCGGGGATTGAAAATGTTGTGGCGGATCATTTGTCTAGGTTAGAGAGGGTGGATGAAAAAGATTTACACATACCCATAACCAAGACATTTCCGGATGAACAATTGTTGAAAGTGAATTCTAAAGATCCTTGGTTTTCATATATTGTGAATTATCTTGCTTGCAGGATCATCCCAGAAGATTGGACGTATCAAGAGAAGAAGAAGTTTTTCCATTCTCTAAGATACTATTTTTGGGATGACCCCATTCTTTTAAAATAATGCAGGGATGGTGTTCTACGCAGGTGTGTACCTGAGGAGGAATATGAGAGTGTTCTTCGTCACTGCCACACTCTACCTATGGGCGGACACCACGCGAGCTCTCGTACGGCTGCCAAAGTGTTGGAAAGTGGCCTATATTGGCCTAACTTGTTCCGAGATGCCTATGAGTTTGTGAGACAATGTGATTCCTGCCAAAGAGCAGGTAACATCTCAAAAAGACAAGAGATGCCCCTGAATGTCTTCCAACAGGTGGAGGTATTTGATTTATGGGGTATAGATTTCATGGGACCCTTTGTGTCCTCAAATTTGAATTTATATATCCGCTTAGCTATTGATTATGTGTCGAAGTGGGTAGAAGCAATACCCACAAGGACTAATGATTCTTCTGTAGTGTGCAGATTCGTAAAAGAAAATATCTTCTGCAGGTTTGGAGTGCCCCGAATGATCATCGGTGATGGGGGTACGCACTTTAAGAATCACAAGTTCTCGGCATTGTTGAAGAAATATGGGGTAAAACATAACATAGGCACCCCATATCACCCGCAAACTCAAGGACAGGTGGAAGTCTCTAATCGAGAAATTAAGAAGATTTTGGAGCGTACGGTAGCTTCCACGAGGAAAAATTGGAGTGCCTTATTGTCAGATGCATTGTGGGCATATAGGACGGCATATAAGACACCTATAGGAACCACGCCTTTTAGGTTGGCGTATGGCCGGGATTGTCACTTACCGGTGGAGTTAGAGCATAAAGCACACTGGGCGTTAAGAAAGCTCAATTTGAGCTATGATGAAGCGGGAAAGAAGAGATTGCTTGAATTAAATGAATTGGACGAGTTGCGCATGACTGCATATGAGAACTCTCGGATATACAAGGAGCGCACTAAGTTGATCCACGATCATCACATTCAGATGTGCACCTTCAATAAGGGAGATCGTGTGTTGCTATTTAATTCAAGGCTGAAGTTGCATCCCGGGAAACTCAAATCCCGGTGGAGTGGACCATTTATGGTGGAAGAAGTCAAGCCACATGGTGCAATCTTGGTGCGCGATGGTGAGACGACATTTTTGGTGAATGGACAGAGGTTGAAGCTATATTTTGGAGAATAGTACACAAGGAAGGTGAATGAGGTCAAACTTATTTCACTTTTGGATGCATGATGTGACTCAAGTCGTCTAGCCTAAGACGTTAAATAAGGGTGCTTGTTGGGAGGCAACCCAACCATTGGTACCTTAGATTAGTTCATTTACATTCGTAGTGTAATTTGTTTTTACGTAGTTTTTAGTGTAAAAACGATACCGTGATTGTTTGCTACTTGTGTAGGGATGAGGCAGAGTCGATACCATTGACCCTTGTGTCGATGGTATCGACCATGGTACAGGTTGATGACTGTAGAAATCAGACTGCGTCGATACTATCGACGGCCTCGTCGATGGTATCGACATACCTACAGGCAGATCGCAAAGTCAAGGTCAATGGTATCGAGATGCCTGTCGATACCATCGAGATCTCTGGAGATTTTCAGAAGAAATCGACTCAGTGAAGTCGATACCATCGACGGGAGTGTCGATGGTATCGACACATTCAAGTGAAAAAGGCAGCGTCCGGGCCTCGCGAGGATTTGCCCTAATCAGAGAGTCGATACTATCGACTCGCGTCGATAGTATCGACGCGCCACGTCACCAATCCGTGAGAAAGATCAACGGCATCGCAGCAAACAAAGAAGTCGATCTGGGGGACGGGTCGATACTATCGACCCGCATCGATAGTATCGACGCGTCAGCAATCCGGGCCCCGCAGATCCAGCCATCGACGACCGTCGATACTAGCGGAGGTACGGATCGTGCTACCCGAGTCGATACCATCGACTCACGTCGATGGTATCGACGGGCAGACAGTAGTGCCGGCCACGGCTATATATGGGGAGTAGTTGCGTCAGATGACATCACACCTTCAGTGCAATCTTCCTCCACTTGTGTTGAGCGAGTTCCAGAGTTGTGCAAACCCATTGACGAGCAACACCGAGCTAGTTCTTCATCGAGCGGAGATTCGATTCTCCAATCTTCACCGAGCTCCTTTCTAATCCTCTTTCTCTCGCAAACATGGTGCATGGAGCTGGTGCGTCATCTTCATCTGTGAAACTGGCAGATATCCCGGAGTTCGTGCCACCTCCTCCCGCATCGGTTTCACGCCCCCGGCTGATTCATCCATCTGCGGAGGTGAAAAAGATCTACGAGGAGATCTTAAAGAGGAAGATAAAGCCAACCCGTTATGTCGAACAGAACATGATCCGCGACTTAGGGTTCGAGGCCAACTTGGCCTACGTTCTGAAAGGACAGGCGTGCCACACAAACCGAAGACCTGACGAGCTGGAATTTCATGCAGATAGCCATCCGTTCTTCGGCGACTGGCCCACGTACAAGGAGTTGGTGGCAGAGTTCATGGCGTCGCTGGACGTCTGCGTCATGCCCAACGACGTTATTGCCACCGACCGTGAGTGGATCAAAGGCCGGGTGTCGTTTCGGCTGTTCAACATCGACTACACCCTTACGCTCCGGCAATTCAACAAGATCTTCAACTGGAACCACTCGCCAAACGACTACAGGTGCCCGGACAACCACACCGACTACGACGTCATCTTCGCCGAGCTGGTTACGGTGCCGCCGGGGAAGTCCGTTAGCTACCATAATGCTGTGGTAGCTGACTTCGAGCACCCTCTCATCCGGATACTGCACCGGATGCTCAGTTCGACGCTATTTTCTCGGGGTGACTTGGTCCTCAGCAAGTTTCAGGAGACGGACTTATTCTTTTTGTATAAGCTCATGAAGCGTCAAGAGTGCAATTGGGGTGCCTTCTTTCTGTAGAGAGTATTGGAGGTGAAGAGGAGTACGAGGAAAGCGTCGATTCACTTCGGCGGGCTCATCACCAAGCTGGCTTCATACCTCGAATTGAATTTCTAGACCCTCACTCCTTTATCTACTAGGAGCAAGGTGAACTTGCAACATTTGCACCGGTCCAATCTCCTACTTCTTCGAGATGGTTTGGCGTATGTGCATTGCCACATCAACCATGCCTATCAGGAGTGCTCGTTGCCTGATCCGGTCTTCAACATCAAAGGGGTGCAACACTTTCGGTGGCCAATCATAGCCATCGTCGACTCCGATGAAGAAGGTGGCAACGACGGTGGCGACGACGGAAATGACGATGAGGCTGAGGAGGAAGAGGAGGCATTCACACCTCTTCGAGCATGAGTGGCACCACGGAAGAATCCTCAGATGCATCTGGGTGCATCTTCATCATCACAGCCTATGCCGCCACCACCACCGCCCTCGCAGCCAAGCGAGGATGCCTATTCTATGCAGGGCATGTACACTATGCTGCAAGACATCCAACAAACGCAGCAGCAACATATGACAATGTATACCGGTATTCAAGACACTACGAACCAGATTCTGGACAACCAAAGGGCGATGTTCGAGAATGAGCGTCTTCTCCTTAACAACCAACAACAGATACATGATCAGTTGTATCAGATGGAGATGCAGCAGGAGCCCTTCTACGACCACTATTGGAGCCAAAATTATTTTGGAGGTTATCCACAACCTCCACCCAGGGCCTAGTTTGATCCAAGCTTCCAGGGGGAGTATCCTTCTTGGGACCCTACGGCTCCACAGTACCCGCCTCCACCGCAAGAGTAAACCGGTATCACTGTTCCAACCTTTGAGTTTTTTTTTACTATGAGGCCATAGTTGAATTCAAGCTTGGGGGGGTAGTTGGAACAGTTCTACCTTTATTTTCTCTATTTTTAGTTTTATTATTTTTGTTGCTTGTCATTTGTTTCTTGCAATTTTAGTTTGTTGTAGGACCCACATTCTATCTAGTGTAATCGTGGATGTCTTTAATCTTGTGTCATCTTAGTTGCATGTGCATGTGCATGGGAATGAAGGGAAATTTTAAAAAAATTTGAGTGTTCACAAGCTTGAATGTGTTTAACCTTGATCACTTAACTTAGAAGATGATTGGTTTGGCCAACTTTAAAACAGAAATTCACAACTGTGTATCCCTAATGATTCATGAAAGTGGACGGAAATTGATTGTTGAGCCTTAACTGACCAAATGGTAATGAGACTCTAATTTGAAGTAAGAGAGAGAAACCTCTTAACTACTACACAGGTCAGTAAGGAGGGACACATAGTATTTTTCAAAGGTTCAGTCAACTAATCTTGTGATCTTTCCACCCCATTGCTTTTCACAATCCACCAAGAATTGGAAGTAAAGTACGGTTTTAACTCTTTTTGATTGCATGGCATGTAGATAGGACTTGCATTGTAATCACCTTCATATGTTTTGCATGAAAAATGAAGAAAAGATTAGAATAGTTATACATGCACATTACCCTTAGGTGCATGTCATTTAGTTGCATTCATAACTTCTATGCATAAAGTATGTCATGTACCTCATTTATTCTGTAATGGTGAATTAAAATGTTCCATACCTTCTAAATAATTCAAATGTTTGAGTTATGCAAAAAAAGCCTTATAAATTATTCATTGCCAATTATGGATATAAGGGCTTGGGGAAAAAAGAGAGAAAGAAAAAAAAAACTGAAAAAAAGAAAGTTATTTAGAAGCAAGTGGAATAAGAAGGAGAAAGGAACATAATACCACCTACATTTTAAGATGAATGAGTACATGATGTAGATTAATTAGATATCCATCTCCTTTTGAGACGGATGGTTAGTGCATTCATCATTCCACCTAATATTAGGCATTAGGGCATTTCTCATGTGCATTTGCATCATTTAGGGCATTTTTGTTTTATACATGTTGCAATCGTATGATATTTTCACTTCTTCCATGAGCCACCCATTTCATCCACCCGTTGCTCGGATTGGTAGGCCACCATGAATTTCTCCTCACTAATGAATACCAAGAGAACTACTTCCATGTAGATGGTAGTTAGGGCGAGCAACGTAGTATAGAAGATCACAAGATGCACCAAGCCTGGACCGGCGAATTTTATTATGTTAACTACCTTATGTGATAGTGTTCATCAGTTTTGAGGTCAACATCTTTAATGGATGATTACTGTCGCCTTCAGGGTAATTATCATTCTGTGGTTAGCGAGGGCCGGTATGTGAATGTCCGGTGGGAGTCATATGGGATGTTTGTTGTGATGCTTTGTTCTTTAGTTGACTCTGGCAATTCTATTCTAAGAAATAGTTGCTCGAGGGCGAGCAATGTTCAAGCTTAAGGGAGTTTGATGCGATGATTTTGAGTCGCATTTATAGACTTGTTTGATATGTGTTTTATGCATTTATTAGTCATTTTCATGGTTAATGTTGCATAATTCATTCATTTTGGTCTATGCTACTTCTTTATGTCAAATTCCCTTTATTTAAGCATTTTTAGTATTAATTATCGAAAATATATATTTTGTGTGGATTTATGTGGTTCTGTGTGTTAATTTCAGGAAAAACAAGTATCTGCTGCCGTCGATACCATCGACGGTGGTCGATACCATCGACCGGACCACAGGCTGCCAGCCGTAAGGACCATAACAAGGTCGATACTATCGACGGGGATGTCGATGGTATCGAGATACCATCAGGCTGCTGGTGAGGGAGGAGTCGATACTATCGACACGATGGTCGATACTATCGACGGAAGGAGCTGCAGCGACACAAAACGACAAAACTGTCGCTACAGGGTTGTCGATACCATCGACCCGCGTCGATGGTATCGAGATGACATCAGGCGCTCAGATGAAAAAAAAGAAGGATGGCCAATACCACGCTAGGTTGATACCATCGACCCGCGTCGATGGTATCGACACCGTCAGATATCAGTTTGATTCAGAATGATCTTAATCGGACGGCCGTGGTTAATTGGCGACCTAATTTGGGAGATATACCTGATGACGGCATCCTTGACTGGAGGATCACGTCATTAGCCGTTGCACACATCCCGGAGAGCAAGGAGAGAAGAACAGAGCATGAGAGCATGCCCCAGCTGATCCAGACATTGAAGAAGACATTCCACCACCGAAAGGCGGAAGAACGCGGATTCCACGCCAAGGATCGATTGGACCTTCTCCGTTTAGGGGTTTCACCACTCAATTTCGTTTTTCTCATGTTTCCCTTTTTCTTTAATACATTGTACTCTGAGATGAACATGCGGGGCTAATCCCCTTTATCTTTAGGACTGGGAGTAGCCTGGGGATTCATTGTATGACGATTTTATAATAGTAATTCATATCTTATCTCTTAAATCCGTGGTATAGTTTCGTGTTCTCCAATATAGTGTTATGCTTAATCACCATAATAATAACCTAATGCCCTTAATTGCTTTGAAAGAAGGATTAACGGTTGAAAAGAGATGGAATTTACATCAACTGACAAATACCTTGAACAAGGCGGTGTAAGATTAATGGTGGATACCAAGAGATCGTTTATAATGCACCTAGTTTAGGGTATAGGTTACTACGACGGTGGAACCGACCTAGACATAGGTAGTGAATTGTACCACGATAGTGGGCAATTCTGATTTCAGGCCACTACCCGGATAGAGAGATAAAATTGAGTAGCTATATAGAACTTAATACAATGAAAACCTGCGGTGAAACCGTAACCCTAAATATCTCCTTTTGAATTGATTAAACCAACATTTAATTGATTGCTTGTTTCATTTTGTTTTTATTTTTCTTTTAATTTTAACAACAACTCTCAGCTTGTTAATCGGCTTAGCTGATCACGAGTAGTTAGTAGGAGTCCCCGACGATTGCACATATCCCTGAGTTCGACTCGGGCCTCACAAAGGCCTGTACTACTCGACGCGTTCACTTGCATTTCTACGCACGGTAAAGCTGCATCAAATTCCTACACTTGAATAAGGTGCAACTAGTGTTTAGTGCCACCACACATCTAGAGAGGATGATGTATGAAGAGAACTATAAATTGGAATCTATGAAAGAATTGCAAAATATAGTCATGAGAGAAGAGACCAAATTTGTTACCTTACCTATCCGAATAGTTAAGCATTGGGTGTTTATTGTCGTAAATCTTTACAAGAATTGTTCTACATTATATAATTGATGCACTTCTGAGCTACCAAGCACGTAGATTATCTTCAAAAGTAAGGAAGCTTATGACATCCTGAAAGTGTCCATTCACCTTCAACGAGCCATGCAATCGGTAAGAGACGTCCACAAGACAAATTGGAATAATTTTTCAATGATCACAAAGGTACCTCAAGAAAAAGAAGGGTCAGGAGACTGTGCATTCATTAACTAAGGATGATGGAAGTAATTAACAAGGGAATTCTAATGGAGGATCTCTATCTTGAAGATTTACATGAACTGTGTGGTATGTACACAATGGATGTCATTTATGATCTCTTCTTCTTCAATGACCCGGCAATGCCTCTTGGTGCCATACCACGAAGACTACACATGGGAATTCATCTACCTTAGAAAAAGCCTTAGAGATATATATAGACACCATGGCTCGACCCTTTTGAACCAGCCCGAGCAGCAGCATGGAAGGCAAGATGGACACCCTCAAAACCACTAAAAGATAGCAAGAAGGATGCCCAGAATAATCTTCTTAAAAGAAGGATAGATGAGAAGATAAAGGACCCGCAAGAAAAATAAAACAAACAAGAAACCACCACAGATCAACCATAAGAAGGGGAAATTAATGAGGACGAGCCAAAAGAGGTAAGACCAAATGGGCCGGTAGGGGACATAAAACCAACTTTCCAAAACATTGACAGATGGGCCTGTGAAGATTTGTCCTGGGCGCTGATGTTGATAATGGACATGCTGAAAGATGATGATAATTGTGGGGATGTGATCTTTGAGAGAGAAGTCATCTATGTCATTAAAGATGACCTCCGAGAGACGTTGAAAATGGAGGGATATCTAGCAGTAAGTGTCATGTTTACATATCAATCCCTGCTAGGCGATAATATGCCTCATGTCTGCATGGCCTACTTCTTGTTCATTGATGATATACTAAAAGACAAGAAGTCAAGAGAAAAGGAACACCTGCAACCGCAACTGATGGACTCCCTCCTTGATTTCATATTCCTGCCAATACTCCATAACAATCATTGGATGGTTCTTATGGTCAACATCAAGGCAAAGACTGTGATTTTATACAATAGCTTAGACTCGGCCTTCGCACTGAACAAATATACCAACATGAATACACTGAAGACACCTACTAAAGAAAAGGTAGTAACATGTGCGGAAGTGATAATAGAGATGATCCACAAACACGACAATGGGTACAAATAGTGAAGGGCAAGGACTTCAACAAAATGTAGTTTTGTCACAGAAGTCCCCAGTAGATTACTCTATCTAATGACTATGGTTTCTATTGTCTGGCATGGATGACTTCCTTGGCCCTGAGAGATGTAATATTTGAAATCTTGTAACATGAACGTTATCACGCACTCTGAGGAGGATATGTTGACATGCTACTACAATCTAAATGGGTTGTCTCTCAACAACCACTGCAAAATTAAAGCTGGCCCATTTATTCCTAACCTTCATCTTTGACACTCTAAGACGAAGTGTATGATAAGTTTGGGGGAGTTATAAGCATGCATAAGAGGTACAATTTTCCCTTTTATTTCAATTTTTAAAGGTTTATACAAATTCTTGCTTTACCTCTAAATTGTAGGAAATTTTGAAAAAAAATAAACTTTGAACTTTCTCTGAATCACTTATTTTAATTCACAAATTTTGATATATACCCTTCCAAGATTTATTACTTATCCCACCTTTTAGACTTGTCTGTCCTTCTACTATTTTATAGTGTAATCAATTCAAGAGTGGTGCAAATTAGCTACTAATTTACATAAAAGAAAATGATACAATGGTACAATCTCATTCCATTCTTACAAAAAAATATTGTGTAAAGAAGAAGAACACTACTCAACCTATGGAATCCCTAGAAACAAGGAGGACTTAATCAGTCACTCTCCTAACTAATAACCCTAACCTAGTGGTACAAGTTGGAAAGTATACACCTCCAGCAAGATGGAAACAGTTATCCCATCCAGTTCTAAAAATCTCCACTTTGGGATCAAAAGAGGCTTAGCCGCCCAAAAACCTTACAAATCCTTTTTCCCAAGCCAATGAGAAAAATAAAAATCCAAAAGAGATAAAATCATGAGGGTTGTGCATGGAAAGATGTTGAAGTATTTCACAGCGTCGGTGTATGTTGCACTCGAGAATGCAGATATGTTGAGCTTGGTAGTGGAATCTGAAGGCCAATGTTAACACACATGCATTTCAAAGCGGATCTCATACAACCACCTAACACTACATTAGGGCCCAATTGGGCAGCACTATCCTTACGACAACACCATGGTTGAGGTAAACTCAGAAATGCAGGAACACACTTAAAGCCTAACCTACCCCATCACAGTAGCTTAGACACAACCAAAAAATGTAGGGTGTGAAAGCTACCCCTTGTAGGAACCCTTTATGAGTACGGCTAGGACCTGAGGGAGGGATGATATTGTAACAGAAAGTCCTTTACTACAAAAGTCTATGGTAGGTGCATAAAGTCACACAACTTTGGAAATAAGGGGAGGGAATAGGTCCTCAGTAAGTGGACCAAGCCTGTCACAATGGTTTTGCTATAAGGATAGGATAATTTTATGATGGTGTATTTATTAAAAAGAAAACAACTATAGTTAATCAATTAATTCTTTGATTCTATATGTTAGCCTAAGGATAGGCTAGATTCTAAGTTTGGGGCAGTTGATAATACTTGATTTTGCGGTCATTAGCTTGCTCTTTTTCTTTTTCTTTTAGTCACTTTTATGATACTTCAACTAAGATAATCCCTATTATTTCTGTCCCAGGACTCACAACTTTCTCTATACTCTGAACAAGATAAAAGATTCAAGAGACCGATGAACCTCGAGCCACTGTATTGGTCATTGGTCATCCACCATCTCTGCTGTCGAAGTAGAAGAATCCCCAACAATCAGAGAAGGAGACTACCTCTATGGTCACTTGTCTAGACTGTCCCTGTGGTCGCTTGGCCCAACATCCCTACGGTCGCTTGATACAACTTTTATGCGATCGAAGTAAGCCTGATGCCTCTACGACTGAAGCACCCATGTTGCTTCTTATGACTGTTAGGATCCCTTAAGTTAGTTGTGCACGCCTATAAATAGAGACCCACTCAGTACATGAAGGGGGTGGCATCATCAAGGGATGACAAAGTGTTGTCGTACTCCACACTCACCCATCAACCTTTCCATCAATCTTGGATCTCCAAAGACGTAAGTTGGAGGATAGAGAATATCTATCGCCATCTTCTTCAAAAGGAGGAGTTTCCATCTATCCTTTATGCCAATGCCAAATCCAGATCTGAAGGAGTATTGTTGGTGTATCGCCTTCTTCTTTCTTTAGATCAGTCATTTCCTTCTACACTGTTCAACCACCCCTTTGTCTATCTTGTTGTATCTTCACCCTTGTAATCATGTAATGCTACTCATGAACACGAGTAGCTAAACTCATTCCTTGGGTTAGGAGTAGCCACTAAGGCTCTCCCAACATGTATATGCTTACATCTATTTGAACATATATTCTCTTAGTAAAGATTATCTCCATTCGCTTGGCCTTAATGCTTCACTTGTATGATTAGCTACCATCTTGTGATGTTAGATTGTTAGAGCCTCAAAAGATTAGTTCTAATGTTATCTAAGTGTTGTGGAGTTGTATGAATGCATGAAAATGTTGGAATGCTAAAGCTAATGATCATATAGTTATCTTTGTGATTGTTTGTTTTCCATCTCACGAGAGAGACAACCTTATAATCTAGATCTATCCTAAGCTCAAGAGAGGAGGGAATAGACATATATGATGATTGCTTATAATTTTGCTAAGGGTATATAAGGGTGTGTGAGTATTGCATGTTGGGGAGAGATATTAGTAGGTGAAACTTAACCCAAGTTCCCATTCATACTTTTATTACCACGTGTTTGTTTGCTTTCACCTTGCTTTCTTTTCCTAGATTTCTTTTACTTGTTTTGTTTGGATAATATCGTTCCAATAGGAACACCTTTTAAACCAACCCTTCTTGGTTGGTGTAACTGAGATAAGACTCTATGTTCTTAGCACACACCAACCTTGTCCCTGTGGATCGACCCTGATTACTACATCGGATCTCGTATAACAGTTGTGGGGGCCTGAATGTAGGGTTATAAATTTAAGAGTCTGACTACTCTAGATCTGCTCCATTTTGGATGTGTGATTTAGGTCGGTTAGTAACATATCTACTTATTGTGTATAGAAAAAGGTACCTCTAGCCATGATCATATTAATGAGTTTAACCATATCATTATGGACCTAGAAATAATAGGTATTAAACATGATGAGAGCATGAAGTAATGAACATTAATTTGCTATGTTAAAAGTCTATTTGTACTTATGGCATTCTTATCGACTGTTGATTTTCAAACTTGTTTGATTTTTTTATATGTTTGTCCCAACCACATGTATCTGAGTAGAGAATTCTTATAACGCTTATGAATATTTGGTTGGCAGAATTGTGAACATGGAAAATGACTCTACTAGCAAGACTATGGGGAATTGGTCAATGTGCAAAATGAATGTTTGATGGAGTAGTTCAAACTATAGGAAATGCCCATCATGTTCAAAGTCTTGATCTCATATCTGTGGGCATGTTTGAGACTAACAATTTCCCATACAGTGCAAAAATAAGATCTTCACAGTCACCAAGGGTGGTGTTGTTTTGATTAAAGGAATATGTATCTCTAGACATCTATATAAATGAACAGTGAAACTAGCACCAATATTGTTGCTCATATTTCTTCCTTATCTACTTCTTTTCTAGATACCACAAAGTTATGTTGTATGAGAGGTTGGGACGCATTTAGTGAGGGAGATCTCAAATTATATATAAAAGAGAGGACTTCTAGATGTCATCATACTAGAAAGTTGGGAAAATATGATCATTGTGTTAGTGCAAATAGGAAAATGTTTATTTTTCTACTACAATGAATACAAGGTAGTAATGACCACATTCATTCAGGTATATGGGGTCCTTCTCAACATTTGTCTAAGGATGGTTATAGATATATTTTTACTTGTGTTGTTGGTTTCTCAAGGAATGTATATTAGTACTATGAAGCATAAGTATATTTTTTATTATCAAATTAGAAAATGGAAGATGTTATATGAAACAATAAAGAAGTGCAATCAAAAACTCAATACAAATAATGGAATGGAACTTTGTTCTCCTGGATTTAATGAACTTTTTTAATCTAAAGTCATTTCCAAATATCGTGGTGTAAGATATACTCTAGGGTAGAATTGTGAGACAAAACACATGAATAGAACTCTTCTTGAGAGGGCAATATGATGTGGATTAATGTAAGTCTTGACAAATTTTTGGGATGAAGTCATCTCTTTTACATCTATATTGGTCATCTTGCAAATCACTCCAATATGTATACTCTTAGTCTTCATGTGTATGCCTATTTAAAATATGGAAAATTGACCTTAAGTAAGAAAAGATACATGGCTTCAAGTTATGTTTGTGGTGTACAGGGATATAGATTCTAGTGTGCTATGCCTAATAAACAAAAATTTTAATTGAAATAATTTTCACAACTGATGAATCTTATATGCTTTCCAAAAACTCAGATGTTGTTATATCTTTTTTTCATTCCCTTCTCAAATTTCCTTTGAGTCAGTGGAGTTCAAAGTTAGTGCATACAACCTGACACCTCATGTTGTTACTTAGAAAATCCTAGATGATGTTGAACATGACAATCGTAAAGAACAACCATATATCACATCGTATGGAAGAGAAAGAAGAGAAATTGGTCACTTTTAAGGCATTAAAATTATATTATTGCAAGTGCCTTAACTAAGATGAAGAGACTAATGATTTTGGTGAACCATATACATATATTGAAGTTACATCCCTTTGGCAACATATCAAGTTTCTAAAATCAAGATCGAGTTGATCTGGTTTATGGGATATGTTTAGCCTGAATTGTGATATATTGTTGTTTGGTAACACAATTGCATTTAGTATGATAATTGTCAAAATATTGTGTCACATTAGTGTCAGAATAGAGAGGTATGGAGTGGATTAAAAAATACTAAAAAAAGAAGGTTTGCATAATCGAGGTTGAGTCTTGAATGAGAGGATGAAACTAGACTAGCATACCACATTAGTCTAGTCTCAACCATGTTTCACATAATTGTTCCAAATGTCAACAGCAGTCACTTTGTAATCAAAACATCGCATTTCTTAACAAAAGATGGACTAATATCCAATTTGGATTTGGATTCTATCTCGTTCCAAATAAGGGTTTGGAGTTGGAGGAACATGACATAGTGATTGCATTCTGCATGGCAACTTGGGTGAGCATATACACATGCAAAAATATAAAGGTTGTGTATCTATTATAGCAAAGTATCATGTGCATGTTTGATTTTTTCATGGTCAAACATGGTTATTTCAGGAGAACATGTGTTCATATCTCTAGTAGTATAGAATCATGATGAGTTTTTTATTTACATCTTATTTTATCTTGATGACATGTTAATTGTATTAAGATATATTTCTCAAGTCGGCATGTTTAATGCTAACTTTTTAGAGAATTTCAAAGTGAAGGACTTAGGAGCAATCAATGAAATAATGGGAATAGACACTGTTAAAAATAGCAAAAAGGAAGGTTATTTCGCATTGAAGAGAAGTGTGTGAATAAAGTTATGTGATGTTTTTCTATGTCTGGCGTGGGTCATTTATCCCCTCCCATAGATAATCAGTTCAAGAAGCTCTCATTTGAATCACCACAATCAAATGAAGTAGAAATTTTCCATGATGTGTAGTTGGTAGCATCATGTATGAAATAATTTGCACCCTCCAGGTGTTATACACGTTGTTAGTGTGGTGATCACATAAAGTTCCAACCCTAGAAAGCTATTTTGGCAAGCAGTAAAGTACACTCTTTGTATACATAGAGGTGCATGTAAGATCCTCATTTTTTAGTACTTAATTTATGAAGTACATAGTGCTCATGGTGCGTAAAATAGATAAAATGATTATTTGAATTATTTTAGGGTTATTAACATACATTGGGAAGTTTCCAATCGATACTGAATTTGGAAAAAGGAATAGTACACAAAATTTCAAGCTCCAAATGTATTATGATATTTGGTTATCTAGTGTTTAAGATCATTGTTGTTTCATTCAAATTAGTTTTTCAGTTCACCTAATGGGAGAACTATATCCATGAGAATATTCCAGACACCTAAATGAACAAGTTGTAGAAATTTGGTGTTGTTTTGAGGTCGTTTGAGTGGGTAATTTATTTACACAAGATAATGGCAAATTTGGATAAGAAAATAGCAATTTATTGAATTTCTTTTAAATGGGCATTTGTGCGCGCCGTTGGATCTGAGCGTGGGATGAACTGAGTGGATCTCAGCTGTCCGTAGATCGTCTTCAAGCTCCGCCCGTCGCGTGCCAGACTCTTCCTGGCAATCCATCACAAATAACTCGCAGCCTACTCAACCGTTTTGGAAACGGTTTTCTGCATCGTGATTGGGAGGGACTCACACTTCTTTTAAGCCCCCACACAAACCCTAGAACTCACCCTTAATAAAACATCCAAAGAGCCGCCGAATCTCTCCTATGTTGTCACCTACAGTCGGCCATTAAGCAACACTCCTTGCTTTATAAGCATTGGGGAAGATCCACAGAGATCCTGAATCCCTTTAAACCCACCAACTCAAGCAATACCAATCATGATTGTCCTACTTAGTCCATCCTCCATCTCCGATGACCAGTAGTCGTGCTCCTCATCCACGACACATCCACCAAACTACTGGCCCCTACACCATCTTTGACCATTGGGAAGCTAATGGTTTCCAACCCGACACACGGGAGTTCTCTCCCGGCAAGCCTGCCACTGGGTGGTTGTGTGGAGCTTCGGCGTCAGAGAGATATGGTCAGGCTTGGATTGCTGAAAGTTCATGGGTTGGTTAACTTGGTTTGAGGATGCCTTCTGGATCTTCCTTGACATTTTCCCATGAGTCAGCTGAGGTAACTCACAGACACTGGATCTCCTTTTTCCTGCTCCACCAAGGACGATCATGAGCCTGTCTTCCATGGTTTTGGCTGCGCAGCTCGAGCTTCGCCTCCAACTTGACCTCAAAAATGTCTCACGTTGGATTGAGGGTGCGAGTTTCCCTCTTCTAGTCACCACATGATGATTTCTCAGCTCCCCTGTTATCTGCTAGTTTCCTGAGGAGTCAGACTCGTCCTGTTGAGCATCATTGGCCACGCGAGAGGGCTTGCTAGCTTCGGCTCCTTATGATGAGGCAGTTCCACACCCCAAGATCTTCTGATCTCCAGCCTCCTTGGGATCGGGGTGGAGGAATTAATCTGCCAAAGCTGTACATGGTCGCACTAGGCTGGAAACCAGAGCAACGAATTTGTTCATATGTAAGTTTTACTGATCTCACCCCTGCTCGCAGCTTGGATTTTGACAATAACTAATATCTTGTATGTTTTATATCTTCTATGATTGGTCAAGGATCTATCTAAACTTTGGATGACAATAGTAATTAATCTGTGCACTAGAAAATTTCCAAAATTTAGCATCTGACTCAGAAAAATGGGATGGTCCTAATGGAACCCTAATCTCACCCTAATGACTGTCAAATCAATGCCAAGTGAATGCATACCAGCTATATCATGTGACTATGACGGGGGAACTTATATTAATAGATCATATCTTAGTGTTTAGAAGCTAATGATCTAAACTAATTGCCAAGACAAAAATCCTAACAACCAGAATTGAAGATAACTAGTTACTAATAATGACGTTAAGATACTACAATGCTATCTTAAGTATGATCCTAAACATTAAAAACTAAAGTAATAAGATATAGATATAATGTGTATATATGTACATCAAAAAGATCTGGATCGGAAAAATATATGGATCTTTATTCATGTAGGAACTCAAGCATGAATTTTAATATCATTATGGCTACATAGGGGTTAGTATGAATAAACCCCAAGACAAAGTTAAAAGTAGGGTCAATGAAGCAAGATAAGAAGAAGTGAATGCGATCTAAACCCTAAGCCTAACACATAAAATTCATCCACCGTAGAGGGTAAGATAATACATCATATTAATCACTAGAACATTAGATCATGTGTACGATCATATAATTTCCTCAACAGTCAAATACATGCACCTAGAAATCCTATTTGGGAGAACTAATAAGTCTAGAAGTCTTGACCCTAAGAAAAGACATGGAAACTGATAGACCCTTTGGTTTTTCTGGAGAAGGTTAAAAGTGAGACTTGAAGCAGTATTTCCATATAAAACTTGGCTCACCACAGGTAAGTCGACCATTTCTATTGAATTTCATTATTATTATGACTCAGCCTATAGATTCCTACAATGTAACTTAGATATTAAGCTACTTCTAGGTTGTAGTGTTTCATATCATGCCATGCTTTGAGTAATCAGAATTCTTTCTGTTCAGTAATGTTGCTAGATTATCATGTTTCAAACAGTTGAGATTTATGTAACTTTTAGATACTTAATATTTCTATATTCAGTTCAATTTATTTCTCAAGCCTTTAGTCACATATGTCATATATTTGATTTTAGAATTTAACTAAGTAATCTATTAAATAAGAGCTTTAGATTAAGACTTAGAAGAATCTAGATTTCAAATTTTAGATCTAGATTACTCATTGTGAGTAGTCATAAGTTAGATCTGCATCTAATAAGAGTCTCAGATCCAATCCCAAATATTTAGTAATTAAGGTATACATTTAGATTTGGATTTAGAGTTCAGATTTAAATTCAAATTAGAATTTAAGAATAGAGATTCAGATTGAGAATTCTATAAGATTTTAGTTCTTAATAGAAAATTTTCAATGCATCATTCAAGTAGGACAAACTTTCTAAGATATTCAGATTAGATTCGGATTCAAAATTTAGTACATGTTTATCTATCAGTATTCAATTTTAGTATATAATAAGTTTAGACTCAGAATTAAGTAAGTCAAGATTTAAGATAATTAATTCGAAACCTTCACATCAGTTAGTCCTCGGACGATTCAGAGGCATCTGTTGCTAATTTAGAGGAGTGTTTACTCCAATTCATAGGTATTTGGGTACCAATTCAGGGCATAGCCACACCACTTCAAAGACACCTCGGTGTCATTCAGAGGCTTGTAGTATCATTTAGAAGTATCTCGGTACCAATTTAGAGGCGTGGATACGCTAATTTAGGATTACTTATTGCATAATAATGACCACATATCAAATAAAAGATATAAATAAAAGACACATGAATTGAATATAAATTTATATCTTTCATACCTTAGTTCAGATAAAGTAAAGTTTATGTTTATCTTATTAGAAATTAAATGTCACTTAATATAACAGTAGCTTTTCTATTTGTGCATTTATGGGTATGAGATGTCCGCTAGTTGTCTTTTTACCCGTCATAGGCCGATCTGCTCCTACCGCTTCCCGATGACGGGCCAGTATAAATAACCTCTCTCAAACTTAGAATATTTTCCTAGTACAGAGGGGCTTCCTAAGAAAATACACCAAGGAACTCTCGTAAGGATAGCCAGAATCCACGACTAGCCTCCCGCTCTGTGGGAAGATCATTTTAATATTCATATATAGGGTTGCAAGTACTAATCTTCACGAAAAGAGGTCAATATAGAGGATTCGTCTACAGTTTAAAGAGGTTTGTTTGTGGGGCGCCATCTAGACGATCTGATACATAAAGACATAGTACATTTTGTAGCATCATGTATATAAGTTTTTATACAATTTGTTACCATGTGTTTTTTTTTGAGAATTTATTTCATACGCAATCTATAATAGTTCTTATCTATTATTATTGTAATGTATATCATGTGAAGGAAACTCCTCGGTTTAAAAAAAAATTAACTTCTACTCATGTGACAAAAATTTGGGTGTTATAGTACATCTATTATGTGTCTTAGATTTTGCAAGGGCATAGAGACACTTCTTGAATATTCTGACCTTGACTATGCAAATGACCATGATACGAGATTATCTCTTACATAATATTAGTTTATTGTTGCTAACTATCTTGTAAGTTGAAAGGTGGAATATAGTCCATTGTTACATTGCCTACTGCTAACTCTAAGAGCATAGCATTGAGGTATCAAAGAAGCTACATGATTACAGAATTGTATGTTGGACTGTGTATTCTTCGTAGGACTACGACTATCTACGGTGACGTCTATCTCACAAAAACAAGATTAACTAATGCGGAAGCGTTCACTAAGCAGCGGATTACCAAAAATCACTAAAAATTAAAACCTTTTTATCAAAAGATCCATCAAAGGAAAACTTTCTCACATAGAACCAAAGTAATACATTTACATTCTTGTTCGAAGGTACATATTTTGTATCATCTCTTTCTGAGAGTTACAAGTATTAACTATCCTGTCAAGCTAAACACAGGCAGGATAAAATCTTGAGGCACTAAGCCAAAATCTTGAAAGCACTAACTACTACTCCGAGGACCTGAGAGTACAAAGACGACACATAGGACTCTATCTATACAAGGCATAACAGCCAGTGTCTCCACCTGAGACTTCACTGTTGTCCATGTTGTTGATGTTGTTGTCCTTCTCCTACTGAAGGGTTTTTGCCTCCTCATCTACGTCCACCTAAAAATGTGATTCCCACGGGGGTGAGACAATTGTAAATTGCCCCAGCGAGAGATATAACTCTCTACCAGAAATATTATTATCGCAGCTTAAGAAGATAAATATGCACATAGGAATCATATTTGATTGACAGCAGCTAATTCAATGTCTAACTGATTAGAAAATTATTCTTATCTAAAAACATTGCAGATGTAACTTCAAAGAACAACATGTCACTTATCCTTTAAGGAATATGAAGAACATGTATAACATCTATTCACGATAGAATCATCACCACAGCATTAACTCTCTTCAGGCTTAGATCATATATCTAATGCCTAGTATTGTCATAGTGGAGTCATGTTCTGTAGCCATACTCTTCTCACAAAGTATTGGGATCTTAATCCCTCAACTCATCAAGTACAATTCCATTTCTTAACAAGTTCATCATTATGATTATAGAATCTGGGTATTTGAACCCTCATCTCATCATAGAACACTTGTTACCATTTATTAGATAACTTCATATCTTTAGGTCATCTGACCAAGAACATTATAATTCTTGCTACACAAAGCATTGCACATAGTTCACAAAGCTCATAAACAATCTAAGATAATTAGCACATCATGTGACACACAAGACTTATTAATTGTAGGTTACTTCTCACTAAGTAACAAAGCATATGAAGACTTATAAGACCTATAGAACATTTTCAGTATACAGAACATCATAGCTCATACCTGGCTATGTTCATCATCTCAACATAACTGCATGATTAGTGATCATGATACCATTACATATCAGTAACATGCAATACAAGGGTTATCTTATTACATTCATAACCCATCAATCTGTATTAGAGTTTTACATATGATTACTCTATGTTAAGACTTCACATCACATCGTCTTGTACTAGGGTTTCACATAGCATTACCCTATATTAGGGTTCACATAGCATTAACATGTTAGGGTTTCACATAGCATTACCCTGTATTAGGAATTCACATAGCAAGGAATCAATATGAATAACATAAGTATTCAATCATACTCATTTATTCTCATCATTTATCATTGAATGTATTATCAACACAAAGTATGAGTTTCTCTCTAATCTTTTCCAGAATATGATTACATCATAGTTTATAAGTTTGGAATAACCTTTTCATAAGGCATGTTAGCCTACATTCAACAGAGTGCATTACATCTCAATGTAACCATTGACATGACACATCTCATGTGTCATTCGTCCAATTATACTGAACTTATAACACATCAAGGTATACCAGTATTGGGGTGTTGGATGTGATATCTATCATATCTTGAGGTATCACTTCCCTCAACACCTTTATCTTACTTGAGTTCATACACTTAGCTTGTATTAGGGTATTACCCATCCTAATACTTTATGCACCAATTCATCACATTTATCATGTAAGGTAGTGGTCATTAGTCACTCACTTAGAATATACAACCATTTCCAAAACTATGGTCTCATCCTTAAGTTAGGAACTAACAAAACGGTCATACTAGGTCACTTGCAACTCAACTCCAAGTCAAGCATAGAGCACCACGGCTGTGCAGCCAAGAATGGTCGTGCAAGGGAAAGCCACCACAGCCGTGCTACCTTGCACGGTCGTGCTACAGAAGATCACCATGACCGTTTTACACCACCACGGCTTCCATCATCCACCCCTTTAGCTTAATTAAGAATAGTATTCTCCATATTTATAATTTGAGGATTCACATAGAATATTCCATACATTTATGGATTTCACATAGTAATACTCTTCAATAGAGTTCCATATAATCATCTTTCTATATCAAGGATTCACCTAGTATTATGTGAAATTAAGATTTCACAACACATCACCCAGTGCTAGGTCTTCACATAGGATTAGTGGCACTACCCTATATTAGGGTTTCATGCACCTTACCCCATTTTAGGGATTAAGGTTTTCTATTCACATCCAAGTAAGGTTTCTCTTACCTCATACCCAAATTAGGGTTAGGATGTACAATTCCCATTAAATTAGGGTTTCCTTCATTATTACACTAAGTTAGGATTACATCATCACCCTGGATTTATGATAACACTCAACTTTGCCCTAGATTAGGGTTTCACACATAGCTTTGTTCTAATTAGAGTCTCACACATAGCATTGCTCTAATTAGGGTTTCACACATAGCATTGCTCTAATTAGGGTTTCACACATAGCATTGCTCTAATTAGGGTCAAGGCTCATTGATTAGGGTTTCATGATCTCATTATTATGGATCAACCATTATCACATAGTTTACTCATAATGAGAGAATTAGGGCTTAATTATATAAGCATTCATCTCTCTCATTCTCTCTCTCATCCTCTTTAGGGTGTTAACTACTCCAAGATTAATCTAGGTTAACTCTTCACTTGAGTACACATAGCTAGGGTTAACCTTCACAATCATCATGGGTCTACATCTTTATTAATCACATAGCTGATCGACCTTTGATCATATTAGATGTCCAAATGGTCTAATCAATTAAACCATCAATTATATAAAGAATTCAAAAGGATTGACCAATTAAACTTTCAATCCCACAAAGTGATCAATTGGGTTAACCATTGAAATCTTCAAATGCATTAAGTATCTAAATAGGTTCACCATATTGGACCTTCAATTACATGAGATATTCAAATAGATTAACCATGTTGATCTTCACAAAGTTAATTACTTAGACCCTCAATGATCTTGGTTCTCATACATCAATTGGTTGAAAACCATTTGAACAAGTTATACTTGAAACCAATTGGACAAGGTAGGTATTGAAAACCGTTTGCACTTTGGGTCTCCAAATGGTTTGAGATCGTTTGATCCCAAATGGTCTTGAGACTGTTTGGTCCAAACCTCCTCAAAACCGCATGGACCAAAAAGGTACTTCAACACTCAATCGATTCAATGTTACAATCCATGGACCAATTATAAATTGAATCACTAAAGCATTCATCAATTGGACCACTGAATCACCATTCAATTAGACCTTCAATTTAGGGTTTTGAACCCAATTTAACTAGGTTTGATAATCAAGAAACCATCACTTAGGGTTTGAAATCGAGGATCCATCAATGGTTGACATTGTGGAATCAAATCGGTTGGAATCAATGAATTATCATCATCACATGATATGACCTGACCTCAAATGGTCTTGGATGACCACCAAACGGTCTTGAGACCGTTTTCCCATTCCATCATCAAAAACCATGACATCCAACTAGGGTTTTGGACCATTGGATTGATTATCAAATCAGCACTTAGTTGCAATTCAATTTGGTATCTTTGGATCATCAAATACCCAACCATGCTCAACCCTAGACCTCCAAACGGTCTTGGGTGACCCTCAAATGGTCTTGAGACCGTTTGGGTGATCCCCAAACGGTTTTGAAACTGTTTGGGTCAATCAACCCAAACCATCATCTCAATCAATTGGAAATTCAGCACTTAATCGGTTAGGGTTTGCAATTAAGTAATCATTCACAATTGAAACCTTCAAGATCAAACCAATTGAAACCATTGGATCAAAATCCAAGCACCACAGCATATATCTTCAAATGGTCAACCATCTCAAACGGTCAACCATCCCAAACGGTTTGGGACCCAAACCACCAAACAGTTTGCAAACTGTTTGGTCTCAACATTGAAGCTGTTTGCTCTAGATATTTGGGGAGGTGTGTGGTTATGATGATGTCATAATCATCAAGCTCCAAACTCACAAAATCTACTGTGATTTCTATGGAGGTTGCATCAATCAACCAAACTAAATTTTGGAAATGTAGAAATGATCACCAATTGATAAAGAATTGATTGCAATAATAAAATTAAGGGTTCAAGTTATAAAACCCACCTCCAATTGAGCTCCAAAGCTCCAAGCTCACAGAAACAATGGTGGATGAAGCTCTTGCAACTCCCCTAAGCTCGTCCTCAAGCTTTTGTTTGAAAAGTTTGGCTAGGGTTGAAGAGGAGATCGAAATAAGAAGAAATCAATGATTTATTTTTGATTTCCACCATGGAATCAAGGACAACAAAGGTCAAGGGCTTACCAACAGGTTGGGGGTCGTCCTCCTGATCCTCCACAGCTCCTTGGTCATTTTCCAAGCAAGGGGAAAGAAAGAAATCCGAAAAAGCATTTGTTTTGGCTTAGAAAGGGTACTTTTATAAGAAAATTGATGAGAGAGAAAATCTTCTTATAAAAGTCTATTAATTCCAAAATTATTGCCACCACTTCCCCCTTGGTTTCTTGCATGCAAGGGCATCTCTATTCCCACCGAGATCTCTTCCATTATCCATGAATTAAGGGAAAAGAAATTAAGCACCTTAACCTTTATAATAAGAATATCCGTTTTTGAGTGGAAATTCTTTTTCTTATAATAATGGTGAGTGGGATTTTACCTCCTTAGGATATGCTCGTGCCTTTGCAAGGCTTTAAGCTCATCCACACACATCTGATTCCAACCATTTTAATTTTGGTTGAAGCCCCTTTAATTAATACATTCATTTTTGCCCTAAATTAAATTAGGGTTTCACTTAGGATTAAATCTTGATTATTTTAATATCAAGATTCTCTCTCCTCCAACTTAATTCAAATGAGGCACCCCTCTCATTTTATTTGCTCTACAAGATGCCAAGAAATATTAGGGACCTTGTTGAAGTAGTAATTTTCATATTGAACCATAGGTTTTGGGTAAATTGCACATTACACCAAAATTAGGTTCTAATGCACAAGGATTGCTTTACAAGCTTAATCTTGGTGCCCAAGCTTGTGAAAACCATACCACTATATATTCATTCTTATGATGTCTCAACATCAGAGGAACATCTTATCATGCAACATTTACAATTTAACCCCTCAATCTTGGGTAATTTGCACTTTAGTCCAAAATAAGCAAACATTGCTTCACCATTGTTCAAAACAGGACCAAAATTAAAACATAAGTTTCTCATGAGCCATAATTACTTTTTCCGAGATAAGATTAAGCACCTACACAACCTTATTAGGCAAAACATCTAGAATTAACACATAACCCAAGTCAGGGATGTTACATCTACTGTGAGAACTAAACTGTAATTCATCTCACAAAAGGTCATACTTTTAATGAAAAAATGAAACACCTAGACATTTGGTATTAGTTCATATAGAACTAGGATACAATGTAGTGGAGAAGATATATATCAAAATATATAATACTAATATGGTGATGAAGTCATTATCGGTTTATCAGTTCAAGCATAACAATGGCAATGGTGTAAAGAAATAATCATACCCACAAATGAATGCACCACTTTTTCAACCGTATAATCAAACTGATTGGTTATGGTGCAAATGTGATTTCTACTTTGGAAATCCACCAGTGTCATACAAATATAGTTTCATTAAAAAAAACACAGTTAAAAGATCACACCACAAAATCACTAGTTCGCTAAAGTGTTTGTATACATTTAGAGTACTATAACATGTACAATTTGATATGTTAGGCTGATATTAATGCATATCATTGTTGATTTCCTACTTGGACCAGTGTATAATATTAGTTATATATTTATTTCTTAGTGCAAAAATGTAATTTTTGTTCAAGTCACAACTTTTTATGGTGTGGCGTGGTGCGGTCAAACCACAGTTTTCATGATGCTGATACAAATTTCAAATTTGGATATTGTGGTAGATAAAATGTGGTTATTGTGCATAATTTTATGCTTTGATCCGGTTACAATGACTACACTGTTTGAACACCATTGATATCCTTAGAATCAAACGTTTTCTAGAAAGCCCATCGTCTAGATCTTCAACTTCACTTCGAATATAACTCACCTACGTCTTTTTTAGTTTCACGAACGTAGGGATCAAGTATTACCATCTGAAATATACTATAGGTGCCAAAGAGTAACGGCCACAATTTTATGGGTACTGATTATCCAACAGTACAACAGTCTCGTTCCTACACATCTAAGATACAATAACGGTAAAATAAATCTTTGTATCTGTTCGTTTACATTTCAATAGGAAATATATTTTTGTGAAACAGACCTCGGAGTAAACCCAAGCTTTTCACATTTTGAGGCACTAAGCCCAAGCTTCTCAAAATGCAGTCCGCCATCAGTGAACTTTTCTTTTGTCCACGAGCATAACGAGATGATACATTAAATCATGGATAAACTTCTCGCAACAAAGGTTTATTATATTAGACAAAACACTGATGGATAACCGAATTAATTGAGGACGTAATTAAGTTCTTCACATGGGTGGTGGTGGTGTTGTAACATTTGAGTCTTCTGAGCGCGCATCAGCGGACGGTCGGTTGGCAGTATCAAACCGCCTCACGTCTTCAATCATCTTAACGACCTCTGAAATCTTAGGCCTCTGCTCTGGCATCTTCATAACGCATGTCAGTGCAATCTGGAGCATCTCCACCATTTCCTCCTCAATGTTTGGATATCTCATCAGTGCCACATCAAATACTTCTGCTGTCCATTCTTCACGGACCACAGACTGCACCCACCTAACCAAATGTACATATTCATCGCCTCCCCCAATAAGCTGAACAGGAGATTTACCTGTGAGAAGTTCAAGCAATACCACCCCAAAGCTGTAGACATCCGACATTTGGCTGGCCTTGCGAGAGTCCGTCACCTCAGGAGCTCGGTACCCTGCAGTGCGGGACACTGGAGAGACTATTGGGTTCATCAGTGACACCATTCCCATATCAGATAAACAACCATATTGGTGTTGGTTGAGGAAAATGTTTGTTGATTTGATGTTTCCATGAACCAGCTTTCCACCATTTACAGTGTGAATATGTTCAATGCCCCTGGCAGCTCCAAGTGCAATTTTGAGTCTGGTTATCCAATCCAAGGGGATTCTCTCCTCCTTTTCCCCTGTATATTAGAGAGAAGTTTCAAAAGGCAACATTTTGACAAGCAATTCTTCAAAATCCTGAAGTTTCAAAAGGCAACATTTTGACAAGCAATTCTTCAAAATTCTTTATGCTTATCTGAGCACAAGCAGTTCTTCAAAACCCTTTCAAAATTCTTTATATGAGTTCAAAATCAAATTCAAAAGAGCTGAAAACAGATCAAAAGAAAAACTTCAATATTCTTGAATTGGCAAAAAAAAAACATGAAACGCCGATGACAGTTATAGGGGATCTTGCATCAGGTCTTCCCTTATGCTACATGTGGGAGCAGAGGTAGGACACAAACCCTATGACGCTGATTTGCCAACCTAACACCACGGAAGCGAACTTGTACTAATAGCAAGAAATCTTGAAAGAGAGAAAAATAACAACATTAGATCTATGGATCTCCTGCAAAACATTGGATGCTACATACACCTATAGAATAGATTTAAAGCATTGCAGAGAATAATTCTTTTGGTTGTTCCTCATTGGACAATGAGCATAGTAAAATCAAGATCTGAAACTCGTCTACAATCAACATGAAACAAGATATATATATATATATATATATATATATATGTGTGTGTGTGTGTGTGTGTGTGTGTATATATATATATGTGTGTGTGTGTGTGTGTATATATATATATATATATATATATATATATATATATATATATATATCCAGCACATAGTATTGAAATGGTGTAAAGTCCAGAATAGAACATTCAAATGATTGGTCTAGCAAGGTGGATCAGGATACTGCAAAGAAAAAAATGGAATAGATATGAGTTTCCTAAGAAAGTCGCGGTTTATTTAGGGGCTTCTCAATAACGTTCTTAGCACTTTAGGTCCCTTTATTTGGTGACTGTTTACAGTGATTCATATGCCACATTCTGACTTCCACCACTATCTTTGCTGCCAGTCCATACCAACACTTGTGATGTTTGCCGTCTGATGTTCCCATGCTCAATAACCAACCCATTCAGACCCACTGCAATGTGGCAATCACATCAGGAATAGGAATTCAAACCCCTAAATCCTACTAAAATTCGTGTTACGTGTTAGATCCTTATAACAGTCCTAACATTCTCCTTTTTTATTAGTATTTCAATCCAAAGCAAAGAAATCCAAAAAAAAAAGGTATCACCTTTATTTATGTCGTGGTTCCTATTGCCTTCTTGAGCACTTTAAGCAGATTCCACTTTCCACACGCATTGTGGCTCCACCTCCTTCACACAACCTCTAAAGCATGATCTTAAACATCCTCACTCAGATCAGTAGATGAAGAGAAATATCCTCACATGATGGCTTCACACTCTAAGCAGATTCCACATTCCACATGCATTGTGGCTCCATCTCTTTCACACACATCCTCTAAGCATGATCTTGAACATCCTCTCTGAGATCAGTAGATGAAGAGCAATATCCTCACATGATGTCTTGACAAAGCTCCACCTATCTCCACCCTCCCCACCCACCCTACATTATTACACATTCTTGACAAGCTTACTCCATCTAACAACAAGAACAGTACTCCCCTCACCATGAGCATTCCACCTTCATCAGTCAATCAATAAGCATTCTCCTCTAGGGTACCCACTGAGATCATAATCCTCTTTATTTCTGTGGTGTGTACCTCGCTCCAGTGAGTTTCTGGATCTCTTTATCATTCATATGAGATGTGTGCTTTTTTGATGGGACTACACCTAGGTGCACCCAGATGTTCTCTATATTCCCAATGTGTTGAGCCCACATGGTCTAGTAACACAGTGAAACATCTTGGAAAGCAACTATATCTCCACTGTATAGTGCCATCTTTCTTGACGTGCTGAAGTACTTGATTGCAACAAACAGGATAAGCTGCCCCAGACTTCATCATCCAAAATGACTTGCAGATTTTACAAAGAAGTGTTATCAAAACATCTTCACCCTCACTGAAGTTTGCAGGCATGGCTTTAATTTTTTTTTCAAAAATTTCAGTTTCGGCGCTAAGCAACATGCGAAACTCTGGTATGTCACTAGGCTGGGGTTTCTAGAAATGTCACCCATTCTGATGGCATTTTGGACAGTTTAGCGTACAAATGTCAGCATGCCAGCCGACAGGTAGAAATTTCATTGCAAGAGCCAACATAGGGTTGACAGAGCAGTCTGGTTAGCATGGATGTGGTTAATGTGTGTAAAATCCATTTCTTTTTCTATTCCAAGTTATAAATCATAAAATTCTAAATCATCCTCACTTATTTGATCTTATTTATAAGCAAAACGGATTCCCCCCATTCCTGCCAAGTTCAGTAATGAAATTAGTTCTTTTAGTAATAATTGAAAACCAATCATGTTGGGTACGATAATACCTAAATCTACCTAGATCTATACCTAATGAGCTCATGTATGACCAAAATGGATTCCCCTTCCCCCTCCGGTCCTCCCCCAACATTTTTTTATCGAGTTTCAGTAATTTAACAAACTTTTTCAGATTTCCTATTTGTTAATTCATTTTAGCCATGTTCTGTGTGTATATTAAGTTATTAAAACTAATCTACTTAAATATATACACAATTCACTCATTTAGCCCTTTCTTCTTATCTTTGGTATATCAAATAACTTTCTGTTTATAAAATCATCATTCTTGATCATCGTAGTGAATATCCATTACCTACAGGCTAAAAACTACAACTTGCTTAATCTTCCAGGCAAGTAACAACTTAAATTATTAGCAATATTGATTGTAGATCCTTAATAATAACATTCGCAGAAAAATAAGTTCAATTTTCCTTTTGTTTAATAAAATTTCTACAATTTCAATAGTAGTTAATCGGTATCAATCAATAAATCAGGATTTCTCTTAATTTTGTCAAAAATTTTATAATTTCTATTTCGTTGAGTCAATACCAACACGTCAAGCCTTGGTTGGCAAATGTGTGGTCATGCCATTCCCCTTTTTCATCTATGTTATACAGTTTCCTAATATTGGGTTTATATTGTCCCACATCAAACGAAAAGCAAATGAAATTCCCTTTTGCTAGCTTGAATGTCTATGTAAGACTGGCATCTCCTATGCGTTGACCATTGCTAATTTTTCGTTCTAGAATCTATGGCAGCCACCTTGAACATGATCTTCATTAAAATCTTTATTGACAATCGATAATGACATTCATGTTCTGGTGACCTCAAGAATTTAATGAACTAAATTAAAGTAGATCCTTAATAATAACATTCGCAAAAAAATAAGTTCAATTTTCCTTTTGTTTAATAAAATTTCTACAATTTCAATAGTAGTTAATTGGTATCAATCAATAAATCAAGATTTCTCTTAAATTTGTTAAAAATTTCATAATTTCTATTTTGTTGTGTCAATACCAACACGTCAAGCCTTGGTTGGCAAATGTGGGGTCATGCCATTCCCCTTTTTCATCTATGTTATACAGTTTCCTAATATTGGGTTTATATTGTCCCACATCAAACGAAAAGCAAATGAAATTCCCTTTTGCTAGCTTGAATGTCTATGTAAGACTGGCATCTCCTATGCGTTGACAATTGCTAATTTTTCGTTCTAGAATCTATGGCAGCCACCTTGAACATGATCTTCATTAAAATCTTTATTGACAATCGATAATGACATTCATGTTCTGGTGACCTCAAGAATTTAATGAACTAAACTAAAGTGCTTGTTCAAGAATTTAAGAGTTTGAATTAAATAATTTTATGATGATGATTTCAAGATTTAATATTGAACTTAATTTGAAAGCGCTTTGGATATCTTAGTCATTTAATTATGTTTTCTTATGTTTTGCAGTCAATTGAGTTAGGGACTTTCTTGAGACTATATTGTGTTAAGTTCATTATTTAACTGTTGACGTCAACGGCCACCAGAGAGGGAGGATCCCTGCTGCGGCAGCTGCTCCTAATCCCCAACCCTCTAGGGCAATGGAAGTGAGCAGCGGGTCAAGAGAGTCGGGGGGTGGGGGATAGGGTCGGGGTGTGCGTGAGCGTGAGGGAGAGCGGCTCGTGATTATTAGTTTCTATTGGGCTGGTTCCTTCCAGTGGGTCGTGTCCAGGACGTTTCCAAAGCAGTTAAACTGTGTCCATGCCCTTAAAAAAGCCCCAAACGAACCGAACACGGCTTGGCCGTGTCCAATACGTTTTGAGCCGTGTCCGGGCCGTGTACGTGTCCAAAAGCGTCTGACACGGCCACGGGACCTGTAGAAGTGGCCATGCTTCATAGCCAGAGAACCATGAAGCCGATGTGCCCCGCTATTGCAGATGAAGAGATAATACGACCGCTTGGCTTGTGTCCAACGACATTGGCAAAACATTAATCATTTGTACGCCTCTACATCGATGAGTTAGTCATAGGGCATCCACTTTTGACATTTAAGGACAAACCACAACAGTTGGCCTCCCTAATTTCTTCTTGTATCCATGGTTGTCAAGGCGCCTAGGCGGTGGGTTTAATCTAAGGGGCGCCTAGCCCGCCTAGGCGGGCGCCTAGGCTTTTCTGGGCGTTTTGTTTTTACTTTTTTTTTCAGTTACATATTTAAATGTTCATACACATGATACTATATGTGATAATGTATTATTTATTCATTAAATGTTATTGTAAGTCTAATTTGAATTGATAACTATAGGAGAATCAGGGACAACAGAATTAACATGAAGAAAATGAAACAACGGTAAGAGGAAGACAAGTACGAATTGGTGAGAGAAAATGGGATAAAAAGAGCATGCAAATGGTAGAAGTTCTGTAGGAAGAAGTCAGAATAAGACGAACCAAGGGCAGTAAAAGGAGATTGAAAGAGGAAAAATCAACAAAACAAAATAAAAAACAGCAGTAGCAGGTGCTGAATTAGAAAATATAGAGGAAGGAATAGGTCAGTGAAAATAAATGGAAACATGCAAACAACAGTGGCTAAGAGAGGAGATTTAGGAGGAAGAAATCAGAAAAAGAAAATTAGATATGTAAATAGTAGTAGTAGATTTCGTAGCAGGATGTATAGGACAGATTTGAAAAAGAAAATATGCACATGCTTGCATAGTAGTAGGAGGGAATATAGGATGAATAACTCAGAAAAAACATAGCTGCAGGACTCAGGAATAAGATGCAGGAGAATGGATAAAAAAAGAAAAGAGAAAGAAGCAAGAACAATAAACATATGAAAAAGTAGAAAAAACTTAACAAACAACGCTATGAGGACATACCAATTTGGCCCAAATCAATCCTCATTTCCCCAATCAGACCTGATTTTCCTCAGACCAGACCTAATTTGCCAAAATTTGACCTGATTTACTCTAAATCAGACCTATATCAACCATGCAATGACTGAAGGTGATCTAATTTGACCAAATCTAGACTCGATTCATGCTAGTTTAGCCTTTAAATTGCATAATTTGGGCCTAAAACGCCTTAGACGCCCACTTAATGCATTTAATAGGCTGGGCGCCTAGTTTGAGGCGCCTGGCCTAACGCCTAGGGCGCCTAGGCACGCCTAGGCGGGCGCCTTGATAACTAAGCTTGTATCATCTTCTTACAGGAAAGTTTATGTAAGCACTTATATGTCATTGCATAGGAATATCATGGAGCTCATTTAGGTGTGATTCACCCCCAATCGGGTAGATTGATGATCATGACATGCATATGTACAAAAAGATAATAATCCTTGTAATAGGTCAATGTCTATCAACCCTAATCTAAAACAATAACAATACTAACATTTCTATAAGTGGACCTCAATCCTTCATTTTAATCACAACATTACATATGCCAAATTAATGATTGAATACATGAAAATATTTTTCCAATGATTATAGTTGGTTTATATTCAAAGGCATTATTTGATTATTGGATCATGAGGATTTCTCCTATAACCTTCAAGGTTTACTCAATTTCAATCATACTCAGATCAGTGACCAAGGTAGGAAGTATCACCCACTTGGAGACGAGATCTCAAATTAGTTTCTTTTGATCTGACATATTTGGATTTTGAATTATGATTATCTCATTTTTACAAGTAATGTAATTGGAAGTCTTTAGTGACATATACACAGTAGAATCCCTCATGCAGATGGGATCTAGGATAGGAACCTTTTATCTTAGTCATCAATGATAACAATGACTAGTTACTATTGTTTATGTCGATGACGAGTCTTGGTTTGAACCTTAAATCTTAATATTTAATGTTGATTGTGAATGCTAATAAAAAGTTGTTGAGATGTTATGTCGGGACCGTAAACATTGATGAGTGGGTATTTTAAATCCAAGTAAGATTAGTCATATGATCTAGACTATTTGTGATAGTGATAAAAGATGTGTGGAAGCATAGACTAAGATATCAAGACGAGGTCCACAATGTAAATTGTTGAGAGTTATTTAGTTATTGGTCTTATTATCTAGTTAGTACATGGGACTAAGTGTTTTTACCCATTAGGGTTTTGTCTTAGTCTGTACTTTGTATGCTTTCCCCTTCTCCTATATATAGGAGAGAGAGTTCTCTTATCAAATATATCGATTAGTTGTTCTTTACTTTCTAAAATGAATGATATGCAGATTGTCACAAATTCTAGATCCATGATTTGGGTAGCATATGGATCTATACAGGTTAAGATCCAAAATGTGGGCATCTAAATTCATATTATCAGTAAACATCAAGTTGAGATGCATGATATGGATAGCATATGGATCAATATCGACTTTTTACATGTGATGTGGATATGATGGAGCTTCCACTTACGTGGAGTTTACGTGAAGTTGCGTGCACCACTAAAAATCCTAAAGATGATAAGTCTTTAGGTTTTGCATTGCTTATACTAGATAGAGAACTCCACCCACGTATGCTAAGATACGTGGAAGTCTTATCGTAGTATAGTTAAGGGTCGAATCCACAGGACAACGGTCTTGTTGGGAGCAACAAGATAGAAAACGTTGTAATTTCACTTAATCTCTTAATAGTAGGCACTTAGATCGAAAGGTTGGTTTTGTTGTTTTTAAACTAAGAACATGTAAAGTAAAGCAAGCAAGTAAACTTAAAGAAGTTAAACAATGATAAGTAGTCACTAGGGTGTGATCCGTTTTTCACCGCCACTACACATGGATCAAGACATGCAGAATAAAACATAACCTGCAACAAGAGTTTAGTCAGTTAGTATCTTTGTAGACTTAGTTTCCTTTCGGAGAACTAACTACAAGAAGTGTGGGAATGATGCAACGCCAGCCATCCCCGAACGAATGGTCAACTGGTTTGCATCATTCTCTTCTCAAAGTGTGTTCCTCGACTTACCAAGGTTGTACTTTTATACGTCAACTGATTCCATTTCATAGTATGAAAATACAACATTTGGAAGTGAGTTTACTCCACTTCTCGAAAGCACTCCTAGATACTGAAACAAGCACATGGTGGATACATGTACCAAGAACCAACATACAAACGATTTTCGAATCTAATAGTACAAACGTAGACAATTCATACTAAAAGATAAAAGATAACACAAGTTGGTGATCAAGCAACAAGCATTCATTAAACGTTTGATGTTGAACTGAAAAGATATAAACTCTATATTACAAACTATGGATTACATTTACATGATATGAAAACATGAGTAGCAGGACTACTCCCCGCACCCTAGTGAGAAAGACTACTCGCTCATAACTAGGACAAAGAAAGAGGCAAGAAGAGAGAGAGAGAGCGTCATCCCCACAAAGGAGAGAGGAAAGTCAACCCCTTGGAGAGAGAGAGAGACGATCCACCAGCTTCACAGGTTGCTTGATGACGAGATCCCTCTTCCCACCTTTTTTGGCGGAGAGAGAGAAAGCAGCTTCGAGATGGAGTGTGGGTCTCAGACCGGCAGCCCCTGGGCGGAGGATGGAAGTTGGATTTGCTCTGGAGTGATTGAGGCAGCCTCTGGACGTCTGAAACTTGATAGCTTTTGGAGGACCCTTGGGGTCTTATTTATAGACCTTAAGTGAAGTCCAAACGGTTTGGAGACCGTTTGGACCTCAAGACCGTTTGGACCTCAGGACCGTTTGGACCTCGAGACCGTTTGGATCTCAAGACCGTTTGGCTTCATGCGGTCTCGGGACCGTGTGACTCCATGCGGTCTCAGGACCGATTGGCTTCATGCGGTCTCGGGACCGTGTGACTCCATGCGGTCTCAGGACCGATTGGCTTCATGCGGTCTTGGGACCGTGTGACTCCATGCGGTCCCAGGACCGATTGGCTTCATGCGGTCTTGGGACCGTGTGACTCCATGCGGTCTCGGGACCGATTGGCTTCATGCGGTCTTGGGACCGTGTGACTCCATGCGGTCTCGGGACCGATTGGCTTCATGCGGTCTTGGGACCGTGTGACTCCATGCGGTCTCGGGACCGATTGGCTTCAAGCGGTCTTGGGACCGTGTGACTCCATGCGGTCTTGGGACCGTGTGACTCCATGCGGTCTTGGGACCGTGTGACTCCATGCGGTCTCGGGACCGATTGGCTTCATGTGGTCTTGGGACCGTTTGAGCCCAAGCGGTCTTGAGGCTAGTTGAGTCTTTTATGATTTTTTTTGTGTCTTTTTCTGCAAATATAAAGGGGAAAAGTTAGTCTAATGGTATATTTACAATAAGAGGGAATATTTAGGTATTATGTCTAATTCTAATTAAGAAAGAGTGTGGAAAACTAAAGAAAATACTAAGATAATCATCCCAAAAATGGAGGTTATCAGGATAGCATATGAATGAGTATTTAAATTGCATGATGGTAGTAGCATGAGGATCGTTGTACTCTAAATCAATGGTGTGGGTAGCATATGCATCAAAAGTTAAGAATTAGTGTGAATTGCATGTGGGTCACAAACGTAAAAATCCACAATGTAGCCTGGCCTACAAGACAATGTAAAGTTCAAACCTCAAAAGTGGGCAACATGTAGGTTCATCTAGACTGTGATAGTGGCTATCTATACCAAAGATAGCATGAAGAAATTTACTACTTTGGTATGATTAGAGTTGTACCCCATAATGAGGGAGGGGGTCGTGGGGGTCAAGGGGGCGGCGGCGACGGCGGCCAAGATTGAGGTAGAAGGGAGCGGGGGGAGGAAGGGGAGTCAAGAATCGATCAGGGGATCAGGAATACTACCCCCTTTCACAAGAGGGGAATCTTAGAAGGAGCCGAGCCAACAAGAAGAACCTGGGGCAAGTCAAATGATGGAGTTAGGGTTTCAATCCCTGGAGTAGGGATGGACTTTCAATTCGTTGGGATGAGAGGTACCTCATCCGAGAAGGAGGCTGAATATATGGAGGACATAGACGTTTCAAACTTTGTCGGGACTGAACAGCCGCTTAGTGGACAGAAGACAACAAAATAAAGGAGGGGAAGCGGTGAAACCCGACCAACATCCTGATGCAGAACTCCTAAGGAACCAGAACAACATAGGCGGACATCTCGAGATCAGCACAGAGAACAAAGAAACCTTCTTTTTGGAGACGCTTTACGAAAGCAACCTTGCTATTTCAGACGTCAAACTCAGGCAAATAGATGGACTCCCGGCCCTAGAAATAGAACTGGACGCGAAAGAGGATCTTACACGCCCATGGCAATACACAGTGGTGGCAAGACTGATAGGAACAAATGTTGGGTATATGACTATGAGGGACAGAGTGCGGACGCTATGGAACCTGGTTGATAGGCTCAATATGTATGAGGTTGACATAGGTCTTTATGTTATATAGTTCTCATGCAAACGGGATTTTGATACGGCGTTGACAGGAGGACCATGGAAATTTTTTGGTTGTTGTCTTGCCGTCTGGAAATGGTTTCCTTCTTTTCACCCAACTGTGGAACTCCCTAAATATAAGGTCACCTGGGTTAAAATTATGGATCTTCCGCTCCATCTTTACGTACCTACTATGTTCGAGTATATAGGCCTTGCCCTGGACAGCCTGGTGAAAGTAGATGCACATACTACCGCGAGGACGAGAAGCAAGTTTGCCAGAATTGTTGTGGATGTTGATACTACGAAACCAGTCATTCATAATATCCTAATCAATGACAACATCTACCAAGTGGAATACGAGGCTTTTCCAGAGACATGTGAAGCTTGTGGCAAACTTGGAGACAGCCAAAAACATTGTACGTCGAGGGGGAACGCTAATACTGCTAACGGTAATAAGGAGGGGCCCTCTCAGGCATCACAGGAGAATGAAGGAGGTAGTGGATGGCATACACAGCGGAGGAAAGCTATTGTCCATAAGCCCTATAGCGCTTAAAATAATAAATATACGGAGATCCCACAAGCAAACTTAGAAGATTCTAATAAATTCACTAATCTAGCAGGCATGAATGACCAGGAGGATAACATTGAGCAAACCACTACTGTTGTTGACATGGAGAGCCAGATCTCCAGTTCACAAGCGGGGAACACTAAGGATGGCAAAGAAAGATCCGAGAAAGTTTGGAAAAAGAAGAAAGTCACTACTGCAGACGATAAGAGAGAAGTGTTGAAGGATATCACAGAGATTGTTCCTAAGAAGTCAAATGACACAGAAGAACACACATTCGTGAACCCAGAGGTGGATGAAGTAATTGAAGAAGTGATTAATGTGGAGGACAACGAGGACATTGAAAAGACAAGTAATCAAAAAACTATTACAAAGACTAATTCAACATCAAGGAATGTTGAAGAAAAAACAAAGCCAGACAGCACAAAAGCGAGCAAGACAGAAGGCAAACCTCCGGATGAAGCTATTTAGATGGTCGAAGATGAGGAACTTGAAAACACAGCTGCAAATGTTGCGACTGTTGGTCCTATGCCCCTTGGAAGGAATATCAAAGGCAACACACTGAAATTAAAGAATGTGAGGCCGAAAACTCCATATGAGAAGAGAAGGAAAAGCCCAAGACTCCAGGTAGATCAGGAGGTCAGGGAAGATGATGCTAATGAAGGCAAGGAAAACCAAGAACCTACTGCTGACACCCAACAGTAGCTTGAGGTTCTTATCTTTTTCTCTCCCTTTCCTAGTTATTGAATGTTAGACATCCTTTGTTGAAACACCAAAGGAATCGACAACCGTGATACATGTCGTGTCCTCAGAGATATGATCTCACAGAGAAAGCCTAAAGTGGTGGCAATACTGGAACCCATAATTAGTGGTAATGATGCAACACATACTATACGTAAACTCGGCTTCTCCAACTCTCATCGGGTTGAAGCCAGTGGCTTTGCAGGAGGCATCTGGATCTATTGGAACGTGGATTGCAAACTCAAAGTGATTAATAGCCATAGACAATTCAACACTTGTCTCATCAATAATACTACCTATGCAACTTTCATATACGCTAATCCGCACATCTCAGTGAGGAGACTGCTTTGGAAACACCTGATTAGTATGAGCAGGAAGTATGACAAACCTTGGATAGTGGTTGGTGATTTCAACACCACTATCAGCCCCAATGAGAAACAAGGAGGGAAAAGATATGATTTCAATGGAGCAAATCTCTTGAACAACACTCTGATGGAAGCTGGGCTTTCGGACTTGGGGTTCATGGGCACGAAATTTACATATAAACAGGGGAAGCTCCAAGAAAGGCTAGATCGTGCAGTCACTAATATTGACTTCATCTCGAAGTTTCCACACTTCATAGTTGAACACTTGCCTAAAGTTTGGTCGGATCACTGCCTGATACTCTTTAGATCTACTACCAAAGGTCTTGCTGCCAAAAGGTTCTTGATTAAAAGTTCATGGTCTAAAAATAAGGATTTCCAGTGTATGCTCCAAAATGTTTGGAAATCTGATCTTGACTTAAGGGAGGCGTTAGACATGTTTAAGTCTGACATCTCTAAGTGGGCTTCCAGCCACAACAGCAAACAGGGAAGAGAAAAGGCAAAAATCTTACGGAATCTCAACACTCTTCAAAACAATTTAGCTAATAGATACGATGATATCACTGACAAGATGATTCTAGACATGCAGACAAGGTATACTGATATTTTGAAAACCAAGGATTGGAGACAAAAAAAGTCACATACAACGGCAAACAGATGGCAACCTCAATACCAAATTCTACAATGCCTACGTTAAACAATTAAGAAGGGCCAACAATGTGACCATGTTGAAGAATAACAGTGGGGAATGGATCAATGAGGAGAACGGGATTCATAGCCTTCTGGTTAACCATTTCAAAAATCTCCTATTTGTTGATAGTGCAATGGATACGCATAAAGTCAAACACTATTTCGACAACTTCAGCAAATTGTCAGACCACCAAAGCAGGAAGATTGCCTCATCACCGAACCTGGAAGAGATTCACAAGATCCTTATGTCCCTGAACCCCTATAAAGCTTGTGGCCCTGATGGTATTGATGGCTCGTTCTTACTTGCAAATTGGCAAACTGTCAAACATTTTGTCATGTCTACTATTTCTAAAGCTCTGTCGGGTGAAGTTCTCGAAGATGTCTTCTGTGATGCCAATATAGTCTTCATTCCCAAGATTCCTAGGCCCAATTTATGTGAACACTTCATGCTGATATCCCTCAACAACATCATTCTAAAATTAGCCTTGAAAGTGATCGTTGAAAGGCTAAAAGAGTACATGAATAACTAGATATCCCCGGCACAAAGTGCGTTTGTACCCGATTGTAGAATCATTGATAATATTGTGGTTGTACAGGAGATCATTCATAACATGAGAAGGAAGAATGCTACGAAGACAATGGCCATTAAATTCGACTTATCTAAGGCCTATGACAAAATGACATGGCCTTTTGTAGCAGATACTCTGGAAAAAGTTGGTTTGCCTGCGTCCATTATCAGCTACATCATGAATTTGATCTTTGGCGGGAAAGCGTCCATTATATGGAATGGGAAGTCTGTGGGTAGCTTCAAAGCTAGTAAAGGCTTAAGACAAGGTGATCCTATATCGCCTTATGTCTTTGTTCTTTGCCTGGAAAGGTTGAGCCAACATATTGAAGAGAAGGTGAGAACCAAAGAATGGACACCGGTTAAATTGACGACTAAAGGTCCCTACATATCCCATCTATGCTTTGCGGACGATATGATCCCATTCGCAAAGGTTGACACCAAACAGCTAGACATCATTCAAAAATGCTTCAGGGAGTTTGGAGAGGTTTTGGGGCAAGCTATTTCTATCAAGAAATCTTGCATTCATTTTGCTAGGAGCGTTCCAAGGGGGACTAGAAGAAGCCTATGTCACAGTAGTGGTTTCACTGAAGCTAGCGACCTTGGGAAGTACTTAGGGGTCCCGCTCATCCACAGCAGAGTCAAATATAACACCTATGGAGAGACGATTCAAAAGGTTGCTACAAGTATCAGTGCGTGGTCAGCACGCAGTTTGTCTCTAGCAGGCCGAGTTTGCATGGTGAAGTCTATGTTAAGCGCTATCCCCACCTATACCATGCAAACTGTTGTCCTCCCCCTCAAGGTGTGCGACAGAATTGATAGCAATGTCAGGTCTTTTATATGGGCAGGTAGGCATAAAGCTCATCATGTCTTACTAGTAGCTTGGAATAACAAACAACAAAGGCAATGGCAGCTTGGGCATCAAATCGATGAGGGAATGGAACCTTGCTCTCATCAGCAAACATGCTTGGGAGACAAGCTCTGATAGAACCTCCCAATGGTGCCAAGGAATGATTTCTAAATACAAGAAGTACACGGGCAGCAATGACAACAACATTTCCAGGCTTGGAAGAGCAGTAATGAAATGCAGAGAGTACATAGAGGATAACTCTATGTGGATCCCTATCAGTGGATAGGATATCAACGTATAGAAGGATAAATGGTGGAATGCTAACTACTCCCTGCTTAACCGGACGAAGAAGGCAGTTCCATTTGATTTGGAAGACGTACAAGTCGCAAGCATTGTCAACCTGACAAACGAGTGGGACATTGACTTTCTAAAGGAATGGGTAGTGGATGAAGACATCAATGACATAAAAAATATACCAATTCCTACAATCCAACAGGCCAAGGATACGAGAGTATGGTTGGTTACACACTATGAATGGGTGCTTCTCTACAAAAAGTGCTTATGCAAAACTAAGAACCCAAAGAGAAGTCCACTGCCCGGGAAAGTGGGAGCTAATCTGGAAGATGAAGATGGCGGCTAAAGTCAAGATGTTCATGTGACTGGTCGGACATGAGGCAATCGTGACTAACAGTCACAGGTTCAAGCGACAGATGACAACTGACTGCATGTGTTCTAGGTGTGGAGTCCAGGAAGAAACGACATTGCATGCCTTGAGGGACTACTTTAAAGTCCAAGAAGTCTGGAGAAGAATTTTTCGATCAACAACACTGGAGTACTCTTTTCACTGCGAATAATATTTGGCAATGGCTGGAGGCTAACCTGACCAGAAACCGGGGTCATATAGCCAAGTTTTCTATTGGTTGTTGGAGCATCTAGAACAGTAGGAACACGGAACTCTTCGAGAAGAAAACGATGTCAATCGTCCAGCTCTGCCTAAAGATCATTGAAAGAGCCTGGCCAAAAAATGATACCTCGAACAAGGAGTCTAAGACATGTTGGGAAAAGCCTGAGTATCCTTATTTCAAACTGAACTCAGATGCGGCCTACAAGAACAACCAAGTGTGCATCGTTGTGGTGTGTAGAGACCAGAACGACCACTGGAAAGGTGGTACAGCATAAACTCGTCCGGCTGGAAGTCCCTACGAAGCTAAACTGATGGCAATCAACCTAGCTCTAGAGCTGGCGAGCGACATGAATATACAACATGCGATTGTGGAAACTGACTCATTGATGGCATGTAATGTTGTGTATACGAACCCTGAAGAAAACCTGAAAGTGGCCAGGTGGGTTATGCAAGTCAAGAACAAGATGAGAGACAACTGGTCTATCTCCTACGCCAACAGAGAGAGAGAAATAGTGTTGCTAACACCTTGGCAAAATGCCACCAAAAAACCCGGCATGGTTTCTGTTTCTACATAATACCACCCAAAGATGTTGCAGGAATCATTAGAAGTGAGTCATGTAATGGTAGTAGTACTACCAAGTTTGTTTCTTGCAATAACAATAGTTCATGTAATTCTTTGATTGAGTTAGCTTGCATGAGGGCGAGATGAATAAAAAGCCTCCTGACTTCCCCAGAGTTGTACCTCATAATGAGTGGGTAACATCTAGGAATGATTGGGTTTCATGATGTGGATCATTGATGTCTTTCCAAAAAAACAAATTTATGACATAGTGTCTTGGTTTGCAATCTGTGATATCTTGCTTTTATACTATGTTTTACATTCCATATTTTGGGTATATCATTATGTTTTCTATTCCCATATCCTCGACATTATGAACATCGGTACATTGATCTATACAAGAGTTTGACTCAAGAAGAACGTGGGTGCATTTCGAACACTTGACCAAGACTTTAACGCTCTAGAGAGTCAACTTTAAGAAGTTTAATTAGTGGATTTAAATATTAAGATTGAGACCTATACACTATGGATCATGATAGAGTCGTACAATGACCAAGGTAGTAGGAAAGGGGGTCAAAATAGGCATTTTGTGGTCCTCTAGCACATCCTCAAGGCTGTCAGGAGGATATGGCAAAGGTCGGGGAAGAATGAGCTTATGAGTGTTGTCTTTAACTTCATACTTACTACTCACTCTAAAATTGCTAGATTCTTGGCAATTTTCTAATACACTCGGCTCAAAGGGCTAAACTCACTGTTGGTTTTAGACTTGAGATAGCTCTGGACAAGGCATTGAAAGCAGGCATCCCATCTTTATCATCATATATAAAATGTATACCATATGCACCAAAGCAAGTTTCAAGTGTCAGATAAATCTTAGTCAAGACTATAGGCATCAATATTAGGAACATCAATTAATTCATGTGGGAACTTTTATACTATATTCGGTCACAAGAATGTCGTTGTCAACATTTGACTTGCCATGCTAGAGTCAACTGTGAAGGTTTTCATGTCAACCGCCACATCTATACAATGTGCCATTGTTGCCTGGTTAGATAAAATTAGCTATTACATGTACGTTCTTGTGAGTCGTGATTAGGCATCTTAGCTTACTAGAATCCTCACTCAATTGGCTCTATCATCAGCCTATTTCATTAACATAGTCAAAACTCCTTGTTTAGTGGCAGTCATAGTGAAAGATCTAGGTGTGGAAAAGAACTATTTGGCATATGTAGAAGTGAATTCCAAAGTTGGAACTAAGGCAATAATCCTCACTCAATTGGCTCTAGTCATCAGCCTACTTCATTAACATAGTCAAAATTCCTTATTTAGTGGCAGTCATAGTGAAAGATCTAGGTGTGGAAAAGAATTATTTGGCATATGTAGAAGTGAATTCCAAAGTTGAAACTGAGGCAATAATCTTCTAGATGTTTCTACTCATATTCACTGGATATTCTGAGCGAGAAGTTGTGGCAAAAGAGCCTCTTTTAAAGGGTGGGAAATAGAGACTAACAATTCCAATCTAGATTAAGTGAGCCATTGTTCAAGAAATTGGTCTGACACATCCGCATATGCGGCCACTTATGCATATGTGCCAACCCATCCCATAGTATTGTTAATCGGTCCACTAAGCAGTCATCAGCTGCATGTACAGCCACATAATTGATTAAGCACTCAGCTAAACAATAATTTTAAAACCCTAATATTTAGACACATGTATATACATATAACCACTCAAATACACAAATATATACATAAATGGACAGATATACATTTCAATACATATTTTCATAGTCGTGTGCATACATTCAGACACAGACACATGCATATAGCACGAACACACGGTTACTGGCATATATTTGTATATTTATATTATTTGTACAAATTTTGATATGTTCACATAAATACATACGCATATAATAAACATATATGCACATTTCGCATATAGTCATATAGTTATATGAAGAAAAAAAATGTTTACATAGATTTTTTTTAAAATACATTATTTATAGAAAAATAGTAAACAATTACAATGAAAAAGAAGGCAAACGGGCAAATAACACAATGAAAAATGGCAAACAATTGTGTTATTTATATAGATATCTACAAATAACACAATTCCCATATATATACATATATAAACATATTATACATGTAAATTTTATTGTTTACATATAAAGATGTATATATTTTAAATTTGAAAATTACATATATTTTCATAAGTGCGGTATATCACTTTATATTTATACAAAATTTAATTAAACAAAAATCGTGTATGACCCCTCATGTCACATATCTTCTATGTGGTATCGTCTCCAGTTGTACATTGCATATTGCTTTCAAAACAATGAGCTAAGTTATGTACTTAACTGGACCAATAAATTATCATTCAACTTTCAAGCATTAAGAATACCTTTTGAAGGCATATAAAGCCTATTCAAAGTCATAAGTATTTGCACGTCACCCAACTTAAGTGTTAGTCAATGTGAAACTAAACCGCGAGGTTTACAAAAGCTTTAAAAACATAATCTAGGAGGATAGTGCCTAACAAAACAAAGTAAAAAATGATGCTTGAATGACTATATAATATAAAGTGTGTTCGTCTTACATCATAATAATCTATAGTATCCAAAAATACCAAATGGATGTCCACATAACTGATACTAGACTACATTCCTCCAAGAAATGAGCTCTTCCAGCCTGTTGGAAGTGAGATTTCAACTAATTAAGGATTGAAGCGTGATGTGTCCAGTTTAAGATACATCGATAAGTGAACTATATTCTGTACTACTGTTGATTGTTGTAGAGAGTAGTAACTCCTCAAAATAGAAGATTTAGAAGTTATAGAATGTGTGGCACATGAATCCATAATCCATGTATCAAAGGATGTACCCGTAGCTAAGGAAGATGAAGGTGTGCATCTGATGCTTGAAGATGTGGAGGTGTGAACGCTCCCCATCTCCATGATTTTACAGTATGGTTACGATCTCAATGGAAGAGAGAGTTTCTATATCACTCCTACTTGTTATGGCGGTAGTGTTTGTTGTAGCCAGTGCAACAATACACTTGGTTCTTTCCTTAAATTCTTGATTAAAATTTGGGTGAAGATTGAAACATCTCGTTACTAGATGCCTTTTTTGTGACGATATATACACAGAAGATGACCACAGGTTTTCGTCCTTGCGACAACAACACTTGAAAGAGTCACGTCACTTGTTATTAATGGTAGGTTGTGGATTGGTGTTACGGTGTTGACAAGCGGGTGTCATCCTCCACGAGTTCAAGGATGATGAATTCCAAAGAAAGTGTGATCGGGATGTTGGTCACACACAATTGAAATTCTGAGTTGTGTCATAAGGAATCCGTACATGTAGACTCCTTATTGTGTGTTGCTCAGGTGTAGCAGGTAGGTCTTTTGACGTTTTTTGGACACCCATGGCCACACGTGTAGTCATGGAATTCAAATATGAAGAGATCACAAATGGATTAGATGAATCGGCTCTCAAAACCGATCCATATGGAAGCGAATGTGGCGTGTTCTTCAAAGATTCTATCACGGAGGTCAATGTGAACAGAGCTGACGAGGTAGGCAATGATTTGTTCATCACAAATATACCACTTAGTAAAATCAGGATTGGTGACATCACCCACTTTTTTATCAACTAAAAGGTGTTGTCGAGGGGAGGGGCTAGATGGATCTAAGTGAGAGAGAACATGGTGCCTAAGGAGGTCACAAAGAATAGTTTCCGCCATGGGTGGCAATCTTTAACTATGTGAAGAAAAAACCCTATGCATGATTTGGGAGGAAGTTGGTGTTGGTGTTGGTGTTGTTGGTCTTCATGGTGAGACAATTGTAGAGAGAAGATAGGTAGCAGCTAAAGTGTGGAAAAGTTGGGTTGCGGTTACAGTGTGGAGAAGATGGGTTGCGGCTGGAAGCAATGATCCACTGGGAGAGGGAAGGATAGTCCTAGCCCCAATGCTGCTATTATACCAGGTTAATTGTGTGAATCCATGTGTATATTGATAACATGTCTCCTTTAATAGGAGTATGTGATTACAAGTTGTAAGCATGTAAAAAAATATCCGTCTTAGATGTACATATATAAGGAAAGTGAGAAAATTACATGGAAGGGAACTAGAGAAGTTACAGGAAAGGAAACTAAAGAAGTTGGAAGGAAGTCGAGAAGCTACAAGGAAGAGAAGTGACTAATATTAACACAGCCATTGGAAACTCTGGACTGTGCTCAAGTGTAGCAAGGGTTTTCGTAAATCTGGACTCCGCCCAGGTGTAGCAAGGCTTTGCATATTTTGATCAAATACGGAATCTAACTTCCACACCAATATCCAAAGAGAGGGTCTACTCCTCCTTCCTGATCTCTAATCCAATTTAGTATTAACCACACCAATATCCAAAGAGACGATCTACTCCTCCTTCCTGATCTTCAATCCAATTTAGTATCATCCACATTCGCCCTTCCCATGAATGATAAATGAAATAGCCATGTATGTAGTCTAGCTTCCCACTTGGGTGTATTGCTAGGCGATATCTCCTTCAGACCATTATTAGGCTAGCTCCTGTGGTTCTGATTCTTCTTCCATACTTATTCCTTGGTTGGCATAGCGTGTTGCTCTCATCCAAGTGTGCAAGTTCGACTATTAAAGCAAAAATTTCTCCTTCCATAATTGATTCTATAAACCACAATGGTCTAGTTCCTTCCAATTGACCCAACTTTTTTGAACCTATGGGGTATATCCAAATCCTGGATTTGCACTTTAATGTCAGTTGTTTAGGCATGTGGGCTGGGAGCTATAAAGAAAAATGAAGGGGAAAGATGATGGAAATATGTCCTGTCTTTTTCATCAATGAGATTACACAGCCCACTGGTTTTCCCATGCTCAACCCAACCCCTGAGGAACTCTATTTAGAGAACCCACAGTCCTTTGTATTTCCAATTATCATCCCAACCATGAGTAATTCTGTTTATAGAACCTAAACTCTCCCCCCCCCTCCAGCATGAAAGTTACATCATATACGCCATTTGCGCGCCCCCCCATCGTATAAAATTTCGATCGAAATTGCGAAATTTCGACCGAAATTTCCGATTTTTTTTCAATCGGACATCGAAACGCATGTACGCAGAGAATGGGATGTCATTTCGCAGAAATTTCGCAAAACAATGCAAATTTCACCCAGTTTAATTTCGCAAAATGACACAAAATTTCGATAGAAATTTCGAGATATTTGTTCCTAAGTCTGCTGCTACTACATGTTAGGTATTTTCGCGATTCTCTTTGTATCTTTTTCTTATAGAGGCCATTTTCTTTGATTCTAAGGTATGTTTCCCCTATCCCTAGCCCATGTATACCTCTTTCTATGTTTACACTCTTCTAAAAGATGTGAAGAGATACTATGAAAAATAACAAAGTTCTAAGTGTTGTTGCTACATGTTAGGTATTTTGGCGATTCTCTTTCGAAAATCACATGAACTACAAACAAACTTGAGGATCTATGAAATAATAGTATTAAGTCTGCAATTCTACAATAAATTTGTTATTATTACACATATTTATACATAAAATGACTTAAAAATAATGCATTTTCTTTGATCTATGTATACATGACCCATGTAACCTGACTAAATTTTAACACTAGACTTATATAAGTTGTAACATGTAAGTTTGTAACTTGCAACTGTAAGTTTTAAGGTCTAAGTGGTAAATTGTGGGTTTCTAAGCTGTTTACAGTCTAACGGACTTGACAATTCTGTTCATTTGTGCACTCACTCATCAAGACATGGATCCCACCCTAACCTCTAAACATATAGATTTATTATATAATCTAGTGTGTTTATGTCTAGACTTTGTGTTTGCAGAATTTCAAAGCTTAATTCCTTCATTTTGCCATCAAAATTGCCATCGAAATTCTGTTGAAATTGTTCAGCTTCCTTCACATAGAAATGTGGAAGACCCCCCCCCCATATCCAATATGAAATATTATTGCATATTTGAGTAGATCTTGGCGTTTAGATCATCCTGGTAAATTTTCATGATTTAATTCGCTTATTTGGTCGTCAAAATCGTTAGGGTTGTAAATATCAAAATTTAGTGCGAAATTTCAAAAAATTTCTGTTTCTGGGCCATCAGACACGACATCGAAATCGGACATTTAATTCTATGCGCCCCCCCCCCCCAACACACACAGAGAGACTTCAGATTCATTTTAGATGTAAAATCACACCTGTTCCACACAATTGGATCTCAGTTAAACCAGACTAAACTTTCAGCATGTCTCCTTTAATAGGAGTATGTGATTATATGTTGTAAGCATGTAAAAAGATATCCATCTTAGATTTACATATATAAGGAAAGTGAGAAAATTACATGGAAGGGAACTAGAGAAGTTACATGAAAGGAAACTAAAGAAGTTGGAAGGAAGTTGAGAATCTACAAGGAAGAGAAGTGACTAATATTAACACAGCCATTGGAAATTCTGGATTGTGCTCAAGTGTAGCAAGGGTTTTTCGTAAATCTGGACTCCGCCCAGGTGTAGCAAGGCTTTTGCATATTTTGATCAATTATGGAATCTAACTTCCACACCAATATTCAAAGAGAGGGTCTACTCCTCCTGCTTGATCTTTAATTCAATTTAGTATCATCCACACCAATATCTAAAGAGAGGATCTACTACTCCTTCCTGATATTCAATCCAATTTAGTATCATCCACATTCGGCCTTCCCGTTGAATGATAAATAGAAATAGCCATGTATGTAGTCTAGCTTCCCTCTTGGGTGTACTGCTAGGTGATATCTGCTTCAGACCATTATTGGGATAGCTCTTGTGGTTCTGGTTCTTCTTCCGTACTTATTCCTTGGTTGGCATAGCGTGTTGCTCTCGTCTTCTATTGTGCAAGTCCGACTACTAAAGCAGAAATTTCTCCTTTCATATTTGATTTTGTAAGCCACACTTGTCTAGTTCCTTCCAGTTGACTAACTTTTATGAATCTATGGGGTATTATCGAAATCCTGTACTTGCACTCATAGAATTAAATGTCCGATTTCGATGTCGTGTCTGATGGCCCTGAAACGGAAATTTTTTGAAATTTCGCACGAAATTTCGATATTTACGGCCCTAACGATTTCGACAACCAAATAAGCGAATTAAATTATGAAAATTTACCAGGACGATCTAAACACCAAGATCTACTCAAATATGCAATAATATTTCATATTGGATATGTGGGGTGGGGGGTCTCCCACATTTATAAGTGAAGGAAGCTGAACAATTTCGACAGAATTTCGATGGCAATTTCGATGACAAAATGAAGGAATTAGATTATGAAATTTGCATACACAATGTTTAGACAAAGATACACTAGACTATATATTAAAGTTATATGTTTAGAGGTTAGGGTGGGATCCATGTCTTAATGAGTGAGTTCACAAATGAACAGAATTGTCAAGTCTGTTAGACTGTAAACAGCTTATAAACCCACAATTTATCACTTAGACCTTAAAACTTACAGTTGCAAGTTACAAACTTACATGTTACAACTTATATAAGTCTAGTGTTCAAATTTAGTTAGGTTACATGGGTCATGTATACATAGATCAAAGAAAATGCATTATTTTTAAGTCATTTTATGTATACATATGTGTAATAATAACAAATTTATTGTAGAATTGCAGACTTAATACTATTATTTCATAGATCCACAAGTTTGTTTGTAGTTCATGTGATTTTCGAAAGAGAATCGCCAAAATACCTAACATGTAGTAGGTAGTAGCAGCACTTAGAACTTTGTTATTTTTCATAGTATCTCTTCACATCTTTTAGAAGAGTGTAAACATAGAAAGAGGTATACATGGGCTAGGGATAGGGGAAACGTACCTTAGAATCAAAGAAAAAAGCCTCTATAAGCAAAAGATACAAAGAGAATCGCCAAAATACCTAACATGTAGTGGCAGCAATCTTAGGAACAAATATTTCGAAATTTCTATCGAAATTTTCTGCCATTTTGCGAAATTATGTCCCAAACTGGGCGAAATTTGCACTGTTTTGCGAAATTTCGCACCTAAGTGCGAAATTTTAGCGAAATTTCTGCGAAATGACGTCCCATTCTCTGCGTACATGCGTTTCGATGTCCGATTGGAAAAAAATCGGAAATTTCGATCGAAATTTCGCAATTTCGATCGAAATTTTGTACGATGCTTGCACTTTAATACCACTTGTTTAGGAATGTGGCCTGAGAGCAATAAAGAAAAATGAAGGGGAAAGATGATGGAAACATATCATGTCTTTTTCATCAATGAAACTACACTGTCCACTGGTTTTCTCATGCTTAACCAACCCTTGAGGAACTCTATTTAGAGAACCCAGAGATCTTTGTATTTCCCATTCTCATCCCAACCAGGAGTAACTTTGTTTATAGAACCTAAACTCTCCCTCTCTAGTATGAAAATTACATCATATATGACATTTGCACCCCGCCCTGTGCGAGTAAACAAAATAGTTTTGTATTTCTATCTTGTTCATTCACATTGTACATGCTTATATAGCAGTTTACAGAAGTATACGTTACAGTGTGATAAATGAAACTGTAGATCCGAGAACTGTGGATCTAGGAGTAACTGCGTCTACAATCGGAAATCACGCAGACAGTTATCTGATGGACTCAGTCTCCGGTGTGATAGCTGTGAGTGGTTGCGAAGAGTCCGCTGGACTTGGTGCGGCATGTGTAGATAATTCTGGGTTAACACTCCCCCGCAAGTGAGGCGTATCTCTGCTGGATAGCCGGAACTTGTTGCACAAAAAGTGAAATCTCATTGGCGGCAATGCTTTGGTAAGAATGTCTGCAACCTGTTCCTTAGTTGAAATATATTTCACCTGCAAAGACTTCGCTGCAACTTGTTCACGCACAAAGTGGAAGTCGATTTCCACGTGTTTGGTGCGCACATGAAAGATTGGATTTGCAGTCAAATAAGTAGCACCAAGGTTATCACACCATAGTATTGGGGGTTGTGGTAGATGAAAACCCAACTCCTGTAGCAAGGAGCGGAGCCAAATTAATTCTGCTGTTGTATTTGCTAACGCCTTGTATTCTGATTCCGTAGATGACCTAGAAACTGTTCTTTGTTTTCGTGATGACCATGACACCAAATTACCACCAAGAAATATTGCATAGCCACCAGTAGAACGTCGGTCTATAGCACAGCCGGCCCAATCAGCATCGGAGAAGGCATGAAGTAGAAGCGGTGGAATTGTTGGAGACCGGGTGATTGAAAGGGAGAGATGCATGGTGTGCTTTAAAAAGCGAAGAATTCTTTTGACAGCTTGCCAATGTTCGTTGCTGGGTTTACTCATGAATTGACAGACACGGTTAACGGAAAAGGCAATATCAGGTCGAGTGAGAGTTACATATTGTAAAGCACCGACAACCTGACGATAAAGGGAAGGATCATGGAAAGAGCCTTGGGTGGACTTGGTGAGGTCAGTAGAAGGGGAGAGTGGTGTGGAAATTGGCTTGGCTCCATCCATTTTTGTACGAATGAGAAGGTTAGTGATATATTGACGTTGAGAAAGCAATAAACCTTGAGGTGTAGAAAGGATTTCCAAACCAAGAAAATAATGAATTGGACCAAGATCCTTAACAGAGAAAGACGTTTTAAGATAATTGAGAACATTGGAAAGAAAGGTTGATGAGCTCCCTGTTAGGAGAATGTCATCAACGTAGACAAGTGCATAAACATGAATTGTGCCCTTATGATATATGAAAAGTGATGCATCCGTTTTGGATCCAAAGAAACCAAAGGCTACCAATGCATCATGCAATTTGCGAAACCATGCCCTAGGCCATTGTTTAAGACCATAAATTGATTTGTGGAGACGGCAAACATGAGTAGGATAAGTGGGGTCAATAAAGCCAGGTGGTTGAGACATATAAACTTCCTCTTGCAAATCCCCATGGAGAAAGGCATTTCGAATATCGAGTTGACGGAGTGGCCAGTTATTAGTAACCGCTAAGGACAAGATAACACGAATGGTTGTGGGTTTTACTACTGGACTAAATGTTTCTGTGTAATCAATGCCCTCTTGTTGGTGAAAACCCTTGGTAACAAGGCGTGCTTTATGACGTTCGAAAGTGCCATCAGCATGAAATTTGTTCCGAAAAACCCATTTACAACCAACGACATTCATTGTAGGAGTAGATGGAACAAGAGACCATGTGCCATTAGATATGAGGGCATTAATTTTATCGGACATAGCTTGACGCCAAGAGGGGTGTTTGTTGGCTTGAGTGAAACAAGTTGGCTCGATAGGGACAGAGGACGAGGAAAATGGCAAGGGGTGTCGTGTTGTAAGCAAAGTTTTGGACTGACGAAGGCCGGCAAGCTGACGGTAATTGACAGGTGGGTGATTGCGTAGGTTGCGAGGGGGGTTAATTGGTCTTGCTGCTGGAGTGTTTTCTGTGGGTGAGGTGGGTTGAGGTTGCATGCTAGACGCAATTGCTGGTGGTGTTGGCTGTTGGGTCGGGAGGGTAGGAGCGGATGGCGTGGAGGTTAATGGGATGGCAAGCCAGGGAGTGGAGTTTGTGGGTAATGAGGAAGGATTGGATGTGCTGGTGGTAGGGATATTATTCTGAATTGGAAAGCATCGTTCGTCAAACTGGACATGACGGGCTTTATATATTTTGCCACTTGGTATGTGAAGGCACCTGTAGCCGTAGTAGGTGGGTGAATGGCCAACATCTATAGGACAATATCCGAGAAAAACGCATTGGGAAGACCGATACTCAAACTTGTGAGTAGAGTATGGTTGTAGTAAAGGGTAAGCAGCACACCCGAACACGCGTAGGAAAGTATAGTCTGGTGTGGTATGGAATAGTGTTGCATATGGGGAATGGTTTGCGAGAACCGGTGTGGGATTGCGATTAATTAAATAACTGGCCGTGTCAAATGCAAAATGCCAAAATCTTTTGGGCACCGAGGCATGAGAGAGAAGTGCAAGTCCAGTATCAACAACATGTCGTATTTTTCTTTCTGCTGCACCATTTTGCTCGTGAGAGTGGGGACAGGAAAGACGATGCAGAATGCCATGAGTGCGAAGGTAGGAAGAAAGTTTCTGATATTCACCGCCCCAGTCAGAATGAATGGCACGAATCTTGGTTTTTAAGGCACGCTCAATATGAATATGAAAATGCACAAAAGTAACAAGGACATCAGATTTTGCTTTTATAGGAAACAACCATGTAAATTTAGAATAGTCATCGACAAAAATTACAAAATAACGGTGACCTTCCGAACTAGGTACAGGTGATGGACCCCATACATCAGTAAAAAAAGATCCAAAGGAGATGCCGAGTGAGTGTTTGTAGCCGGCAAGGAAAGACGCGAAGATTTGCCCATAAGACACACAGGGCACTTATTTAACAAAACAGAATTTGAGCATGGTAGTTTATTGGTGGAGATTACAGCACGAGTGAGACGATTATTCGGATGACCCAACCGTTGGTGCCAGGTCTCGGTAGAGGCAGCAGTGGTGAGATGAGCAACTTTGGCAGCAGCAGTCCGACACGGCATGCGAAGAGCATAGAGACCATCTTTAGGAAGTCTGTGGAGTAGAGGGAGTCGGGAGCAGCGGTCCTTCACAACGCAAAATGAAGGATGAAATTCAAAGAAGCAGTTGTTATCTCGTGTAAAACGGGGAACAGAGAGTAGAGGTTTTTGAATGGAAGGAACGTGTAAAATATTTCGAAGAAAAAGAGGTTTAGAGGAAGATGAAAAGGTAGTAGCGCCAATGCGGGAGATGGGCAAACCTTGGCCATTACCGACGTGAACTTGATCGCTACCGTGGTAGGGAGCAGATGTTTGGAGCTGGTGTTGTGAGGGCGTCACGTGATGAGTTGCACCTGTGTCTGGAAACCATTCTTCAAAGATAGCTTCAGGAGGAGTGTATGGCGGCGGCGACGCAAGGTAACCTGGTGGCGGCAGCGGCGCAGGGTAGCCGGGCGACGACGACGGCAGCGCATTGTAGCCTAGTTGCACCGGCGGTGGTGTAGGGTAGACGTGCCAGGGCGGTGGCTGCGTTGCGTAGCCAAGCGAGGACGGTGCACTAACGTTGTTGGCCGCGGGCATGTGACGCAGTTGACGACGACCGAAGCGGCAGCGGTATGCACTATGGCCGGGAACACCGCATACAGGACAGGGGCGGCTCGGTTGAGAGTTGCGACCACGGCCACGTGCTGAGGTAGTAGACAGTGGGCGATAGCCAGGAGAAGACGTGCCAGAGAGAGTGAGATTAGCCAGCGTGGAAGAAAGGTGTTTAGAATGACTGCGTATCTCCTCACTAACGAACAAGCCATGGAGTTCTTCAAAGGAGACGGACTCGGGACGAGCTGATAATGTAGACACAAGCGGACCAAATTCGTCGTGAAGGGTGTTAAACAAAATGGCATTGAACGTAGCCTGAGGTAGTGGTTGTCCAGCAGCGGCGAGTTCATCAAATATATACTTGGCTTCACGCAGATAACTTGACACGCCGACATCTTGTTTTTGAAGACTCTGGAGCTGCGTTTGAAGCTGTAACGTACGAGAATGAGAGGGAGCACCATAAGCCTGTTTAAGGGCTTGCCAGACAGAGCGGGAGGAATCCAGGCCGACTGCCAATGGGAGAACGGCTTCAGAAAGGGAGGCAACGAGCCAAGTGAGAACATGCTGATCGCGACGCAGCCACGCATGATACGCCGGGTTTGGAGTGGGAGGATTGCCGGTCGTGAGTGCCGGTGGAAGGTCGCGTCCTTCAACTAATGCTAGGAGGTCGTACGTACGAAGAAGTGGCAGAAGTTGTGTTTTCCAAAGTAAGTAATTTGTGGGGGTGAGTTTAAGAGAAAGAAAATGAGTGACGTGGTTTAGGGAGGGCAAAGGCAGGGATTCATTGTTCAAGCCGGAAGAGGTATCGGAGGAAGACGAGGAGTTGGAAGGGGCCATGCTCTGAGTTGTTAGAGATAGGACAATGGCTCTGATACCATGTGCGAGTAAACGAAATAGTTTTGTATTTCTATCTTGTTCATTCACATTTTACATGCTTATATAGCAGTTTACAGAAGTATATGTTACAGTGTGATAAATGAAACTGTAGATCCGAGAACTGTGGATCTAGGAGTAACTGCATCTACAATCGGAAATCACGCAGACAGTTATCTGATGGACTCAGTCTCCGGTGTGATAGCTGTGAGTGGTTGCGAAGAGTCCGCTGGACTTGGTGCGCCATGTGTAGATAATTCTGAGTTAACACCCCCCACCCCACCCCGCACACCCACACACGCAAACTTCGGATTTATTTCTGATGTAGAATTGCATCAGTTACACAGAATTTGATCTTAGTTAAACCAGACTAGAATTTTGGCTTGTTAGAGTTTGAAAGAAACCTTGTTCTGTCAAGCAAAAAATGACCAAAGTAATTATCATCTGATTTGTTTCAGTTTATTTTGGATTGGTTTGAAGTTTACCACAGTACATCGGCATATATAAGATTTATGTTTCAAAAATAAAGGAAGAGATACTGAAAAGGCTTAAAACTCCTTAAAAGAATATAGAATCAGTATTGGTAAACCAAAAGCAGGACACTTGTGCGACCTTGTTCGGACATAGTTAAGATACCAGGAGTCTCTATCAGAGTTAAGTAACTTTTGAGGAAAATATGTTAGAAATGGTTTTAAAAGAAAAAATAGGAGCAACAGAGCTATTGCAGCCATCATTGACTCGGTACATATTAAAGACCACGTGGGCCATCAAGCTCCTGCAAACTACACCAAAAAGAAATCAAGCTCCTGCAGACTACACACCACAAAGATAACAAGCTCCTGCAAACTACACACCACACAGAAATCAAGCCCCTGCAAACTACACACCACAAAGAAATCAAGCCCCTGCAAACTATACGCCAAAATGAAATCAAGCTCCTGCTAGTGCCCAGTTAAACTGTTTTGAATTATAAACAATTGATAAGCATTGCAGCTAGCGCCCAGATAGACTGTCTTTAAATATAAACAACTATAAAGTTAATGGTATAGAATTTATACATGAATGAAAGAGATGGTCTAATAACCATTTTTCCAATGATAATGTTAACAGATTAAAGGTGTTAAGAAACCTAATCCTGACATTAGTAGCTTCTTTCCCAACAGCAGTCAGACTCCCAGCAGATCCAAGATTGCATCTTGATGCCATCCAGGAGAAACAAAGAACAAATAAAGAAAAGGAAGACATCAATCTAATGACTTGTAGTAGGAGGGGACCATCCAGTTCTAGCATACAATAGTCTTAAATTTGTCGGATGAGAATCTTAAATTACTTTAAAGTCCAAAGTCAACTACTCCCCTCTTAACAAATGAACCCTCGTGATCCAACCACTCACACAAGACGGCAATTAATTAATACTAGCACGTTGTTGTCATGAAGAGTACCACTCGCAAGACTAGCACTTATAACATCAGCAATTGTACGTAACACGTTAAAGAAAACATGACACGTGATGGCTCCGCAATAACATCAGCACAGCTATATACTTAAGACATTAAAGAACTTTGCCGAAACGTATCTGCGTGACAGTAATTATCCCACTTCCAAAGTCAAGTTTCCAACATATGAGTTTTATATTGTTGATGACATCGTTTTTTTTTAATATATACTGCAATTAAAATCAGCCTCCTAAATCGTCAGATGCTGATTGGTACATCCAGAGTAGCTGATACAGCTCCCCAGCACGCAGAATACCATCAGACTATCACTATCAGTTGCGTCTAAGGAACGGGATTTTATGGTGCACGATTATGAAAGTGACCAAACGCCGCTCAATTGTCCAAAATCGTACCAAAAAATATAGTAAACCTTCGGAACTCACAACAGTTAATAAAAAAAGAGATAATTGAAAATACAAAAAGATACCAAATCTCGTAACCGTTTAAAGATAGAAGAAGTTCTTAATCGTTCGGAAAAGCAATATAGCTTAAAGCATGAGTCTTAAGACTTAAGACTGAAGTTTGAGAAACTGAAAAAGTCATAATTGGTGATTAAGAAAAGCAGCAAGGCATTGTAATCCCTGAGACTGAAACGGTAATAGCTTAAGAACCGAACTGACGCCAGAAAGAAATGTTGTATTTGAATGAGAAATAAGCAATCAAGCAGAAATTGATCTCAGGTATGCCCGAAATCGAAACAAACCCAGAAAATACTGTAAGAAATTCAATGTGTTCTTACCGTGTAGCAAGGAGTATACGCTGCCCTGGATGTAATAATCATAAACAATCAGCTTCTCATCTTTGGAATAGTAATACGCTCTGAGCTCGACCACGTTGTCATGTTTCACCTTCCCGACAACTTCCATCTGCTGCTCGAACTCCCTCTTCCCCGCCGCAACGTCCTTCAACCTTTTCACCACAACCGCCGTGGAGTCCTCCATGACGGCCTTGTACGCCGTCCCGAACGTACCTTTCCCCAATACTTCCGCAGACGCACGGAGCAGATCCTCCAAATCGAACGCAAACGTACACCCTTCGAAGAACACCATCCGATTACTACTCTCCACTTGCTTGGACACATCGGCCTTCTCCGCCGGCGACCTGTCCCATTTCGAGGGTTTCCCGGAAGGTGCGGCCGCAAGCTTGTCGCTTTTCTTCTTCATGAGACAGAATACCATGATGAGAGTTAAAAGGGCGAAGATGAGCGCGCAGGCTCCGATTACGATCCCGAGCATGACGTGCACACTGAGCTTCTTTCCCAACCTCGGTGAACCCTGCGCGGGTTGTAGGGGCAGTGGGGAGTGGAGGGTGGGGGTGGATGTGTCGAGGCGGTTGCCTGAGAAGGATGAATTGGGGAATTTGAGTAGAGGCACCGGAATGCGGCCATTGAGGATGTTGTTTGACAGATTGAGCATGTTGAGGCTAGGGAGCTGGATGTCTGGAATCGTCCCGGACAGGAAGTTGTTGGCGAGGTTGAGTGACACAAGCTGCGTGAGATTGGACATCGATTCCGGGATACTCCCATTGAACCCATTGAACGAAAGGTCCAGCACTTTCAGGTTCCTCCACGGGGACAAGTCCTGCGGCAGCGGGCCAGAGAAGCCGTTGAGCTGGAGGTGGAGTTCCGTGAGACTGGTGAGGTTGCCGAAGTCCGGTGGGAATGGACCCGAGATGCGGTTGGAACCTAAGTTGAGAGTCTCGAGAGCAGTGAGCCTGCTGAGCGAGTTGGAAGGGATGGGTCCTCTAAGCCCCACGGCCGGGAGGTGGAGACCGATTACACGGGTGCCGTCGGCGCTGCACACGACTCCTTCCCAGTTTCCGCAGGCCGTCGAGTAGATGGTCCAGTTGATGGCCCAGCTGCTGGGGGATGTCCTTGTGTAGAAGCTCAGGAGCGCGTCCCTGTCGTCGTGCACCAGCACCGCCGATGCTGAAGGAAGGTGGTGAATGAGCGCCGCCGCCACGGTGAGGACGAGGAAGGAGAGGGTCGCCGAGGTGGCGTCCCGGTGTGCGGACATTGCTGAAGTGGAAGAAGGGACGGAGGGAATGGGTCTGCGCGGTATCGCGGCAGTGATCCTCGAGGACCTACTAGTAGTACTGCTGATGCGCTCTATTATCATAAAATTCCAAGCTCCCCCTGACGTGAGTAACCAGAGGGTAGCAGCAAAATGAAAGGAAAAAGGTACCACCTTTTGTTTTTTTACCGCAAGCACAACTATACGAAATCACCCCACGCTAACGCCGGAGGGGGACGGGGCCACCACCGGAATCTTACCCGGACAGCACAGCGCTGGTTACCTCCTCTTCCTCTTCCTGGCGTCGTTTTCCGGCGATCCCGAAAAGACAAGGCCTAGCCAAGGTGGGGTGGGTTGTGGTGGGGAGAAGACAGCTGCGGCTAGAAAAATGCTAACTTTCAAGGATTGGTGGAATTCAAAAGGGCAAGCGTTTTTTGCCGCCTACCCAGTGAAGATCACCCCCAGAAAGACGACGGGAAAAACAACAAAATCACTCCATCCGTCTCCCGTCTTCATCATTATCCGAGATAATTTTAAGGAAGAAAAACTGATCTATCCCCGCCGGCTTGTCGGGGGCTGTGGCGGACGGGAGAGTCGCCCAAGGCTTTACTGGTGTCGCTCTCTCTCCTCGCAACAAGTCATAATCGGGTTTTCAGATAAACAGGGGAGTGCAGGAGATAGTGATAGCATTAGACAACGGGAGAAACGGTAGGAAAGCGAAAGAAGAAACAAGGTGGTACTGGTGAGGGGGAAGATAGCGAGCGAGCCTACCGCCAGTTACTAGTACAGTAAATGTTAGTAACCGCTGCCGTTTGGCCCAACAGCTACAATGGTGGTGGACCCCAGAGACTTCCCTTCCACGCCCACCTCTTCTTCCCGCCTCGGTTTCTGGTGCCGAGACAGCAGGGAGCAGAGAATGGCGGAGGGCGCGGGGAGGGTGCCGTGTGCCGGCGGCGTTAAAAGAGAGGAGGAATGGCGAGCAAGTGGTGGTGGGAGGTGAGAAGCGTATCGTAGCAGGGGAGTTATTAAGGTGTAGGTGGTGGTGAATTGGTGTATGCTCCGGCCGGCGTGGCTTTGCGTGGGGTATGGAAAGCAAAGGTGACTACTGGACCTACTGGTAGTGTGGTGTAGTGGGCGCCTCCTTTAATGAGTACCGCCATCAATGCCCTGCAACTGAGGCACTAGCGTCGGTTCCTACCAACTCGGCAGGCGAGGCGACGGAGGGAGAGAAAGCTGAGGCCAGGCGAGCGTCTCGAGTGCGCGGTGCCGGGACTTGACCTTCTTTTTCACTCACTTGGCTCGAGATCGGTTTGTACCTGACTTGGCGATCGGCACGACGAGTGGTAAAATAAAAATTTACCGACGCGATACTCGCGCCCGCCCATGCCGCCGGATCCGCGGGGATCACACAGGGCGCTTCGGGAAAAGCGTGTGCGTTCACTTTCTTGATTTGGGGGTTGAGATATGTGGGTGCAGTGGTGGAATCAGAAAATTACATAAGGGGGGCTGAGTTAGCTATACATGGCACTAGTTGTAGTAGGGGGGGCTGAGTTTAAAAAATATGTCTATAGTAGGATTTGAACTTGAGTCCATAGTTTAGAACTAATTTACTTCTACCAATCCAGCTATAACTTTACCTTGTCATATATCTAAAGCGCTCGTATATGTACTATATTTATAATATTAAACATGCATAAATACATATAAATCAACATTTAAGATTTTGGGAGGGGGGGCTGAAGCCCCGGTTGATATATACGTCATTATTAAGGTTTGGTATGAATTTCACAATTTTCTGGTACTTTCCCTATTTTCTACAATTAATATGAGGATTAAACATGTAATTAGGTAATAATGAGAAAAGGCCTTATATTACTCAATAATATCAAGATAGGAGTCTACATTTAGTTTCTAGATGACATCAAGGTTCAAAAATATGTTTCTCATATTTAATCTCAGCCATTTTCTAATTATACCATCTAAATGAAATATTCTCATCTAAATTAAATATCATCATTACTTGTTCGTCAAATATCTGATCTAAGGGTCTAGTAATGTAGAGGACATTATTCTGAGTCCAGGGATATTTTCGGGTAATTATTTGGACACAGGAGCTATTTTCAGTAGTATTTCCAAGATCTAGTATATTCCTGAGAATTTTTACCTTTCTGCACCAACCAACACTCGCCACATGTCCACTTTGGGCATCTCCTGGATCATGTTTGCTCCATCACACAAGACACGATCCTCTTCAGCTAGAGAGGGTTGAACTGGTCGGACTGGCAGCCTGGACCAGTCAGCAACCCATCTCGTCCTCATGTGCTCCGACCGCAGGGACTCGACGGCGAGCTTTGTCCCATCGCTCCTGTGTGCGCTGCCATGATCGGGAGACCGACGAGATCGTGAGTGAGGGAGTTATGGGTTTTGTGGTTGGATCTTCCAGATCGCCACCATAGGTGGCTGTAGAAGATGAAGAATAGGCTAGAGGACTCTGCCGTGCGTGGAGCTCTGTGGATCTCCAGCCGTCATCTCCTCAAAAGATCAGACCGAGGTTCCGCTTGAAAACATGGCATATGCCTCCGTTCTCATCTATTCTAGTGTGAGACGCACTTCTGGTTGCCACCGTGGACTCCACCTTTCCGCCTCACCGTTGGACTCTCTCTCCCTCTTCAGTTTGACGCTGCACCTGCGAGCGTCGTTCCTTGTTGGATCAGGTGCCGCCGTGGCCGGCTCCTCGCACGAAGCCGCCGCCGCACTTCAAGGCAATGACCGACCTTTTCTCCTCATGATCTACGTGAAGTGGGCACCCTCTACTTGTTCTCCACCAAACGAGTATGTGCCGCCCTGTCTCGCAGCCGCCATGGCTGCTCAAGGGGCGCTGGTGCCGGCTGGAGCTAGGGCTCCACAGGGATCCTAAGTAACTACTGTCGTGAGTGTGACCTGATGCTTCTCTACTCTTCACGTCGGCTTTCTCGCCCCGCTCAGGTGCCGACCTGCGTGTGCGGTCCTCCTCTCCCTCACCAGAACCTTCCACGGTCAACTCCTCTATTCTCTGTGACGTTGTCGGCCTCCAGTATTCCATGCACTACGTCAGCCAGTGCTCAGCGTCGTCGTCGTCATCGTCCCCTCCGATGAACTCGTGAGTGACCAGACCACCATATTCAACCTCGTGTTTGGAGGTGGTGGTGGATGGCTCTCCGACAACCCCAAAGCTCTGGATTCAGCACTGCCGTCTGGGAGTGGAAGAAGGAACTATGTTTCCTATCATCGCGCAAGCAGGAACCATACGGATTACAAACCTTTGAGAACTACGTAATGGGTGTGATTGGGAGCTATTTGTATCCAACAAGGAAGGCTTAAACTAGATCTCCGTCACCTCCAACCCCTTCCTAATCATTTTGTTTTTGTTTTGCTGTGAGAACCGATGGCAAAGGGAGGAGGAGATTAGGATTGAACTCACTCTGTTTGCAACCGTAACCCACAAGATGGGCTCATTGTGAAGATCTTGTTTTAACAGAGCTTATAGCACACTCCAGTTTCCGATTGCTCTCCACTTACTTCGGATACGTGGCACCAGGGACTTGGCCTCAAGGGTACCAGTCTCTCCGTAAGAAATGGAGGTAGGAGCCTAGTGATTAACTACTTGGATGATAATCTATTGCTTTCAAGGCTCCATGTATCCTATTGTTTAATCTGAAGCATAACGTGGGTTGAATTGAAACAGCCATGCAACGAGGCAAAAACTATAGCCGCTTCACACATGCCTAAATCTCATCATGCGTCAAAAATTATAATCAATCTAGGTTCATAAAGCATTTTTTAATTAATGTTCTTCTTTGTTCCAAATCTTAATAGTATCCAATAGCAATATTCAATAGTATGAATCCATGTATACTTCATTGCATACTTCAATCCATATATCCTCAACATAGACTTATAACTACTATTAATCATCTCTGTATACGTGAATGGCCGTTCGTAGCTATTATTGATCCTCTCATGCCATATAGTCATACTTGACGGTCAAAGAATCCATGGTTAGATAAAAGTCAAGTTGACTCCATATTAAAGAAAACAAATATTCATGGACTCCAAATACTATAAGGAGTCTCAGAAACCTAAAATCATGGATAATCACACTTCCCCTTATGTCCATCTCCGCCACCAACTTCACCACTAAAGCCTCTTCCTTGTCTACCTCAACCACCCCTTCCTCCATCTTAAACGTCACCTAACATGCATCTAAAACCCTCCACTATAGCCATTATTTCCACAAGAAGCACTAGTGAAGCATCTCCACCTTGCACACCATCACTGCCAAAGCCACCGCCTCTCCCACCACACAAAACCTTCATCACCATTTACACTGCCTCCTCTTCTTTCATGACCTCTACCTAATCCACCTCTAGTTCATGCACCAAGTCGTCATGCAAACTACCTCGTGCACCACCTCCAAAAACTCCCCAACACCACCAAATCCTCCTCTTGATTCACCCTCCTAGCCATGCACCTACATCTCTACCAAGACAATGTGCTAATCCACCACGTCCAACCCCTACATCATGCTTGATACCACCTCCACTATCATGCCACTTCCCAGTCATCCACCATGGCCACACCACTAGCCCATGCCAATATCATGAACATGACCCCCAAACCCTCTACATCTCCAGGCCAACCCTTACCACCTCAATGTGGGGTGTAACATATCAACACATGCATATTCTCTAACCATGTCCTTTTTATGTCTTATATTATAGGATGGATAGTAGTTTCCTTTTTCCTAGAATTATATAACATTACGACTTTTGGAGGTCGAAAATGTAATGAATTAATTAGATAAAGGGATTTAGTATTAACTAACTAGTTTAGGTTGGAAGTTAGACTTTTAATAAGGACTCGAAATACTTCCTTGTATAAGTAACAACAAATAAAATGGAAGTTATAATATAATGAACCATAAGTTAATTTGATGAATGTATTTTGCCATTTCATTATAGTACAATAAACAGATTTATTATATATTTTATGAATATGCTTGAGAACCTTAACTAATATTTTTGATGTAAGATGTCAGATGGTTTATGTCCAAAACATCTGAATATGTATAAAATTGGACTTAGTATCACAACGCACGCCACAAACCACAAGATTAAAGCAAAACACTAGCAACAGATTATCAAAAATCACTAAAAATTAAAATTGATTTCATTTAAAGATCCATAAGCCAAAAACTTATGATACAGGGATCCATAACCTGTCATCTGTATTATATATTGTAAAACAACATGCTTACAACCTATTCTGTTACATTTCGGTCACACATGATATATGTTCCAATTATATATAGACATGTACATCTGCCAACTATATATAACAAGAGGCATACGTGCCAAAAACTCAAAATGATATCACAACCAATGAACATTTAGCACTAACCCCAAGACTTGAGTGTACAGGGATGACTCTAGGATTCTAACACCAAAAGACAAGCAAACATGTCCGCCTTAACATCTACTGATCTTGTCGTTGCTCCTCCGCAGTTGCACAATTACCACCACGTCGTGCAAGGCCACCTAAAAGATGTGGAAACCCACGGTGTGAGACTAAACATCCCAATGAGAGATATAACTCTCCACTAATGCTATTAAAGAACATATAAAGTAACTAAAGAATAGAAGTAAAGCTACATCTATGAAAAGCAGATTCAGTTATAAGTGCAAGCAGGACAATTATCATCCTCTAAGTACATCAAGTAACTATGACAGAGTGGTGGAGCATTTTATAAACTCAAAAGGAATATGTAGAACTCGTACATTTTCTACCAACCAAACTACACAAAAGTAAGCAAGGCCTCATCCAACAATATTCCTATTTGATCTTATAAAAGTACCACCGCCAAGTCCATATTGGTGCCACTCATGGTCAATGGAAGAGTCAGATTCCATGACCTTCCTAACACCTCCTGGCTAGCACGAGAGTGACAGTACAATGTCATGTTAGTCAACTTGTATAAATGACATATAGTCAACAAATGGATCGGATCACGCATGGCCATCCATATATCACAAGGGAATCGGCTCACGCATGGTCGTCCATATATCACAAGGAAATCGACCCAAGCATGGTCGTCCCAAAAATAAGGAGTAGCTCACACATGGCCATCCATATATCACAAGGGAATCGGTGACACGGATTTTCTGTGTGTAGAACGCAAGTGTACGCATCAATGTAATATGGGCCTTTGTGAGGCCCGAGTCGAACTCAGGGACACTGAATTATCATAGACTACTACTAACTAATTACAATCAGCTAGACCGGTTAAAAAGTTGGAAGTTGTTGTAAAATTAAAAGAAAATAAAATGAAACAAAACAAAATAATCGATTAAAGGTTTAATTTAATCAATTCAAGTGGAAATCTTTAGGATTGCAGTTTCACCGCGGGTTATCATTGTATGAATTTCTTTATAGTCACTCAAATTCATCTCTCTATCCGGGTAGTGGCATGTAGTCAGAATTACCCACTGTCGTGGTACAATTCACTACCTATGTCTAGGTCAGTTCCACCGTCGTAGTAACCTATACCCTAAACTAGGTGCATTAATATCAACCTCTAGGTATCCACCATTAACCTTACACCACCTTGTTCAAGGGATTTGTCAATTAATGTGAAATTCGTCTCTTTTCAACCATTAATTCTTCTTTCAAAGTAATTAAGGGCATTATATTATTATTATGGTGATCAAGCATAACAATATAATTGAGAAAACGAATTCATACCACAGATTTAAGAGATTAATGATGAATTACTATGATAAAATTGTCATACAATGCTTCCCCGGGCTACTCCCGGTCCTAAAGATAAAGGGGATTAGCCCCGCATGTTCATCTCAAAGGAACACGTGGTAGAGAAAAGGGGAAACATGGGGGAAAACGTGATTGAGTGGTGAAACCCCTGAACGGAGAAGATCCAAGTGTTCCTTGGCGTAGAATACGCAATCTCCCGCCTTTCGGTGGTGGAAAATGTCTTCTTCGACGTCCAGAACGACTGGGGCGTTCTTCTGGGCTCCGTCCTTCTCTCCACACCTTCTCGGGACGTGTGCAGTAGCTAATGACGTGATAGATTGCTCTTGGCCGCCGTCATTAGGTATAATCACCGAGTCAGGTCACCAAAATATCACAGCCATTGGATTTAGATCAATCTGAAACCAACTTGTATCTGACGGTGTCGATACTATCGATGCGGGTTGATAGTATCAACCTTGGGCGGTATCGGCAATTCTTCTTTCTCTTCGTTGATGTGCCTGATGCTAGCTCGATACCATCGACGCGGGTCGATGGTATCGACTCTCTTAGGCGTCGCTTTTGTCTTTTTCCGTCGCTAGAGCTCCTCGTGTCGATAGTATCGACTTTAGGGTCGATAGTATCGACTGTCTTCTCGCCAGCAACCTGATGGTATATCGATACCATCGACTTCTGTGTTGATAGTATCGACTCTGCGATGCTCCTTGCGGCTGGCAACCTGTGGTTGTGTCGATGGTATCGACCACTGTCGATGGTATCGACAAAAACATATATTCGTTTTTCCTAAAATTGCAACACAAAACCACATAAGCCGGAATAAAACATATTATTGTAATAATTTATGCTCAAAATACTGAAATAAGGGAGATTTGACATAGAGAAGGATCATAGACCAAAGTAGATAAATTATGCATTATTAACCACCAAAATGCCCAATAAATGCATAAAACACAAGTAAAATATGTCTATAAATGCGACTCAAAATCATCACATCAAACTCCCCTAAGCTTGAACATTGCTCGCCCTCGAGCAACAAAACCTTAGAATAGAATTGCTAGGGTCAACTAAATAACAGATCATCACAACAAACACTACCATATGATCCCCACCGGACATTCACATTCCGACCCTCACTAACCACGGAATGATAATTACCCTAAAGGTGACAATAATCATCCATAAAAGATATCTACCTCAAAACTGATGAACACTATCATATAAGGCAGTTAACATAATAAAATTCGTCGGTTCAGACTCTGTGCATCTTGTGATCTCTTATTCTACGTTGCTCACCCTAACTACCATCTACATGGAAGCAGCTCTCCTGATATTCACAAGTGAGGAGAAAATCACGGTGGCCTACCAACTCGAGCAACAAGTGGATGGAATGGGTGGCTCATGGAAGAAATGGAAGCATTATACGGTTTCAACATGCATAAAACAAAATGCCCTAAATGATGCATTTGCACATGATAATGCCCTAATGCCTATAATTGAGTGGAATGATGCATGCACTATATACCTTCTCAAGATGAAAAGGAATATCTAAAGTAGCTACATCATGTACTTATCTTAAAATGCAGGTGAGACTATGTTCCTTTCTCCCTCTTATTCTACTTGCTTCTCAATACTTTTTTTAAGAGATTATATCCATAATTTGACAATGAATTATTTGTTGGGCTCACTTTTTCTGCATAGCTCAAATATTTGAAGCATTTATGAAGGTAGGGAACAGATTAATCACCCTTAAAAAATAAGATACATGATGTATTGTACGCATAAAAGAATTACGAATGCAGCTAAATGACACACACCTAAGGATAATGTACATGTATAACTACTCTTTTTAATTTTCATGCAAGACATGTGAGAATACTTTGCAATGCAAGACTTATCTACATGAGATGCAATCAAAAAGGTTAAAACCGTAATGTACTTCCAATTCTTATGGTGGATTATGAAAAACAATGAGGTGGAAAGAGCACAAGACTAATTGACTGAACCTTTGAAAATTATTATGTGTCCCTCCTTACTGACCTGTGTAGTAGTGAAGAGGTTACTCTCTCTTACTTCAAATTAGAGTCTCATTATCATTTGGTCAGTTTAGGCTTACATAACCAATTCCGTCCACTTTTCATGAATCATTAGGAATGTACAGTTGTGATTTTTCTGTTTTAGAGTTGACAAAACCAATCATTTTCTTAAGTTATTTGCTCAAAGTTGAACAACACAAGCTTGTGAACACTCAATTTTTTTTATTTTCCCTTAATTCCCATGTACAAGAAATTGAGATGACACAAGACTTAAGACATCCAAAATTACACTAGATAGAGTGTGGATCCTACAAACAAACTAAGATTGCAAAAACTAAATGACAAGAAACAAAACAATAAAAACTAAAAAGTAAGAAAACTAAAGGATAGAGTTGTTCCAACACCCCCTTAAGCTTGAATTCGATTATGGCCTCATAGTCAAAAACAATCTTAAAGGTTGGAACAAAGATACCGATTACTCTTCTGGCGGAGGTGGGTACTGTGGGGCCGTGGGGTCCCAAGATGGGTACTGCCCCTGAAAGCTCGGATCATACTGGGGCATGGGCGGAGGTTGTGGATACCCCCCAAAGTAGTTCTGGCTCCAGTAATGATCATAGAAGGGCTGCTGCTGCATCTCCATCCTATTCAACCTGTCATGAATCTGTTGTTGGTTGTCGAGGAGGAGGCACTCATTTTCAAACATAGCCCTCTGGTTGTCAAGCAGCCGGTTCGTTGTATCATGAATACCAGAATATGTCGTTGTATGATGTTGCTGCGTCTGCTGTATATCCTACAGCATGGCATACATACCTTGCATTGAGTATACATCCTCTCTTTGCTGTGAGGGCGGTGGTGGTGGTGGAGGCTGGTAAGAAGAAGATGCACCCAGATGCATGCGAGGACGCTTCCTAGGTGACACTCGTGCATGAAGAGGAGTGTAGGCCTCCTCTTCCTCTTCAGCCTCGTCATCATCATTGTTGTTGTCGTCGTTGTCGTCGTCTTAATCTAAATCAGCAATGGCTATGATTGGCCATCGGAAATGCTGCGCACCCTCAATATGGAAGATGGGGTCTAGAAGTGAACACTCTTGATATGCTTGGTTGACATGACAGTGTGCATATGCCAAGCCATCTTGAAGAAGGATGAGGTTGGAGCAGTGCAGATGTTGCAGGTTCACTTTGCTCCTGTTGGAGAGAGGAGTCAGCTGGGAGAAATTCAACCCAAGGTAGGAGGCCAGTGGTGTAATGAGCCCTCCAAAATGAATTGGAGCCTTCCGTGTACTCCTCTTGACCGCCAACACGTGCTGCAAGAAGAATGCTCCCCAATTGCACTCTTGCCTCTTCAGTAGTTTATGCAAGAAAAACAGGTCTGTCTCTTGAAACTTGCTAAGAGACAAATCTCCCCTAGCAAACAGAGTGGAGCAAAGCATGCGGTGAAGAATCCGCATGAACGGGTGCTCGAAATCCGCTACCGCCGCATTGTGGTAGCTCACAGATTTTCCTGGCGGCACAGTCACGAGCTCGACGAAGATAGCATCATAATCAGTCCGATTATCTGGTCGCTGGTACTGCTCTCACCCATGATTCCAGTTATAGATGGAGTTGAACTGCTTGAGGGTGAGAGTGTAATCATTATTATACAGCTCGAAAGAAACACGGTCGTTGATCCATTCACGGTCTGTGGTGATGATGTCGTTCGGCACGACGCAGATGTCCAGCGACGCCATGAATTCCGCCACCAGCTCCTTGTAAGTCGGCCATTCACCGAAGAATGGCTGGCCATCGGCATGGAAGTCCATCTCATCGGGCCTCCTGCCCGTATGCTGTGCTTGTCCCTTAAGCACGTAGGTCAGATTAGCGTCGAACCCCAGATTACGTATCATATTGCGGTCGACGTAACGGGTCGGCTCGATCTTTCTTTTCATTATCTCCTCGTAGATCTTCTGAACCTCCGCAGAAGGATGAACAATCCGCAGGCGCAAAATAGAAGTAGTTGGTGGAGGAACAAATATCAGGATCTCCATCGGTGTCACACGTGAAGAAGATGCACCGGCGGTGTGCACCATTGTCGTAGAAGAGAAGAAAGATTAGAAGACGGAGCTCGGAGAAGGTCGGAGAAGATTATCTCCACTCGGTGAAGAACGCACTCCGTGGATGCTCGTAGCCAGGCTTCAATTGCTCACAAGGACGCTCGACACAAGTAGAGAAGGATTGCTCTGAAGTTGTGACATCATCTGACAACAATCCCTCCCTTAAATAACCGTTGTCGGCGTTGTTGTATGCCTGTCGATACCATCGACACGGGTCGATGGTATTGACTCGCGTAGCACAATCCGTACTGTCGCTGGTATCAACGGTCGTCGATGGCTAGATGTGGGGGCCCAGATCGATGACGTGTCGATACTATCGACAGATGTCGATGGTATCGACTCGTCCCACAGATCGACTCTCCCGGTGCAGCGATCGCCATAGATTCTCTCTCGTGGATCGGTGATGTGTCGCGTCGATACCATCAACGCGTGTCGATGGTATCGACCTCTGGTTAGGGCAACACCCTCGCGAGGCCTGGTCTCCACTTTCTGCCTGTAACTGGGTCAATATCATCGACAGGCCCGCCGATGGTATCAACTTCACTGAGACGATTTCTTCTGAATATCTCCAGAGATCTCGCGAGTATCGACACCCATGTCGATACTATCGACCTCATTCTTGCGATCAACCTGTTGGTGTGTCGATACCATCGACGAGGCCGTCGACGCAGAGTGATTTCTGCAGTCACCAACCTGTACCCAACTCGATACCATCGACACAAGGGTTGATGGTATCGACTCTGCCTCAGTCCTGCACATTGCACAAATGATCACGGTACCTTTTTTACACTAAAAACAAAGTCATATCAAACCAAAGTATGAATGTGAAAGAAACTAAACTAAACTACCGATGGTTTGGTTGCCTCCCAACAAGCGCCCTTATTTAACGTCTTAGTCTAGACGACATTGAGCTCCTCATGCATCACGAAGTGCAATGAGTTTGACCTCATTCACTTTCCTTGTGTAATCTTCACCAAAGTACAATTTCAACCGTTGTCTGTTGACCAGGAACATTGTCTCACCATCACACACTAGGATTTCACCATGTGGCCTGACCTCCTCTATGGTAAATGGTCCACTCCATCGGGATTTCAATTTCCCAGGATGCATCTTCAGCCTGGAGTTGAACAACAGTACACGATCTCCTTTCTTGAAGACGTGCATCTGAATATGGCAATCGTGAATCGACTTTGTGCGCTCCTTGTAGATCCACGAGCTTTCATATGCATTCATCCGCAACTCGTCAAGTTCATTAAGCTCAAGAAACCATTTCTTTCCTGCTTCATCATAACTCAAATTTAGCTTCCTCATCGCCCAATGCGCTTTGTGCTCCAATTCCACCGGTAAGTGGCAGGCCCGATCATAAGCCAACCTAAAAGGCGTAGTGCCTATAGGTGTCTTATATGCCGTCCTGTATGCCCATAAAGCATCTGGTAGTAGGGTACTCCAATTCTTCCTCGTGGACGCCATAGTGCGCTCCAAGATCTTCTTAATCTCCCGATTGGATACTTCCACTTGCCCTTGAGTTTGCGGATGGTACGGGGTACCAATGTTGTGTTTGACCCCGTACTTTCTCAACAGTGCCGCGAACTTTTGATTCCGGAAGTGTGTACCCCCATCACTAATGATCATTCTTGGTACACCGAACCTATAGAAAATATATTCTTTTACAAACCTACACACTACAACGGAATCATTAGTCCTTGTGGGTATTGCCTCTACCCACTTCGACACATAATCAATACATAAAAGAATGTACAAGTTAGAATTTGAGGACACAAAGGGTCCCATAAAATCTATACCCTACAAGATAAACACCTCAACCTCTTGAAATACATTGAGGGGCATCTCTTGTCTTTTTTAGATATTACCCGCCCTTTGGCAGGAATCACATTGCCGCACGAAATCGTAAGCATCCCTGAACAAAGTAGGCCAGTATAAGCCACTTTCAAGTACTTTGGCTGCAGTGCGAGAACTAGCATGGTGTCCCCTCGTCGGTAGTGTATGACAATGGCGAAGAACACTTTCGTATTCCACCTCCGGTACACACCTACGTAAGACACCATCCCTGCACTACTTCAAAAAAATAGGGTCATCCCAGAAATAATAACGTAAAGAATGGAAAATTTTCTTCTTCTCTTGGTTTGTCCAATCATCCGGGATAATTTTGCAGGCAAGATAGTTAACAATGTATGAAAACCACAGGTCTTTCGATTTCACTTTCAACAGTTGTTCATCCGGAAATGTCTCGGTAATGGGTATGTGCAAATCCTTTTCATCTACCCTCTCCAACCTAGACAAGTGGTTCGCGACCACATTTTCAATGCCCACCTTATCTTTGATTTCAATATCAAATTCTTGTAAAAGTAAGATCCACCTAATCAGTCTAGGTTTGGCATCCTTTTTCTCCATCAAATACTTAATGGCGGCGTGGTCCGTCCATACCATGACTTTTGATCCAACAAGATATTGCCAAATTTTTTCAAAAGCAAAAACAACGACGATCAGTTCTTTTTCGGTTGTCGTGTAATTAAGTTGAGCATCATTCAAAGTTTTGGAAGCATAAAAAATCACAGCGGGTTTATTGTCCACCCGTTGTCCCAAAACAGCCCCAACCGCGAAATCGGATGCATCACACATTAATTCAAACGGCTTAGTCCAATCCGGTGTTTGCACAATCAGTGTGGAAATCAGTTTCTCCTTAAGCACGTTGAACGTATGTAAACATTTTTCATTAAAATCAAACACAACATCTTTTTCTAACAACTCAGATAAAGGTTTGGCAATTTTAGAAAAATCTTTTATAAAGCGGTGATAGAAACCGGCGTGACCTAAGAAACTCCGTACCCCATTTACCGAATTCGGTGGGGGCAATCTGGAAATCACTTCGATTTTCACCGGGTCTACCTCCAACCCTTTGCTAGACACTTTATGTCCTAACACTATCCCTTCACTCACCATCATGTGACATTTCTCCCAATTTAGGACCAAATGCGTGTCCTCACGACGTTGCAAAACCTTATCCAAATTATAAATACACTCGTCAAAGGATGCACCATAGACAGAGAAATCATCCATAAAAACCTCTAGACAGCGTTCAACCATATCGAAAAAAATGGCAAGCATGCAACGCTGAAAGGTCGTCGGTGCATTACATAACCCAAAAGGCATACGACGGTACGCAAATGTTCCATAAGGGCAAGTGAAGGTAGACTTCTCTTGGTCCTTAGGATCAATCGAAATCTGATTGTACCCCGAATAACCATCAAGAAAACAAAAATGTGATCGGCCGGCTAAACGCTCTAAAATCTGATCAATGAACGGGAGAGGAAAATGATCCTTAAGCGTAGAAGCATTCAACCGACGGTAATCTATACAAACACACCATCCAGTTACCAAGCGGGGGGTGACAGGTTCATTCAGTAGATTATGAGTAACAGTAATTCCCCTCTTTTTAGGGACTACCTATGTAGGACTCACCCACGTCGAGTCAGATATAGCATAGATAATACTTGTAGAAAGGAGCTTGATCACCTCCTTTTTTAAAACCTCCATCATGCTAGGATTTAGTCGACGCTATGGCTGAATCGCCGACTTGGGTCCCTCCTCGAGCCGAATCTTATACTGGCACAATGTAGGGGAGATCCCCTTGATGTCTGCAACTGACCACCCAAATGCACCTCGGTGGTTCTTCAACACAATCAGCAGCTGGTCCTCCTCCTCGACACTCAGATAAGTCGATATAATGACAGGCAACTTTTCTTCCTCAACTAGAAATGCGTACTTCAAGTGCGGTGACAATGGTTTCAATTCCAAATCAGGTGGGCTGATTAAGGATGACTGAAGTGGTGGTGGGAGTTTGCCAAGGTCTTCATAGTACCTAGCATAGAAGCACGGCAACACCTTAAGCATCTTGGCACACTCTTGTAGTGATTTGCTTCTCATCCAATCATGTGTTATATTGACCAAGCAGGCTTCAAGTGGTAGTTCTGGATATGCATTGAAAACCGAACTCTTTATGGCCTCATCTTTAGTAGAGGGGGGAATGTCCTCCTCTTCATCATTAGGAAAACATACAACTTTGCTAAGGGACACAACCTTGGTCTGCTCCATGATGTCTATAGCCAATGTCCCTCTCTCCACCTTAGTCATTACATGAGCCATATCTAAGAATGGCTTCCCTAGACAAAGTGAGATATTGTGATCAAAATGCTTTACCATGTGACACTGCTTTGTAGCTTTAGATGACGTGGTGTTGGAAGGCATGACCATCTCGAAGCGATCATCAGCGATGCCCAAGGTCAAATGACCTCTCCCCATCTTCAGTATCATGTCATCTGTAGCTTGGAAGGGTCGTCTGAGTAGTAACTCATTGCCTTGTTCATCTTGCATCTCCATTACGACAAAATCTGCTGGAAATACAAACCGATCTACTTTCACCAACACATCTTCACAAATACCATATGGCTTGACCACAGAATTATTCGCCAGTTGTATTGTCATGTTGCTCGGCCTTGACTCTTTTAATCCCAGTTTCTTGAATGTAGAGAGGGGCATCAAGTTTATGCTTGCCCCGGAGTCACATAGCGCTTCACCAAACTTCACCTTTCCAATGTAACATGAGATATTGAAGTAGCCCGGATCCTGCCTCTTCGGTGGCAATGTGCCCATGATGAAGGCACTCACTTGCTCCTTAAGAACTACAACCTCCGTGTCAGGGATTTTCCTCTTTTTAGTAATGATGTCTTTCAAAAACTTGTCGTAAGAGGGGATTTGCTCTATTGCCTCTATTAACGGGATGTTGACTGAGAGCTTTCCGAAACTGTCTAAAAACTTCTTGAACTGGGCATCCACTTTCCTTGCTTTTGCACTATTCGGATATGGGACCGGGACGGCCTATGCCCTTTTATGCGGCGACACATATGGTGTCCTATTCTGTGTCTCTTCCTCAACAACAATAGGTTTTTCAGTAGCATCCGCTACTCTCTCCTCAACTGGTCCTGTGATTGGGATCGGCAGCTCCTCAGTGGCCTCACCTTCAGTTTCTGCTTGGGGTTTGGTTGGTTCATCAGCTCTGGGGTTTAAAAGCTTCTTGCCACTCCTTAACAAGATGGCCTTCGCTTGTTGGTTTCCTCCTGGAATGTTTGTGTTACCCAGAAAACCTTGCTGCGTTGCCTTCTTCAGATTGGCTATCTTAGCTGGCAATTGCGCCATAGACGTCTCTATCGTCCTCATCTGAGCCCCATGGCTCTGCAATGTCTGTCCAAACTGATTCATAAATTCCCCCTATTGCTTTATCTGCTGGCCAAAAGTAGTCATTAATTCTTGGTTTTGCTTTATCACTTAGTTGAGCAACTCTGTGCTCTTATCCTCTGCCACCGGCTAGGGTTTTGCATCGGGGTCCTGCAAAAAGTTGTTCAGATCCTTCCATGAGAATTTCTTGTCCTTCCTCCATGAGTAATCGTTATTTCTATAACCCTGCTGCTGCCGCATGAATTTGACTTGAGCTTCATCCTCAGATTCAGTATCTTCTTTTGCAAGCAGTTTCTTTGCTAGAAGGTCCATCTTTTCATTTAGCTCTTTGATTGTCTTTGACTCCCCTGCTACTCGAACGTGCTCTACGGCATCCCTGTCACCCCAGGATTGCTTCTTGGCCATATTTTTCAAGATTTCCCAACACCTCGTATCTGTGTTGTTCAAAAAGAATCCTGAGCCTGCGGAGTCTAGGTCACTTCTATCATGCTCAGAGGGAGCAAAATTGAAGATTTTGACTTGTGTTTCCTTGTCAAGCCCGTGATGCTGGCACCTCCTAAGCATGATCTGAAACCTTTCCCAAGTCTCAGAGTAGGTCTCTCCTACCTTCTGAGTGAAATTGTGGATTTTCCTGATCATGTCATTGGTCTTCTCGGGCGGGAAGAACCTTTCAAAGAAAACCTCCACCATGTGGTTCCATGATTCCACATATTCATCGTCCAGATTGTGCAACCACTCTCGTGTGTTCCCTACCATAGAACTCGGGAATAGCTTCAAGTAGAGCGTCTCTTGTGGAAATCTGTCAATTTTTATCATGTCACAGTTTTCCACGAATTGGCTTATATGAGTGACTGGGTCTTCGTTCTTGAGCCCATGGAAAGCATTCGACTTGACCAAATTGATTAACGCAGGATCAATCTTGTATGTTGGAATGTTGATCGCCTGCTTCTTGATTGGCCCCTTTGAAGAAGATGAAGAAGAAGCCTTAATCTTCTCCCATATCATCTGTTCCTCTGCCATTTCTTCTTGTTCGGATTCGAAATCTGTTTCTTCCAAGTGGTCTTGATTGTAGTATTCTTCGTCGTCAGGTCCCGACAGTAGAACCTCTGGTGCCTGTTGTGAGTAGTCGGTGCTATGCGTTTGCACCATACACAGTACCTGCAAAGTGAGAATTTGAGTTCAGTACTGTGCTTGACGATTACAAAATTAGAAGATATACTTTGAATTTTAGAAACGATTTCAAACTAATAAAAATAAAAAGAAAATGGACTAGAGTGGCCGCTTGCAGCACTCGTAGTGACGACAATTGCCGTGTCCCCGACAACGGCGCCAAAAACTTGACATGAATTTTCCATGTGTAGAACGCAAGTGTATGCGTCAATGTAATATAGGCCTTTGTGAGGCCCGAGTCGAACTCAGGGACACTGAATTATCGGAGACTACTACTAACTACTTATAATCAGCTAGACCGGTTAAAAAGTTGGAAGTTGTTGTAAAATTAAAAGAAAATAAAATGAAACAAAACAAAATAATCGATTAAAGGTTTAATTTAATCAATTCAAGTGGAAATCTTTAGGATTGCGGTTTCACTGCGGGTTATCATTGTATGAATTTCTTTATAGTCACTCAGATTCATCTCTCTATTCGGGTAGTGGCTTGTAGTCAGAATTGCCCACTGTTGTGGTACAATTCACTACCTATGTCTAGGTCGGTTCCACCATCGTAGTAACCTATACCCTAAACTAGATGCATTAATATTGACCTCTGGGTATCCACCATTAACCTTACACCACCTTGTTCAAGGGATTTGTCAATTAATGTGAAATTTGTCTCTTTGCAACCGTTAATTCTTCTTTCAAAGTAATTAAGGGCATTAGATTATTATTATGGTGATCAAGCATAACAATATAATTGAGAAAACGAATTCATACCACGGTTTTAAGAGATTAATGATGAATTACTATGATAAAATTGTCATACAATGCTTCCCCGGGCTACTCCCAGTCCTAAAGATAAAGGGGATTAGCCCTGCATGTTCATCTCAAAGCAAAACATGATAGAGAAAAGGGGAACCATGGGGGAAAACGTGATTGAGTGGTGAAACCCATGAACAGAGAAGATCCAAGTGTTCCTTGGTGTAGAATACGCAATCTCCCACCTTTCGGTGGTGGAAAACGTCTTCTTCGGCGTCCGGAACGACTGGGGTGTGCTTCTGGGCTCCGTCCTTCTCTCCACACCTTCTCGGGACGTGTGCAGTGGCTAATGACGTGATAGATTGCTCTTGGCCGCCATCATTAGGTATAATCACTGAGTTAGGTCACCAAAATATCACAGTTTTCGGATTTAGATCAATATGAAACCAACTTGTATCTGACAGTGTCGATACTATCGACCTTGCGCGGTATCGGCAATTCTTCTTTCTCTTCATTGCTGTGCCTGATACTAGCTCGATACCATCGACGTGGGTCGATGGTATCGACTCTCTTAGGTGTTGCTTTTGTCTTTTTCCGTCGCTAGAGCTCCTCGTGTCGATAGTATCGACTTTAGGGTCGATAGTATCGACTGTCTTCTCGCAAGCAACCTGATGGTATATCGATACCATCAACTTCTGTGTTGATAGTATCGACTCTGCGATGCTCCTTGCAGCTGGCAACCTGTGGTTGTGTCGATGGTATCGACAGCAGCAGATATTCATTTTCCCCAAAATTGCAACACAAAACCACATAAGCCGGAATAAAACATATTATTGTAATAATTTATGCTCAAAATACTGAAATAAGGGATATTTGACATAGAGAAGGATCATAGACCAAAGTAGATGAATTATGCACTATTAACCACCAAAATGTCCAATAAATGCATAAAACACAAGTAAAATATGTCTATAAATGCGACTCAAAATCATCGCATCAATCGGCTCATGCATGGCTGTCCCAAAAAGGAGTGGCTCACACATGGCCATCCATATCTAATAAGGAAACCGATTCTCACATGGTCGTTCCATATATCACAATGAGATCAACTCATGCATGGCCATCTCTTAGTTATGCCAAGTAAGTGTCTTTTAGCATTAATTAAGTTACAACATAGCAAACCATAACAAACTCTACAAGATTAGAGGTATAGTACAACTTTAGAATATATAAAACGTATAAGGTGTGAACTTGTCACACTATCACCACATAACACTTGTAATAAAATAAGACTTTGGAAAATGATAGAAATTGTATCCATAAAACATCTGACGTGACATAGATAATAAATAAATAGGAGTTAATATCATTCCAATTGCCCTAGAAATTTCAATTGCACTTATATCCATCACTATAGGAATTGGGTTCAAGACTGCCATTCACATGATCATCATCATTGTCACACAACCACTCAAGGCTATTCACTAATGTCACATCATTGTGGGATATCAATCCCTGAATCATAGCACTAGAGGGTATCACTTCACAATAGGCATAAATCCATCACCATGTCATAGGACATATTCACACCATACTCATCATAGCATGCACTAGCTATGATATTTAAGTTCATATCACTTGCATGGTTAGAAATTGATAATCAAGAGAGATTAAACATCCTAAATCCATGTGTCACATCATCATCTCTACATGCCTCAATTATACACAATCATCACCATAGCATACCCAAGCATGGCATGCATTCATCCTACAAGGTTAGAGGTTCACAAAAAGATAAAGATATCATAATAATATAATAGTCATTCTAAAAAAGAGAAGCAATCATGTCACCATGCTCATCATTAGGGTTAGGGTTTTCCATCCATAGTCAATTAGGGTTTTGAAGTCACAACCAACTATCCAACCCTAGGTACACCACCTCCCACTATCTTGGAGTGTATTAGGTTAAGGAACATCATTAGGGTTGATTGGACATTATTCCAAACAACACTCTTCATGGCTCATACATTACTTATGCAAGAGAATCATTAAGTGTCCAAGCATACCTCTCAACCACCACCATTAACATGTGTCTCGACTACCATTAACATGCGTCTCGAACACTAACATCATCATGTGTCTCGACCACATAAACATCTAGGTTGTGACCACCCATCCAATCCATGTCGCGACCTCTGTCACCTACACCATGTCGCGACCATGACATCTAGGGTTAGGTTTTGTGATAGTCGACAACACCGTTACTGATTAAGCGGAATTAAACATAAATAGAAGATTAACAAAAATCACTAAAAATTTAAAACCATTTGCAAAGAGATCCATTTTCAGGAAACTCTTATAATAAGAACCAAAATATTATATATACATTCTGGTCCACAAAGTACATACCATGTACCTTTTCATCTCGAGGATTACATACAACAGTTGCTCTATTAAATCTACACATAAGCAACATAAAACCTCGAGGCATTCAATGCCAAAATCTCATATCGATCATAAAATCACTAACTACTGACTCCAAGGACCTGAGAGTACACAGACAAAACATAGGACTCTTATCTAAAAAACACGACAGTCAGTATCTCCACCCGAGATATCACTGTTGTCCCTGATGTTGTTGTCCTTCCCCTGGTGTATGGTTCCTGCCTCCTCATCTGCATCCACCTAAAAATGTTGGATCCCACAGGGGTGAGACAATTGAAATTGTCCCAACGAGAGATATAACTCTCCACCATAAACATTATTATTGTAGATAAAGAGTGATAAACAACGTAGAGGAATCTCTATTGAACAGCAGGATTTAATTATTACTAAGAAGAATAGAGAAATATTATCTTTTAAAGCATTACAGCTATAAATGAATAAGCAGTAAATCATCTATTCATTTGAATAAGGAATATGAAGAACATGTATAATATCTATCCATTTAGTATACAATAAGCAATGTAACATCAACCAATGATTTCTGTATTTCATCCTTAAGCAAATACGCTACACGGTTGATTACATTTTACAATCATACTTATGCCATGAGGAAGTGAGCAGTACTGCTCAAATCCAACCTTTGGTTGCGAAACCCAAAGCCGGTGCCATACAAGATCAAAGGAAGAGACGGACTCCTCAATCTCATCTGTCTCGGTCAGTGCGAGACCACAAGCAGGACCGTAGTCTCTTGCTTAAGTGACCTCAGTCACAGGGTTAGCTCCCATAGGCTACCCATTCTCTAGCCCGCCTTAGTACAGGTCCCGACGCTAGTAAATCTGAGCCACGAGCCAGTTCACCATGCTCCCTGAGCCATGAACGCATTCATGCTCCATCACACTGAGCCATGGGCCTGTTCATTATTCTCTTAAACATATTTTGAGTCTACAACCGAATTTGCACTCTAATTGTGGCATACAACTCACAAAAACAAGATTAACTACAGCTGAAGCGATCATTAGCAGTGGAATTACTGAAAATCACTAAAAATTAAAACTTTTTGCAGAGAGATCCAACCATAGGAAAATTTTTTTCATAAGGAACCAATGTAATACATTTACAACCTGGTTCATAAGTACATGCCTTATACCATCTCTTCTCAAGGATTACAAACATTAATTGTCATGTTAACACTGTACACAGGTAGTATAAAAACCTCAAGGCATCAAGCCAAAATCTCAGATCGATTCATTAAAAACACTAACTACTAACTCCGAGGACTTGAGAGTACAGAGACGACACATAGGACTTTCTATACAAAACTTGGCAGCCAGTCCCTCCACCTGAGGTATCACTGCTGACCCTAATGCTACTGCTGCTTTTCCCTTGCTATAGGGTTCCTGCTTCTTCTTTTGCGTTTACCTAAAAACATTAGATCCCACGGGGGTGAGACAATTGAAAATTTCCCCAACGGGAGATATAACTCTCTGCCAAAACATTATTATTGCAGTTATTAGAATTGAAAACTGAGCAGGAATTCTTTTATATATTAACAGTAGTATTAATCATTGTGTAAACAGAATAAGATAATATTTTTTCCTAAGAAGAACATTGCATCTACTCATGGTCGAATCATAATTCATTCATATACTTGCAATGAATATAAATATATATGAATAATCATTCTTTAACTAGAGATGCATAAAAGAAATGTAATATCAACCAATGAATTTCCGTATTCAATCCCTAAGCAAACATGCTATATGGATGATTATATTTTACAATCACATATGCCCTAAGGAGATGAGGTATACCGCTCATACTCCAACCGACCACTGTGAAGTCAAAATCGGTACCATACAAGGTCAATGGAAGAGCCGACTTCCAAGACCTCTCACATCTTGGTCAGTGCAAGACAACATGCATGACATCTTGTGTCTCTGCTAGATAGCTTTCTAGGGTTTACTGGCAACTTTGTTATTTGATTTACAGTGGCGTGCTGCACTCTCTTCACAATCGTGAGATTTCTTATTTATCTCCATCAATTCGACATTAATATTATTGGGAGATGTGTACTGCATCTATTCCAATCATCGGGAGATTCATGGTACATCCATCCCGGTACAATAATGAAGGATTGAGAGGTTTAATGTTTACCTTTCCTCAATTCCCTCATTAGGACGTCAGGATACATTCGCCCATTGCCCCCACATATTCAAAATATGTGTTCCGGGTTTTGCCGTGGAGAACCCATTTCACCATTCAACAATTTTGACGCTGATGGATCTATGGTTAGGGCTCTACATGATATGATATCACTTACTTAATTAAGTACATTATCATATTCTTTTAGCATCAGCCAAGTTCTCAACCATAACTTATTAAAACAAATGCTACAAATTAACCTGTACTATTTGCATCATTCACTTCTCATTCTTTATAAAACATTGGGATCTCAGTCCCTCAGTTCATTTCTTGAAAGTTTACATCTCTCAACAATCATCATTATCATACTTATCAGATCTGGGTATTCATACCCTCAGTTCATCACTAATCATTGTTACCACTTGTTAGATAACTATTACCTCTAGGTTCTCAGATCGAGGTATACATGATACTTGTTACACAAGCATCACACATGGCTCACAAGGCCCATTAAGTGTCTTGTCACCTTTTACTAGGCAACAACTTACTCATATGACTCATAAAATCCATGCACATATTGTTACTTTTACTAAGCAACAACAACATTAAGGCACACAAGGCCAATCAATATTTTATTGTATAAAAGCCATAGCTCAAATCTGGCTATGATCATCATCTCATGATATCTGCATGGTTAATAGACATGATAACAGTCATATAAATCATTTATCACATTATGTGATATAATAGTAACACCACTATTCCTTTATCAGGATTAGGGTTTACTATCAAATAGGTTTTTCCATTCCATTACCCAATTTAGGGTTAGGATCTCCCATTTCACATTAGTTAGGGTTTCATGTTTACATCATTAGTTCAACCCCAATATATTGCTTCACCCCTCTAGGAGCATTAGAAACTATCATAAGTATTTACTAATGATCATTACCTCCATCATATATCATTTATGAATATCAATTCAAGGTATGACTTCATCTATCAACCTTACCATGGTATGTTTATATCATACCCATTATCTTGGCTTAACCCCTTTGTCATAGTGTTTAGCCAACACTTATCGAAGTGCATTGAATTCATTACATCTTCATTGTAATAATTTACATAATACACACTTCTTGTGTTTCTTTTCCAAGTATATTGGATTGAGATGCATCAAGGTATATCAACCCTGAAATGCTTAATGTGATATCTATCATGTCTTGATGAATCACTTAGCTCCTTATTTCCATCTTCTCATGTCAATCCACTGACCTTGTATTAAGGTATTTCCCTCTTAATACTTTTAACCACTCACCTATCACTTTCATTATATAGTGCATAGATTACATATTAGATTTGTATGACTATCTTTAATGATATGGACTTATATTAATGGTTTAGCATTGTTGATATAGAATAAACTATTATCAACCACTTTGTGTATTTCAACTCTTGGGATATCATCCACATCATTATTTAGTGTTTCATAGATCACTCCTAAAATCATCTTGCCCTCATCTTTGTAAGGTGTATAGGGTTGACACATGAATGTGAAGTTAATCACATATATATATATAGTTTGATAAATAATGATCGAGGCATCATCTTGTCCCTTAAACCCTTACATAATAAAGTATCAATATTACCATTCATATGGTTTATCAATTTCACCTTTCATGGTGTAACATTCTCATCTTACTTGATTATGTCAGCCACAATCTACTTTAGTGTATTGGCCATTATACCATCACTAGGGTTTCATATATCATTACATGGCATCTCCCTAGATTTGAGTTTCACATCACATCATTCATCAGGGTTCCACATAACATTATTCTAATTCAGGGTTTCGCATGGTATTACCCTAGATTAGGGTTTCACATGTCATCATTCTTAATTAGGGTTACTCCCTTGCCTTAGATTAGGATTACACCTAGTATTGCCCTAAATTAGGGTTAAGGTTCATCAATCTTCTTGATTAGGATTTCATGATCACTTCATCAAAGATCATACCCTAAAATCTTAGTTTATTCATATTGAAGGTGTTTGAGGCTTATCCATTACATGATTATCCTGCATGTATGGATTCCTCTCTCTCTCTCATCCTCTCTAGGATTTTGACTATGTCAAACTTCGATAAATTAGGTCAACCAACCCTTTAATTAAATACATTCAATTAGGGTTGACATAGTGTATTAAAATATTGCTTATTTAAGCTTCAAGGATTAACTCTTCTAATATTACCAATCACTTGGTACCCTAAAGGTACAACCCTAGTGATTTTCTTTAAGATAAATCAGTAACAATTATAGGATCAATTGGTCCTTAAAACAATTATAGCATCACTATTTAAGGGTAGCACCATTATTTGCACATTCATACATGTTAAAAGTGTTGAAACTTAACCACTACATGGTTATCATCCATGTAGGAAGTCCTCTCTTTCTCATATTTTATAAGATGATACTTACTTCATATTTGATTAGAATAGGTCAATTCAACTTGAATGAAGGTTGACACAATGTATTATGTCATTGCTTTCATAATCATTAAAGATTAATTATTCAAAAGGTACTAATCACCCTACCTCATTAAGGGTACCATTACTATAATCACCCTTGATTTACATTATGAATTGATCAATTAAATGAGTGATCTTTAATCACTTTGAGTGTTCATATGGTTTTAGTTAATTATTGTTCAAACGATCTTGGTCACTTAGACCCCAAACGGTCTTGACCAACCAGACCTCAAACGGTCTTGGTCTAATGGTTTGAAACCATTTGATAAAGGTGGTGCTTGAAACCGTTTGCCAAAGTAGGTGCTTGAAACCGTTTGCCAAAGTAGGTGCTTGAAACCATTTGATAAAGTAGGTGCTTGAAACAATTTGCCAAAGTAGGTGCTTGAAACCGTTTGATCAAAACACTCATGAGATTGATTGGGCCTCAAACAGTTTGGGATCGTTTTGTCCCAAACGGTCTTGAGACCGTTTGGTCCCAAACGGTCTTGAGACCATTTGGACTCAAACGGTCTTGAGACCGTTTGGTCCAAACCTTCTCAAAACTGATTGCACCAAAAATGGTCTCAACCACTTATATTGATTTAGGGTTTTCAAGGTTGATTCCCTCATCGATTGAATTCATGTAACCACTCATCAATTGAGCCTAAGCATCATACTTCAAGTGAGCTTAATAATTATCCTTCAATTGATTTAATTTCCAATTGATCATCAAATAGGGTTTTGAATCCAATTAGATTAGGGTTTGAAATCGATGAACCCTCAATGTTAATCATTGTGAAACTAATTACTTTGAAATCATTGGACCACCATCCAAATTGGGTATGACCTGACCCCAAACGGTCTTGAGGTCATTTGGATGACCTCCAAATGGTCTTAAGACCGTTTTACCATTACAACATGACAATTGGTGGAATCTAATTAGGGTTTAGGTCATTGGATTGATCATCAATTGAACAATAAGTTGTACTTCAATTCACTATCTTTGGATTTTAAAATACTCAACCATACTCAGCCTTAGACCTCCAAACGGTATTGGTTGACCTCCAAATGGTCTTGAGACTGTTTGGGTGATCTCCAAATGGTTTTGAAACCGTTTGGGTTAATCAACCCAAAGTTCTAAAACAAATAATTGCAAAATCAACACTTAACCCGATTAGGGTTTGCTACTTGATGATTGTCTATGTATTGAATTAATCAATTGGATCCATTGGATCATAATCCAAAATTTATTAGGGTTATGACCTCAAATGGTCAATCCATCCAAACGGTCAACTCCTCTAAACGGTTTGGGGTCCAAACCTCCAAACGGTTTGGAAACCGTTTGGTCTCCAAACAGTTTGGTGAAACCGTTTGAATCAAATTGTTGAAACCGTTTGCAAGGGATATTTGGGGAGGTGTGTGCTTATGATGATTTAATCATCATCAATCTCTAAACCCATGAAACTTTCTGTGATTTTCATGGTGATTGCATCAATCAACCAAATTGAATTTCAAAAATGAAGAAAGGATTATCAATTGATATGGAATTGAATGCAATAACAATAGTAAGGGTTTAAGTTATAAAACCCACCTCCAATTGAGCTTCAAATCTTGGATATTCACTTCAACAATGGTGGATGAAGCTTTTGTAACTCCCCCTAGGCTCGTCCTCAAGCTTTTGGGTGAAAATATTGGCTAGGGTTGAAGATGGAGTGAAGAAAAGAAGAAATCAATGATTTATTTTCGATTTCCATCATGAAATCATGGTTGAAAGTGATCAAGAAGCTTACCAACAGGTTGGGGGTCGTCCTCCTGATCCTCCAAAGCTCCCTTGGTCGTTTTCCAAGCAAGGAGAAGAAAGGGATTCGGAAAAGCCTTTGATTTGGCTTGTAAAGGGTGTTTTTATAAGAAAATCAATGAGAGAGAAAGTGCCTTATAAAAATCCTTTAATTCCAAAATTAGTGCCGCCTCTTCCCCCTAAATTCCTTGGATACGAGTCTATCCCATTTGCCTCTTATTCCTCTCAATTATCCTCAATTTAAAGAAATGCAAATTAAGCACCTTAGACCATATTATACTAATATCCATATGTGAGTGGATATTTCTTTTTCTTATAATAATGTGAGTGAGTTATCCACTTCCTTTGGATATTTTCGTGCCTTTGCAAGGCACAAGCTCGTCCAACCTCTTTGCAAATTCATCCTTCAACTTTTGGTTGAAGGGTTATTTTATTAATATATTTCTTTTTGCATTAAATTGAATTAGGGTTTCAATTATGCATAAATCTTGATTATTTTAATATCAAGATTCTCTCTCTTCCAAATTAATTCAAATGAGCCGCCCCTATCATTTTATTTGCTCTAAATGATGCCAATAAACATAAGGGACATTATTGAAGTGGTAATTTGCATATTGAACCCTAGGTTTTGGGTAAATTGTACTTTACATCAAAACTAGGTTTTAATGCACAAACATTGCTTTATCAGCTCTTTCTTGGTATTCAGGCTTGTGAAAGTCATACCACTACATCATAATCATTCCTATGATGATTAAAAACATGAGGAACATTTTTTCATGTAACATTTGCAAGTTAACCCCTCACTTGGGTAATTTGCACTATAGTCCAAAATAAGCAAACATTGCTTCAATATTATTCAAACATGACCAAAATTGAAATATAAGTTCCTCTTGAGCCTTAATTACTTTTCACAAGATAAAATTAAGGATCTAATTAACTTTCTTAAGCAAAACTCCCAAGGTTAAGGCATAACCCAGGTCTGGGATGTTACAAATTATAAACCCCTAACAAGGATTTTGTCCCCGAAATCCCAGATAAAAGGAGAGAGATATTATTTATTCATCATACTATCTAGTCTCCACATAACATTTCATTGTTATGGAGACACCATAAATCTTTAGTCAACATAAAGTTATTCCACACAAGTTTATCATAGAATAGTTCACATAGGACACATACTCCACTGTCCTTTTTTGTCACACCCCGATCTCACACTAACCACTAATCACGAGATTAGGGCGTGACGGAGGGATTAACACATAAACAAATCACTGCGAACTTTTTCTTTTTAAAACCTCATAATGATATCCGGATTATTTTTGTAAACTAAAACATAATAAACTATTGCGGAAGCATTTCAATTAAACTGGCTAGAGAAAGTAAACAGAGTTTACAACAAGTAACATTGTTTAACAGAAAGTAAACATAACTGTTAATTTACATCATTATACACATTCCACATACACACTCTCTCTCACCCACGCCATGTCCCAAGGACCGAGGGGAAAGGACTAAGAGACCTCTAACTAGACTAATTACAAACCTTTTATAACTAGGCGTTAGGATGAAATGACCCTTCCGATTCCTGATGCTGATGCTGACCTGAAAATGTTTTGAGTAGAGGTATGAGCCTACTCGCTCAGTGAATAGCATTTCATTTAGCTATCACTAAACAACTCATCAGGTTTATAGATTTAAATAAAACATAAATACAGTACTAAGCAGGGCAGTTCTAATAACATAACAGATTTGCAGAATATAATCACATTTCCATGCATTAACAGATAATTTGAACAGATAAACAGATATAAAGAAATAGCACAAAAGTTCGAATACTTTAATTTATTGTGATCCTATATGAGTACCAATTTATATTATTATTAAGCCCTAATCATATACAGTGTACTCTGCATATGAAGATCCGTAGCAAGTTCATGCTACGATCCCACCGTACAAGACTTAGCGACACACCCGGGAAATGCTAAGTCTGACGCCAGCCCTGTTCTGCTACAGGACCCCAGGCTCCACGGCCTCAATGCACAACCACGTGTGCTGCACAACCACGTGTGCTCCAGACTCCTCCTGACAAACCTGAGTACACAGGCGGAGAGTCTCACCGGGTTACCTCCGTGACACAAGCACGGATGATGTTGAATAACCCCCATTTTCCTCCAGTGCCACCGTGACTCCGCACGCGTTGTTGTTGGACACTGCCTCTCTGTCCTCGTGTCTCCATGACTCCGCACGGATAATGTTGCAACACGAGTTTCACCCCTAAGAAGCAGATCTGTCAAAGGGGTTCTACGGTGTTAGGGCACCTAAGTCTATTAACTGATTAACATATAACCATTTAAACAGGAAAATCACATCTACTGATTTTATATCAGATCACAATACACTGTCATTCTAAACTGACAGAGCAATATATTTTAAATCCTTGTAATTTCTAAGAAATTCTCATACCATGCATTCAGACAAATTAGAAATGCATAAATAACCCAACTTATTTCAATTTGGCACATACATAGCGAATTTACGCAATTGAACATCTTATTGCACAAATTAAAGAAATTTACTTCATATACGAGAATCATACTCAACATTTGTCAATTCTCTAAAATTCTCGAAAAACGTGCACATTAATCCAAATCTTGGTTTGTGCATCACTTAACTCAATTAAGAGTTAATTACATTTCACAATATAATTTAATAACAATACTTGAGAATTTCTAGTAATATTTCAGAGAAATGTGCCATTTCATGTAAATATCAATTTACACATATTAACGTCAAAAGATATATGCAATTAGGGGTTTCATGCATATTTTATTTATTCATATCTACTTTGAAATCGTACATCTGATAATTTATCAGAAATCTTCATTGTTTGGGTTCATACCCAAATTATACCATTTTCAGATATGAATCTCTAATTTCAACATTCAAATAAGCAATTTAGGTTCCAATGAACCATATAAATCAACCGATTCAATCCACACTGATCAATTGCTAAATTTAATCATATAACATCGTCTAGAAGCAATTTATGAAATAAAAAGTCGGGCGACGCCAAACGCTGCCCGACGCCTGATAACGCCTGTTATCAGCGTAATTCGTGCACATAACTGGAAATATTCAAACGCCTGAGTTATTTAATGATAAATGAATGAAATCCTACTCATTGCGATTTGGCCTATCCGGATTCGTCCGGAAGTGTGTCCAAGGCCTGATTCCCGGCAAATTGGGTTGTCTTCTTCCTTTGAATCAATTAGTTTACTGTTCCTGCAATTCGACAGTAACTAGCTTCTTCACGCAAAAGTCTGAAATTGACTCGATCAAAAGTTAAATCTTGGGATTAAGCTACGGAATCGGATCCGTAGCCATGAATTAGGAGCAGGGAGTACCTTCCTGAAGCATTTGATTAGCCAAAAGAATCCTTCTTGGCCGTGCGCCAAGCAGCAGATGCTGCAGGTTGGCTGACGTCCATCCAACCAAGGTACAGAGTGGTTAATCCACGGCTAGGCTCCGGATCTTGGCTAGGACCCCGTAGTCGACCTCGGCGCCGAGGTTAGAAGGGGCTGGCCGCACCTAAGTTTCCTCTGACCGGCGGCTTGCCGCACCAGCAGCTTGGGCGGCCTCTGCTAGGCGGCGCCCTAGCAGCTTGGCTGCTCGGTAGACTATGGCTAGGCAAACAGAGAGAGAGGGAAAGAGGAAGGGAAGAAGAAGAGGAGATGATTTCTCCTGGAGTCGAGCTTGTGAGCCTAGGGCTGCTCGTTGCTTCAAGAAGCCACAGGCCCTAACCCTGCTCAAGCGTCGCGCCACTGTTCTATCGAGAACAAGAAAAATAAATCGGAAGGAGGATGATAAGTACTGGTTGCCGACCCACTTAAATTGAAAACAAATTTGGAAAAATTGCATTCCAGTCCAGAATTCTTATTATTGCCATAACTATGGCCTCGAGGGTTCAAATTGATCGATTTTTCTTGCATTATTTCAAGCGCGAAATTCTCTACGCCATCTGAATAAAATATCATACTAATTTTACTATTTCTCTTGTTCAAAATTTCAAATTGCATCCAATCATCACTTTACTCAAATTAATCACCTTAATTATGCACTAATTGATTTCATGTGCTTGTTTCAACTAAATCAAGTTAATGATTCGCTAATCACATCATAAGCACATAAGTTAACTCAAATAACTTTAATTAGGCTCAAATTATAAAGCTTACCAATAAGCTTTGAAACGGGTCATAACAATCTCCCCCCTTATAAGAATTTCGTCCCGAAATTCCTAAAAGAGAAAAGGAAACTTATTACGCATATCTGACTCAAGCTCCCACGTAGCTTCCTCTAGGTTATGATTCCTCCACAAAACTTTCACCAATGGTATCTCACGGTTCTTAAGCTTCTTGATCCTCTGATCAACTATCTGGATTGGTCCCTCAACATAGGACACATCTGATCTAAGCTGTGCAGGTTCTGGGTCAACTATCTTTTCCGTACCAGGGTAACATTTCTTAAGCATAGACACATGAAACACATCATGAAGATTTGCCAACTCAGATGGCAAATCCAACTTGTAAGCTACAGGTCCAATCCTCTCAACAATAGGATATGGGCCCATGTACCTAGGGGTCAACTTACCCCTCTTGCCAAACCTTAACACTCCCTTCCACGGTGAAACTTTCAGATAAACCTCGTCACCAACCTCAAACTCAAGAGGTCGACGTCGTCTCTCTGCATAACTTTTCTGTCTGTCCTGAGCAGCTTTCAACTGCTCCCTGATCACAGATATCTTCTCTGTAGTCATATCGACTATCTCAGGTCCAAGAATTTCTTTCTCGCCAACCTCGTACCAACAAACTGGTGATCTACACTTCCTGCCATATAGAGCTTCATATGGGGCCATTCCAAGACTAGAATGGTAGCTGTTGTTATATGCAAACTCTATCAGGCTTAAGTGTTCTTCCCAGTTACCTCTGAACTGCAGAATGCATGCTCTCAGCATGTCTTCAAGAGTCTGAATGGTCCTCTCAGATTGACCATCTGTCTGCGGGTGAAACGCTGTACTAAACCTCAGCTTTGTGCCCAACGCACGATGTAACTGATTCCAGAATCTAGATGTAAACTTAGGATCTCTGTCAGAAATAATGGAAACTGGAATCCCATGTAATCTGATTACCTCATCCACATAAATCTTGGCCAGCTTTGGAACATCAAAGGTCGACTTGACAGGGAGAAAGTGAGTAGACTTAGTTAGTCTATCCACAATCACCCATATCGAGTCCGAACCTCGAGGCGTTCTGGGTAACCCTACCACAAAATCCATCGTGATGTGTTCCCATTTCCATTCAGGTATAGGAAGCGACTGCAAGGTACCAGCAGGTTTCTGATGCTCAGCTTTAACCTGCTGACACACTCCACATCTAGCCACGTACTCAGCCACATCTCTTTTCATACCAGACCACCAGTACAGCTCTTTGAGATTCCTGTACATTTTCGTGTTACCTGGATGCATAGCATACATAGAAGCATGCGCTTCTTCAAGAATCTGCTCTTTCAGCTCACTGTTCCCAGGTACACACAACCTGTCATGAAGATACAACACACCATCGTCAGAAAACCTGAATTATGACCTTTTACCTTCCGACATATCCTGCATAACCTGCCACAATTCGTTATCACTCTGTTGCAACACCTTAATCTGATCATAGAAAGTAGGTTTGACCTGCATTTGAGCAATCAACCCACTCTGTCCAGTCACATCCAAGTCTAAGTTCAACTTTCGCATATCTACAAGCAAGTCTCTCTTGAAACATGCCATAGAAAATGCATCTGCTGTTGAACTTGACTTTCTGCTCAAGGCATCTGCCACAACATTTGCTTTACCAGGATGGTAATCGATTGTCACATCATAGTCTTTGATCAGCTCAAGCCATCTGCGTTGTCTCAAATTCAAATCCTTCTGAGTGAAGATATATTTCAAACTCTTATGGTCTGTAAACACCTGACATGTCTCACCATACAGGTAGTGACGCCATGTCTTAAGAGCATGAACTATAGCAGCTAATTCTAGATCATGAGTAGGGTAGTTCTCTTCGTTCTTCTTAAGCTGTCTAGATGCATAGGCCACGACTTTGCCTTCTTGCATCAACACACAGCCTAAACCCCTCCTGGAAGCATCGCAAAACACTGTATAACCCTTATCTGCCTCGGGCAAAACCAACACTGGTGCTGTGGTCAACTTCCTCTTCAAGATCTGAAAACTCTTCTCACAGTTATCAGACCAAACAAACGGTGCATTCTTCCTCGTTAAACGTGTCAAGGGTGATGCTAGCACACTGAAGTTCTGTATAAACCTTCTGTAATAGCCTGCTAAACCCAAGAAACTTCTGATCTCAGTAGGAGTCTTAGGTTGTTCCCACTGAAGCACAGAATCAACTTTCTTAGGATCAACGCTAACTCCATCTCTCGAGATAACATGTCCAAGAAATGCTACCTCAGCCAACCAGAACTCACACTTGCTAAACTTAGCATATAGTTGGTGTTGCCTCAACAACTGCAACACTACTCTCAGGTGTTGCTCATGCTGTACATCGTCTCTGGAGTAGATCAGAATATCATCTATAAAGACTACAATAAACTGATCTAGGAACGGTTTGAAAATCCGATTCATCATATCCATAAAGGCTGCTGGGGCATTGGTCAGCCCAAACGACATGACCAAAAACTCATAATGCCCATACCTGGTTCTGAAAGCTGTTTTGGGAATATCTGAAGCTTTTATTCTGAGCTGATGATATCCAGATCTCAAATCTATCTTAGAGAAGATCGTCACTCCACGCAACTGATCAAACAGATCATCTATTCTCGGCAATGGATACTTGTTCTTAATAGTGATCTTGTTCAATTGCCTGTAATCTATACAGAGACGCATGGTACCATCCTTTTTCTTAACAAACAGGACTGGAGCACCCCATGGTGAAGAACTGGGTCTAATGAAACCCTTATCTAGCAACTCCTGCAGCTGCACCTTGAGTTCCTTCAACTCTGCAGGTGCCATTCTATAGGCTGGCAGTGCTACTGGATGACTATCTGGATATACTTGAATCTCAAAATCCAGATCTCTAACAGGAGGTAAGCCTGGAAAATCCTCTGGAAAAACATCAGAAAACTCACGAACCACAAGTATATCATAAACACTGGCGGTGCTCTTTTCTGCTCTAGTGTCAACCACATGAGCAAGGAACGCTTCACATCCTTTCTGTAGCATCTTATCAGCTACTGCAGCTGATACAATGCACGTAGGCAGAACTTTCCTGTCTCCAGTAAAGACACAAGAAAATTCACCTTGTTGAAAGGTAGCTTCCTTCTTCCAACAATCGAGTTGCACTCGATATGTCTCAAGACAATCCATACCCAAGATGACTTGAAAAGTATTGACATCCAAGGGTATGAGATTAGCAGCAAAGGTGTAACCTCCAAAAGATAACAAGCATCCGGGACAGAACTCAGATAAAACTGTTGGTCCACCTAGTGGAACCCTCAACACTAACTCATCTATCAACTCTTGAGTTAACATATTAAGTTCACCAACTAAAGAGCGTCGTATGAAAGAGTGAGTAGCACCCGGATCTATCAAAACTGAAACTGGTATACTATTAAACAAAAGCATTTCTCCTGTAACGACTTGTGAAGAGATTATACCTTCCTGAGGTGTCAAAGAGAAGAAACGTGCTGAAGCTCTCCCTCTGACACGCTGTCCTCTCTGACCACTCCTGCCACTGGATACTCCACCACCTCTGGAACCAGAAGCCATAGAAGAACTGGGTCCTTCAGCTTGAGGTTGTCTCTGAACATCATAAAACTGAGACTGAGAAGCTTGTGATGCTGCTGGTTGAAGCTGAGGACAAAACTTCTTTATATGTCCTATCTGCCCACAAGCATAACAACCTGGACCCCAACACTGTCTAGTATGTGGCCTTCCACATTTGTCACATGGCGGTATCTCTTGCCTCTGAGGACCTGTCACTGACGTTGACGACCCAGAAGACCATCCACTAGACGCACTGCCCCATCTCCCTGGGTTGTATCCCCCTCTGCCTCTAGAAGGAGCAACATCCTCAGGTCTCTGTCTGCCGAAACAGCTAAAGCCACGCCCGAGTTTAGAAAAGAAACCTCTACCTCCACCTCTGTATCCACTACTGGACTGTCCTCTACTGAAATCTGCAGATCTTTTCTTAGACTCCGGCACCTTGTCAGCATTCACGGATTCCTCAATCTGTCTAGCAGCCTCAACAAACTCACCAAAGTTCTCCCTGTTCCTTTTACTAATAGCAGAAACTGTATGCCGAATTTCTGGCCTTATCCCTTCCTGAAACCTTCTGCATCTTTCTAAGTTGTCAGGAACAAGCTGCGGACAGAAGTTTGCTAATCATGTGAAAAGTGCTTCATACTCAGTAACTGACATGTTCCCCTGCTTAATGTTCTGTAACTGCCTGATTTTCTCATTAATGAAGGTAGGTGGATAAAACTTAAGATGAAACTCTTCAGAAAAATCCTGCCAAGAAAGCTCTGTACCTCTCCTCTTTTCCTCCACACTGTGCCACCACAGCTCTGCATCGCCTGTCAAAAGATAAATTGCGTGATTAATCTTTTTCTCTTCTGAAAGCTCCATCAGGCGAAAGACCTTCTCTATCTGTCTCAACCACTCATCAGCCTCTGCTGGATCTGTAGTGCCACTAAACTCTGTGCCGCCAAGCTTTTTTACAAGCTCATATGATCGCATCAGATCCTTACTGCTGGTAGAAGTAGAAGCTCGCTTATCAGCCTTATACCTCTCTTTGGTCTCCAGAAACATCCTATACATCCGGGATGCTTCATCCACGTGGTCGCCACCACCTGGACCCAAGTACAGAGGATCAGGGCCAACATGACTCTCGGCCTGATCATCACGATCAAAGCCTCTTCCTGCCATCTGCAATGATATAATAGAATATTTCCTGTTAGAAAACTACAGATAGAAGAAAGACACCTAAACCTTAATCCTATTGGTCTCTTATCGTCCCCCGACCTGGACTCTGAGTAACTATGTACTCAACCTAGGCTCTGATACCAAGATGTCACACCCCGATCTCACACTAACCACTAATCACGAGATTAGGGCGTGACGGAGGGATTAACACATAAACAAATCACTGCGAACTTTTTCTTTTTAAAACCTCATAATGATATCCGGATTATTGTTGTAAACTAAAACATAATAAACTATTGCGGAAGCATTTCAATTAAACTGGCTAGAGAAAGTAAACAGAGTTTACAACAAGTAACATTGTTTAACAGAAAGTAAACATAACTGTTAATTTACATCATTATACACATTCCACATACACACTCTCTCTCACCCACGCCATGTCCCAAGGACTGAGGGGAAAGGACTAAGAGACCTCTAACTAGACTAATTACAAACCTTTTATAACTAGGCGTTAGGATGAAATGACCCTTCCGATTCCTGATGCTGATGCTGACCTGAAAATGTTTTGAGTAGAGGTATGAGCCTACTCGCTCAGTGAATAGCATTTCATTTAGCTATCACTAAACAACTCATCAGGTTTATAGATTTAAATAAAACATAAATACAGTACTAAGCAGGGCAGTTCTAATAACATAACAGATTTGCAGAATATAATCACATTTCCATGCATTAATAGATAATTTGAACAGATAAACAGATATAAAGAAATAGCACAAAAGTTCGAATACTTTAATTTATTGTGATCCTATATGAGTACCAATTTATATTATTATTAAGCCCTAATCATATACAGTGTACTCTGCATATGAAGATCCGTAGCAAGTTCATGCTACGATCCCACCGTACAAGACTTAGCGACACACCCGGGAAATGCTAAGTCTGACGCCAACCCTGTTCTGCTACAGGACCCCAGGCTCCACGGCCTCAATGCACAACCACGTGTGCTGCACAACCACGTGTGCTCCAGACTCCTCCTGACAAACCTGAGTACACAGGCGGAGAGTCTCACCGGGTTACCTCCGTGACACAAGCACGGATGATGTTGAATAACCCCCATTTTCCTCCAGTGCCACCGTGACTCCGCACGCGTTGTTGTTGGACACTGCCTCTCTGTCCTCGTGTCTCCATGACTCCGCACGGATAATGTTGCAACACGAGTTTCACCCCTAAGAAGCAGATCTGTCAAAGGGGTTCTACGGTGTTAGGGCACCTAAGTCTATTAACTGATTAACATATAACCATTTAAACAGGAAAATCACATCTACTGATTTTATATCAGATCACAATACACTGTCATTCTAAACTGACAGAGCAATATATTTTAAATCCTTGTAATTTCTGAGAAATTCTCATACCATGCATTCAGACAAATTAGAAATGCATAAATAACCCAACTTATTTCAATTTGGCACATACATAGCGAATTTACGCAATTGAACATCTTATTGCACAAATTAAAGAAATTTACTTCATATACGAGAATCATACTCAACATTTTTCAATTCTCTAAAATTCTCGAAAAACGTGCACATTAATACAAATCTTGGTTTGTGCATCACTTAACTCAATTAAGAGTTAATTACATTTCACAATATAATTTAATAACAATACTTGAGAATTTCTAGTAATATTTCAGAGAAATGTGCCATTTCATGTAAATATCAATTTACACATATTAACGTCAAAAGATATATGCAATTAGGGGTTTCATGCATATTTTATTTATTCATATCTACTTTGAAATCGTACATCTGATAATTTATCAGAAATCTTCATTGTTTGGGTTCATACCCAAATTATACCATTTTCAGATATGAATCTCTAATTTCAACATTCAAATAAGCAATTTAGGTTCCAATGAACCATATAAATCAACCGATTCAATCCACACTGATCAATTGCTAAATTTAATCATATAACAGCGTCTAGAAGCAATTTATGAAATAAAAAGTCGGGCGACGCCAAACGCTGCCCGACGCCTGATAACGCCTGTTATCAGCGTAATTCGTGCACATAACTGGAAATATTCAAACGCCTGAGTTATTTAATGATAAATGAATGAAATCCTACTCATTGCGATTTGGCCTATCCGGATTCGTCCGGAAGTGTGTCCAAGGCCTGATTCCCGGCAAATTGGGTTGTCTTCTTCCTTTGAATCAATTAGTTTACTGTTCCTGCAATTCGACAGTAACTAGCTTCTTCACGCAAAAGTCTGAAATTGACTCGATCAAAAGTTAAATCTTGGGATTAAGCTACGGAATCGGATCCGTAGCCATGAATTAGGAGCAGGGAGTACCTTCCTGAAGCATTTGATTAGCCAAAAGAATCCTTCTTGGCCGTGCGCCAAGCAGCAGATGCTGCAGGTTGGCTGACGTCCATCCAACCAAGGTACAGAGTGGTTAATCCACGGCTAGGCTCCGGATCTTGGCTAGGACCCCGTAGTCGACCTCGGCGCCGAGGTTAGAAGGGGCTGGCCGCACCTAAGTTTCCTCTGACCGGCGGCTTGCCGCACCAGCAGCTTGGGCGGCCTCTGCTAGGCGGCGCCCTAGCAGCTTGGCTGCTCGGTAGACTGTGGCTAGGCAAACAGAGAGAGAGGGAAAGAGGAAGGGAAGAAGAAGAGGAGATGATTTCTCCTGGAGTCGAGCTTGTGAGCCTAGGGCTGCTCGTTGCTTCAAGAAGCCACAGGCCCTAACCCTGCTCAAGCGTCGCGCCACTGTTCTATCGAGAACAAGAAAAATAAATCGGAAGGAGGATGATAAGTACTGGTTGCCGACCCACTTAAATTGAAAACAAATTTGGAAAAATTGCATTCCAGTCCAGAATTCTTATTATTGCCATAACTATGGCCTCGAGGGTTCAAATTGATCGATTTTTCTTGCATTATTTCAAGCGCGAAATTCTCTACGCCATCTGAATAAAATATCATGCTAATTTTACTATTTCTCTTGTTCAAAATTTCAAATTGCATCCAATCATCACTTTACTCAAATTAATCACCTTAATTATGCACTAATTGATTTCATGTGCTTGTTTCAACTAAATCAAGTTAATGATTCGCTAATCACATCATAAGCACATAAGTTAACTCAAATAACTTTAATTAGGCTCAAATTATAAAGCTTACCAATAAGCTTTGAAACGGGTCATAACATTTTTATTATTGATTGTGGAGTTAATTCTGTGTCAGGTAACACTTTCCTTATTTTTACCATTTCATGTGACAATTTCTTATTTCTGAGGGGTCTCCCATGCTCCTTAGTTAATTCACCATTTCACTTTTAAGATCACAATTATGTTCTGTCACCCTCTTGGGACTATAAGTCTTTTCATACCTTAGTAGTGCCATCTCACCAGGTGACACCATACTAGATTTCCTTATTACTTGTACTAACTATCACATTAGTTGTACATTATCTTATCATGAAGAGAGGTTACTTATTAATTAAGAACTTATATTAAATATGTCACTAATTGTTGTGTTTATGCAAAGCATAAACCCCTAACATGTGATGTTCCTACTATTTTACATGATTAATCTAATTTCATGGTTGACCAGTCCAGATCATCAACATAAACCATCCAATATTTCTTAGATACCATAATCTCTTACCTTGGTATCTATCACATGTGTTGAAAACACATCACATATTTAATTTCTTTTCATCTTGGGACATTACTTGTTACAGATATCTTTACCTTGAAACCAAAGTCCAAGATAAACTGATACTTTTCTAAGTATCCATAACATGAACATTTTTATCTTATACACATCAAGTATCCTAAGATTAACTTGATTGCCATGTCCCTAAAAAGGGAGAAAACAAGGAGTCATATTTTTCTTATTATTTCATGTATTTTTAACTATTCATGAATCATTTACTCTTTATCTCATCCTAGGTTCCTTACCCTCAACATAGGAATTTATAAGGATGATCACATAACATTATTCCTTTCTTTGGTATTATATAACATGTTCATGAGCATCTTATGATCTCATCAAATTTCCATCTCCACATTATGGGAAAAGATCTTTATTATACTTACAAACTTTATTGAACAAGGATCATCTCCCTTGTTCTCACTCTTATCTTATGAGGAGTATACTTTTAATTCCTCATACACACATGCTTATTTGAGATTATCTCAGACTTCTCTTTATTGTACTTAGGATATGACATATTTATTCATTCCATATTTCTGATTTCATGATACTCATTAGATTGTCTCAGAATGACTACTTGATCAGATCAATCAAAAAGATAACAATCTAAGAGTTTCCATACTCACTTTATCATCAATAGTTGTATACCTGGATAGGGTATATAAATACTGAGATTAAGTAGTATGCACTTTGTATACTATCATATTCCTCCCTTTTCATATTATCAAAAGTATAAGATTTGACATTCATGAATTTTATCCAGGCACCTCTTCTATACCTCATCCCTTTTTCATAGAGGTAAGAACAATATAAAACATCTATAATGTATACTTATGCAATATGTAAGTCCTCATAGGACTAATTAGGGAGAGCTCAGTCAATTACTTTCTCAATTTAACTTAGGAAACCATAAAAAACATATTAGAATAACATTATTTTGTCTAACATGTCATGGTTCGTGGATGGTTTACTACCTCAGGCTGACTCTGCCTTAGAGGTTGATTCATCATAACGTTTTTGGCTGAGTAATCTCTTGCCAGATGTCCTACCTGTCTACATTGGTAACAAGTTCTGAGCTCTAGATGTGGTCTAGAAGGTTCTTTATCCTTTCTGGATAGCCATTGCCTTGGTGAACTAGGCCCTGGTTGTGCTCGTGGTACCAAAAACTTCTTCTTTTTGGAACTACCAGGCCTCTGTTCCTGGATTTGGATAGGCCTTTTCTCAATTCTTCCTTTATATTCCTTTTTTGGACAATTAGGTCTGATATGTCCATGCTTCCTACACCTATGGCAGATCCTGGTTTCAGATTGTATCCTATTGTTTTCATCATTATTCATTGCTCCAACAGGCTGATGTTGAGCAAGAATACTATTGGAGTTCAACACTTCATCATTGGGGGCTGGTAGTCTAGGTTGCATTGCTAATGCACGGTCTACTATGTGTATCATAGTTGTACTAAATTTCTCAAATAGAGCAGGGAAAGATGGGTTCTCTATCATGGCTAGGTAAAACTGGGGATGTGTAGGTGTATGTTCTTCTCTACTCTGATCCCTTGCATCCCTTCTTGGTGCAACATTGCTGCTTTCTGCAGCAAACTCCTCATGAGACCCAGTCATCTTCAAGTTCTTCTTCTCCTATATGAGCAGAAGACACTATCAGATACACTAGAAGACACTAGAATAGACTCTACTACCTTAGTCCTTTGTATCTGTAGACTCAATGAACCTAGAGCTCTGATACTACTAAATTGTGGCATCCAACTCACAAAAACAAGATTAACTACACCAGAAGCGATCATTAGAAGCGGAATTACAGAAAATCACTAAAAATTTAAAACTTTTTGCAGAGAGATCCAACCATAGGAATTTTTTTTTATAAGGAACCAATGTAATACATTTACAACTTGGTTCATAAGTACATGCCTTGTACCATCTCTTCTCGAGGATTACAAACATTAACTGTCCTGTTAACACTGTACACATGTAGTATAAAAACCTCAAGTCATCAAGCTAAAATCTCAGATCGATTAATTAAAAGCACTAACTACTGACTCTGAGGACCTGAGAGTACATATACGACACATAGGACTTTCTATACAAAACTTGGTAGCCAGTGCCTCCACATGAGTTATCACTGCTGACCCTAATGCTGTTGCTGCTTTTCCCTTGCTATAGGGTTCCTACTTCTTCTTCTGTGTTTACCTAAAAACATTGGATCCCACGGGGTGAGACAATTGAAAATTGCCCCAGCGGGAGATATAACTCTCCGCCAAAACATTATTATTGCAATTATTAGAATTGAAAACTGAGCAGGAGTTCTTTTATATATTAACATCAGTATTAATCATTGTGTAAACAGAATAAGATAATCTCCTTTCCTAAGAAGAACATTGCATCTACTCATGGTAGAATCATAATTCATTCATCTACTTGCAATGAATATAAAGATATATGAATAATCATTCTTTAACTAGAGATGCATAAAAGAAATGTAATATCAACCAATGAATTTCTGTATTCAATCCCTAAGCAAACATGCTATCTAGATGATTATATTTTACAATAACACTTATGCCCTGAGGAAATGAGGTATACCGCTCATACTCCAACCGACCACTGCGAAGTCGAAATCGGTACCATACAAGGTCAATGGAAGAACCGACTTCCAAGACCTCTCACATCTTGGTTAGTGCAAGACAACATGCATGACATCTTGTGTCTCTGCTAGATAGCTTTCCAGGGTATACTGGCAACTTCGCCATTAGAGTTACAGTGGTGTGCTGCACTCTCTTCGCAATCATGATATTTCTTATTTATCTCCATCGATATTGGGAGATGTGTACTGCATCTATTCCAATCATTGGGAGATTCATGGTACATCCATCCCAGTACAATAATGAAGGATTGAGAGGTTTAAGGTTTACCTTTCCTCAATTCCCTCATTAGGACGTCAGGATGCATTCACCCATTACCCCCACATATTCAAAATATGTGTTTCGGGTTTTGCCACGGAGCACCCGTTTCACCATTCAACAATTCTGACGCTGATGGATCTATGGTCAGGGCTCTACATGATATGATATCACTTACTTAATTAAGTACATTATCATATTCTTTTAGCATCGGCCAAGTTCTCAACCATAACTTATTAAGACAAATGCTACAAAGAAATATGTACTATTTGCATCATTCACTTCTCATTCTTTATAAAACATTGGGATCTCAGTACCTCAGTTCATTTCTTGAAAGTTCACATCTCTCAACAATCATCATTATCATACTTATCAAATATGGGTATTCATACCCTCAGTTCATCACTAATAATTGTTACCACTTGTTAGATACCTATTACCTCTAGGTTCTCAGACTGAGGTATACATGATCCTTGTTACACAAGCATCACACATGGCTCACAAGGCCCATTGTGTCTTGTCACCTTTTACTAGGCAACAACTTACTCATATGACTCATAAAATCCATGCACATTTTGTTACTTTTACTAAGCAACAACAACATTAAGGCACACAAGGCCAATCAATATTTTATTATATAAAAGCCATAGCTCAAATCTGGCTATGATCATCATCTCATGATATCTGAATGGTTAATAGACATGATAACAGTCATATAAATCATTTATCACATTATGTGATACAATAGTAACACCACTATTCCTTTATCAGGATTAGGGTTTACTATCAAATAGGTGTTTCCATTCCATTACCCAATTTAGGGTTAGGATCTCCCATTTCACATTAGTTAGGGTTTCATGTTTACATCATTAGTTAAACCCCAATATATGGCTTCACCCCTCTAGGAGAATTCAAAACTATCATAAGTATTTACTCATGATCATTACCTCCATAATATATCATTTATGAATATCAATTCAAGGTATGAGTTCATCTCTCAACCTTACCATGGTATGTTTATATCATACCCATTATCTTGGCTTAACCCCTTTGTCATAGTGTTTAGCCAACACTTATCAAAGTACATTGAATTCATTACATTTTCATTGTAATAATTTACATAACACACACTTCTTGTGTTTCCTTTCCAAGTATAAGGGATTGAGATGCATCAAGGTATATCAACCCTGAAATGCTAAATGTGATGTCTATCATGTCTTGATGTATCACTTTGTTCCCTATTTCCATCTTCTCAGGTTAATCCACTGACCTTGTATTCAGGTATTTCCCTCTTAATACTTTTAACCACTCACCTATCACTTTCATTATATAGTGCATAGATTACACATTATATTTGTCTGACTATCTTTAATGATATGGACTTATCTTAATGGTTTATCATTGTTGATATAGAATAAACTATTATCAACCACTTTATGTATTTCAACTCTTAGGATATCATCCACATCATTATTTAGTGTTGCATAGATCACTCCTAAAAGTGTCTTGTCCTCATCTTTGTAAGGTGTATAGGGTTGACACATGAATGTGAACTTAATCACATATATATAGAGTTGAATAAATAATGATGGAGGCATCATATTGTACCTTATACCCTTACATAATAAAGTATCAATATTACCATTCATATGGTTTGTCAATTTCACCTTTCATGGTGTAACATTCTCATCTTACTTGATTATGTCAGCCACAATCTACTTTAGTGTATTGGCCATTGCACCATCACTATGGTTTCATAGATCATTACATGGCATCTCCCTGGATTTGAGTTTCACATCACATCATTCATCAGGGTTCCACATAACATTATTCTAATTCAGGGTTTCGCATGGCATTACCCTAGATTAGGGTTTCACATGTCATCATTCGTAATTAGGGTTACTCCCTTGCCTTAGATTAGGATTACACCTAGTATTTCCCTAAATTAGGGTTAAGGTTCATCAATCTTCTTGATTAGGATTTCATGATCACTTCATCAAAGATCATACCCTAAAATCTTAGTTTATTCATATTGAAGGTGTTTGAGGCTTATCCATTACATGATTATCCTGTATGTATGGATTCCTCTCTCTCTCATCCTCTCTAGGATTTTGACTATGTCAAACTTGGATAAATTAGGTCAACCAACCCTTTAATTAAATACATTCAATTAGGGTTGACATAGTGTATTAAAATATTGCTTATTTAAGCTTTAAGGATTAACTCTTCTAATATTACCAATCACTTGGTACCCTAAAGGTACAATCCTAGTGATTTTCTTTAAGATAAATCAGTAACAATTATAGGGTCAATTGGTCCTTAGAACAATTATAGCATCACTATTTAAGGGTAGAACCATTATTTACACATTCATACATGTTAAAAGTGTTGAAACTTAACCACTACATGGTTATCATCCATGTAGGAAGTCCTCACTTTCTCATCTTTTATAAGATGATACTTACTTCATATTTGATTAGACTAGGTCAATTCAACTTGAATGAAGGTTGATACAATGTATTATGTCATTGATTTCATAATCATTAAAGATTAATTATTCAAAAGGTACTAATCACCCTACCTCATTAAGGGTACCATTACTATAATCACCCTTGATTTACATTATGAATTGATCAATTAAGCGAGTGATCTTAAATCACTTTGAGTGTCCATACGGTTTTAGTTAATTATTGTTCAAACGATCTTGGTCATTTAGACCCCAAATGATCTTGACCAACCAGACCTCAAATGGTCTTGGTCTAACGATTTGAAACCGTTTGATAAAGGTGGTGCTTGAAACCATTTGCCAAAGTAGGTGCTTGAAACTGTTTGCCAAAGTAGGTGCTTGAAACCATTTGATAAAGTAGGTGCTTGAAACCGTTTGCCAAAGTAGGTGCTTGAAACCGTTTGATAAAGTAGGTGCTTAAAACCGTTTGATCAAAACACTCATGAGATCGATTGGGCCTCAAACGGTTTGGGATCGTTTGGCCCCAAATGGTCTTGAGACTGTTTGGACTCAAACGGTCTTGAGACCGTTTGGTCCAAACCTCCTCAAAACCGATTGGACCAAAAATCGTCTCAACCACTTATATTGATTTAGGGTTTTCAAGGTTGATTCCCTCATCGATTGAATTCATGTAACCACTCATCAATTGAGCCTAAGCATCATACTTCAAGTGAGCTTAATAATTATCCTTCAATTGATTTAACTTCCAATTGATCATCAAATAGGGTTTTGAATCCAATTGGATTAGGGTTTGAAATCGATGAACTCTCAATGTTAATCATTGTGAAACTAATTACTTTGAAATCCTTGGACCACCATCCAAATTGGGTATGACCTGACCCCAAACAGTCTTGAGGTCGATTGGATGATCTCCAAATGGTCTTAAGACCGTTTTCCCATTACAACATGACAATTGGTGGAATCTAATTATGGTTTAGGTCATTGGATTGATCATCGATTGAACTATTAGTTGTACTTCAATTCACTATCTTTGGATTTTTGAATACTCAACCATACTCAACCTTAGACCTCCAAACTATCTTAGTTGACCTCCAAACGGTCTTGAGACCGTTTGGGTGGTCTCCAAATGGTTTTGAAACCGTTTGGGTTAATCAACCCAAAGTCCTAAAACAAATAATTGCAAAATCAGCACTTAACCCGATTAGGGTTTGCTACTTGATGATTGTCTATGTATTGAATTAATCAATTGGATCCATTGGATCATCATCCAACATTTATTAGGGTTCTGACCTCAAATGGTCAACCCATCCAAATGGTCAACTCCTCTAAACAGTTTGGGGTCCAAACCTCCAAACGGTTTGGTGAAACCGTTTGGACCAAATTGTTGAAACCGTTTGCAAGGGATATTTGGGGAGGCGTGTGCTTATGATGATGTCATCATCATCAAGCTCTAAACCCATGAAACTTTCTGTGATTTTCATGGTACTTGCATCAATCAACCAAATTGAATTTTGAAAATGAAGAAAGGATTATCAATTGATATGGAATTGAATGCTATAACAATAGTAAGGGTTTCAGTTATAAAACCCACCTCCAATTGAGCTTCAAAGCTTGGAGCTTCGCATCAAAAATGGTGTATGAAGCTTTTGCAACTCCCCCTAGGCTCGTCCTCAAGCTTTTGGGTGAAAAGATTGGCTAGGGTTGAAGATGGAGTGAAGAAAAGAAGAAATCAATGATTTATTTTTGATTTCCATCATGAAATCATGATTGAAAGTGATCAAGAAGATTACCAACAGGTTGGGGGTCGTCCTCCTGATCCTCCAAAGCTCCCTTGGTCGTTTTCCAAGCAAGGAGAAGAAAGGGATTCAGAAAAGCCTTTGATTTGGCTTGTAAAGGGTGTTTTATAAGAAAATCAATGAGAGAGAAAGTGCCTTATAAAAATCCTTTAATTCCAAAATTAGTGCCGCCTCTTCCCCCTCCATTCCTTGGATACGAGGATATCCCATTTTCCTCTTATTCCTCTCAATTATCCTCAATTTAAAGAAATGCAAATTAAGCACCTTAGATCATATTATACTAATATCCATATGTGAGTGGATATTTCTTTTTCTTATAATAATGTGAGTGAGTTATCCACTTCCTTTGGATATTTTCGTGCATTTGCAAGGCACAAGCTCGTCCAACCTCTTTGCAAATTCATCCTTCAACTTTTGGTTGATGGGTTCTTTAATTAATATATTTCTTTTTGCATTAAATTGAATTAGGGTTTCAATTATGCATAAATCTTGATTATTTTAATATCAAGATTCTCTCTCCTCTAAATTAATTCAAATGAGGCGCCCCTCTCATTTTCTTTGCTCTACATGATTCCAAGAAACATAAGGGACCTTATTGAAGTGGTAATTTTCATATTGAACCCTAGGTTTTGGGTAAATTGTACTTTACATCAAAACTAGGTTTTAATGCACAAACATTGTTTTATCAACTCTTTCTTGGTATTCAAGCTTGTGAAAGTCATACCACTGCATCATACTCATTCCTATGATGATTCAACACATTAGGAACATTTTGTCATGTAACATTTGCAAGTTAACCCCTCACTTGGGTAATTTGTACTTTAGTCCAAAATACGCAAACATTGCTTCAATATTATTCAAACATGACCAAAATTGAAATATATGTTCCTCTTGAGCCTTAATTACTTTTCACAAGATAAAATTAAAGATATAATTAACTTGATTAAGGAAAACTCCCAGGGTTAAGGCATAACACAGGTCAGATATGTTACAATAATCCTCCTATTTTCGGCTAGGAGAAACCCCGCATATTCAACAATATACGCTCCGGATTAACCAGTAGGAAAACCCGTTTCACCATCACCAACTACTGACAATGATGGATCTATGGCCAGGGCTCTACATTATAATATTCCACTTGATTATTTAAGTGCATTACCATATTCTTTTAGCATCAATCAAGTTTTCAAACAGGAATTATTATGACAAATGCTACAAAAAAACATGTAATATTTCTATCAAGTGCTTTTCAAAACTTTATAGAATGTTGGGATCTCAATCACTTATCTCATTACTGGGAATTCACATCCCTCAACAATACCATCATCATGTTTACTGGATTTGGGTATTCAAACCCTTTGTTCATCACTGAACATGGTTACCACTTTCATGTAACTATTACCTCTAGGTCATTTGACCAATGTATTCATGATACTTGTTACACAAGCATCTCACATAGCTCACCAGGCATATTCAACTTCTTGTCACCTCTCACTATGCAACAATTAAAATAATGGCTCACAAGGCCCATTATCATCATAGCTCATACATGGTTATGCTCATCATCTCATGATACCTACATGATTAGTATTCTTGATAACAACCATATCAATTTCATATCAACATTATGCAATACAAAGATAACATCACTATTCCCTCATTAGGGTTAAGGTTTCCCATCTTTATCAATTAGGGTTTCATATAACATCACCCTATATTAGGGTTTCACATAACATCACCCTATATTATGGTTCCACATAACATCACCCTATATTAGGGTTCCACATAACATCACCCTATATTAGGGTTTCACATAACATCACCCTATATTAGGGTTTCACATAACATCACCCTATATTAGGGTTCTACATAACATCACCCTATATTAGGGTTCCACATAACATCACCCTATATTAGGGTTAGGGTTTCCCATCTTTAACAATTACAATTTTATAATTACCTCATTAATCCAAACCCTAAGTCAGTGCTTCCAAATATCTTGGAGCGCATAGCATTATTTAAGTATTAAATCATACTTATCATTATTCCATGTACTAGGAACACACATCACCATCATTCCTTATTCAGTTGACTTAACCTTTCACTAAAGTACATGAAACTATGATTATCATAGTGTATTGAATTTATTACTTTCATAGGCATCGAGTGATAATCACTCTAATTATACTAATCACCTAAGTAATTTAGAGGTACTTCCATTGAAATCAACCTTAAGATACTCTTCAACCACTTATGGGGTTATTAGTACTTACATGGTTTGAATCAATTGGACCTTCAAATGGTTTGGACCAATTGAACCTTCAAACAGTTTGGCCCTAAAACTTCAAATGGTTTGAGACCGTTTAGACCTTCAAACGGTCTTGGTCTATATATCCTTAAACGGTTTGAATACCATTAGACCTTAAATGGTCTTGGTCTCTAATCCCTCAAATGATTTTGAATCTTTTACTCTTCAAACGGTTTTGAAACCGTTTTAGCCCTAACCCCTCAAACGGTTTAAGACCGTTTAGACCATCAAACAATCTTGAAGATCATTTAACCCTAACCCCTCAAATGTTTTGAGACCATTTAGACCATCAAACGGTCTTGAAGATCATTCAACCCTCACCCCTCAAACGGTTTGAGACCATTTGGTCAATTCGGGGTTGAATCTGTTTGAACCTAAATTAGGGTTTTGACATCAATTGATCGAGGGTTTTAAAATAAATTGAATTTGATTGTTTGAAGTCGTTTAGGTCATGAGACCAATTGATCCTTGAATCCATTGAAACCATTTTGTCTATAACTGTTTGAAACCGTTTGACCTCCAATGGTTTTGAAACCGTTTGATCACCAAACGGTTTGAAACCGTTTGGTCTCTAATGGTTTGAAACCGTTTGACCAACAACATTTGAAACCGTTTGTTCTTGATATTCTTAAGGTGTGTGCTAAGATGATATCATCATCATCAAGCTTCAGACCTCCGATTTCTACACTCATATATATGATACATTCAACAATTATTCAAGAGGAAAAATAAAAGATCAACATATGATGAGAAATTGAAATCAATAATAACTTTGATGGGTTCAAGTTATATAACCCGCCTTCAAAGTAGCTTCCAAGCTTCAAGATTCTCGTATCTAATGGTGAAAGAAGCTCCTTCAACTATATAAGGTTCGTTTCCAACTATTTGGATGCAAAAGATAGTCAAGGTTGAGCATTAGATGGAAGAGAGAAGAAAATGAATGTTGAAATCTGATTTCAACCATCAATCCAAGGTTGAAGATGATCATGGAGCTTACCTTTAGCTTGGGGAACGTTTTACACCTACTCCTAAGATCCTTGGTCGTCAGCCAAAGTAAGGGAAGAAAGTGGTTTGCAAAATAGCCTTTCAAGTAAGGAGAAAATCGAGTACATATAATTGATTTTTCTAGGAGAGAGAAAGTAGAAGAAAATTCATCCACTTTCTTGCCACACGCCCCCTCCATTTTCCTTGCCTTTGAAGCCATATTCATTGCCCTCATATACTCTCAATTATCCTTGAATTAAAAGCAACCACTTAAGCACCTTAATCATTATAATATTATTATCCATTTTTAGTGGACATTACTTTTTAATTAACAAATGTGAGTGGATTTCTTCACCTACTTAGGATATTTCGGTGCCACTCAAGGTATTTGGACATCCTCGCACTATAGGATTTCAACCACAACCTTTTTAATTGATGGGAACTTCAATTAATATATTTAGTTTTGCTACAAAAATAAATTAGGGTTCCAATTATGCTTAAATCTTGATTATTTTATTATCAAGATTATCTCTCCTCAAAAGTAGTTCAAACAAGACACCCCATACCTTTTATTTTCTCTAAATGATACCAAGAAACAGTAGGGACACTTTTGAAGTGGTATTTTACATATTCAACCCTAGATTTTGGGTAATTTGCAAATTACACCAAAACTAGCATTCAATACACAAGCATTACTCAAACAAGCTCCTTCTTGGAACTTAGGCTTCCACAAGCCATACCTTAGCATCATTCTCATTCTTATGATGCTATAACACTTGAGGAACATTTATCATGTAACATTTGCAAGGTAACCCCTTAAATTGGGTAAATTGTACTTTAGTCTAAAATAGGTAAAATATTGTTTCATCATTATTCAAATAGGGCCAAAATTGAAACATAAGCTCTCCTTTAGTCTTAATTATTTTTCAAAAGATAAAGACAAGAATATAAATGACTTACTTAAGCAAAACTTCTAGGGTTAAGCCATAACCTAGGTCAGGGATGTTACATTAGGGTTCACAAACGTCTCATCCTACAAGTGTCTCGACCTCAAGGCTATCTTGACCACCAAACATGACACCATGTCGCAACCCCAAGCCATGACGCCATGTCGCGACCCCAAGCCATGATTCCATGTAGCGACCAATCTTAAGATCAAGACCAATACCCAAAATCTAGGGCACAACCCAACCAAAATAGGGATCAACATAGCCTTTAACACCAAGTGTCACGACCTCTATCGACACTAGTTCCAACTCATCCAAAGGGAAGCATCCCAACCAAGACCAACTATGGGTCATGACCTACATGGATATAGATGTCTCAACCACCCCAAGGTGTGATGTCTTGGTTCCAAATATAAAATAAGGTCAAGGAAGACCATGATCAACATGAAGGAAAAGGTTCATGCAAAATGGTCATCATAAACCCTAGGTCAAGCATCATGAAACCACATGAAAGGTCCTAGTCTAAGAGATAGGAAGCCATTATTAATGTATCCAAAATAGAAACTAAACTCTCTTCAACATATGGGTACTCGAACATCATGCATGAAAACCAGACCAAGGTCAAAGGATGGAGGAAGATCACTATAACACCACAATCACCAAAATTGGATATGTGACATTAGGGTTTCAAATTTCTACCAAACCAAGCATGGTTCAAAAATCAACCAAGTACTATAGTTTAGCATCCTCCATTAGCATGTTAAGGGAGAATTTTAGAGAGAGAACAATAGCTTGCATGTATAAAAGAGTGCAAGTAATAAAGAGGGCAAAGAGTTATATAACCTACCTTAGGAAGATCACCGCAAAGAATTCCAAGCTCAAAGATCAAGGACTCCAAGAACACGATCCAAAGGTTGAATAAGCTCCTCCAAAGGCTACACTATTATCCACAAGATCACCTCAAGAACAAGAAGGTACCAAGGTCAAATCTATCTCTAGAGAAGAGAGCAAAGAGCTCTAGGCCAAACCAAAAGAAAAAGAAAGAAAGAAAGAGAGAAGAAACCTTCCTCTTACTTGGGTCTACTTTTTCAAAATATGGTCTATGACCCTTATGATGAGAAGTTTCTCTCCCAAATAAACATCATGGATGAAGTATGATCTAGGGCCAAGAAAAGAGAAGGATATGGAGGTAGGAGATAAAAGGAAACACCATCAAGGAAAGGTAACACTTACTAATGTAGATGATGAACTATGGTCACCACAAGCACCACATGCAACAAGGGTTCAGTCACCAAGTTCCTAGGTCATATCTCCTTGCTCCCCCAAGCTTCAAGAATAAGAAAAAGAGAAGAAGGAAGATGAAGGGCCGAAAGGGGTCACTTGTGTGGAGAGAAGAGGGTTTATATATATGGAAAATGAGATAGAAGTCAAAGGATGACGTGTCAACACTCCAAGGAGTTGAAGGGACACTTTTCCACTCAAAAGACCAACATGCAACCACTCTAACTATGAGAACCCGTTACACTAAACGAGATTACTCAAAACATAAAACACAATCAATCGCTAATTAATCACATACCCAAAAATATGGGTAAATTAAAATCAATTTCAGTGTCAGCACCCACTCATAAACATTTGTATAAGATCCCAAAATCTTTCTTATATCCATACTATGCCAAGAATTTGATACAAATTGATCTATCGCCTTAGCCACAACATATATACACAGTTGAACAATATTTGTATATGTCACACAAACAAGCATTAACATGCTAATAAAATCCCGATTCATTTGAAACACCATATACAAACTTTTCTTGCCCGGACCTGAGTGTACAGGGACGACTCTAGGACACACTAGATGTCTAATCAACTTTCTCAAAGATTCATTACTATAGCTCCTCTTTGCTACCACATGTTTGTTTTCGACATTCTGATTACCGAAAAAAATGTGGCAAACCACAAGGGTGAGACCCATGTCCCAGCAAGAGATATAACCTCCAACAACGTTTATTGATTACAACATTTTTAAGTAATTAAATAGTTAAGCAGTTTAATCAGAGATAACAAATAAGATCAGAAATATTGATGATTAACAAAACACATAAAGGAGTAGATAATAACTATCATCATTAGCCAGACTATCATCCTTTATCTTATTGACAATATAAGCAATTCAGTTGCATATGCAATTCTAGCATCATGAGCAAGTCTATTAACATAGAATAACTAACAACATAAGCATGTCTAATTGGTTGAACATATCAACATCATAAGATGAGCTAACAACTACTTGGATAAGCATAATTAGTTGTATATGCATCTCTAGTTACAAAGGCATGGCTAGCATGCTAAACATAACTAACAACAGGAGATAGATAACATCATGATTATAATCAACAGTAGCAATATAGTTATCAACATAAGCATGGCTATTGTATGTATGCATCTACAATCTTAAGCATATCCACAACATAAGTATATCTACTATCTCTTAATTGCACTAAGCATCATCTTTATGTAAAGATAACAAACAAGGGTTATCATCTAATGTGAAATGTTGTGTATAACCCTAAACAAATATGCTACACGGATATCTTACATATTTTATTATGCCCTGAGGAAATTGAGGATACCACTCAAAATCCAACTGACCACTGCTAAGTCAAAATCAGCACCATACAAGCTCTAGGAAGAGTTGGACTCCTAAGATCTTCTCTGCCCCCAGTCAGTACGGGTCCGCCACAACGACACATAAGGTCAAGCTGCTAACAACCTAGTCTGTCCTTGGTACAGGTCACGACACTAGTGAAAGGAGGTGGGTACGCATACCCTACCATCTGAGGTACAACCGTAGTTGTCCTCCAATCTTGTCACATATATAATCACTGAGATACGACCACAACCGTTCTCAATCACATCAGATGTATGAGGCATGACCATAGCCAACCTCCATAATCTGCATTGTGGATGACATGGATATATCCTCAACTTGCCACCCCCACATACCCAACCGTATGCACTCTGAGTTTCCCTTAGGAATACTCGTTTCACCATTTGGCAAATTCTAACACTCAGATGGATCTATGGCATAGGGCGCTACATGATTAGAGTTTCACTTGATTAGTTATGCCAATTGGGTGAATTAAGGCTGCATCAAACAAGTAGACATACAAACCCTAATTCACTTCTAGCAAGCATATAAATATCACAACTTTGAAAAGATATAAAATGTGTGAAACATAATTTCTCATCTCATCATCACATGGTACTATTCACTTTCCATTCAGGAGACCACACTAGTCGTAATACTATCATAAGATAATAATCTTTTTCACAATATCACAGGGTATCAACCCTTATCAACATAAGAGGATTACACCTCACTCAGGGCTCAACCATGCCCAAAGGTCATTAAGACCATCATACTATCACATGATATAAATCCTTTTCACAATATCACAAGGTATTAACCCTTATCAACACAAGAGGATTACAACTCATTCAAGGCTCAACCATGCCCAAAGGTCATTAAGACCATCATATTATTCCCTGCAAGATCATCATTATCTTTGCATGCCTTATAACAAGGCTCAACAACATCACTTATATATAATACACCAAATCAACACAATATTGCATTAATGAACTAGGTTATATTCATAAACAATCATAGCAGGGTTATATTAACATTAAGGACATTCCTTTATTACATCAACCTGCAATGAATATATATATGATTAACTCTCATCATATTCATAATGCACATGCTTAGAATAAGAAAGTATCAACCATGTGACTATGATAACCACCAATTAACATACCAAGGTTATGATCATGTTAAGGAGGTTATTCCATCATCATTCCATCATATAAGAATGTTAAACATGAATACTCATCTTTATCTATTTGCATTAGAGTTAGGTTCAAAATGATAAATTATATCAATGTTACTAAATAGCACTCATACCCAAACCCTAACTCACAACATCCCCATTGGATCATGGATGCATAAGGTGAAGCATCACCATCACATTCCATACCATTCTCAAGTATGAACCCACACATAAATCAAGGTATAATGATTGGGTTATAGCATACTAGGGTTTCAACAATAGTAACAGAGTACTTCATGACTACATTAGTCATTCAAGGACTATTCATACCCAAATATCATCATTTAGTTATATTAAAGCTAGGTATAACAAGCCCTCATTAGGGTTACATATCAATACAATATGGTTATCATCGCTTATATTCATATGAGTGAATAGGTAAGACTACCTTATTAAGGGTAACCCTCCATTTGTTCCATCACCTAGTACATAACCGACCTTTAGTGTCAGTTATTTAAGGCCTTGAGTGTCAGTTCTTAAGCGACACCTATGTGGGTTCCGCTAAAAGCCCAACTGTTACGTGTCGGTTCTCAAACCGATGCCAAAACCCTTCGCGCGCCACCGAAAATGCACTGAAAATGCGCCAGCATGGGGTATCAGTGTCGGTTATTAGGTTCGAAACCGACACCACATACCTTCGTGCCACAGAAAGGGCACCATCTGTGGCACTATCAGCGTCAATTTCTTAGTGATAATCGACGCCATCTCACCCGCTGCCACGACCGTGCTGACCAGCACGCCTGTGTTGTCTGGCCTCTAGGGAAATCGACGCCAGTTACTAGAAGGGCAACCAACACTGTTATCCTATGTCGTCGGTTTTATACAAATATCCTACGCCTGTTGTATGTCTGGTCCGCTGCCACGGCCATGCTGGCCAACACGACCGTGGTGTAGGGAAATCGATGTCGGTTACTATTATGGAAACTGACATTGTAACCGTATATCGTCAATTTTGTTCAAATAACTGACGCTGATGTTTTTTTTTTCTTCTGTCAGGATGCAGACCTGCTGTGGCTGGTCGTAGGATGAGAAACCTACAGTTCAGTTATGAACTGCAGGTTTTACGACATCCATTGATATCAGCCAACAACAGGCCACTAACCTGCAAAATTAACATGATGGACATATGTGATTCACACTCATGTATAAGAACATTTAATTCATATTTCTTTTTTTCATCACACGCATGTAGAAGCCAATAGCAACCTGCAGTTCCATTTATTTCATCTCTTTTCACATTCAGACACATGTAGAAACTATCATGTATTGATGATTTTCACACATGTCATCATTGTCAACAAAATCATATATTCAAAGAGCCATGAAACAGAAAAAGAAGCCACAATGAAGGGAAGCATGATACAAATACAATACATAAAGTGCAACACGCACAAGTGTTTCAGATTCATATAACAACATGACATACTAACACATATATAGTGCATAATAACATCAGTGCCGAATTTACATACAACACTATAGCTTAGTACATATATATAGTGGGACTAAGGTGACGATCCCACCTGCTAAAACAGGTTACCGACAACTACATGTTACGACTGGGAGGTCATGATTCAACAACCGTATGCATTAGCAGGAGGACAAATAGATTTCACCATGAGTTAACATTGAAGAAGGTCTACTAACCTTCTTCAATGTTAACTCGTGGTGAAATCTGTTTGTCCTCCTGCTAATGCATACGGTTGCTGAATCACGACCTCCCAGTCATAACATGTAGTTGTCGGTAACCTGTTTTAGCAGGTGGGATCGTCACCTTAGTCCCACTATATAATCTATATAACCTTAGTGTGGGATGCTTGCTTTCTCTCCAAATGTTGCGCTTTGGATTTACAAAGCAATGTCGATGGCCTGCATAGCTATGTCATGGCCGTCCTACATAGCCTGTAGTCTTTGGCAAATGCCTGCAAATTAAATATAATTGCTATTAACTAGTATCCTAAAAATTTGAATAAAAACACACTTACATAATATAATTATAAATGAACATATAGATAGAAACCTCAGGGATATATTCTTAAAACTTACATTGTCAGGCGGTGCAAACACGTCCTCACCCTCATGGTGATCATCAACACGGTCATCATGGGAACATAATAAATTAAAATATAAACATCCATGCCTCTAATATTGTGATCTTTTATCAATTAACAATCCTTCATTATGATCCCCGCGAACATACAAGTCATTGTCATCCCCATCTTCAATGTTTGGTGGTGTTGGCAACCCAACTGAGAATGGATTGGAGTCATCATACTTATCATAGTAGTCTTCTTCATCTATAGGATCTTCAATGAACTGTCTTTTACCATGAAGAACAACCGACCATTTATCATTTGTAGGATCATCGATATAAAATACTTGTTTTGCCTGTGATGCCAATATGAATGGTTCACCCTTCTCGCCAATCTTTTCAAAGTTCACTAACGTGAAATCCAATTCATCCACTATAACTCCTTTGTTGTTGTCAACCCAATTATATTTAAAGAGCGGAATTCTGAAATCTACATAGTCAAACTCCCATATGTCTTCAATGACACCGTAATATGACATTTTCACTTCACATGGACTTTTATTCTTTGCACTTGCAAAAAACAACGAAGATGCTTGAAGGGTGACGCCACAGTTTTGGACGACACTCTTATCATCTTGACGCTTTGTGTAATATTAGAAACCATTTATGTCAAACCCTTCATAAGACATAACATTCAATTTTGGTTTAAAGGTGAGGCATTTGATGGTATCTGTAACATTATATGGTGTTTGGGATAGTTGATGTAAGACTTTATCTTCAAACCACTTAATAAATGTCTTGTTATGCTCTCTAGCAAGCCACATTGAATTGGATCGAGGATATTGTCTCTTGATGAAATTGGTATGTTCCTCGATATAAACACTCACTTCGTCGATGTTGTGTAAAATATACAAGTGACCTTGCTCCAACTGCTCACGGCTGATTACTTTCACCTGTGCTCCCAAAACACCTTTGCCAAAATGCTCCTCAATATTCTTGTCATTCACTGGAGCGTCATTACCACTCAGAAAGTCATTGCAAAAATCCATAACCTCTCTCGCCACATAACCCTCAATAATACTCCCTTCAGGCCGATAACGGTTTCGAACATCACCTTTAAAAACGCTCATGTATCGTTCAAAGGGATACATCCAATGCAAGAAAACTGGTCCCAACATTTTCACTTCCCTAGTCAAGTGGACAACAAGATGTACCATGATATCAAAGAACGACGGAGGAAAATACATCTCAAGATGACATAGGGTAACAACCACTTCTCTTTGCAAATTATCGAGAGTATTAGGGTCAATAACTTTGGTGCATAGACTGTTGAAAAAGAAACAAAGTCTGGTGATTGCAAACCTTACATGATTCAACAATATAGATCTAATTGCCACAGGCAATATTTGTTGCATTAGAATGTGACAATCATGAGATTTAAGACCTATCAACTTCAGATCGTTCATTGATACCAATGTACGGATGTTGGATGAGTAACCCTATGGCACTTTAACATTTACCAAGAATTCACAAAATGCTTTCTTCTCCTTTCTAGACAATGTGTAACAAGCAGGAGGTAAGTATGTTCTTTTATTACCCATTTCATGTAATTCTGTTAATTCTGACCTTTTTACTATTTCACGTAGGTCCATTCTGGATTTTATCCCATCTTTAGTCTTACCTGGTATATTCAACAGAGTACCGATGACACTATCACATACATTTTTCTCAACGTGCATGACATCGATACAATGCCTGACTGTCAAAGAACTCCAATAAGGAAGATCCCAAAATATCGACTTCTTCTTGAATAAAGACTTGTCACTCCTTGTGGCCATCGTACATTGTGATCTCTTACCAAATTCATTGGAGATGTCTTTCACTCTTTCATAAACATCCTCCCCTGATATAGGTTTAGGTGCACTATGTTCCTCATTCTGTCCATTGAATGCTTTGCACAACCTACGATACAGATGAAATTTTGGAAGAAACCTTCAATGAGCAAGATATACAGTCTTGCCGCCGTGTTTTAGTCGTATTGAATCGGTGTTCTCTTCACATATAGGACACACTTTATATCCTTTGACACTATATCCAGACAAATTCCCATATTCACAGTGCAAAACAACATAGCGTGCAAACAAAATGTCTCTCTTCGTGAAGCATCATAGGTCATCACACCTTCACCCCAGAGTTTCTTTAAGTCATCAATCAGAGGTTCAAGATAAACATTGATATCATTTCCAGGTTGTTTAGGGCCCGATATCAACAACGACAGCATAACGTACTTATTTTTCATACACAACCAGGGAGGAAGATTATATATAACAAGCATGACTGGCCAAGTGCTATGTTGGCTGCTCAATGTCCCGTACGAATTCATCCCATATGTACAAAGCCCAAGTCTTAGATTCCTTTCCTCTTCACCGAATTCAGGGTACAATAGATCAATCTTGTTCCACTGTGGGGAATCAGACGCATGTCGTAGGATCCCATCATGGTCCCGCATCAGTAACTTCGAGGACTTATCATTGTGGTGATCTTCTCCTGAAGTTCAGAAAAGAAAGCAGCTATGAGTATTGATTGCTTTCAGACAAAAAGTGTAAACACAAATTTTTTGTCTTGACAATTATATTTGTTAATTGGACCTACCGTGGCCTTTTTTATGATTGTGCTGTGTCACGGAGATCCTCACTATATTTAGACAAATCTGAACTGACATGGGCCTCATAATCAGATTCGTCTGAACTCGAGCTGATATCCTCTGTCGTGCGCTCATACCGCCGTAGATGATCGGGGGTCTCGCAGTTGATGTTGGTTATCCAAACGTTGATGGTATTATGGCCAACTGGACGGAGAAAAAGCATGTCACTACAACCCACATGCATCTTTCCAATCCAATCACGCCAACCAGATTTTGATACAAGATTTCCCGCCAAATCATACTCAACCTTGATAACATGTGAATAATTGCTAAAATTTAGGGTCACTTCACCAGACATGTAGTGTCTTCCTTTTAGAAAATGCCAATGTTTGGGTATGGCCAATTGGTTTAAGGAACGATCATCTAGGATGATGTCCAATTGTTCTTCAATAGGGAATGTTAACATTGACATAGAGGCCCAGTTCATAGTGACTGTTGTGGGTGGACAAAGACTGCATAATATTAGTATTAACAAAGTGTACGTAAGTACATATAACGATGTTATATATTTTCAGAAAAAGTGTAAGTACATATAATGATGTTATAAATTTTTAGACTAGTATTTTCTATAATTTGATGTATCTTGGTATTTCATAAAATGAGGTGACACTTATTATCTATTTGTTTAATCAACACTCATATTTAGTTTTATGAGTACATGACACTATGTTTGAAATACTTTTTAAAATGATAAAAGAACATACTTATAATAAGGACCCAGGCACATTCTAGTCATTTTGAAGTGAATCAGAAAATGAACAGGAGCCTGGGTCCTATCCGCTAGTAACATCAAAAAAGTCAAACCTAAAACTGGAAATGCACACTACAAATTTTAGCACGGTCGTGTATGAATGCAAAACAATACTGAACTGAATTAGGATCAATCATAGGGATTGGTTAACTAAATTATCATTGACATCTACTTGTTTAAAAAATAGGTTAAGCCAAGGTCAACACACATTAACAACACACATTAAAAAATAGGTTAAGCCAAGGATGAATTGAGGATGCAAACCTAGTCATTTGAGGCTTTACCTCTAGCAGTGGCAGTGGTGACAATAATGGCAATCTCTGGTTCCGACTGCTGCTGTTGGCGCTGACTACTGGCACTGGCATTCACGGTGGCTAATGGCACTGGCTTTGGCTCCGGCAGTAGGACTGCTAGCACTGGTGAGAGGAGGACCAGCTGGAGGAGAGGACCAATGATGGTGGCGGCTCCACGAACGGCGAGCTCCACGGAGGCGGCGAGCTCCACGAACAGCGGAGAGCTCCACAAACGGTAAGCTCCACGATGGAGGCAAGCTCCACGGAAGCGGCAAGCTCCACGAACGGCGGCGATGGCAGTAGCAGTAGAACGACGTCAGCGAGCAAGGAGATCGGCGGCGGCGAGCAAGGAGAATGCCGAAATCGCCAGACCCTAATAGCCGATTGCAATCACAGAGAGAAAGGGGAAGAGTCGGGCTCGCTCGGGCGATATTAATTTAACATTCAGTGTCGGTTATTAAACTCAACCGACACATAAAACTAACAGTGTCGGTTAACAACACAAACTGACACATGTTCCAAATGATAATCGTCAGTTTTAACTAGAAATAAACCGACGTCTATGTACATACACCGATTAAAAAATTAGTTTTCGATTACTAACCATAGTCATCAGTTGTTTTGAAAATCTGACACTCAAAGGGTGTGAAAAATTTCCCGCGAAGAGTGCGGGAAAAACCATAAGTGTCGGTCATTGATGTAAAACCGACGATCAAAATGTGCCCAATTTCTGTTTAGCGAATAGCCCTTCATCGTCGATTTTTTAGGTAATGACCGACGCCGTATGTTAAATTTTTGGAGGTAATTTTTTCGCTGGAAATTTTGGATTTGGCGGTTAATTTTCGGCGTCGGTGTGTTATTAAGTAACCGACACTGAATAAAAGCGATACCCATGTCTGGTCTCCCTTCATAGATTGATATCGGTTTATTTTATAAACCGACACTTTATTGTTTATGTGTCGGTGTATTATTACAACCGACACCTTTAAAAGTGACGTTATAAGCCATTTCTATAGTAGTGATCATCATTCAACTCATATCACCATACCACAATGTCACTCAGAACCATTGGATGTTTAAAAGGTAAGACCTTTGGTTGTTTACATAAGTAAACACCTTAGATAAACCACCTATGAAGTCCTTGATTTGTGCTCTAGAAAGAGTCACCATCTAACACTAGACATCCCTTGATTAACAACACAAAAAGTTCCATTAAGAGTAGGGTAAAACCCACAATTGACTGTTCAGTTAAAACAAGCCATCCATTGTCAACAACTAAGCTCCTTAAGTTGATCATATAACGGAAACCATCTAAATCCCATTATTAGGACCAATATATTACATTATCCATCATTTCACTTTATTGGAGGAATAAACATTAGATCTTGACCATTGGGTCAAGTTCATATATTAAAACCATCAATTACAGTATAGGTTCGACCATAGCATCAAGTGACCCAAGAAACCATTGGTCTAAGGCTTAATTGATTCTAAAACTATATTATTAACTCACCATAGATTGTAGAGACCTGATCCACCATAATTAGTGATCATTAAATCACTATAGGTTGTTATATCAACACTATATTTATTAATCAGCATCAAATATTAAGCTGATGTCATCATTGATTGATAACGTCAGTAGGGTACTTAATGGTTGATCATTATACTTCTAATTGATCCAAAACCTGACCTAAGGGGGTGACCATAGGTTGTAACCATCATTTGACACCCTTGATCACGACCATGAGTTGTTATGAAGACAACACCATAGGGTTGTTGCAATGGTACCATCATCGGGTCATGGTTTATAGAAGAAATCAGCTTTAAACCCTAAAATTGACCATTGTTTGATAGGTGCTTAGCACCATAGGTTGTCAAAACAACCGGATCCAAGTCATATAATACCTTAGGAATAACGTACACATGATCACATGTTCATATATAACTGAAATCAGAACATGAAACATTATAAAAATCGAAATCCTAGTCAAGCATAGCTTTTTAGTGCATGGATCATCATTTTCAAGCAAGAACATGATCTAGAAAGATTATGGTAAGCAATAAACGTGGAGCAAGTTATAAAAATTGCCTCTAATGAGAATATGAAACCCCACACAGAAGAAATCTCGAGCAGGTAGGATAGAAAATCCAAGAATAAGCTATGAATTTGTCCATCTAGCACCTTTCTTCATCAAATGAGCAAACCCTAAACATAAGGAGCAAGAAAGGTAGGGTTTTAGAGATTTAGAGTAAATTCTACCATGTAACAGTAAGGTTAAGACCTGGAGAAAAGTCTAAGGAAGGAGAAGAGTAATAAAAACGAACAAGGAAGTAAGAAAACAACTTGCCTTGGTCGAATTCCCTAGAAGATGACCTTGGAAACCCTAGGTAGGGCTAGATGGAGCCCTAGGAGACCTTCTTCTCCAAAAAGGGGTTGTCTTCTACCTTAGAGCAGTTGGTTCCGCAGAAAAGCAGAGTGAATCCATTTCTCCAGGTTAGAGGAAAGAGAAAGCAAGCATAGTTTTGTATTTGGGCAAGGAAGAGGCAAATATAGCCCATGGATATGGATAGAAGCAAGCATGAGGTGTAAAAGTAGCTTCCCCATGTGTTTATGGCCTTAACCTATTGAGAATATATAAGAACACACACAAGTAGCTCCTCCACCATCCCTATTAACCTTCTTAGATTTCCTTTGTCAAAATTCCCAGTCAATCACATAATTCATTAGTTGATAGCTACTAAAAGTAGCTCATCCGTGAAGGGGTAAACCCTAAAATACCCTTGATGAAAACGCCTTCAAGCCATGGTTCAACTAGGAACCCCATGCATAAAAAATCTCAAGAATGATAATATAAAATATAAGGAACATAATGTATGTGACAAATTGCAAATAAAACCCCTCAATTGGGTAAATTGTAGAAAAGTCCAAAATGTACAGAAAATTGCATAACTTGCTCAAACTGTGTCCAAATTGGAACAAATTTGAAAATTAAGCTTGTCTTATGATTTCAAAACATATCAAAAGGTTAGATTAGGTTTCTAAGCATTCACTTATGATAATTAAGCTCATTCAACTCATTAAATAAGTTCAAGGGCCTTACAACTATAAACCCCTAATAGGGATTTTGCCCTCGAAATCCAAGGTAAACAAACATGGTTACTTCCTTTGCACCTCATCCTATTACCTTCACATGGTTACTTGCATATCATGGTGATTTCATATCATTCATACATATATCCTCTTGGGTCAGCACAAAAATCCCCACCTAAGAAGACATTCTCATTATTGAATGTAGAAACTTGTTGTGTCATCTGTACAACTCTAGTAGTAATGTTCAACTTTAAATTCTAGCTATCATCCTAAAATTATATCTACGATATCAACACATTACTCAAAAGTCATACTTTCTAGATTTTTACTAATCATGGCATGTATCCCACACCATTCCTTGAAGCATAAAAAAAGGCAATGTATCCATCCCTTTTTTTTTATACTGACACTAGAACTCTTGTCAGTTCTTTTTTCAACATCAAAAGAAATGCAGACGCTGACAGCTATCATTCCATACAAGGAAACATCATTCTTAATCAACCTTGTTAGTGGTGAAACAACAACACTATCTTCACCTTACTAGGATTTACACAACCTACTTAGAAGACATATCATGATCCCATAAAGAAATTTAATCAACCCCATCTCACTCTTGTTCAACTTGTTCTCATAACTATTGCTACTTCGGAAACCCTAAGGTTTTTGATGAAATATTGATCATATTTTTGACCATATTTGAAATACTTTGACATATCATCATTCAAAGCTTGCTACAACTTGTAAGACATTACTTGAACACTATGTTCCTCCTATTCATAAATTCTATTGGTACATCAGTTAGTCTAAAGGACATAACTCTAAACTCATCTTGGTCATGTGAATTATGTCATCCAATCTAACTCTTATGCATTGATATTTGATCATAGGTAAATCTTAAAGGAACACAATATCACATATCTATTAACCAACAAACCATCTATCCTTGATAGTGGTCTTGCCTAGCTATCACTGAACCATACACAACATTATAGAATCACTTTTGTTTTCCTTCCAAACAACATTTAGAGGGTCATCATGAACTCTCCGTCCCTCTCTCTCTACGGAAGAGGAATGCTTGGAATGTTCATTTAATAAACATCTCCAACCTTCACATATTTATGATATTATTAGTACATCTTGGATACTAGGATTCATTACCTTGGTATCCACCTCATGTTTTATAAGCAACTCACATCCTTATATCATCTACTTTTACCAACATAACAAATATGAAGACATATAAGAGAACTCTTCCTAATTATTGGAAGGCTCAAAAGCAAAATCATCACAAACTTTATGATCTTGGAACCATAGTCCAAACAACCTTATGCTATAATAAGCTATCCATCCTCATGTTTACAATGAATCCACACATACCAAGTGATAATGATCCACTTGAAAGTTGTTCCCTAGAAAGGAAAGACACAAAGGGAAACACACTTTCCACATCATAGCAACATCATTCAATAGTCACTAACAAAAAGGTAACCAATTCTATTTTCATTATGCAGGTTACAACTTCTTATGTATCATTTTACCTTTTTCATTTCGGGTTCCTTGCCATTAGCATAGGAATCATCATGATTAACATATCTCATTACTCCTTCCTTTATGACTATTTATCCCACTTGGGTATGTTCTCTTAATTTATTATGTTTTTCAACCACTTATCAACATGTAAATCATCATATTCCACATTTTCTTCATTAAACATGGTTCATCTGTCTTAATTTCTTTCAAACACCATGCTTATTTTACATTAACACTTTCTTACACACATAGGTTGGTCTGAGATTAACTCAGGTTCCACCTTATTCCTTTGTCATTGTTCTCATTGATCTTCTCATTATATACTTATCATTGGAGTTCTCTCCATCTTATGTGGATTTCATACCTTGAATCACTTTATAAGCATAGACTTATCTATCTTTTACTTTATTTTCTTCTTGAATCACATCTTCAAGAATGCCTCTTTTCCTTATTTGTATTCAGATTTAGATTTCACGGTGTTGTATCTTTCTCTTATAGTTACCAAACATTCAAGTTTTGATAGATTATGATGCAATTCCCATCTTATTTAAGATAGAATTGAGATATTCACACCATGATTTGTTATTTGTTATGCTCTTTAGATTGTCTCAAAATGACTACTTGATCATAGTAATCACAAAGATAACAATCTAAGAGTTCCATACTTACCTCTTCTTCAATAATTGAATACCCGACCAGGGCACCCAAATACTGAGATTAGGTAGTATGCACCATATTTTTATGTCATATTCCTAACTTAGACATCATCCTAGTCCTAAGTCCTAGTGTCCCTATAGACTCAGTGAACCTAAAGCTCTGATACCGACATGTGAGAACCCATTACACTAAACGAGATTACTCAAAACATAAAACACAATCAACCACTAATTAATCACATACCCAAAAATATGGGTAAATTAAAACCAATTTCAGCGTCAACACCCACTCATAAACATTTGCATAAGATCCCAAAATCTTTCTTATATCCATACTATGCCAAGAATTTGATACAAATTGATCTATCACCTTAGCCACAACATACATATATAAGAGAACAATATTCATATATGTCACACAAACAAGTATTAACATGCTAACAAAATCATGATTCATTTGAAACACCATATACAAATTTTTCCTGCCCAGACTTGAGAGTACAGGGACGACTCTAGGACACACTAGACGTCTAATAAATTTTTTTAAAGATTCATTACTATAGCTCCTCTTTGCTACCACATGTTTGTTTTCATCACTTCTGATTACCTAAAAAATGTGGCGAACCACAAGGGTGAGACCCATGTCCCAACAAGAGATATAACCTCCAACAACGTTTATTGATTACAACATTTTTAAGTAATTAAATAGTTAAGCAGTTTAATCAGAGATAACAAATAAGATCAGCAATATTGATGATTAACAAAATACATAAAGGAGTAGATAGACTAATTATCACTCCCGTGGCCTTGCCCTACGCTCTGGCGACTAGGGTTTCCACACGTGAGCCATCTTCTCTACCTTTCAGGTCTCTTCTCTTGTAGGTTCAAGGATGGAACGAGTATCCTGGTTTTCTCTCCATGATGGCAGAAGACCTTGCGAATAGGTACGCAAGGATGGACTTGATAGCAGACGAGGAGGAGCCCATTGAAATACAACGGGAAACGACTGAAGAAGGATCAGATCATCTGAAACTGGCTCTGGTGGCACGGATCCTCTCAGACAGATCCATCAATTTCTGGGCTATGAAGCGAACCTTGACCCAAGCCTGGGGACTAGCGCATAGGGTGATCTTCAAACAACTAGAAGGTGACAACTTTGTAATTCAGTTCTTGGACTGGCGGGATAAGTAAAAGGTTGTTGACGGGGCACCATGGAACTTCAAAAACAAGCTTCTATTATTTAAAGAGATCAAAGATGAAGAACAACCAGGGGCCATTGTCGTCACGCACAGCCCATTTTGGGTGTGGATCTATGGTCTGCCGCTAGTGTTTAGATCAAGAAAGGTGATTGAGGAAGTAGCGAGTCGGGTGGGAGCTGTGATTGAACTGGATATTGACGAACTAGGTTGGGATTCATATGCAAGAGTCTGGATCATGCTGGACATTACCAAGCCTCTCAAATAGGTGCTGCGGATCAAAGGGAGTCATAATAACCTCATGAATTTGGAGGTAAAATACGAAAGGTTGGCAAACTTTTGCTATACTATGGACGACTAGGTCATGTAGAGAAAGTCTGTGCCGTGAGAGAGGAAGAAGATGAACAGGGATCGCAGTGGGGAGCATGGATGAAGGCGTCACCCAGGAAAACGAGAATCACCTTGCATGAGGAGGTCCATGGAAATACTGGAGCAAAGAAGAGTATTCAGTTTAAGACCAGACCGGTGACGAAAGCATCAATGAGTGCAGCGTCGTCGGCTAACAGAACCTCGACCACAAGCAAAGCAGAAAGAGGCAACGGTGAAACTGAAGGGCATAGAGTAGATATTCAGAAAAAGAAACACAACAACAATATCAGTAATGAAGTCAGTGATGAGTCAGTCGTCAATCTAGAGGACTGGTTTCCAGAGAAGAAAAAAATGACAGACGAGCAAGGGGAAGCAAAAATGAGGAGAGCCAACTGCAAACGTTGGAAAGGGACTCAAGAGCCGAAGGACCTAAGCTAATGAAAGCAATACGAGGGGGAAAAATAAAACACTCCATGGCAGACATGCTGACACGGGGAGGGGCAAAGGTTGGAGGAATGTGGAGGTGGGATGGAAGGAGGAACAACAAATGGAGAATATATGCATCAGGGTATGAGAGGGAGTCAAGGAGGCCATAGCACTCACTTTGACGAAAAAAGTGGAGCAGAAATAAATAGGGTCAGGACCAGGGCACAAAGAGAAGAAGCCCTAAGGAAGAAAGAAATGAAGAAAGGGAAGAGAGATCCAAAGAAAAAGAAAGAACCACCATGGGTTTACAAGATGAGCAGAGCCCAACGACTGGGAATAAAAGAGCCATAGGTAATTTGGGAAAGAACCACAGGAAAAAGAGACAGACAGGCAGAACCATGTGATATGGAGACTGATGAAGCTGGCTTCTCTGAGGCAGTCGGGAAAAAGGCACGAAACACTGAGAAAGATCCTCTCAAAGATGGGGCTGATACAACCAAAGTAGCGGAGGCTGGGATGGTCCAGCCTCACGAAGAGTCATGAAAACCATAAGCTGGAACTGTCAGGGATTGGCCCGCCATGACATGTTGAATGCCCTTCGGTCTTGGTGCTGGAGGGAGGGTTCGAGCATAGTTTTCCTTATGGAGACTATGATTTATAGTGCTGATTTAGAAGTTTTTAAGAGGAAATGTGGCTTTACGCAAGGCATCTGCATAAGAAGTGAGGGAAGAGCGGGTGGTTTGGGCTTATGGTGGAGAGATGTGGACCTTAAAATTATCTCTTATTCACAACACCATTGCAGTGGAGAGGTGACTAAAATGGGGACAGCTGATTCCTGGAGGGTGATTGGCATCTACGGATGGGCGGACCAACATCAAAAATACAAGACATGGAATTTGTTAAGAGAACTGAAAGCTGAATCAAATCTTCCAATGCTATTTTTTGGTGACTTTAATGAGATCACGTCGAATTCTAAAAAGCAGGGAGGACCACCAAAACCTTTAAGGTACATATAGGACTTTCAAGATGTGATTGATGATTGTGATCTCACGGGCTTGGGCTACAATGGTAGCAAATTCACTTGACAGAGAGGTCGGACACCAGATACCTTTATTCAGGAGAGACTTGACAGAGCTTTGGCATGCCCAAACTGGACTTCAAAATTCCTTGAAGCCATAGTAATACACCTCCCCAAATATGAATCAGATCACATGCCTATTGTCATCAACACAGAACAAAGAAAGAAGGAGAAGAAAAGAAGGCAGCATTATTTTTTCTTTGAGCCTAAGTGGGTTGAAGAGGAAAGATGTGAGCAGATTATCAAGGAAGTGTGGGATGAAAGTCGAGCTTCAGGTTTAGAATCCAAGATGGAATGATGTGGAAGCAAGCTTAAGAAGTGGGCAAATGAAAAGTTTGGACATACAAAGAAGAAAATAAAGGAACTAGAAGGACAACTGGGGGAGGCTCAACTTCTACCACCTAACAGAGGAAACCCGGATAGATGCAAAAAATTAGCTACAGAGTTGCAAAGATGGCACAGGCGGGATGAGGCTTTTGGCATGCTAGGGCCAGGGTTAACGAGATGAAAGCAGGTGACAAGAACACAGCCTATTTCCATCACAAAGTGTCTCAGAAAAGGAAAAGGAACAATATTGATGGCTTATACAATACTGAGGGACAGTGGTTGACAGATGAAGAGGAGATTGAAAGGATCATCTTAAATTTTTTCCCAAACCTTTTTCAATCATCTAACCCGTTGGGATGGGAGGAGGCTACTAAGGGGTTGACGACCAAGATTGGGGAGGAAGAAAAAGTTCTTTTAGAGAGAGAGATCACCACAGAGGAAACAAAAAAAGCTCTGAATAATATGCATCCTAACAAAGCTCCAGGTCCGGATGGTATGAAGGATCTCGTCTTCCAGAAGTACTGGCACATTGTAGGGGGGGATGTGGCCAACTACATCAAGGGGTGGTGAAAGTCTAACAGAAGTATTGTTGAAGTAAAGTCTACCTTAGTGGTGATGATCCCAAAAGTGCAAAAACCTACTGTTATTGGTGAATTCCATCCCATCAGCCTGTGCAATGTTGTTTATAAAATAGCCTCAAAAGTAATGGCTAATAGAATGAGACTGAGTATGGACAAGATTGTCTCTAAGCAACAAAGTGCTTTCATCCCGGGTAGACTCATTACAGATAATGCTCTTATTGCTTATGAACTCTTTCACACTATGAAGGGCAATAAGGGGAGAAAGAAAGGACATATTGCTTTGAAGCTGGATATGTCTAAGGCATACGACAGAGTAGAATGAAGTTTTGTGGACTACATTTAGGAAAAGCTAGGATTTGGAGAGAGATGGAGAATGAAAGTTATGGACTGTATGCTATCTGTATCACACTCTTTTGCCATCAACGAAGATCATACCAGGAAAACTCAACCATCTAGGGGACTGCGATAGGGAGACCCTCTATCCCCCTATCTTTTCATTTTATGTGCAGAAGCTTTCTCTACTTCCCTTACGTTAGCCTCACAACAAAATCATATCCATGGAGTACGGGCAAGACACCATGCCCCCCCGTATTTATCACCTCTTTTTTGCAGATGATTCAATCCTTTTTGCAAGGTCAACCAAAGAAGAATGCCTAAAATCAGCTGCTATTATCAGCCAGTATGAACGGGCATCCAGACAGAAGATTAATTTATCCAAGACTGAGGTGGCCTTTAGAAAAGGGGTGGACAGGGAAAGAAAGGAAGAACCGGTAAATCTCTTGTAGGTCAAGGAGGTGGACAGACATGGCAAGTATTTGGGTCTCCCCATAGCAATGGGTAGATCCAAGAAATAAGTCTTTGCCTATGTCCAAGATCGCATATGGAAAAAGCTTCAAGGATGGAAGGAAAAATTACTGTTCAAAGTGGGAAAGGAGGTTCTTATCAAAGCAATGTCCCAAACTATTCCCACATACATCATGAGTATCTTCCAGTTACCATCTTCCCTACTAGATGCAATTAACAACACTATTTTGAGATTTTGGCGTGGTACACAAGGAACAGAGAGGAAAATTGCATGGGTCAGCTGGGACGAGCTATGCAAACCAAAAAATCAAGGGGGCATGGGTTTCCGCAATATCCATATTTTCAATCAAGCTCTTCTAGCTAAACAAGTATGGTGACTTTTCCATAGATAGAACACTCTAGTGTATCAGGTGCTCAAAGATAGATATTTCCCATCGAACACTGTGCTGAAAGAGAGGAGAGGACACAACCCGAACTACACGTGGCGCAACATTTGGAACTTGAAAAGTATTATACTTGAAGGAATGCAATGGAGAGTCGGAGATGGGACAAACATTGACATCTGGGCAGACTACTAGCTTCCAAATACACAAGACAACATAGAATCCGCTTATGGGGTCTCTAGCCCGACGATCAAGCTCGTGCATCAGCTTATTGATACTGAAAGAAGGTGCTGGGATGTCGAGTGTGTAAGAAACATGTTCACAGAGGAGTTATCCCAAAAAGTGATGGCAGTCCCACTAAGCATGACAAGGAATGAGGATACGATCTTTTGGAAACCGAGTAGGAGTGGTGACTACACGATGCGATCTGCGTATTGGCTGGCTTCACAGTCGATGACCAGCATCACTAATATGCCCAACATTGAAGGCGACAGGCTCTGGAGACTCATTTGGAAGTGGGGAATTATCCCGAAGGCAGTGCACTTCTTGTGGCACTGTGCAAGAGGGGTGATGGCCACGCTGGGACGCCTCTACGACCACCACTGTCATACTGATGGGATTTGCAACATATGTTTATAGGAGAAAGAGGATATTAGCCACATGTTATTCAGGTACCCACAAGCTTGGGAGCTCTGTCGAGATTGCACCCGGGAGTAGCAAGCTAGAATTAGGAAGGTGGCATACTGGCGAGTGGACGTAGCCTTGCTGGAACTCGCATGGACGGGTAAGGAGGTGGTGGATGAAGACACCATTCCAGCACTATCGGCGATATGGACAAGGAGGAATGATATCATCTTTGGGAACAAAGTGCGACCACCAGCGCTGGTGCACATGCCGCTATTGGAGCTGATCAGAGGACACCATGATGTCGGCTGTAGCAACAAAAGGGTCGCAACGCCTCAAGCAGTGATGAGGGTGAGATGGAAACTGCCTCACCAACAGGCTATTAAGCTGAACTGCGACGCCGCAGTAGGTATCCAGGGGAGGGACGATGTGGGCATGGCGTGGAGGAACCAAGAGGGAAAAGTTGTGAAGGCGGTAGGGAGCAAAAGACCGTCATTTCTGAATGTGCAGTGCGCTGAAGCTTGGGCTATCTGCGAGGGACTCCAGTTATCTAGACATATGAACATAACCAATCTCATAATAGAGTCTGATGCGGAGAGCGTGATCAATCTTATCAAAGGCAAAGCTCGAAGGAAGGACCATTTGGACACTATCCTTGATGACATTTATCAGTTATCTTCTTTCTTTCCTAGCATTTCCTTTTGTTCTTGCAAGAGGTAGGCGAATTCACTTGCACACCACTTAGCGAGGTTGGCAATTCCCTGTAACTTCTATTTTAGTGATATCTTGGCTATCCCCATGTCTGTTTTGAACTACGCTATGGCATATTTAAGCTAATTAATGATATCAACATGCTTACTTTAAAAAAAAGATAATAACTATCATCATTAGCCAGACTATCATCCTTTATCTTGTTGACAATATAAGCAATTCAGTAGCATATGCAGTTCTAGCATCATGAGAAAGTCTAGTAATACAACATAGCTAACAACATGAACATGTCTAATTGGTTGAACATATCAACATCATAAGAAGAGCTAATAGCATAAGCACAACTACCTGGATAAGCATAATTAGTAGTATATGCATCTCTAGTTACAAAGGCATGGCTAGCATGCTAAACATAATTAACAACATGAGATAGATAACATCATGATTATAATCAGTAGTAGCAATATAGTTATCAACATAAGCATGGCTACTGTATGTATGCATCTACAATCTTAAGCATATCCACAACATAAGTATATCTACTATCTCTTAATTGCACTAAGCATCATCTTTATGTAAAGATAACAAACAAGGGTTATCATCCAATGTGAAACGTTGTGTATAACCCTAAACAAATACGCTACATGACTATCTTACATCTTTTATTATGCCCTGAGTAAATTGAGGATACCACTCAAAATCCAACTGACCACTGCTATTTCAAAATTAGTGCCATACAAGATCTAGGAAGAGTCAGACTCCTAAGATCTTCTATGCCCCCGGTCAGTACGGGTCTGCCACAACGACACATAAGGTCAAGCTGCTAACATCCTAGTCCATCCTTGGTACAGGTCACGACACTAGTGAAAGGAGGTGGGTACACATACCCTACCATCCGAGGTAAAACCGTAATTGTCCTCCAATCTTGTCACATATATAATCATCGAGACACGACCACAACTGTTCTCAATCACATCAGATGTATGAGGCATGACCATAGCCATCCTCTATAATCTACATTGTGGATGACAAGGATATATCATCAACTTGCCACCCCCACATACTCAATAGTATTTGCTCCGAGTTTCCCTTAGGAATACTCGTTTCACCATCTGGCAAATTCTGACAGTCAGATGGATCTATGGCACAGGGCGCTACATGATTAGAGTTTCACTTGATTAGTTATGCCAATTGGGTGAATTAAGGCCGCATCAAACAAGTGGACATACAAATCCTAATTCACTTCTAGCAAACATATAAATATCACAACTTTGAAAAGATATAAAACGTGTGAAACATAATTTCTCATCTCATTATCACATGGTAATATTCACTTTCCATTCATGAGACCACACTAGTCATCATACTATCACAAGATAATAATCCTTTTCACAATATCACATGGTATCAACCCTTATCAACATAAGAGGATTACACCTCAGTCAGGGCTCAACCATGCCCAAAGGTCATTAAGACCATCATACTATCACATGATATAAATCCTTTTCACAATATCACAGGGTATTAACCCTTATCAACACAAGAGGATTACACCTCATTCAGGGCTCAACCATGCCCAAAGGTCATTAAGACCATCATATTATTCCCTACAAGATCATCATTATCTTTGCATGCCTTATAACAAGGCTCAACAACATCACTTATATATAATACACCAGACCAACACAATATTACATTAATGAACTAGTTTATATTCATAAACAATTATAGCAAGGTTATATTAACATTAAGAACATTCCTTTATTACATCAACATGCAATGAATCTAGATATGATTAACTCTCATCATATTCACAATGGACATGTTTAGCATAAGAAAGTATCAACCATGTGGCTATGATAACCACCAATTAACATACCAAGGTTATGATCATGTTAAGGAGGTTATTCCACCATCATTCCATCATATAAGAATGTTGAACATGAATACTCATCATTATCTATTTGCATTAGAGTTAGGTTCAACATGATAAATTATATCAATGTTACTAAATAGCACTCATACCCAAACCCTAACTCACAACATCCCCATTGGATCATGGATGCATAAGGTGAAGCATCACCATCACATTCCATACCATTCTCAAGTATGGACCCACACATAAATCAAGGTATAACGATTAGGTTATAGCATACTAGGGTTTCGACAATAGTAACAGAGTACTTCATGATTGCATTAGTCATTCAAGGACTATTCATACCCAATTACCATCATTTAGTTATATTAAAGCTAGATATAACAAGCTATACCTCATTAGGGTTGCATATCAACACAATATGGTTATCATCCCTTCTATTCATATGAGTGAATAGGTAACACTACCTTATTAAGGGTAACCCTCCATTTATTCCATCATCATTCAACCCGTATCACCATACCACAATGTCACCTAAAACCATTGGATGTTTAAAAGGTAAGACCTTTGGTTGTTTGCATAAGTAAACACCTTAGATAAACCACCTATGAAGTCCTTGATTTGTTCTCTAGAAATAGTCACCATCTAACCCTAGACATCCCTTTATTAACAACACAAAAAGTTCCATTGAGAGTAGGGTAAAATCCACAATCGACTGTTCAGTTAAAACAAGCCATCCATTGTCAACAAGTAAGCTCCTTAAGTTGATCATATAAAGGAAACCATCTAAATACCATTATTAGGACCAACATATTACATTATCCATCATTCCTCTTTATTGGAGGAATAAACATTAGATCTTGACCATTGGGTCAAGTTCATATATTAAAACCATCAATTACAATATAGGTTAGACCATTGCATCAAGTGACCCAACAAACCATTGGTTTAAGGCTTAATTGATGCTAAAACTATATGATTAACTCACCATAGATTGTAGAGACATGATACACAATCATTAGTTATAATTAAATTACTATATGTTGTTAGATCAACACTATATTCATTAATCAACATCAAATATTAAGTTGATGTCATCATTGATTGATAACATCAGTAGGGTACTTAATGGTTGATCATTATACTTCTAATTGATCCAAAACCTGACCTAAGGGGGTGACCATAGGTTGTCACCATAATTTTACACCCTTGATCATGAACATGAGTTGTTATGAAGACAACACCATAGGGTTGTTGCAATGGTACCATCATCGGGTCATGGTTTATAGAAGAAATCAACATTAAACCCTAAAATTGACCATTGTTTGATAGGTGCTTAGCACCATAGGTTGTCAAAACAACCTGATACAAGTCATATAATACCTTATGAATAATGTACACATGAACACAGGTTCATATATAACTATAATCAGAACAGGAAACATTATAAAAATCGAAATGCTAGTCAAGCATAGCTTTTTAGTGCATGGATCATCATTTTCAAGCAAGAACATGATCTAGAAAGCTTATGGTAAGCAATAAACGTGGAGCAAGTTATAAAACTTGCCTCTAATGAGAATATTAAACTCCACACATAAGAAATATTGAGCAAGTAGGGTAGAAAATCCAAGAATAAGCTATGAATTCGTCCATCTAGCACCTTTCTTCATCAAATGAGCAAACCCTAAACATAAGGATCAAGAAAGGTAGGGTTTTAGAGCTTTAGAGAAAATTCTACCATGGAACAGCAAGGTTCCAACCTGTAGGAAAGTCTAAGGAAGGAGAAGAGAAAGAAAAACGAACAAGGAAGGAAGAAAACAACTTGCCTTGGTCGAATTCCCTAGAAGATGACCTTGGAAACCCTATGTAGGGCTAGATGGAGCCATAGGAGTCCTTCTTCTCCAAAAAGGGGTTGTCTTCTTCATTAGAGCAGTTGATTCTGCAAAAAAACAGAGTGAATTCGTTGCTCCAGGTTAGAGGAAAGAGAAAGCAAGCATAGTTTCATATTTGGGCAAGGAAGAGGCAAATATAGCCCATGGATAAGGATAGAAGCAAGCATGAGGTGTAAAAGTAGCTTCCCCATGTGTTTATGGCCTTAAACTATTGAGAATATACAATAACACACACAAGCAGCTCCCCCACCGTCCCTTTTAACCTGCTTAGATTTCCTTTGTCGAAATTCCCAGTCAATCACATAATTCATTAGTTGATAGCTACTAAAAGTAGTTGATCTGTAAAGGGGTAAACCCTAAAATACCATTGATGAAAACACCTTCAAACCATGGCTCAAATAGGAGCCCCATGGCTCAAAAATCTCAATAATGATAATATAAAATCTAAGGAACATAATGTATGTGAAAAATTGCAAAGAAAACCCCTCAATTGGGTAAATTGTACAAAAGTCCAAAATGTACAGAAAATTGCATAACTTGCTCAAACAGTGTCCAACTTGGACCAAATTTGAAACTGAAGCTTGTCTTATGATTTCAAAACATATAAAAAGGTTTTATTAGGATTCTAATCATTCAATTATGGTAATTAAGCTCATTCAACTCATTAAGCAAGTTTATAGGCTTTACACTAACCTAACATGCAAGACATGGTGATACACTATAGGTTGTGTCTCAACCACCATGGTTGCGGTCATGACCCATACATGGAGCACCATCCATGGTCGCGACACCACCAACCATCATCATCACATGGTTGAGACAAGGATCCTCCACAAACCCTAGGTTGAGACAACCTATGCAATGACAACCATTTTGACCTAAGACCACCCTAGACCTCCTTGGTCATTACCCCAACATACACAAATTGGTTTCTCAACCATGACACCCACCAAAGCCAACCTAGGTCATGACTCTAGGTTGAGACAACACACTAAACAAATATGGGTCGAGACACTCAATACCCATAGAAACCCTAATCACCACCTAGGATGATACTCCTCATCCAAGGATCAAACAAGGCGCCCAACTCTTTCTCTCTCCTCTAGATGATGTCAATAAAAAGAGAGAACACTCTAGAGGTGACAAATTGCACATCAACCCCCTTCTTTGGGTAAATTGCAATTTGCACCAAAACTAGCACATAAAGCTTAAACACTATCCAAACAAGCTCAAACTTGAAAGTAAGCTCTCTACAAGACCTAATTACATCTCAAAGGATTAGGGAAATGTTTTAAGAACATGATCAAGCTAAAGCAAATAGGGTTACCCCAAAACTCAGGTTAGGGGTCTTACATAAACCCCTAACAAGCATATCACCCCCGAAATCAAAAGTGGGAAGAGTCGGGTACTACCTCAGCATCTCTTCCTCAAGCTCCCACTCGGCCAACCCATAACAGATATAAACATATGCATACATATCAGAGTGAAACAACCATCTGACCTGTCTCAACTTGAGGGTTGACCTCTCCTTCTGGTTGAATCAAGGCGTAAAGTCGAGCCGTCGCCTATTGTTGTCCTCATCCTTCACTAGCCTGTCTAGAAAAACCAACATGTGACACATGTCCATGACCCCTTCCACTGCTACTGTACTTATGTCTCTGTGAGCCTTGCTGGCTCTGCCTCGACTACTTGGTCATTTCATCATGTTTCACACATTAGAATGGTCTAGTATGCCTGATTTGTCCACACCTATAGCATGTCTTTCTCTCATACTAAGGCCTAGGAGGCTCTGTTACAGACACTGAGGCAACATTATAGGTTCTACATGCAGAAAACTATGGCTCTTTCTCTTACTTGTTGACCATTGCATTGGTGCACTAGACCTTTGTTGTGCTGGTGGTGCTATCAAGTTAGGTTCCTTAAAGACACCTAATGACTATCCTTGGTACTCAACAAACCTCTTCTAGGTACTTTTCTCTCTCTTTGCAGTCGCATACCTTGCTATCCTTTGAATAGACTCCACAAATGTTGCAAAACATTCTCTGTTCTCAAAGGCAGCCACTGGCATCGACAACTCAACGAACCTTTTCTCAAAACATCAGCTTTTCTCCTCATCTGTAGCAACCATGTGAGGACAGAACCTTAGAAATTCCATAAAACTTGCTTTGTACTCATTAATTGACATAGATCCTTGTCGGATCCTATCAAATTGACTGATCTTCTCATCCAGATAGGTCCATGGGAAGTACTGACTGACAAACTCATGTCAAAATTCCTCCCAACCAACAACAACTTCATGCATATTTTCCTCCTCTATGGACCACCAATGGCCAATGTTCCCCTTCAGAAGGTACACTGCATGCTTCACTTTATTCATCTCTAGGATATTAAGGATCTTGAAAGACTTCTTTAGCTCCATCGACTAGAGATCTATATCTGTTCGATCTATCATCCCAACATATTCTACTACCCCAACTCATCTAAGCTGCTTGAAAGTCTTCCCAGATACTACAGATTCTGTATTGGGAACTGGTGCCCTAGGCTAAGGTGCAAGCATCCTATCTGCTATATGCGATATGGTATCCATGAACTACCCAAAAAGAGACTGAAAAGTAGGATTCTCAAGCATGGCTTGGTCAAACTAGGGACCCTCAGGCACCCAATCTTCTTATGCCTGCTTCTTTGCACCTCCACCTGGTGCAGCAACACTGCTTTCAACAATGTGTTCTTGATATTCTCCAGACATCTTTAAACTTTTCTTCTTCTTCTGCATAAGCAGAAGTCACTATAAGACTGACTGGAGGACATAATATCAGACACAAACCCTAGTCCTAGATCCCTATAGACTCAGCAAACCTAAAGATCTGAAACCAACCTTGTCACAACACACGCCACAAATTGTGAGATTAAAGAAAAACACTAGCAACGGATTACCGAAAATCACTAAAAATTAAAACCAATTTCATTAAAGCTCCATAAGACAAAAACTTGTGATACAAGGATCCATAACCTACCATCTATATTATATATTATAAAACAATGTGCTTACAACCTATTCCATTACATTCCGATCACACATGATATCGGTTCCAATTATATATAGACATGTACATCTTCCAACTATATACAACAAGAGGCATACGTGCCAGAAACTCGAAATGATATCATAATCACTAAACATTTACCAATACCCCCAAGACCTGAGCGTACATGGATGACCCTAGGACTCGAACACCAAAAGACAAGCAAACATGTCCACCTTAACAACTACTCATCTTGCCGTTGCTCCTGCTCATTTGCATAATTTCCACCACGTCATGCACGCCCACCTAAAAGATGTGGAAACCCACGGGGTGAGACCAAATGTCCCATAAAGAGATATAACTCTCCGTCAACACTATTAAAGCACATATAAAGTAACTAAAGAACAGAAGTAAAGCTACATCTATGATAAGCAGATTCAATTATAATTGCAAGCTGGGCAATTATCATCCTCTAAGCAGATCAAGTAACTATGACAGAGCGGTGGGACATTTTATAAACTAAGAAGGAATATGTAGAACATGTACATTTTCTACCAACCAAACTACACAAAAGTAAGCAAGACCTCATCTAATAATTTTTGTATTTGATCTTAAAAAAGTACCACCACCAAGTCCATATTGGTGCCACTCATGGTCAATGAAAGAGTCGGATTCCATGACCTTCCTAACACCTCCCGCCTAGCACAAGAGTAACACTACAGTGTCATGTTAGTCAACTTGTATAAGTGACATATAGTCAACAAATGGATCGGCTCACACATGGTCGTCCACATATCACAAGGGAATCGACTCACACATGGTCATCCCAAAAAGAAGCGGCCCACGCATGGCCATCCATATATCACAAGGGAATTGGCTCACACATGGTCGTCCTAAAAAGAAGGAGTGTCTCATGCATGGCCATCCATATGTAATAAGGAAACCGGCTCACGCATGTCTGTTCCATATATCACAACGAGATCGACTCACACATGGCCATCTCTTAGTAATGCCAATTAAGTGTCTTTTTAGCATTAATCAAGTTACAATGTATAAAACCATAACAAACTCTATAAGATTAGAGGTATAGTACAACTTCAAAAGATATAAAATGTATATGTGTGAACTTGTCACACTATCACCAAAAAACACATGTAACACTTCCATTCACAGGACCATCATCACTGTTACACAACCACTCAAGGTTATTCACTAATGACATCACATCATTGTTGGATATCAATCCGTTAATCATAGCACCAGAGGGTATCACCTCACAATAGGCATAAATCCATCACAAGGTCATAGTACCTATTCACATCATACTCATCATAGCATGCACTAGCTATGATATTCAAGTTCATATTACATGCATCGTTAGAAATTGATAATCAAGAGAGAAGAAACATCCTAAATCCGTGTCACATTGTCACATATACATGCCTCAATTATACACAACCATCACCATAGCATACCCAAGCATGGCATGCATTCATCCTGCAAGGTTAGAGGTTTACAATAAGAGAAAGATGTCATCATAATATAATATTCATTCTAAGAAAGAGAAGCAATCATGTCACCATACTCATCATTAGGTTTAGGGTTTTCCATCGGTAGTCGATTAGGGTTTTGAAGTCAAAACCAACTATCCAACCCTAGGTACACCACCTATAACTATCTTGGAGTGTATTAGGGTTAAGAAACATCATTAGGGTTGATTGGAAATTATTCCAAACAACACTCTTCATGGCTCATATACTTATGCAAGAGTATCATTAAGTGTCCAAGCATACCTCTCAACCACCACCATTAACATGTGTCTCGACCACTAACATCATCACGCGTTTCAACCACATAAACATCTAGGTCGCGACCACCCACCTGGTCTATGTCGTGACCTATGTCACCTAGACCATGTCGCGACTGCGATATCTAGGGTTAGGGTTCACAAACGTCTCATCCTAGAAGTGTCTCAACCTCAAGGCTATCTCAACCACCAAACATGACCCCATGTCGCGACCCCAAGTCATGACACCATGTTGTGACTCCAAGCCATGATGCCATGTCATGACCCCAAGCCATGATGCCATGTTGCGATCCCAAGCTAAGACACCATGTCGCGACCACTCTCAAGATCATGACCAAGACCCAAAAGCTAGGGCACAACCCAACCAAAATAGGGATCAACATAGCCTTCAACACCAAGTGTCACACCTCTATACACACTAGGTCCAACTCATCTAAAGGGAAGCATATCAATAAAAACCAACTATGGGTCGCAACCTACATGGAGATAGATATCGTGATCACCCCAAGGTGTGATGTCTTGGTTCCAAATAAAAAACAAGGTCAAGGAAGACCATGATCAACATGAAGGAAAAGGCTCATACAAAACGGTCACCATAAACCCTAGGCCATGCATCATGAAACCACATGAAATGACCTAATTTAAGGGAGAGTAAACCAAATTTAAGGTATCCAAAATAGAACCTAAACTCTCTTCAACATCTGGGTACTCAAACATCATGCATGAAAACTAGACCAAGGTCAAAGGATGGAAGAAGATTACTATAACACCACAATCACCAAAATCAGATATGTGAAATTAGGGTTTCAGATTTCTACCAAACCAAGCATGGTTCAAACATCAACCAAGTCATATAGTTTAGCATCCTCCATTAGCATGTTAAGGAGGAATTTGGAGAGAGAACAATATCTTACATGTATGAAAGATTGCAAGTAATATAGAGGGCAAAGAGTTATATAACCCACCTTAGGAAGATCACAACTAAGAATTCCAAGCTCTATATAAAGATAGTAACAGATGTTTCTCGTATACAATGGAGAATGGATCAAGGAAACAAGAAGAGAAGTTAAGGAAAGGGGTATATGGCGGTGTTGCCTCTCCTTGCGTTGAGTATGAGGCAAGAAACCTAGACTCCCTTTCATGAGTCATTCTCTCTCTCCCTTTCCCTCATCCATAGGACCCATTAGGGTTTCTGCTAAGATACATGTATATATATAATCGAACAGGGAGTCTATGAAGGGATCCACAAGAAGCATGTGGGGGGGGGGGATTGGACCGGCGATGGAGGAGTGGAGGACACAAGGGATCAACCTCTCACACTGATTCAGACTGAAGACTATGGTGCAACCTACAACCAGATCCCCCAACCTCAGCCGATGCTCTCAACCCACCTCCACCGATCCCAAGCACAACATCCATGACAGCCGCGCACAACTACTGCATGCCGCCGACTAACACCGTGCAATGCTTGAGCAACTGGAGTTCTATGAGGATGAAACATGCTTGGAGGGAGGAGGAACCACGAGTGTTAGTTGTGCTTAATAAAGCGGCGGTGAGGGACCGAGCCCAGCGCTGCACCATCGCCCGTAGCAACCGTCGAAGGTAGAGTCCCGAGCATCGGATGGTGCAGAATTCCTCGCATAAGGATGAGCTCGACGGGGCAAGCATTTAAGGGAGAATCTGTGGGGGAGAAATAGAGTCAGGACTGACCAACTACGTTGAGAAAGGACGCCTCGCCACTGGGCAACAAGAGCCGATAGAGTCCAGCGCGTACGGGTGTTGGATCGCTTACCAAGAAGGGGGCTACCCTGCACGAGGAAGGAGAAAGAATAGAGTCAAATGAATCTTTTACCTTGGCTCGTGCGTTCAGGGATCAAGGGCAACTATGACTTTTATCAACTGAATTTTGGTAAGCAAATAAATATAATCTGATCCTGACGTGGCACTTTTTGGTTGGCCAAAACATAATAATTCTTGAAATAATTATAGAAATTTCTATGATACTCTGATCAAAATAAGTTATATATGAAAGTTGGTCAGAAAAATGTGAGGAATCCATGAAAAATAGATTTAGATCTGATTCCTCTTACAATTCAAAAAGTAGTTGAAGTTATCAACTTTAATGCATTAATGATTAAGAAACCCTAATCTATGATGATTAATGATTTGGGAAGGGTTATATGGATGCTTAAAGTTGATATTAACATGTTGATTATAAAAGGGCACATTAGATAAAAAAGGATGATCTTTATGCATAGTTTGATTAATTTAAGATTCCATGTACATAAATATGCTTTAATGGGCCTTGAAACCCTAATCTGGGTAATTATGACCCTTAACGACTTTAATTGTTCAAATTCACAAATAAAACTGATATGTGATGAATCTACACTATTTTGAGTATAAAAGTTCCCAATTGTGGATAAATACCCTTAATATGGTAATTAGGGTTTTCGAATGGATAAATGTGGAATTAATGATAAATAGAGTTCATATATGAATTAGACTATATGAAAGATAAGTTTCTAATTTGAAAAGAAGCCAAAGATGATAATTGGCCTTAATGATCGTGTCATGACTTAAAAGGATAAAAATGGTAGTTTTAGTGTAAAGGAGGCATAATAGACTTAATTGACTTTTAATTGTGCCTATGATGTTGAAATTAGGATTTGTGGACTAAAAAGCATTAAAAGTGATAAACGCATAATGAAGGCTAAAACCATAATAAAACCCTAAAGTTGGCCTAGAAATCATAAGGTGGAATCCAAGTCGATTTTGAGAATGTTTTGGATAAACCAATGACACTTGGATGTTATGCGTTAATTTTAAGATATTGATGATTGCTTGATTGATTGTTCTTGAATATTATTGGTTGGACATCAAGTCACTCTGGATCAGGTATGTTGTTACGCTTATGATTAATCGCTTTAGTTTCACAAAAATTCCTGGATGTTTTATCGGTTGCCTGAAAATAACTGCTTGGATGACTTTTATTTCATACAACTATAAAGTGACTATGATTATCACCATAAATATATATACATGATTGGCTCAGATCCCGGTCCACCTATGTGGCATTGCTAATGATGAAAAGGGTATCCTAGTATAGGGCCTACTTGTTAAGTAGGACATCAGGTTATCATGAGTTAGAAATTGGGCTACCCACGTGTAGTTCCATGAGACTCTTTAGCACACCATGAGTTATGGAGTGGGCTACCTATGGGTAGTGCTATGCGACTCAACCCTAGAAATTGATTCACCTTTTAGGTAGGATCATGAGGGGTTTAATGGGGATCTACCATAATGAAGGTAGTATCCAGGTCCACTGCAGGGACAATGCAGAGGCTAGGGTATGTATGGATTGAGCAGTTATGTTTAAAAAGTAAAGTTGTTTGTTAAATTATAATTGATTGCAATATGTTGTTACAGTTAATTGCACGATTATTATTTCCCTCACATACCAGCATATTCATTTATGCTGACTGACGTTTTGTTTGTCGGAGTTTTAGGTACAACATTGAAAGGGACAAACAGTAATTTGGCATATTATGAATACGTGAATTAAAGTGCAAGGAGGATTAGTTAAAATAGTTTCCATATGTGGATAGAATATTAGAAATCCAACTTTTTCAAAAGGTATGCAAAAAGTTTATTTTATTATAGCTTTTTAGTATAGTTTGGTAGAATTTGATAATTATTATTGATTATTTGTCGAACCTTTGATCCGGAAATTGGGATAACGGCTCTGACCTCTTTGTCTCCCTTAATTGGGGGTTCCCGGGAGGCGGGGTCGTTGCAGTACCAAGGTCAAAACTAGATCAAGAGAAGAGAGAGAGAGATCTCTAGGCCAAACCAAAAGAAAAAGAGAGAAAGAGAGAAGAAGCCTTCCTCTCACTTGGGTCTACTTTGTCAAAATATGGTCTATGACCCTTGTGATGAGAAGTTTCTCTCCCAAATGGCCATCATGGATGAACCATGATCTAGGGCTAAGACAATAGAAGGATATGGAGGTAGGAGATCAAAGGAAACATCATCAAGGAAAGGTAACACTTACCAAGGTAGATGATGAACTATGGTCACCACGAGAACCACATGCAAGAAGGGTTCGGTCACCAAGTCTCATGGTCGGATCTCCTTGCTCCCCCAAGTTTCAAGAACAAGCAAAAGAGAGAAGGGGTGAAAGGGGTCACTTGTGTGGAGAGAAGAGGGTTTATATAGATGGAATATGAGAGAGAAGGCAAAGGATGATGTGTCAACATTCCAAGGAGACAAGGGACAATTGTCCACTCAAAAGACCAACATGCAACCTCTCTAATATAACATGCAAGACATGGTAATACACTCTAGGTTGTGGCTGAACCACCATGGTCACCCACATGGTCGTGGTCGTGACCCATCCATGGAGTACCATCCATGGTCGCGACACCACCAACCATCATCATCACATGGTTGAGACAAGGGTCCTCCACAAACCCTAGGTCGAGACAACCTATGCAAGGACGACCATCTCGACCTAAGACCACCCTAGACCTGGTCGTTACTCCAATATCTAGATGGAGTGTCTTGATCGCAACACCCTACAAAGCCAACCTAGGTCGTGACTCTAGGTCGAGACAACACACCAAACACACATGGGTCAAGACACTCAACACCCAAAGAAACCCTAATCACCACCTATGGTGATACTCCTCATCCAAGGCTCAAACAAGGTATCCACCTCTTTCTCTATACTCTAGATGATGTCAAGAAAGAGAGGGAACACTCCATAGGTGACAAATTGCACATCAACCCCCTTCTTTAGGTAAATTGCAATTTGCACCAAAACTAGCACATAAAGCTTACACACCATCCAAACAAGCTCAAACTTGAAACATAGCTCTCCAAAAGCCCTAATTACATCTCAAAGGATTAGGGAAAGGTTTAAACACATGATCAAGATAAAGCAAACAGGGTTACCCCAAAACTCAAGTCAGGGGTCTTACACTTAGTCCACGAGTTCGGTAATTTAAGTGGCCATAAATTTGATGAATTATAGTAATTAGACTAACTAGGGGTTTCGAAAGAAAAGAGGTTTTTAAGGAAAGGAAAAATAGTAGAGGCTTCCCCATGAATGGAAAATACCAAAATGAGCATAAATCCCAAATATAGTAAAATAAATGATTGTTATGATAATGTTAATTTAAATAATATCAATAAACATTTATATATCGATGGAATACTAAATTATTTCAAAATTGGAAACTGGTACCAGATTCTTATTCCTCATGATTTAATTGGTTTAGGTGTAAAACATTACCTTTTTTGGAGGAGGGTAGTTACCTTATTATACATTATTGAGAAGAGAAAAGGTTGAAAATGCACAACTTGAAATTATAATAATTAAATCATTTGAAATTCTTAATATATTTGATGTTTCATGTTGTAGTTTAGTGGTTTTTGGTTTTAAGTGGATTTAAAACCTTTCCCACACAACTGGATCTGATTTGAGGGCCAGGGGGTCATATCCTACCTCAAGTATGATACCATTTTCCATCGTGCATTGTATGCCCAATCTTCCTCTCTCCAGTCTCCCTCTCTCCTTCCCCCTTCCTTTCATTTTTAGCTATTAGTTTCCTCTTTAGATTTTGAGTGGTTTGATCTTAACTTTCCCTTACTTCTTATCTCTCTTGTGAAAAACCCTAATTCATCCTTCTTTTCCCCTTTCCCCCTAAGTCCACAAAACTAAACCATACCTATAAATTATGTTCCACCGAGCATCCCCAGTGTGAGGAAAACCTCTTATGATGATCATTTTTCCTTAGGGCATCCCCTCTCCTCACGACAAAGTCTTCCTCCTTTAGGATGTATAAGGGATTGGGTTCCACTCATAGATTCCATTAGAATTACATTTCTTGAACCATCAGTGAACCTCCACGAACCTTAAGCCATGCACATTTTCCCTTGGGTTTCCTCTGAGATGTGTCGCTAACTTTATAGCATAAAGTTTGTCAGAAAAACTCGTAGGACCACCAACAAGGCCTCTAGACTCATGGAAACTTCACATATGACCCAAGACACTAATCCACATCTATTTCTTATATTCCTTTCCCATGTTTGTGTAAATAACCCCCTAAACCTATCTCCTCTTATTGTGTGATTTCCTTACACTGAGTTGAGTGTTAAGCAGTCTAACCTTGTTTGGTTTTCTTTTCCTAATCTATAGATTCATCTAAACATCAAATGTGTGACCACCTTTGCTAGTTTTTTTCTTGGTTTGAGTCCCAACTTCCTCCTCTTCTAGTCATGCTGGAGTCTCACTCAGACACAACCAGTAACATATTAAAACCTAAGGATAATCCTTGACTCTGGTCCCTCATACCCTTTTCTTTTAGATTTGGTTCTAATCATTTTATCCCTGACTTATATGGTTAAAGGGTACATTAGATACTTATAGACATAGTGTTTAAGCTAAACGTTCTTTCTTGTATGGTCTTGGTGTAATTGGATCACTTATAATTTTTGTAGGGAGCTAGGATGAAAAATCACAATTTAATATATTTTAATTTTAAAATAAGGACTCTAGAACCATCCTTGGTTTATATGAGTAGAGAAGTGAGTGAAAAATATGACTCTTAATCCTTAAATAAAGACTAATTATATTCATTATGGAGTTGGGACATGAGTTATAAAATAAATTTTAAGAGTCTTCATAATTGAATTTATTCGAATTTCCCTTTCTTAGTTTCCTTTAGAGTTTGGTATCATTTAAGTAGAATAGGTAAAGAAGTGATACCACCTCTCTACTAAAAATGGTAAAAAAAATCCAATGAATAGCAGTGGAAGTTAAAATTTTGACTATATTCAATTTCATAAAGAGTACATCAAATTTTTCCCAATAAGGGTGTACATTCTTTATACAAATAAAGGGATCTAAGTAGAGGGAAACTCAAATACATCAATATGTCTCCAATTCAAATAACTTAATAGATAGTCCATGATGGAAGGATGAACTCCTTCTCCTAAGCTTAGGATTGTTCACCATACTCCTGTTTCACACTCTGATCCTAAACCTGGGTGATTGGGATCACCCAGCAAGAGGAGAGGAAAAGGTATGTGTCAATTAAAGAAATAATGACAGATAAAGTATAGCAAAAAGTAAACATGGAGTAATGATTCCACTATGCTAAAGAATTGTCAAAAGTATGAGGCACATAAAATAGATTACTTGCCATAACATCACATATTAATATTTAAGTATGCATGATAAAAGTATGACTATATTATCTAAAGTAGGGTTGAGGCACCTACCAACCTTATCCTCTGAGTGAGGGAGAAATAACACATTCTCAAGCACCTGAATATATATAAAATGGGGAGAATTATCACATTCCCATGAGCGAATTTACACATGCCCACTATGGGTGGCTAGTACAGAGGTACACTAAAATAGCTAATAAGTCATCGAGTTATCATGCTCAATAAATAAAAGTGGCAATATTAAACTACAAATTAATAATGACATAGCATGAGGTAGAAAACCCAAACAAGTAGTGAAATAAATGTGCCAAAAGAAGGCAATAGAAAGAATCAAATGCTAAGCATATGCCTCATTAGAAAGATTAGGGACGGATATCAAAATGCCCAACTGAAGGACAAGTGTTCAAACTCATATATAAATAGGGTTGCTGATGGAGCTAGGACTTACACCAAAAGATTTTCAGTCTTCCAATGGGAGTCCCAGAATTCTATCACCAAAAACCCTAGAGAGGATTGATGTCTTCCCTAGGTTTACCTAGAACTGGTGCTTAGATAACAACTCCAACCCCATAAGAGTATGGAAGCCTTATCATAGTACATATTTAGGATCGAACCCAAAAGACAACGGTCTTGTTGCAAGCAACAAGATGGAAAACGTACAACACTTCACTTAGTTATTTTACTAATTGGCAATTATATCAAAAGGTTGGATTTTGATTGGTTTTTAGACTAAAGCATGAAAAGTAAATAAAGCAAGTAAAACTAAGATTTAACAAATGATGATGAATCACTGGGGTTAAGCAGGTATTCACCACCGCTACACATGCATTGTATATGTACTAAGCAAGCAAGACTTATAAGCTAGATGCATGGATGTTCCACAAGACCGATGCCTTATAAGACAAGAGCGATGCATTGCATCCAAGGATGTTCCACAAGACCGATGCCTCGTAAGACAAGAGCGATGCATTGCATCCTTCGATGTTCCACAAGACCGATGCCTTATAAGACAAGAGCAATGCATCACATCCTTCAAGGGTTAAGTAGCTCTCATTCGGTACATTTCTACGTGTCAATGAAGATATGTAGTCTTCCAAAGAGAGAATCTTACTCAACCTCATGAAACGTGCATCTAAAACTAACAAGCGAGCGATAATTATCAAATCGAATAGTATCTTTGTAGGCCTAGTCTCCTATTCAGATAACCTAGCTACGAGAAGTGCGGGAATGTTGCAACGCCAGCCATTCCCGATCAAATGGTCACATGCTTTACATCATTCCCCTCGCAAAGCGTGTTCCTCGACTTACCAAGGTTACTTCCATACAGATGGAAGTGCAACGGATGATAGTGAGTTTACTCCACTCTTTGAGATACACTCCTAGACACCGAAACGGATGCGTGGTGGATACACACACCAGAAACCAACACTAAATCGGTATTCGAGTCTCGAGAGCGGTCATAGACAAACCACAACAAAAGACAATAGATGCATACAAGAACGTGGCCATCATTCAAGCATGTATGGAACGATTTAGTATTAAAACGAAAGGATAACATCTTTTTAGTACAAAGTACAAGACATGGGCAGCGGGGCTAGTCCCCGCGCCCCAGTGGATGGAACTACTCGCTCCTCATAGAGGGAGCAACAAAGGAGGAGGCAAGAAGAGATAGAAAGAACATCATCTCCACTGAGGAGAGAAGGTTGAACCCTTGGTGGAGAGAGCAACGATCTCCACCCTTCGTGGCTTGCTTGACGACGGATCTTCTCCTCTCACCTTCTTTGTTGATGAGAGAGAAGGTAGCTTTGTAATGGAACGTGAGTCTCAGATCGACAGCCTCGGGCGGTGGATGGAGTTGTTCTGGTACTAGAGAGGCAGCCTCTGGACGTCTGGACTCTCCTCAGGGATGGCCCTTGAGGTCTTATTTATAGGCCTTGAGTGAGGTCAAACGGTCTGGAGACCGTTTGGGTTCAAACGGTCTTGAGACCGTTTGGCGTCAAACGGTCTTGAGACCGTTTGGCGTCAAACGGTCTTGAGACCGTTTGGCGTCAAACGGTCTTGAGACCGTTTGGCGTCAAACGGTCTTGGGACCGTTTGAACTCCATGCGGTCTCGGGACCGTTTGAACTCCATGCGGTCTTGGGACCGTTTGGCTTCATGCGGTCTCGGGACCGTTTGAACTCCATGCGGTCTTGGGACCATTTGGCTTCATGCGGTCTTGGGACCGTTTGTCTTCATGCGGTCTCGGGACCGTTTGAACTCCATGCGGTCTTGGGACCGTTTGGCTTCATGCGGTCTCGGGACCGTTTGAACTCCATGCGGTCTTGGGACCGTCTACTTCATGCGGTCTTGGGACCGTTTGGCTTCATGCGGTCTCGGGACCGTTTGAACTCCATGCGGTCTTGGGACCGTTTGGCTTCATGCGGTCTCGGGACCGTTTGAACTCCATGCGGTCTTGGGACCGTTTGGCTTCATGCGGTCTCGGGACCGTTTGAACTCCATGCGGTCTTGGGACCGTTTGGCTTCACTCGGCCTTGAGGTTGGTTTATTCTTTTATGATTTTTTGTGCTTTTTCTGCAAGTGTAAAAGGAAAAAGTTAGTTTGATGATGTATTTACAAAAAGGGGTAAAATTAGGTTTATGTACCGTATAAACGTAAAAAGAGTATGGAAAACTAAAGAAAAAGACTAAGATAAACTACTAAAATAGGAGGTTATCACCCCCCCTAACTTAGAGTCTAGCTTGTCCTCAAGTTAGATAGAGCTGAGACATGAAATGGCGAGGCGATCTTAATTAGGGTCTCCATACTCTTGCTTCAATTCTTGACCTGAGTTCCCCAGGGGTCATATCGAGGCTTATTGCATGCCTTGATTCTTTTGGATTTCGAGAGTTGCTTGGATCTCAGGGTTTTTCCGTATCTCAAAATTTGCCTTGGGACCACATTTATTTTGTGCATGCCGTTGACTCTAATCAACTTTATACCTCTCTGGAAACCTACTGGAAGCTAGAGAGGGTATGAGGGTTGGCTAAAGGCTTTGAAGTGTAGCTCCCCTTCGAGTGGGGGAGGGGCTGTCTATGCATTTTAGGATCTCACTACCGGGCACGACACATCTGCCTTTATGAGGGCAGCTGAATGTACCGGCCGGGCAAGTCCTTTATGAGACTTTTCATATACTTGGAACTTTTAGGGTTTCACTACCGGACGCGACACATCTGCCTTTGTGAGGGCAACAGAATGTGCCGGCCGGGTGAGCCCTTTATCAGTTCTTCATATAGGTCCTTATGCGTGGCACAACTCTCATGATTTTATTCGTCTCTCTGGCTTATATTCAAAAACTCACAGGCTTGGGTTTTGGAATGAGGATTTATTTTGGGCGGCCAAGCCTCTTTTATTTTGAAGAGAGGAAAGCTGTTCTTAAAGTTTTTCAGCATGCACTTATTTGGTTTGTGGTCCACTTGCAGAACTTTTTGATTCGGAAGTTGCCTAATTTCCCTCTCATCCTCGAGATCTCGGCTTATTTCTGCCCTGATTTTGACCTGTGGAGAGTCAGATAAAGAATTGAAGCAAAAATACGGGATCCATAGTAGGTGGAAATTGATAAATCGCCATTTGATGTCTGAGTGCTATTTACTTGCAGAGACTAACATGATTCTAGGGTTAGTTGAGGTGACTATTTTTGAAAAAGAATTGTGAAAAGAATTAAGACTTAAAGAATTGTAAAAAAAATTTTAAGAATGAAGAAATGTATGGAAAAAGGAAGTATAGAAGTTGATACCTAGCCCTTGTCTAATGTATCCCCCCCTAACTTATCACACACTCTGTCCCCAGAGTGGCAAAGTGATAGGTTGAGAAATCATTAGAACAAGGGCTGCAGGTTAAGGTAGATTTTCGTTTGCCCCTGGAGAACGGAGTAGTGTAGATGCGAACTGCCCACGTAAGGCGTGGTAGTCCACGTCAGTCATTTCCTCCACTGGTCTTTGGAGAACGATTATGGTGTACATCCAGTAGAGGACGTGGAAGCCGCAGTCGTTGGATTGTCGTATTTGCTGGGGGCATTTGTGGCAGAAGGTGGGGCGATTGAAGTGTTCCTTGCTGTATGCCTTAGTGTGCTGACTCAGAAGCTCTATTAATTTCGCAGGGCATTCTTTTGCCCTTTCTTCTGTTGGCGTCTTGGGCGTTACGACGTAGTGTCGTTGTCGGGCGTTGAACTGGCTGTCGGAACTGTTGTATATTGTAGTTGTTCCGTCTTGGAGGTTAGTTGCCAGAAGAATCCAGTGCTCTTGATGCAGGATTGGTAACATGATGAACTTCGGCGTTGTATGTTGGAGATATGCGATCAACGCTTCCGTTGTGCCGAAGTTTTTGAGTTTGAGTAGATCATCCTTCATGTATGGGGACACCATGTATGTATCTGGATTATGTTGGCCAATCTGAGACTGGTAAGCTGTCATGAGACTGACAGAAAGTTGCCCCTTATCTTGCAAAGTCTCTCGCAGTGAATCGGCCATCACGATAATGTCTTGAGACATGAATACTATGCCATCTTTTTCTGCGGAGAGATTCGCCATGATGATGCGCATTTCAAGGTCGGTGAGACCTTTGCAAGAATCGCGATCAAAATCAGGAAAAGTTGGTTTAGTGGTGTAAGCAGGATCGTTCTTGCTGGTATCTTCTTCTGGCGACTTGTGTTGTTCAGACTCTTTCAGAATTTGGCGGAAGGGTCGCCGTTGTCGACGTTGTACAGCTGAATAGAGATACCTTGGAACATCATCTGGTGACATAGTCGGATCATTGAAATATCTTCTGTCACAGATGAGCTCCATGGCATAGCGTCCTCGTAACGAATGGAAGTCTTCAGCTGCCAAATCGGTGAAAGAAATTTCTTGGTTCAGCGCTTGGATATGTCGTATGGTGTAGAAAAGCGCTGTCCCCAGATCCCGTGGTGGCTTGAACTGGAGGGTTAATGATTCTGAACCAGGGTTGGCTCCAGTCTTGATGAAGAGAAGGGCGTACAACCCAGATTACTTTGAGCAGCCGGAAGGGTATACACCGGGCTTCACCTGCTGCGTCTCCGACGAAGTTTATTATGCCGGCTGGTAGCTCGGCGTTATTGAAGTTGTAAACTTTAGCGTCCCTTGCTTCGGTATCCACTATCATAAAAATCCAGTGGTCCGAGACTTGGAATGGCATTGTGATATAGCGTGCCCGACACGCTAAACCGGCACGCAGCCGCTCAATCGACCGCGCGCGCAAGCTTTTGTGTAAAAGGCCAAAAGACAATGCGGGTGAAGCGTTGAAGGCTGGTTGTATCCGCTGTTTACTTCTATAGATTTCTATACAGTTGGCGAGGAGGACACGGAAGATTGGCATTGGCATCGTAGACCGGGGTCGGAGGATGCAATGAAAATTTTCACGTGTCAACGTACGCCTGGTTTTTGTATTATTGTAAACTATGTCGTCCCCCGCTTTTGCATCGTCTACTATAGTGTTCAGGATGAAGATGTCCTGAGCATCTAAAGTAGAGATGGCTGTCGTATCAAGATCGTGCATTTTTTGTGGGAGAGGAGGTGGCGGGGGGAGGTCTTGTGGTGGAGGGGAGGCATGCTGTTCGGGGGCCTCTTCATGGCCTTTGAGGTTGTCATCTAGATCGGAGGCGGAGTCAAGATCTGCGTCAGTATCTAGACTCACTCGGTCTGCCTCGTCTAGGTAAGGGGGAGAAGGTGTTGAGGAGGGGGGAGAAGTTTTTGGCGAGGTAGCGCTGGCTCCTAGTATGCATTGTTGGAGCTCAGCGAAGGCCGCATCCTTGGCAGCTTCCCCCATTGACCCCATAGCGGAGTAATCAAAGAATTGGTCCCCGTAAGAGATGTTTACGTTGTCATGCTGTGGGGACTTGGGGTGGTAGTCACTTTCCTGGTGACCTTTATCAGACCCTTTATGGGAGGGTCCTGCTGCGTTCCCGGGGTCTTCACCGTCATCGTGCTTGTCTCCTGAAGATGTGTCTTTATTGGAGTCAGCAGATGAATCAGATTCGTCTTCTTTTTCATCATCATCGTCATTGTCGGCCGTAACTTCGTCGGTTGTCTTCTTGTTAGTCGACTTTTTGCACCGCCGGTGAGTGGCTTGTAGCTCATCGAAAGCCACTTGCAGATGCTCGTGTTTCTCGAGCAGTGCGTCGTGGGCTTCTTTGAGATCTGTGTATCTGCCCTCGGCGGAGAGGAGGCGTGCTGTCAGATCTGTGACTTGGGCATGTAGTTGTTGTGTTTCATTGATATTAGCTTCCTCTTGATGATGATGGAGCTGCGTAATTGTGTCGTCGATGGTGGCCAGGCGCGTGCTTAGCTCTTCTTGATTCTGCTCAAGCTTGCGGAGATTCTCTTGCAGAGGGTGAGTCTGGTTAGAGATCTCATCGACTTTTCTTGTCGTAGCTTCTTGCTGGCGCGTTGCCCCAAGGATCAGGTCTGGCAGGTTGTTAGTGTGGCTATTGATAAGCTCAACTTGCCTAGCCACTTCATCCTGTCGTTGCTGGATGCCTTGTAGGACGACAGGAAGAGCTCGATGTTGGTTGTCGATCTTGATTACCTGTTTAGATAAATCCTGTACACAAGAAAAAATAGAATGTAATAGGTTAGAAGGATCGGTGAGGAGGTTTCGGACAGCGTCAAATTGACGGCCGAATTCCTCACCGATGTTAGTAACGGGGGGCCCCAGAGGCGGAAGGGTGATGTGGCTGGGGCCTATGTGGGATGGTGGTAGTGTCTTGCGGAAGAGACACTGATGATGGCCCGAACTGCGTAGTGACTGTTGATGAAGTCACCAGCGGTGTCGGGGTGGTGGCGGATGTGAAGAGTGGTGGTATTTGTGGCGAAAAAGGTGGCACTGATGATGAAGGGGTGGGAACTGTGGATGTGAATGGAAAAGTGGTGAAGTCGGGCATGGAGGTGGAGAAAGGGAAGCCCGATGTTAGGGTGGGTGAAAAGGTGGATGTGAATGCTGACGTGGATGTGGGGAGGAAAGTAGTGGTGGGGGCAGCAGAGAGCTGCTCATTTAGACTCTGGATGAAAGAGTCAAATGAGGAAGTTGTTAAGATTTCATCGTTGAACCGCTCGTCCTCCGGGTTTGGGCGGGACGTTGGTGTCCCCGACATCTGTTGGGCCAGCAGCAACCTCCTAGAAGGTCGTTTGATAGGGATTTTTGTAGGTCGAGCTGTCGGGGCTGTGATGCTCGTTTCAGTTGGGCCCGCAGTTTGTTTCTTTGCAGCGGGTGTGACCGAAGCTAGTAGATGAGTAAGCTCCTCGTCAGAAAAGAGGAGCTGTGTCATATCATAGTGTGCTAGCTCCGGTAACGGAAGGAGGGTTCTTGATGACTTAACCATCAGGCAGAATACATAGTGTAACTTTCCATCCTTTTCTTTGATTATAAACGAATTTTTCAAAGATTGTTCGTTTGTAAGGATGTCGCCCTTTATTTGCGTGCATTGGGGTAATAGCCTGTCCATCTTAAAAAATTTAATTATGGATGTGACATGGCCCCCCAAACAGATCTCTTTCCCTATGAAGGCGGCGGATAATTTCTGGACCATCAATCGTCCGATGTTGACTGGCCTTCTGTTGAGGATAGACCAGAGGACAAAGAGGTCTGATATTGTAACGTTTCCTCCTTCCGTTCTTGGAAAAAGTGTGCCAGCTAGGATTTTGTGCAGAGTGCGCACAAATCCGGAGTGTATGTTGGACGCTTTGCATGTTTTGGCGTCGTATGTGGGAATCCCAGTTAAGCTTTTCCAGAATGTGTGGCGATTGAATTCTGGATGATCAGTTCCCACTGATTTGGCCTTTTTTAGCTACTCCAGGTCATCAATGAATATTGAATTTAGCATATTCTCTGTTAAGACGACGTTGCTACCGAAGATTTGGGTGACAATCCTTCTATCACCCCCATCCCGTGACCTATCTGCAATGTCGACGGGCTCCTTTGTCAGGTAGGAGAAGAATTCCGCTGTGGGCTCAATGTAGGATATTTCAGGTATTAAGCAGAACCTGGTAAGGTTGGCTTTTTGTAGCGCTTTGAAGATGCGCTCGTGAATTCCCATTTTAGCTAGTATGCTGGAGCAAACATACTTGGTTGGTTTAAGGGTTTTATCGGTGGTGATGGAGGTTTGGATGGATAGGTGCTCTGGTGGTGGTATTGGGGTGGTGATGGGAATGAAGGTGGTAGGGATGGTAGCTGCAGGGGTGGTAGTGGTAGCAGCAAAGGTGGATGGTTTGGCGAAGGGTTGGTCCATGGCAGATAGAGGGTGGACTTGTTTTCTTGCCCTCTTGGGGGGCTGCCCAGATGCAGCCTTTGCAGCTTTGCGTTTTCCCTCTGTCTCTTGGGCAGAGGAGTCTTCATCGGGATTCGGTATGTAGTCTGATCCTTCATCATCATCAGAAGAGATGTGCTCGATGTCCTCTTCAGGGGCCTCACCCAAGCATTTGGTGAGGCGAGTTATCTCACACAGGACGTCGATGATCTTGGTCTTGGGAGGGACGGCGCTGGTGGTGTTGTAAGTGTCCCTGATCTGTATGAGCCTGTCTCTCTCTTCCATCATCTGCTCCCTTGTCAGAGCAGGGGCAGTTCCTGAGCCGGAAGTTTTGTTTGCTGGTGACGCCATTTCTGAAAAAGAATAAGAGTTTCATAATTAGAGAAGATTTGAAACAATGTAAATTTGATTTGTAGTTATATCTTTTATATTTTGTGAAAGCAAAAGGGAAACGAAAACCAAACGGTTTCAAGACCGTTTGGTCCCAAACGGTTTGAGGACCGTTTGGTCCCAAACGGTTTGAGGACCGTTTGGTCCCAAACGGTTTCAGGACCGTTTGGTTCCAAACGGTTTCGGGACCGTTTGGTCCCAAACGGTTTCGGGACCGTTTGGTCCCAAACGGTTTCGGGACCGTTTGGTCCCAAACGGTTTCGGGACCGTTTGGTCCCAAACGGTTTCGGGACCGTTTGGTCCCAAACGGTTTCAAGACCGTTTGGTCCCAAACGGTTTCGAGACCGTTTGGAAAGCGAAGAGTCGCAGGTCGCCGACGCGGGAGAAGGTGGAATGGCGCGAAGGTGAAGAACGCGCCGACGCCTTCGAAAATGATGAGAAGAACGGTGACGGCGATGAAAACGGTGGGAGAGTCGGTGAAATCTTTTGACAGCAACGGCGATGGCGGAGCAAGAGACGTCGTGCGATGGTAAAGGGAACGACACTGGCGCCATGATGGTGGCGACAGAACGGCGCGGCGACGAAGGCGATGGGTCGGTTGATGAAACCATTCGATAACGACGGCGATGGCAGCGTAAGCAGCGACTAGCGATGGAATGAGCAGCGTGGAGTCGCCGGACTACCTTGCGGAAGGTGGACAGAAGGGTGACTTTGCGCGGATGCAACAGGAGCAAGAAGGGAAGTTCTTCGCACGAAAACTCTGGAGAATTCAAAGATTCAAAGAGAGAAAGACGGAGGGGTAGGGTTGATATTTATAGTGATTGGTTGGTGACCTTTTGTATTCCAAACGGTTTGAAGACCGCTTGATCCCAAGCGATCTCAAGACCGTTTGGTCCCAAACGGTTTCAAGACCGTTTTGGTCCCAAACGGTTTCAGGACCATTTGGTCTCAAACGGTTTCAAGACCGTTTGGTCCCAAACGGTTTGAGGGCCGTTTGGTCCCAAACGGTTTGAGGACCGTTTGGCTCCAAACGATTTGAAGACCGTTTGGAGTCCAAACGGTTTGGAGACCGTTTGGCTCCAAACGGTTTGGAGACCGTTTGGCTCCAAACGGTTTGAAGACCGTTTGGAGGGGCACAAAGGGTTTGTATATTTTTATGTTTGTTTTTGAGTATGTATATTATTTTTTTGAATTTTGGTTTATGAATTTTTATGTTGTTTGTTTTATGTATTGTTTTTGTAGTTTTGATTATGTAGATTTTTTTTGTATTTTTAGATTAATGATGAAAGAACTTAAAGAAAGCAAAACAAATTCAAAAGAAAAATAAAAGACTAGAAATTAGAGAAGGGTGATACTGAGGTCTTGGGTTGCCTCCCAAGAAGCGCCTTGGTTTTATGTCGCTGGCTCGACGAAGTTAAAACATTATTATGCTGCTGTCATAGTATTTGATTGCTCATGTCTATTTGGCCCATGTTTAGGGTTCGATTCAGGCTGCCCAGCGAAAGTGCCTGTTGGGGGTTTCAATTTTGCAGCAATCTGGGCAAGCTGTGCTTCAACTGCCTTCTGTTGAGCTTGTTGGTTGGCCAGCATGGTTTGCTGAGACTGAAGCATTTGTTTTATCAAAGATAGCTCATCTTCCGGTTGTGCAGTGACATTTTTCTGAGGGTTTTGTTGTTGAGACTGTTGAATATGCAATTGCGGGTGAAGCGGGGGATGAGTGTACTGATAGTAGGCTGATTGATTTCTAGGGTAGTTAGCCCTAGGGAAATTGTTCCTTGGGTTCCCTTGATTTTGGTTAAAATTGTTTGGAAATCCAGGAGGCAGCCTACTGTCAAGTCCCCCTTGTGTCTGATGTTGCGGATTCGCAGTTCCAGAGGGATTCCCATACTGGAATCCAGGATGGTTCCTTGGTTGACTGGGATTATAATAAACTTGTCCGGGAATAGTATGGATGGAGTTGACTTGCTCTGGAATCTGATCTTCAGCCTGATTAGTGATGGCCTCATAGGATTGTGGTGGTGGATGCAGATCCATCATCACATTATAGAGTATTCCATAGGAAAGAGTCGGATGATCCGAAGCATGACAAGCTTCACAGGATCCTGTGACGGCTTTGACTTGATGAACCAGCGGGGTTTTCTTCTTATCAATTTCCCCTAGAGTTGTTTCAAAGGTTTGCTGTTTATGAGCGATTGTCTTCAAAGCTTCGGCTATTGACTTTAGTTCCATAGATTCCTCAGCTTTAAAGACTTTAAGGACGCCTTTTCCGGCTGACCGCCCCCAGTTGGACTGGTTTTCAGCTCCTAAAGTAACGATTTTCCAGGCATCTTCATAATTTTTCCTCATGAAATTTCCTCCAGATGAGGAATCTAGGAACTGTTTAATGTCATCGCTTACCCCCCGATAAAAAGTTTCAATCAATTGATTCTGTGAAATTCCATGATGAGGGCATTTGCGTAGAAGTTCCTTGAATCTTTCCCATGCCTCAGCGAGGGTTTCTCCAGGTAGCTGGGAGAGATGGTTGATCTGCCCTCTGATTTCATAGGCCAGCGAGGGTGGAAAGAACTTCTCCAAGAATTTTTCCTCTAGAGGGGCCCAAGTGGTTATGATGGGTTATCTGTCCAATGAGTTGTACCAACTCAAGGCCCTTCCAGTTAAGGTGAAATGAAACAGGTGGAGCATTATTGCATCGAAAGCAATACCAGCTTGCGGGACCAGGCGGCATAATGCCTTAAACCGTTTCAAATGGTCCATGCAATCGTCTCCTGAACCTCCTGAGAAGGAAATTCCTTGCATAATCTGGATCCACTGGGTCCGAATCTCAAAGTTTGGGATGTTGATGATCGGAGGCCGGACCGGGTGGTTGTCTTCGTAATTCTTCGGGACAGCATAGTCCCTCAGTTGCTTGTTTCGTAATTCGAGCTAAGAAGCCTCGGTCTCTGCTCTTATGCGGGCTTGCTCTTCTGCTCGTATCTCCGCTTGTATTTGGGCACGAGTGTCTGCAATGAGTTGTGCCCGTTGTGCGGTGATAGCAGCATTGACTCTCTCCATCACCAAAGCGGCTTGATGCTGTTCGTCAGCCATTTGACTAGCGCATTGGCGATTGAGACGGATTCTGCGGTGGAAACTTCTCTCTACCTCGGAGTCGAACTCCGGATTAGGGGAGAATCCTCGATTATGCGGTGATTGCATATACGGGTTCTACCTGAGTAAAGAAAAGAGAACACCTTTAGATAATAGAGACAATATGAAAGCTTCAAGAAGATGATGAGTTATGATTCAAAAAGAAAGTGTAAAAATCCTAACCAACTAGAAAAATAAACTAAGTGAAATACTAACGTTCCGTTGTCCCCGGCAACGACGCCATTTTTTTGATGGAGCTAGGACTTACACCAAAAGATTTTCAGTCTTCCAATGGGAGTCCCAGAATTCTATCACCAAAAACCCTAGAGAGGATTGATGTCTTCCCTAGGTTTACCTAGAACTGGTGCTTAGATAACAACTCCAACCCCATAAGAGTATGGAAGCCTTATCATAGTACAGATTTAGGATCGAACCCAAAAGACAACGGTCTTGTTGCAAGCAACAAGATGGAAAACGTACATCACTTCACTTAGTTATTTTACTAATTGGCACTTATATCAAAAGGTTGGATTTTGATAGGTTTTTAGACTAAAGCATGAAAAGTAAATAAAGCAAGTAAAACTAAGATTTAACAAATGATGATGAATCACTGGGGTTAAGCATGTATTCACCACCGCTACACATGCATTGTATATGTACTAAGCAAGCAAGACTTATAAGCTAGATGCATGGATGTTCCACAAGACCGATGCCTTATAAGACAAGAGCGATGCATTGCATCCAAGGATGTTCCACAAGACCGATGCCTCGTAAGACAAGAGCGATGCATTGCATCCTTCGATGTTCCACAAGACCGATGCCTTATAAGACAAGAGCAATGCATCACATCCTTCAAGGGTTAAGTAGCTCTCATTCGGTACATTTCTACGTGTCAATGAAGATATGTAGTCTTCCAAAGAGAGAATCTTACTCAACCTCATGAAACGTGCATCTAAAACTAACAAGCGAGTGATAATTATCAAATCGAATAGTATCTTTGTAGGCCTAGTCTCCTATTCGGATAACCTAGCTACGAGAAGTGCGGGAATGTTGCAACACCAGCCATTCCCGATCAAATGGTCACATGCTTTACATCATTCCCCTCGCAAAGCGTGTTCCTCGACTTACCAAGGTTACTTCCATATAGATGGAAGTGCAACAGATGATAGTGAGTTTACTCCACTCTTTGAGATACACTCCTAAACAATGAAACGGATGCGTGGTGGATACACACACCAGAAACCAACACTAAATCGGTATTCGAGTCTCGAGAGCGGTCGTAGACAAACCACAACAAAAGACAATAGATGCATACAAGAACGTGGCCATCATTCAAGCATGTATGGAACGATTTAGTATTAAAACGAAAGGATAACATCTTTTTAGTACAAAGTACAAGACATGGGCAGCGGGGCTAGTCCCCGTGCCCCAGTGGATGGAACTACTCGCTCCTCATAAAGGGAGAAACAAAGGAGGAGGCAAGAAGAGATAGAAAGAACATCATCTCCACTGAGGAGAGAAGGTTGAACCCTTGGTGGAGAGAGCAACGATCTCCACCCTTTGTGGCTTGCTTGACGACGGATCTTCTCCTCTCACCTTCTTTGTTGATGAGAGAGAAGGTAGCTTTGTAATGGAACGTGAGTCTCAGACCGGCAGCCTCGGGCGGTGGATGGAGTTGTTCTGGTACTAGAGAGGCAACCTCTGGACGTCTGGACTCTCCTCAGGGATGGCCCTTGAGGTCTTATTTATAGGCCTTGAGTGAGGTCAAACGGTCTGGAGACCGTTTGGGTTCAAACGGTCTTGAGACCGTTTGGCGTCAAACGGTCTTGAGACCGTTTGGCGTCAAACGGTCTGGAGACCGTTTGGCGTCAAACGGTCTTGAGATCGTTTGGCGTCAAACGGTCTTGAGACCGTTTGGCGTCAAACGGTCTTGAGATCGTTTGGCGTCAAACGGTCTTGGGACCGTTTGAACTCCATGCGGTCTCGGGACCGTTTGAACTCCATGCGGTCTTGGGACCGTTTGGCTTCATGCGGTCTCGGGACCGTTTGAACTCCATGCGGTCTTGGGACCATTTGGCTTCATGCGGTCTTGGGACCGTTTGGCTTCATGCAGTCTCGGGACCGTTTGAACTCCATGCGGACTTGGGACCGTTTGGCTTCATGCGGTCTCGGGACCGTTTGAACTCCATGCGGTCTTGGGACCGTTTGGCTTCATGCGGTCTTGGGACCGTTTGGCTTCATGCTGTCTCGGGACCGTTTGAACTCCATGCGGTCTTGGGACCGTTTGGCTTCATGCGGTCTCGGGACCGTTTGAACTCCATGCGGTCTTGGGACCGTTTGGCTTCACTCGGCCTTGAGGTTGGTTTATTCTTTTATGATTTTTTTGTGCTTTTTCTGCAAGTGTAAAAGGAAAAAGTTAGTTTGATGATGTATTTACAAAAAGGGGTAAAATTAGGTTTATGTACCGTATAAACGTAAAAAGAGTATGGAAAACTAAAGAAAAAGACTAAGATAAACTACTAAAATAGGAGGTTATCAGTTGCACATACCTATTTTTCACAAATAAAGGTTAACTATAATAGTATAATTTGGTCCATAATTTCAAATTCTCATCCTAGAAACACATTATGTATGTTAGCCAAGCCAAAGTGAACAATATTCATTCCTATTATTTTTTATATTATTCTTACCATATTCCCAATCATCTAATGTTGTGTTAGGGTTTATGATGATTTTAATCTTTGTTGAGAGAATATGTGATGCTTTATATATCAATATTAGTTCTAATTACCCAACTTTAGTCACATAAGTCTATGTAACTCTCATATATATGTGTATAATAATATGTACTCTTCCAATTTAGGTTTAATGATTTCATTTTATTCTCCATAATGTGAATCCATATTATTCCTAACATCATGCTTACCATGTATATTAGTATAAGTATATTCCACATGAATATCTATCTATTAGGTTCACTAATATACACGTGCTTTGATCCAACTAACATGTCATCTAGATATGTGTTTATAAAAGTATATTCTTTTACACATTATTATCTTTTTCACCATTTTATTCATGAGAAGACAATATAGTTAGATGCATTCCATAATATTATTTGTATTTATAATTACCATATATTGCATAAATATGTATTTGTGTATCTAGGGTTTGTTGAAACATGATTATCAAAATTCTTGATAATCTATTTGTAGTACTAAAATGTAACCCATCTTATATATAATCTTTCATTATTAGTTGAGCCATGACATTCAAGATTACAATAAGGAAACATGCTCATTTTACATCCATCATTTGATATGTAGTACTACATGTATACATGTATAAACTAATAGGATGTATACAAGTAAATCAAAATGATATAATAATGTGAACACATTTTGCAAAACAATCCTTAGTTATAAATCTACTATACATATCATAAATTAAGATTTAGATATCATCTTTAACCACACTCTTACATACATGACATATTTTGACTATTTACTATATATGGTTCAATATATCAGCATTAGGATCATACATCATATGTATAATTGTGTATATATATATATATATATATATATATATATATATATATATATATATATATATATATATATATATATATATATATATATATATATATATATATACCTAGGTTAACGTTATTACAAGGTGCATGTATTATCATGGTTTACTTCCCATTATCATCATAAGTTAATTATTGAAAAATAGGGAAAGAATTACTGAACTTAGTCAACAGATCCCAATGGATATGTGATGATCTGTTTGTGAGCATATATATGGTTCATCCTAAGATCATTCCTCTGGATCTTCAGGTGGTGTCTTGTTGATAGCTGACACACCATCAGGTGGTGTTTCATGTATAGGAGTCGATGTCGTTGTAAGAGAGGAGTCGATGGCGTTGCTATCAGGGTAGACGATGTTGCACTTGGTGGCTACAACGCCCTGCTGTCAGGGTGTGTTGGCGTCGAGGCTGCTCTGGATGTGCAGGCGTTGTGCATGTGTTTCTTGGTGGTGTTGGGCAAGGTGGAGGAGGAACTGGAGGAGTTATAGGTAGGCAGATCATGACCCAAGAAGATTACATGCAGTGTTGTTGTTGTACAACCATTTCCTGGCAAGGAGAATGATGGTCTGGCGGCATGGAGTCAAGGAGTCGGGCTAGTATAAGTTGTTGACGTTGTTTCAGGTCGATTGCCTTTGTTGCAGGATGACGTCAATGGGTTATTGTCTTGCTTATTTCTTACAACAGGTCTTGCCAGATCTAGATGAAGATGCTAGGTCCAGAGGTGATGGCGATCTTTCCATTGTAGATAGCAGACAATTCTTGGACTTGTGGTTGGGGTTGGCGTACAAGTTGGATCTGTTGATGTTGATGATGGCCAAGTTTGAGGGAGGATATAGGCTGTAGATCTAAGTCAGTCATGGTTTCAAGGACCGCCTTCCTTGCATCTGTGTAGGGTCAGAGTCTATCATTTCCAGACCTCGAGTCGATGATAGGGAGGCAGATCTGGGTTTAGACTGACGACGGTGATGAGGAGATGCAAGGTGCGAGAAACCTGGAAGGAGTCGTCGTCTAGGTGGCTGTCGGATGGGCACACGGTAAGAAAGCATTGGAGGCTAGGGCTTCAGGTGTTTGAGTAGAAAAGGAAAGAACATGGGTGATAATAAAAAGGAGACGAAGAGGAGAGGGAGGTGGGTGCCCCATTGCACAGAGGAGTGTCGTCCATTTCAGACAGGAAGAACGCTGAGAGGATTCTCGCATTAGATAGGGAGGGGGAGGAAGTAACACAACACTACGTTACATTGAGAGGAGGGTGATTTAGGAAAATGCTTAAATGCTTAGTCAATACTATTTTTAAAACCTTAGGTAATTAGGATTTTAAATACTGATTCATTTGGGGGAAAATTAATATCCGATTTTTAAGCAATTTAAAGGGCATGTTAATTAGGAGTCAAGGAGTTTTCATTTTTCACATGCATTAGGCATTTATATATATTAGAGTTGCTTATTCATTTAATTAATTAAGAGGGTAGAGAAATTCCAATTGACTTGAAAATTCATGGGTTTGCTAATTAAAGTGTGTGAAGTCTAACATTACATTAATTTCTCCTTTTGAACGCAATTTGTATTTGATTTTATGATAAGTGCCTAATAAATATATTTAGTACCTTTCTTAATAAATTTTGATATAAAATTTCTTATTTCTCATTTTTTGTCCCACAAAGTCATAAAACTCTAAATTAATATAATCTACTAATTATCTCTAATTAATGGTACTCTAATTAACTCACTAGTTGCGATATTTGTGCAAAAACCCATTCATTGAAATGAATGTGGGTAAATATAATTCAAACCATTAAGTACTCCTCAATTTAAATATTGAAGACAAAGATGATAGAAAATATAGGAGAATTTAGAAAAAAGGACAAAATATTAGGAAGGAAATAAAATCTTGAAAATGGGTTAAATTGAAAATAAACCCAAGATTTAGTATGTTATAGCACCCCACCCCTTAAAGAGGATTTCATCCCCGAAATCTCAACAAGAGGGAACGGTGAGTACGCAACAGCCCAACATTTAACAACTAAGTGGTTATCACTAATCTAGGGTACTTCACATGCTCTACTCATAAGTCATGTTTTCATGATTCACTAAGGGTTCCATTATTCATATTACCTTTTATCAAATATAACACAATTAACATTTTTGGCTTATTAGCATTATCTCCATTATGAAATTACATCATCTTTATTATTCTATTACTTGTTTCACGTTATATTCACATTGTTATAAAAAGAATTATATCTCAACACTATGTACAATTCACATGTATTTCTCATTTACTAAATAATAATTTTAAGCACAATTAGGGTTTACTAATTAATCTCAATATCTATTAATGTGTTAGATCACAATCCTTAATAACTTGAATTTATTCTCCATTATCCTCATATTACCATAATGTAGAATTATCATAGATTATTTTGTAAGAAATAGATATTATTATCCAACAAGCTATTAAGTCTAAATATCACATTAATTTCTTACACCTATATTACACATTGTCACATCACCTTTTATACTCGTATTAATGTCATCATTAATCATTTTCTCCTATTTACACTTCATATTATAAATTATACATTTAACATCACATTAGGCATTTGGAATTATTGTAGACTTAATAATCATGCTTAGGTAAAGCCAATTACTCCTTATCACATTTGAGTCACTATATGTATTTTAGTGAATAAGGTGGAACAATTGCATATTAATGAATTGATCATTCATATATCAATTTATGATAAGGTGATTAATGAGGTGTGTATTTAGAGAACAAGGTGATATGCCTTACATATATTGAAGACTTGAATTAATTATTATTAGGTGATTATATTCTATTTATATATATCAAAGTATATTATCTGATGATGACACCTAATCTCACTAATGTATTATGAAGGCCTTAAGGATATGTATATATATGTTAAGGTTAGATGATTATATTTATAGGGTTTAGGTCAACATGACCGTTATATGTTTAAGCATTCTTAGCATGCATTAGTTTCATTTATCTTACTCACCATATCATTAGGGTGACATGGTCAACATTATGTGTATTCAAAATTAGTGAGTTCAAATTAATTATTTGTTGGGGTTCAAGCATATGAACTACTCATTAGATGACTTATTTAATATATAAACAAACAAGTTAAATTATAATTATAATTTTTGGTCATTACTAATCATATAAGCTCACTAACTTGTCTATGGTATTGGGGTTTCTAATTCCAAAGTGGCTAGATTTTTCTATGTTATAAGATTCCATCCCCTAAAAAGGGATTTCGTCCTTGAAATCAACAATACAAAATCTATCAAGGTACTACTACTACCACTACTCCACCCCTTAAAAGGATTGACTACCAAGTTAAACTAAACTAGAGGTACAAGAGTGAGTTTAATTAAACATATATAAGATCCAACACTTAATTGTTTTACTAATCAATATTACCACACCTCAAAGTCTAGTATAGGGTAGCCTACCCCTAAACATGGAAATATAAGACTCATATAAGGAACTTATGGGATATAAGTTGATTATAATTGGTTACCCAAATCATCATATTATGTTCCAAAGGATACTGAACATTGAGGTTATTTGCCTAAAGATATGCTATTTCAGACAAGAAGAATTTGGCTCAGGCCAGGCCGATGTCATATGGATTTGAGAGTCCTCGTCAACCAAGCTAGTGGCACAGAGGAAAATATTGCCAACCCCCATACCCTAACCCTTTCTAGGAACCCTTGCTTTCAACTTATGTCCTAGTAGCTAACTAATAGGCTAATCACCTAAAAGTTGACTAAATATATTTCTAATATGAAATTCTTATGGTCCTAAATCAACCTTTCACTATAGGTCAATTCTAAGGTGAATATCTTAACTAATGGGAAACTATATGAGGTAAGGGTTTCTAACTAAGGAGACAAATTGAAATAGTCAAGACTCTAATTACCATTAGCTTTGATACTACACTGTAAAGAAGTGAAACCACCTCTCTACTAAAAATGGTAAATGATGCGATGATTTTGAGTCGCATTTATAGACCTTTTTCATATGTGTTTTGTGCTCTAATTACTCATTTTTATGGATAATATTGCATAATTCACTCATTTCGGTCTTTGCCTTCATATTATGTCAAATCCCCTTTGTTTTACTATTTTGAGCATTATTTATCAAAATATTATTATATGTGTGGATTTACTTGGTCTTGTTGTGAAATTTCAGGAAAAACAAGTATTTGCTTCCGTCGATACCATCGACGGAAGTCGATACCATCAACCAAGCCACAGATTGCCAGCCAAGAAGAGCAGCACAGAGTCGATACCATCGACGAAAGGTCGATGCCATCGACACAAGGAGAGCTACAACGTCGCTAAAAGACAAAACCGACACTACAGAGAGTCGATACCATCGACACCCAAGTCGATGGTATCGAGATCACCACAGGCGCTCAGACTAAAAGAAAGGAAAGCTGCCGCTAATCCGCTGGGTCGATACCATCGACCCGCGTCGATGGTATCGACGCCGACATATATGCGTTGGATCTGTTTTGATCTCGATCGGACGGCTGTTGTTATTTGACGACCTAATTAGGGACTTATACCTAATGACGGCCGCCGAGACGAGGGGATATCGAATTTTTGGATTGCACGAGTGCCGAGGAAGGAGAGAAAGGAGAACGGAGGCCAGAAGATCATCCCGGGTGATTCGGACGCTGCCGAAGACGATTTCCACCACCGACAGGCGGGGAAGCTCGTGTTCTACGCCAAGGATCTACCGGTTCTTCTCCGTTCAGGGGTTTTCCCACTTGTTTCACGTTTTTCTTATGAAATCCCCCATTTCTACCATGTATTCGTGTGAGATGAACATGAGAGGCTAAAACCCTCAATCTTTAGGACCGGGAGTAGCCCGAGAATACATTGTATGACATTTTTATATTGATAATTCATATTTTCTCTCTCAAATCCGTGGTATAGATTCGTTTTCTCCATTTCTATTGTTATGCTTGATCACCATAATAATAATTTAATGCCCTTAATCACTTCGATAGAAGGATTAACGGTTGAAAAGAGACGAAATCTACATTAATTAATAAAACCCTTGACAAAGGAGTTGTAAAATTAATGGTGGGAACTGAGGGACCGTTTATAATGCACTTAGTTTAGGGGAATGATTACTACGACGGTGGAATCAACCTAAACCTAAGTAGTGACTTACACCACGACAGTGGGTAATTCTGTATTCAGGCCACTACCCGGATAGAGAGTGGAGTGAGGAATTATACGAAACCTAATACAATGTTGACCCGCGGTGAAACCGCCATCCTAAAGATATTCCTTTGAATTGATTAAATTAACCTTTAATCGATTGTTTTCTTTGTTTGATTTTTATTTTCTTTTAATTTCAACAACAAAACCCTACTTTGTTAATCGGCCTAGCTGATTGCGATTAGTTAGTAGAAGTCTCCAATAATTCACGTATCCCTGAGTTTGACTCGGGCCTCACAAGGCCTATATTACTCGACGCGTATACTTGCGTTTAAGCGCGTAGTAAAATATACGTCAAGTTTTTGGCACCGTTGCCAGGGATACGGCGAATTATTGGCACTTTGAGTGCTAAGAGCGGCCACTCTAGGCCACATTTTTTTTATTATTTTAAAACAATTTTAAAAATTCCTATATTTCTCTATAATTGTGTTTACTCGTTCAAAGCATTGTACTGAACCCCAATTTTCATATTTCAGGTACTTTGCATGGTGCATACGCATAGTACCGACTACGCGAATCGCACACCTGAGATCCCACATCCGGGACCAGAGGACGAGGACTACTACGAGCAGGAGTACCAAAGTGATATAAATTCTGAATCAGAGCAAGAACAAGCAGAAGAAATGGCTGAAGCACAAACAATATGGGAGAAGATCAAGGCGTCTTCTTCCTCAGCATCAAAGGGGCCCATAAAGAAGCAGGCGATCAACATACCGACATACAAGATCGACCCGGCACTGATTAATTTGGTCAAATCCAACGCATTTCACGGGCTGAAAAATGAAGATCCGGTTGCCCACATCAGCCAGTTCGTGGAGAACTGTGATATGGTGAAGATAGATCGATTTCCACAAGATGTGTTGTATCTCAAGTTGTTCCCAAGTTCACTGGCAAGAGCAGCGCGTGAGTGGCTACATAACCTCGATGATGAGTTTGTCGAATCATGGAATCATATGGTGGAGGTTTTCTTCGAGAGGTTCTTCCCTCCTGAGAAGACCAATGATATGATCCGGAAGATCCACAATTTCACCCAACAGGCGGGTGAAACTTATTCTGAGACTTGGGAGCGATTCCAAGTCATGTTGAGGAGATGTCCACATCATGGATTGGACAAGGAGACACAAGTGAAAATCTTCTATTTTCTCTCTCCGAGCACGATAGAAGTAATCTTGATTCAGCCGGATCCGGATTTTTTCTGAATAATACGGATATCAGATGTTGGGAGATACTGAAAAACATGGCTAGGAAACAGTCATGGGGTGATAGAGGGGCTATGGAACATGTCAAGGCTACTGGTGAATCCAGAATAGTGAGGGAGCTGAATGATAAGTTAGATCTTCTAGCCAAGAAGGTGCTAACTAAGGAGGATGCATCTGATGATGGGGAGGCCCAAGTGAAATTCATGCAACAACAGGGCTATAGAAACAATGACTATGCATGGAGGAAAGATAAAAAGTTTTCATGGAAGGATCCGAACAATTTTCTACAGGATCCGGATGCCAAGCCACAGCAGAAAGCCGAGGACAAGAACACTGAATTACTAACTCAAATGGTCCAGCAAAACCAAGAGATGATGGCCATGTTTGGAAAACAATTGCAATCTCAAGGTGATATTCTAACCAAGTTTGGGCAGACGCTGCAAAGCCATGGAGCACAAATGCGGGCATTGGAAACCACCGTGGCACAGATTTCGAGTGAAGTGACGGCCATCAAGCACGCCAATCAACAGAAACCAGCCGAGAATGCAAATGTGGCTCAGGCACACCAACAAGTCAAGTACATATCTGTGGTAAGCACTAAGGAGGAATCTCAGGTGCAAGAAGTTGTAGAAGAAAGAAAAATGACTTTCAATGTGCATGCAACACCGGCGATACCATATCCACGCACGTACTATGGATTGCCGGGCGGAAACCCTTTCTTCAGAAAATCACAAAGAGTTGTGAATATTGTATCTCCACCTAGGCAGGAAGAACAAGTGTAAGTTGTTTGTGCACATGTGGAGACATCTAAGGCGAGAGAGGAACCACAACAAGCTGCTACTATTGAGGATGTCTCGCCAAAGCCCACGTCGGAGAGAGTGATTGAAGCAAGCTTAGGGGAGGTACCCCCGAAAAGCGCGTATGTGCCACCTCACAGGCATGCTGATGCAGCTGATGTTTCAGATCCGGTAAATTCTAAGTCAAAGAAAGAGCATCGTCATTTTAAGAAATTCCTGGAGATATTCCGAAAACTCCACATCAATATTCCATTAGTGGAGATGATCGAAAAAGTACCCGCCTATGGGAGGTTCATCAAGGAAATCATCAATACGAAGAGGCAGATAAAAGACGATGAAATTTATTGGATGAATGCGACAGTGAGCTCTATGATTCACGGGAGTTCACCAAAGAAGAGAAAGGACCCAGGAGGTTTTTACATACCGTGCTCAATAGGTGGTCAACAATTTCCTAAAGCGCAATGTGATTCTGGCACTAGCATAAATCTCATGCCTTTGGCGACATTTCAAAAGCTGGGGTTAAAAGAGATAAAGAAGTTGGCCACAACAATTGAATTGGCAGATGGGTCTATCGTGAGACCATATGGAGTGTGTGAGGATGTGCTCGTCAAAGTGACTAGATTCATATTCTCGGTGGATTTTGTTGTTATTGATATGCCACCGCTCCAAGGCTGTGAAATTCTTCTAGGAAGACCGTTTCAAGCAACAACAGATGTTGTTACTGCTTTAGGGAGAGGTACTCTGTCTTTGGGCATTGGAGGAGACCGTGTTGAATTCAAATTACCGAATGATCCTCTAAGTGCAGTTCCCAAGGTGAAAAGATGATGATTGTCACACCGTCTAGCCTAAGACGTTAAATAAGGGCACTTGTTGGGAGGAAACCCAACCATTGGTACATTAGGATAGTGTAATTCGAGTCATAGATTGCTTTTATTTCGTTTAGATTTTAGTTTAAAAAAAAAAGATACCTTGATCCGGTTGTTAAATGTGCAGGAACAAGCAGGGTCGATACCATCGACACACTGGTCGATGGTATCGACATGGGTGCAGGTTGATTGATGCAAAAATCGCACTGCGTCGATACTATCGACACCCCCGTCGATGGTATCGACATGGTCACAGGCAGGTCGCAATGAAAGTGTCGATGGTATCGACACCCCAGTCGATACCATCGAGATCTCTGGAGAAGTTCAGACGAAATTTGCTCAGTCAACTCGATACCATCGACGGCCTCGTCGATGGTATCGACATCATCACAGGGTGAGTGCAACAAAACGGCGGTGTCGCAATAAAAGCAAGTCGATACCATCGACACCCGTCGATGGTATCGACGGACATGTCACCGATCCGCACACAGACATCGACGATGCTCGCAAGATCCACGTCAGCGATCCGGGTGCTGCGTCGATACCATCGACTCCCGTCGATGGTATCGACCCGTCAGCAATCCGGGTTTCTCGATCCAGCAAACGTCAGCCGTCGATACTCGTGAGGGAGGCGGATACCCGCGAGACGTGTCGATACCATCGACCCGCGTCGATGGTATCGACGGGTCAACAGTGGCGCAGGCCAAGTCTATTTAAGGAGACTTGCAACGTCATTTGACGTCACACCTTCAGAGCGAGCATCCTCCTTTGCGCCGAGCACTCCCCCGAGCCATCCAAGACTGAAGAGAAGCGACATCGAGTGGGAATCTTCATCGAGTGGAGAATCACTTCTCCATCTTCCCCGAGCTCTCTTCTTCTAATCCCATCTTTCTTGCAACAATGGTGCACGCCGCCGGATCATCATCCTCGCAAGAGATTGTGGAGTTTGTTCCACCCCCTACTGCTTCAGTCTCACGTCCACGCCTGGCTCACCCTTCCGCGGAGGTGAAGAAGGTCTATGAGGAGATCATGAAGCGGAAGATCGAGCCGACCCGGTATGTGGACCGGGGAATGATCCGTGATCTGGGATTCGAGGCCAACTTGGCCTATGTGTTGAAGGGTCAAGCACGCCACACCAGCATAAGGACAGGCGAGCTGGAGCGACATGTGGATGGGCAGCCGTTCTTTGGCGAATGGCCCACCTACAAGGAATTGGTGGCGGAGTTTATGGCGTCCCTCGACGTCTGCGTCGTACCCAACGACGTGGTGACGTCGGACCGTGAGTGGATCAAGGGGAGGGTGTCCTTCCGGCTTTTCAACATCAACTACAACATCACTCTTAAGCAGTTCAACAACATCTTTAACTGGAACCACTCCCAACATGATCACCGACGCCCAGATTCCCACACCGACTATGACAAGATCTTCGCCGAGCTAGTTACAGTGCCGGCAGGACAGACTGTGAGCTACCATAATGCAGCGGTAGCAGATTTTGAGCACCCGTTCGTCCGGGTCCTTCATAGGATGTTGAGCCTTACGTTCTTTGCTTGGAGCGATTTGGCATTGAGCAAGTTTCAGGAGAGCGATCTTTTCTTCCTCTACGCACTCCTGAAGCGACAACCATGCAACTGGGGGGCGTTCTTTCTGCAGCGCGTCCTGGCGGTGAAGAGGAGTACAAGGAAGGCTCCGATCCATTTTGGTGGGCTCATCACCAAGTTGGCGCACTACTTGGGGCTGAATTTTCAGTCCATGACTCCGATTTCCACAAAGAGTAAGGTGAACGTGCAACACTTGCACCGTTCAAACCTTATCCTTCTCCGGGATGGGTTGGCGTACGCACATTGCCACGTCAACCAAGCTTATCAGGAGTGCGCATTGCCGGACGCCGTCTTCCACATCGAGGGAGCCCAGCACTTCCGGTGGCCGATCATAGCCGTCGAGTCCGATGAAGAAGAAGGTGGTGATGACGAGCAAGGAGGCGAGGCTGAGGAGGAAGAGGAGGCTTTCACACCTATTCGTGCACGTGTGGCACCACGGAAGCGTCCTAGGATGCATCCGGGTGCATCTTCATCATCTCAGTCCCCGCCGCCATCACCACAACACGAGCAGCCAGCCGAGGATCCCTATTCCATGCAGGGAATGTACACAATGCTGCAGGATATACAGCAGACTCAGCAGCAGCACATGGCTATGTATACCGGCATTCATGAGACTACGAGCCGGGTACTTGATAATCAACGGGCTATGTTCGAGAACGAGCGGCTCATCCTCGCCAACCAAGAGCAAATACACAACCGGTTGCAGCGGATAGAGACGCAACAAGAGCCCTTCTTCGACCATTATTGGAGTTGAGATTACTTTGGAGGCTATCCACAGCCTCCTCCGAGGACCCAATATGATCCAAGCTTCCAGGGGGAGTACCCGTCTTGGGATCCTACAGCACCACAATACCCACCACCGCCTCCGCAGGATTGATCAGGATATCACTGTTCCACCCTTAAGTTGGTTTTTGACTATGAGGCCATAGTCGAATTCAAGCTTAGGGGGGTGGTTGGAACAGCTCTATCTTTTATCTTTTCTTTTGTTATTTTTAGTTTTTGCTTTGTTATTTGTTCTTGCAATTTTAGTTATTGTTTAGGATCCACATCTATCTAGTGTAACCGTGGATGTCTTAAAAATTGTCATCTCGCTGTTTTCATGGGAAATTTTAAGGGAATTTAAAATTTTTGTGTCTTTTGGATAGCTTGACTTGGTTGTCCTTGGGAAACTTGTCCTATGAAAATGATTGATTAGGTCAACTCTAAAGCAATATGTCACACCCACACCCCCGTTGACTCATGAAAAGTGGATAGTAACGGTTGTTTGAGCCTAACCTAATCAAATGGTAATGAGACCTTAATTGGAGATAAGAGAGAGAACCCTTTGAACTACTACACATGTCAGTAAGGAGGGACACATAATATTCTTCTAAGGTTCAGTCACTTAATCTTGTGATCATTCCACTTCATATTTTTTTTAATCCACCTAAGAATTGGAAGTAAAGTACAGTTTTAATTCCTTTTGCGTGCATAGCATTTAGATAGGACTTGCATTGATATTTTCCATACTTTTGCATAAAATGAAAAAATATATAGTGATTCATGCACATTACCTTTAGGTGCATGCCATGTAGTTGCACTCATGACTTTCATGATTATCATGCATAAAGTACACCATGTATCTCAGTTTTTCCTCAAAAGTGATCTAAACTGTTCCATACCTTCGAAATATCGCAAAGATTTCCAATCATGAAGAAAACAGCCCAATACATGTATCTCTAAGCAATTATCGATATGTGGGCTAAAAGAAAAAAAAAGAGAAGAATTTTTTTTTTTGCTGAAAATCTGAAAAAAATTGAGAAAAGAAAAAAAAAGAGAAGTTGGAAGGAAATGGAATAAAAGGGAGAAAGGAACATGATATCACTTGCATAACAGGGAAATTGAGTACATGATGTGGCTTAATTAGATTTCCATCTCATTTTGAGGTGGAAGGTTAGTGCATGCATCATTCCACCCAATTTTAAGCATTAGGGCATTTTCAATGTGCATTTGCATCATTTAGGACATTTTGTTATGTGCATGTTGAAACTGTGTAATACTTCCAAGATTCTTCCATGAACCACCCATTCCATCCACCCGTTGCTCGGATTGGTAGGCCATCGTGAATTTCTCCTCACTAATGATTATCAGGAGAACTGCTTCCATGTAGATGGTAGTTAAGGGCGAGCAACGTAGTGTAGGCGATCACAAGATGCACCAATGCTGAATCGGCGAATTTTATTATGTTAACTATCTTATGTGATAGTGTTCATCGGTTTGAAGGACAATTTCTCTTATTGACGATTATTGTCGCCTTTAGGGTAATTACTGTTATGTGGTTAGAGAAGGCCAGTTTGAGAACGTTCAGTGGGAGTCACATGGGATGTGGGTTGGTGTGTTGATTTTTAGTTGACATCTGCAATTCTATTCTAAGGATTAGTTGCTCGAGGGCGAGCAATGTTTAAGCTTAGGGGAGTTTGATGCGATGATTTTGAGTCGCATTTATAGACCTTTTTCATATGTGTTTTGTGCTCTAATTACTCATTTTTATGGATAATATTGCATAATTCACTCATTTCGGTCTTTGCCTTCATATTATGTCAAATCCCCTTTGTTTTACTATTTTGAGCATTATTTATCATAATATTATTATATGTGTGGATTTACTTGGTCTTGTTGTGAAATTTCAGGAAAAACAAGTATTTGCTTCCGTCGATACCATCGACGGAAGTCGATACCATCGACCAAGCCACAGATTGCCAGCCAAGAAGAGAAGCACAGAGTCGATACCATCGACGAAAGGATGATGCCATCGACACAAGGAGAGCTACATCGTCGCTAAAAGACAAAACCGACGCTACAGAGAGTCGATACCATCGACACCCAAGTCGATGGTATCGAGATCACCACAGGCGCTCAGACTAAAAGAAAGGAAAACTGCCGCTAATCTGCTGGGTCGATACCATCGACCCGCGTCGATGGTATCGACGCTGGCAGATATGCGTTGGATCTGTTTTGATCTCGATCGGACGGCTGTTGTTATTTGACGACCTAATTAGGGACTTATACCTAATGACGGCCGCCGAGACGAGGGGATATCGAATTTTTGGATTGCACGAGTGCCGAGGAAGGAGAGAAAGGAGAACGGAGGCCAGAAGATCATCCCGGGTGATTCGGACGCTGCCGAAGATGATTTCCACCACCGACAGGCGGGGAAGCTCGTGTTCTACGCCAAGGATCTACCGGTTCTTCTCCGTTCAGGGGTTTTCCCACTTGTTTCACGTTTTTCTTATGAAATCCCCCATTTCTACCATGTATTCGTGTGAGATGAACATGAGAGGCTAAAACCCTCAATCTTTAGGACCGGGAGTAGCCCAGGAATACATTGTATGACATTTTTATATTGATAATTCATATTTTCTCTCTCAAATCCGTGGTATAGATTCGTTTTCTCCATTTCTATTGTTATGCTTGATCACCATAATAATAATTTAATGCCCTTAATCGCTTCGACAGAAGGATTAACGGTTGAAAAGAGACGAAATCTACATTAATTAATAAAACCCTTGACAAAGGAGTTGTAAAATTAATGGTGGGAACTGAGGGACCGTTTATAATGCACTTAGTTTAGGGGAATGATTACTACGACGGTGGAATCAACCTAAACCTAAGTAGTGACTTACACCACGACAGTGGGTAATTCTGTATTCATGCCACTACCCGGATAGAGAGAGAAGTGTGAGGAATTATATGAAACCTAATACAATGTTGACCCGCGGTGAAACCACCATCCTAAAGATATTCCTTTGAATTGATTAAATTAACCTTTAATCGATTGTTTTCTTTGTTTGATTTTTATTTTCTTTTAATTTCAACAACAAAACCCTACTTTGTTAATCGTCCTAGCTGATTGCGATTAGTTAGTAGAAGTCTCCAATAATTCACGTATCCCTGAGTTCGACTCGGGCCTCACAAGGCCTATATTACTCGACGCGTATACTTGTGTTTAAGCGCGTAGTAAAATACACGTCAGTAAACAAAGTCCAATGAATAGCAGCGGAAGTTAAAATTTTGACCATATTAAATTTCATAAAGAGTACATCAATTTTTTCCCAATAAGGGTGTACATGCTTTATACAAATAAAGGGATCTAAGTAGAGGGAAACTCAACTACATCAATATGTATCCAATTAAAATAACTTAATAGATAGTCCATGATGGAAGGATGAACTCCTTCTCCTAAGCTTAGGCGGGTTCACTATACTCCTATTGCGCACTCTGATCCTAAACTTGGGTGGTTGGGATCACCCATCAAGAGGAGAGGAAAAGGTATTTGTAAATTAAAGAAATAAGGAGAAATAAAGTATAGCAAAAAGTAAACATTGAGTACTTATTCCACTATGCTAAAGAATTGTCAAAAGTATGAGGCACATAAAAGATATTACTTGCCATAACATCACATATTAATATTGAAGTATGCATGATAAAAGTATGACTATATTATCTAAAGTAGGGCTGAGGCACCTACCAACCTCAACCTCTGGGTGAGAGAGAAATAACACATTCCCAAACACCCAAATATATATAAAATGTGGAGAATTATCACATTCCCCTGGGTGAATTTACACATGCCCACTATGAGTGGCTAGTACAGAGGTACACTACAATAGCTAATAAGTCATCAAGTTATCATGCTAAATAAATAAAGTGGCAATATTAAACAACAAATTAATAGTGACATGGAAAGAGGTATAAAACCCAAACAAGTAGTGAAATAAATGTGCCAAAAGAAGGCAATAGAAAGAATCAAAGGATAAGCATATGCCTCATTAGAAAGATTAGGGATGGATATCAAAATACGCAACTGAAGGACAAGTGTTCAAACTCATATATAAATCGGGTTGCACCTACCAGATTTTCACAAATAAAGGTCAACTTGAATATTATACTTTGGTCCATAATTTCAACTTCTCATCCTAAAAACACATTATGTATGTTAGCTAAGCCAAAGTGAACAATATTCATTCCTATTATATTTTTATATTGTTCTTACCGTATTCCCGATCATCTAATGTTATGTTAGGGTTTATGATTTTAATTTTTGTTGAGAGAATATGTAATGCTTTATATATCAATCTTAGTTTTAAATACCCAACTTTAGTCACATAAGTCTATGTAACTCATATATATGTAGATAATAATATGTACTCTTCCAGTTTAGGTTTAATGATGTCATTTTCTTCTCTATAATGTGAATCAATATTATTATTAACATCATTCTTACCATGTATATTAGTGTAAGTATATTCCACATTAATATATATCTATTAGGTTCACTAATATACACATGCTTTGATCCACTAACATGTCATCTAGATATATGGTTATAAAAGTATATTCTTTTACACATTATTATCTATTTCACCATTTAATTCATAAGAAGACAATATAGTTAGATGCATTCCATAATTATATTTATATTTATAATTACCATCAATTGCATAAATATGTATTTGTGTATCTAGGGTTTGTTGAAACATGATTATCAAAATTCTTGATAATCTATGTGTAGTACTATAATGTAAATCATCTTATATATAAACTTTCATTATTAGTTGAGCCATGACATTCAAGATTACAATAAGGCAACATGCTCATTTTACATCCATTGTTTAATATGTAGTAATACATGGATACATGTATAAACTAATATGATGTATACAAGTAAATAATTATGATACAATAATGTGAACACATTTTGCAAAACAACTCCTTAGTTATAGATCTACTACATGGATCATACATTAAGATTAGATATCATCTTTAGCCATAATCTTACATACATGACATATTATGACTATTTTGTATATATGGTTCAGTATGTCATCATTGGGATCATGCTCATATGTATAATTATATATATATATATATATATATATATATATATATATATATATATATATATATATATATATATATATAGACACACACACACACACCTAGGGTTAACTTGATTACAAGGTGAATGTATTACCATGGTTTACTTCCCATTGTCATCATAAGTTAATTATTGAGAAATAGGGAAAGAATTACTGACCTTAGACAATAGAAACCAATGGATCTATGATGATCCATTTGTGAGCATATCTAGGGTTCATCCCTAGATAATTCCTCTATATCTTCGGGTGGTGTCTTGCTACTAGCCGACCCAACTTTAGGTGGTGTTGCAGGTATAGGAGTCGATGTTGTTGCAAGAGAGGAGTTGACAATGTTGTTGTCAGGGTAGACGGTGTTGCACTTGGTGGTTACGACGCCCTACTATCAGGGTGTGTTGGTGTTGAGGTTGCTCTGGATGTGCAGGCGTCGTGCATGTGTTTCTTGGTGGTGTTGGGCGAGGTGGAGAAGGAACTAGAGGAGGTAGAGGTAGGCAGATCATGACCCGAGAAGATTGCATGTTGTGTTGTTGCTGTGTAGCCATTTCCTGGCGAGGAGGATGATTCTGGCAGCATGGAGTCAAGGAGTCGGGCTAGTATAGGCTGTCGACGTTGTTTCAGGTCGGTTTCCTTTGTTGCAGGCTGATGTCGATGGGTCATTGTCTTGCTTCTTCCTTACAGTAGGTCTCGCCAGATCTAGATGAAGATGCTAGGTCCCGAGGTGATGGTGATCTTGGCATTGCAGGTAGAAGACAATTCTTGGACTTGTGGTAGGGGATGGCATACAAGTTGGCTCTGTTTCTGTTGATGATGACAAAGTTTGAGGGAGGATATAGTCATGGTGTCAAGGATCACCTTTCTTGCATCTTCACAGGGTCGAAGTCTATCATTTGTAGACCTCAAGTCAAAGATATGGAGCCAGATCTAGATTTAGACTAATGATGGTGATGAGGAGATGTAGGGTGCAAGAAACCTGGAAGGAGGCATTGTCCAGGTGGCTTTCAGATGGGCACAGGGTAGGAAACCATTGGCGGCTAGGGTTCAGGTGTTTGAGGAGAAAAGGAAAAAATTGAGGGGGGGGGAGATAAATAGGAGATGGAGAGAAGAGGGAGGTGGACACCCCTTTACACAGAGGGGTGTCATCTGTTTTAAATAGGGAGAACGCTGAGAGGAGTCTCGCGTTAGATAGGGAGGGGGATGAAGTAACACAACACTGCATTACGTTGAGGGGAGAGTGCATTTAGGAATATACTTAAATGCTTAGTCTATACTATTTTTAAAACCTTAGTTAATTAGGATTTTAAATACTAATTCATTTGGGAAAACAATTAATATCTAATTTTAAGCAATTTAAAGGGTAGGTTAATTAGGAGTCAAGGAGGTTTCCTTTTTCACATGCATTAGGCATATATATATATATATATATATATTAGAGTTGCTTATTTATTTAATTAATAAAGAGGGTAGAGAAATTCCAATTGACTTAAAAATTCATGGGTTTACTAATTAAAGTGTGTGGATTCTAACATTACATGAATTTCTCCTTTTGAACGCATTATGAATTTGATTGTATACTAAGTGCCTAATAAATATATTTGGTACCTTTCTTAATAATTTTTGATATAAAAATTCTTATTTCTCATTTCTTGTCCCACAAAGCCATAAAACTCTAAATTAACATAATCCATTAATTATCTCTCATTGATGGCCATTTTGCATTAATAGACTCTAATTAACACACTAGTTGAGATATTTGTGCAAAAACCCATTCATTGAAATGATTGTGGGTAAATACAGTTCGAACCATTAAGTATTCCTCAATTTCAATCTTGAGGACAAAGAGGATAGAAAATATAGGAGAATTTAGGAAAAAGGACAAAAAGAATAGGAAGGAAATAAAATCTTGAAAATGGGTTAAATTGCAAAAAAACCCAAGATTTAGTATGTTACAGTTGCCTTTAGAGGTTGGTATCATACAAGTGGAACAATTAACATAACTTAAAAATCTAAGTTATTTTCTCTTAAAGAAATTGAAAATAAATAGACTTAGAGATAATTGGCGTGAGATTGAGGGAGTGAAGCAAAGATAAGAGGGTTATACCTCCATCATGAGTGTATAATCTCTAAAGGAACGTAAATACCCAATATAGTAACTCAATAAATTATAATAACTTTTAATTAAAACAATACCAAAACACCCTCATATATTAAATAATTTACTAAATTATCTCAAAACAATAAAGTAATGCCAAAATTGATTTCTTCATGTATTAATCTGTCTAGTTGTCAAATTTCACTTTAATTGGATAATATTAGCTGCCACAATTACATTATAAAAGATATTAATAGGACAATGCTAAAAAGAAAATAAATAACTTAAAAGACCATATTAACATTTCTAAAAGTTTGAGAATTAGATTCTACATTTGCCTTAATTGGCCTGTATGTGCAATTTCATCTTAAGTAGACATTGGTAGCTAACCTAATTGAATTAGGAAAGTAAAATACAAATCAATGTATAAAGGACTATAAGGTTTAGCATCAAATGTTGATAACATGTCATAATTTCTATATTTCTTGATTTTTTTTTCCGTCAAACCAAGGTATGGAAAGATAGATACTTGCATATGAGGGCCCTTTTGTGAGCCACATGATTAGGATCATGCAAATGGGGCTACATATTGTACCTTCCACCTCCTTCTTTTCCATTTCATACACACACACTTTAATTGGATAAACCCCGACCACACACACACACACACACACACACACACACACATTTGGAAGAGTGTAAGTCATTCATCAAAGGGAAAAAAAATCAACGAGCAAAACTAATTTCAAATGCATAATTTTTGCGGTCTTTATAACATGACCTATAAATGTCCAAATGTACTCAAAATTTGTGTATGAGCTATTCACAAGATATTTAGGAAGATCAACATATTAGAGTTTTGAAAAAAAAATATTGCATCATTAAAAATTACTTGAGTGTATTCTAGCATGACTATATATATATATATTTATATATATATATATATATATATATATATATATATATATATATATATATATATATATATATATATATATATATATATATATAAGGTATATCTTCGCTACCGGTGCGGGTAACTAAGATTTCGCTACCCGTGCATTCAATTTGTAATGGGATGACACATATATGTAATGAGACAACCAAATTTGTAATGAGACAACCGAAATTGTAATACAAAAACTCGTTTTGTATTACAGCGCTGTTACAGTAATAAATATATATTTATTACTATAATAGCATTGTAATACAAAACGAGTCTTTGTATTACAATTTCGGTCGTCTCATTACAAATGCATACCTTCCCATTACAAAACTGATGCACGGGTAGTGAATCTTAGTTACCCGCACGGGTAGCGAAGATATACCCATATATATATATATATATATATATATATATATATATATATATATATATATATATATATATATATATATATATATATATATATATATATATATATATATAAACCACCAACCCTTCTGATTTTTTTTCTCCCTGACCTTCCTCATACGGTCACAAATTTAATAAGCCCCGATTGGGGTAGCATTAATGGCCTACATCTTTGGGGGGGGGGAATCATGGACTTCTACTCTCACATGTTTCTCACATGTTCTCCTTCATATTGTTGTCTCCTTACCTTCCTAAGTCATTGGACCCCATAAAACCCTCCATTGACATTTGTCACATACCCTAGAATACTTTGCTAGTGCTACTTTAGCCTTATAAAACCCCCAACATGCATCCCCTACTCTAGCCTACCTACTCCGGGGAACTCAGGTTGGGGTTGAGGCTTCCAACCTTGGCAAAGCCCAAAAAAGGTTTTGATCCATCCCTCTCATCCACGTGTAGCTTTCTGGACTCTTAATTTATCTCTTTCTACAATATTTACTTTGTCTCGCTTTTCACTTTTAAAGATGCATTTTCCAATTGAAAATTGATCATGGGGTTTCCAGCTATGCTCAACTTATTTTCTCCTTTCTTGACTTTGGTGCATCCTCATGAATTGCTTGAAGTGTTCATTCTACCTCATTTATCTTTGTCTTACGGTTGCTTATTTCCCCCTCATGGAAACCATGGGGGTAGCTCCTTAGAGCCATGGATTGGAGGACCATGATCACATTTTGGATCCACTATCACCCTGATTCATTTCAAATTTAATATATAGTTTGATAACAACAATGGTATATTATTTTCATAATTAAGGACTGTTGAGATTTATTTGTTGTAATATCTTTCTATATCACTTATAGCTATTCAACTTGGTGTAGGACTTTGTAAGTACAATATATTTTATTTATATGTGTTGTAATTGCATGTATAATTTGGTTGTCATGGTTGAATTGAGACTCGATACTCATAACATTGAAATAAAGTTACATTGTAAAAAAAATAGACTATAGTATTAATATAATAATAACCAACAAGGAGTAGATCAAGTAATGAATGTCTCACTCGATAAACCCTAGTATGGAGCCATGGGTATATGGAACATTCAAATGACATTATATTGTTGGCATGTTCCAATTGAATGTGCCATAGTGTTCAATGAATTATTTATAAATATGTGAATACATTTAGAGATGATACTGAGTTTTTGGGGAATGAATATGCCATGATTCCATTATGAATGAGCCATTAATTTTGATATATTCACCCCAAAAAATGAATATACTAAAACACAATATGATATTACTCAAAAATAAAATTACAATCAAACACAAATTAATCACATTACCAAAAAGGCATACAATTAAAAAAGTCAACATTCCATATGAATGCTTGCACAAAGGCCCAAACTTCATGTAAATTTATAACATGTATATTTACATGAGTTCAGTGACCTCGACCACAACATGTATACAACATGTATCTTGTCAGATAGTTGCAACATATACATTATGTATACAACCAAGAACTTGAGCCAATATACATCATATACAAATTCCCTTACACATGCCTAAGAATATAGCAACGACTCTAACACTAACCAAGACCACACCAACCTCTCAGCTCTACTGATCTCTGAACTAAGGTTCCTCAGTACCAATGGTATCTCCATGTTGTTTGTCACCTAAAAGATGAGAAACCCATAGGGTGTATAATGCCCTCCCTAAGCACACATATGAACATAGAAGAAATATTGAGTTGTCTATAACTCATGCACTTAAGAAGAAATTACATAAAACTAACATTCATAACAATAATATAATCAACCATGCAAACTTAGATATGATAAATTCTCTTAAAATTTCTTACAAAAGAAACATAAAAGTCTGACATGGATAAAGGAAAATCTATCTCTAACATCTTGATACCAAGTGTCTTATTCTTAAATCCTAAGACAATAAAATTTGAATCAGCAGAATTGAGGATCATCTTGTAGTTTCCAACCCACCAAATTAGATCTTTCGTAGTCCTTGTAGTGAACTCTCTTGGCTTTACTTCTGCTCCTTCTCTTCACCTAAGAAAATCTTTTCCCCAGTCTTGTGTTGGAAAAATTATTATCAGTAAGTTGAATGAGTATTTCTATATATGCAAAGATGGTGTAAAATATACTACAAAATATTATTAAACATGATGCACATGGGACTAATATTATAAAATATGTGTAAAACCTTAAACATGAAAAACTACTCTTTCTTACTCTTAATTCTTTATTTTTACTTATCTTTATATTGGTGACATGTACTCGGGCACCTGGGTCTAATGACTTTCACTCTGGTGTCTGAGTCATATATGTAACACCCAGACCCGCTGCCCATGGTTCTAATAGAGTTTCAGGAATGATGGTTGACCCCACATACCACCACTAGCCTTAACTACATTTTATGTCCTCACTCACGTGCAAGTCGAGATAAACTTCCTGACTGGCCAACCATCCTATTACTACTATTGGATGAGCACACCTAAGTAGATAGTTCTTTAGTGTTGGACTCCCTAAAAAGGAGGTTCACCTTGGTGATATGGGTATTCTAACCATTCCTTAAAAGATCATTTAATCTAAGGCCTCAAATCTTGGGATATTACAATCTCCCCTACTTAGACTCCTGATGTCCTCATCAAGGCTCAACTATATGGCCTCATAATATTTCCCCATTTCAATGTAGACCCAGAACGGCCCATGGACACCCAACTCCTGATCACATAATGCTAGCGTAAGGGTGGCAACATCCTATGGACAACCTTTTCCAACATGCCTGGACTGCATGACTCAAGACTAGCATGCCACATGTCCATGTGGGCCCCACCTACTGGAGGGGTTACGAATCTGATACTATTTGTAACACCTGGATCCACTACCCAAGGCTATAATAGAGTTTCAAAAATGATGATTGGCCCCACAGAACACCACTAGCTTTAACTGTGTGCTTTGTCCTCACTCACACGCAAGCTAGGATAAACTTCCTGACTGGTCACCCATTCTAGTATTACTCTGGGATGAGCATGCTTAGACACAAAGTTCTTTAGTGATGGGCTCCCTAAAAATGATGTCCACCTTAGTAATGCAGGTATTGCAATCATTCCTTTTAATATTATTTTATCTGAGGTCTCAAATTCTAGGACTACAATATATATGAGTCGGTCTACACTAAGGGCCTTGGCGTCATGACCTACACTAAAGACATGGGTCACATCTATTGAATTCACATTTACTACGACGCATGATGTCATTTTATTAAATCTGATCTTATCTGAATCTTAATGCATTTTTATCTCATGGTCTTATAATGATCTTAAATCTTAATTCTTGATACATGAATCTTAATAAAATCTTATCATGAAATCTTAAACATATCTAAATAGAGTTACATCATAAATCTTAGCCAAATTGAGATAAACTATGCCATATCTTTTCTTAGAAACTAATGCACACGTATCTTAATTTCCATCAAGCAATCTTAAGTGCATTACCTCTTCTTGAGAATATACTATCAACTAAATTATGAACATCTGGTTGAGTAGTATGAAAATTTAAACATACACATATTGCATATAATTATCATGGAGTGATCATGATCATGGACCACTTACCTAGTTCAACAAGACAAAATCCCCCAACCGTCCCTAATTTTATCTTCTAATCAACTTGTGATAAAACCAAAAGTTCATATTTAGGTTTCTAAGCCTAATTACATTAGGTTTGATACTTCATGATAACCAAGAACAAGAGGTCTTCAAACTTATACCATTATCTAGATCTTGAAAAATTGATCAAAATCCATGTAAGAATGGATCCCATCCTATAAATAGATTAATTTCTATGATTTATTGAAGATTCGACTCATATTTGCCAATAAAAAATGGGATAAATCCCTTTCAACAAAATTTCTAAAATCTTGGCTTAGAGAAGAAGGAAAAGATAGATTTACCCTTCTATTTATTTTCCAACCAACGGTGTGACTGGCAGTTAGTCAAATTACCTTTAAATTGACACGCTATCTATATCTAGATACACCCACAAAATACCTGGCGTGACCATGATGGCGTGACATATTAATTAGATTAATAGGGGTAGAGAGATCATTCTCTAGCCTTGCTTCTTCCATGCATATCCATGGAGTAAACACTCTCCTGGAGCCTCGACTTTTGACCAGAACTCAGAGTTCTCAAAGCCAATGGTGGAGGGGAAGGTATTTCATTCCTTTGCTTTGTCAGTGTGGTCCTGAGAAGGCATTAACTAGGCTTTGGGATACAGAAGAACTCCATTGCTGAACTGCCACAATGGAAGGAGGACAAAATATGACAGGAGGGATGATCCACCAATGATGGCACATGTTGATGTGGTTTTTACTGCACTAACAAATTCAGCTAGGGATGAAATCCCTAAGTTTTTACCAAAACCCTATGCATTAGTATTACCCGTAAGCAGATGGATCTTATCACAATATAGTTAAGGATTAGATCCCAAGGGACAATGTTTTTAAGAATCTTTCTAGTTGAATCTATATCAACTAAGACTAATATTTAGAACAAAGAGTTGATTTGGGTTTAGTTAATCTAGTTGCAAGGAAAGTAAAAGATCACGATTAAAACAGAATTTAGATTAATGATAGGGATCACTGGGGTGGAATCGGGTTTCACCACTACTACACATGCAAATACATCCAAGCTAGATACAACTATCCAAATATATTAAAGAAAACACCATATGTTAGGAAGTAGAGATTGTGTAAGCCTCTCCATGGGATTGATGTGTCATTTCCCACGAATCATGCACTTACTACTCCGAAGATATCCCTTTAGAAGTTCTTGTTTGGGCATCAACCATGTTAATCGATACTCAAATCCTAAGTATTGAAGTTCTTGCAACAAAGGAATATAGTAGATCATGCAAGGAAGGTGATCAATCTACAAAGCATGCATTAAACGATTAACAACAAAATGGAAAGTTATATACAAGACATGGAATGTTACGATATTAACATGTAAGCACGGGTAATGGGGATAGTCCTCGTACCCCAACATGATGGACTACTCGCTCCTCATGATATAAACAAAGAAAACAAGGGAGAGGGAAGATTTGGCCATATCCATGGTGAAGAAGATGATCATAACTTGGTGGAGCAATAATCTTCTACTCCAGTGGCAGGGCAGATCTGGAGAAGGAATGGAAGAACACCAACGGTGGGCGAGGATGATCTTCTTTTCTCCTTATTCCTTCTCTTCTCATGCTCTTGCTCGAAGGAGATGGAGCAGTAGGTGGCTGACACAGATCTAGACCCAACCACTTTTGTGGATAGAAGATAAATCCATATGGAAGGAGGCAGCGATGGAGCAAGGATGCCATAAAGGTGTAAATAGAGGTAGTCAAAATGATATTCTTTCTTGGCTAGGCATGGAGCAGCATCCTGGTTGTGTCATGGAGTGGAAGAGATCCTTCAAATGAAGGAGGGGTCATCTATTTATAGGCTCATATCTGGAGAGAAGTAACTTAACTGTAGTGATTGAGACACTTTTTGGCATCACGGTCGCGACTACTGTTTGGTTCATGGTTGATACATCTTTTAGAGTTTCAGTCGCGATACCCCTTTGATGTTCTGGTTGTGATGATGTCTCGATTACGACGTTAGTAGTGGTTGAAACACCCATCATAGTTGCGACGCTTGTTACAGTCGTAACGCATGTCGCAGTCACAATGCATGTCGTAGTCGCAACAATGGGAGGTGTCATATTGGTCTTGGTGATTGTTGTGGTCATGACGCATGTAGCGCAACAACCATCTCCTAAGCTGGTGCACATAGTGTGATGCTTATTCCTGCAATGGAGACCAATGGATTTGATCAAAACCCTAAATATTCACATAGATCTAAGAAAATTATATAAGAGTAGATTCGGGGGGTATATGAGAGATTTGAGTGAAAAATTGGGCCAAAATTGGTGATTGGAACTAAGATGAATATGCCTTCATCAAAACACCCCAAACTTAAATGTTTCTCAGCCTTGAGTAACACAAAATCTGAAACAGTCTCCAACTAAATACTTTCAACTCTTGTGATTGCCTCATCTTCACATCATGTCAGTTTTCACTACTGGGTATGGCTGAGCACCTCAACTTCTTGGGATCACTAAACACATCTTACAATGTCTTCGTTCCTGATTTCATTTCCCCAAAACACTTCCTCTCCACTTTATCCAACATCAAGCATGTCTAACATCTTTATAAGAGTCTAGAGATACCCACAGAACAACAAGTGTGCATCTGATCTGACACTGGTGTTTTACAAAATAGTTGCAAAAATGAGGCATTCATTATGCTTGTAGGTGGAAAAGGGAATGAAGGGGGGTATGGAAGGAAGTAGCAAATCTCTCCTCTATTTTATTTTAGATTTTTATTACATGGTTGCAATCACATTGATTGCAACTCTTTTTTTATTATGTGAATCTCTCCTCTATTCAACTCGAGATTGCATTTTTCTTATGTGCACATTAGCATCTTTTCTTTTCTTTTCTCTTTTTTTTTTTCTTTTTGGTGGTACACCCCTATTACATAGAGGGGTATGGAAGAAGCTGATAAAGAGAGGGGTGGAGTGCCACCCCAAACATAGGGTTTGGCACCATTTTTATGGCTTTTTGTTTCTTTTTTATGGATGGAGGGGTATGAAGATGGTAGAAGAAGCATAGAAAAGAGTTTAAATCATAATGCAACTTGATATACAATTCAGTGCACTGAGTCATTCTCCTTATCATAATATGCTCAAATAATGACTTAATGGGGATCTGGAAGAGATTCCATGGTATTGTTCTGCTATTCCATCAGGAAGCAAGATGTGTTTGATCCCTCTCAGTTTGACAAATACTTGTCATCTTTACTAAAGAATCATGATGTTAGGATTCATACGCTTCACATGGTGATTTCTAACCATTGCCTAGTTTCATAAATTGTCCCTCTTGAGGCTTTTCTTCAAATAAGGAGGATGTAATGATGCAAAATTGCATGGAATAAGAAACTAGCCAGCTAAGTAATGGCTTTGATTGAAGTTAAAGCAATCAAACTTTATCAAGTTTCTATACAAAATTACTTGGAAAATTTTGATCAAAATTGCAATGATGGAATCTTAAGTTAGAAACAGATAGCTGTGGGCAGAAAGTAGAGTATGTAGCACCCACCCTCCACCCAAACTTAGAAATTTGCTTGTCCTGAGCAAACTCTACATTCGGGATGGAGGGGAAAAACTGTGTCGGTTGGACCACCATATGTGGTTTCATTCCTCTCAGCAACATGTCCTCCATTTGAAATCTTGAAAGAAGAAAATTATGAGAACTTAAGATTGCATCTTGCGATGTGTTATCTACTGGGTGCAAAATTTTCTAATTCAAAACTAAAAGTAAAAGCCAGCGTAGGGATCTGGTTGCCTCTCAATAAGCACCTCTGCTTTATGTCATTGGCTCGACATGCTTTTGTCAATTTCTGATAGATATACTAGTTCAGAAAGATTCATTGATGCTTCAATGATCGTGTTAGCTGTGGTGAAATATCACTTCAAGCGTTGGCCATTTGGCACAAATTCTCCTGACTTTTCACTCCATAAAATGAAGGCATCGTGTGGGTAGATTCTCTTTACAGTGTATGGCCCAGACCAGCAAGAACGGAGTTTCCCTGAAATAGTCTCAGTCTTGAGTTAAACAATAGAACTTGGTATCCCACTTGTATGCCTTCCCTTTTCAGATGACCATCATGCCATAGTTTTGTGCATTCTTTGTAAATTATTACATTCTCGTAGGCTGTCATTCAAAATTCCTCTAGCTCATGTAGTTGTAGTAACCTATCTTGACCAACTTTCTTCATGTCAAAATTCAGTTGTTTGATTGCCCACCAAGCTTTGTGTTCAAGTTCTATGGGCACGTGACATGATTTTCCATAGATTAATATAAAGGGTGTCATTCCAAGAGGAGTATTGAAGGCAGTTTTGTAGGCCCACAAGGCGTCATTAATTTTCAATGCCCAATCTTTTAGGTTTCATCCCACTGTCTTTTTTAGGATGGCTTGAGTTGATGATTTGACACCTCTATGTGTCCACTCATTTTTGGGTGATAGGGGGAAGCTACATTGTGAGTCATGTCATATTTTCTCAATAGACCTTCAAAACTTCTTTCTAGAAAATGAGAATCTCTGTTGGATATCATAGTGCGTGGAACTCCAAAATGGGGAAAAATAATATCTCTAAACATTTCGATGACAAGTTTCGAATCACTAATAATGGTTGGTATGGCCTCTACCCATTTAGAGACATAATCCACAACAACTAAAATGTAGAAAAATCCATGCGAGGATGGGAATGGGCCCATGTAGTCCACTCCCCATACATCAAAAATCTCAACCTCTTACTAGATCTTAAGGGGCATCTCATCTCTTTTTGTAATGTTATCCTTCCTTTGACAATTGTCACATGACAAGACAAAGTTGTATGTATAGGATGGTTTGCCAAAAGAAGCTACATTATAGAACTTTCGAAGCAGCCTTCTTGGAATTCATATGGCCTCCGACGGGGCATAAGTGGCATTGCTCTAGAACAAGTTGAGCTTCTTTCTCAACGATACAATGTCTATAGAGACCATCAACACAAAGCTTGAAGAGGTACGACTCATCCCAGTGATATTGCCTCACAGCATGCATGAATTTATTTAGTGCAATGTGGGTGCATTTAGGGTGGATGACACCAACTGCAAGGTAGTTCACGTAGTCTGTGTACCAAGGGGTAACTTTTGAAGCTTTCATGAGTTGGTTGTCAAGAAGAGAGTCATTGATGGGGATCATTCCAGTGTCTAGGGTGTGGATTTGGCTCAAGTGATATACCACAACATCCTCCATGCCTTTCTTATCTCTTATCTCAAGATGAAATTCTTACAAGAGGAGAATCCATCTGATTAGCATGGGTTTTGCATCTTTCTTTGCTAGGAGGTAACGAATTGCAACATGATTTGTGTAGATGATGACCTTCGAACCGATGACATAGGATCTAAACTTGTCAAATGCATACACAAATGCTAAACGTTCCTTCTAGGTAGTTGCATAGTTCCTTTGAGATTCGTCAAGGGTCTTAGATGCATAGTAGATGACATAATGTTTCCTTTATATAGGCCCAAAACAACGCCGACTGCGTAATCACTGGCGTCACACATTATTTCAAATGGATGCTCCCAATCTACAGCCTAAATGATAGGGGTTAATGTAAGGGCATGCTTAATATTTTTAAAACTCTTGATGCATTCTTCATCAAAGTGGAAATCATCGTCTGTTAGCAATAAGTTCTCCATAGACTTGGTTATCTTGGAGAAATCCTTTATAAACCTTCTATAAAAACTTGAATGACCAAGAAATGCATGTACCTCTCTTACATTGGTTGGGATACCAAGTTTAGAGATCACTTTGATATTTTCCTTATCTACTTTGATTCCCTGACTGTTGACCATATGGTCAAGCACAATGCCCTCCCTTAACATAAAATGGCATTTCTCCCAGTTTAGCACTAGATGTACTTCTTCAGATCATTTGAGGACCATGGAGAGGTGCTTGAGGCATGAGTCAAATGAATCTCTATAGACGGAGAAATCATCCATAAAAAATTCTATAATAGTTTCAGTGAGTGCATCAAATATGTCTTCCATGCAACGTTGGAAAGTGGCGGGGGCATTACAGAGCCTGAAGGGCATTCTTCTAAAATCATATGTTCCAAGGGGCAAGTGAATGTTGTTTTCTATAAGGACCCTGACCTGGGTTATGAGGTAACCCTATTTGTTTTGGCTAAGTAAGTTGCCTATAACTTTAATATAATCCTCTAAAGTGTTTTATTATCATGTGACACACTTATGTTCCAAGTTTGGTCATGATTGAATGTTGTTTGAGAAATGTTCATTTGTTTTGGACCAAAGTGCAATTTACCTAAGATGAGGGGCTATATTGCAAAATGTCACATGTTGAACATGCCTCACGTGTTTTAGCATCATTATAAAGAGAATGATGCAAGGTGGTTGCTTGTGAAAGCCTAAATTCCAAGTTGGAACTTGTTTGTATAATGCTGGTGACTTGTCCACCAATTTTGGTACAAATTGTAATTTACCCAAAATGTAGGGTGGATATGAAAATTACCACCTCTAGAGTGTCCCTACTTCCTTTATGTATCATATAGAGGAGATATAATGAATGATACACCATGTTTGAATCAATTATGAGTGATGGTACTCTTGGTGATAAAATGATCAAGAAAAGGGGTTGAATATGAGACCCTAACTTGAGTTGTATCAAGTTGAAAAGCTTATATATGAGTGCCTATCGGCCAAGGAGTCAAAGGATGAGTCTCATATCGTTTTGTGGACTATTTTCAAAGGCCATGTCATGCAAATCACCTCAAGGAAGTGAGTTGTGTCGGGTTACAACTTCCTTAGTAAAGTTGTGACGAGTTGTGAATAAAGTGATGAATTAATTGATATATCTTATTCAAAAGGATATGTAATGGACGAATCCTTATCCCTAAATGATCCTTAAATGTTTTGCATGACAAGATAAATGTTTATGCATGCATGTACACGTGTCATCCATGCATGGACACGTGGCACCTACTAGCTCAAATTGATGACACCTTATTTTTACCTTCTTTCATGAGCAACAAGTTTATATACCCCTAGTTTCACCCCTTAGTGAAAATTTTCGACCCTTACCACCGTCCTTTCCTAAGTTATCATGCATATAGATCTTGTATCATTCAGGAGTGAAAATATATCGTGCATGGGCGTTGGGTATCGCCCATAGAAAGATCATATCACCCAAGTAGGGTGATATCGACCAAGAAATGTGATATCGGCCATAGTGAAGTGTTGTTGGCCACAAGAGAGGGGGATATCAGACACAAGTGGTGGCATATCGTGCAAAGGTTTTGAGGTATCGTGCAAAGGTGCTAGAGAAAGAAGGAGCTCCAATACTTAACCCTAAAGTGAGGTCATGATCATCTTCAACCTTGGATTGAAGCATGATTTTAGGGTTTTGATCTTCCTTTCTTTTCTTCTTCACCAATTGCTTATCCATGGTGATTCCTTGTATATGAAGGAGTTGTGAACGAGCCTTGGACTTTTGATAAAGTTATCTTCAACCTTAGGAACGTGGATCTTTGGATCTTGGAGCTTTGAAGTTGTTCTTAAGGCGGGTTATTTAACTTGAAGTCAACCATGTTATTATTCATCACCTAAATTGCTATACATAATGAATTACTTCCAATTTTGAAATTTCCTGAAATAGTTGATAAAATTATGAGTTCTATTAGTTTCTTATACCTGTTTACATGAACTATAACTATTAGAATGGAGGTCCAGAGCTTGAATAAGATGGTGTCAATTTGTAAAAGTGATATCAGGTTCAAGTAGATACACAAGTAGCTCTAACCCGATATGGGCATGGTTTGCACAATATGCTTGCACAAGATGCTTGCACGACATGCTTCCACAAGATGCTTGCATGATATGTTTGCACGATAGGAAGTCATGCATAGACTCCATGCACGATACAAGGTTAAATGTATACTTGTAAGTTGATATGAAACCCTAATTTGGGTAACCCGAAATGAGTAAAAAATAGCAAGTGCTATTGCATGATATGATCTTATAATATATCATTGGTACTTGGTATCATGAAGTACACACATTTGGTGCACGATAGGAACAATTAAGTAATCCCTATTGAGTGATATGATGTATGGATTCAAGAGTAAGAGGTAACCCGATATGGCAAACCCTAACCCATCACGGCCAACCCTAGATGGCGAGCCACCCAATATGGTGATTGAATACACCTTTAGCCCAACATGGTGATGGCTTAATACCTCATGCACGACACGGGTAACACATACAAACACCTTTAACCCAATATGGATGGTATACATATACCTTTAGCCCGATATGGATGGTATTCATATACCTCCAACCCGATATGGTGGTGTCTATACACCTACAACCCGATATGGTGAACATATGCACACCTCTAACCCGAGACACCTTGTAAAAGTGAGGGAAAGACACTCTTAGGAGTGATACGTATAATACCAAGTAATGGTGTGGCTAATACCTTGATAGGTGAAACACCTAAAGTGATTAATAATGGACAACCTTATATCAACAATGCCTCAACCAGATATGAGTCCATATCAATTGATGATGGTTGGAAAATTCAAATGTGTGACTTATGACCAATATACTACATGTTAAATGTGATGAGCTAGTGCATAAAGTATTAGGATGGGACATACCCTAATACAAGTTAATTTGATGAACTTAAGTAAGTTTAAAGTGATGAGGTAAATGATACATCAAGATAAGATAAATATCACATCTAGCACCTCAAGGTTGATATACCTTGATGCATTTTAAGTCCAATATACTTGTATGAGTAACACATGAAGTGTGTCATGTCAATTGTTACATTGAGATGTAATGAGATTAATGCACTTTGATAAGTGTAGACTACATGCCTTGAGAAAGGGTCAAGCCAAGTTAATGAAGTATGATGTAATCAATATCTTAGTGAGGATGAGAGAGAAACTCATACCTTGTGTTGATAATCATTCAATTCTAAATGATGAGAATAAATAAATATGATTGAATACTTATGACATCAATGTAAAATCCTAGATGTGTGGAGCAATGAATTAGGGTTTGGATTAATAATATGAACATGAAACCCTAATCGGCTATAAAGGGAAACCCTAACCTGAATGATGGGAAGGTTGTAATTCTCTTATTACATAAGCCTTGTAAGGCATGTTAAATGCTTGTATAACAAGTATAATGATTAATGGCCTTATAATCCATGTGGTTAGTTGTTGCCTAATGAGAGGTGACAAGATGTTTAATGGCCTTGTGAGCCATGTGGTTAGTTGTTGCCTAGTGAGAGGAGACAAGATGTGTGATGGTATTGTGAGCCATGAGAATACTTGTACAACAAGTGAAATGAATACCTTGGTCTGAGGATCTAGAGGTAATGGTTACCTGTTAGAGAGGTAACAATGTTATGTGATGATCTAAGGGTTTGAATACCCAGATCCAGTAATCATGATAATGAAGAGATGAGAATTCCTAGTAATGTGATAAGGGACTGAGATCCCAAGTATCATGTGTCTTAAATATTTGGAAAAGTATGTGATAGATGTATTACACCTTTATTTGTAGCATTTGTTGTGATTAATAATGATAACTTGTTTGATGCTAAAAGAATGTTGTAATGCACGCAATATATCACTAGAAACTATAAAAAGTTGCACTGACCATAGATCCATCAGTGTCAGGATTTGCTGAATGGTGAAATGGGTTCCCCGCGGCATAACCCGGAATGCATACTTTTGAGTATGTGGGGGCGTAAATACGGACGGCCATGTGTGAGCCGATTCCCTTACGAGCCCGAGATGAATGGGTATTTGGCTATATGCCATATCCTGGATTGAGTGCGACTTCGGTTGTAGACTCTTTGTTGAGCATGGTGAACTGGCCCGTGGCTCAGAGTATGGTTCTTGTGTCGCGATGACTCAGTAATTTCATAAACTGGGGACATTTGTTAGTAGTTGTTTCCCCTAAGAGAGTGTAGTTGACGCTGTAGCTCTAAGTGTGGTTGCCTACGTACCTTGACACAACTTGTTAAGTAGTTGACATAGTCCTGCTAGTAGTCTCATACTGACCGAGACAAGTGAGGTCATGGTAACCGACTCTTCCATTGACCTTATATGGTACCGACTTGTGAGAAGTTTGTGGTCGGTTGGAGATGATCGAGGTATGTTTCATCTCCTCAGGGCATAAATGTGATTGTAAAATATGTTCAGTCGTGTAGCATATCTGCTTAAGGATCGAATATGAGAAACATTGTTTGATGCACAATACAGTTATACATCTTAGTGGATAGATGTTATTTATGTTTCTTTACATTGCTTGAAAAGTAGATAGATGATTTATAACTCTGCCATGGGTAGTTTCAATGTTCTCCTTAAGAAAGGAGATTATCTTATTCTGTTCATAAAATGATTAATACTGCCTGTTAATATGAAAGAACCTCTTATCAATTATAAATACTAAATCTATGATAATATTATGGTCGGTGACGAGTTATATCTCTCGCTGGGACAATTGTCTCACCCTGTGGGATCCACATTTTTTTAGGTGGACGTGCACGAGGTGGCGAAGATCTTTCTGCAGAGGTACATCTATAGCTTCAGGTACATCAGTGATAGCTTAGGTTGAGTGTACTGTCTGTTGTGTCTTGTAGATAAAAGTCCTATGTGTCGTCTCTGTACTCTTAGGTCCTTGGAGTTGGTTCATTATGGTTTCATGAACAATATGAGATTTTGGCTTGTAAGCCTCGAGGTTTTATGTTGCTCCAGTATGTGCTTTGATAGAGCAATTGTTATATGTTGTCCTTGAGAGGAAATGATTAATGTTGTACAATGTGAACAATAATGTATTTAAGGTTTTGGACCTTTCAGTAAGAGTTTTTCTTACAAATGGATCTCTTTGTAAAATGGTTTTAATTTTTAGTGATTTTAGTTAGTCCGCTATTTATGTATAATTCCACTTAATTGTAACGATTTGTCTGTCGGTTTGGTGACAATCGTCACAAGTTTTGGTATCAGATCTTAAGGTTCACTGAGTCTATAGAGACATAGGAATAAGGTGTTGAGTGTATGTTAGTGTCCTCCAGTATACCCCATAGTGACTTCCGCTTATGCAGAAGAAAGGGTAAAGTTTATAAATGACTGGAGAACACGAGGTACACATTGATGAGGGCAATGTTGTTGCACCACGAGAGGGTGCAAGGGATCAGACAAGAGAAGAACGAGTGCCTGAGAATTCCCATCATGACCCGACCGGGATAGAGAATCCTATGTTTATGCTCTTGATGGGTAGGTTAGGACAACAATGATGCATATAGTAGATGGGATACTAGCATTACAACCTAGGTTACCAGTCCTCAATACAGAAACTTTGGGCTTTGAAAGGGTCCTTGAATGACATAGTCATGTTGGAATAGTGGAAAATGTGGGAAAGATTAACATATGGAGAGAAAGTAGACTCTGCCATAAGTTTAGATAGATAGTATATATGTGATGGTAGTTCCCAAGGAGGGGAAATAAGCTGAGAATAAGGGAAAAGTCTCTACAATTCTAGAGACATTTGCCTAGTTGTTCTAAAAAGCCAAAGTTTTTGGTGCCACCAGTGCAATAAATGCCTGGTGTACCAGGGCAGTAGCCACTTAGTAAAGGCAAAGGTCCTAACTTTCCACCTGTAAGAACCCATGGCTTAATCTCTACATCAGTAATAAGACCGTTAAGACCATGGTATGAGGACAAGACATGTTATAGATATGGACATGTTGAGCATACTAAACTCTTTTGTTTGAAAAGAAAGGAGGAAATGAATCAACAACCGAGGTAGGATCAGTAGGGCTTACGAAAGTCACAGCCCAGTAGTGTAAAAAGGCAAGAGCAACAATATGAAACAGCTAGACTCTATGTGTTGAGTCAACCTAAAGCAGTGGATGACCATGAGGGGTAACAGTCAGATAGAGAATTTTCATTTTGATATGCTTTATTTTGATGTTACCTAATAATCATAAGAAGGATTGCTATTATTGAATTCCTTATTGATTGCCCTATGGGGACATAGGGAAGAAATGATGAGAGCTAGAATTTATATTATGTTCAGTATTCTTTTAAATGCTTTATAATTGCTCTTATCTGTGTGAAAGAGGATGAGGTATATATGTGGTGCCTGGAGAAAATCCAGGAATGCTAAGTCCTAAGTTCTTGATGGTATGAAAAGTAAGGAATATGATAGTAAAAAAAAGTGCATACTACCTAATCTCAGTACTTGTATACCCTGGCCAGGTATTCATCTATTGAATATAAGGTGAGTATGGAACTCTTAGATTGTTATATTTCTGATTACTCTGATCAAGTAGTCATTTTGAGACAATTTAGTGAGTATAATGAAAATGGAAATATGGTATGGACATTTGTATCACATCCTAAGTGCAATAAAGTGGAATATGAGATGATTTCAGATCAATCTGTGTGTTTGAGGAAATGAAAAGTATAATCCTCCTGATAAGAGAATGAGAACAAGGGAGATGATCCCTATCTGATAAATCCTATGTGTAGTAAAGATCTTTTCCATAATGTGGAAATGGGAAATGTTATAAAATCAGAAAATGTTCATGAACATGTTAGACAATAACAGAGAAAGGAGTGATGACATGTAATCATCCTTATAATTCCTATGTTGATGGCAAGGAACCTAATATCAAACAAGAGTAAGTGACTCATGAACAGTTGAAAGTTCATGCAATAATCTGAGGAGATGACAATATCTTCTCTTTGATAAACAACCTTGGGTAATGATGGGGTGACAAGAGGAATATGTTTCTTTGTGTTCTTTCCTTTTAGGGACATGGCAATCAAGTGAGTACTATGACACTTTATGTGCATAAGTTAAAAATATTCAATTGATGGATACTTAGAAAAGTATCAGTTTGTCTTGGACTTTGGTTCCAAGATAAAGATATGTGTAACAAGTAATGTCCCAAGATAAAAAAAAGATGAGTATGTGATGTGTTTTTGACACATGTGACAAATACCAAAGTAAGGAATTCTGGTATCTAAGAAATATCAGGTGGTATGGGAAAATAAAAACATAACTCCTAATCAGACGATTTATGTTGGTTACCTGGAATGGCCAACTGTGAAATCAGTCTAGTTACATAAAATAGTATGGACATCATATGTTAGGGGTTTATGCTCTGCATAAACATAACATCAATAAGGATGTACTAATTGAAGGAACAATTGTAGAATCACTGGGGGGAAAAGCTTATCAAGCTAAAAATAATTCCTTAGAATACCCCTATCTAGATCTATTAAGGCAACTTATATATAACATCTAGAGATACCTCTGAGATAAGTTCTTAATTGATAAGTAACCTCCCTTATGAAAAGAGAATGTACAACTAATAGTTGGTATAAGTAGTAAGAAAGTTTAATGTTGTGTCAGTAGATTGGATGGCACAACACATGTATGATAAGACTTGTAGTCCTAAGAGGGTGACAGAATGTAACCATAATCTTTCCATGAAAAAGAAATGTTAAAACTAAGTGGGGTTTGACACCTGAATCATTCAAAATATGAATAACACTTCTTTGATATAGAAGGTGTTACCTGACACAGTATATATACTGTAAGTCCATAATGAAGAGGTAGATGAATATATATATATATATATACACATATATATATATATATATATATATATATATATATATATATATATATATATATGATAGATTCAAATGATAATCATGTGTGGAAGAAATTTGTGTTGATCAAAGGTCTATGGCATCTCCATGAAATTAACATGTTATGTGGAGACTTGATGACATAATGAATGAATAATATCTGTCTCCCTTTACCTGGGATTTCGGGGACGAAATCCTTGTTAGAGGTTTATAACTTGTAAGGAACCTGACCTGGGTTATGAGGTAACCCTATTTGTTTTGGCTAAGTAAGTTGCTTATAACTTTAATATAACCCTCTAAGGTGTTTTTTTATCATGTGACACACTTATGTTCCAAGTTTGGTCATGATTGAATGTTGTTTGAGCATTGTTCCTTTATTTTGGACCAAAGTGAAATTTACCCAAGATGAGGGGCTATATTGCAAAATGTCACATGTTGAACATGCCTCATGTGTTTTAGCATCATTATAAAGAGAATGATGCAAGGTGGTGGCTTGTGAAATCCTAAATTCCAAGTTGGAACTTGTTTGTATAATGCTAGTGACTTGTGCACCAATTTTGGTACAAATTGTAATTTACCCAAAATGTAGGGTGGATATGTAAATTACCACCTCTAGAGTGTCCCTACTTCCTCTATGTATCATTTATAGGATAGAGAATGAATTAGACACCATTTTTGAATCAATTATGAGTGATGGTACTCTTGGTGATAAAATGATCAAGAAAAGGGGTTGAATATGAGACCCTAACTTGAGTTGTATCAAGTTGAAAAGATTATATATGAGTGCCTATCGACCAAGGAGTCAAAGGAGGAGTCTCATATCATTTTGTGGACTCTTGTAAAAGGCCATGCCGTGCAAATCACCTCAAGGAGGTGAGTTGTGTCAGGTTACAACTTCCTTAGTAAAGTTGTAACGAGTTGTGAATAAAGTGATGAATTAATTGATATATCTTATTCAAAAGGATATGTAATGGACGAATCCTTATCCCTAAATGATCCTCAACCGTTTTGCATGACAAGATAAATGTTTATGCATGCATGTACATGTGTCATCCATGCACGGACACGTGGCACATACAAGCTCAAATTGATGACACCTCATTTTTACCTTCTTTCATGAGCAACAAGTATATATACCCCTAGTTTCACCCCTTAGTGAAATTTTTCGACCCTTACCACCCTCCTTTCCTAAGGTATCGTGCAGGAGTGAAAACATATTGTGCATGGGCCTTGGGTATCGCCCATAGCAAGATCATATCGCCCAAGTAGGGTGATATCAACCATAGTGAAGTGTTTTTGGCCACAAGAGAGGGGGATATCAGCCACAAGTGGTGGCATATCATGAAAGGGTTGTGAGGTATCATGAAAAGGTGCTAGAGCAAGAAGGAGCTCAATACTTAACCCTAAGGTGAGGTCATGATCATCTTCAACCTTGGATTGAAGCATGATTTTAGGGTTTTGATCTTCCTTTCTTTTCTTCTTCACCAATTGCTTATCCATGGTGATTCCTTGTATATGAAGGAGTTGTGAACGAGCCTTGGAGTTTTGATACAATCATCTTCAACATTAGGAACGTGGATCTTGGTATCTTGGAGCTTTGAATTTGTTCTTAAGGTAGGTTATATAACTTGAAGTCAACCATGTTATTATTCATCACCTAAATTGCTATACATAATGAATTACTTTTAATTCCGAAATTTCCTGAAACATTTGATAAAATTATGAGTTCTAGTAGTTGTTTAGACCTATTGCCATGAACTATAACTATTAGAATGGAGGTCTAGAGCTTGAAGAAGATGGTGTCACTTGGTAAAAGTGATATCAGGTTCAAGTAGATACACAAGTAGCTCTAACCCGATATGGGTATGGTTTGCACGATATGCTTGCACAAGATGCTTACACGACATGCTTGCACAAGATGTTTGCACAATATGTTTGCATGATAGGAAGTCATGCATAGACTCCATGCATGATTCAAGGTTAAATGTATACTTGTAAGTTGATATGAAAACCTAATTTGGGTAACCCGAAATGAGTAAAGAATAGCAAGTGCTATTGCACACTATGATCTTATAATATATCATTGGTACTTGGTATCATGAAGTACACACACCTGGTGCACGACAGGAACAATTAAGTAAACCCTATTGCATGATATGAAGTATGGATTCAAGAGTAAGAGGTAACCTGATATGGCAAACCCTAACCCATCACGGCCAACCCTAGATGGTGAGCCACCCGATATGGTGATTGAATACACCTTTAGCCTGACATGGTGATGGCTTAATACCTCATGCACGACATGGGTAACACATACAAACACCTTTAGCCCGATATGGATGGTATACATATACCTTTAGCCCGATATGGATGGTATTCATATACCTCCAACCCGATATGGTGGTGTCTATACACCTACAACCCGATATGGTGAACATATGCACACCTCTAACCCGAGACACCTTGTAAAGGTGAGGTCAAGACATTCTTAGGAGTGATAAGTATAATACCAAGTAATGGTGTGGCTAATACCTTGATAGGTGAAACACCTAAAGTGATTAATAATGGACAACCTTATATCAATAATGACTCGACCAGAGATGAGTCCATATCAATTGATGATGGTTGGACAATTCAAATGTGTGACTTATGACCAATATACTACATGATAAATGTGATGAGATAATGCATAAAGTATTAGGATGGGACATACCCTAATACAAGTTAAGTTGATGAACTTAAGTAAGTTTAAAGTGATGAGGGAAGTGATACATCAAGACATGATAAAAATCACATCTAGCACCTCAAGGTTGATATACCTTGATGCATTTTAAGTCCAATATACTTGGATGAGTAACACATGAAGTGTGTCATGTCAATTGTTACATTGAGATGTAATGAGATTCATGCACTTTGATAAGTGTAGGCTACATGCCTTGAGAAAGGGTCAAGCCAAGTTAATGAAGTATGATGTAATCAATATCCTAGTGAGGATGAGAGAGAAACTCATACCTTGTGTTGATAATCATTAAATGATAAATGATGAGAATAAATAAGTATGATTGAATACTTATGACATCAATGTAAACTCCTAGATGTGTGGAGCAATGAATTAGGGTTTGGATTAATAATATGAACATGCAACCCTAATCGGCTATAAAGGGAAACCCTAACCCTAATGATGGGAAGGTTGTAATTCTCTTATTACATAAGCCTTGTAAGGCATGTTAAATGCTTGTATAACAATTATAATGATTAATGGCCTTATAATCCATGTGGTTAGTTGCTTCCTAAAGAGAGGTGACAAGATGTTTAATGGCCTTGTGAGCCATGTGGTTAGTTGTTGCCTAGTGAGAGGTGACAATATGTGTGATGGCCTTGTGAGCCATGAGAATACTTGTACAACAAGTGAAATGAATACCTTGGTCTGAGGACCTAGAGGTAATGGTTACCTGTTAGAGAGGTAACAATGTTATGTGATGATCTAACGGTTTGAATACTTAGATCCAGTAATCATGATAATGAAGAGATGAGAATTCCTAGTAATGTGATAAGGGACTGAGATCCCAAGTATCATGTGTTTTAAAGATTTTGGAAAAGTACGTGATAGATGTATTACATCTTTCTTTGTAGCATTTGTTGTGATTAATAATGATAACTTGTTTGATGCTAAAAGAATGATGTAATGCACATAATATATCACTAGAAACTATAAAACGTTGCCCTGACCATGGATCCATCAGCGTCAGGATTTGCTGAATGGTGAAATGAGTTCCCCACGACATAACCTGAAATGCATACTTTTGATTATGTGGGGGCGTAAGTACGGATGGCCATGTGTGAGCTGATCCCCTTATGAGCCCGAGATGAATGGGGATTTGGCTATATGCCATATCCTGGCTCGAGTGCGACTTCAGTCATAGACTCTTTGTTGAGCACGGTGAACTGGCCCGTGGCTCGAAGTATGGTGCTTGTTTCACCATGACTCAGTAATTTCATAAACTGGGGACGGTTGTTAGTAGATGTTTCCCCTAAAAGAGTACAGTTGATGCTATAGCTCTAAGCGTGGATGCCTACATACCTTGGCATACCTTGTTAGGCAGTTGATATAGTCCCTCTAGTGGTCTCATACTGACCGAGACAAGTGAGGTCATGGCAACTGGCTCTTCCATTGACCTTGTATGGTATCATCTTGTGAGAAGTTTGTGGTCGGTTAGAGATGAGTGGGGTATGTTTTATCTCCTCAGGGCATAAGTGTGATTGTAAAATATGTTCATCCGTGTAGCATATCTGCTTAAGGATCGAATACGAGAAACATTGTTTGATGCGCAATATAGTTATACATCTTAGTGGATAGATGTTATTTATGTTTCTTTACATTCCTTGCAAAGCAGATAGACGATTTATAACTCTACCATGGGTAGATGCAATGTTCTCCTTAAGAAAAGAGATTATCTTATTCTATTCATACAATGATTAATACTGCCTATTAATATAAAAGAACCTCTGCTCAGTTATAAATGCTAAATCTATGATAATAATATGGTCGACGGACAGTTATATCTCTTGTTGGGACAATTGTCTCACCCCGTGGGATCCACATTTTTTTAGGTGGACGTGCACGAGGTGGCGAAGATCTTTCTACAGAGGTACATCTATAGTAGTAGGTACAACAGTGACAATTCAGGTTGAGTGTACTGTATGTCATGTCTTGTAGATAGAAGTGCTATGTGTCGTCGATGTACTCTCAGGTCCTTGGAGTTGGTTCATTATGGTTTCATGAACAATCTGAGATTTTGGCTTGTAAGCCTCAAGGTTTTATGTTTCTCAAGTATGTGCTTTGATAGAGCAATTGCTATATGTTGTCCTCGAGAGGAAATGATTAATGTTGTACAATGTGAACAATAATGTATTTAAGGTTTTGGACTTTTCAATAAGAGTTTTTCTTATAAATGGATCTCTTTGTAAAATGGTTTTAATTTTTAGTGATTTTTGTTAATTCACTATTTATGTTTAATTCCGCTTAATTGTAATGATTTATCTGTCGGTTTGGCGACGGTCATCACATTTTCTCCTAGTTATCTGGATGTATGGAAATTTGATAGAATCCAGAGTAACCATCATGATAGAAAAAGTATGTTTGGTGAGCCAATCGCTCCAAGACTTGGTCTAAGAAGGGCATTGGGAAATGATCCTTGAGTGTGGATTTGTTCAACTTGTTGTAATAAATAAACATCCTCTACCCAATGACTGTTCAAGTGGGGATGAGTTCATTTTTTTCATTATGTATCACAGTAGTCCCACCTTTCTTGGGGACGACTTGTATAAGACTTACCCATGCCAAGTCAGAGATAGGATAGATGATGCATGTAGTGAACAAATTGATGACTTCAATGTGGACTACTTCTTTTATATGTGGGTTCATCTATTATTGATGTTCAACAGTAGGCTTGTGGTCTTCTACAATGGGGATTTTGTGTATACAAATCACATGACAGACTCTGGTAAGTCACTCATCTTGTAGCCAATGTCTTTTCTTCTTTCCTTCAATTCTATTAGGAGTATATATTCTTTTTCAAATGTTAGATTAGAATTTATGATAACTAGGCATTCCTTGAGGTCATCTAGAAAAACATATTTTAGTCCTCTCAGTAGGGGTTTCATTTCAAGGGCTTTCGGTGTCTCACATTGCTCTTTCGTTACATACACTGCCTTGAGTTCCTCAAATGTAGCTTCAGGATCTTCTTTTGTAGAGTTGAGGTGGCACACACATTTCTTTACTTGTTCATTGATGGAATTGTCGATAGTTGGATTCGTTAAAGTGACTTCTAAAGTATCATCTGATTTGTGGATTTCTTGTGTGAGGAGTGACATCTTCTCTACACAATCAATCAAATAGACTTCTTCTTGCATGATCGATCTTCACATGCTTTCAAAAACTCATAACTCAAGAATTTCCTTCCCTAGCCTTCGGAGCAAGGTTCCTGCTTCAACATCAATCAGTGCTCTTATAGTGGCAAGGAATGGTCATCCAAAGATAAGGGGATATATGGAGTCCTATTTTATGTCCATGATAACAAAATTGCATGGGATATAAGAGCCCTTGCCTACCTTGACTGGTACATCCTTAATGATTCCCAATGGAAGAGTTATAGAATTCTCAGCAAACTGTATGGTCATACCAGTCGGGAGAAGTTCTTCAAATCCTAGCATCTTTTAAAGGCTTAGTGGCATGATGGAGTTGCTAGATCCGAGATTGGATAATCCCTTCTTACATGTGGATTCATTGATATGGCATGAAATCCTAAAAGATCATGAGTCTTTTTGCTTCTTAGGCATTTTGCTCAAAAAATATTATAGGTTGTCATTTCTAACTTGATTGTCTCATATTCCTCATTTATATACTTCCTTATGAGGAGAAATTTCAGGTACTTCATCCAGGCTGGTATCTCATCCAGTGCATCTAGAAAGGGTATATCAACATGAATCTTCTTCATTGCTTCCTTGAACTTCATGCAATGAGTGTCGAGCCTTGTCTTCTTTAGTCGAGCTTGGAAAGGAGGATGAGATTTGTATATTGGTATAACTGGCTCAAGTGTATCTTATGTTTATGTAATGACATGTTTCTCAAAATTTGCCTTGTCTACCTTATTAGTGGTCAGTGGTTCTTCTGGTTGAGATTCAAGTACTTTAGTGTCTTGGACAATCACAAAGTCATCCTTATCAGTTACTACCACAAGAATGTTGACATGAGGATCAGAATAATCCTTTCCAGACTGAGTGGAAATAGCTTTTAGTTGCTCAAGATGTTTAGGATTGTTCTCTGGTTGGCCATCAAAAGCTCCAGTAGGTGGCTTGAGGCTAGCTAAAAGTTGGGCTGGTTGGGATTCAACAGCCTTCTGATTGGCTTGCTGATTTGCTATCATATTCTATTGTAACTCTACAGTTTGTCGTCAGAAGAGATGGGACCAGATGGTTGTCCTTGTTGTAGATGTTGATGCGGGATTTGGTTGAGATTTTGGAACTGAGAGGTGTTTTGATACTAGTTGTAATTTCTATTCTGAAAGTTATTCCTGAAGTTCCCTTGATTCTTGAAATTTTGTTGTTGATTATACTAGAACCCCGATGGGACTCTTTGTTGATCCTTATCTAGACCAAATTGTTGTGATTTTTTTGCTCTCGAAGGATTTCCATACTAAAAGTCTGGATGATTCATGTCCTCATTTGGATTATAATATCCTTGACTAGGGATAGTGTGAATGGCATCTAGATTTTCCATCTAACTATTACCTCCTTAGGCACAAGCATAGCCCCATATGACATCGTAGAGAATATTACAAGATGACATAGAATGATTAGTGCCTTTACATGCTTTGCAAAATGACGAAGCTGACTTGACTTGCTCTTATTGTTGAGGGGGCAAGCGCCTCCTTTCATAGGCATTGAAAGATGATTTGAGGTTGTCTAGCTTGGCAACTAGAAGCTTTAGAGATTCAATGATAGACTTGTACTCAGGACTACTTTCTGCCATAGCTACCTTCAACACCCCTTTTCCTACGGATCTTCCCCAGTTGGCTTGATTTTCAGCTCCTAGGGTGACAACCTTCAATGCACTGCCATAACTTTGATGTATGAAGTTTTCTCCAGATAAGGAGTCTAAAGCTTCTTGATATCATCATACACATCCCTATAAAAGATTTTGATGAGTTGTTTCATAGGAATGCCATGGTGTGGACACTTGTGTAGTAACTCATTGTGTCTTTCCCATGCTTCTTCCAGGGTCTCACTAGGGACCTAAGTAAATTGTGTTATCCGGCCCCAAATATCATAGGTGAGGGAGTTGTTCCCAAGTGGTGATGTTGCCACATTGCAAGGAGTTATACCAACTCGTGGCTCTATCTGAAAGAGAATAATTGAAGATACAAAGTCTGATAGCATCATCTGTAACTCCATTCTACTTTTTCATAGCTCATGAATCTATAAACCTCAGAAGATGTTCTTGGCTATCCTTGCCTTGCTTACCATAGAAAGGGCTATTTTGAAGTAGTGTAATCCAATGTGTCCTGATATCAAAGTTTTGAGTAGTGATCATAGGAAGTTGCACTTGGTGTTGAATGTCAACAACCTTAGGGATTGAGAACTCTCTAAGGTCCTTTTGTAACTTTGCTTGTTGAGATGCTGCTTAAGTTTCCTGGATCTCCTCTTGAACCGCAAATCGGGCTTCTTGCATAAGTCTTTCCCTTTGTACATTAAGGGCATGAGCTACTCTTGGTAAATTTCCTCCTCTTGTGCCATTCTAGCTTGGTTCTCTCTACTCTGATGATGAAAGGTTCATTCTATCTCAGTGTCAAAGCTAGTTGCAAGGTCGGTGTTGTTGGAGCATCACATGCACTAGCCTTTAGGGATACCTAGGATGGAAAGATCTTTCAGGATTCAAGTGAATGGAGTAGAACCAAATTCAAGTGTATGATCAATAGTATCAAAAGTGAAAGTAAATCCTAGATTAGTTTCAATAGAACTAGATCTAACTAGACAATTTTGTTGTCCCCAACAACGGTACCAGAATTTGACGTGGTTTTTACTGCACTAACAAATTCACCTAGGGCTGAAATCCCTAAGTTTTTACCAAAACCTTGTGCAATAGTACCACCCACAAGTGGATGGGTCTTATCGCAGTATAGTTAAAGATCAAATGCCAATGGACAATGTTTTTAAGAATCTTGCTAGTTGAATCTGTATCAACTAAGACTAATATTTAGAACAAAAAGTTGATTTGGGTTTACTTAAACTAATTGCAATGAAAGTAAAAGAGCAGGATTAAAACTGAGTTTAGATTAATGATAGGGATCACTGGGGTGGAATCGAGTTTCACCACCACTACACATGAAAGCACATCCAGGCCAGATACAACTATCCAAATGAAGTAAAGCAAAAACCATCTGTTATGAAGTAGTGATTGCGTAAGCATCTCCATGGGCTCGATGTCTTGTTACCCACAGATCATGCACTTAATACTCCGAAGATATCTCTTCAAAAGTTCTCGTCTGAGCATCAACCATGTTAATCGATAATCAAATCCTAAGTATTGAAGTTCTCATAGAAAAGGAATATAGAAGATCATGCAAGGCATGTGATCAATCTATAAAGCATTCATCAAATAATTAATAATGAAATGGAAAGTTAGATACAAGCATGGAATCTTATGAGATGAACATGTAAGTACGGGCAGCAGGGCTAGTCCCCACACCCCAGTGAGATGGAATACTCACTCCTCATGATAGAAACAAAGAAAACAAGGGAGAGGGAAGATTTGGTCATGGCCATGGTGAAGAAGATGATCGCCGCTTGGTAGAACAATAGTCTACTACTATAGTGATGGGGCAGATCTGGAGGAGGAATGGAATAACCCCAATGGTAGATGAGGATGATATTCTTTTCTCCTTCTTCATTCTCTTCTGTTGCTCTTGCACATAGGATATGGAGTGATAGGTGGCTGGTGCAAAACTAGCCCCAATCACTTTCGTGGCTAGAAGATAGATCTAGATGGTAGGAGGCAGAGATGGAGCAAGGATGCCACAAAGGCATAGATGGAGGAGGTTGAAACAATCTTCTTCCTTGGCTAGGCATAGAGAAGTAGCCTGGTAGAATCATGGAGTGGAGGAGATCCTTCAAATGAAGGAGGGGGTCATCATTTTATAGGCTCAGATCTAGAGAGCACCGACTTAACTATAGCAGTTGAGATATTTTTTGGCGTCGCGATCATGACCATTGTTTGGGTCACGACCGAGAAATCTTTTGGACTTTTGGTCACGACACCCCTTTGGTGTTTCAGATGTGAGGATGTCTCAGTCACAACACTAGTAGTGGTCAATACGCTCGTCGTAGTCATGACACTTGTTGCATTCATGATGCATGTCGCAGTCGCAACATATGTCGTTGTCGCGGTGATGGGTGGTGCCGTATCGATCGCGACACTTGTTGCGGTCATGACGCATGTAGCAGGACCACCGTCTCCTAAGCTGGTACACATAGTGTGATGCTTAATCCTACAATGGATACCAATGAATTTGGTCAAAACTCTAAATATTCACATGAATCTAAGAAAATTATATAAGAGCATATTTAGGGGGTATATGAGAGATTTGAGTGCAAAACTGGGCCAAAATTGACGACTGGAACTAAGATGAATATGCATTCATCACTTACATATACATCCAACAAGTTATGTGGGATCACAATGAAGGCGATGAGAAATTGAGAGTGCATATAGGATTACTAAGACCCCTAGTAACGACCTTGCAAATGTAGGGAAATAGGGAAGGCAAATTCAAATCTAAGATTGATCAACACAATGTGGTTCTGGGTGACAACCACCATCTTCTTCCATGTCATTGAAGTTTGTCACCTCATACAAAGGCTCAAACAAACCATTCAAAGTCATATGGAGAAGAAAGGTGATTGGGTAAGTAAAATCACCTCACACTTAATTGGACACATGCAGACAGAAATTGATGTGCCAACGTCGTCATTGGCACGGAGAAAGAATGGGTGAAGGATCCTACTTTGGCCGTAAAGAGTCCAAATTGGTGGTGTAAGAAATTTGTTTGAGGTCTGAAGAAGCTACAAGAATTGGTCTTTATCTCCCCGATGGTCCAACATACTCTTGATAGTGCGAGGAGGTAAATGAAGATTTGAGTGTTTTCTCAAGAAGGTGAAATAGGGTTAGATCAAAGGTTGAAATGGACATAATATAAGTTGTGATTCTAATGAGAGTCTTGTTTTCTAAGAAAATTGACTAGATTGTGAGAGGGAAAAGGTTTAGATTAGAGTTTGATCTATCAGGGTTTTTATTTCCCTCGGATTCCACCCTCGTAATGAAGGAGATAAGAGCTTGTCCCTCGTATTCCCATCAAATAGTTGGGGTGTGGGTCTGAGTTTATGAAACCAACGCTAAAGTCATGCGACATCTTGAGTTTGGATTATCAAGATTGACTCTAGTTGCAAATAGATAAATCAAATGTATAAATTGTATAGTTATGTAAACATTGGTTATATGTTCCATTTTCTTCTTAAATTTAATTAGGTTAGTTTTAGTTATGTAAAAGCAACCAAAACTTATCCATATACTTATTATTGTGTCTAGATAATTATTATTACTTTATATTATTGAATTGATCATTAGAAGTAAGTAAACTATTTCATGATGCTTAAACCTCAATAATCCCTAAAAATTGTAGGATGATCATTTGTTTTCCAAAATTTTCAGTTAAGCCTAACTTCTTATTATGGGAAGACTCCAAGTTTGATATCAAATATACTACTATACTTTGAGATATCATTAAAGATAGGCATACTTAATTAATCTCAATATATTAAATTATACTCTATTGCGTGTAATGGTAATATATATGTGAAATCTCTTAGAAAGAGATATAATGTCTCATCATACATAAATAAACCTAAACCATATCTAAACCTCACATTATAACAATATGACCCATATTTTATGTAAAATTTGCATAAAAGACCCTTATGCTCTTAACATTTATTTTAAAGTACATAATTTAAACAAAATATGAGTCAAGCTCATTCTTATTAAAAAAAATTGGGATGTTACGATACTATCTAGAATATAGGAATTTCTTCATCAAAATTCAAATAGTACACCCACATTGGGTTTTCACATAATCTATGTGCACTAACTCTCTAATGTCATCTTGAAGGATCTTTAGTATGCCCGTGGTGTAACTTTCTTATGGATGGACATATATATCTAGCATCATTATTAAAGATAACATATGCAATGAATCTTGGAAATTTGTACCTTCATCATCTACCATGGAAAATATACTTGCTTGTCTCTTTTGTGTGTGTGGGGGGGGGGGCTAGATCAAGGTTTTGGTTCATCTTATCTCCTTTATCCTATAAGAGCTTGGGGAAACTTCACTAGATATGCCCCTCTTCATTGCAACAATAGAAAATAGTTCTACCCATCCTACAAACTCTAGAATGCGTTGTGTGACACTTATGATACCTGACACATTTATGAGCATCTTCCTCGAGAGCCTTCCTTTTCTTCTCATGATTGTTTGCATGATGTTTGTTGTTGTCGCCTCCTTTCTTCCATTGTCATCCTAGGCGGTCTTCCAACTCCAAGGCAGCCTCAAGTGCCTCCTTCACTATCTTGATGCCATGTCCTACCATATCATAGCTGAGGTCGGGCTTTAGAACACACAATATTTCTTGCTACACACCTCATCTAACTCAAGTTTGTGTTTTTGCAGCATACAAAATTTTATCACAAACTAGTTGACCGGTAAGTCGTACTAATTTAGGGAATCAAACTCGTAATTCTTCTCAATCATCACCTATGAAATGTAACAATTTTGGAAGGTGACGGTGAACTCCACCCATGTTAGCGGTGCAACTTTGGGTCATTGAGCATTGGTGAAGTGTTTCCTCCTGATGCTGGTAGTGCTCTTTAGCAAATGGGTCCCAAAGTAGACCTTGGAATGGTGTAGGCACCCCGGCTCATGGAAGCAGTGCTTGTCATTGACAAACCACTCCCTTACACAAATGACCACGTCACTCCCAGCACCACCAAAGACATTTTCTAGCTTGATCTTCAAACAATACACAAATGTTTGCTCATGGTTTCTCAATTTTGGTTGTCTTCCTTGCAGGATGGTTAGGGTGCCAACTAGTGCCTTGATGAGTACATCTAGGGGTGGGTTGGGGTTACTATTAGGATTGGCCCCTCTGGAGGATTTGAGATTTCTCCCCACACTATAGGAGCTTTGTTCCCCATCTACATGCTCTTTGTCCTAATCTGACATCTTCTTAGGAGCCATCTAAAAGGACAAAAGGGACAGAATAAGAACTGAGAATAATGATTGTTCGATGTCCAACTATAATGTCACTATGATACCATTCTATAACTCCCTCTCTAAGCACACACATGCACATAGCAGAAGCAATACCTGAGCAATGCACTCAAGAGGGCATTAAATATAATTAGCATTCTTAACAATGATATAATCGATAACACTAACTTAGATATTATGAATTTTCTTAAAATTTCTTACAAAAGAAACATGTGAGTTTGACAAGCATAAAGGAAAATCTATCTCTAATATCTTGACCAAGTCTCTTATTCTTAAATCCTAAGATAATAAAATTTGAATCTATTAAACTGAGGATCTTCTTATAGTTGGCATCCCACCAGATTAGATCTTGCTTGGTCCTTACAATGAACTCTCTTGACTTTACTTTTACTCCTTTTCTTCACCTGTAGACATTTTATCCCCAGCCATGCTTGGAAAGATGATTATCACTAAGTGGCTTGAGTATTCCTATATATGAAAAGCTAGAGTAAAAGATACTATGACATGTTCTTAAACATGATACACATTGGACTATAATTAAAATATGTTTAAAATCTCAAAAATAAACATGTACTCATTCTTTACTATTAATTCTTTCTTTTGAGATATCTTTCTCTAGAAATGTACTTAGGTATCATGACTTGCGTTATGGTGCATGTGTCATGTATCTGAGTCATCCTACACTAAGGGAATGGGCCTCATGACCTTCACTATGGGCCTGGGTTATGTCTACTGAGTTTACCTACACTATGGTGCCTGGGTTTAACTCCTTGATCTGATGTCATTTTATTAAATCTAATGTTATATGAATCTTAATGCATTTTGATATCATGGTCTTATCATGATCGTAGATCATAATTATTAATACGTGAATCATAATAAATATTATCATGAAATATTAAAACATAAATCTAAATAGACTTACATCATAAATCTTAGGAATCTTGAGAAATAACAATGACATATCTTTTCTTGGAAACTAACTCACAAGAATCTCAATCTTTACTAAGCAATCCTAACATATTACCTCTATTTGAGAATATATTACCAAGCAGATTATAAGCATGTTGTTGAGTAGAAAGAATAGTGTAAATATACTAAATATAATTATCATGGAGTACTAATGATCATGGGCCTCTTACCAAGGTCAGTAGGAACAAATATCCCCATGTGTCCCTGATTTTATCTTATAATCAACATGTGATAAAACCCAAAGTTCTTAATCAGGTTTCTAAACCCTAATTACATTAGATTAGATACTTCATGAGAACCAAGACACAAAAGGTCTGGAAACATATAACATTAATAATATCTTGAAAAATCAATCAAAATACATATATTGATCGATCTCATCTGATCTATAAATTAATTTCTACAATTTATTGAAGATTTGACTCAAATTAGCCAATCAGAAGCGAGATAAATCCCTAAAAAACAATTTTTTTATATCTTGACTCAGAGAAGAAGGCAAAGACTGATTTAACCTTCTTATTATTTCCCAACCAAGGGGTGATAGAGACTATCTCGGTTAGAATACCTTTAAATCGGCGTACTAAGTGCATCGAGATAAAACCACAAAATAACCAGATTAGTAGGGGTAGAGAGATCATTCTCCATACTTGCTTCTCATGAGCCTATCCATGGAGAAAATGCCCTCCTGGATCCTCAACCTCGAATAAGAACTCATAGTTCTCAATAACAAGGGTGGAGAGGAAGGTATACACTTCCTTTTCCCTACCGGTGCGGTCTTGAGATGCCATTAACCAGGCTTTGGGATATCGAGGAGCTCCATTTCTGCACTATCACAATGGTAGGGAGGACTAAAGAGGATAAGAGGGATGATCCACCATTGGTGGCACCTACATACACATCCAAAAATTTTTGTGGGATCACAACAAAGGCAAAGAGAAATTGAGAATACAAAAGGATCACTAGGACCCCCAACAACGATGTTGCGACTATAGGGAAAAAGGGGAGGTAAATTCAAATATAAGGTTAATTGGCATATGTGATTCCAGGTGAACTATGGGTATACATAGATTCTAGAAGATTTATTGAAGATACCCAAAAAAATGAGAAGAAAATGATGTGTGAGTTGTCCAGAAATTACCACCATCTCCAACCATGTGGCTGGAACTTTTTGACCCATCAAAAGGCTAAAAAAAGTCAAAGTCGTATGGATAAGAAAGGTGACTGGGTAAGGAAGCTCACCCACATTTAATTTGACATAGGTGGCGGGAGTTGTTGTGCCAAACTCATCATTGGCATGGATAAAGAATGAGATTGAGAGGTTACTTTGATGTTGAATAGTCCAAATTGGCAGTGGAGGAAGTTTGTTTGAGGTTTGAAGAGCTACAAGAATTGGTGTTTTTCACCCCAACGATGCAACATACGCTCTTCCAGTGTGTGTAGGTAGAGAAGCTAAATGATGATCTACATGTTTTCTCCAGAAGGTTAAATAAGGTTAGATCATGGGTTTAAATAGAGTGAAAACAACTTTGGATTCCATTGGGAATACTTTTTCTAATAATTTGACTATTTTGTGAGGAAAAAGTTCTAGATTAGAGTTTGATCTATCGAGGTACTCTCATCCTCACGATAAAGGAGATGAGTGCTTGTCCCTCAGATCCCCATCCAAAGGTGGGATGTTGGTCCAAGTTAACTAACCTAATGCTAAAATCGCATGACAATATGACTTATATTATCAAGATTGACTTAAGGAACAAATAGATAACTCATATGTAAAAATTGCACAGTTAGGTCAAACATTAGTTAATTGTTTCCTTTTCTTCTTAAATTTAACTTGGATAGTTATGGTTGTCTAAGCTAAACCAAAATTTAAGCATATACTTATTATTGTGCCTAGATAATTATCATTAATTTATATTCTCGATTTGAGTGTTAGAAACATGTAAACCAATTATTGGTGTTTAAACCTCAACAATCCCTTATGAATTGTAGGATGATCATTTTTTGCCAAATTTTGCAATTAATCCCAACTTATTATCATATGAGAATATATCAAGATTAAGATGAAATATACTTTTATATTGTGAGATTTCATCAAATCTAGGCATACTTAATTGCCCTCAATGTTCTAAATTATTCTTTATTGTATTCGATGGCAAAATATATCAAAAATATCTCAAAAATTGATTTAATGTTTCATAATATATAAATAATCCTAAACCATCTCTAAACCTCACATTATAATAATATGATCACCATTTTATGTCAATTTTGCATAAAAGACCCATAAGTTTGTAACTTGTTTAAAAGTAACTAATTTAAATAAAAGTTTGAGCCGAGATCATTCTTATAAAAAGTTGGGATGTTATAGGGTGAGGCCCCAAGTCCCAACGATTTGATATAAGAAATTATAAATTTATTGCTTTACAATAGGTTATGTAATTAAATCATTTAAAGCAGATAATACAACAAGTTAGAGAACTAATCATAGTCTAAATGTTGAACATGTATTGATAAAGGTACTTATACAAATAACATGGACATGTAAAGATATGATGAATCACCATCTTTTCAGGAAGTGTTGGCAACTTCATTGAAGCTATTCAATGGAAGTAGGGAGCAATGTGTTACATAAACATTACAAAGTTATCTTTAGGTTTGATTCAAAACCTATTACAAAAGAGCTAAACTTCCATTTAACCAATAATCATTAAAAATGAATTCATAAAGTCGACAATCTCTATAGTGCTTTACAAAGTAGAAAAATGCCGTCTAAGCATCTATTTGCCATGATGAAAGACGAATATTTTTTATGCTTTGCATTTAATTGTGAATAATAAAATTCGTTAATTATCTATCAGCCCCTTGTTTGGTATGACCTACTTTCATCCTATCAATATGCATCTTACCAAAAGATGAATGTGAACTTTTGTTTACCGCATCAATAGATGAGTATGAGGATAACTCATGTAAATTATGCGTTCAACTTCTAGTCATATAGGGAGAATCCTTTGTCTTCCTAGAATCATCTCGGGTACAATGACCCGTCTTCCCACTAAAGTTCTAAGAAGTTGATAATTGAAATGGAGAATATTCACAACTATTATCTGGGTTACCATAGCCATGTTATTCGTTTCCGCAATATCATGAAATATAACTTCATTAAAAGTGTGATTCACAACTATGTGAACAAAATCTTTGTCAGTGACAAGATATGGAGCATGAATTGTATTAAGGATGGGAGGATCCATGACAAACATGGTGTCATCTTTAACATGTGGTCACAGGTCATACATCAGAAGATTTTGTGGTTGGTGGGTCAGGTGATGCAATGGGATGCTTCCTCATCCATATTTTAGGCAGCCTACCATCGTGAAGATGTTGGGTCTCTGGAACTATTTCATCATCCATTGTTGAAACAATGTTGTCATCTTATAAAGCTGAGAAGCGATTAGGAGGTTGCAATTGTAGACAATTACTTGCAAAAAGATATTCAGATTGAGGATGTTGACAGTGTAAATGTATGTTCTTACCATAGAGCACTTGCCAATAGTTGTGTTCTTGGTTGCAAGATACAACACACTTAGACAAATCAGTAGTTAAGTGTGCACATTGATCTTAATGATCTAGAGATGAGCATATGTCTTGGTCATGCCACAAACACTGCATAACAATGGCAAGATTTCATATTCAATGCAAAAATTGAGATTGTTGATGATAACTGTCAGTTGAACATGTTTTGTTGACTCCACTTTGATGGCTAGTCTAGAAAAGTGACTATTGGTACAATAGAAAGTGTGTTCATCCACACGTATAAGTTTCCCTAGTGTGGATCCAATCTTGTCTAAGATGGTAAAGTCATGAGATCGAAAGGAAAGTCCATAATTTACACCCAAGTAATGATCTTTGAGGGTAGACCAATCCTAGGAACAAACGTTTTGGTCCAACACAAAACTGTAATGGTTCTACCAAAGATGACCATAGGGACATTAGTGAGTGCATTGAGGCAATCCTCTTTGTAGGCAAGTTCCACAACGTAGTAGTTCAGACTCAATTCAAAGACTTTCCACTGAGCTTTAGGGTTCCAAAGATTGTGTATACAATGCGAGAGAGATAGAGATAGTCATGTTGCCTAGTGTATTTCTGATGAGTTTTGTAACCACTACAAATTGGTATGGAGCATATAGAATAGAATAGGCTTATGAAGCAATGCCAGTTTGATGAATCTCTTCTCATTAACTATAGAAATGTCATAGAGATTAAAGTAATGGATAGCATCGACATCCACAAAGTTAGTACTTGATGAACATTGTGATGACCCACCACCACAAAAGTGAGATTACTCAAAACAAAGTGGGAATTTATCAACTAACAACCACATTATCACAAAATAGGGTAAACTAAAACTGATCTTATGTATCCATCCAAAGTGGAAACATAGATATATCAAGGTCCATAAGTTGTGCCACTTGTATAACATATCATATCATAACAGTATTACATCATTGTACAATGGCCATCCTACCACAAACCTATTATAAAAGATAATATGTTCACATATACAAGCCATACATGTACAACCATGGCATACTGCCAAAAACCTCATATCAATATACAACATCTACAAAACACCCTTTCTAGGACCTAAGAGTACAAGGATGACACATAGGACTCTAGTACAAAACACTAACAACATATCCAACCTTCTCCGTTCACTGATCTCCTTGTCGCTCTTCTTCAACCACACAATTTTTGCCACATTGCCGACAACTGCCTAAATAGATGTGGAAACCGATTGGGTGAGACCAACGTCCCAGTGGAGATATAACTCTCCGTCAACAACTATTGTTAACACATATATATTATAACAAGTTAAGCATTATGAGCATATTCAGTTAAATGAACAGTTACAAACTGATATCACATATTAGTCAAATTAAGCAGATACAACTTATCAGTATAACATATACTTTTATAAGGAATACGAAGAACATATATAATTGTTATCAACTAAACAATATAAGAAACAAGGCAAGGGAAATAAAGAATGTGAATTGTGTTTATCCCTAAGCAGATATACTATACAGTTGTATTATGTCTTTTAATCGAGCCCTACAAAGATGAGGTATACCACTCATACTCCAACTGACCATTACTAAGTTGAAATCAATGCCATACAAGATTTGTAGGAGAGTTAGAATCCTCAGATCTCATCCTCCCTGTATCAGTACGAGTCCAATGTAGCGACACATAAGGTCAAGCTACAAAAGAACCTAGCCCACCCTTAGTATATAGGTCACATCACTAGTGAACAACCTAGTCTATCCTTAAACGGTCACAGTACTAGTGAAACTAGGGTATGCAAACCCAAAAAAGTGAGGTACAACTACAATTGTCCTCCTGCCGAGGTATGACTGCAACCATCATAAAATCATATCACATATACTAAATCATATCATATGAGATACGACCTCAACTGTTCTCTTGCCTGGGTATGACCATAGCCATCCCTGTGAACATGCATATACTCAACAATATGCAACTCTGAGCTTCCATTAGAGGTATACTCATTTCACCATCCAACAAGTTCTGACACTAGACTGGATCTATGGCATAAGGTGTCTACATAATTAGGGTTCCATTTCATTAATTAATTCAAATTCGGTATCTTTTAATACATCAATCAAGTTACAATGTACAAACCCTAAATAGATTCTACAAAGATAGGGGTAGATTGCAACGTCAGAAGATATAAAATGTATTAAGCGTAATGCTGATCACATCACCAAAAAGGCTATTACCATCATCACATCACTATGGGATACCAAATCCCTTATCACATCACTAGAGGAAATCACCTCAAATTAGGCACTAAGCCTCTGCCAAGGTCACAAGACCTTTTCAAATAATTCCTACATAACATCATTATCTCATCATGCCTCATCAAGGCTCATAATCATCACATAATGTTATATGAGAGATACCATAGCAATCACAAGCTATGATGTTCATTCAACCTGCAACATTAGGGTTACACCAGTAGGAGAGAGAAAATACTTCATTATATGCTATCACTCAAGCAAGCAAGCATTACTCACCATGTACTCAAAATTAGGGTTAGGGTTTCTCATAACAACGTTTAACATCATATCATAAGGATCACCACTTCCCACATTCTTGGAACACATTAGGTTAAGCATCATTACTACAAGTAAAGGCTTATGTAAACCAACCAAGTGTAGTGACCAAATAGGGTGTAACACCTCTAGAAACCACTAGGCATTGATCGCCCTATCGACCACTAGGGTGAACCCACCATAGAGACCATCACAACTCACCAAACGTTGCGACCACAACACACCAACCATGTAGTCACTGCAACACACTCTCATCTGTAGCAACCATCAACTCTTTCAAACGTAGCGACCACAAGGAAGGTGCCCCATGTGTAGCTACCAACACACATATGTAGCGACCAAAACAACTCATGTGTAGCAACCGCAACACATGCATCAAAGCATAGCGACCATAACCCATTTATTCGACCAAACAAAGGTCAACATAACAGCCATGCAAATAGGAAAACACCACAACCATGCAAGGTCAAGATAACATAGCAACCATAGGAGAACATGGAGCCACAAGGAGTTAGGGTTAGGGCTATTGTAACCAAACTAAAACCCAAACCACAATGCCCAACATGGATCATAGCAACCCTAAGAAACAAGAGAAACATGTCGACCAAAATAGAAGTAAAACGCCAAGAATATGAAATGTCACCAAGGTGAAAACCTCATGAAAATGATGACCATTCAAACCCTAAAAACAAGCATCATAAAGATTAACATGGAAACCAAGATAAAAGAGAGACATCTAAGTGTCAAACTCATGCAAACAAGAGTCAAAACATCCATCTTACATATGATAGTCGAAACATGACCATAGGTATAAAACCAATTGTTCAAGATGTTGCATGTATGAACCAACAACTCCACCATCCATAAGATTTCAGGCTCAAGAATTAGGGTTTAAGAGAAAGAGCTAGTCTATGCAAGATTACTATAGAATCATAAACCCTAAAACAAGGTATCATCATCAAGCATCTTATAATCACGTTTTCGAGATAAGATTACATGCATGCAAGATTATGTGCAATAATAGAAGAGGAGAGAGTTATCTTATGGTGAAGATCAACTCCAAAAGCCAAGAAGCTCCAAGAGAGAGAAGAAACACCAAGATTGGATCAACTCCACGGGAAACTAAGATCACCTCAAGAGAAGAAGAGCAAACCAAGGTCAAAGGGATCTCAAAGAGAAGAGGGTACAAATCATAGGCTAAAAAAGAAAGAGAAAATAGGAGACCTTCATCTTACTCATGTACTACATGGGAGAACCATGGATTGACCAGAGAAGAAAAGAAGGGTAGAATTTGCAAGAAAACGAAATTAATAAGGTTAGACCACTTACCAAGCACAAGGACCACCAAAGGATCAACAAATAGAGATGCTCCAACACTAGGTCACAACATGCAAGGGTTCAACCTCCTACATCAAGCTCAAGCACCTCCACTTGCACTACCAAGAATAAGGGACAACTCTAAGCAAGAAAAGAGAAAGAAGAGAGTGTTAAAGGGGTCACTTGCATGTAAAAGAAGGGGTATAAATACCCAAGGGTAGGAGAGACATGAGGTGTCAAGATACTAAAGCCTCTAAAGACACTTGTCCCTCCAATGATCGGTCATGAAAGCACTCAAGATATGCATCCATCAAAGATCATTAAAACCAAGGTTGGGTAGCGACCACTTGGTCACCCAACCCCTTTGGTCAAAGCAAACCAAGGCAACCATATGGTAGAGACCGCTACCCATGTCACCCAAAACAAAGGATCGCTACAACCAAAGTACAAGCTCAAAAGCTCTTCGAAAACCAAAACAAAGCACATCAGTCGTTACATCATAACCAAGAAGAAACACCTTGGGTGCTACACATAAAGGACCAACAACATGGTTGACACCACCATCAACTCATGCACCCATGCAAACCCCAACATCAATATGATTCCACCACACCAACCAAGGTTCAAAAAAGTGTCTATATGCATCATTCTCTCTCTCTCATGATGCCCACGATCACCAATCATGGGGTGAAAGGTGTGGGAGTCCATGCAATTACCATCGACATGAGGAGAGGAATTAACAACCCTTCATATAAGTTAGTTCCTGGTAAGCATTGCAAGCTCCGCACTCTTCTCAGTGATACTTCTCCACTGTAACACCAAAGTTGACTAGGAGGAGGAAGCTTCCCGCTTTTGCTAGCTGGAGGAGACCAGTCGGCGGCTGCGTGTACAAACAGATCACAGTTCCCACAACAACACACACGAAGACCCATGGAATCCAAAGCATCCGATGAGGTGGCATGGATGTCTGGTTGTTCCAATCTGGGGTTCTCCCTAGAGGCAATGTGAAACCAGGAGTCATGTGTGTGCTGGAGGGAGAGTAAGAACCAAGGAACCATGCCGCGGTGGCGCTCATCACCTCCAAGACTTTTGAGCCCAAGCAAGATTGAGTTTTCACTGATCAACGTCAGTGCTAGAGATTGTCGGAGCAGATCTGAAGCGGCAGTTGATGAGATCTGAGAATAGTAGAAAGTGGAAGCCTTGATGCTTTGAACCTCCAAGATCTGGTGTAGATGGAGGATACATCATCGGAGGACAAGGAGCTTGGAGTAGTAGGCATTGAGTAATTCCTCACTGGATTCGTCACTTGCAGCACCGACGAGCCTGTAGAGATGGCGTCCCAGGGGCGCAGCTGCAAGAGGTGATTGGGAAGTCATCTATCTTCCCTGTGCAGCAAGTGGCTTCGTGCAAAAGAATAGAAAGCCCTGAACCAGAAACCCAGTTGTGGCAATGGCCTATGCAAGGGAGAGAGACGACAACCAGGCCCTACGCCAGTGGCAGCGGCCGTGAGAACGAGTCTCATGACTCGTATGCTCATTTGAGAATGCGAGAGAGAAAGGTAAGTGAACCGGGTCTGAACCAATGAAATAGCTAGACCAACTGATGAACCAGATAGGTCCAACCAAGAAATGGCCGCAATAAGAAAAGGATGCGCGCTAGCCCAAGTGGACACGTGGCGAGACACTATTGGCCCAAAAAGGTAAACAATTCAGTAAATATCCAGTTCTTAGATATTTTGTAATAAATAGCCTACTTATCAGAAAAATACATATAATATATAGAAATTCTCAGAAAAATGAGTAGAACAATATAAAAGTATAATATCAGGCTTTTGATGCACTAATAATAGAGATATCATGTAAGTTGTGAAATGCTCATATGATGGATAATAAATAGAAAATGACGACCTAAAATTGTGATAAAAATCTCAGTAAATCCTAAGTCATGTTTATAGTCTTTATAAGTTTAGTGATTATAATGTTGATGCACGAAATTATGTAATTTACTCCATATAGATAATTAGGGCTTTTAACCCTAAATAAAATGCAATAAATACATGATTGCTCGATAAATGATGAAATTCATATAATACCCTCATGTATCAATATCTGGAAATTCACGTTTAAATATGAGATCAAGATGATGCACATAATCCATGTTATATGATGATGTTTTCTCTAAATGTGATATAAACCTTAATATGCTTAATGTACATAAGCTAGGGTTAATATGTGCACAAAATAGATATAGAACCTAATGTTCAGATAATGAACCATAATCTAGAATATGACATCAGTAAGATAAATATAAGGCAAGAATATAAGTAATCATGAGAATGCCATTATGAGACAAGAAAACCCTAATAGGAACACGATTAAGGTTAAGATGAGATGTAAGATGATGAGAACCTGATGGTGATATGTAATCTTATCTTAATCAGGGTTGACCAAGGATGTAGTTGACATCAAGATTATGTGTGATGTCTGGGATGTCTCTTTGGAAGGTACGCCATTACCTCTTGCTTGGCTTATTATACATTATGCTTGTGTTATATGGTAGTAAATACTGGGCATATGGTATTGATTGATATGATTGTCTTCTATGATAGGTTGCTTGAATTTCCATACTTATTTCTATATGTATACCTTGAACACCTGCAAACATAATATAGATGTTCCATCATAAGATGGCTCATAAACCACTTGGTGGTAGAGCGCATGCATAATGATCACAAACCACTTGGTGGTAGATCATATGATGTTTGTATAATGATCACAAACCACTTGGTGTTAGATCATAAGGCCTGAAGATGTCAAAGCCTTGGTGGTAGACACACAAGATGTATGATGGAAAATATGCTTAAAAGATACATGTTCAAGTTTGTTAATAAACTCTTACTTAGTATTGATATATTGTTGTAATTTCTTATTACTGCCAAGTATACTTTTATCCTTATTGCCAAGTATGAAAAGAGGTAAATTAAAAGACATGTAGGCATACTCAGTACAATATTCTTGAATATTGTGCTGATGTGTACCACATGTAATCTTTTGTTTAGGTTGTGGACATGTGTTCTTGAAGATCCAGGATAGTTGAGAGTTGTGTGGCAAGCTGATGTACAGGTGGACCTATTGTCTTAAGATCATGTAGTTTAGTGGTAGTACATGTTTATGTATAGTTTTTTGTCAATATGTAATATCAAATGTTGTAACAATTCATGTTGTAATTATATGTTGAATGGTGAACATGTATGGTTTTAGTATTGTTCATGTACATGTGCTACTGATTGTTTCCTTTTGACTTCCTCTAATTTTCTCTTTCTTAGCCTAGTGTGTGGTGTTTAAATTGGGATTCTCGCTGAGGTGAGGGTTTCAATTTGGATGTCACACATCAGATTAAGTTTTAGAAAATCCTGGGATGTCACACTTACCCACTTGAGTAAGGAGTCTTCTGCCTTCAACAAGGGCTTACCCACTCTTGCTCTAAGTCTTCAGCCTTGATCATCACCAAGGGACTCCTTCCCTTATTCTTCTTCACCTCTCTTTAGCCAAGAGAGAGAACCTTCATATTCATGGTTGAAATGAGAGATAGGGAGGTGGTGGAAGTGAGAGCCTCACAAGATATACATGTAGGACTAGCTCTCTTACAGATTTCCTACTCACTCTAACGAATGTAGCAAGTGATTAAGCTTAGAGAGAGAGAGAGGAGGCTGTAGGAAGCACTCATCTATAAAATAGGAACCTCACATAGAGTTTTGTATTTAAATGCTCAACCTCAGAGAGAGAGAGAGGAGGTTGTAGGAAGCACTCATCTATAAAATAGGAACCTCACATAGAGTTTTGTATTTTAATTCTCAACCTTGGAATAAAGCCCAAGGGGTCCTTTTTATAGATGGGGATGCCACTTAGCCTTTGGGAATACTTAAGAAAGAAAACTAGACATTTTGTGACTTGCAACAGATATATTTTCACTTGTTGCAACTCTACAATGGCTAGAAACACTTTTCTGCACTTTTCCATACAATGTAGTCGATCAAGTTTCTATAAAGGCAACTCGACTGATCCCACTAAAAGATAAGAGAAATTTAGGCCATCAGTCGAGTTTGTCTTGGGGTAACTCGACCGATTCACTTAAATCAATTTTGGTCAGAAGAGGGATCAGTCGAGTTCTGTGAAGTGTAAACTCGACCGATCAACAAAGTCATTTTCAAGATCCAATTAGGATTGGTCAAGTTTGCAACTTGACCAATGAACAACCTGATGTGAATTATGGAAAATGGCTTTTGAGTGCTTAAATATTCGATCTAAGTGTTCCTAATTTTTTTTCTAAGCTTAATTACAAGTCATACAATCATTACAAGTGATTTATAACATGATTCTTATGGATTTACATCATATTACAAAAATGTGCAGTTGTATTAACTTTGACTTATCTTTTCTCCAAGTTGAGATGTGCAAGTTAGGACATTTGGAGTGTGTCTATGCATAATCTGAAATCACTCAAGTAGATACATTAGACACAATTAATTGGAATGGTTTAGTCATCATTAAAATAAGGGTTTAGTCAATTTAGACCTTGAGTCAACATTGACCTAATTGACCTTGAGTCAACATTCTCCCCCTTTTTGAAGATGACAAACCATTCAATAAAAGTATTGAAAGCTTTTAAGTAAAATCATACCTTCGGAGAAACCTAGGGGTTTTAATAGGATTGAGCTCATATGCTCCCCCTCAATTGATGCACATGGAGTTCTCATACTCCCCCTTAATTGATGCTATTTCCACTGCATGGTTAGCTTTCATAACATTTATAGAAACTATGTCTTCTATTCATATAAGTTCTACAAATATATGTCTTCTCCCCTTTACCTTCTCCCTCTTACATGGTCATACTTCTCTTCTTCATGTAAGACATGCCTTCTCCCTGTTTTGTCAAAAGACAACATACCTTTCTCCCCCTTTTCCATTTCAAAAAGTGGGGGTATGAAGAAATAAGAAACACCACTTGTTAAGCGAAAGGAGATAACAAAAAGTTATATAATGAGAGTAGAAGAGCATAGAAAGGGGCTTGTCCAAGCATAGAAAGAAAAGCAAGTTAAATCATGCACTTGAACAACCCAAAAAGCAAGATAATGTGTTGTAGAGAAATAATAAATCACAATTTTAACCCTCAAGATGAAAGAATTTTCCCAAAAAGTGTCAGAGCTCATGGAAAAGCAATGAGCCTTGCTTAGAAGGTTGTTTCTGCATAAGAAAACACTATTCCTTCACCAAAAGATGAAACTGGAGCAAAGCTACATGAAATTAAAAAAATACTCCAATTTCTACATACAATGCAGACTTATGTATCCTGCATCACAAAGTTATGCAAGAAACTCAAGATAGTAGATATACAATTCAAGGAACAAGCTTGAGCAAGTATGAAACAAGATACTAGCATAGCATATAGTGAAATAGCAATTAGATGAGCAAAGATAGCAATTATAAACAAGGTTAGAACTACATGTATGTGAACTACTAGTAGAAGTTATCACAAGTTACAACTACCAGTAGGATCTAGATCATAACAAAAGATATTAAATGATACACAATATAAAACAAGCTATGAGTAGATGTAGAGATATATCCAAACAAAAAAATATGAAATTTTAGAAGCATGAATGGATATAACTCACTAACAAATATGCAACATTACCAAAGGATGATTACCACTAAGAACCTCAAGGTTGTATCAACACAAGATATACACCTAGATAGATGTAGCAAGTTAGAGCACAACTGAAGCAATTTAAGACACAACCAAGAGATCCAAAGAGATAATTATCAAAACCTGCAAACAACTCAAAGCAAGTAATTGCAAGATATAGACATACCAATTTAGAGCAATTAGAGAGATAGAGTTGTACGCAAGATAGGAAATTTAGAACATGGCAATATGCATATATAAAGGTACCAAATGAGAGTCGACGGTGGAGGCAGTGGGGGAGGGAGAGGCCACGGAGGAGGCAGAGGCTGTGGCGGTCGATCTGGTGGACGTGGAGCGTCATCCTACAAGGCACACCAGGCTTAGGGATACCATCCACCTACAAACAACAATCTATCCAAGGAGACATATGCTCAAGGGCATCCCTCTATGCGAGCACATGGAGATAATGATCCAGAGTCTATGGATGAAGGAAATACCGATAGAGATACATCATCTTCATATGCAGCTACACTATCGAGCGCAGATCCAAATGTGCCGACAACCATCAGACGTCTTTCCCCAGACCTATTGAAATCGAAAGACATTATCGTCAACCGGAGTGGCACAATCCCAGCCATCAAGGTAGATTCTTCCAACACCCAACCACTTTTGGAACCCTGGAAACATGCTGCGATTGTGAAAATCATCGGTATTAACATCGGCTTCCAAGTGCTGGTTAACAAGCTCCATGCCTTATGGAACCCTTTCAAGATGTGCAGAGCGATTGACTTGGAGCTTGGATACTACATCATCCAGCTCACAAGCCAAGCAGATTTCATCATTACAATGACCGGCGGCCCCTGGACCATCTTCAGAAACTATCTGTTGGTCCAATCCTGGATATCTGAGTTTAGGCCCTCAGACCCCATTCTACGCAAACTAGTGGTCTGGTCTAGGGTGCCAGATCTTCTGGTTTATCTATTCCAAAATTAACTCTTGTCTAGTATCGGGGACTTGATCAGCAAAACAATCAAGATTGATGGCACAACCACCGCTGGCTCGAGGGGGAAATTTTCCCGTGTTGCAGTTGAGGTGGATACATCGAAACCCCTGCTACTCGCCATTATGATTAACAATATAAAGTTTTGTATTGAATATGAGAACATTCCCACCATATACATTAGATGTGGGTGAGTGGGCCACGCCGACAATGATTGTGCCTTTGTACCATCTTTCACCACTCCTGGAGCATCATCTTCCACTGCTCAACCAATGGTAGTCAACACACTATATTCCCAGACTATCCATGCAAAGAAGCCTGAACGCAAGGTACCTGGGAAGAAGAATGTGCCTTAAAAATTGGACAAAGCAAGAGAACAACCCACCCCCACCACCGGCGAATGATGGTTGGGAAACAGTGACAAGAAAGAAAAACAAGAAGGGCCTGTAAAGGCAGCCTCCACCCCCGATCCAACACCACACCGTGAAAGAGAACCCACAACAACCCACACACCCTAATCAAGATACTGCGGTAATCCTGGTTGATGATGAGATGACAGAGGGCAGAGATGGCAACCCTCCATTCGAGTTCAGTAGTAATGTCACTAGCATGGACTTACAATCACCGGTCTTCAAATGGGGGAATAGTGGGAATGGATCAAAAGGAATCATGCTTTGTAATAGACATGTTATTTACCAGCCAATTCAGGTCATCCCAGGATGGGAGAGGAAGAAAGGAAAGATTGCCCAGGTACTCACCAATTATAATAGTACCAAGGAGGCAAAGTGTATCCTACAGTTCAATGAAAATAATGCTATGGAGGATGACCAAGCCAGTGAGAGTAGCCAAGCGGTAGGGCTTGTCGCTACGATCAACTAACTCCATCAATTTTCTAATGGTGAACATTCTCTGTTGGAATGTTCAAGGAGCCAAATCTGATGATAAGATTTGACTCATTAAGGAATGGAAATTGGTCCATAAGATTCACATTCTAGCACTAGTAGAAACGATATGCAGTGGGCCAACTGCACTCAACATCATCTAGAAACTAGGCTACTCATCATCGCATTGCGTGGAAGCCCTCAGATTCTCAGGTGGAATCTAGATCCTTTGGGACTCTACCCATTGTGATATTGAAATTCTTGTCAATCACAGGCAAAAAATTCACTACAATGTTAATCATCAATGGTCCCTCACTGTTGTATATGACAGTCCCAACCCTAGTAAGCGACCATTTCTCTGGAAGAGGATGGTCAAAATCTCCCACAATACCCAGGCTTCCTAGGTTGTAGTAGGTGACTTCAATACAATGCTAGACCCCACAGAAAAATGAGGGAGCAAGTTCTTTGATAAACGAGCTTCCAACATGCTTAAGGATACCCTTTTGCAAACTGGATTGGCTGATGTTAGAGTAAAAGACCATTTCTACACTTTTAAGAGACTTAATGTACGAGAGAGGGTCAATCGGGTCGTCACCAATGATGCTTGGCTCGACGCCGAAGGTGGCTTCATGGTCACAGTTCTACCATGCCTTTATTCTGACCACAACTCGGTGCTCATCTGCAGCAACATAACTCGCAAGAGGACCAATGTTAGTTTTAGCACCAAGGCAAGCTGGAAGCTAACACCCACGTTCAAAACAGAGCTCCTTCCATAATGGAACAAGAACCTCCCCTTCCACAAGGCCCTCCCAACATTCCAAATAGTGACACTCGATTGGGAAGGGAAAAGACACAAGAAGTCTACTACGGAGAAGACGAACACCCTTAAGCAACTTGAACGGAGCCAGGTAGTCGCTTCTCAAATCCTTCAATTTCTAATGAACTCAAAGCTATTTTTTTGCAAGAGAGATACCACAACATACTCTTGTGAGAGGAGGCGGACTGGTGCCAAAAGGTGCACATACACTGGCTAAAGGAGGGAGATTGCAACACTCGATTCTATCAGTCCTTTGTCAAAGCTAGACGACACAGGAACAAGATCACTAGAGTACAAGATGAGAGCGGGAACTGGATTACAGACATAAATGGTGATCAAAGATATGATGCTTAACTACTTCAAGAATCTGATGTCGTTGAGCTCCATGGCACTCCCATCCCCAACTGAGATATCTCAATATTTCAGAACCTTCCCAGGCATCAACAACCAAACTAGTAATTATCTAGCCCGTATGCCGGACAATGACGAGATAAAATGAGTAGCTCTCTCCATGGCCCCGAATAAAGCCTCTAGATCCGATGGGATACACGTTGATTTTCTCCAAACAAATTGGGCACAAGTTGGGCATTCAGTCGCCCTCACTGTCCAGAAAGCCTTCAACACTGGCCATACCGAACCTGGCATGGCTGATGCCTACATGGTCCTTATTCTGAAAATTAGGCAGCCACAAAGATGCTCAGACTTCCGCCCAATGTCACTCAACAACACCTATTTCAAACTCATCTCCAAGGTCATTGTGGAAAGATTGAAGCCCCTGCTTCCCTCATGGATTGTAGAAATCCAATCTAGCTTCATTCTAGGAAGACATATTACTGACAACATTATTCTTATCCAGGAAGTAATTCATTTGATGCACAACAAGGTATCTAAGAAGACACAAGTTTGTATCAAACTTGACCTTTCCAAAGCATTTGACGGAATGCACCATCCTTTCATCTTGGATACTCTCTCTAAAGTGGGACTACCCACTGATTTGATACATCTAATCATGGATATCATCTCTAGCAGTTCTACATCCATCCTTTGGGAGGGTGAACCACTACCTGCTTTCTCTTCCTGTAGGGGTGTTCGGCAAGGGGATCCAATAAGCCCATATGTTTTTGTTCTTTGTATGGAAAGACTGAGCCAGGCGATCTAGCACGAGGTCCAGAACTCTACTTGGAAACCTATCAAGTTATCTAGACATGGGCCCAAGTTAAGTCATGTTTTTTTTGCCGATGATATCATGCTCCTGGAAGAAGCTTCTGTGGCCCAAGCACGAGTCATTGAGCAGGTACTGAAATGATTCTCCAAAGTATCAAGACTGGAAGTCTCTAATGATAAATTGAAATGTTTTTTCTCCCACAACACTCTACAAGCTATCCGCACTGCCTTTTGCAATAAGTTGGGGATATCCAAAATGAATGACCTTGGGTGTTACCTTGGCATTCCACTGCTTCACAACCGCCTTAATAGGGCTACGCACAAAGATATTGTCTCAACCCTAGATGATAGAATGAAAATCTGGAAATCTCGTCACCTATCACTCTCCGATAGGATCACACTTGCGAGATCAACTCTCCAAGCCATCCCAACATACACTATGCAATCATTTAGATTATCACCTAGTATCTATGATAAGATCAATCGTCATGTAAAGAATTCAATTTGGTCTGACGGATGTGAAAACAAAAAACTATCACTTATATCCTGGAAGAAAGTCACCTCCGCAAAAGAACATGGGGGGCTCAACATTAGAGATGTGAGAGATTTGAATGAAGCACTTATGTTAAAAAACGTATGGAGCTTTATCAACAAACCCAATCTCATGTGGGTTAAAGTAATGAGCGAGAAGTATACCTCAGAAGGGAGACTAATTAAGAAAGCCTCTTTGCCAGCCTGGTCTTTTATCAAGAAGAACTTGCTGATCATCAAAAGTGACTGTTCCAAGATCATCCACTTTGGTCAGTCCGTGAATGTCTGGCAAGACAGGTGGATTGCAGGTTATTGTCCCATCGACCTTGATCCAACTTGTCAAGCAGCCAGTGGCCTCGAGGACCTCATGACTAACTCCATGGTCCTGGACTGCGGCAATTGGGACAAAGAATTCATTGTCACGTATCTGTCCCCAACCATCTATAATTATGTCCAACATATTCTGCCACCACACCCCTTGGAAGGACCAGACGTCTAGGACTGGCCACATGAGGATGATGGGGGGTTCAATTCAAAATCTGCATATAATTGGATCCACCGTACCAAGGAAGTCCATGTTAATGGCAATTGGCAATCTATCTGGAAGGCCAAAATTCCTGAACACTTAAAAATCTTTGGGTGGCTGCTGCAGTACAAGGCTTTGCTCACTAATGTTGAAAAGATTCAGAGGCATATGGAGGTCGACGAGCTCTTCCCGGCATGTCATAATTCCCCCGACACTTTGTTGCATAGTGTAAGGGACTGTCATATCATACAGGCGATATGATGTGAGCTCACCATAAGTTCGGACTCCTTCAAGCTCGATGAGGATAGTTGGATTAACCATATCATCTCCAATGAACCTCTCTATCTTATTGCATGTTGGCACATCTGGACGGTGAGGAACACACTGATTCATGACAGAAAGGCACCACATATCCCATCATGTATAACCTTCATAAAAGAGAGGAGTACCATTGCCACCTCTATGAGTCATCTTGGCAACACACCATAGGCATAAGTGGCTCAACAGACAATACATATCAATCCTTCCAACTATCTCATCTACACAGATGTTGCTTTTCATTCCCACACCAAAAGAGCAGGAATTGGCACGCATTTTGTCAATAGAGCTAGCAAGTTGACGTGTATTTTACTACGCGCTAAAACGCAAGTATACACGTCGAGTAATATAGGCCTTTGTGAGGCCCGAGTCGAACTCAGGGATACGTGAATTATTGGAGACTTCTACTAACTAATCGCAATCAGCTAGACCGATTTACAAAGTAGGGTTTTGTTGTTCAAATTGAAAGAAAATAAAAATCAAACAAAGAAAACAATCGATTAAAGGTTAATTTAATCAATTAAAAGGGATATCTTTAGGATGGCGGTTTCACCGCGGGTCAACATTGTATTAGATTTCATGTAATTCCTCACACTTCTCTCTCTATCCGGGTAGTGGCCTGAAATGAGAATTACCCACTGTCGTGGTGTAATCCACTACTTAGATTTAGGTTGATTCCATCGTCATAGTAATCATTCCCCTAAACTAAGCGCATTAAGATCGGTCCCTCAGTTCCCACCATTAATCTTACAACTCCTTTGTCAAGGGTTTTATTAATTAATGTAGAATTCGTCTCTTTTCAACCGTTAATCCTTCTGTCGAAGTGATTAAGGGCATTAATTTATTATTATGGTGATCAAACATAACAATATCAATAGAGAAAACGAATTTATACCACGGATATGAGAGAAAAATATGAATTATCAATATAAAATCATCATACAATGTATCCCCGGGCTACTCCCGGTCCTAAAGATTGAGGGTTTTAGCCTCTCATGTTCATCTTACACGAATACATGGTAGAAATTTGGGAATTCATAAGAAAAACGTGAACTAGATGGGAAAAACCCCTGAACGAAGAAGAACCGGTGGATCCTTGGCGTAGAACACAAACTTTCCCCGCCTGTCGGTGGTGGAAATTGTCTTCGGCAGCGTCCGAATCACCCGGGATGAGCTTCTCGGCCTCCGTTCTCCTTTCTCTCCTCCTCGGCACTCGTGCAATCCAAAAATGAGATAATGATCACCCTGGGCGGCCGTCATTAGGTATAAGTCCCTAATTTGGTCGTCCAATAATGACAGCCGTCTGATTGATATCAAAACAGATCCAACGCATATCTGCCGGCGTCGATACCATCGACGCGAGTCGATGGTATCAACTCAGCGGATTAGCGGCAGCTTTCCTTTCTTTTATTCTGAGCGCCTGTCATGATCTCGATACCATCGACTTGGGTGTCGATGGTATCGACTCCTTTAGCGTCGGTTGTTGTCGTTTAGCGACGCTGTAGCTCTCCTTGAGTCGATGGCATCGACTTGCGTCGATGGTATCGACTTGCGTCGATGGTATCGACTTCATCCTCGCCAGCAGCCTGGAGACATCTCGATGCCATCGACATGGGTGTCGATGGTATCGACTCTGTATTGCTCTTCTCGGCTGACAACCTGTGGCTTGGTCGATGGTATCGACGGATGTAGATACTTGTTTTTCCTGAAATTGCACAACAAGACCAAATAAATCCACACGATTTATGATAAGATGATCAATAATGCTTAAAATAATGAAATAAAGGGGATTTGATATAAAATGATGGCAGAGACCAAATAAAGTGAATTATGCAATAATATCCATGAAAATGAGTAATTGAGGCACAAAACACATATGAAATAGGTCTCTAAATGTGACTCAAAATCATCGCATCAAACTCCCCTAAGCTTAAACATTGCTCGCCCTCGAGCAACTAATCCTTAGAATAGAATTGCAGATGTCAACTAACAATCAACACATCACCCCACATCCCACATGACTCCCACTGAACGTTCTCAAACCGGCCTTTCCTAATCACAGAACAGTAATTACCCTACAGGCGACAATAATCATCAATAAAAGAAATTATCCTTCAAACCGATGAACACTATCACATAAGGCAGTTAACATAATAAAGTTCGCCGATTCAGCCATGGTGCATCTTGTGATCGCCTAAACTACGTTGCTCGCCCTAACTACCATCTACATGGAAGCAGTCCTCCTTATAATCATGAGTGAGGAGAAAATCACGGTGACCTACCAATTTGAGCAACGGGTGGATGGAATGGGCGGTTCATGGAAGAATATGGAAGTATTACACAGTTTCAATATGCATATAACAAAATGCCCTAAATGATGCAAATGCACATTAAGAATGCCCTAATGCCTAAAAGTGGGTGGAATGATGCGTGCACTAACCTTCTACCTCAAAATGAGATAGAAATCTACTCAAGCCACATCATGTACTCAAATCCCCTGTTATACAAGTGATATCATTCCTTTCTCCCTCTTATTCCATTTCCTTCTAAATTCTCCTCTTTTTTTTTTCTTTTTTTTTTTCAAAATTTTTTTTTTCCAGATTTTTTCTTTTCCTCTTAGCCCACATATCCATAATTGCTTAGAGATACATGTGTTAGGCTATTTTCTTCATGATTGGAAATCTTTGTACTAATGCGAGGGTATGGGACAATTTAGATCACTTTGTAAGACAACCTGAGGTACATGGTGTACTTATGCATGAAAATCATGAAAGTATGAGTGCAACTACATGACATGCACCTAAAGGTAATGTGCATGAATCACTATACATTTTTTTTCTCGTTTTATGCAAAAGTATGAAAATAACAATGCAAATTCTATCTACATGCTATGCACACAAAAGAAATTGAAACTGCACTTTACTTCCAATTCTTGGGTGGATTATAGAAAATGGGGTGGAATGATCACAAGATTAAGTGACTGAACCTTAGAAGAAAATTATGTGTCCCTCCTTACTGACATGTGTAGTAGTTCAAAGGGTTCTTTCTCTTACATCTGATTAAGGTCTCATTACCATTTGATTAGGTTAGGCTCAAACAACCGTTACTATCCACTTTTCATGAGTCAATGGGGGTGTGAGTATGACATATTGCTTCAAAGTTGACATAATCAATCATTTTCATAGGACAAGTTTCCCAAGGACAACCAAGTTAAGCTATCCAAAAAACACAGAAATCTTTAAATTCCCTTAAATTTCCCATGAAAACAGCGAGATGACAATTTTTAAGACGTCCACGATTACACTAGATAGATGTGGATCCTAAACAAACTAAAATTGCAAGAAACAAATAGCAAATAACCACTAAAAATAACAAAAGAAAAAGATAGAGCTGTTCCAGCTACCCCCCTAAGCTTGAATTCGACTATGGCCTCATAGTCAAAAACAATCTTAAGAGTGGAACAGAGATACCAGATCAGTCCGATGGTGGTGGAGGAGGGTATTGCAGGGCCGTAGGGTCCGGATTTGCTCTGGATGACACTTGGCGCAAGTGGAGGAAGAAATCGTTGAAGATGTGACTTCATTTGACCAATAACCCCGTCTTGAATAACTGACCCCAACACTACTGTGTGCCCGTCGATACCATCGACGGAAGTCGATGGTATCGACTCGCTGATTAGGGCAACTGCCTCGCGAGTCCGGCCGCCGCCTTTTTCACTTGAAAATGTCGATACCATCGACACACCCGTCGATGGTATCGACTCCACTGAGTCAATTTCTTCTGAAAATCTCCAGAGATCTCGATGGTATCGACTGGCATGTCGATACCATCGACCTTTATTGTGCAACCTGCCTGTAGGTATGTCGATACCATCGACGTACACGTCGATGGTATCGACGCAGTGCGATTTCTGCTGGTGTCAACCTGAACCCATGTCGATACCATCGACTGATGTGTCGATGGTATCGACCCTGCCTGTTCCTGCACATTTAACAAACGGATCAAGGTATCATTTTTAAACTAAAAAGTAAACAAAATACAAGCAAACTACACCTAACATTAAACTATCCTAATGTACCAATGGTTGGGTTGCCTCCCAACAAGCGCCCTTCTTTAGCGTCTTAGGCTAGACAGTGTGACGATTGTCATCTCTTCACCTTGAGGATTGCACTTGGAGGGTCATTCGGTAATCTAAATTCAACACGCTCTCCTCCAATGCCCAAGGACAGAGTACCTCTCCCTAAAGCAGTAACAACATCTGCCGTTGCTTGAAACGGTCTTCCTAAGAGAATTTCGCAGCTTTGGAGTGGTGGCATGTCTATGACGACGAAGTCCACCGGAAATATGAATCGGTCAACCTTGACTAGAACATCTTCACATACTCCATAGGGTCTCACGGTAGACCCATCCGCCAATTCAATTGTTGCGGCTGACCTCTTTATCTCTTTTAACCCTAGCTTATGAAAAGTAGCCAAAGGCATGAGATTGATGCTAGCGCCAGAATCACATTGCGCTCTAGAGACCTGTTGACCACCTATTGAACACGGAATGTAAAAACCTCCTGGGTCTTTTCTCTTCTTTGGTGAACTCCCATGAATCATCGAGCTCACCGTCTCATTCATCCAATAAATTTCATCTTCTTTTATCCGCCTCTTCTTATTGATGATCTCCTTAATGAACCTCCCATAGGCGGGCACTTTCTCAATCATCTCCACCAGCGGAATGTTGATATGCAGCTTGCGGAATATTTCCAAGAATTTCCTATAGTGTCGGTGCTCCTTCTTCAGCTTTGGATTGTCCCGATTTGACACATCTGCCGCATTGACACGCTTGTGAGGAGGCACATATGAGTCTTTCGGGGGTACCTCCCCTAAGCTTGCTTCACTCACTATCTCAGACGTGTGCTTGTGCAAGTCATCCTCATTAGTAGCAGCTTGTTGTGGTTCCTCTTCCACCTTCTTTGTCTCCGCATGTGCACAAACTTGCACTTCCTCTTTTTGCCCAGGTGGAGATACAATATTCACAACTCTATCAGATTTTCTGAAGAAAGGGTTTCCACCCGGCAGTCTATAGTAGGTGCGTGGAAATGGTATTGCCGGTGTTGCATTAACATTGAACGTTATTCTCTTTTCCTCTGCAACTTCTTGCATCTGAGATTTTTCTTCATTTCTTACCACCGACATGTACTTAACCTGATGATGTGCTTGAGCCACGTTCGCATTCTCCACTGGTTGCTGTTGATTGGCGTGCTTGATGGCCGCCACTTCATTTGAAATCTGTGCCACGGTGGTCTCTAATGCCCGCATTTGTGCTCCATGGCTTTGCAGCGTCTGCCCAAATTTGGTTAGAATGTCACCTTGAGATTGCAATTGTTTTCCAAACATGGCCATCATCTCTTGGTTTTGCTGTACCATTTGACTCAGCAATTCAGTGTTTTTGTCCTCGGCTTTTTGCTGTGATTTGGCATCCGGATCCTGCAGAAAATTATTTGGATCCTTCCATGAAAACTTTTTATCTTTCCTCCATGCATAGTCATTGTTTCTATAGCCCTGTTGTTGCATGAATTTCACTTGGGCTTCCTCATCCTTAGATGCATCCTCCTTAGTTAGCAGCTTCTTGGCTAGAAGATCTAGCTTGTCGTTCAGCTCCCTAACTGTTCTGGATTCGCCGGCAGCCTTGACATGTTCTACTGCACCTCTGTCGCCCCATGACTGTTTCCTAGCCATGTTCTTCAATATCTCCCAGCATCTTGTATCAGTGTTGTTCAAGAAAAATCCTGAACCGGCCGAGTCCAAATTGCTTCTATCATGCTCGGAGAGAGCAAAGTAGAAGATCTTCACTTGGGTTTCCTTGTCCAGTCCATGGTGTGGACATCTCCTCAACATGACTTGGAATCGCTCCCAAGTCTCAGAATAGGTTTCACCCGCCTGTTGGGTGAAATTGTGGATCTTCCGGATCATATCATTGGTCTTCTCAGGAGGAAAGAACCTCTCAAAGAAAACCTCCACCATGTGATCCCATGATTCGACAAACTCGTCGTCGAGGTTATGAAGCCACTCTCTTGCCACTCCAGCCAAGGAACTCGGGAATAACTTGAGATAGAGCACATCCTGCGGAAATCGATCTATCTTCACCATATCGCAGTTCTCCACAAACTGACTAATGTGTGCCACTGGATCTTCATTTTTCAGTCCGTGAAATGCATTGGATTTGACCAAATTAATCAGTGCTGGGTCGATCTTGTATGTAGGTATGTTTAGCCCCTGTTTCTTTATAGGCCCCTTTGATGCCGAGGAAGAAGACGCCTTGATCTTCTCCCATATTGTCTGTGCTTCAGCCATTACTTCTTCTTGTTCTTGCTCAGATTCAGAATTTATATCACTGTGGTGTTCCTCCTCGTGGTAGTCCTCGTCCTCTGGTCCCGCAGATGGAACCTCAGGTGTGTGATTCACGTAGTCTCGACTGCGTGTGTGCACCATGCAAAGTACCTGAAAACAATTGGAAATAGGGGTTCAGTACAATGCTTTGAACGAGTCAACACAATTATAGAGAAATAAAGAAATTTTTTTTTTGAAATTGTTTTAAAATAAAATAAAAAAAATGTGGCCTAGAATGGCCGCTCTTAGCACTCAAAGTGCCAATAATTTGCCGTATCCCCGGCAACGGCGCCAAAAACTTGACGTGTATTTTACTACGCGCTAAAACGCAAGTATACGCGTCGAGTAATATAGGCCTTTGTGAGGCCCGAGTCGAACTCAGGGATACGTGAATTATTGGAGACTTCTACTAACTAATCGCAATCAGCTAGACCGATTTACAAAGTAGGGTTTTGTTGTTCAAATTGAAAGAAAATAAAAATCAAACAAAGAAAACAATCGATTAAAGGTTAATTTAATCAATTAAAAGGGATATCTTTAGGATGGCGGTTTCACCGCGGGTCAACATTGTATTAGATTTCATGTAATTCCTCACACTTCTCTCTCTATCTGGGTAGTGGCCTGAAATGAGAATTACCCACTGTCGTGGTGTAATCCACTACTTAGATTTAGGTTGATTCCATCGTCATAGTAATCATTCCCCTAAACTAAGCGCATTAAGATCGGTCCCTCAGTTCCCACCATTAATCTTACAACTCCTTTGTCAAGGGTTTTATTAATTAATGTAGAATTCGTCTCTTTTCAACCGTTAATCCTTCTGTCGAAGTGATTAAGGGCATTAATTTATTATTATGGTGATCAAACATAACAATATCAATAGAGAAAACGAATTTATACCACGGATATGAGAGAAAAATATGAATTATCAACATAAAATCATCATACAATGTATCCCCGGGCTACTCCCGGTCCTAAAGATTGAGGGTTTTAGCCTCTCATGTTCATCTTACACGAATACATGGTAGAAATTTGGGAATTCATAAGAAAAACGTGAACTAGATGGGAAAAACCCCTGAACGAAGAAGAACCGGTGGATCCTTGGCGTAGAACACAAACTTTCCCCGCCCGTCGGTGGTGGAAATTGTCTTCGGCAGCGTCCGAATCACCCGGGATGAGCTTCTCGGCCTCCGTTCTCCTTTCTCTCCTCCTCGGCACTCGTGCAATCCAAAAATGAGATAATGATCACCCTGGGCGGCCGTCATTAGGTATAAGTCCCTAATTAGGTCGTCCAATAATGACAGCCGTCTGATTGATATCAAAACAGATCCAACGCATATCTGCCGGCGTCGATACCATCGACGCGAGTCGATGGTATCGACTCAGCGGATTAGCGGCAGCTTTCCTTTCTTTTATTCTGAGCGCCTGTCATGATCTCGATACCATCGACTTGGGTGTCAATGGTATCGACTCCTTTAGCGTCGGTTGTTGTCGTTTAGCGACGCTGTAGCTCTCCTTGAGTCGATGGCATCGACTTGCGTCGATGGTATCGACTTCATCCTCGCCAGCAGCCTAGAGACATCTCGATGCCATCGACATGGGTGTCGATGGTATCGACTCTGTATTGCTCTTCTCGGCTGACAACCTGTGGCTTGGTCGATGGTATCGACGGATGTAGATACTTGTTTTTCCTGAAATTGCACAACAAGACCAAATAAATCCACACGATTTATGATAAGATGATCAATAATGCTTAAAATAATGAAATAAAGGGGATTTGATATAAAATGATGGCAGAGACCAAATAAAGTGAATTATGCAATAATATCCATGAAAATGAGTAATTGAGGCACAAAACACATATGAAATAGGTCTCTAAATGCGACTCAAAATCATTGCATCACAAGTGCATTATGGGAAGTGGGTCGACTCTGCTTACACAGTCAGCTCTCGAGGCTGAGACCATTGGCATTCTACAGGCCATCTGTTTATGTAGTGCTAATGATCTCACACCAGCCATCATTCTCTTAGATGCTAAAAAGGCTATTAACTTGGCTACATGCAGTCTCCCCTCGTCGCCAAGGTTACAACAAACTTGGAGGCTAATCCAAAATGTGCTGATCGACGCTCTTGGTGTCACAATCCAGTCATTCCCTGTGCTTTGAATAATGTATCAGATGCACTAGCTAAACACTCTATTTCTTCCTCTAGTGCATTTCATTTTTTTGCAATAAAACCACACTGGCTAAGCCTTGATGTCAATGTAAACCTCTATAATTAGCCCGATCTTGAGCTCGGGATGAATAACATATAAGCTCGAGTAGTTGCAAAAAAAAGCCAAATGTATATTCTATGCAAAGTGTTGTTGGTCGAGTTCTGTGTATTGACAACTCGACTAATGAAAACTGTGGGCAACACCCATTAGTGCCTATTGGTTGACTTTCAAGCAAGACAAACTCGACCGACAAAGCTATTGTCAAAAAGCACATATATTTTATAAAACATATTTAGAGACATGCTAAGTATACAAACCATATCCAAACATGTGTAAGTAAGTTAGTAATGCACTATAAAAGAATTAGAAATAGTTTTTGAATATGAGTGTGAAGAGAAACACAAAATACCACTTTTGACTCAAAAACTACATTCATAGTGCACACTAACTTGACAAAAACAAGTTAGGATTGGTTATAAGCAAGAAAACCTTTACCTTTGTTCTTACCATTCCTTTATCCACTTGTTGTCACCCTCTACACATCTCACCTTTCTTTTTTCATGTGGATTGATAAGTCAATTTGCAATTTAGTATCTCAAGTCAACCCATTTGCATGTACCTATAAGAAGAAAGATGAAATGGTCCCCAATCATGTTTTTGGGTCTGGAGGGGTTAGTTTAGCAACCCAAATCTTATTTCTCTTGGGTGCTTTCCTAAAAGGACAACAAGTTGAATAATGACCAATTTCATTACAATAGTTGCATGTGCCCATAGTATTGGAACTAGAGGATTCTCTATGGAATATTGGAGATCCTTTACCTTTGTTGTTCCTTTGACTACCATCATACCCTAAACCATGTCTACCAATTTGTTTAGTAGTATGGTGTATGATATCATTAAGATTCTTTTTACCAACTAAGAATCTTTGCAAAGAAGATCTCAAACCATCATTATCTACTATTCTATCAATCTAAGCATCACAACTCATCTTCGTCCTCCACTTTGCTGGAAACAACTGGACTCTCACAATATGTTGTTAAAAAAATTCTCAATATGTTGTTACAAAGACATTCTTGAAATCATCAAACTCTCAGCGGATAAATGCTTGCAGTCAGAGAGGAAATAGGGAGGAGGATCGGGATAAAAGATCACACTCTTTATTAGGCTTTAAACTCATTTTGCAAGATAATCGTACACACCTCCTTTCAACTTAGGTTCAACACCAGATGACATTCGTGTGATCATCATCTCTATTTATATTTTGATTTGCAAAGTTGTATGGATGAGAATGATGTATAAGGAAAAATTCTTAGTGGCGATCTGACAGGGCTCATCTTTGACGGGTTGGCCATGCTTTTCTGCCAAAAGGGGTATTAGCACCATGCGGCCAAGTACATGCCGCCAAGGCAAGGAGAGTGTATCAGTAGATGAGGGAGAATTTTGATGTGCTATGCTAGACAGTAGACACATATGTGCTACAACACAATGGCTGACTTCAAGTACTCCTGTTGTCCATCTAAGTTGATGGTGTGCTTCAGCTTTTGCTATGCGGTTAAAGCATGGGTAAAGAAGCATAAGAAAACTATCGAGAAGATTGTGGGTAGTGCCCTACAACCACAGGTCGGGATGTATTGAGTATCCTAGGGTTCCCGAAGCTGGTAGTCGTACGCAGAAGGACATCATGGACTAAGCCAATGACTTGGGCAATTTGATTTTTTCTTTCCCATTATCGTCCAATTTGACGCTACTAAAATGTTTCATGATAGGGTTTGTGTCTATCACACCTGCAAACCTGGCTGGCGGAAGTCAATGTGGTGCACTACAGCCGCATCGTGGCATCCTCTATAAAATGTCCCATTCATGAAGCATTCCTTCCGTCATATTTGTAACATCATCTACTTCCTCTGCATGTCCGTGTGGGTAGGTGGGCATGACCCTCATGCTTCGAGAGGTGTTCATCCTTGAACAACAATAAATAGAGGAAGACAACTCCAAACCTTGGACGGTACTAACGCATGCTCGAATCAGGTGTAGTGGAAGATGGAATTGGGGTTTAGATCAAATTCCAGAAGACATAGTTAGGGATGGGAATACATTCACACAAATCTTTCTAATATGCTACCCATTTTCTATATGCTATATAGTGCAATGGCTTGGGCATAGGAAGCTGTGGAAACTATAAGGATTCTCCATACAACCAACTGCAATAGATGTCCAAAGTTTGCAAATGTATAATCTCATGGTCCTCGTGTTGAACTGTTTAGGTGTAGGATCCATGGCAATGTTGATCTCATCAATGACGACTTGGAACAGTCGGTCCTTTTCTTGATGTTGTGATAAAATGTCAGGTCAGCAAAAATCATATTTTAGTCAAACTACATAGACATGATACTCTCTTTGTATTTTTATGGTATAAATAACCTCTGCTTGATTGCATTCTCTTCTCGTATATTCTCTTAGCACATGAAATTTGTTCATTAAGATTATCATATGATGATAGTTTCAGAATATTGTTGCATTACAATTACATACAAATGTGTTAATGTAGTGCCTACATGTAGATGCACTATCTCAAGATGAGAAGATATCATTCGATGAAATTCAACAAGAAGATGTGCTTTTCATCCTTTTCCAAGCTGTGGCTACCTTCTAATTCGGAATTCACAGAAATGATACTATCTTTCTATTGAAGAGCATCAAGCTATCTCAACCTTCTTACAATATTTATTACATGTTCTTTATTTTTTCTGTATTCTAATCTAATGCTTGTTTATTGTCCCAAATATATATAATATGCCATTATTTTAGTTTTCTTGTTTCCAGATAATTATATAATAATGCATTGAATACATTATTTAGAAATTTGCTTATGTACATAAGTATCAGTACATTGGTATCACATCATTGTATCAGTTGACTGACTTTGACATTATTGAGATGTGAAATTTTATAAAATCCAATTAAAAATAAATAGAAGTCACGTTTTACCCAATGGTCAAAAACTATGATTTAACTATACAGTCTCTTGTGTTTCCTATCTTGAATTTGTATCAACTCAGCAAATAATCATGTTTTATTTATCTTTAATCTTAATATAATTGATTAGTAATGCATAAGAGAAGAAATAATGGAAGACATACGATTGATATTATCTCTGGCATGCAAAAGATCATTTTCTAAGCAAAGAACTTTACTTAAATAAGAAACTCTATCAATATGAAGAGCAGCAACATTATTGTTTCTACTAGTAGAACTAGAACAAGATTCAAGCACATTGATTTTCGCAAGCAAGGAGGCATTTTCTGTTTCAACCAAAGCAATTTTAGAAAGATAAACACCATTTTCAGATTCTAATCCTTGCAAAACAAAATCTTTTTCCTTGTTTTTAGATTTAAGAACATCAATATCATGTAATAGAAAATCAACAATTAAAGAATGCTCTTCATTAGAACTAGGCATAAGAGGTTGAGCTTCTATAAATTTAATCTTATCAAGAAAACCATCATTTTCAAGTTTAAGAGAGTCTACTTGACTCAGACAAGCATTTTTGTCATCAAGCAAGCAAGAATTAGCATTTTCAAGATCATCTAATTCTATATGCATATTATCAACAATTCTAGCAAGCTTGTTCCTTTTCTTTTTAGAAGAGTTAAGAGAGGCACAAGTATCATGAATAATAGTAATCAAAGATTCTTTATCTAAAGAGTTTACATTTACCTCACTTAAGTCTTTACTTGTTGATTCCATGAGAGAAAAATGACATTCTCCTTCTTCACTAAAGATTGATCTTCCACTTGATTCTTCACTTGACTCTTCACTTGATTCTTCATTTGAGCTTGAGTTGGAGGAGTCACTTGAGCTTGAGTGCCATTTCTCCTTCTTTTACTTCTCTTCTCTTCTCTTATGAAGATGGGTCTTTTTATCTTGTGGGCAATCTTTCTTATAGTGACCCTTCTTTCCATATTTGAAGCACCGTATGGAGGAGGACTTGCCTTTGTAGAGTTTACCCTTAGAGTACATGGCATCTTCTTTAACTTGAGAGGATTAAGAATCTTGACCAACAACAACCCTGATTTGGGATTTGATTTCAGCCTTCTTCATTCTCTTGAGTTCTTTGTCTTCTTGTCTTTCTACTTCCTCCCTCTTGTCAAGTGTGGCTTCATGTGCTTGAAGATTTCCAATGAGCTCTTTAATACGAATATCCTTAAGAGACCTTGCTTCTTCAATCGAAGTCACCTTGGGTTCCCACCTCTTGGGAAGAGTTCTAAGGATCATTGAGTAGATCTCTCCTCTAGGCTTAGGATGACCTAGAACTGCAAGACCATTCACAATGATGTTGATCCTATGGTACATATGAGCTATCTTCTCCTCCTTTCCCATCTTGAAGTTCTCAAATAGCCTGTTCAACATGTAGACTTTGCTTTCCTTCACTTGAGTTGTCCCCTCATAAGTGATGCATAGCTTTCTCCATACCTCATAGGCTGTGTCACATGAAGAAATCTGGTTGAACTCAGTGGGGGTCATGGAGGCATAGAGGATGTGCATGGATCTAGCATTCAAGGTTGCTTTCTTCAAGGTAGCTTCATCCCATTCTTCAGTCTTTGCCTTAGGTAGCTTGTATGGGATGTTCACCATTTGCCACATCTCAAGACTTGATCCTTAGATGTAGATTTGAAGCCTTCTTCTCCAATAGAGGAAATTGCTCTCATCAAAGATTGGAAGGTTGATAAAGTATCTCCCTCCTTGGTAGTCACCTATCTTCTCCTACTTGTTGAAGTATGCTTGGAAAAGATCTACTCTGATACCAATTGTTGGATCCTAGATGGGTGATTGGTTGCTCTAGAGGGGGGGGGGTGAATAGAGCTGAATGCACTTAAATAATATTCATTAGACCTTCAAGATATATCACAAGATAATGTTTCTAAATTAAAAGTTTGAGTGAAACTAAAACATGCATAGCAAGGGAGAGGGATATTGAACATATGCCAATGATAAGCTATTTAGAGTGGTTCCACACTTCAAACTAGAAGTGATTCAGTCCACTACCTAGAGAGGTCAACCTCTAGGATTTATTAACCATTGCACTCTTTTATTCATTCATAAGACTTACAATACATGACCACCAAATGACTTAACCATCCAAGCACCAAGAGTATTCCACCTTACCAAGGAATTACCCACTTTGCCAAGAGTCTTCAATCTTCTCCAAGATCTTACCCACTCTAGCACAAGTCTTCCACCTTCAAGGACTTTTCTACTCTTCTTGGATCTTCAGCCTTTGCCTTCACCTTCACTAAGAGAAGCTTCCATTAAGGACTTACCCACTTGAGCAAGGATTATTATGCCTTCACCAAGGGCTTACCCACTCTTGCTCCAAGTCTTCAGCCTTGGTCTTCACCAAGGGACTCCTTCCCTTGTTCTTCTTCACCTCTCTTTAGCCAAGAGAGAGATCCTTCATCTTCATGGTTGAATTGAGAGATATGGAGGTGGTGGAAGTAAGAGACTCACAAGATATACATGTAGGACTAGCTATCTTACATATTTCCTACTTACTCTAATGAATGTAGAGTGTGATTAAGCTTAGAGAGAGAGGAGGTTGTAGGAAGCACTCAGCTATAAAATAGGAACCTCACATAGAGGTTTGCATTTGAATGTTCAACCTTGGAATGAAGCCCAAAGGGTCCTATTTATAGCTGGGGATGGCTCTTAACCTTTTGGAACAGTTAAGAAGGAAAACTAGCCATTTTGTGGCTTGGAACGAATATATTTTCACTTGTTGCAACTCCACAATGGCTAGGAACACTTTTTTCACTTTTCCGTATAGTGCAATCAATCGAGTTTCTATAAAGGTAACTCGATCGATCCCACTAAAAGACAAGACCAATTTAGGCCATCGGTCGAGTTTGTCCTGGGGTAACTCGACCGATTCACTAAAATCAGTTTTGGTCTGTAGAGGGATCGATCGAGTTCTGTGAAGTGTAAACTCGACCGATCTAAAGTCATTTTCAAGATCCAATCAGGATCGGTCGAGTTTGCAACTTGACCGATGAACAACCTGATGTGAATTTTGGAAAATGACTTTTGAGTGCTTAAATATTCAATCTAAGTGCTCCTGATTTTTTTCTAAGCTTAATTATAAGTCATACAATTATTACAAGTGATTTACAACATGATTCTAATGGATTTACATCATATTACAAAAATGTGCACTTGTATTAACTTTGAGTTGTCTTTTCTCCAAGTTGAGATGTGCAATTTAGGGAATTTGGAGTGTGTCTATGCATAATATGAAATCACTCAAGTAGAGACATTAGACACAATTGATTTGAATGGTTTACTCATCATCAAAACAAGGGTTTAGTCAATTTATACCTTGAGTCAACATTGACCTAATTGACCTTGAGTCAACATTCCCCCCCTTTTTGAAGATGACAAACCATTCCATAAATGTATTGAAAGATTTTAAGTAAAATCATACCTTCGAAGAAACCTAGGGGTTTCAATAGGATTGAGCTCATATGCTACCCCTCAATTGATGCGCATGGAGTTCTTATTCTCCCCCTCAATTGATGCTATTTTCCCTGCATGGTTAGCTTTAATACCATTTATAGAAACTATGTCTTCTATTCATATATGTTCTACACATATATGTCTTCTCCCCTTTACCTTCTCCCCCTTACATGGTCATACATATCTTCTTCATGTAAGACATGCCTTCTCCCTATTTTGTCAAAAGAATACATGCCTTTCTCCCCCTTTGTCATTTCAAAAAGTGGGGGTATGCAGAAATAAGAAACACCACTTGTGAAGAGAAATGAGATAACAAAAAGCTATATAATGAGAGTAGAAGAGAACAGACAGGGGCTTATCCAAGCATAGAAAGAAAAGAAAGTTAAAGCATGCACTTAAACAACCCAAAAAGCAAGATAAAGTGCTGCAGAGAAATAATAAATCACAATTTTGACCCTCAAGATGACAGAATTTGCTCAAAAAGTTCCAGGGCTCATGGAAAAGCCACGAGCCTTGCTCAGAAGGCTGTTTCTGCATAAAAAACACTAGTCTTGCATAAAAAACTGAAACTAGAGCAAAGCTGCATGAAATCCAAAAAATACTCCAATTTCTACATACAGTGTAGACTTAAGTATCCTGCATCACAAAGTTATGCAAGCAACTCAAGATAGTAGATATGCAATTCAAGGAACAAGCTTGAGCAAGTATGAACAAGATACAAGCATAGCATATAGTGAAATAGCACTAGATGAGCAAAGATACCAATTATAAACAAGGTTATAACTACATGTATGTGAACTAATAGTAGATGTTATCACAAGTTACGACTACCAATAGGATCTAGAATATAGCAAAAGATACCAAATGATACACAATATATAAAACAAGCTATGAGTAGATGTAGAGATATATCCAAACAAAGAGATATGCAATTTTAGAAGCATGAAAGGATATAACTCACTAACAAATATGCATCATTACCAAAGGATGATTACCACTAAGAACCTCAAGGTTGTATCAACACATAATATACACCTAGATAGATGTATCAAGTTAGAGCACAACGGAAGCAATGTAAGACACAACCAAGAGATCCAAAGAGATCATCATCAAAACCTGCAAAACAACTCAAAATAAGTAATTACAAGATATAGATATGTTGGTATGTATGCCCTGAGAGACAATCATGGGATGATTGGTGGTATACATTAAGATTGATTTGATAAACATCAAAGGCAAGCTTCCAATTCTTTCTGGTTCAGTCATATGAGATAATGAGAGAACATATTTAATGTCTAGAGAATGACAGTACTCAATGACGTATGCTTTTAGGTTGAGGACCTAAATAATGAGATCATACAAATGCTAAGAGTTTGTACATTCTTATTATGTCCCTAGTCGGATGTCATTGTGGAAGGTAGATATACAACAATGACACACAAGACTAGATTGTGGTGTTGGTTGATGACAGAATCTCATTAGTCATGATATAGAAATATCAAACCAAACACATAGGTACTTGTTAGAGAACAAGTGTATCAGACAGACCCATCGTGAGTTTGACACATGGAACCATGACTTGGTAGTCACAGATAGTTCTCACAATGATGGTGGTGAGTGTGATTCTTTGACCTGAAATCACTACGCTCAACACATGTCGTTGGGTACAGTTTGACATCATCAAACGCAGTCTTGAAACATGGGTTGTTATAAAGGTGATGATTGGGTGGCTTTGACACATGGGTCTTTTGAGGGGTGAGTGATAGATATGGGATTTGTCCCTCCTGAGGGAGTTTGATATCCATGGCCACTTGATGAGTAGGATTGAGATAGGAGTGCACACACATGTGTGAATCAGTATGTGATATTGATGTCATACATATCTCCTCCAATCTACTCTGAGATCAAGAAAGTGAATGAATGTTGACAGGATGACTGTTCCATGCCTTGAGTTCATTTGGGATATTAGTGACAAAGGAATTATACATTCACTGTAACACCATTCACGGATTGTAGGATTGAAAGTTGTTCTCCAACTTTCTATTTCACTTGGGTAGCACTGATGTGCGACTAGGCACCACTCTTTGCTTGTGAAGTCATAAGTGTTATGGACTTTTACTACCAATGTGAAATGGGCCTACAGGGTCACATACATAGGATTTAACTTGGAAGAGGAGTTTATCCACAAATGATGTTTAGATTGATTACTAAAGGAGTTTAGTAGTTCAATTAAACACTTAATCAATTGATAGCTCAGTATCATAGTGTTCAAAGTGTTGGACCGATTGATTAGAGTAACAGATTGATTGAAACTACAATTGACTGATTCTGCGCAGTCTCCACTCCCAACCGATCGGCTCAAGTTGGTGAACCGATCGTCTCATGTAATGAACCAATCGGCTCAGGACAGGCTGCTGACCGATTCAAGGGTTGAACCGATCAGCTCAACTGCTCCAAACGAGTGAGTTGGGAAAGTCAGGTTGGTGCAAAATTTCTTTTCATTTCACTTGTCCAATTTGATTGGATCGAGGATTGGTATTTGGATCAATTCAAAATAAAAGAGGAAAAGTCAATCGAGAACTAACCAGGGCAGTGAACCGATCGGTTTAGAAGTGAACTGATTGGATTAGGTGTCCCAACCAACCGATTCAGGTGTGAATCGTTCGGCTCAGGTCCCCAACTGATCGGTTCATGCTTGAAACAATCAGTTCAACTGGCGTAGTTGGTTGTTTTTTTGGAAAACCTTGAACCATTCTACTCCTGCTTTAATCCCGCATTGCCTGGGGTAGAGAACCCTATCCCATGACCCTCCTATATATAGGGGTATTGGGGGCTTCTCAAGTACAACTCAGAACACCAGTTGCTCTGCAAAGTTGTCGTTCTCTCTGGTTGTGGTAACCAGGAGAGCCCGAGCAAGTGCTACCTGATTATGGAGGCACAACGAGGGAAAGACAACTACAGAAAAGTGATTGGTTGTAGGAGAGTGTGTCGGTGACTAGTACACCGATAGGAGGGTACGACTCCTTCCTGTGCCTTGTGCAACAAGGCGATCGGAGTTCTAGGTGGTATGTGTGGACTACTATAGAGGCGGGAGATTTCTTCCGCTCGGAGGACAGCTGTCAATCCTGACAGTCCCGGTGAGACCAGGAGCTGCACAGACATCGTCCAAGATCGGAGGTGAAGACCACGCAAGCCACGAGGTAACATCGCTGAGCAAGCCTTGGGACAAGGTACACCTCTACAAACCATCTTTCCTACTATATAGATGTTGACACGATTCCTTTATTCTGCATTTGGGGAGAAGAAATTTTTTGTTTCCGCTACCTTCTCTACCTCCCCTAAAACCCAACAGTGGTATCAGAGCCACGTCAACTGCTCTATACTTTAGGATTATCGATGTGGTCGATTTTGGTTTGTCGCCTTTATTTATTTCATACGATGCGAATAAAATTGGCTTTATGCATGTCCAATCCTAAATCCACAAATCCCAATATACATATATGATATGTAATATAAATGCACTCAATATGTGTTGCCCATAAATGAGTTTTGTGGTGGATGTATAGCGTGGTTATGGCCAATAAACCCTATGTATGTGTGCTTGGTTGAATGTGGTTGCTTACATCTCAGTTTGCACACCGATTCCCTATCTCTTATTCTTGATGTAACTCGAGATAACTCGAGATTTCTTTCCTACCTTTTCTCTCCCCCCCAAATGTAACTCAGGGTTTCTCTATTCAAATGTAAATAGGATAGAACTTTTATTTCCTGTTATGTCAAAGAACGGCGGACAACCTGACGACGACTGAGACAATCGGTTCAAGGCGTGAACTGATCGATTGGCGTTCTAGACGACCAGTTCACGGAGCGAGATGAGCGAGTGGTGGCCATGAGGAGTTGCACGACGACTAGATGAACCGATTGGTTGGAGGAGCCAATCGATTGGCTGGTGGCACCCAACTGACCGGCCTGATGGTGAGCCGATCAATCATGGAGATGAGTTGATCAAACCTATAAAGGCAAAGCACAGAGTTCATCTTGTACATGTTGCATGTGATGGAGACCTTGATGACCGTGATTCCTCTTGGCTTGAGGAATCACATTAGGATGGCCATAATCATCGCTTTTATCGTTTCACATGTTTTCTATGGGATATAGCATGTATAAGATATGTACTATATATTGTGGTGATTGGATATGTATATGTACCTATAAAACCAAATCCCTCATTAAATATTAAAGTTTTAGATGCCTTCCAAATGCGACACATGTGAAAAGCTTGATCGGCCAAGTGTGGGCACGCCCCAGCATGGTGCACCTTCTATCTCATGGAAGCGTGAAGGATGGGTATGTGGGTCTGCCCTAGTAGGGTGCATATTCATCGTGTTGGCTTTGGGTTGTATTTAACAAGGTGACGTAGATAGGATCTAGCACCTTGAGGCATGGAGGTGATCATGTCAAGGAGTTGCACATGACATCTTTCAGAGTTGCATATGATGCAATTGGCAAAAGTTTCCTACCTAGAAGATCTAAGTTGTGGGTGATAGCCCTAGCTGGTCCATGACTCAGAGGATTTCAGGATCTTGACCCACTAGAAGATTGTACGTTGCAATCTTCCGAATTGATGGTGAGGGCTATCAATTTGAACAAAAGTAGTGGGAGCGATAATTAATTAAAGTCCTAATTATATCGTCAACCTTTCAAATCAATCAAATAAGTCAAAATTGAGTTTTGGAATAAATTGCATATATTTCCTTTTTGTAGTACAAATGAAAACAAACAACAATCACTTTTCATTGCGATCGGTCCTTAAAAAGGACAAGCTGAATGGGACTAACTTCCATGACTGGTTTAGGACATTGAGAATCGTTCTCACTTAAGATCGAAAGCTCTATGTCCTGGATACTCCAGCTCCAGAGGAACCTGCTCATACCACACTAAAGGCAGAAAGGGATGCTTATAAGAAGCATTTTGAAGATGCCATTGATGAAAAGTGCTTGATGTTGTGCTCCATGAACCACGAGTTGCAGAGACAACATGAGAACATGGGTGTCATTGAGATGATTCAACATCTCAAGAACATGTATGAAGATCAAGCACAACAAGAGGGATATGATGTCTCCAGGGCACTGTTCAAGTGTGTCATGACAGAAGGAAATACAGTTGGTCCACACACGCTCTAAATGATTGGGTATGTGGAGAACCTGACAAAACTGGGATTTCCCCTGAGCCAAGAGTTGGATACTGACGTGATACTACAATCATTGTCAGAATCCTACAGTCCGTTTGTGATGAACTACAACATGAACAACTTTGAAAGGTCATTGACAGAGTTGTTGGGCATGTTGAGGACAGTCGAGGCACAAATGAAGAAGGACAAGCCTAAATTTGTGACGATGATCAGCAAAGGCAAGTCCAAGCGCAAGGGCAAGGGCAAGGATAAGAAAGGTTCTGATGCTAGCTAGCAGCCCAAGTCATCTTCAACTCTCAAGGCTAAGGGAGGCATGACCAAGAGAGGAAATTGCCACCATTGTCAAAAGCCAAGACATTGGAAAAGGAAATGTCCACTCTATCTAGAAGAACTAAAGAAGAATGAGGCGACAGACGTCTCCACCTGAAGGTGTCATGAAATAAACTTGTAACATTTTGAGGTATATGATACCAAGATAAAAGTGTAAAGCACCCAATAAATGGGGCAAGTGTTGCCGCCATATATAGGAGTGCTTTAGTTTATTTTCAGCCTTGAAGGCATGTAATAGAGTTATGAACTGCTATTTCATATTTGTCAATGAATAGAAACACCTTAATTTTTGCATATTGTATGACAATGATGGAAATTAATAAAGTTGATGTTTCAATCTTTGTGGCAATGCCTTGTTTATCTTGTGGTACTTGGTATGCATAAGATAAAATGATACCTAAAAGTTATTGATAACTCAAACAATCAAATTAGCATAAATCATGAGAAATTCATTTCTAGTTTCCATATGATGGATAAGTCTAGACTCTTTTGGTTAGAGAACCAGTAAGAGACATGAATCTCTTAGACATGATTAATCAATCTTCACTAGTGGTAGTGGGAGAATGATTATCCTATTAGGTATAATACATGTGATGTATCTACATACCTATTAGAGTTAATGCTAGTACTTCAAATAGTGTTTAGAGAAATACCAATATGAATATCTTGAAGTGTTCAAGAATACAATAGATGAAGTATGAATTTGATAAAGTGATAATTATTGATGAGATCAATGAATAAAATACTTGAACCAAGTGTTTGAGATCCTTACGAGTGATTATGATTGTGTATCATAGTGAACTCATGATTAAGGCATGGTGATGTCTAAATCAAGAAGGAGTCATACTCTAAGGAGTTAGAGGATGATTATCAAATAACTAAATTCTTCTTAAATAAAGAATACCCCACACTAATAAAGGACATTAAGAATCATAGGGAGTTGTGAGTTCTTATATCCTTGACAGATACACCTCAATTATCTATGTGATGAGTTGGTCATGTGATGAGTCAACTATCTAGATGAATATGAGGAACCTGATTTTGAGTTATGGTTTATGACCATTACATCCTAAATGACTTCCATGTGAACCATAAGGTATGACCTTGATGGTAGCACCCATTGGGATGAAATCCATAAGTGTGAATGAGTCTTAAGCGTTAAGACACATGGATAACATTTTGAGAAGGATGATGTTTGTTGATTGCAACTTAATGACTAAGAGATTTGGCATATAGATACTAAAACCGCATTCCTATGAGGAATAAAACAAGGATGTGTACGTGAGACAACCTATAAGGTTTATGAATCCATTAATGCAAATGAAGTCTATAAGTTACAATGGACTAATCAATGTGATTGATTGAGTACACGCAACTTAGAGCTGGATCTTTACTTTGATAATATAGTCAAAGGGTTTGACTGATATGACAAAGATAAAGAAGGGATCTGTGATTTAGTGGGAGTGTATTTGCATTCCACATGTCGATGAGGAATGAGATGTTCTAGAATGGAATCCTTTGTGGAAATTATCTTTAAGGAAGATAAAGACATTTCCTATGTGATAGGAATAGAGATCTATAGAGATAGTTCTCAAAAACCTCTTGACCTAAAAAGAGAAAGCATACATTGGCAATCTATACTGAAGGGTTCAGTGTGCACAGATTCAGTGGGAGAAAACTTGTCCATGTTACATGGAGTTAGTATCCCAAGACCAAGTGTCCAATTCTTAAGAAGAATAGGGAACACTAAGAATAGACATTGATCTATCATGTATGTAATTATCCCATTATCTTGCATGTATGGACATAGCAAGAATAAAATGCATTCATCATCTTGTAAGTAGGACATGACAATATGATGTGCTCATCTTGATAACTTGTATGTGGGACATGATGAGTGGATGTATATCTAGTTCCAGTAAGGGTTACTAGAATACCATAGGAACTTGATAAGTACTTGAGAAGTACTAGTTCTATGGAAATAAGGAAGGGTTCACTGTAAAGAGTTACACTGATGCGAACTTCCAAAAAGGACAGAAAATTAATTGCAAAATATATATGGGATATATAAAAGTGAATGTTTGTTGATAAATGGAAACGTTCCAATAAAGCTATTTAAAAGGAAAAGCCGAGTATCCGTGTGTTAGAGAACATTAGTGGATACTATATGGATCTGGAAGTTCATGAGATGAACTTATAGATATTCCAGTCATTGATGACAAGTTAGGAGTGCTTGGTCATGCAATGTGGCTAAAGGTTAGCAAAGGAATACTAGATTGCATATTACGGGAACTCCATCTCATACGTGTGACGTACATCAAAGAGATGAGAGATATGTAGTTAATACCAACTTTGTCAAGGTGTTTCCATAACTCAGTATGTTAGCACTAGAGCACAGTAACATGTGGGACATGTTTGAAGATCACTATGAATATGATTCAAGGGTGGTAGGCTCGCAGTGCAAGTGGGAGCCTGTTGGTATGTATGCCCTGAGAGCCAATCATGGGATGATTGGTGGGATACATTAAGATTGATTTGATAAACATCAAGGGCAAGCTTCCAATTCTTTCTGGTTCAGTCATATGAGATAATGATAGAACAGATTGAATGTCTAGAGAATGACAATACTCAATGACGTATGCTTTCAGGTTGAGGACCTGAACAATGAGATCATATGGATGCTAAGAGTTTGTACATTCTTATTATGTCCCTAGTCGGATGTCATTGTGGAAGGTAGATAGACAACAATGACACACAAGACTAGATTGTGGTGTTGGTTGATGACAAAATCTCATTAGTCATGATATGGAGATATCAAACCAAACACATAGGTACTTGTTAGAGAACAAGTGTACCGTGCAGACCCACCGTGAGTTTGACACATGGAACCATGACATGGTAGTCACAGTAAGTTATCATAGTGATGGTGGTGAGTGTGATTCTTTGACCTAAAATCACTATGCTCAACACATGTCATTGGGTACACTTTGACATCATCAAACGTAGTCCTAAAACATGGGTTGTTATAAAGGTGATGATTGGGTGGCTTTGACACATGGGGCTTTTGAGGGGTGAGTGATAGATATGATATTTGTCCCTCCTGAGGGATTTTGATATCCATGGCCACTTGATGAGTAGGATTGAGATAGGTGTGTGCACACATGTGTGAATCAGTATGTGATATTGATGGCATACATATCTCCTCCAATCTACTCTGAGATCAAGAAAGTGAATGAACGTTTACAGGATGACTGTTCCATGCCTTGAGTTCATTTGGGATCTTAGTGACAAAGGAATTATACATTCACTATAACACCATTCACAGATTGTAGGATCGAAAGTTGTTCTCCAACTTTCTATTTCACTTGGGTAGCACTGATGTGCGACTAGGCACCGCTCTTTGCTTGTGAATTCATAAGTGTTATGGACTTTCACTGCCAACATGAAATGGGCCTGCAGGGTCACACACATAGGATTTAACCTGGAAGAGGAGTTTATCCACAAATGATGTTTAGATTGATTACTAAAGGAGTGTAGTAGTTCAATTAAACACTTAATCATTTGATAGCTCAGTATCATAGTGTTCAAAGTGTTGGACTGATTGATTAGAGTATCGGATTGATTGAAACTGCAATTCACTCATTCTGTGTAGTCTGCACTCCCAACCGATCGGCTCATGTGATGAACCAATTAGCTCAGGTTGGTGAACCGATCGGCTCAGGACAGGCTGAACCGACAAGTTCAAGGGTTGAACTGATCGGCTCAACTGCTCCAAATGAGTGAGTTGGGAAAGTCAGATTGGTGAGAAATTTCTTTTTGTTTCACTTGTCCAATTTGATTGGAATGAGGATTGGTATTTGGATCAATTCGAAACAAAAGAGGAAAAGTCAACCAGGAACTGACCAGGGAAGTGAACCGACCAATTCAAAAGTGAACTGATTGGCTCAGGTATCCCAACAGACCGGTTTAGGTGTGAACCGATCGGCTCAGGTCCCCAACCAATCAATTCATGCTTGAAATGATCGGTTCAGCTGGTGCAGTTGGTTGTTTTGTGGAAAACATCGAACCCTTCTACTCCTGCTTTAATCCCGCATTGCCTGAGGTAGAGAACCTTGTCCCATGACCCTCCTATATATAGGGGTATTGGGGGTTTTTCAAGTACAACTCAGAACACCAGTTTCTCTGCAAAGTTGTCGTTCTCTCTAGTTGTGGTAACTAGGAGAGCCCGAGAAAGTGCTACCCGATTAGGGAGGCACAATGAGAGAAATCAGAAAAGTGACTAGTTGCAAGAGAGTGTGTTGGTGACTAGTACGCTGATAGGAGGGTACGACTCCTTTCGGTGCCTTATGCAACTAGGCGATCAGAGTTCTAGGTGGCCCGTGTGGACTACTACAGAGGCGGGAGATTTTTGTCGCTCGGAGGACATATGTCAATCCCGACAGTCCCAGTGAGACTAGGAGCTGCACAAACACTATCTAAGACTGGAGGTGAAGACCACGCAAGCTGCGAGGTAATGTAGTCGAGCAAGCCTCGGGACAAGGTACGCCTCTACAAACCATCTTTCTTACTATATAGACATTGATGCAATTCCTTTATTCTGGATTCGGGGAGAAATTTTTTTGTTTCTGTTGTCTTCTATGCCTCCCCTATAACCCAACAAGATATACCAATTTAGAGCAATTAGAGAGATAGAGTTGTATGCATGATAAGTAATTTAGAACATGGCAATATGCATATATAAATGTAGCAAATGAGAGTGCCAAATAATAAGGCTATTGGTTGAGAAAATCTAGTTGAGAGGGAATTCTCATTCAATAAGCCAAATATATATTCTATTCATAGTGTTGTCAGTCGAGTTCTTTTTATTGACAACTCGACCGATGACAGCTGTGGGCAACACCCATTGGTGCCTATCAGTTGAGTTTTAGGAAGGATAAACTCGACTGACAAAGCCATTGTTGAAAAGCACATATATTTCATAAAAACCTATTTAGAGACATGCTAAATATACAAAGCATATCCAAAAATATGTAAGCAAGTTATTAATGCACTATAAAAGAATTAGAAATAGGTTTTGAGCAAGATTGTGAAGAGAAACACAAAATACCACTTTTGACTCAAAAACCACATGCATAGTGCACACTAACTTGACAAAAACAAGTTAGGATTGGTTATAAGCAAGAAAACCTTTACCTTTGTTCTTACCATTCCTTTATCCACTTGTTGTCACCCTCTATACATCTCACCTTTCTTCTTTCATGTGGATTGATAAGTCAATTTGCAATTCAGTAGCTCAAGTCAAACCATTTGCAAGTACCTACAAGAAGAAAGATGAATTCGTCCCCAATCATGTTTTTGGGTCGGGAGGGGTTAGTTTAGCAACCCAAGTCCTATTTTTCTTGGGTGTTTTCCTAAAAGGACAACAAGTACAATAATGACCGATTTTGTTACAATAGTTGCATGTGCCCATAGTCTTGAAACTAGAGGATTCTCTATGGAATATTGGAGGTCCTTTACCTTTGTTGTTCCTTTGACTACCATCATACCCTAAACCATGTCTACCAATTTGTTTAGTAGTATGGTGTAGGATATCATTAAGATTCTTTTTACCAACTAAGAATCTTCGCAAAGAAGATCTCAAACCATCATTATCATGCATAAGAGAAGCAATAGTGGAAGACATAAGATTGATATTATCTCTAGCATGCAAAAGATCATTTTCTAAGCAAATATCTTTAGTTAAAATAAGAATCTCTATCAGTATAAAGAGTAGCAACATTATTCTCTCTACTAGTAGAACTAGAACAAGATTTAAGCACATTGATTCTAGCAAGAAAGGATGCATTTTCTGTTTCAAGCAAAGCAATTTTAGAAAGATAAACACCATTTTTAGATTCTAATCATTGCAAAACAAAATCTTTGTCCTTATTTTCAGATTTAAGAACATCAATATAACGCATAGAGAATCAACAATTAAAGAATACTCTTCATTTGAACTAGGCATAAGAGGTTGAGCTTCTATAAATTTAATCATATCAAGCAAACTAGCATTTTCAAGTTTAAGAGAGTCTACTTGACTCAGACAAGCATTTTTGTCATCAAGCAAGAAAGAATTAGCATTTTCAAGATCATCTAATTCTATATGCATATCATCAACAATTCTACTGAGCTTTTTCCTTTTCTTTTTAGAAGACTTAAGATAGGCACAATTATCATGAATAATAGTAATCAAAGATTCTTTATCTAAAGAGCTGAGATTTACCTCACTTGAGTCTTTACTTGTTGATGTCATGAGAGCAAAATGACATTCTCCTTCTTCACTAGAGCTTGATCTTCCACTTAGCTCTACACTTGATACTTCACTTGAGCTTGAGTTGGAGGAGTCACTTGAGCTTGCGTTGGAGGAGTCACTTAAGCTTGAGTGTCATTTCTCTTTCTTTTTGTACTTCTTTTCTCTCCTTGTGGGCAATATTTGTTGTAGTGACCCTTCTTTCCAAATGTGAAGCACCATATGGAGGAGGACTTTCCTTTATAGAGTTTACCCTTAGAGTACATGGAATCTTCTTTAACTTGAGAGGATGGAGAAGCTTGACCAACAATAGCCTTGATTTGAGCTTTGATTTTAGCCTTCTTCATTCTCTTGGGTTCTTTATCTTCTTGTCTTTCTACTTCCTCCCTCTTGTCAAGTGTAGATTTCTAATGAGCTCTTCAATAGGAATATCCTTAAGAGACCTTGCTTCTTCAATCAAAGTCACCTTGGGTTCCCACCTCTTGGGAAGAGTTCTAAGGATCTTTGAGTTGATATCTCCTCTAGACATAGGATGGCCTAGAACCGCAAGACCATTCACAATGATGTTGAGTCTATGGTACATATGAGCTATCTTCTCCTCCTTTCCCATCTTGAAGTTCTCAAACAGCCCATTGAGCATGTAGACTTTTCTTTCCTTCACTTGATTTGTCCCCTCATAAGTGATGCATAGCTTTCTCCATACCTCATAGGCTATTTCACATGAAGAAATCTGGTTGAATTCAGTGGGGGTCATGGAGGCATAGAGGATGTGCATGGCTCTAGAATTCAAGGTTGCTTTCTTCAAAGTAGATTCATCCCATTCTTCAATCTTTGCCTTAGGTATCTTGTATGGGCTGTTCACCATTTGCCACATCTCAAGATTTGATCCTTGGATGTAGAATTTAAGCCTTCTTCTCCAATAGAGGAAATTTCTCCCATCAAAGATTGGAAGGTTGATCAAGTATCTCCCTCCTTGGTAGTCACCCATCTTCTCCTACTTGTTGAAATATGCTAGGAGAAGACCCACTCTTATACCAATTGTTGGATCCTAGATGGGTGATTGGATTCTCTAGAGGGGGGTGAATAGAGTTGAATGCACTTAAACAAAATTCATTAGACCTTCAAGATATATCACAAGATAAGGTTGCTAAATTAAAAGTTTGAGTGCAACTAAAACATGAATAGCAAGGGAGAGAGAGATTGAACATACACCAATGACAATTTATTTAGAGTGGTTCCACACTTCAAACTAGAAGTGAGTAAGTCCACTACCTAGAGAGGCCACCTCTAGGATTTCTTAACCATTCCACTCGTTTATTCACTCATAAGACTAACAATACATGACCACCAAAGGACTTACCCATCCAAGAAGTAAGAGTATTCCACCTTACCAAGGACTTACCCACTTTACCAAGAGTCTTCGGCCTTCTCCAAGGTCTTACCCACTCTAGCACAAGTCTTCCGCCTTCAAGGACTTTTCTACTCTTCTTGGATCTTCAGCCTTTGCCTTCACCTTCACTCGGAGAAGCTTCTGCCAAGGACTTACCCACTTGAGCAAGGAGTCTTCTGCCTTCACCAAGGTATTACCCACTCTTGCTCCAAGTCTTCAGCCTTGATCTTCACCAAGGGGCTCCTTCCCTTGTTCTTCTTCACCTCTCTTTAGCTAAGAGAGAGAACCTTCATCTTCATGGTTGAAATGAGAGTTAGTGAGGTGGTGGAAGTGAGAGCCTCACAAGATATACATTTAGGACTAGCTCTCTTACAGATTTCCTACTCACTCTAACAAATGTAGAAAGTGATTAAGCTTAGATATAGAGAGAAGGTTGTAGGAAGCACTTAACTATAAAATAGGAACCTCACATAGAGTTTTGCATTTGAATGCTCAACCTTGGAATGAAGCCCAAGGGGTCCTATTTATAGCTGGGGATGCCTCTTAGCCTCTGGGAACACTTACGAATGAAAACTAGCCATTTTGTGGCTTGCAACAGACATATTTTCACTTATTGCAAGTCCACAATGTCTAAAAACACTTTTATGCACTTTTTCGCATAGTGCAATCGGTTGAGTTTCTATAATGGTAAATCGACCGATCCTACTAAAAGACAAGACCACTTTAGGCCATCGGTCGAGTTTGTCCTGGGGTAACTCGACCGATTCACTTAAATCAGTTTTGGTCAGTAGAGGGATCGATCGAGTTCTGTGAAGTGTAAACTCGACCGATCAAAAGTCATTTTCAAGATCCAATCAGGATCGGTTGAGTTTGCAACTCGACTAATGAACAACATGATGTGAATTTTGGAAAATGGCTTTTGAGTGCTTAAATATTCGATCTAAGTGCTCCTAATTTTTTCTAAGTGTAATTACAAGTCATACAATCATTACAAGTGATTTACAACATGATTCTAATGGATCACATCATATTACAAAAACGTGCACTTGTATTGACTTTATCTTGTCTTTTCTCCAAGTTGAGATGTGCAAGTTAGGGCATTTAGAGTGTGTCTATTCATAATCTGAAATCACTCAAGTAGAGACATTAGAAACAAATAATTGGAATGGTTTAGTCATCATGAAAACAAGGGTTTAGTCAATTTAGACGTTGAGTCAACATTGACCTAATTGACCTTGAGTCAACATTCTCCCCCTTTTTGAAGATGACAAACCATTCCATAAATGTATTGAAAGCTTTTAAGTAAAATTATACCTTCGAATAAACCTAGGGGTTTCAATATGATTGAGCTCATATGCTCCCCCTCAATTGATGTGCATGGAGTTCTCATACTCCCCCTCAATTGATGTTGTTTCCCCTGCATGGTTAGTTTTCAAAACATTTATAGAAACTATGTCTTCTATTCATATATGTTCTACACATATATGTCTTCTCCCCTTTACCTTCTCACCCTTACATGGTCATACTTCTCTTCTTCATGTAAGACATGCCTTCTCCCTATTTTGTTAAAAGAAGACATACCTTACCCCCCTTTGTCATTTCTAAAAGTGGGGGTATGAAGAAATAAAAAAAACACTTGTTAAGAGAAAGGAGATAACAAAAAGTTATATAATCATAGTAGAAGAGCACAGACAGGGGTTTGTCCAAGCATAGAAAGAAAAGAAAGTTAAAGCATGCACTTGAACAACCCAAAAAGCAAGATAAAGTACTGCAAAGAGATATGCAATTTTAGAAGCATGAAAGGATATAACTCACTAAAAAAAAGATATAACTCACTAACAAATATGCATCATTACCAAAGGATGATTACCACTAAGAACCTCAAGGTTGTATCAACACAAGATATACACCTAGATAGATGTAGCAAGTTAGAGCACAATGGAAGCAATTTAAGACACAACCAAGAGATCCAAAGATGTAATCATCAAAACTCAAAGTAAGTAATTGCAAGATATAGATATACCAATTTGGAGCAATTAGAGAGATAGAGTTGTATGAAAGATAGGCAATTTAGAACATGGAAATATTCATATATAAAGGTACCAAATGAGAGTGCCAAAGAATAAGGCTATTGGTTGAGAAAATCTAGTTGAGAGGGAAATTCTCATTCAATAAGCCAAGTGTATATTCTATGCATAGTGTTGTCAGTCAAGTTCTGTGTATTGACAACTCGACCGATGACAACTGTGGGCAACACCCATTGGTGCCTATCAGTCGAGTTTCAAGCAAGACAAACTCGACTGACAAAGCTGCTATCAAAAAGCACATATATTTCATAAAAACATATTTAGAGACATGCTAAATATACAAACCAGATCCAAACATGTGTAAGCAAGTTAGTAATGCACTATAAAAGCATTAGAAACAGGTTTTGAGCAAGAATGTGAAGAGAAACATAAAATACCACTTTTGACTCAAAAACCACATGCATAGTGCACACTAACTTAATAAAAACAAGTTAGGATTGGTTATAAGAAATAAAACATTTACCTTTGTTCTTACCATTCCTTTATCCAATTGTTGTCACCCTCTACACATCTCACCTTTCTTCTTTCATGTGGATTGATAATTCAATTTGCAATTTAGTAGCTCAAGTCAACCCATTTGCAAGTACCTACAAGAAGAAAGATGAATTGGTCCCCAATCATGTTTTTGGGTCCGGAGGGATTCGTTTAGCAACCCAAGTCCTATTTCTCTTGGGTGATTTCCTAAAAGGACAACAAGTAGAATAATGACCAATTTCATTACAATAGTTGCATGTGCCCATAGTCTTGGAACTAGAGGATTCTCTATGGAATATTGGAAGTCCTTTACCTTTGTTGTTCCTTTGACTACCATCATACCCTAAACCATGTCTACCAATTTGTTTAGTAGTATGGTGTAGGATATTATTAAGATTTTTTTACCAACTAAGAAACATTGCAAAGAAGATCTCAAAACATCATTATCATGCATAAGAGAAGCAATAGTGGAAGACATAAGATTGATATTATCTCTAGCATGCAAAAGGTCATTTTCTTGGCAAAGAGATTTAGTTAAATAAAAATCTCTATCAATATGAAGATCAACAACATTATTCTCTCTACTAGTAGAACTAGAACAAGATTCAAGCACATTGATTTTAGCAAGCAAGAAGGCATTTTCTATTTCAAGCAAAGCAATTTTAGAAAGATAAACACCATTTTTAGATTCTAATCCTTGCAAAACAAAATCTTTGTCCTTGTTTTCAGATTTAAGAACATGAATATCATGCATGAGAGAATCAACAATTAAAGAATGCTCTTCATTAGAACTAGGCATAAGAGATTGATATTCTATAAATTTAATCTTATCAAGCAAACTAGCATTTCCAAGTTTAAGAGAGTCTACTTGACTCAGACAATCATTTTTGTCATCAAGCAGGCAAGAATTAGCATTTTCAATATCATCTAATTCTATATGCATATTATCAACAATTCTAGCAAGAGGGATCTGTCAATGTCTGTGAAGTGTAAACTCGACCGACCAAAAGTCATTTTCAAGATCCAATCAGGATCGGTCGAGCTCGACCGATGAACAGCCTGATGTGAATTTTGGGAAATGGCTTTTGAGTGCTTAAATATTCGATCTAAGTGCTCCTAATTTTTCCAAGCCTAATTATAAGTCATACAATCATTACAAATGATTTACAACATTATTTACAACATGATTCTAATGGATTTACATCATATTACAAAAACATGCACTTGTATTGACTTTGACTTATCTTTCTCCAAGTTGAGATGTGCAAGTTAGGGCATTTGGAGTGTGTCTATGCATAATCTAAAATCACTCAAGTAGAGACATTAGACATAATTAATTGATTTTTTTTTAGTCATCACAAAAAAAAGGGTTTAGTCAATTTAGACCTTGAGTCAACATTGACCTAATTGACCTTGAGTCAACAGTATTTCCCTAACCCTCAGTAGAAGCCTAACTTAGGGGATAACACATTCATCGTGCTCAAGCTTTAAATAGGGGGATTCCCCTTGAGAAGATAGCTAATGAAGACTTTTATGCCTTACGAGGGAAATACATCATGGAGATCATCCATGATAGAAGATTCTTTTATGGCTAGTGCATAGAAGACATCCCCCATAGGATGTACTCACTGTTCCCACTTCTAGAGAAAACATCATGGAGGGAACAATTGAAACAAATGCAAAAAGAATCAGAAATCCCTCCTCAACAACAAGTTACAACAATTCCAATAGAAATCGCTCCACTCTGAAAACAAGAAATCTCCACCCCTTTGCCTGAAGTAATAGATTTACAATCAATCAAGGAAGTCAAGGTTGCCAAAGAAGCATTTTCCACTATGAAAGAACACCTTATCCTACCCTCACATACCTTACAAGAATCGTCAGCCAAATAGATGCCTATAGGGAAAAATGTAGATCAAGAGAAGGATACCCTTCCAGAAGATCACACAACACCTGCAACAGTTCATGAAGATACAAGTGCCACTTCCCCACCACAAAACAATATTGTAGAACTAGAGGTAGAGGAAGTGGCCACAAATGAAGAAAATGATACGCATGATGCAAACAAAGTTGCAACACAACTAGCACCTACAAATCTGATACAACCCGCATTTGATAATTTTGACATAGATGCATGCTATGGGTTATCTCTGGAGGTTCTCAATTTCATCATGCAAGAACTCAAGCCCAGTGATGCTGAAATTATAATAATATTTGAAAGAGACAATGTCCAACTCCTATGGCCAGACCTCCACGATATACTCACTGTTGGAGGATATAACGGTAAATGTTATGACAACCTGTCAGCTACTCCTAGTTGATGAGCTCAATGACATATACATAACCTTCTATGATATAGTAGGGGACATCATTCTGAAAAAGGAATACGGAGAGATACAATGACTTGCATAGTACCTGAAGTCTAGTGTTCCACATCTAATCGTTGTACCTATTCTGCATGATGGACACTTGACACTACTATCAATCAATACAAAAGCCAAAACAACAATTTTATAAAATAGCTCAGACGCCATGTTCAACAGGAATATAACAACTTATCATAAAACTACAATGAGTGTAGCTAAATATAAAGCCACACAAGTGGCTACTCATATTATCTATCTTATCATGATGTATGGAAAAGAGTTTTTTTATGGAGAAAAGAAATTTGAAAAACCACAATTTTTTCATAGGAGCCCGCAATAAGCATTTGTCTCTAATGATTGTGGCTTCTATATCTTATTCTAGATGCAAGTTCTAGCAAAATCTGAAAAAAGGTGGAGTTCTACTAAGAAGAAGATTACTACCACAACCTCTGAGGGACTTACACACTGGAGCTCTTAACCTCAAAGTGGGCATTGCCATGTTTGAAGCCTTAACTCGCATGTTCTCACTCAACCTCAATCTTTGACACCCTAAGGACATGGTGCATGATAAATTTGGAAAGGTTATAAATAGGCCATCCAGATATGTCTACATGCCCAATATATTTAAATTCTATAATTTCTCATAGTTCCTTCCCTAAAATTAAAATTTTGAAAATTTTAAAATTGTATGTATCTCATGGCCCTAGTGAACATATAGGGAAATTTTGAGTCCAATTTTCCTGGACACATATTAGACCTTCTTTCCTTCAAACCACTTCCTAGTGTAATAATTTCAAGAGTGATGTTTTGGGTTATTAATCTACCTAATAATAATCTACTCACCCATGTATTTATGTCATTTTTATCTCAAGATACTGCAGGAAACAAAAGAATGCTACTACCACAGGAGAAACTCTCTGAAATAATGAGGGCCCAATCTGGTGCATAAGCGATTGATCACCTAGACTCTCATTAAAGGTTGAAAAATACAAACACTCACAACATAGGAAGCAACTGTCCCTTCTAGTGCTCAATTCATGCTATGGGATCAAAGAGTCTTGACAACATGTATATCATGATTATCCTATCACCCAAGCCTTGTGAGCAAGAACCAATTTTAGCATGAGTTTTTCCTAACAAGATGTCAAAAGGCTCCCCTAAGCCACTGTATAGCTACAAGTAAGAATCCAAACATGTCATGCCCAGTAGTGGAGCCTGGAAGGCAAACAAAGACCCACCTGTCTTTCGATGGCAATCTCACATAACCACCTGGAACTACATTAGGACTAAGAGTTGAGTAACCCTATTTTTACAACGGTACTCATGGTCGAGTGAATCCTAGAAAGATAGGAAGCATAAACTACCTTGGACCACCACTACACCACTAGCTAGGATCACCCAAAAAAAGTTAGGTGTGAAAGATACCCCTGATGGTGTCTTACACAAGTACAACTTTGAGATGAAGTTGGGTGCAATTCATGAAAGAGATACTCCTCCTATGAAGAAGATATAAAAATAGGTCATGCAACTCTGGATCTAAGGGAATAAAACCTAGGGGTATAGTAACTAGACTGAGCCACCACGCAAAAGTCTTAACTAAAAGATGGTGTAAGACACAATCGACAATTAAAAATCACTAAACAAATAAAGCCCTTAAAATTTTCTTGATCCCTCGATTCTATTTATTAGATTGAGGACAAGATAGATTCTAAGTTTGTGGGAGTTGATAACATCCAATTTTTTGGATATTCCTTGCCTAATTTTTCCCTTAATTTCCTCCCATGACACATATTTGCTTTAACTTTCTCACATTTTCTTCACGATTACCATTTATGTCTTGATTCATGATTAACTACTCAATTCCATAGAGGAAATCCATCAAGTGAAGGTTTTAATCTTATATAGGGTTATCATTGGTTTCTACAACCAATGGCTACCCACCATCCACCTTTGGCACCCAGATGAACCATTGAGCCATGTGCCCATCAAGCCTGACCTTCCATCAATTATCAAGAATGATGACCTCCATGGATTACCCAACTGACTAGCCATTGGATGGTCACTACATTGTCTTACCATCAGAAGTAGTGTGTTGGAAATCCAACTGTTCCCACAATCGAAGGAATCCTACACACCCTTCTGATGGCTCAACTTAAAGCCATCTATTGATGACTTTCCCATAGATCCACTCTTTCGATGGTTTGACTAGGACCTATGCCTTTCAGTGGCACACCTGTGATACCTATCAAAGGTCAAGCCGTCAAGGTGAATCATTTGATGGCTTGTATCTACCAAATGGTGGTGTTGGGCACAACAATCTCCCAATTTAGTTAAGCATGTGCCCCAAGGTATGTGCTCAAAAGGCTTGCAATGAAACTAAAGCACACTAATGAGCATCTCGAGTCTTGGACCATGGACTATAAATAACAGACCCCTGCTACTATAACAAGGTCACTTCATGTAGGAGTCACACATCATGAGATTGATGCTAATTGATGATGTTGTGCTTCAGTGTCATCGACGTCCATCTTTATCCATTAGTTTTTGCATCCTGGGGATGAGACTCCAAGGGTCAGCGAGCCTCCATTATCACCAAGCAATACATGAATCCTTCTTTAAGAGAAGGAGGAAGATGAAGCAGCCATCTTCATCGCCATTACTAGGTTTTGAGAGGAGAAGGTTTCCATTGACCCTGATTTGTTTGGGGTTGTTATTGGTGTATCTTTCCCTTTTCTCTAAATCTATTCACCCTCTTCCATCCCATCTCATTCTCCATATTCATGTCTTCTCCTACTTATAATTTGGCAATGTCATTCACCACCTTGAGTGGCTAGTCATTTGACTTGCATTCTGAGTAGACACTAGGGCTCTCCCAACATGTAAATACTCTTCCTCATGGAATATATTATCTTAGCAATGTGTATCTCCATAATCCTATTCTTAATGCTTCACTTGCATGATTAACTACCATATAGTGTTGTTTGATTGTTAATACTTAAAGAGAGTAGTATTAACCTATATCTAAGAGTTATAGAGTTGCATTAATGCATGAGAATGTTGGAATGTTTAAGATAATGATCATATGTTTGCTTTGTGACTGTTTGTTTCCCATCTTGAGAGAGATACAAACTTATAGTCTAGATCTATAGCTCAAGAGAGGAGGAAATAAACACTCATGATGATTTCTTATAAACTTACTAAGGGTATACAATGGGTGTGAGTATTGCTTGTTGATGGGAGATCGTAGATGGTGAAACCCAACCCAAGTTTCCTTCCATATTTTTGATTTCATCCTTTTTCATTCTAGTTCTTTGTTTATCACTTCATTTTACTTTTCTTGTTTGTTGCTTGTTTGTTGAAGAACCGTCGTTCCATAATGAACACACACATTATCTTACCCCTAGAATGGTGTAACTAAGACAAGGCATTAAGGATTTGAACACTTACCATTCTTGTCCATGTGTTTGACCCTGATTTACTACATCACAACCCATTATTATTGTTGTGGGGGACTAAGTATTGGGTTATACATTTAAAAGTCTAATTACTCTATATTCGCTCCTTTTGAGTGCGCAATTCGGGCCGATAAATGCCATGATTTTAATACTTAGGGTTTGATAAATGAAAAACCCTAATTCGTCTAACTGAGAGTTTTGATTAAAAATGTGATAAGTATAATGGTAATAAATGATTTTTTATCTATAACTCTAATTTACTTGAAACTTTGATGTGATTTAGATAAATTGAATCTAAGTATTTTTTGAAAAATATCAGAATTTTTTATTGTTCTATGACATGTTGGTTGGTGGAGTTTCCCCAACACAAACTCAGCCAACCATGCATATCAGATGAAGTATAGAAGTTTGGTATTTGATTTTTATATTTTAATTGGTACATCCAAATGAGATAAAATTTTAGTTGTCTTGGAAATTCAATTTTAGGCATTCATGTAAATTTTCATAAATTTTAGATGATATTTTAGTTCTACGAAGTGTGGTGTTCATTGAGTTTCTTATCAATAACAACTCAGTCGACCAACCAATCTGAATAAATAAAAAATGACTAAAAATCAGTTTTGGACTTGTTTACAATGTTCTGAGAACCCAAATGATCTATATAATCAACCTAACACCCTAGTAGCTCCCATAATCCATAATTCCTATCCAAGAAATGAAAAATGAGAGAGAGAGGGAAGTTAGTGTTTTGAGAGGAGAAAAGGTGGAATTGATGATCTAAGGTTTCACCTTCCTAGTGTCGATGGAATCAATAAGTTGGTCTTCTTTAGATAACTTTTCTTAGTGATTCTTCTTTCACATGTATAAACTTCATCCTCCCTATGATTTAAACCAAATAATATAAAATCACCATATTTTCTCTTTCTTTCTCTCCTATTCTCCTTTTCTATGGTTTTCGAGTTGAGAAGAGCAAGAAGGGGATTCAATCTTTGCACGTTGGTTGCATTTCTAAAAATAAGATTATAGGGGATGTTTTTGAGGTGATTAGAACACGAGGTGAGTGTTTCTCTCTCTCTTAAGCTTTGTATTATTATTTAAAGCCTGATTCTATCTGACTAACTCGATCAAATTCTTATTTGTAATTCTATACAATTTAGTAACCATTAGGGATTTTTAGGGAATCAAACGATACTCAGTTTCTCATCATTGATTTATACTTATTTATTTATGTTACATGGAAATTTTAATGGATAGAGAACTATATTGGTTTACACCATTTTTTCTTAAAAATTAGCCCAGCAGGCGATATGCTTGGAAATTTAGTTGAGATGTATGTAATCATTATTGAACTCAATAAGCATGAGTTGCTCAACTGAAATTTTGAATCCTTACTCAAATTTAATATGTTATGTACATGAGTATCTGTATATGAGGGTTTGATATGGAGGAAAACCATGTCTAGGGTTACTTTAGAGGGATGGACTCAAATGAATCATTGTATTCTTGTAAATGATTGTTTGATTGTATGGAACTAAAATTATGGTTTCCATTTGTCTTGAACAAACTCAATGAAACTCTATACACCCGATGAGAATATTGAATAATATGATTCTTATGATGTATTGAACTAATATGACTTCTTAAAACCGTAGAAATCTATTAATAAGATGAGTATGAGAGATAAGGCCAAACTCACATATAATCATGTGAATGTGAAAAGATGCTCAATTGTAGGCATTATTACTTCAATTGAGAGTTATAAGTAATATTAACATGATATAAGCCTAATGCATGTATTCTAGTATAATGTATGGAATATGAGTAAATCTTACATGAATGATAGACTTTTATACAAGTCAAATAATGATGAATCAAGAGATGAATTAAAAATTAATGAGTAAGAACAAGTAACCCTATTATGTTCTATTTACTAAATGGGTCATCTTGTAAGAAATGGAGGAATTTTTATAATTACCAAAATGCATCTGAAAGTCAAATGACTTAGTATATGTATGTAGAGGCAATATAAGTAATGGATAAAGATGAACTGAATTATGATGGTAAGTGATCGATGATAAATTAATAAAATAAGTATGAGGAACTCTTTAATCTATTGATTTTAGATATATCTAAGTTACATAAATTGAATGAAATACACTAATGTAAGGCTAAAAAGGATCTCTATGAGAAAGAAACTTATGGATCAAGTAAATTTAGAATGATTTGTTCCAAGAGTAGTAGTAAACATGTAATGAAAGAGGTTGAGACTAATAAATATGATATATAGGGAAAATGATCAAGGTTAGTAGATGGATATAAGAATCTAACTTAACCCTTAAATGATGATCTAAGTGATGATAATTAATAATGATCTCAAATGAGGGATTAAGGAATGCATATAAGCATAGTTGAATTCAACTAAAGTATATATGAGATTAAAGAATGTAAATTGATTTACAAGAATGTGTTCTTGGAGTCTAATTGTTTGTTAGTATACTTGTACTCGAAGAAAGGTTTATTTTTATGGAATTCAAATGAGAATCATACATGTATTGATTAGTAACATAACTAAAACATGTATTGATTAATAACATAACTGAAGAATGCTAAATAATAGATGAGGAAATTAAGTGTGTTATGCATGTTTGTGCTTAAAATTTACTTAAGCCTATTTAGATTGGATGGAATAAGTATACGATGTATGATAAACTTGTTTAGAACATGGTGAATGACATAAGATAGCCTATATGCATGTATTGTTGCTAGTTCTAATATCTTTGTGAATACTTGATGACAATTGTTATAACCTCATTTTCCCTAAACTATGTAATGAGATTTGTAAATCTCCATTTAATGATAAATGAAATCAAAAGTTGTTTTATTTGTTCAAATTGGATGGATTTAGTTTACAATAGCCTTATTTGATTGTTTAATGGGCTTTATTGGTTATTGAGCCCACTTACAAGAAAAAGAGAAATAAAAGGAAAAGGAATTTATCTAATAAAAGGAATAAATAAGAAAGGGATAAAGGATAAGAGAAAAGGGCAAAGGAATATTTCCCAAGATGGGATTTCGTGCCTTTAGGGTTCCTTGAGGTCCAAGGAATCCAGGATGATAAGATAATGGCAAAAGAAAGAGGAAATATCAATTAATTTTGTTTTATTAATGAATAACTTGCATATGAAGGAAACACCCTTTTCCCTTAAAATTTGGGTTTCAAACTTAATATACGAGTAGATAATGCCAAGATAGAGTTTCCTTTAAAATTTGAGTGAGAAATAAGAAATAGGGGAGTGATGTCAGCCGTTGGATGCCCTGCATGGTCTAGAGGATCACGGATCCAAGGGTGGTTGTACATCACCCACCTCAAGTCAGAGAAGGAAAGCAAGAGGGAAACTGAGATTTCCCAATGCAAATTCCTCGCATCCTACCTCACCTGCAAAGAATCCAAGACCACGAGGGTATTTGGGAGGTGATTCCGCACATGACCAACTATATTTTTAGGGTGTCTCGAGGGTTATAGAGGAAAATCCCAATCGGGCTAAAGGACAGGTAGCGGCGAGGGTAGGGAAACCCTAGTGGTGCCCCAAATCCTATAAATAGACCCCCATCTCTATTCCTCACCTCCACACGAACCCAGACGGCTACCTCCTGAGTCCCAAATCTCTCTATCCCTCTAGTTTGGCTTCTATCCGGTGAGAGCACCGCCGCGGCACCACCGTGGGTTGAGTGTTGGAAAGGAAGAGGACGACGAGCAGCGATCGTCCGATCACATTCCACCGTGGTCTCGTGAAGAGATCCGACGGTCTTAGGCTTGGCCGGGTTAATTTCCTCACAAGTGGAGGTGCACGACGTAGAGTGTTGGATCTAAAGGGCGGACCAACAGACTACCGATCGAGCGGCGCCGGATTTTTGGTAAATCACCCTCTCTGCTCGAACATTCTAGAAAAAGGCTTTTCCTTGCAAAATTCATAGAAATTGCTAGAAACTCGGATGGATAAACTTTGTATATGAAAGTTGATCAAAAAAATACGAGGAACAAGATAAAAATGGTTTGGTAACCTAATTCCATCTCGTTTTGCAAAAGTATATTTTTTTAATTAAAAATGTATTAAATTTTGGTTAGAACCCCTAATTGAGTGTAATGGATGAATTTATGAGGCTTAGTAGGTTAATTTGAGTAATATTAACCTGTTGAATGATAATGTTAAGCCTTAATCTGATTTAGATGTGTAATTTCAAGATTTAGGGTTTTGAACTAAGTATGAAGGATGATACATTTAGAAACCCTAATTTAGGGAAAAAGAAGAGAAAACCATGTTTAATTCGAATTATGGAAATATGTTATTAAATAATGATCCAAAACTTGTTAGGAGAGAAAATATGAGAAATTTAGGGTTTTTATGTAGTTTTATTTAATTAGGGTTTATGATACTAAAAGTGGAGGTTGACACGAATTTACCGTGCGTAGAAACGCAAGTGAACGCGTCAATGTAATATAGGCCTTTGGAGGCCCGAGTCAAACTCAGGGATACGTGAAATTGTCGGAGACTCCTACTAACTACTCGCGATCAGCAAGACCAATTAAATAGTTGAGAGTTGTTGTTAAAATTAAAACAAAACAAAGCAATCGATTAAATGTTTGGTTTAATCAATTTAAAATGAGATCTTTAGGATTGTGGTTTCACCGCGGGTTTTCATTGTATCAAATTCTATGCAGTCACTCAATTTATCTCTCTATCCGGGTAGTGGCCTGAAATCAGAATTGCCCAATGTCATGGTACAATTCACTACCTACGTCTAGGTCGGTTCCACCATCATAGTAACCTATACCCTAAACTAGGTGCATTAAAAACGATCTCTCGGTATCCACCATTAACCTTACACCACCTTGTTTAAGGGATTTGTCAATTAATGTAAATTCCATCTCTTTTCAACCATTAATTCTTATTTCAAAGCAATTAAGGGCATTAGATTATTATTATGGTGATCAAGCATAACAATATAATTGAGAAAATGAAATTATACCACGGATTTAAGAGATAAGATATGAATTACTATGATAAAATTGTCATACAATGAATTCCCGGGCTACTCCCGGTCCTAAGGACAAAAGGGATTAGCCCCACATGTTCATCTCAGAGAAAAATGTGGAGTAGAAAAAGGGAAACATGGAGAAAAACGTGATTGAGTGGTGAAACCCCTGAACGGAGAAGATCCAAGCGATCCTTGGCGTGGAATACACGTTCTCCCGCCTTTCGGTGGTGGAAATCATCTTCTTCGACGTCCGGATCGGCTGGGGCGTGCTTCTGGGCTCCGTTCTTCTCTCCACACCTTCTCAAGATGTGTGCAGCGGCTAATGACGTCATGATTCCCTCTTGGGCGTCGTCATTAGGTATAATTCCCGAGTTAGGTCGCCAATTAATCACAGCCGTCAGATTAAGATCAATCTGAAGCAAACTCATATCTGACGGTGTCGATACCATCGACGCAGGTCGATGGTATCGACCTAGCGCGATATCTGCAGTTCTTCTTTTCTTTTGTCTTTGCGCCAGATGCCATCTCGATACCATCGATGAGGGTCGATGGTATCGACATTCTTAGGCTTCACTTTTGTCTTCTTCCGTCGCTGAAGCTCCACTAGTTGATGGTATCGACATATGGGTCGATAGTATCGACTCACTTCTCACCAGCAACCTGATGGTATCTCGATACCATCGACATCCCTGTCGATAGTATTGACTTTCTTCTGGTCTTTACGGCTGGCAACCTGTGGTCCGGTCGATGGTATCGACCACTGTCGATGGTATCGACAGTAGCAGATACTTGTTTTTCCTGAAATTAACACACAAAACCACATAAGTCTACACAAAACGTATTCTTTTGATAAATAATAATCAAAATGCCAAAATAAGGGAAATTTGACATAGAGAAGTAGCATAGACCAAAGCATATGAATTATGCAACATTAACCATGAAAATGACTTATAAATGCATAAAACACATATCAAACCAGTCTATAAATGTGACTCAAAATCATCGCATCAGAGACAACCCTAATTGCAAGAGAAACCCTAAAAAGGGGTAGAAACCCTAAATGGGAATAGAAATCCTAAGAAGCAAGATGGGCTTGGATAAATCTTGATAAAAGTAATTTGTATATTTATTTTAGGATTCTTGTGTATACTTGCTTGCTTGGTTGGATTTCTCTACTTGATTTATTCTATCTCAAAATTCTGCATTACTGGTATGTGGTTACGCTTATGATTAAATTGGTTTAGTTTCCCGGTGATTCTCGGATGTTTAATCGGTTGCCTAAATATAACTATTGGGATGACTTTTATTTTCATGCAACTATAAAGTGACTACAACTATCACTACAAATAAGTGTACATGACTAGCTCAGATCCTGGTCCTCCTCTGTGTCTTTCTTAATATTAAGGATAACCTAGTACATGGTCTACATGTTAGGTTGGACCATCAGGTTATCATGAGTCAGTGATTGGGCTATCTATGGGTAGTGCCATGCGACTCTTTAGCATATTATGAGTTAGGGATTGGGCTACCTATGGGTAGTGCCATGTGACTCTTCAACCCTAGGTATTGATCTAATTATTAGGTAGGATCGTGGGGGTTAATTGGGATCTACCATATGAGAGGTAGTATCCAGGTCCACTGTAGGGACAACACAGAGGCTAGGGTATGTATGGATTGAGTAGTTATGTTTAAAGCATAAAGTTTGTTTGTTAAATCATAATTGGTTTGCAATATGTAGTCAGAAATAAATGCATAATTTGTGTTTCCCCCACATACCAGTATAATTCATTATACTGACTGACGTTTTGTTTGTCAGTGATTTAGGTACAAAATTGAAAAAGACAAATAGTAAAGTGGTACATTGTGAATACATGAATTAAAGTACAAGGAAGATTAGTTAAAATAGATTCCAGTTATGGATAGAAGTTTAGAAATCCAAGATTTTAAAAAGGTATGCAAATTTTTATTTTATTACAGCTTTTCAGTATAGTCTTGGTAGAATTTATTAATTATTATTGATTATTTGTCGAACCATTGATCCGAAAAAATTTGGATAACGACTCTGACCTTTTGGTCTCCCTTAATTGGGGGTTACCGGGAGGCGGGGTCATTTCATTTGGTATCAGAGCATTGGTTCCTCATTTAATCCTTAGTAATTATTAAATTTTACAAACTTTGTAGAACCGAGGGAGTTATTAGAGGATTTTCCAAAAGACAGAGGTGTCTAGAAAAGGATCACGGTCCAGGGGCTGGAAATATTTTCCTCCTCCCCACTAGCCAGTCATGAGGACTCCCGGATGCAGTGTGACTGCCTGGCCAATGTCTTAGGTTTCCGACTCGAAATAAGCTACCTTTAGGACTCTCTCATCTTTTTCGTCCCTTCTCAACCCTAATTCAATCAAGGATATTAAGGTTTAGGGTTTTCTCTCTCTTCCCCCACCTTCTTGAGGTATGGGTAAGTATGTTAAGGATTATAGAATCCTCCATCAAATTAATAAAAGATACATAACAAGATGTCATTGACATAAGTATAATTAGTTTAAATGTAGACTAAATGTTTATTTGTATGCTTATGTAGATGGATCGAGTGAAGACTGTTGCTATCCCAGATGCCACCAATGGTGGTGGACCTTCCCGCAAGGGAAAGGGATCTTCTGAGAAGAGGAGGAGGAACCATGGTGGTGAATCCTCAAGGAAGAGGAAGAGACCTAAAGAAGCTGCAGATGAGGTCCCCAACCCTGAACCGATACCCTTTGGCAATCTTGAATAAGAAAAGGAACATGTGTACAAAGAAGAGGCCAAGATGGAAGAGGACCAATCTGGCGGTCCAGAACCAACCATGGTGGTTCATACCCCTGAAGCTTTATGGATGGAACAACAGAAGAGGTTGACTGAGGCCATCAGCACTTTGGCTGTTATAACCCCAATTTTTGGGTTCAATTGGTGAGAAATGTAATTTTTCATATTAAAGATATTTGAACAAATAATGATATAATTTTCTCCAAAATGGATTTCGTTTACAATAGCCTTGATGTTTGTTTTGTGGGCTTTATTGGCTATTGGGCCCAATAACAAAGAAAATTCAATTAGTGAATGAATAATTGAATATTTGATAAACGAAATATGTGGAAAACCTCTAGAAGGCAAATCCAAAGAGGATTTTGTGCCTCTTGGATTCCTTGGGTTCCAAGGAGTCTAAAGTTGCAAAGAAAAGGAATAAGAAAAAGAAAAGATTAATTATGTATTTCTTTATTAAGAAAGAAATTGAAAATAATGATAAAATGTGGAAAATGAATGGAAAGAGGTATAAATGAGATTTCTTGGTGAGATTTCGTATCCATGAGGTTTCTAATAATAAAATCAAGGCCAATGAGGAAAATAAAAGAGAAATAAAGTGAAAATACTAAAAAGGCAAAATAAGAGGATAATATAATGCATTATTAAGGAATTATGAGGTATTGTTAAAAAGAAAGTAATTTCTATTAAAGGAAAATAGATTTTCGTGCCATTAGAATAAAGGGCAAGTTTTAAGAGAATGAAAGAAGTAATTTTCGGAATTATAAGATTTAAAGAAGAAGGAATATCTAAGAGATGATGAAGAGAGAAGGTAGTTTTTATAATAGGAAAATGAGTTTCCATGTTGGAATATGACTTGGTTGCTTCATGGGCAAGCAGTCTGGGACGGGGATACCCTCCCCTATAAAAGGGGTAGAGCCCAGGGTCGAGTTCCAGAGAGATCCCACGTCTCCCACTTTCTTCCTCATCTTCTTCATGCTTCCCTATGTTCAAAACCCTAATGGAAAGGAGGGAGCTAAACCTGAAGCAATGGAGGTTCAATTGATGGTCTTGATGGAGGAAGGAAGCCTCCACAATGACCTAGGAAGGATTGGAGGAGCAAACCCGTGCTCCTGTAGGTCGGCAAGCTGTTGTAAACGCAGCAGCAAGAGCAACAGTTTCTCCTTCGAGCATGGCCATGACGGTCACGACCTGGGGACGCCTTGAGTGCACCTAGGTTCTGCGAGGCTGGGGAAGCCATGGGCGGCGACCCCCAAGCCTTAGGGGAGGAGGACGAGGGACCCCGGACGGCTGCACGTGAGCGTCCAGTTCCAGTTTAACCCCGCTCCAAACCAGCCACTATGGCAGTGGGCTGAGGGCACGGGGAAGAGCATAGGGGCCGACGGAGGTCTGGGACCCACGCCCGAAGGTTGTGGAGGGTCCAGGAGCGAGGGACAAGCCGCGCAAGGCTGCACGGCGGCGGCTAGGGCGGCTGCGCACCGTCTGCCCGAGGAAGAAGAAGGGTAAAAGGTCCTTTGGACCGTTTTACCCCCCCCCCCCCGTCATGAAGAAACAATCGTTTAAGTGAAGGGAAAAATAGTCAATTGGTTATAAACTCAATCGGGCGCCCTGCATGGATATTGACGACTTGGCAGCCTCGGATTGGCCGGAAAGGTATTTTCTTTATAAAATCATAACTCCTAATTGGTAGCTCCGATGAGAACATGTTATATATGTATTTTGATCAGAAAAATGCAAGGAATCCAATAAAAATAGTTTTATAGCCTGTATATGATCATAGTTCGAAATATTGTGTAAATTATCATATTTAATGAATTAAAGAGTAAGAAACCCTATTTTGATATGATTAATGAGTTTAATAGGGTTTAATGGATCTTTAGAGTTGATATTAATCTGTTAAATGTAAAAAGGAACATTGAGTTCAAAAAGGAAGAACTTTGCACATGATTAGTCTAATTTAGAGTTTATATGCTTGAAATTGGAAAAGTACATAAAGTTATCATCTTTAATTTTTAATTACGGGAAAACCCTTAGATTTGATGATAGATGGTATTAATGACATTAATTGGATAATTCAAGTTGAAATTAACATGTTGTTAATAAAAGTGAAAATAGGATTTAAAAGATGATCTTTTTATATAGTTGGTTTAATTTAGGGTTCTATGTACGTGAATATGCCTTAATGGGATTAGAAACCCTAATTTATGTCGATATGAATTATAATGGTTTTAATTGTACAAATCGACGAATAAAATGAAAATATGATGATTCGAAGATTAATGGAGTACCAAAGATCTTCAATGTGAATTATTTGGATAATTAGTGTTTCCTAGTGTATAAAAGTGGAAATAGTAATAAATAAGGTTCATATATGTGAGTTGAACTATAATGAAATATGATTTGTCAATTTGAAAGAAACCGAAGATGATAATTAGCCTTAATGTTTTGGATATGACCAAAAAGGATAAAGATAATAGTTTTAGTGTAAAAGAAACATATTAGACTTATTTGACATTCAATTGTGCCTATGATGCAGAAATTAGGGTTTGTGAACTAAAAGAGCATTAAAAGTGATAAATGCATAATGAAGGCTAAAACCCTAATAACACCCTAAAGTTGGCCTAGAAATCATAAGGTGGAATCCAAGTTGATCTTGAGGATGTTTGAATAAAACAATGACACTTGAATGTTATGCATTATTTTCAGGATATTGTTGATTTCTTGTTAATTGTGTTGAATGTTAATGCATGGACATCAAGTTACTATGGATCAGGTATGTGGTTACGATTATGAATAACTGCTTTAGTTTCCCGATGGATTCTCATATGTTTAAAGGCATTGAATGCAACTAAACTGTTGAATGTTTATTTATTTATGGCAAGTATAAAGTGACTATGACTATCACATAATGTATATGCCTACTAGCTCAATCATTGTTCCCCTATGTGTCGTAATGGCTGACCTAGTACATGGCTACCTAGAGGGTAGGTCCATCAGGTCATGAAAGACTTTGGCTGCCTAGAGGGTATGTCCATCAAGTCACCTTTATAGAGGTACCATATAAGTCCTTACAGGGATAACACAGAGTTGTGGATAGGTATGGATTGAGTAGTTTGGTTTAAAACGTAATCTTGGTTGTTAAATGATTAATTGAATGATTACATGGTTATCATAGTTGCATGATTATCTGTTTTTCCCCCACATACCAGCTTCGGCTGACCGACGTTTTGTTTGTCGGCGTTTTAGGTACAATGAAAAGAACAAACAGTAAAGTGGAACATGTGATACTAAAAGAGAATTAAAGTACAAAGGAGGATTAGATAGATTAGTATCGGTGTGGATAGAAGTTTAGAGATCCAAGTTTTCAAAAGGTATGCAAAAATGTATTTTCTTACAGTTTTCAGTATAGTTTGTTAGAATTTAATAATTGTTTATGGTTATATGTCAAACTTTTGATCTGGGATTAATGGGTGCGGCTTCAACCTCTTGGTCTCCCTTAATTGGGGGTTATCGGGAGGTGGGGTCGTAACATTGGCCCTCCGAGACATAGCTAGAGATGAGAATGGCGAGCCACTTCCCGTTCGCCCTCGACTCGGAGCCACCATCTTGGACTTCGTCAAGATGAACATGGAGAAGTACTGGGGAGAGGATAAGTCTGAAGTGGTCGACAAGGCAGAGGCTTGGCTTCTTGCAGTCGAAAATGGATTCTGCATGCTTGAGGTACAGCCAAACAAGAAGGTTCTCTTTGCTGCTCACCTCTTAGAAGGAGCATCCAAGAGATGGTGGGAAACACATATCATAGGATGAGATTTAAGTGAAGAACCGATGGCATGGGCCGACTTCAAGACTATCTTCACCACTAGATTCATCTCGATCTCAACTAAGAAAGAGAAGGAAAGGGAGTTCACCAACATGACCCAAGGAAACTAATCTGTGGCAGACTTTGGACGTAAGTTTTGAATCCTGGAGCATTTCAAACATATGATGGATAAGGAAAGAAGGGTGGACCATTTCATAGAGCATCTTCACCCTACCATCAAGCCCCATGTGATGGCAAGTAAACCAAAAACTTTCGCTGGAGCTTACAACACTGCCCTAGACATGGAGAGGACAGTGATTCCTGCTCAAAATCCACCCAAAGGATATTTGGGTTTCGCTGAAGGAACCCAAGGCCAGAAGAACAATCACAAGAAAGGCCAAGGGTGTAACCATACCAAGGGAAGACATGGAGGAAAAGGAAAACCCCATCAACAGAACAACCGACCTCAATGTCGCACCTACAGAAAGTGGCATACAGGTGAGTGCCGCTACAAGAAGAAGACATGCTACCATTGTCAACAAGAGCGACATCTCCAAGCTGCTTGTCCCCTGCCAGATCCAAGAGGACCAGGACTAGTAGCAGCCCCACCTGTGGCAGCCCCGTCTGTAGTTGTAGCCCCACCTGCTGGAGAAAGAAAACAAGCTCAAGTGTTTTCTATTGACAATGAGGAATCTCAAGCTAATGCTAATCAGTTCATCGAGGGTAATAACCCTTAGAGTTTTCTTTTATGTTTTAAGATAAGCATGTAATAGTCTAATGTATGGTGAAAAACAATGTAGGCATGCTTGAAGTCATGGGACACAATGTAAAAGCTTTATTTGATTCTATATCTACTAATACTTTTATTTTGAGGAATCTCGCAACTATGCTTTGTTTGGATATCAAGGATTTAGGGTATGTCTTAGATGTTACAACCCCGAGTGGTCGAATCTTTACATCCCTTTTGAAAACTTCGGTGATACATGTTAAATACAGAGATCATGAGTTTCCTACATACTTCATTCTTCTTGACATGAATGGTTTTGATGTAATCATTGGTATGGATTGGCTTTATACTTATAAGGCCAATATCGATTGTAGGGAGAAGAAGGTAACCATTAAGAAACCAGGTCAGTCACCTTTCATCATTAGGGGTAGGAAGGATGCCACCACCAGCATGTATGTGTCAGCCTTAAAGGTAGAGCGGATGATGATTAAAGGTTGTCAAGCTTTCCTAGCATTAGTTACCGAGCCAGAGCCCAAGGTGCAACCCTTAGAGGAAATAGAGGTAGTAAGGGACTATGCGGATGTTTTCCCAAATGATCTACCTGGGATTCCTCCCAAGAGAGAGGTAGATTTTTTGATACATCTAGCTCCCGAGACAAGCCCTATTTCATGAGCACCTTATAGGATGGCCCCTGTTGAGTTGCTCGAGTTGAAGAAACAATTGTAGGAATGGCTAGACAAGGGTTTTATCTTCCCTAGCACATCACCATGGGGAGCATCAGTTATCTTTGTGAAGAAAAAGGACGGTTCTCTCATAATGTGCATAGACTACCGAATGATCAACCATGCTACCATTAAGAATAAATACCCTTTACCCCGGATAGATGACCTATTTGACCAGTTGAGGTCAGCTCGAGTCCTTTCCAAGATTGACTTGAGATTGGGATACCACAACTTGAGGATCAAGAATGAGGACATTCCGAAAACCACTTTTAGAACCCGTTATGGCCACTATGAGTTTGTGGTTATGCCTTTTGGGTTGTCCAATGCACCCAGTGTCTTCCTGAACCTTATGAACGATGTGTTTCAGCCCTTCCTTGACTCATTTGTCATTGTGTTCATAGATGATATCCTAGTCTATTCTGATGACTTAGAACAACACTGAGACCACCTGAGTAGAGTCCTTGATATCTTGAAAAAGCAGAAGTTTTATGGGAAATTCTCCAAATGTGAGTTTTGGATACACCGAATCATGTTTCTCGGACACATCATCTCAGGAGGAACAATCACCGTAGATCCAGCTAAAGTGTTTGTCGTTCGAGACTGGCCTACACTGAAGAACCCCTCCGAGATTTGCAGCTTCTTGGGATTAGCAGGACACTATCGGTGCTTCATTGTGGTTTTCTCAAAGACCGCCTTGCCGTTGACCATGTTGACTCAGAAGGATGTGAAGTTTTTGTGGTTCGATGTATGTGAGCCTCATTTCCAGGAGCTAAAGGAGAAGCTGACCACTACCCCAGTGTTGACCCTACCTTTCGGTAATGAGGGTTTTGTGATATTCACCGATGCATCAAAGATGGGATTTGGATGTGTGTTGGAATAGAATCGGCATGTGGTTGCATATGCCTCCCAATAGCTCAAGCCCAATGAGGTGAACTACCTGATGCATGACTTAGAACTAGATGCTATCATCCATGCATTGAAGATATGGAGGCATTACCTGTATGGTGCTACCTTCGAGATCCTCACCAACCATAAGAGTTTGAAGTACCTCCTAACATAGAGAGACTTACACCTATGACAGTGACGATGGATGGAGTACATAAAGGATTATGACTTCACCGTCGCCTATCATCCTGGAAAGGTGAATGTCGTAGCTGATGCTTTAAGTCAGAAATAGCTCAGGTGTGTAGCTATTTTGTCCAGTCAGTGGAAGAGTTTAGAGGAGCTAGTAGAATGGACTTCCCAACTGTTAGAGGACCGATTCGATTGACCAACATCTAGATCCAGTCAGAATTATTGAGTGAAATAATAGCAGCACAGTTGGCCAGTGGGGAACTTGATAAGATGAAGGGCTTGATGAAGAAGCCACATACCCGTCTCTCAGTGGGAATAGACATGGGGATTAGATTTGAGAATCGTATATGGTTTCCTGAGGATTCATAGAAAAAGGAACGTATCCTACAAGATGCTCATGGTTCTAAGTACACGGTGCACCCGGGAACTACCAAGATGTTTAAGGACCTGCAGAGGTTTTTCTGGTGGCCAAGAATGAAGAAAGGCATTGCGACATATGTGGCCAGTTGTCTTACATGCCAAATGGTGAAGGCTGAACACTAACGACCCGGTGGACTTTTACAGTCTATAGAGATTCCAGAGTGGAAATGGGAGAAGATCACCATGGATTTCATGGTAGGTCTACCCCAAACCAAAAAGGGTTATGATGCGATATGGGTTTTGGTAGATCGCCTTACCAAGTCAGCACACTTCCTTGCCCTGAAGACCACTACTAAGGTGTCAGACCTAGCTGAGCTATATATCAGAGAGATAGTATTTTTGCATGGTGTACCTAGTTCCATCATCTCTGATAGAGACCCAAAGTTTACTTCCAAGTTATGGAAGCAAGTTCAAGAGGAACTTGGTACAAGGTTGAATTTCAGTACCGCTTATCACCCCCAGATGGATGGACAGTTAGAAAGGACAATCCAGACCTTAGAGGATCTGTTGAGAGCTTGTGTGCTCAATTGGGGTGGATAATGGGAGCAATACTTACCTTTAGATGAGTTTGCTTACAACAATAGCTACCAAGCCAGTATCAAGATGCCTCCGTATGAAGCTCTTTATGGGAGACTGTGTCAGTCACCACTTCACTGGGATGATGTCAGTGAGAGGACCCTATTGAGGTCAGATGAGATCCAAGTGTATGCTGATAAAGTTACTTTGATCAAGTAGAGGCTAAAGAGAGACCAAGATCGACAGAAGTCGTATGCTGATGTGAAGCAAACTATTGTGCATTTCACTATGGGAGAGCATGTATTTCTGAAAATATGACCACTCCGAGCTATAGCCAAGAATAAAGGAAAGTTGAGTCCCCGATATGTGGGTCCGTTAGAGGTGTTAGAACGGATTGGTGAAGCTGCATATCGTTTGGCATTGCCCCCTTAGTATAGTATGATGCATGATGTGTTTCATGTGTCCAATCTAAAGCGATATGTGCAAGATCCAAGCCACGTGCTGAGCATAGAGCCTATTGAGCTTTAAGGGAAGCTGACTTATCTTGAGTCACCTTTGTGGATTCTAGATTTCAAGGTAAAAGAGCTCAGAAATAAGAATATACATATGGTAAAGGTTCTTTGGAAGCACCATGGAGAGGATGAAGCCACATGGGAGCTGAAGACGGACATGGAAAAAACATATCCTGATTTGTTTGTTTGATAGCTTGAATTTTGTGGGCAAAATTCCTATAAGAAGGGGAGGCCACTTACAAGAAAAAGAGAAATAAAAAGAAAAGGAATTTATCTAATAAAAGGAATAAATAAGAAAGGGATAAAGGATAAGAGAAAAGGGAAAAGGAATATTTCCCAAGATGGGATTTTGTGCCTTTAGGGTTCCTTGAGGTCCAAGGAATCCAGGATGATAAGATAATGGCAAAAGAAAGATGAAATATCAATTAATTTGGTTTTATTATTGAATACCTTGCATATTAATGAAACACCCTTTCCCTTTGGAATTTGGGTTTCAAATTTAATATACAAGTAGATAATTCCAAGAGAGATTTTCCTAAAAAATTTGAGTGAAAAATATTAAATTAGGAAAGAGGTATGATTTTCATAAGATTCCATTGTTAAATACCCTTTTTCCTTTGTTTTTAAAGAAATAAGAAATAGGGGAGAGATGTCAGCTGTTGGATGCTCTGTGTGGTCCATAGGATCACAGATCCAAGGGTGGTTGTACATCACCCACCTCGAGTCGGAGAAGGAAAGCAAGAGTGTACATCACCCACCTTGAGTCGGAGAAGGAAAGCAAGAGGGAAACTAAGATTTCCCAATGCAAATTCCTCACATCCTACCTCACCTGCAAAGAATCTAAGACCATGAGGGTCTTTGGGAGGTGATTCTGCACACGACCAATCCTATTTTTAGGGTGTCTCGAGGGTTCTAGAGGAAAAGCCCAATCAAGCTAAACGATAGGCGGTAGTGAGGGTAGGGAAACCCTAGTGGAGCCCCATATCCTATAAATAGACCCCCCTCTCTATTCCTCACCTCCTCACATTCCCAGACGGCTACCTCCCGAGCCCAAGATCTCTCTATCTCTCTGGTTTGACTTCTCTTCGGCAAGAGCACCGCCACGGTGCCACTGTGGGTTGAGTGTAGGAAAGGAAGAGGACGACGAGCATCGATCATCTGATTACATTCCACTATGGTCTCGCGAAGAGATTTGACGGTCTCAGGCTAGACTGGGTTAATTTCCTCATGACTGGAGGCACATGATGTAGAGTGTCAAATCCAAAGGGTGGACCAGCAGACTACTGATCGAGCGGCCCCAGATTTTTGGTAAATCACCCTCTCTACTCGAATATTCTAGAAAAAGGCTTTTCCTTGAAAAATTCATAGAAATTGCTAGAAAACTCAGATGAATAAACTTTATATATGAAAGTTGATCAGAAAAATACAAGGAACAAGATAAAAATCTTTGGGTAACATAATTCCACCTTGTTTTGAAAAAGTATATTTTTTATGAAAAATGTATTAAAATTTGGTTAGAAACCCTAACTGAGTGCAATGGATGAATTTATGAGGCTTAGTAGGTTAATTCGAGTAATATTAACCTGTTGAATGATAATGTTAAGTCTTAATCTAATTTAGATGGGTAATTGCAAGATTTAGAGTTTTAAACTAAGTATGAAGGATGATACATTTAGAAATCCTAATTTAGGGAAAAAGAAGAGAAACCCATGTTTAATTTGAATTATGGAAATATGTTATTAAAAAATGATCCTAAACCTATTAGGAGAAAAAAGATGAGAAATGAAGGGTTTTTATGTAGTTTTGTTTATTTAGGGTTTATGACACTAAAAGTGGAGGCAAAACCCTAATTGCAAGAGAAACCCTAAAAAGGGGTAGAAACCCTAAATGGGAATAGAAATCCTAAGAAGCAAGATGGGCTTGGATAAATCTTGATTAAAGGAATTTGTATATTTATTTTAGGATTCTTGTGTATACTCACTTGGTTGGTTGGATTTCTCTACTTGATTGATTCTATCTCAAAAGTTTGTATCACAGGTATGTGGTTACGCTTATGATTAAATCTCTTTAGTTTCACGGTGATTCCCGAATGTTTTATTGGTTTCCTGAATATAATTACTGGGATGACTTTTATTTTCATGCAACTATAAAGTGACTACGACTATCACTATAAATAAGTGTACATGACTAGCTCAAATCCTGGTCCTCCTCTGTGGCTTTGCTAATAATAAGGATGACCTAGTACATGGTCTACCTGTTAGGTAGGACCATCAGGTTATCATGAGTCAGCGATTGGGCTATCTATGGGTAGTTCCATGTGACTCTTTAGTATATTATGAGTTAGGGATTGGGCTACCTATGGGTAGTTCCATGCGACTCTTCAACCCTAGGTATTGATCTACCTATTAGGTATGATCATGGGGGCTAGTTGGGATCTAACATATGAGAGGTAGTATCCAGGTCCACTGCAGGGACAACGTAGAGGCTAGGGTATGTATGGATTGAGTAGTTATGTTTAAAGTGTAAAGTTTGTTTGTTAAATCATAATTTCTTTGTGATATGTTGTTAGAACTAAATGCATAATTTGTGTTTCCCCCACATACCAGTATAATTCATTATACTGACCGACGTCTTGTTTGTATGAGATTTAGGTACAAAATTGAAAAAGACAAACAGTAAAGTGGTAAATTGTGAATACATGAATTAAAGTACAAGGAGGATTAGTTAAAATAGACTATAGTTATGGATAGAAGTTTAGAAATCCAAGATTTTAAAAAGGTATGCAAACATTTATTTTATTACATCTTTTTAGTATAGTCTTGGTAGAATTTAGTAATTATTATTTATTATTTGTCGAACCATTGATCCAGAAAAATTTGGATAACAACTTTGACCTTTTGGTCTCCCTTAATTGGGGGTTATCGGGAGGCGGGGTTGTTTCAATTGTGATATAGAATGGATTGATAGAAATATGTTGAGATTGGATTAACATGCATTGGTTACCATTGAGTAACTTTGTTTAGGGTAAATGCTAGATGATAAGATGATGTCTCAGCTTGATATGTCACTTATGATAAGATATATGATATGATGTGGAAATGGATAAAAACATGAATTTTGTAAATCATAGATTGTTCTAATTCTTGACATAATGCTTGTCTTTCTTATTACCCTAATTTGCTTTATGTCATTCTAGTTTTGTGGGAATATAAACATTTGATAAAAGATGATATGAAATAATCCACATTAGGATTTCCATGTGCTCTCTCTTTTCCAGGATGGGTTGTAGATCGAGTTTGTTCTTTGATATACATGTAGTTGATGTAAACTAAATCACTATAATGAAGGATTGAGAGATTAATGATACAACTCCTATCAAATCCAACATTAGGACGTAAGGATATTCGCATCCATAACCCCCATATACTCAAAAGTATGTGCTCCAGGAGTTCCCTTAGGAAAACCTATTTCACCATCATGTATTTACTAACAATGATGGTTCTATGGTCAGGGCTCTACATGATATCTTGATTATTTAAGTACATTATAGCATTCTTTATCATCAGAGATGTTTTCAAACATAAATCAATAAAACAAATGCTATAAAGAAAAGAGTACTATTTGTATCAAGTTCACATCACATACTGTTAACATTGGGATATCAATCCCTAACCATCTCATCATTGTGGTTCAGGAGTGTGGGTATTCATACCCTTGAATCATCATAACACTTTTTACCAAGTAACATCTTATCATCCAGTCATTTCATCAGTATGACCTTTGATTACAATAGTGTATATGTTTCTCATGACTTATTCAGTCTATCAAGCTCATATGTTACCACTCTTATCTCTTGTTATCACGGTTCATGTGAACTATCTTGGTTATTGTGATTTTGGATAATCTCTTGGCATCTTATCTGGTGATGTGGTATATTATGATCTTGTTGATGGTATATGTCCACTGTGATGTGGAGTTTTATTGGTGGTTTCCTTTGTTGTCCATTGTGGCAAATCTTATTTAATGTTGACTATACTTTTCTACTTGCCACTACATTTACCTGTTATGTGATTCAGTAACCCTAAAGTAGTATAATTGCATTGGTTTTGTCTCATTATCATTTGTGGCAACATTGTAATATTTTGGATGGTGGATGTGTGATTCCCCATGGCAGGGCAGGATGTGTGATTCCTGGACCATGTTATATATGTTTGGATGGCGGATGTGTGATTCCCCATGCCAGGGCAGGATGTGTGATTCCCGGCCCATGTCTCACCAAGTTCAAGATGTGTGATTCTTGACCGCCTTTGTGTTTTATAATATTCTAATGTTATGCTTATCTCACATGTATGCAGGATATTGGTCATGATATGTGCATGTGGCACTTTTTTATTGTTTACATATGGCAAGTAACTCTTTTGTTAAGAATCTTTTCTTTTATGCTCGTGTGGGTAGTCCTATTCTTTTGCATGGGAAGCATTCATACTTGATGTCCTTAATGTCATATATTGCTCAAGCTTTTCTTTAGAATACACATACCAGCTTTTGCTGATGTATTTCTCTTTCTTCTTCTTTTGTCGGGGTATGCTTCCAACCCCAGGTTAGGTCGAGGAGAGTGAACTTCAACAACAACCTTATAGCTGATCTTCGGGAGGCTTGAAGAGGTGGTTAGATGACCCTCGGCTTAGTCCTTGGCTTTATGTTTAGTTTTCCTTTAGATTACCTTATGTGGTGAAGTGTTGTAACTATCTTTGTAAATTGTTAGATAAAACTTCTTTTTCCACTGCTACTCATTGTGTAATGATACATACATGTTGAATGAATTGATCTCCATCCCTTTGGCAAAACAATTTATGTGGTGTTTGTCTTTAAGGGATGTGGTCTTTTCTTTCTAGTAGAGGAGTGGTTTCACTTCTTTACAGCATGGTATCAGAGCCACTAGCAGTCGGTTATCTAACTGTTTCAAACATGTCTCCCTTAGGATGTTTACCTTTGTCTTAGGTTGCTTATACCTAGTACCTTGCCTTGTGCAGGCAAAACCCTAATGGCGGGAGATAACTCATCAGCTGACAACCAGTACGGTTATGAGATGCCTCAAAATGCTAGGTTTGGCCAGGAGACCTCAGCATCTGCTGGATCGGAAGGAGCTATAACTCCAGAACAAGAGTTGGCCATGTTTCGACAACTCTTTGCGTCTTCCATGGTGGGGAAGATGAAAGACCCGTCTGTACCTGTGAAGCCTAAGGAGTACTCAATCATGGAGTTCATGAAGATGCAACCACCATCCTTCAAGGGTGAGGGTGAGATAGAGATGGTTGACAAAGCCGATGATTGGGTGTTATCCATGGAGAGGACTTTTGATGGTATGGCATGCCCTCCACATCAAAAAGTTAGGTTTGCTTCCTATGTCTTGGATGGACCAGCTAGAGTTTGGTGGAATGGAATTGCTAAGACTAGAGATATCTCCGCCATGACCTGGATAGAGTTTTTGGCTCTCTTTTGAGGGAAGTATATCTGCACTTCTGCCCTAAAGAAGAAAGAAATAGAGTTCTACAGTTTGAAGCAAGGTCCCTTATCCGTTTCTGCCTACGTGCAAAGGTTTCTGCTGTTGGAGCGTTATGCAGTTGGTTTGGGTGAAGAACGTATGGCTGACCATTTCCTCCAAGGGCTCAACTACAATGTGGGTCGTGCTCTAATCCCACAATATCCCTTGACCTTTCAGCAGATGGTTGATAAAGCTTTGGCTGTGGAGTCTTACCCAGGGTTTCAACCTAGGGAGTTTGACAAGAAAAGGAAGTCCTCAGGTGATGATCAGAGAAGGGACAAGTGTTCTAAGTGCAATGGTTACCATCCTATAGGGAAGTGTTCTCATGACAAACCTCGTCCAGTGGTATGCCATCATTGCAATGAACCTGGACACGTCAGACCTCAGTGCCCCAAGCTTCGCTTTGGACCTGGACATGTTCCTCAGCAAGCACCTCCTCAGAATCATGGCAACAATAATGGTAACAATAATACAGGAAGACCTGCAGAAAGAAGAGCGGGAAGAGTTTTTGCTTTGGATGGTGAATAAGTTAATGATGCTGAGTAGGAGCAAGTTAACCCATAGTTCCTTAGACTAGTCTTTACAAGTTATGTTTCCTTTTGCATGTTGCATATGTAGTGGATTTAAGAAATATAGTTGAAACTTTTATAACTGAAGTTAAGTTTGATTTTATGAGATGAACCCTTTTAAGGGGTGGTGAATAAGTTTCCTATGGATGTTTTGATTTCGAGGATGAGATCCCTTTAAGGGGTGGTGTGCTGTAACATACTAGAACTAGAACCCTACCCTAGTAATTTCACTCATTTTGCATAGCCAAACAAGGATAACCAAATACATGTGATTAGGTATATAATGGAATAAAAAATATTTTGTGCTTAATAATAACTCATTTAGATTATTATAAGAAATTAAAAATATTTCCCATATATTCTTAATATAGGGTTGTTTGCACAATATCTCAGTTAGATTTTAGATAATGGGCCTAAGGTGCAAATTGTACACTAAGCAATAAAAAGAATAAAATATTTCGTCCTAGAACTTTCTAGCACTTCCTAAAATAAGAGAAATAAGAGAAAATCCGAATTTTTATTTAAAGGAGAAGATAAATGCAATAAAGATAATATGGGAATTAAAGGGGTAAAGAAGATAATTAGAAATATATTGCACCAAAATTTATGATTGGAAACCCATCATGATAATTTGACACTCAAACTCGTTTCCTTGACTAAAAAGTAACTTATGGGCCAAGTATCATTTAATTTCGAAGATAATTGTATATATTAATGTCCTTATCTAAAGAAAATAGGAATTAGGCCAATAAAGTGAGATAAAATATTTAATGACCTCAAATTGTAAAACTAACTCCAATTTCGTAATCTAAACATAAAAATAAGTCTTTGGGCAAGTTTGCAACTAATTTGGATAATGTTTGGTTATTAGCTAATTGTAGGAGAGAGAAAATGTCTAAAAGGTGTAATTAATAAATAAATGCAATTCATGACACCAAAAGTTGGAAATAAAGGCAAATTCATATTCAACACATTAAATATGACTTGTGTGTCAAGTTTCATCAAATTTGGAAAATCCTAAGGCCATAAATGAAGAAAGAAAGAGAAAATGATATTTGATTTATTTAACCCATTAAAGGTTTCTAAAAGGCAAAACTAATTGGATATTCGGAATCTACATGCTTCAATTAGCCTCTGTGCAAAATTTTACCCAGTTTGGAGTTTATTTGCACCCTTAATTGAAGAGAGAGAGACAAGGAAATAAATTTTAATGTCACTTTAATCCAAAATCATTTCGAGTAAGGTTTCTCAGAATATACTTGTCGCACAAGGATTTCCCTCCATTCTACGGCTCATTTTTGTCCGCGTTTTACTCAGTTTGATAGGATGGTGCTCATCTTTCTCCTTCACCCGGCCCTTTCCTTTTCTGGTGCAATAGTAACAATAGCGATCAGATCGCGATACCTCTCTTTCTTTCCCTCCTTTTCTTTATATGTCTCACTTTTCACCATCACCACTTCATTCCGATCCATTTTATCCTAGATTTTCCAAGGTTTTGCTCTCCGGTTTCTCAGGTCGGCTAGAGTTTCCTCTTTCTTCCCTTGTTTCCTGGTTCTCACAGATTTCTCGATGAACCTGGACTCCGCCCTTATATATATGGCTTCCTCCACGATCCTCGGACCCCCAGAAACCACGTTCCCTAGTCCTTTTGATCTGGTTTGCCCTGCATCCATCTTCCCCTACTCAATCTACCTCTCTCGGTGGCGGTGACCTCAACTGTGGGTTCTGGTGCGTGGAGGTGCTCTTCGTTGGTGTGGTTCGGATCACGGAAGCGTAGGGAAGCTTTCTGGCTCTTCGATTCATGTGATTGGGAGGTAACGGTGTTTCTCCCCTTTTCTCGCTTTCTCTGATCATTTTGCAATTATGCGATAATGGAGGTTTTTGTGATGGGTGCCCTTGTTTTCTCGCTTCAGTTTTGATCATCGTATCTCTCTTCGATGTTGCTTTGGCCTCCGATGGGCTCTTTTGCTCTGCCCAAGTTGCTCAGTTTCTTCTGTTATGGCGAGGAAGCTTTCTTGGTCTGTAGTTGACCGTTTTCTTCGCAGGTTGGTTCTCTGAGTTCGTCGGAACTTCTGGAACATAGTTCATGTAGGGCTCCTCGCCCAATTTGCACTCTATGGTGATCTGGAGTTGTGGTCGACCTGTTGATCTCAGTTGTCTTGGTGCTCTTCGCGAGGGAACAAGCCCCTTGTTATTTGTCCTCTATACCTCAATGTCCAGTCTATGAGTTAGTTTTACGACCAAAGGGTAATTTGGTCATTTTGTGCACTCCTCTTTCTTTTGTTTAGCACCTGGTTCCGCTGACTTGGATTGAGTTGTCCACTGACATGAACGGCCCTGATTGGCCTGCCCAGGTCTGCGTGGACCTTCTCTGCCCTTTATCTGCGATCGGTTTATTTGTAATTATCTGATTGGTCAGTAATTAAAAATTGATAACAAATTATCAGATGATCAGAAAATTATGGAAAAATATTCATTGGAATGAGAAAAATAAGATCTAGCTAATGGTATAAGTTTTGATAACTGAATCCAAATATTAATTATAGGTGTTTTTCTTTGGATCTAATTTGTGATAATTAAGTTGTATAAATCAAACCTAATCATATATAAGTCAGAAAAATATAATAAAATATGTTTTAGACTCGTAATAACATAACCTAAAATATGGAATAATTTTCATAACCTAATTCACATAATAATAAAAAGGTAGTTTTTAGGGTTTGGTCTTTATGTATGAAATTGACATAAAATCGGTATGTGTTTAATAGGCTCTTTGGTGACCTAGTTTTGGATCCAGAAGTGCTTTGGACCTGTTGGACATTGATAATAAGGTATGTTGTATACCCTATTACTTCATGTTGAGCAATTCACCTATATTTTGTCTTTCTCTTGGTCCTATGGACAATATCCTATACACATTGCTCTTATCTCTTGTTATCACGGTTCATGTGAACTATCTTGGTTATTGTGATCTTGGATAATCTCTTGGCATCTTATCTTGTGATATGGTATATTATGATCTTGTTGATGGTATATGTCCACTGTGATGTGGAGTTTTATTGGTGGTTTCCTTTGTTGTCCATTGTGGAAAATCTTGTTTAATGTTGACTATACTTTTCTACTTGCCACTACATTTACCTGCTATGTGATTCAGTAACCCTAGAGTAGTATAATTGCATTGGTTTTGTCTCATTATCATTTGTGGCAACATTGTAATATTTTGGATGGTGGATGTGTGATTCCCCATGCCAGGGCAGGATGTGTGATTCCTGGACCATGTTATATATGTTTGGATGGCGGATGTGTGATTCCCCATGCCAGGGCAGGATGTGTGATTCCCGGCCCATGTCTCACCAAGTTCAAGATGTGTGATTCTTGACCGCCTTTGTGTTTTATAATATTCTAATGTTATGCTTATCTCACATGTATGCAGGATATTGGTCATGATATGTGCATGTGGCACTTTTTTATTGTTTACATATGGCAAGTAACTCTTTTGTTAAGAATCTTTTCTTTTATGCTCGTGTGGGTAGTCCTATTCTTTTGCATGGGAAGCATTCATACTTGATGTCCTTAATGTCATATATTGCTCAAGCTTTTCTTTAGAATACACATACCAGCTTTTTCTGATGTATTTCTCTTTCTTCTTCTTTTGTCGGGGTATGCTTCCAACCCCAGGTTAGGTCGAGGAAAGTGAACTTCAACAACAACCTTATAGATGATCTTCAGGAGGCTTGAAGAGGTGGTTAGATGACCCTCGGCTTAGTCCTTGGCTTTATGTTTAGTTTTCCTTTAGCTTACCTTATGTGGTGAAGTGTTGTAACTAGCTCTGTAAATTGTTAGATAAAACTTCTTTTTCCACTGCTACTCATTGTGTAATGATACATACATGTTGAATGAATTGATCTCCATCCCTTTGGCGAACATTTTACGTGGTGTTTGTCTTTAAGGGATGTGGTCTTTTCTTTCTAGTAGAGGAGGGGTTTCACTTCTTTATAGCATGGTATCAGAGCCACTAGCAGTCAGTTATCTAACTGTTTCAAACATGTCTCCCTTAGGATGTTTACCTTTGTCTTAGGTTGCTTATACCTAGTACCTTGCCTTGTGCAGGCAAAACCCTAATGGCGGGAGATAACTCATCAGCTGACAACCAGTACGGTTATGAGATGCCTCAAAATACTAGGTTTGTCCAGGAGACCTCAGCATCTACTGGATCGGAAGGAGCTATAACTCCAGAACAAGAGTTGGCCATGTTTCGACAACTCTTTGCGTCTTCCATGGTGGGGAAGATGAAAGACCAGTCTGTACCTGTGAACCCTAAGGAGTGCTCAATCATGGAGTTCATGAAGATGCAACCACCTTCCTTCAAGGATGAGGGTGAGATAGAGATGGTTGACAAAGCCAATGATTGGGTGTTAGCCATGGAGAGGATTTTTGATGGTATGGAATGCCCTCCACATCAAAAGGTTAGGTTTGCTTCCTATGTCTTGGATGGACCAGCTAGAGTTTGGTGGAATGGAATTGCTAAGACTAGAGATATCTCCACCATGACCTGGATAGAGTTTTTGGCTCTCTTTCGAGGGAAGTATATCTGCACTGCTGCCCTAAAGAAGAAAGAAGCAGAGTTCTACAGTTTGAAGCAAGGTCCCTTATCCGTTTCTGCCTACGTGTAAAGGTTTCTGCTGTTGGAGCGTTATGCAGTTGGTTTGGATGAATAATGTAGGGCTGACCTTTTCCTCCAAGGGCTCAACTACAATGTGGGTCGTGCTCTAATCCCACAATTGCCCTTGACCTTTCAGTAGATGGTTGATAAAGCTTTGGCTGTGGAGTCTTACCTAGGGTTTCAACCTAGGGAGTTCGACAAGAAAAGGAAGTCCTCAGGTGATGATCAGAGAAGGGACAAGTGTTCTAAGTGCAATGGTTACCATCCTATAGGGAAGTGTTCTCATGACAAACCTCGTCCAGTGGTATGCCATCATTGCAATGAACCTGGACACGTCAGACCTCAGTGCCCCAAGCTTCGCTTTGGACCTGGACATGTTCCTCAGCAAGAACCTCCTCAGAATCATGGCAACAATAATGGTAACAATAATACAGGAAGACCTGCAGAAAGAAGAGCGGGAAGAGTTTTTGCTTTGGATGGTGAAGAAGTTAATGATGCTGAGTAGGAGCAAGTTAACCCATAGTTCCTTAGACTAGTCTTTACAAGTTATGTTTCCTTTTGCATGTTGCATATGTAGTGGATTTAAGAAATATAGTTGAAACTTTTATAACTGAAGTTAAGTTTGATTTTATGAGATGAACCCTTTTAAGGGGTGGTGAATAAGATTCCTATGGATGTTTTGATTTCGAGGACGAGATCCCTTTAAGGGGTGGTGTGCTGTAACATACTAGAACTAGAACCCTACCCTAGTAATTTCACTCTTTTTGCATAGCCAAACAAGGATAACCAAATACATGTGATTAGGTATATAATGAAATACAAATTACTTTGTGCTTAATAATAACTCATCTAGATGATTATAAGAAATTAAAAATATTTCCCATATATTCTTAATATACGGTTGTTTGCACAATACCTCAGTTAGATTTTAGATTATGGGCCTAAGGTGCAAATTGTACACTAAGCAATAAAATGAATAAAATATTTCGTCCTAGAACTTTCTAGCACTTCCTAAAATAAGAGAAATAAGAGAAAATCCAAATTTTTATTTATAGGAGAAGATAAATGCAATAAAGATAATATGGGAATTAAAGGGGTAAAGAAGATAATTAGAAATATATTGCACCAAAATTTATGATTGGAAACCCATCATGATAATTTGACACTCAAACTCGTTTCCTTGACTAAAAAGTAACTTCTGGGCCAAGTATGATTTAATTTGGAAGATAATTGTATATATTAATGTCCTTATCTAAAGAAAATAGGAATTAGGCCAATAAAGTGAGATAAAATATTTAATGACCTCAAATTCGAAAACTAACTCCAATTTATTTCATAATCTAAACATAAAAATAAGTCTTTGGGCAAGTTTGGAACTAATTTGGATAATGTTTGGTTATTAGCTAATTGTAGGAGAGAGAAAATGTCTAAAAGGTGTAATTAATAAATAAATGTAATTCATGACACCAAAACTTGGAAATAAAGGCAAATTCGTATTCAACACATTAAATATGACTTGTGTGTCAAGTTTCATCAAATTTGGAAAATCCTAAGGCCATAAATGAAGAAAGAAAGAGAAAATAATATTTGATTTATTTAACCCATTAAAGGTTTCCAAAAGGCAAAACTAATTGGATATTCGGAATCTACATGCTTTAATTAGCCTCTGTGCAAAATTTTACCTAATTTGGAGTTTATTTGCACTCTTAATTGAAGAGAGAGAGACAAGGAAATAAACTTTAATGTCACTTTAATCTAAAATCATTTCGAGTAAGGTTTCTCAGAATATGCTTGTCGCACAAGGATTTCCCTCCATCCAACGGCTCATTCTTGTCCACGTTGTACTCGGTTTGATTGGATGGCGCTCATCCTTCTCCTTCACCCGACCCTTTCCTTTTCTGGTGCAACAGTAACAATAGTGATCAGATCGCGATACCTTTCTTTCCCTCCTTTTAATTATATGTCTCACTTTTCACCATCACCACTTCATTCTGATCCATTTTATCCTAGATTTTCCAGGGTTTTGCTCTCCATTTTCTCAGGTCGGCTAGAGTTTCCTCTTTCTTCCCCTGTTTCTTGGTTCTCACAGATTTCTCGATGAACCTGGACTCCGCCCTTATATATATGGCTTCCTCAACAATCCTCGGACCCCCAGAAACCACGTGCCCTAGTCCTTTTGATCTGGTTTGTCCCGCAACCATCTTCCCCTACTCAATCTGCCTTTCTCGGCGGCGACGACCTCAACTGTGGGTTCTGGTGCGTGGAGGTGCTCTTCCTTGGTGTGGTTCGGACCACAGAAGCGTAGGGAAGCTTTCTGGCTCTTCGGTTCATGTGATTGGGAGGTAATGACGTTTCGCCCCTTTTCTCACTTTCTCTGATCGTTTTGCAATTATCCGATAATGGAGGTTTTCGTGACGGGTGCCCTTGTTTTCTCGCTTTGGTTTTGATCATCAGATCTCTCTTCGTTGTTGCTTTGGCCTCTGATGGGCTCTTTTTCTCTGCCCAAGTTGCTCAGTTTCTTCAGTTGTGGCGGGGAAGCTTTCTTGGTCTGTAGTTGACCGTTTTCTTCGTGGGTTGGTTCTCTGAGTTCGTCGGAACTTCTGGAAAATAGTTCATGTAGGGCTCCTCGCCCAATTTGCACTCTATGGTGATCTGGAGTTGTGGTCGACCTGCTGATCTCAGTTGTCGTGGTGCTCTTCGCGAGGGAACAAGCCCCTTTTTATTTGTCCTCTATACCCCTCTGTCCGGTGTGTGAGTTAGTTTTACGACCGAAGGGTAATTTTGTCATTTCACGCACTCCTCTTTCTTTTGTTTAGCGCCTGGTTCCGCTGACTTGGATTGAGTTGTCCGCTGACATGGACGGCCCTGATTGGCCTGCCCAGGTCCGCGTGGACCTTCTCTGCCCTTTATCTGCGATCGGTTTATTTGTAATTATCTGATTGGTCAGTAATTAAAAATTGATAACAAATTATCAGATGTTCAAAAAATTATGGAAAAATATTCATTGGAATCAGAAAAATAAGATCTAGCTAATGGTATAAGTTTTGATAACTGAATTCAAATATTAATTATAGGTGTTTTTCTTTGGATCTAATTTGTGATAATTAAGTTGTATAAATCATAACTAATTATATATAAGTCAGAAAAATATAATAAAATATGTTTTAGACTCCTAATAACATAACCTAAAATATGGAATAGTTTTCATAACCTAATTCACATAATAATAAAAAGGTAGTTTTTACGGTTTGGTCTTTATGTATGAAATTGACATAAAATCAGTATATGTGTTTAATAGGCTCTTTGGTGACCTAGTTTTGGATCCAGAAGTGCTTTGGACCTGTTGGAATTTGATACAAAGGTATGTTGTATACCCTATTACTTCATGTTGAGAAATACACCTATATTTTGTCTTTCTCTTGGTCCTATGGACAATAGCCTATACACATTGCTCTTATCCCTTGTTATCACGGTTCATGTGAACTATCTTGGTTATTGTGATCTTGGATAATCTCTTGGCATCTTATCTTGGGATATGGTATATTATGATCTTGTTGATGGTATATGTCCACTGTGATGTGGAGTTTTATCGGTGGTTTCCTTTGTTGTCCATTGTGGCAAATCTTGTTTAATGTTGACTATACTTTTCTACTTGCCACTACATTTACCTGCTATGTGATTCAGTAACCCTAGAGTAGTATAATTGCATTGGTTTTGTCTCATTATCATTTGTGGCAACATTTTAATATTTTGGATGGTGGATGTGTGATTCCCCATGCCAGGGCAGGATGTGTGATTCCTGGACCATGTTATATATGTTTGGATGGCGGATGTGTGATTCCCCATGCCAGGGCAGGATGTGTGATTCCTGGCCCATGTCTCACCAGGTTCAAGATGTGTGATTCTTGACCGCCTTTGTGTTTTATAATATTCTAGTGTTATTCTTATCTCACATGTATGTAGGATATTGGTCATGATATGTGCATGTGGCACTTCTTTATTGTTTACATATGGCAAGTAACTCTTTTGTTAAGAATCTTTTCTTTTATGCCCGTGTGGGTAGTCCTATTCTTTTGCATGGGAAGCATTCATACTTCATGTCCTTAATGTCATATATTGCTCAAACGTTTCTTTAGAATACACATACCAACTTTTTCTGATGTATTTCTCTTTCTTCCTCTTTTGTCGGGGTATGCTTCCAACCCCAGGTTAGGTCGAGGAGAGTGAACTTCAACAACAACCTTATAGCTGATCTTCGGGAGGCTTGAAGAGGTGGTTAGATGACCCTCGGCTTAGTCCTTGGCTTTATGTTTAGTTTTCCTTTAGATTACCTTATGTGGTGAAGTGTTGTAACTAGCTTTGTAAATTGTTAGATAAAACTTCTTTTTCTGCTGCTACTCATTGTGTAATGATACATACATGTTGAATGAATTGATCTCCATCCCTTTGGCGAAAATTTTTACGTGGTGTTTGTCTTTAAGGGATGCGGTCTTTTCTTTCTAGTAGAGGAGTGGTTTCACTTCTTTACAGCATGGTATCAGAGCCACTAACAGTCAGTTATCTAACTATTTCAAACATGTCTCCCTTAGGATGTTTACCTTTGTCTTAGGTTGCTTATACCTAGTACCTTTCCTTGTGCAGGCAAAACCATAATGGCGGGAGATAACTCATCAGCTGACAACCAGTACGGTTATGAGATGCCTCAAAATGCTAGGTTTGGCCAGGAGACCTCAGCATCTGCTGGATCAGAAGGAGCTATAACTCCAGAACAAGAGTTGGCCATGTTTCGACAACTCTTTGCGTCTTCCATGGTGGGGAAGATGAAAGACATGTCTGTACCTATGAAGCCTAAGGAGTGCTCAATCATGGATTTCATGAATATGCAACCACCTTCCTTTAAGGGTGAGGGTGAGATAGAGATGGTTGACAAAGCCGATGATTGGGTGTTAGCCATGGAGAGGACTTTTGATGGTATGGCATGCCCTCCACATCAAAAGGATAGGTTTGCTTCCTATGTCTTGGATGGACCAGCTAGAGTTTGGTGGAATGGAATTGCTAAGACTAGAGATATCTCCACCATGACCTGGATAGAGTTTTTGGCTCTCTTTCGAGGGAAGTATATCTGCACTGCTGCCCTAAAGAAGAAAGAAACAGAGTTCTATAGTTTTAAGCAAGGTCCCTTATCTGTTTCTGCCTACGTGCAAAGGTTTCTGCTGTTAGAGCATTATGAAGTTGGTTTGGGTGAAGAACGTAGGGCTGACCTTTTCCTCCAAGGGCTTAACTACAATGTGGGTTGTGCTCTAATCCCACAATTTCCCTTGACCTTTCAGCAAATGGTTGATAAAGCTTTGGCTGTGGAGTCTTACCCAGGGTTTCAACCTAGGGAGTTCGACAAGAAAAGGAAGTCCTCAGGTGATGATCAGAGAAGGGACAAGTGTTCTAAGTGCAATGGTTAACATCCTACAGGGAAGTGTTCTCATTACAAACCTCGTCCAGTGGTATGCCATCATTGCAATGAACCTGGACACGTCAGACCTCAGTGCCCCAAGCTTCGCTTTAGACCTGGACATGTTCCTCAGCAAGCACCTCCTCAGAATCATGGCAACAATAATGGTAACAATAATAGAGGAAGACCTGTAGAAAGAAGAGCGGGAAGAGTTTTTGCTTTGGATGGTGAAGAAGTTAATGATGCTGAGCAGGAGCAAGTTAACCCATAGTTCCTTAGACTAGTCTTTACAAGTTATGTTTCCTTTTGCATGTTGCATATGTAGTGGATTTAAGAAATATAGTTGAAACTTTTATAACTGAAGTTAAGTTTGATTTTATGAGATGAACCCTTTTAAGGGGTGGTGAATAAGTTTCCTATGGATGTTCTGATTTCGAGGACGAAATCCCTTTAAGGGGTGGTGTGCTGTAACATACTAGAACTAGAACCCTGCCCTAGTAGTTTCACTCTTTTTGCATAGCCAAACAACGATAACCAAATACATGTGATTAGGTATATAATGGAATACAAAATACTTTGTGCTTAATAATAACGCATTTAGATGATTATAAGAAATTAAAAATATTTCCCATATATTCTTAATATAGGGTTGTTTGCACAATACCTCATTTAGATTTTAGATAATGGGCCTAAGGTGCAAATTGTACACTAAGCAATAAAAAGAATAAAATATTTCGTCCTAGAACTTTCTAGCACTTCCTAAAATAAGAGAAATAAGAGAAAATCCGAATTTTTATTTAAAGGAGAAGATAAATGCAATAAAATAATATGGGAATTAAAGGGGTAAAGAAGATAATTAGAAATATATTGCACCAAAATTTATGATTGGAAACCCATCATGATAATTTGACACTCAAACTCGTTTCCTTGACTAAAAAAGTAACTTATGGGCCAAGTATCATTTAATTTGGAAGATAATTGTATATATTAATGTCCTTATCTAAAGAAAATAGGAATTAGGCCAATAAAGTGAGATAAAATATTTAATGACCTCAAATTAGAAAACTAACTCCAATTTCGTAATCTAAACATAAAAATAAGTCTTTGGGCAAGTTTGCAACTAATTTGGATAATGTTTGGTTATTAGCTAATTGTAGGAGAGAGAAAATGTCTAAAAGGTGTAATTAATAAATAAATGTAATTTGGAAGTATGCGATCGCGTTTTCGATCTGGACATGTAGTATGCGATCGCGTTTTCGATCACCTGCTGGATGATTTGGAAGAACAGAAACGAGGAGATCTTTGAAAAGAGAACGACTGCTGTCCATCATCTTACTAGTAGAATAAGAGAAGAAGTAAAGGTGACTGAGGTAGCTTGGCAAAAGGAGAAGTCAGAGAAGCTCGATCGAGAAGGAGGATGGCAAAGTCCTGTGTTCCCAGCTTATAAGCTAAACGTAGATGCAGCGTTTAAGAACAAGCGGGCAGGTGCGGCGGTCATCTGCAGAGACCATTGCGGAGGTTGGCAGGGGGGATTAGCACGAAACTGTAAGGTTGAATCACCTCTTGAGGCTGAACTTCACGCTATTGACTTGGCTATGGACCTTGCTCAGGATCTTGCGATTGAACATGTAGTCATAGAAACTGACTCCAGACTTGCGTGTGAGGCCTTAGCGATAGACCATGAGGAGAATCCGAAGCTGGCAAGATGGCTCCTGCAAATTAAAAAGAAGAAGAAGGCGAATTGGTCGATTTGTTATATCCATAGATAAGCAAATAATGCTGCGGATACCCTGGCCAAGTGCCACCTAAAATCTGGGAATGGTTTCTGTTACTACAGATTACCACCTAAAACAGTTGAAGGAATTATCTTTCAAGACCTTTGTAATGGTAGTAGTACTACCAAGTTTCATCCTCGCATTTCATATAATGTAGCTATTGATGCTGAAAATTTAGCTTGCATGAGGAGGGCAAGATGAATAAGATAGCCTCCTGACTTCACCAAAAAAAAATAAATAAATAAATGTAATTCATGACACCAAAAGTTTGAAATAAAGGCAAATTCGTATTCAACACATTAAATATGACTTGTGTGTCAAGTTTCATCAAATTTGGAAAATCCTAAGGCCATAAATGAAGAAAGAAAGAGAAAATGATATTTGATTTATTTAACCCATTAAAGGTTTTCAAAAGGCAAAACTAATTGGATATTCGGAATCTACATGGTTTAATTAGCCTCTGTGCAAAATTTTACCTAATTTGGAGTTTATTTGCACCCTTAATTGAAGAGAGAGAGACAAGGAAATAAACTTTAATGTCACTTTAATCCAAAATCATTTCGAGTAAGGTTTCTCAGAATATACTTGTCGCACAAGGATTTCCCTCCATCCAACGGCTCGTTCTTGTCCGCGTTTTACTCGGTTTGATTGGATGGCGCTCATCTTTCTCCTTCACCCGACCCTTTCCTTTTCTGGTGCAACAGTAACAATAGCGATCAGATCACGATACCTCTGTTTCTTTCCCTCCTTTTCTTTATATGTCTCACTTTTCACCATCACCACTTCATTCCGATCCATTTTATCCTAGATTTTCTAGGGTTTTGCTCTCCGGTTTCTCGGGTCGGCTAGAGTTTCCTCTTTCTTCCCCTGTTTCCTGGTTCTCACAGATTTCTCAATGAACCTGGACTCCGCCCTTATATATATGGCTTCCTCCACGATCCTCGGACCCCCAGAAACCATGTGCCCAAGTCCTTTTGATCTGGTTTGCCCCGCATCCATCTTCCCCTACTCAATCTGCCTCTCTCGGTGGAGGCGACCTCAACTGTGGGTTCTGGTGCGTGGAGGTGCTCTTCCTTGGTGTGGTTCAGATCACGGAAGCATAGGGAAGCTTTCTGGCTCTTCGGTTCATGTGATTGGGAGGTAAGGGCGTTTCACCCCTTTTCTCGCTTTCTCTGATCGTTTTGCAATTATCCGATAATGGAGGTTTTTGTGACGGGTGCCCTTGTTTTCTCGCTTCGGTTTTGATCATCGGATCTCTCTTCGTTGTTGCTTTGGCCTCCGATGGGCTCTTTTGCTCTGCCCAAGTTTCTCAGTTTCTTCAGTTGTGGTGAGGAAACTTTCTTGGTTTGTAGTTGACCATTTTCTTCGCGGGTTGGTTCTCTGAGTTCGTCGGAACTTCTGGAACATAGTTCATGTAGGGCTCCTCACCCAATTTGCACTCTATGGTGATCTGGAGTTGTGGTCGACCTGTTGATCTCAGTTGTTGTGGTGCTCTTCGCGAGGAAACAAGCCCCTTGCTATTTGTCCTCTATACCCCTCTGTCCGGTCTGTGAGTTAGTTTTATGACCGAAGGGTAATTTGGTCATTTCGCGCACTCCTCTTTCTTTTGTTTAGCGCCTGGTTCCGCTGACTTGGATTGAGTTGTCCGCTGACATGGACGGCCCTGATTGGCCTGCCCAGGTCCGTGTGGACCTTCTCTGCCCTTTATCTGTGATCGGTTTATTTGTAATTATCTGATTGGTCAGTAATTAAAAATTTATAACAAATTATCGGATGATCAGAAAATTATGGAAAAATATTCGTTGGAAACAGAAAAATAAGATCTAGCTAATGGTATAAGTTTTGATAACTGAATCCAAATATTAATTATAGGTGTTTTTCTTTGGATCTAATTTGTGATAATTAAGTTGTATAAATCATACCTAATTATATATAAGTCAGAAAATATAATAAAATATGTTTTAGACTCGTAATAACATAACCTAAAATATGGAATAATTTTCATAACCTAATTCACATAATAATAAAAAGGTAGTTTTTAGGGTTTGGTCTTTATGTATGAAATTGACATAAAATCGGTATGTGTTTAATAGGCTCTTTGGTGACCTAGTTTTGGATCCAGAAGTGCTTTGGACCTATTGGACTTTGATACTAAGGTATGTTGTATACCCTATTACTTCATGTTGAGCAATTCACCTATATTTTGTCTTTCTCTTGGTCCTATGGACAATAGCCTATACACATTGCTCTTATCTCTTGTTATCACGGTTCATGTGAACTATCTTGGTTATTGTGATCTTGGATAATCTCTTGGCATCTTATCTTGTGATATGGTATATTATGATCTTGTTGATGGTATATGTCCACTGTGATGTGGATTTTTATTGGTGGTTTCCTTTATTGTCCATTGTGGCAAATCTTGTTTAATGTTGACTATACTTTTCTACTTGCCACTACATTTACCTGCTATGTGATTCAGAAACCCTAGAGTAGTATAATTGCATTGGTTTTGTCTCATTATCATTTGTGGAAACATTGTAATATTTTGGATGGTGGATGTGTGATTCCCCATGCTAGGGCAGGATGTGTGATTCCTGGACCATGTTATATATGTTTGGATGGCGGATGTGTGATTCCCCATGCCAGGGCAGGATGTGTGATTCTTGGCCCATGTCTCACCAGGTTCAAGATGTGTGATTCTTGACCGCCTTTGTGTTTTATAATATTCTATTGTTATTCTTATCTCACATGTATGCAGGATATTGGTCATGATATGTGCATGTGGCACTTCTTTATTGTTTACATATGGAAAGTAACTCTTTTGTTAAGATTCTTTTCTTTTATGCCCGTGTGGGTAGTCCTATTCTTTTGCGTGGGAAGCATTCATACTTGATGTCCTTAATGTCATATATTGCTCAAGCTTTTCTTTAGAATACACATACCAGCTTTTGCTGATGTATTTCTCTTTCTTCTTCTTTTGTCTGGGTATGCTTCCAACCCCAGGTTAGGTCGAGGAGAGTGAACTTCAACAACAACCTTATAGTTGATCTTCAGGAGGCTTGAAGAGGTGGTTAGATGACCCTCAGCTTAGTCCTTGGCTTTATGTTTAGTTTTCCTTTAGATTACCTTATGTGGTGAAGTGTTGTAACTAGCTTTGTAAATTGTTAGATAAAACTTCTTTTTCCGCTGCTACTCATTATGTAATGATACATACATGTTGAATGAATTGATCTCCATCCCTTTGGTGAAAAAATTTACGTGGTGTTTGTCTTTAAGGGATGTGCTCTTTTCTTTCTAGTAGAGGAGTGGTTTCACTTCTTTACATATTTGCAAAGTACCAACTGAAGACAACATAGATGATCCACTGGTGAAGGCCCTTTCTCAGCAGAAGCATGATGGTCATGCTAGGTCATAAGGACTGAGGTTCCTAGGTGACTGGCTCTAAGTGCAAGTGGGAGTCTGGTTGTATGTATGCCCATAGAGCAAGTCATGTGATGATTGTAATGGGATACTTTGTAAATGATTTGAATAATAATAAAGGCAATTTCTGATCTATATGTTTTAACTATTTTTGAGATGATAGCGTAACATGATAGATGTATAAAGAATTGTTTAACATGATAGATGTATAAAGAATTGTTTACTCAATGATGTATGCTTTTGGGTTGAGGACCTAAACGATGAGATCATACATATGTTAAGAGTATACTTTCTTGTTTTGTCCCTAGTCGGTTGTTATTGTAGAAATAACCATAGACATCAATAACACTAAAGACTAGATTGTGTATTGGTTGATGACAGAATCTCATTAGTCATGATATAGTGATATCAAACCAAGCACATAGGTACTTGTTAGAGAACAAGTGTACCGGACAGACCCACCGTGAGAGTGACACATGGAACCATGATTTGGTAGTCACAGTCAGCTCTCACAGTGATGGTGGTGAGTGTGATTCTTCGACCTGAAATCACTACACTCAACACATGTCATTGGGTACACTTTGACATCATCAAACGTAGTCCTGAAACATGGGTTGTTATAAAGGTGATGATTGGGTGACTTTGACGCGTGGGGCTTTTGAGGGGTGAGTGATAGATATGGGATTTGTCCCTCCTAGGGGAGTTTGATGTCCATGGCCACTTGATGAGTAGGATTGAGAAAGGCATGCACATGCATGTGTGAATCAATATGTGATATTGATGTCACACACATCTCACTCTGTCTGCTCTGAGATCAAAGAAATGGATGAGCGTTGAAAGGATGATTGTACCATGCCTTGAGTTCATTCAGGACATTAGTGACAAAGGAATTATACATTCACTATAACACCATTCATGGATTATAGGATTGAAAGTTGTTCTCCAACTTTCTATTTCACTTGGGTAGCACTGATGTGTGACTAGGCACCGCTCTTTGCTTGTGAAGTCATAAGTGTTATGGACTTTCACTAACAACGTGAAATGGACCTGCAGGGTCACACACATTAGGACATGTTCCTAGAAGAGGAGTTTCTCCATAAATCTTGTTTGGATTGATTACTAAAGGATTTTAGTAGTTCAATTAAACACCTAATCGATTGATAGCTCAAAATCATAGTATTCAAGGTGTTAGATCAGATGATTGGAGTATCAGATTGATTGAAACTGTAATTGACTGGCCTGCTGCTCCAACCGATCAGCTCATACAAATGAACCAATCGGCTCAGGCTGGTGAGCCGAGAAGCTCAGATCAATGAACTGATCGGTTCACTTAGTTGAACTGGTCAATTGACCAACCGAGTTCATTTCACTTGTCAAATTTGATTTGGATAAGGACTAATATATGATTAGTTGGAAACGAACAATGGAAAGTCAATTCGAGTTGGACCAGGAGCATGAACCGATCAGCTCAGATGCCCCAAACAATCAGCTCAGGTGTGAACCGATCGGCTGAGGTCACCAACCGACCGTTTTAGGGTTGAAATGATCGGTTCAACTGGCACAGTTTGTATGATTTTGTGGAAAATCTCGAATCCTTCTACTCCTACTTTAGTCCCGCATTGCCCGGGGTAGAGAACCTTGTCCCATGACCTTCCTATATATAGGGGTATTGGGGGCTTCTCAAAGTAGAACTCAGAATACTAGTTGCTCTACAAAGTTTTCGTTCTCTCTGGTTGTGGTAACCAGGAGAGCCCAAGCAAGTGCTACCCGATAAGGGAGGCATAGCAAGGGAAAGACAACTGCACAAAAGTGACTGGTGGTAGGAGAGTGTGTCAGTGACTAGTATGCCGACAGGAGGGTGCGATTCCTTCCGGTGCATTGTGGGACAAGGCGATTAGAGTTCCAGGCATTCTGTGTGGACAACTGTAGAGGCGGGAGACTTCTACCGCTCAGAGGACAACTATCAATCCCGACAGTCCCGGTGAGACCAGGAGCTGCATAGACACCATCCAAGACCAGACGTGAAGACCGCGCAAGCCGTGAGGTAACATCGTTGAGAAAGCCTCAGGACAAGGTACGCCTCTACAAACCATCCTTCCTATTGTATAGACGTTGACATGATTCCTTTATACTGGGTTTAGGGAGAAAATTTTTGTTTCTGTTGCCATCTCTATCTCCTCTAAAACCCAAGAGGCCGACTAGCTGTGGGCCAGAATCATGGATCACCGCAAGCCACATGGATGAGATTCCCATCCACAGGGCATGACAGAGAGCCCTAACGTGGCCATTGGATGATGAATGAACGACCCAGATCAATCACATCATTGTAGGTAACGCCCCATCATATCTCTATAGTTTTCAATCAAAATCTTAAAAAATCAATATCTCCCACATCCTTAGGCTAAATAGGGCATATAATTATGAATTTTGATCTACTAGATGAGATATATCCAATAAACATTGTTGCAAATCTGAATTCCCTTCGTAGCTCTCGTTATGTTAAAAATGACATCACTTGATCTCTTTCATTACATTGAATGATATCAATGCTCAAACCTTGATCATATCTAGACCCCACTTGTTTTTTATGACCCTAATCAGTAACATATCCTTTCTTGTGAAGTAATATTCAATTGATCTTGATTTGCCCCTTTTATTACTCTAATCTATGAAATGGATAATGAAATGTGTATAATTGGGACTTTGATGCTAAAGATCATTTAATTAGAGTCTCAACTTGTTTTGATGCACCTCAGATTATCATTATTGCTCTAGATTAGTAACTTTTGATGTTTGATCGATAAAAGAGTCTATCTGTACTTAATTGAGCCCTATTGCAACTTTAAGATGTGAAAAGTACCATGAAATGTGATATTTATGGATTCTAATGATGATCCTTACCTAACCATGTAATTTTGGTCCAAATATCACTATGGAATGATTGAACTTCAAAATTAGTAACTTAATTTATGTCTTGTACCCTACTGAACCAAGATCGTGTACTAATAAGCTTACCTTATAAGATCTCAAATACCTACTTTTTGCATTAAAATGATCTAGTTGATCTAGTAAGTTTCTATATGATGAAACATGACCTTTATGCAAATGTATTGCTCTATATAGTTCAAATCAATAGATTCATCACACATGTAGAACTAATACCAACTTGATCTATCATATGCTCTTTAATGATCTTATGACTTGGACATTTAAATGTATTGCATGTGATTGATCTAACATGACTAACTTGCATGATTAAACCATGATGATAAACGAAGCTTTACCTACATCAAATTAGATCTTAGCCTTATCTTATAACATAAATAATATGGAAGGTCCACTTAGACCTACAATATAATGATGATACTTGGATCGTTATGACTATTTGCATGCATGTTTGGAGTCTGGGGTCTAAGAATAAACTATTTGAAATCTAGGTGTAAAGGATCATCCACATGACTTATAAGATGCTTATCCCATCAAACCATAGTGATCTAAGATTTTATGTTATGTCTTTTATATCTTAGGTCCCCTTAGGGTTGGACCATCTCTAGGAATCTTACTCATGAATCATATCTTATACGTTATGCACAAGGTATGTTTTCCTCTTGACCCTACAATGGTATCAACTTGCTTGTATGTATGCTCATATGAATGCTTGGCTAGTTAAATACTTGGTCAATCTACTATTACTATGACTACTACTTGAATGCTCAATCATAGTATGTTAATAAAAGCTCAAACATAAAAATATATTAATCCATTACACAACCTAATGTTGGAGTAATGAATCAAGACACCTAAAGCATGCTTTGTATTAAGTGCTATCATTAAGTTTGCTCGAGTTGTTTCCATGTCTTGTTCTCTATTATGTTTCCTAGCCAAACAAGTTTTGTATTACTCTTAAACTGTTTACAAACCTTTTATAGCGTAGTTAATGCTTTAGCATTAATATGTTTTGTTTATTGAATTTTCAGTTGTTAAATGAAGTTTCACTGCACTGAAGACTATGAGCACTAAAATGAAACATAAACGGGATGCTAGCAGTAGAAATGGGTACATGTTTTTCCATTTAGTATCTTGTTATGTAAGTACTATTTTTACATATATATTGCATGTGTGAAATATTTGTGCCATTCTATGGATGAGCACCCAACCCTGTTGCCACTAACTTTGTAGTCAATGGGGGGTAGGATGAGGGTAACAAACAATTCTACGATAGAGGCTTTCTTAGCACATGTGGTGGATACCAAGGTGAGGAGTCCTAGTATCCAGGAAGTGCCAGTGGTACGTGAGTAACAGGATGTGTTTCCTGACAAGTTTCCTAATGTTCCCCCACCTTATGAAATTGACTTTGAGATCAATATGGTTCCTGGTACACAGCCCATAGCGTAGTCGCCATACAGGATGGCACCAGCACATATGCAAGAGTTGAACAAGAAGTTATAGGAGCTACTAGAGAAGGGCTTTATGAAACTGAACACTTCCCCTTGGGGTGCTCCAATGTTGGTTGTTAAGAAGAAGGACGATTATGTGAGGTTTTGCATCGATTACCAATAGTTGAACAAGGTAACGATAAAAAACAAGTACCCTTTTCCATGAATAAACAATCTATTTATCAACTAAGAGGTGTTGTAGTGTTCTTTAAGATAGATCTGAGGTTAGGAAACCATCAGTTGCAGATCAAGGTGGATGACATACCCAAGTCAGCTTTTAGGATTAGATATGGTTACTATGAGTTCTTGGTTATGTCGTTTGGGCTAACTAATGCACCAACAACATTCATGGATCTGATGATCAGGGTGTTTCAGCCTTACCTTGACTAGTTTGTGGTTGTGTTTATTGATGACATCCTGATATACTCTAGAGATAGCCACCAACATGAAAAGCATCTATGACATGCATTGACGTTATTGAGACAACACAAGTTGTACGCCAAGTTCAGCAAGTGTGAGTTCTGAGTGAAGGAGGTGTTTTTTCTTGAGTACATGATATTTGGTAGAGAAGTCTATGTGGATTAGAAGAAGGTTCAGTTTTATTTACAATGGGAGCAGCCAAAGACATTGATGGAGGTTCATAACTTCCTAGGTTTGGTAGGATACTACATGAGGTTTATGAAGAACTTCAGTATCGTTGTGTTACCCCTAACTGAGTTGACAAGGAAAGGTGTACCATTTGTCTGGGATCACAAGTGTTAGCATTCTTTCTAGATTTTGAAGGAGAAGCTAAACAGTGCACCATTGTTGGTTCTTCCAGAACAAGGAAAAGGTTATATTGTCTTTTGTGATGCATCAGAGAATGGTCTGGGTGGGTGTGATTTCTTTCAATTTGTGACAGCTTAAGAAACACAAGGAGAGCTACCTGACACATGAATTGGAGCTTGCGGTGGTGGGCCATGCTTTGAATATTTAGAGACACTACCTTTACGGCGAGAAGTGTCAGATCTTCACCGACCACAAGAACCTTCATTACATCTTCTCGAAGTAGGAGCTGAATATGCGACAACAACACTGGATGGAGTTGATCAAGAATTATGATTACACCATAGACTACCATCCAAGGAAGAATAACGTGGTGGTAGATGCACTTAGTAGGATGTCTTCTTTGTCATCATTTGTTGACAAGGCACATTTGTGTTCCTTGGTGTACCATAAGAGAGATATGTTGGTGACTTTGTGTTAGATGAATGTAAGGTTGGAGGTTTCCTTGTTAGCAGGTTTGTTAGCACAGCTACAGGTGAAGCCCATATTGAGCCAATAGATCATAGATGCACAACATAAAGATATTGTGATACAATAGATCTGAGTAGAGAATGGCAACAAGAACTATGATGGCTTCCATGAGTCAGAGGATGGGACAGTGTGTTACCATAGTAGACCAGTGGTTCTTTATGTTGATGGTTTGAGGAAAATGGTTTTGGAGGAGGCTCACTCCTCGATGTATGCTATGCATCCAGGTAGCACTAAGATGTACCATAACTTGAAGGATCTGTATTGGTGTCCTGGCTTGAAGCATGGCATGGCTGAGTTCATGGCAAGGTGACATGTATGTCATCAAGTCAAGGTTGAGCATCAAAAACATGTAGGGATTTTGTAACTGTTTCCTATACCACAATGGAAATGGGATCATATTAATATGACTTTGTGGTTGGTCTTCCTAGGATAACCAAAGGTCATGATTCCATCTGGGTGATAGTGGACAAGTTGACCAAGTCATCACACTTCCTTCTTGTGAAGATGATGTATACATCTAAAAAGTTGGCATAGGTGTATGTGGATGAGATAGTCCATTTGCACGGTATTCTACTGGTGATAGTGTCTGAAAGAGGTTCTTAGTTTACCAGTCACTTTTGAGAGCGTCTGCACACAACGATGGGTACGCAATTGAGATTCAATATGATGTTTCACCCATAGATAGATGGTCAGTCTTGGAGGACAATTTAGACTTTGGAGGATCTGCTGAGAGCTTGTTTTCTATAGTTTTTGGGCAGTTGAGATGTGCACCTCAGTTTAATAGAGTTTGCATACAACAAGAGCTACCAGAGGAGTATCAACATGGCACCGTACGAGGCTTTGTATGCTATACATTGTCAGTCTCTATTATGTTGGTATGAAACAGGTGAGTATCAACTTTTGGGGCCTGAGCTTGTACACCATACAATAAAGAAGATTAAAATGATACAGTAGCAGTTGAAGGCAGCCCAGGACATGCAGAAGTCTTGTGTTGATAATCGTTAGAGATCTTTGGAGTTCCAAATGGGGGACAATGTGTACCTCACAGTCTCTCCTTAGAAAGGCGTGTTGAGGTTTGGGAAGAAGGGTAAGTTGGCTCCCAAGTTTATGGGACCATACCCTATGGTAGAACATGTTGGGAAGGTGGCTTATATGTTGGATTTAGCACCTGAGTTGCATAAGTTGCATCCAATCTTTCATGTTTTAATGTTGAGAAAGTGTCACCCTGATATTGAGTTGGTGTTGCAGCCTGTAGAGGTTGAGTTAGAGGATGATGTGTCGTATGTGGAGTGTTCTATGTTGATTCTTGATAGAAGGGTGAATAAGTTGAAGAAGAAGGATATAGTGTTGGTTAAGGTTTTGTGGCATCAGTGTGGCATGGAGGAAGACACATGGGAGCTTGAGGATGAGATGCATAGGAAGTACATGTCTCTTTTCAAGTAGGATTTTAGGGGTGAAATCCTTGTTAGGGGTTTATGGTTGTAAGACCCCTGACCTAGATTTCTTGTTGATATTGCTTGATTAGCATAATTAGATGCTTAAAACCTTAATCTAATAATTTGATGCACCTTAATAACATGTGACATGCTTATGTTTTCTGTTTGGTCCTGTTTGCATGATGCTTGAGCTATGCTACATGTATGCTTGGTGGACAACCACAAACCTCCTTGCCCCATGATCATTCCCATCCAAGGGTCAAAGCAACTCCACATCATTAATTTGTGGCAAACCCACTCAAGGGTGCATTACAACGCTATTACTCAAACCTTATGCTATAATAAACAATAACCATAGTTCTAAAATCACCAATACATGCATTTATTCACGAACTTCAAACATTAAAATCTCCTTCTAGGAATCTCAAAATATTATGAAACTTTAACCATAACTTCATTAGCATCCAAGATACCTCCCATCCAACTTTAGTGTCAAAAATCAACTATTTGACCAATCAATTAATTACCTCAAAAAGACATAAATTTAGGGATAGTCATGATATCAACATCAATCACCATCTAAACTTTATCAAAGAAGTTATAATTCTTAAGATAACTCAACAACCATGAATCCATTTGTTTCATTAGACATTTAAGGATTCCAAAAGTCCACTCCATCATAGTAAGTCCTTGGTGGAAACTTCTCCGAGTGAATGTGAAGGCAAAGGCTAAAGATCCAAGAAGAGTAGAAAAGTCCTTGAAGGAGAAAGACTTGCGCTAGAGTGGGTAAGACCTTGGAGAAGGCTGAAGACTCTTGGCCAAGTGGGTAAGTCCTTGGTAAGGTGGAATACTTTTGGTTCTTGGATGGTTAGGTCCTTTGGTGGTAATGTATTATAAGTCTTATGAATGAATAAAAGAGTGCAATGGTTAAGATTTCCTAGAGGATTACCTCTCTAGGTAGTGGAGTGACTCACTTCTAGTTTGAAGTGTGGAACCTCTCTAAATAGATTGTCATTAGTGTATGTTCAATCTCTCTCTGCCTTTCTATGCATGTTTTAGTTGCACTCAAACTTTTAATTTAGCAACCTTATCTTGTGATATATCTTGAAGGTCTAATGAATTTTGTTTAAGTGCATTCAGCTCTATTCACCCCCCTCTAGAGCATCCAATCACCCATATAGGATCCAACAATTGGTATCAGAGTGGGTCTTCTCCAAGCATACTTCAACAAGTAGGAGAAGATGGGTGACTACCAAGGAGGGAGATACTTGATCAACCTTCCAATCTTTGATGGGAGCAATTTTCTCTATTGGAGAAGAAGGCTTCAATTCTACATCCAAGGATCAAGTCTTGAGATGTGGCAAATGGTGAATAGCCCATACAAGCTACCTAAGGCAAAGATTGAAGAATGAGATGAAGATACCTTGAATAAAACAACCTTGAATGCTATATCCATGCACATACTCTATGCCTCCATAACTCCCACCGAGTTCAAACAGATTTCTTCATGTGAAACAGCCTATGAGGTATGGAGAAAGCTATGCATCAGTTAAGAGGAGACAACTCAATTGAAGGAAAGAAAAGTCTACATGTTGAACAGGCTGTTTGAGAAATTCAAGATGGGAAAGGAGGAGAAGATAGCTCATATGTAGCATAGGCTCAACATCATTATGAATGTTCTTGCAGTTCTAGGCCATCCTATGTCTAGAGGAGAGATCAACTCAAATATCCTTAGAACTCTTCTCAAGAGGTGGGAACCCAAGGTGACTTCGATTCAAGAAGTAAGGCCTCTTAAGGATATTCCTATTGAAGAGCTCATTGGAAATTTACAAGCACATGAAGCCACACTTGATAAGAGGAAAGAAGTAGAAAGACAAGAAGAGAAAGAACTCAAGAGAATGAAGAAGGCTAAAATCAAAGCTCAAATCAGGGCTGTTGTTGGTCAAAATTCTCCATCCTCTCAAGTTAAAGAAGATGTCATGTACTCTAGGGGTGAACTCTATAAAGGCAAGTCCTCCTCCATACGGTGCTTCACATGTGGAAAGAAGGGTCACTATAAGAAAGATTGCCCACAAGGCAAAAAGACCCATCTTCACAAGAGAAGAGAAGAGAAGTATAAGAAGAAGGAGAAATGGCACTCAAGCTCAAGTGACTCCTCCAACTCAAGCTCAAATGACACCTCCAACTCAAGCTCAAGTGAAGAGTCAAGTGGAAGATCAAGCTCTAGTGAAGAAGGAGAATGTCATTTTTCTCTCATGGCATCAACAAGTAAAGACTCAAGTGAGGTAAATCTAAACTCTTTAGATAAAGAATCTTTGATTACTATTATTCATGATACTTGTGCCTCTCTTAAGTCTTCTAAAAAGAAATGGAAAAATCTTGCTAGAATTGTTGATAATATGCATATAGAATTAGATAATCTTGAAAATGCTAATTCTTGCTTGCTTGATGACAAAAATGCTTGTCTGAGTCAAGTAGACTCTCTTAAACTTATAAATTCTAGTTTGCTTGATAAGATTAAATTTATAGAAGCTCGATCTCTTTTGCCTAGTTCTAATGAAGAGCATTCTTTAATGGTTGAATCTCTCATGCGTTATATTGATGTTCTTAAATCTGAAAACAAGGACAAAGATTTTGTTTTGCAAGGATTATAATATGAAAATGATGTTTATCTTTCTAAAATTGCTTTGCTTGAAACAAAAAATGCCTCCTTGCTTTATAAAATCAATGTGTTTGAATCTTGTTCTAGTTCTACTAGTAGAGATAATAATGTTGCTGCTCTTCAAATTTATAGAGATTCTTATTTAACTAAAGCTATTTACTTAGAAAGTGATATTTTGCATGTTAGAGATAATATCAATCTGATGTCTTCCACTATTGCTTCTCTTATGCATGATAATGATGGTTTGAGATCTTCTTTGCAAAGATTCTTAGTTGGTAAAAATAATCTTAATGATATCATACACCATACTACTAAACAAATTGGTAGACATGATTTAGGGTATGATGGTTGTCTAAGGAACAACAAATGTAAAGGACCTCCAATATTCCATAGAGAATCCTCTAGTTCCAAGACTATGGGCATATGCAACTATTGTAAGGAAATTGGTCATTGTTCTACTTGTTGTCCTTTTAGTAAAGCACCCAAGAGAAATAGGACTTGGGTTGCTAAACTAACCCCTCTGGACCCAAAAATATGATTGGGGACCATTTCATCTTTCTTCTTGTAGGTACTTACAAATGGGTTGACTTGAGCTACTAAATTGCAAATTGACTTATCAATCCACATGAAAGGAGAAAGGTGAGATGTGTAGAGGGTGACAACAAGTGGATAAAGGAATGGTAACAACAAAGGTAAATGTTTTCTTGCTTATAACCAATCCTAACTTGTTTTTGTCAAGTTAGTGTGCACTATGCATGTGGTTTTTGAGTCAAAAGTGGTATTTTGTGTTTCTCTTCACACTCTTGTTCAAAAACTATTTCTAATACTTTTATAGTGCATTACTAACTTGCTTACACATGTTTGGATATGGTTTGTATATTTAGAATGTCTCTAAATATGTTTTTATGAAACATATGTGCTTTTTGACAACAGCTTAGTCGGTCGAGTTTCTCCTGATTGAAACTCGACCGATAGGCACCAATGGGTGTTGCCCACAGCTGTCATCATTCAAGTTATCAATACACAGAATTCGACTGCCAACACTGTGCATAGAATATACATTTGCCTTATAGAATGAGAATTTCCCTCTCAACTAGATTTTCTCAACCAATTGCCTTATTCTTTAGCACTCTCATTTGGTACCTTTATATATGCATATTGCCATGTTCTAAATTGTCTATCTTGAATACAACTCTATCTCTCTAATTGCTCTAAATTGGTATATCTATATCTTGCAATTACTTGCTTTGAGTTGTTTTGCAGGTTTTGATGATGATCTCTTTGGATCTCTTGGTTGTGTCTTAAATTGCTTTCGTTGTGCTCTAACTTGCTACATCTATTTAGGTGTATATCTTGTGTTGATACAACCTTGAGGTTCTTAGTGGTAATCATCCTTTGGTAATGATGCATATTTGTTAGTGAGTTATATCCTTTCATGCTTCTAAAATTGCATATCTCATTGTTTGGATATATCTCTACATCTACTCATAGCTTGTTTTATATTGTGTATCATTTGGTAACTTTTGCTATGAAATAGATCCTACCGGTAGTTGTAACTTGTGATAACATCTACTAGTAGTTCACATACATGTAGTTCTAACCTTGTTTATAATTGCTATCTTTGCTCATCTATTGCTATTTCACTATATGCTATGCTTGTATCTTATTTCATACTTGCTCAAGCTTGTTCCTTGAATTGTATATCTACTATATTGAGTTGCTTGCATAACTTTGTGATGTAGGATACATAAGTCTACATTGTATGTAGACATTGGAGTATTTTTTGGATTTCATGCAACTTTTCACAAGTTTCAATATTTGGTGCAAGACTAGTGTTTTTTATGCAGAAATGGCCTTCTGAGCAAGACTCATCGCTTTGCCATGAGCCCTGACACTTCTTGGGCAAATTATGTCATCTTGAGGGTCAAAATTGTGATTTATTATTTTTCTATAGCACTTTATCTTGCTTTTTTGGTTGTTCAAGTGCATGCTTTAACTTCTTTACTTTCTATGCTTGGACAAGCCCCTATCTGTGCTCTTCTACTCTCATTGTATAACTTTTTGTTACCTCCTTTCTCTTAACAAGTGGTGTTTCTTATTTCTTCATACCCTCACTTTTTGAAATGGCAAAGGGGGAGAAAGGTATGTCTTCTTTTGACAAAATAGGGAGAAGGAATGTCTTACATGAAGAAGATAAGTATGACCATGTAAGGGGGAGAAGGTAAAGGGGAGAAGACATATATGTGTAGAACATATATGAATAGAAGAAATAGTTTCTATAAATGTTATGAAAGATAACCATGCAGGGGCAATAGCATCAATTGAGGGGGATTATGAGAACTCCATGTGCATCAATTGACGGGGGGCATATGAGCTCAATCCTATTGAAACCCCAAGGTTTCTACGAAGGTATGATTTTTTTTTTCAAAGCTTTCAATACATTTATGGAATGGTTTGTCATCTTTAAAAAGGGGGAGAATGTTGACTCAAGGTCAATTAGGTCAATGTTGACTCAAGGTCTAAATTGACTAAACCCTTGTTTTGATGATGACTAAACCATTCCAATTAATTGTGTCTAATGTCTCTACTTGAGTGATTTCATATTATGCATAGACACACCCCAAATGCCCTAACTTGCACATCTCAACTTGGAGAAAAGACAAGTCAAAGTCAATACAAGTGCATGTTTTTATAATATGATGTAAATCCATTAGAATCATGTTGTAAATCACTTTTAATGATTGTATGACTTGTAATTAAGATTATAAAAAATCAAGAACACTTAGATCAAATATTTAAGTACTCAAAAGCCATTTTCCAAAATTAACATCAGGATGTTCATCGGTCGAGTTGCAAACTCGACCAATCCTGATTGGATCTTGAAAATGACTTTTGATCGGTCGAGTTTACACTTCACAGAAATCGATCGATCCCTCTACTGACCAACACTAATTTAAGTGAATCGTTCGAGTTACCCCAGGACAAACTCGACCGATGGCCTAAATTGGTTTGGTCTTTTAGTGGGATCGCTCGAGTTACCTTTATAGAAACTCGACCGATTGCACTATACGGAAAAGTGCAGAAAAGTGTTTCTAGCAGTTGTAGAGTTGCAACAAGTGAAAATATATCTGTTTCAAGCCACAAAATGGCTAGTTTTCATTCTTAAGTGTTCCCAAAGGCTAAGAGGCATCCCCGGCTATAAATAGGACCCCTTGTGCTTCATTCGAAGGTTGAGCATTCAAATGCAAAAAACTACATGTGAGGTTCCTATTTTATAGATGGGTGCTTCCTACAACCTCCTCTATCTCTCTAAGCTTAATCACTTACTACATTCATTAAAGTGAGTAGGAAATATATAAGAGAGCTACTCCTACATGTATATCTTGGGAGGCTCTTACTTCTACCACCTCCCTATCTCTTATTTCAACCATGAAGATGAAGGTTCTCTCTCTTGGCTAAAGAGAGGTGAAGAAGAACAAGGGAAGGAGTCCCTTGGTGATGATCAAGGCTGAAGACTTGGAGAAAGAGTGGGTAAGCCCTTAGTGAAGGCAGAAGACTCTTTGCTCAAGTGGGTAAGTCCTTGGTGGAAGCTTCTCTGAGTGAAGGTGAAGGCAAAGGCTGAATATCAAAGAAGAGTAGAAAAGTCCTTGAAGGCGAAAGACTTGTACTAGAGTGGGTAACACCTTAGAAAAGGTTGAAGACTCTTGGAAAAGTGGGTAAGTCCTTGGTAAGGTGGAATACTCTTGGTGATTGGATGGGTAAGTCCTTTGGTGGTCATGTATTGTAAGTCTTATGAATGAATAAAAGAGTGCAATGGTTAAGAAATCATAGAGGTTGACCTCTCTAGGTAGTGGACTGACTCACTTCTAGTTTGAAGTGTGGAACCACTCTAAATAGCTTGTCGTTGGTGTATTTTCAATCTTTCTCTCCCTTTCTATGCATGTTTTAGTTGCACTCAAACTTTTAATTTATCAACCTTATCTTGTGATGTCTAATGAATTTTGTTTAAGTGCATTCAGCTCTATTAACCCCCCTCTAGAGCATCCAATCACCCATCTAGGATCCAACAATTGGTATCAGAGTGGGTCTTCACCAAGCATACTTCAACAAGTAGGAGAAGATGGGTGACTACTAAGGAGGGAGATACTTGATCAACCTTCCAATCATTGATGGGAGCAATTTCCTCTATTGGAGAAGAAGGCTTCAATTCTACATCCAAGGATCAAGTCTTGAGATGTGGCAAATGGTGAACAGCCCATACAAGCTACCTAAGGAAAAGATTGAAGAATGGGATGAAGCTACCTTGAAGTAAACAACCTTTAATGCTAGAGCCATGCACATCCTCTATGCCTCCATGACCCCCACCGAGTTCAACTGGATTTATTCATGTAAAACAGCCTATGAGGTATGAAGAAAGCTATGCATCACTTATGAGGGGACAACTCAAGTGAAGGAAAGCAAAGTCTACATGCTCAATGGGCTATTTGAGAACTTCAAGATGGGAAAGGAGGAGAAGATAGCTCATATGTACATAGGCTCATCATCATTGTCAATGATCTTTCATTTCTAGGCCATCCTATGTCTAAAGGAGAGATCAACTCAAAAATCCTTAGAACTCTTCCCAAGAGGTGGGAACCTAAGGTGACTTCGATTAATAAGGAAGGTCTCTTAAGGATATTCCTATTGAAGAGTTCATTGGAAATTTACAACCACATGAAGCCACACTTGACAAGAGGGAGGAAGTAGAAATACAAGAAGAGAAAGAACTCAAGAAAATGAAGAAGGCTAAAATCAAAGCTCAAATCAAGGCTATTGTTGGTCAAGCTTCTCCATCCTCTCAAGTTAAAGAAGATGCCATGTACTCTAGGGGTAAACTCTACAAAGGCAAGTCCTCCTCCATACGGTGCTTCACATGTGGAAAGAAGGGTCACTACAAGTAAGATTGCCCACAAGGCAAAAAGATCCATCTTCACAAGAGAAAAGAAGAGAAGTACAAGAAGAAGGAGAAATGGCACTCAAGCTCAAGTGACTCCTCCAACTCAAGCTCAAGTGACTCCTCCAACTTAAGCTTAAGTGAATAATCAAGTGAAGAGTCAAGTGGAAGATCAAGATCTAGTGAAGAAGGAGAATGTCATTTTGCTCTCATGGCATCAACAAGTAAAGACTCAAGTGAGGTAAATCTAAACTCTTTAGATAAAGAATCTTTGATTACTATTATTTATGATACTTGTGCCTCTCTTAAGTCTTCTAAAAATAAAAAGAAAACGCTTGCTAGAATTGTTGATAATATGCATATAGAATTAGATGATCTTGAAAATGTTAATCCGTGCTTACTTGATGACAAAAATGCTTGTCTGAGTCAAGTAGACTCTCTTAAACTTGAAAATGCTAGTTTGCTTGATAAGATTAAATTTATAGAAGTTCAACCTCTTATGCCTAGTTCTAATGAAGAGAATTCTTTAATTGTTGATTCTCTCATGCATGATATTGATGTTCTTAAATCTGAAAACATGAACAAAGATTTTGTTTTGCAAGGATTAGAATATGAAAATGGTATTTATATTTCTAAAATTGCTTTGCTTGAAATAAAAAATGCCTCCTTGTTTGCTAAAATCAATTTGCTTGAATCTTGGTCTAGTTCTACTGGTAGAGAGAATAATGTTTGTACTCTTCGTATTGATAGAGATTCTTATTTAACTAAAGCTCTTTGCTTAGAAAATGATCTTTTTCATGCTAGAGATAATATCAATCTTATGTCTTCTACTATTGCTTCTCTTATGCATGATAATGATGGTTTGAGATCTTCTTTGCAAAGATTCTTAGTTGGTAAAAAGAATCTTAATAATATCCTACACCATACTACTAAACAAATTGGTAGACATTTTTTAGGGTATGATGGTAGTCAAAGGAACAAAAAAGGTAAAGGAACTCCAATATTCCATAGAGAATCCTCTAGTTCTAAGACTATGGGCACATGCAACTATTGTAACAAAATTTGTCATCATTCTACTTGGTGTCCTTTTAGGAAAGCACCCAAGAGAAATAGGACTTGGGTTGCTAAACTAACCCCTTCGGACCCAAAAACATGATTGGGGACCATTTCATCTTTCTTCTTGTAGGTACTTGCAAATGGGTTGACTTGAGCTACTGAATTGCAAATTGACTTATCAATTCACATGAAAGAAGAAATGTGAGATGTGTAGAGGATGACAATAAGTGGATAAAGGAATGGTAAGAATAAAGGTAAAGGTTTTCTTGCTTATAACCGATCCAAACTTGTTTTTGTCAAGTTAGTGTGCACTATGCATGTGGTTTTTGAGTCAAAAGTGCTATTTTGTGTTTCTCTTCACACTCTTGTTCAAAAACTATTTCTAATACTTTTATAGTGCATTACTAACTTGCTTACACATGTTTGGATATGGTTTGTATATTTAGCATGTCTCTAAATATGTTTTTATGAAACATATGTACTTTTTGACAACAGCTATGTCGGTCGAGTTTCTCCTGATTGAAACTCATCTAGTGCTATTTCACCATATGCTATGCGTGTATCTTGTTTCATACTTGTTCAAGCTTGTTCCTTGCATTGAATATATACTATCTTGAGTTGCTTTAATAACTTTGTGATGTAGGATACATAAGTCTACATTGTATGTAGAAATTGAAGTTTTTTTTGGATTTCATACAGCTTTGCTCTAGTATCAATTTTTGGTGCAAGACTAGTGTTTTTTATACAGAAATGGCCTTCTGAGCAAGGCTCATGGATTTTCCATGAGCCCTGACACTTTTTGGGCAAATTTTGTCATCTTGAGGGTCAAAATTGCGATTTATTATTTCTCTGCAGCACTTTATCTTGCTTTTTGGGTTGTTCAAATGCATGCTTTAACTTGCTTTTCTTTCTATGCTTGGACAAACCCCTATCTGTTCTCTTCTACTCTCATTATATAACTTTTTGTTATCTTCTTTCTCTTAACAAGTGGTGTTTCTTATTTCTTCAAACCCACACTTTTTGAAATGACAAAGGGGGAGAAAGGTATGTCTTCTTTAGACAAAATAGGGAGAAGGCATGTCTTACATGAAGAAGATAAGTATGACCATGTAAGGGAGAGAAGGTAAAGGGGAGAAGACATATATGTGTAGAACATATATGAATAGAAGACATAGTTTCTATAAATGTTATGAAAGCTAACCATGTAGGGGAAATAGAATCAATTAAGGAAGAGTATGAGAACTCCATGCACATCAATTGAGGTGGAGCATATGAGCTCAATCCTATTGAAATCCCTAGGTTTCTCCAAAGGTATGATTTTACTTAAAAGCTTTCAATACATTTATGGAATGGTTTGTCATCTTCAAAAAGGGGGAGAATGTTGACTCAAGGTCAATTAGGTCAATGTTGACTCAAGGTCCAAATTGATTAAACCCTTGTTTTGATGATGACTAAACCATTCCAATTAATTATTTCTAATGTCTCTACTTGAGTGATTTCAAATTATGCATAAACACACTCCAAATGCCCTAACTTGCACATCTCAATTTGGAGAAAAGATAAGTCAAAGTCAATACAAGTGCACGGTTTTGTAATATGATGTAAATACATTAGAATCATGTTGTAAATCATGTGTAATGATTGTATGACTTGTAATTAAGCTTAGAAAAAATCAAGATCACTTAGATCAAATATTTAAACACTCAAAAGCCATTTTCCAAAATTCACATCAGGTTGTTCATTGGTCGAGTTGCAAACTCGACCCATCCTGATTGGATCTTGAAAATGACTTTTGATCAGTCGATTTTACACTTCACAGAACTCGATTGATCCCTCTACTGACCAAAACTGATTTAAGTGAATCAGTCAAGTTACCCCAGGACAAACTCGACCGATGGCCTAAATTGGTCTTATCTTTTAGTGGGATCGGTCGAGTTACCTTTATAGAAACTCGACCGATTGCACTGTACAAAAAAGTGCAAAAAAGTATTTCTAGCCGTTGTGGAGTTGCAACAAGTGAAAATATATCTGTTGCAAGCCACAAAATGGCTAGTTTTCATTCTTAAGTGTTCCCAAAGGCTAAGAGGCATCCCATCTATAAATAGGACCCCTTGGGCTTCATTCCAAGGTTGAGCATTCAAATGCAAAACTCTATGTGAGGTTCATATTTTACAGCTGAGTGCTTCCTACAGCCTCCTCTCTCCCTCTCTAAGCTTAATCACTTACTACATTCGTTAGAGCGAGTAGGAAATCTATAAGAGAGCTAGTCCTACATGTATGTGACGTCCCCAGATTTTCTAAAACTTAATCTGATGTGTGATGTCCAAATTGAAACCCTCATCTCAGTGAGAATCCCAATTTAAACACCCCACATTAGGCTAAGAAGAAGAAAATCAAGGGAGTCAAAAGGAAGCAACAGTAGCACATGCACATGAACAATAATAAAACCATTCAACACTTGTTCACCATTCAACATATAATTACAACATGAATTGTTACATCATTTGAAATTACATATTGAACAGAAAACTTATACATATACATGTTCTACCACTAAACTATAGGATCTTAAGACAACAGGTCCACTTGTACATCATCTCGCCACACAACTCTCACTATCTATATTCAAGAATATTGTACTGAGTATGCCTACGTGTCTTTTACATACCTCTCATCATATCTTGCCAATAAGATAAAACTAATACTTGGCAGCATTAAACAAATATAAGAAAAAATGGTATACTTGCACAAAGATATTCATTAACAAAGAAGAACACATATTTTAATCTTATTTTCCATTATATCATCCATGCATTACTACCAAGGAGTTGAATGCATTAATCTCTTTATGATCACTACCAAAGAGTTGGATCATATGTACAATGTGACCACTATAAAAGAGTTGGGTCCAAGCACACTACCAAAAAGTTGGTTCTTCCGTATGTACAATGTGACCACTACCAAAGAGTTCAATCACTTCCAAGCACACTGCCAAAGAGTTGGTTCTTTCATATAATGGAACAAATATATTATGTTTGATGTGTTCATAGCAGTAAGCATAGAAAAATCAACCAACATATCATACAAGAACAATCATTTCAACCAATACCATATGCCAAGTATTTACTACTACATAACACAAGCATATTGTATAATAAGCCAAGTATGAGGTAATTGCATACCTTGATCAAGAACAAACATAATCATCATATCCTCATATTCCTGATGTCAACTATATCTTGGTCAAACCCCTGGTTAAGACAAGATCACATACTATCATCAGGTTCTCGTCATCTTAACCCTAATTATATCCAATTTAGGGTTTACTTAACTTAGTATGATATTCCCACTTTTACTTGTATTCTTGTCTTAGAATTATCTTACTGATGTCATATTCTAGATTATAGTTCATCAACTAGATATACTCTTGTGTCACATTATTATGTGAACATATTTAACATTATGTCACTTTCATTAACCATATTAGGGTTACATCACTTGTATTAAGGTTGCTCTTCATATAACATGAATTTCATGTATAAAACTAATCTCAGATCTTCATATTATCTTCCAGTTACTTATATGAGGGTTTTCTGTAAATCTCATCATTTATTGAGCACATAAGTATTTATTGCATTTTATTTAGGGTTATTAGGCCTAATTAGACATGTGGAGTAGATTACATGATTTCCTACATCAACACCATGTTTACAAACACTATATGGATTATAAACATGAATGTAGACTTACTAACATGTTCTCATAATTGAGGTCATCATTTGGTATTTATTATCTATTGAACAAGCATTTCACTAATTACATGATATCACTATTATTAGTGCATCAAAAGCCTGATATTATCATTCTACCATGTTCTACTCATTTTTCTGAACATTTTGATACCTTATTTGTATTTTTCTGATACTCGAGCTAATTTCTATGGATTAACAAAGATCTACCTATTTCTAAATATTTTACCTTAATCGGTCAATGGGAGCCCACCACGTGGCAACTATGGATGAGCACATCCTTTACTATTGTGGTCGGTTCTCCCTGGTTCGGTTTGGTTTGGTTTGGTTCGGCATTGAGTCAGTCGGTTCTCTCCTCTCTCTCTCTCGCGATCTGGCGTCCGTGTCTGCAAGGCAGCCACCACTACGATCCTCTCTCTAGAGAGTGACCGGCAGAGCCAAGGTGCTCCTCGTCAGCTTCTAGGGGTACCATCATCTTTGGCAGCCTCTCCCACATCTCCACAGCTACTCGTCTTCGAGTCATCAGTCATGGAGCTCTGTTTCAACTAGGGTGTTGTTGTGCTGGTACATCCGTGGCGGAGCACGAAGAGGCAACTTGCCTCTTCTCATCCTCACCCTTGTCTGAAACTTCGTAAAGCTTCACTGGGCCTCCACGAACTCTACCAAGCCCCTCATCGTCAGGGAGAAGCACAGTGCACAGGCCTCCGAGCTTCATCTTCAAGCTCCGGATAGCTTGGGTTGCTCGACCATGGAAATGGGCACTTGAGGCCGAGCATCCAGGCGCAAGTGATTACTCAGGCCTCGACGTTGCTTTTCCTCTACTTCCTCCCTTTGAACTGTCAGCAACCTCCCCGTTCTAAATCTGGTCACCACCTGCTCTGTGTGGTGGAGGGTCGTTGGAAAAATAGGGCTCATACTCTCTGGTCACTTGGTTGTTTTAGTCGATCAGGGTGTCAAACAATTCATGATAGGGAGGCAAAACCAACTGGTCAGTCATTTCTAGCCCACACCCCACGACTGTGATGAGAGGTGGCTGAGGTGGCCACGGGGTTAGCTGCCCCACTACCTTGCTCTAACTACAAGTTAGGATACAAGATGCCATCCATCAGATCATGATCCAAGGGCTGAAGGCCAGAGTCCACTTAAGTCAATCTATGGCTTCATGTTATAAGGAACTGGGCTGTTAGATCTGAGATCTAGGGCCAGAAAAGGGCCACGCAGCTGGCTCCAAACAAAATGGGTGCCTGGCACCAATATCAAGCCCAACTTAGGTCTATAAATCATCAATAATGTGCATTATTTCACAAAATTCAAACCTTAAAAACACCCTATAGGAACATCCCAATGCCACCAAATTTTAACCGTAGCTTCCTTACCTCTCGAGCTACCTTCTACTCAAATTTGGTGACAAAACTCATCTATTTGATCATTCTATGAAATTCCTCAAAACGGCATTAAAAAGAGATATCTTAATCATGATGTCAACCTCACATCAACACACCTACTTTGTCAAAAGCTTGGAACTCTTAATATAACACAACCATATGATTTCACTTATGTCATTGGACATTTTGGATTCCAAAGGTCCACTCCATCACATCCTACACACCTTAAAAGAAATTCCGTCCCCAGAATTAAGCTAGAAACCTAGTCTTTCACATCATATACATCTTAAAAGAACTTTCATCTTTGAAAGTACACCACTCATACTTCCAGGGAAAACCTTATCTTGTTCTCATACACATGTAGGCACCATTCTATGTGTAACATATCCACAAAGGTTACCTATAACCATGTATCCAAAGAACTATTAGGAGGTTTCAAAAGCATCAAGGGTGAAACCTCACTCCATAGAAGGCTCAAATAAGGGTTTAGAAGCTTAGGTTATGTCATTACAATTTTGATATGTTAGATTTGCTTTCTTATCTTTAGCCATGCATTAGGGTTCTCACATCATATTCCATGTTCTAAAGGAGTTAACTAAGATTAACTCATACATCAAGGTGTCATAAACATTATGTTGTGATAACTATCAAACTATATTTTCCATCTTTGTTAAGCATTAAGATTAACACCTTATGAAATATGTTTCATTCATATGATCTTATTTCATTATTCATACTAAATTGCATCATTTACTAGTGAATTCATCACAAGATTAACAACAGCATCACATTATCATCATTATTTATGTATGTGGTTAACCATTTATACATTGAGATCTATTAAACCATTTCTAGATTTCCTTCATGTCATACCCTCGTATGATATCTCAAACTTAGATCACGTTCCTACATTTATTATACCACAGTTGTGCTAAACAATGATTGTGGGTGGCTTGTTAAACATATATCAAAACTTCATATAGTCCAATTGAGGTTCTCCTAACCCATACCAGAGGGTAATGCCATGCTCAGTCTCTCTAAGCTAACTCAACTTTATGAGTATCTCAAATGCATATACTTTAATTTTCCTCTCTTAGTCTAGGGTTCTCATATTACCTCATTGGTACTATTGATAGCCTTACAAGCTCCAGCCACATAAGCATAAACCAAAACATGATATGACATTGTATTCATAGATCTCTACCCATGAAACATGTTATATCTCAAAACTCTCTTATATACACCACTAGATTCCTATGTGGGAAACCACCAACCCGAGCATGAGGCTTTCACAGAAACTAAAACATAGCTACCTCCTCTAAGTTCTTGGGCTCTCTCCCTCACCCAGATGGTAGGCACTCATATTCATGTTCACATACACATATATAACCAACCTCTCTCTATCTCGAGGGTTTTGGTCTTCCCAAGGACATCTAGGATTCAACAAGACTATAGGAATCATGCATAAAGAAACTCAACTCAATCATTCAAGAGTATTCTAGTTTAGGACATATCATATCGCATAAATCTCATATTTCTCATATCTTGGAGTTTAGGTTCTCTGACCTTCTTTTAATGGGTCTCACTCTCTCTGGAGTTAACCCTGAAACTAGTCCTAACACTAGAGGTTCTCCTTCGTAAAAGAGATTGAGGCTCATGCTGACTCACATCTTGTCTCATCTTAACATATATTATCTCATAAAAGCCTAGTTACTTGCATCATCAACACTTATCTCAAATCCTCAGAACTGGATGTAAGTCCTCAAAGACATTCATAGATCATCATAAACCATCTTAAATCATCTATATAAGACTTGCATCATATCATACAAACTTATATCATCTATTCCATCTATCACATATTCTAACAAGGCTCTAGACATCTAATCTAGAACTACTCTCTCTTCTAGACTAATGCCATTCACTTTCACTTAGTTGCATGGTCACCTCCTACTCATTCATGTGTGGGGACACATTTTTGTATTTACATATACATAATAAAATATTATAAAGTTTTTCTCCGATAAAATAAATGTCAGAGAAAACTATCACGGTTCGATCTGATTGGAATCCAAAACCAAATCTAGAAAATGAGTGCCCCACACATAGCAGAGAGTCTAGTGTCATGAAAACTAGTGTAAAGGGTGAGAACATGGTGTAGACTAGTGTAGCTACTCTAGACAATGTGTGCAATATGTCTAGGGTTTCTCTTCCCTTGATGCACGCATTTCTAAATAGTGCAATGCCCCATACTGCTGCACTACAAGGAAAGAACGACAACTAAGGACATGTTATACAACAAGCACTAGTCTAGACCTAGTTCTCCGACATCTAGGTGCTAACCTAGAGGCTATGTCAGATCTAGTCTCTAAAAGATGACTAATCTAACCCTAAAAGATTATTACGTTCAAGGTTCTTTAGTTTTGTGATGCATGATGAGCAAATGTCAGGCTTTGCTATTGTTCATGCTCTGATACCACCTGTGACGTCCCTAGATTTTCTAAAACTTAATCTAATGTGTGACATCCAAATTGAAACCCTCACTTCAGTGAGAATCTCAATTTAAACACCCCACATTAAGCTAAGAAGAAGAAAATCAAGGGAGTCAGAAGGAAACAACAGTAGCACATGCACATGAACAATAATAAAACTATACAACACTTGTTCACCATTCAACATATAATTACAACACAAATTGTTACATCATTTGATATTACATATTGAACAACAAACTTATACATATACATGTTCTACCACTAAACTATAGGGTCTTAAGACAATAGGTCCACCTGTACATTAGCTCGCCACACAACTCTCACTATCCAGGATCTTCAAGAGCATAACTACAACCTAAACAAAAGATTACATGTGGTACACATTAGCACAATATTCAAGAATATTGTACTGAGTATGCCTACATGTCTTTTACATACCTCTCATCATATCTTGGCAATAAGATAAAACTATTAATTGGAAGCATTAAACAAATATAAGAAAAAATTTGTATATTTGCACAAAGATATTCATTAACAAAGGAGAACACATATTTTAAGCTTATTTTCCATTATATCATCCATGCATTACTACCAAGGATTTGAATTCATTAAGGCCTTTATGATCACTACCAAAGAGTTGAATTATATGTACAATGTGACCACTACCAAAGAGTTGGGTCCAAGCACACTACCAAAGAGTTGGTGCTTCCATATGTACAATGTGACCACTACCAAAGAGTTCGGTCACTTCCAAGCACACTGGCAATGAGTAGGTGCTTTCATATAATGGAACAGATATATTATGTTTGATGTGTTCATAGCAGTAAGTATAGAAAAATCAACCAACATATCATACAAGAACAATCATTTCAACCAATACCATATGCCAAGTATTTACTACTACATAACACAAGCATATTGTATAATAATCCAAGTAAGAGGTAATTGCATACCTTGATCAAGAACAAACCTAATCATCATATCCTCATATTCCCGATGTCAACTATATCTTGGTCAAACCCCTGGTTAAGACAAGATCACATACTTTCATCAGGTTCTCGTCATCTTAACCCTAATTATATCCATTTTAGGGTTTACTTATCTTAGTAGGATATTCCCACTTTTACTTTTATTCTTGTCTTAGAATTATCTTACTGATGTCATATTCCAGATTATAGTTCATTAACTGGATATACTCTTGTGTCACATTATTACGTGAACATATTTAACATTATGTCACTTTCATTAACCATATTAGGGTTACATCACTTGTATTAAGGGTGCTCTTCATATAACATGAATTTCATTTATAAAACTGATCTCCGATCTTCATGTTATCTTCCAGTTACTGATATGAGGGTTTTTTATAAATCCCATCATTTATTGAGCATGTAATTATTTATTGCATTTTATTTAGGGTTGTTAGCCCTAATTAGCCATGTGGAGTAGATTACATGATTTCGTACATCAACACCATGTTTAATGACACTAGATGGATTATAAACATGAATGTAGACTTATTGACATGTTCTCATAATTTTAGGTCATCATTTGGTATTTATTATCTATTAAATAATCATTTCACTAATTACATGATATCTCTATTATTAGTGCATCAAAAGCCTGGTATTATCATTCTACCATGTTCTACTCATTTTTCTGAAGATTTTGATACCTTGTTTGTATTTTTCTGATACTCGAGATAATTTCTATGGATTAATAAAGATCTACCTATTTCTAAAGATTTTACCTTAATCGAGCAATGGGAGCCCACCACGTGGCAACTAGGGTTGCGCACATCCTTTACTGCTACGGCCGGTTCACCCTGGTTAAGCTCGGTTTGGTGTTGAGTCGTCCGGTTCTCTCCTCTCTCTCTCTCTCTCGCAATCCGGCGTCCGTGTCTGTAAGGCAGCCGCCATCACGATCCTCCTCTCAGGCGAGTGACCAGTAGAGCAAAGGTGCTCCTCGTCAGCTTCTAGGGGTACCATCATCTTCGGCAGCCTCTCCCACATCTCCACGACTACTCGTCTCCGAGTCATTGGTCATGGAGCTTCATTTCCACTAGGGCGCCACCGTGCTAGTACGGCCACGATGGAGCACGAAGAGGCAACTTGCCTCTTCTCATCCTCACGCTTGTCTAAAGCTTCGTAAAGCTTCGTTGGGCCTCCACGAACTCTACCAAGCCCCTCATCATCAGGGAGAAGCACCGTGCATATGCCTTTGAGCTTCATCTTCAAGCTTCAGACAGCTTGGGTTGCTCGACCATGGAAATGGGCACTTGAGGTTGAGCATCCAGGTGCAAACGATTACTCAGGCCTCGACGTTGCTTTTCCTCCTCACCCTCTCTTTGAAATATCAGCAACCTCCCTGTTCTAAATCTGGTCGCCACCTGCTCTGTGTTGGAGGGCCACTGGAAAAAGAGGGCTCATACTCTCTGGTCACTTGGTTGTTTTAGCCGATCAGGGTGTCAAACAATTCATAATAGGGAGGGAAAACCAACTGTTGAGTCATTTCTAGCCCACACCCCACGACCGTGATGAGAGGTGGTTGAGGTGGTCGTGGGGTTAGCTGCCCCGCTACCTTTCTCTAACCACAAGGTAGGATACAAGTTGCCATCCATCAGATCATGATCCAAGGGCTGAAGGCCAGAGTCCACTTAAGCCAATCTGTGGCTTCATGTTACAAGGAACTGGGTTGTTAGATTCGAGATCTAGGGCTAGAAAAGGGCCACACAGCCGGATCCAAACAAAAGGGGTGTGTGACACCAATATCAAGCCCAACTTAGGTCTATAAATCATCAATAATGTGCATTATTTCACAAAATTCAAACCTTAAAAACTCCCTATAGGAACATCCCAATGCCACCAAATTTTAACCATAGATTCCTTACCTATCGAGCTACCTTCTACTCAAATTTGGTGACAAAACTCATCTATGTGATCATTCTATTAAATTCCTCAAGAAGGCATTAAAAAGAGATATCTTAATCATGTTGTCAACCTCACATCAACACACCTACTTTGTCAAAAGCTTGGAACTCTTAATATAACTCAACCATATGATTTTACTTATGTCATTGGACATTTAGGATTCCAAAAGTCCACTCCATCACAATGTATATCTTGTGAGGCTCTCACTTCCCCCACCTCCCTATCTCTCATTTCAACCATGAAGATGAAGGTTCTCTCTCTTGGATAAAGAGAGGTGAAGAAGAACAAGGGAAGGAGTCCCTTGGTGAAGATCAAGGCTGAAGACTTGGAGCAAGAGTGGGTAAGCCCTTGGTGAAGCAAGAAGACTCCTTGCTCAAGTGGGTAAGTCCTTGGTGGAAGCTTCTCCGAGTGAAGGTGAAGGCAAAGGTTGAAGATTCAAGAAGAGTAGAAAATTCCTTGAAGGTGGAAGACTTGTGCTAGAGTGGATAAGACCTTGGAGAAGGCTGAAGACTCTTGGCAAAGTGGGTATGTCCTTGGTAAGGTGGAATACTCTTGGTTCTTGGATGGGTAAGTCCTTTGGTGGTCATGTACTGTAAGTCTTATGAATTAATAAAAGAGTGTAATGGTAAAGAAATCCTATAGGTTCACTTCTCTAGGTAGTGGAATGACTCACTTCTTGTTTTATGTGTGGAACCACTCTAAATAGCTTGTCATTGGTGTATGTTCAATCTCTCTCTCCTTTGCTATGCATGTTTTAGTTGCACTCAAACTTTTAATTTAGCAACCTTATCTTGTGATATATCTTGAAGGTCTAATGAATTTTATTTAAGTGCATTCAGCTCTATTCACCCCCCCTTCTAGAGCATCCAATCACCCATCTAGGATCCAAAAAATACCACCCTTCTACCCCCCTATATTAGACTTTTTAGGCATGTGGGGATTTCTTGTATCATCATGTGATCTACCTTCTCAAAGATCATCCTTCCACACAACATTTCCTTTACGTTGTAATTGTAGGTAATGACCCTACTAGTGGAAGGATCCACAATAGTTAGTATGCAGTGGTTGAAGGCTTTAAACATGAGTGTTATGAACTTTTTCTTCCTTGTTTATTGCAAAGTGTTTTGTAGCTCTTCAACTGAGGGCGCCTTATAGTTTTTCGGAGCAGACAGAGTAGATGTAGCATTACAAAATAAACCCTATTCATCTTTGTACATATATTCTTCTATGATTGTTCCATAGAGTACTTTGAAAAATACTATGTTGATTTATGCCTTGTGTCTGAAGGTTGACCCAAAGTCATTTCTGGTCAGAGAGTATTTGTTGATATTGTAGACGATGTCATTTCCTGACTTTTCTTCATTAAGTATATTATCTAGGACGTGAGTTTCATGGAGAAGAATCCTTGATATTGACATCATATCCATATACTTCATTTTGCATGGTTGCAGGGAGGGGAGCACTGCCAGACTGATTGTATCAGCAAGAGGTGGCTTTAGGAAGATTGGGTTTTCAGGTTTGCATGGATCTTTATCAAACATCCAGTTCAAGTTACCCTCATCTTCTTTTAAGATTTTCTCGTCAATTTCCACCTCAAAAGGATTAGGAGGAGGCACTCCTTCTACTATCAGTTTATTGAGAAATAATTCAGTGACTATGGCTTCATAGTCTATGGGAAGGGTTGGGCCTTGTAATTTAAGATGGGGTCCAACATGTTCATTAAATATTTGGTTGTTTTTGGTACATCCTCCCTTGCCTCTATCAGTTCATGAGCAACATAGATTTTTCCAATTGCTTCGACATCCTTATGGGTAGCTTCTTGTTCACATCCTATTAGAGAAACATGATTTGCAACATCTTTAAGTTCCTTTATTAATGTGGGTTAGTTTGTGGAGTGCCCTAGTGAGGCTATAGAATTTTCATCATTGTTCTCCCCATAGGGAACTTCCATGTTCCTTATAGAGTTTTCTTCACCATGTTTAACAAATCATTCTGATGTGACTTCTTGTGCAGCTCGACTGATGTTCAACTGATGTTCAATTTTGTGAACACCATACCTGCTCTTAGTTGCACATCAACTTCTATTTCAAGTGAGAAGGAGGCCTCCTCATTGATGATCTTTTATCTTTTGGAAGAGAGTTCTTCACGAGAAGTCAATCTCATTTGTGCCTCCTTTCCCTTCCTTTCTTCGGCACGCAACCGCTCATTCTCTTGCCTTAGGTTGTCATGCTCTTGCCTTAGCAAAGCGACCTCTCTGGCCATGCTTGTAAGGGCCTACATAACTTTCAATTAGTTTGTTGTAAGGATTTGCATCTACTGAGGTAGGCTCAATAATGGCTGCATATTATTTGTTATTTTCTTGACCTATGTGGTTAGTGATGATACATTTAAAGTTAAATCAGAAATGTTCATGGTAGAGTTAGAAACAAGCTCACATAGGTTGTCTATTTATTGCCTGATCTCCATGAACGTTACCATGACAGGTGTTCCTCGTGGTTTCTCTTTATGCTTTTTTTAGTTTTCCTCTAGCGCATGATCCTTTCTTTGTATTGAGATGTCATGCCCTTCATCTCTGAACAGATGTTGTTCGGTCTCCTTGGATGACTGGGAGGGCTCGCTACTATAAATTTCTTTGTCTACCTCCCTCTTTGTAGTTTTGCTTCCCTATGGCTCAAATGTTTCTTTGTCGACACCTTCTTGATTGGCTGATGTCTCGGCTGGGATATTTCCTTTGTCTACCCCTAGTGTAGTATGGTGGGATGTCACACTCACTTCTTCTGAGGGTGCTCTTATCTCCTAAAGTTCTGGTTGGATTTTGGGTGGTATTTCTATTGGTTGTTCCAAAAATGTGGTGGTCGGGGTAGTCATTGGTAGAGCCACCTCTTCTTCTATTGTTATTATCTTGGATGTTGGGGTTTTCTTCTTTTTAGGCTTAGTTGTAATCTTCTTAAAAAAAATTGACTGTAAGCTTCTTGGCGGAAATTTGTTAGGCTTATATACTTTCTTCTCAATTCATTCCTTTGCAGGCGCATGGTCACTAAATTGTGGAAGAGGGCCCTGACTACATTTTTAGGATGTTTTCATCCATGAGCAATAATTTTTCGTAGTCCTAACTGCTCATCTTAGATAGGGTTATGAAGTCCTTTCACCTTTTGAATCTGTAGAAGTATTTGTCTTTTGTTCTTTTCAAGACATTTGTGTATGTCGAGTATCTGGCATCTACAAATATTCCCCCTTAGTCACAATGAAGTGCTTCAATTCTTTTGGGTAGCCTAGGCAGTGTGTGATATATGTTATTAGGCCACCCATGCAAAAATATCGGGATCCATATGGTCCTATAGATTCTGCCAATATGTTGACTAAGATGCTCCCTATGCTGACCGATTTCTTCTCTAGAATACTCCATAATATGTGGAGATCCATTTATGTTACATTCCCAATATCAGATAAGAAGAATAGGGAATTGGTGAATATCTTGTGCATTACTCGCATTATGCCTAAGTGCATCTGGGCAGCTTTTGATTACCCAAAGCTGAATTGATATTCCTTTGTCAGCCTTTCCTAGGTTTGGTTGGTGAGAAATCCTCATTTGTCTTTATATGTTCTAGCTCTAATGGCTACTTGATCTTGCTCAACAATGTCAATGAAGATAGAATTCAACCATTTTGTGGCCTAAACATCCCTTAGGGAGGGCCACAGCTTCAGTTGGATATATGTATCTTCGTTGTTAATCGTTGATGATTGCTTGTAGATTAATCACCTACTTGCTTGTCGATTATCATGGTTGACTCCCTGACTAGAAATAGAAAGGGATTCCTTGAGGTCGTAAGTGTATGATCTGTGACGGGACGAGCCATCTAGCCCACGGTGACACTTATGTATGCCTAACGCCTGTATAGGGGGCTCACAGCCTCAGTTGGATATATGTATCTTTGGAACTGTAAGTACATGATCTGGATGGCGACGAGACATCTAATGCCTAAGGTGATGCTTACACGAACCTAAATGTCCCTCCTAGAGGGTTCACAATAGTTCTATTTGGATAGTTATATCTTACCTAGATGTTTGATGTTTGGACGTGTTTGCATGTGTAGTGGCGGTGAAACCCGGGACCATCCCAGTGATTCCATATCATTATTATAGAATCAACTTTAATTTTGCTCTTTACTTTTCAGAACTTAGTTCAATTAACCTCAAATCAACCCCAATTGTTTTTAATATTAGCCTTACTTGAACTAGACTGGACTAGCAATGATTCTTAAAAATGTTGTCCCTTGGAATTCGATCCTTAACTATACTGCGATAAGACCCGTCCACTTGCGGGTGGTATTATTACACAAGGTTTTGGTTAACATCTCTGGGATTTCAACCCCGAGTGAATTTTTTAGTGCGATAATATTCCACATCAAATTCTAGCACCGTTGCCGGGGACAACGGAATCAGTTAGTCGAATCTAGTTCTTTTGAGGCTAATCTAGGATTTTGCTTTTTCTTTTGATACAATTGATCATTCACTTGAATTCGGTTCTACTCCATCAACCTCACTTCTAAAAAATCTTTCCATCCCAGGTACCAACAAAGACTAGTGCATGCACCACTCAAACAGTCCTGGTCTCACTGCTAGCTTTGATCCTGAGATAGACAGAACGTTTTGTCGACAGAACAGAGAGAACCAAGCAAGGATGGCTCAAGAGGATAAAATAGCCTGAAGGGTTGCTCAAGCCCTTAATGCACAAAGAGAAAGGCTTATGCAAGAAGCCAGAACTGTAGTTGAAATAGAGATTCGAGCAGCACAAGAAGCAGCGCAAGCAATAGAACTGCAGAAAGACCTTAGGGAGTTCTCCATCCCTAAAGTTGTTGATGTTCATCACTCGGTACAACCTCCTCCTATCAATGCTCCCAACTTTGAGATAAGGGCACATTGGATCACCTTGCTTCAAAATAGTCCTTTCTATGGTAAGCAAGGAAAAGATAGTCAGGAACATCTCTTGAGATTTATTAATCTATGTGCTATGACAAAGCAAAATGGAGTCACAGATGATGCCACCCGACTCCGTCTCTTCAAGTATTCTCTTGCTAATAGAGATATAAGTTGGTATAATTCCTTGCAATGTGAACCCATCACCACTTGGGAACAACTTCAAAATGTTTTTCTGGAAAAATTCTACCCTCCTTCTCTCACTTATGAAATTAGGGGTCGAATAACAATGTTCACTCAGGTCCCTAGAGAATCCCTTGCTGAAGCATGGGAAAGATATAAAGAGCTTCTGCGTAAGTGTCCACACCATGGCATTCCTAAGAATCAGCTTATTGAGATCTTCTATAGAGGTGTGGATGACGATATCAAAAGATTCTTAGACTCCTTGTCTAGAGGAAACTTTATGCGTCAAAGTTATGATAGTGCATGGAAGGTTGTCACCCTTGGAGCTGAAAATCAAGCCAGTTGGGGTAGATCTGTAGGAAAAGGAGTGTTGAAGGTGGCTATGGCTGAAGCTACCCCTGAGTACAAGTTTATTGCCGAGACCCTCAAACTCTTAGTTGCTAAGCAAGACCATATTGAATCGTCTCTTGCTGCTTATGAAAGAAGACACTCGCTCCCACAACAACAAGAACAGATCAAGTCAGCTACACTGTTCTGTGAAGCATGTAAAGGCATTGATCATTCTACGCTAGCTTGCAATGTTCTTTATGATGTTGTTCTAAGCAACGTCTATGGACAAGGAGATAATAGTCAAATCGAAAATCTAAATGTTGTCAACACCATCCCTGGTCAAGGATATTACAATCTGAATCAGAGTAGGAACCATCCTGGTTTTCAATACGGAAATCCTTCAGGAGCAGAAAACTCACGACAACTTGGTTCAAATAATCAGCAATGAGGACCACCAGGATTCCAGTATAACCAACAACAAAATTTCAGGAATCAAGGGGACTTTAAGGGTAACTTTCTGAATAGGAATTTCAACAATTATTAGAATAATTCTCAGTTCCAGAATCCAAACTAAGTCCCTTATCAACAACAAGGATAGCAAGCCAGCCCCGTCTCTTTTGATGACAAGCTAACCGCCATTGAAAAGATGCTACGGTCACAGCAGACTATGATAGCTAACTAGAAAGCCCATCAGAAGGCTATTAAATCTCAACTAGCTCAACTTGCAGCTAGTATGAAACCACCTACTGGAGCCTTTGCTGGCCAACCAGAAAACAATCCTAAGCACCCTGAGTAACTGAAAGTTATCACAACCAGGTCTGGAAAAGATTATTTCGATCCTCCTGTCAAGACACTTGTGGTTATTATAGACGAGGATGACTCAGTGATTGTACAAGACTCTACCACACCTGAGTCTCAACCAAAAGAAACAACAATTGCTGATAAGACAGACGAGAAAAGTTCTGAGAAACCAACTGATGCATAACCAGAAACACCTGAGCCAGATGTGCCAATATACAAGCCTCGTATACCTTTCCCAGCTCATTTGAGACAGATAAAGCTTGACACTCGATTCAACAAGTTCAAAGAAGCCATGAAGAAGCTTCATGTTGACATACCCTTTCTTGATGCGCTGGCTGAAATACCAGCATGGACAAAGTACTTAAATTCTCTCCTTACAAGGAAGTATATAACTGAAGAATATGAGACATTCAAGTTAGCAACGACCACTTCTGACATTATTCTGAGCAAGATGCCAAAGAAGCAGAAAGATCCAGGATCCTTTGGGATTTCATGCCATATCGGAGAATCCTCATGTAAGAAAGGATATGTCAATCTTGGTGCTAGCATCTCTATCATGCCACTTAGCCTTTGTAAAATTCTAGGGTTTGCTAAACTGCTCCCCACTGGCATGACCATACAGCTTGCAGATAACATCATGACTCTTCCCTTGGGAATCATTGAAGATGTACATGTCAAGGTAGGCAAGGATTCCTATGTTCCATGTGACTTTGTCATTATGGACATAAAAGAAGACGCCAGATACCCTCTCATATTTGGCCATCCGTTCCTTCCCACTGCAAGAGCTCTGATTGATGTTGAAGTGGGAACCTTGCTGCTCAGACTAGGCCAAGAAACTCTTGAGTTCAAAGTTTTTGAAAGTATGTGAAGACCAAGCATGCAAGAAGAAGTCTACTTGATTGAGTGCATAGAGAAGATGTCACTCCTCACGCAAGAGGATTATGAATAATAAGATACTTTAGGAATGGCCCTTACTAATCTGAATGTAGAAAGTTCAGTTAACAAACAAGTGAAAAGTTGTGTTCCCCACCGCGATACTGATGTGGCTTTTGAATGCACTAACAAATTCACTCGGGGTTTATATCCCCGAGCTTTTACCAAAACCAAGTGCAACAATACCACCCGCAAGCGGACGGATCTTATCGCAGTATAGTTTAGGATCGAACCCAAAGGACAACGTTTTTAAGAATCCTTGTCAGTTAGATCTAGCTCAAGTAAAACTAATATTTAGAACAATAGGTTGATTTTGGTTTGATTAAACTAATTGCAAGAAAGTAAACGTGGAATAAAAGATGGGTTTAGATTAATGATACGAAATCGCTGGGATGGTACCGGGTTTGACCACCGCTACACACACGATCATACTCTCTCGCGAACAATCCAGGCACGAAATAACACTCCAAGTAGAGCTGCTGCAGAACCCCCCTTACGGGCGTCAGGTCCGCGTAAGCGTCACCATAGGCAGCCGATTTCTCATCGCCATCCGGATCATACGTCTTACGGCTCTGAAGATACAGAAATCCACGGAAGCTGTGAACCCCCCTTACGGGCGTTAGGCGCACAGAAGTGTCACCGAAGGTTAGGCGGACCGTCCCCTCGCGGATCATACACTTACGACCTCGATGAAATCCCATCCTATTTCTAATCAGGGAGTCAACCGCGCAAACCGCAAAGCAAACAAGCGACTATTGTACGTGTAAACATCGACGAAAAGCACGAAGATACAAAATCCAACTAAGGCTGTGAACCCCCCTTACGGGCGTCAGGCGCACACAAGTGTCACCAAAGGTTAGTTGGACCGTCCCCTCGCGGATCCTACACCTACTACCTCAAGGAATCCTATCGGAAGTTCTCGTCAAGGAGTCTAACATGCTAAACGACATTCATACCTATGCATTGAAGTTCTCGCAACATAGGGAGCACAAAGATGGAAACACGCACATAACCAACTCACAAGCTTAACGATAAACGACAAAATGAAGAGTTATATACATTGCCATGGAAAGTTTAACAAGAGAACATGGTTTGCATGGGCAGCGGGGCTAGTCCCCGCACCCCAGCGAAAGAGGACTACTCGCTCATGATGCGAGGTACAAGAAAGATAGAAGAAGAAGATAGATCCGCCATGAGCTCGGTGCAGAAGGTGGACGCAGCCCGGTGAAGAAGATGCGCTCTTTGCTCCGTCTTCTTCTCCTTCTTAGCCTCCTTGGACGCAACACCAGCTGTAGGTGGAGTGGAACTTGATCGGGATGGTGCTCTGGCAGCCTTTCGGCGTCCGGAACCGATGCCTCAAAATGGGGACCCTGGGGGTCTATTTATAGTTTTAGATCTGACGCCAAACGGTCTGGGGACCGTTTGGGCGCCAAACGGTCTTGAGACCGTTTGGGCGCCAAACGGTCTCGAGACCGTTTGGGCACCAAACGGTCTTGAGACCGTTTGGGCATCAAACGGTTTGGAGGTCGTTTGAGCGCTAAACGGTCTTGCTTTGATCAGTCTGGCTTTGGTGTGGTCGCGCGGCTTTAGTTCTTCAAACGATCCTTGTGCTTGCATCGAACGGTCTTGGGACCGCGCGAGACCAAACGGTCTTGGGAGACCGCAGGGGACCAAACGGTCTTGGGACCGCATGGGACCAAACGGTCTTGAGACCGCATGGGACCAAACGGTCTTGGGACCGCATGGGACCAAACGGTCTTGGGACCGCATGGGACCAAACGGTCTTGGGACCGCATGGGACCAAACGGTCTTGGGACCGCATGGGACCAAACGGTCTTGGGACCGCATGGGACCAAACGGTCTTGGGACCGCATGGGACCAAACGGTCTTGGGACCGCATGGGACCAAACGGTCTTGGGACCGCATGGGACCAAACGGTCTTGGGACCGCATGGGACCAAACGGTCTTGGGACCGCATGGGACCAAACGGTCTTGGGACCGCATGGGACTAAACGGTCTTGGGACCGTATGGGACCAAACGGTCTTGAGACCGCATGGGACCAAACGGTCTTGGGACCGCATGGGACCAAACGGTCTTGAGACCGCATGGGACCAAACGGTCTTGAGACCGCATGGACTTCTTGGGCAACTGGTTTCGTCTTGTTTCTTTGTGTATTCCAGCAAACGATCTTGAGACCGCATGGATCCAAATGATCTTGAGACCGTTTGCATGGAGTTGCCTGCTGTACCTGCATAAAATGAAAGATATTTAGTTAAAACCTTGATTATTGAATTACTTAGTAGTTTTGTGCATTATGATTCATATTAGGGTGAAAAGATGTGGAAAAGATATTAAATTGTTCCAAAAAGGTAATTGAAAATTATGATGAGTATGCACTCATCAAAACACCCCGAACTTAAATCGTTGCTCGTCCTCGAGTAACATAAAATTTGAAACTGTTGCCTAATGAAATACTTTCGATCCATGTGATTTCTTCATCTTCACATCACAAGTGTTTTCTTTCTGCTCAGTATGAATGAGTAACTCAACTTCCTGGGACCACTAAACACGTCTTTCCATAGCTTCGTTCCTGAGTTCGTTTCCCAACAACGCTTCCTCCCCGCCTTTTCTAACACCAAGCATGTCAAAGAGTGTCGTAGGAGTTCTGAGATACCCGCAGAATCAACAAGTATGCATTTGATCTGACACTGGTATTGTTAAGGATGGTAGGGCATGTATTGTGCCCTTAGGTAGAAAAATGAGTGAAAGGTGGTATGAAAGGAAGAAGAAAATCTCTCCTCTATTCGACTCGAGATTTTTATTTGTTTTGCAATTTCATTTATTGCATATATTTTTTTTTTGTGTGCGCTATGGCATCTTTTGTTGCAGATCTCTCCTCTATTCGACTCGAGATTGCATTTATTTTGTGTGCACTTTGGCATCTTTTTATTGCAGATCTCTCCTCTATTCGACTCGAGATTGCATTTTTGGTGGTACGCATTTTTGGTGGTACGCCCCTACTTATTGGAAGGGGTATGGAAGAAGCGGATATGGGGAAAGTGGCGTGCCACCCCGAACTTAGGGATTTGGCACAAGTTTGGCTATTTTGGTGGTATTTATGGATGGAGGGATACGAAGATGATAGAAGAAGTGTAGAAGAGAGTTCAGATCAGGATGCAACTTGATTTACAATTCAAAACCGGGTTATTCTCTTTGTCATACTCTGCTCAAATAATGACTTGGTGCGGATCCGGTGGGGTTTCTGAGCCATTGTTCCATTAGTCAGTTAGGAAGCGCAACGTGTTTGATCCCTATCAGTTTGACAGATACTTGTCATTATGTAAAAAGGATTATGATGTTAGGAATCATAAGTTTCACAGGATGATTTCAGGCAAGTTTCAAAAGTCAGTCCTCTTGGGGATTTGTTTCGAATAAGGAGGATGTTATGATAGAAGATGCATAGCAAACAGTTAGTTACATTTTTATCAATAAAAGACAAAATTCCATCAAGTATCTGTTCACAATTTTGAAAAATTTTATGATAGAGACATATTGAGTATAAAAGAGGGTGTGTATGTGGAAGTGGAATACGTACCACCCACCCTCCACCCCGAACTTAGAGATTTGCTTGTCCTCGAGCAAACCCTAAATTCAAGATGGAGGGGAAAGGAAACACCAGGTATGACTGCCGAGAATGAATTCGTTGTGATCAGCACCAATCCGATCTCGTATCCTGAAAGAAAACTATCCATAAGGCAAATTTTATTTAAGGAAAATTAACTATAAAACAAAATTGGGAAAAGAAAGGTAAAACAGATTTATTGGTCGGGTTGCCTCCCGACAAGCGCCTTTGTTTTATGTCGATGGCTCGACAGAGTCCTTCGTCGTCATGTGGGATCCTTAGGATCGGTGAGTTCCAGCGTTGATTTGGTGCCTATGTCTGTTGTGGTGAAATATCTCTTCAGGCGGTGGCCATTGGTTATGAATTCACCCGACTCTGCACTCCATAAAGAGAAAGTGCCCTGAGGAGAGATGCTTTTGACAATGTATGGTCCAGACCAGCGTGAGCGAAGTTTTCCTGGGAATATCCTTAATCTTGAGTTAAAAACCAGAACTTGGTCTCCCACTTGAATGTCTTTTCTTTTCAGATGTCCATCGTGCCAAAGTTTTGTATGTTCCTTGTAGATTCGAGCATTTTCATAGGTCGTCATTCTAAGTTCATCCAGCTCGTTGAGTTGCAGAATCCTGGCTTGCCCTGCTTCCTTTATATCGAAATTTAATTGTTTAATTGCCCACCATGCCTTATGTTCTAATTCGACCGGAAGGTGACAAGCTTTTCCATATATCAAACGAAAAGGAGTAGTACCAAGGGGAGTTTTATAAGCAGTGCGATAAGCCCATAGGGCATCGTTGATTTTTGTCGCCCAATCTTTTCGATTACGCCCGATGGTTTTCTCAAGGATAGCCTTTAGTTGTCGATTAGAGACTTCTACCTGTCCACTGGTCTGTGGATGGTAAGGAGAAGCTACCTTGTGTGAGACGCCATAATTTTTTAATAGAGCTTCGAAGCTCCTTTCGATGAAATGGGAGCCTCCATCAGAAATCACGGTTCTCGGCACTCCGAACCGTGGGAAGATAATATCTTTGAATAGTTTGATGACTGGTTTCGAATCACAAGTGACGGTTGGTATAGCTTCAACCCATTTGGAGACGTAGTCCACCGCCACAAGGATGTAAGAGAATCCATTAGAAGATGGGAATGGCCCCATATAGTCTACTCCCCAGACATCAAATATCTCTACTTCTTGCCATAGATTCAGTGGCATTTCATCTCTCTTGGTTATATTGCCAGCTCTTTGACACTTATCACATGATATGACAAAATCATAACAGTCCTTGGATAAAGTTGGCCAGAAAAATCCACATTGCAAAACTTTTAAGGCAGTCTTTTTAGAGCTCATATGCCCACCCACGGGTCCTGAGTGGCATTGTTCCAAAATGGAATGGGCTTCTTCTTTGGCGACGCAACGTCTATACAATCCATCCGCACAGAGTTTGAAGAGATATGGTTCATCCCAATAGTAATGCTTCACATCATGCATAAATTTCTTCAGACCGTTCCCTGTGTATTGAGGATGGATGACTCCGGCGGCAAGGTAGTTTACTAAGTCTGAATACCATGGTTCAGATTCTGAGACTCTCATAAGTTGATCGTCTGGTAGAGAGTCGTTTATCGGAATTCCTTCAGCATCCAGAGTGTGGATGCGACTCAGGTGATCTGCTACGACATTCTCCGTTCCTTTCTTATCTCGTATTTCTTGGTCAAATTCTTGTAGAAGGAGTATCCATCTGATCAGCCTTGGCTTAGCATCCTTCTTTGCCATAAGGTAACGGATGGCAGCATGGTCTGTGTAAACGATTACCTTTGAACCAGTAAGGTAGGATCTGAATTTATCGAAGGCATAGATGACTGCCAAAAGTTCCTTTTCAGTAGTGGCATAGTTCCTTTGAGCTTCGTCGAGGGTTTTCGATGCATAATAGATAACATAATGTTTCTTCTCAATGCATTGTCCTAAGACTGCACCCACTGCGTAGTCACTGGCATCACACATAATTTCAAAGGGGTGCTCCCAATTTGGAGCTCTAATAATGGGGGTAGTAGTAAGAGCTTTCTTCAGCGTAACAAAACTTTTGATGCATTCTTCGCTGAAATTGAAATCAGCATCTTTTAAAAGAAGATTAGTCATTGGCTTCGTTATCTTGGAAAAATCACGTATGAACCTTCTATAGAATCCAGCGTGACCAAGGAATGCGTGAACTTCTTTTACATTTTTGGGGATTTCCAGTTTAGAGATGACTTCTATCTTGGCCTTATCAACTTGAATTCCTTTATTACTAACCTTGTGGCCCAAGACGATGCCTTCCTTTACCATAAAGTGGCATTTCTCCCAATTTAGCACCAGGTGTGCTTCTTCACAACGTTTGAGGACCATGGAGAGATGCTTAAGACAAGAATCAAAGGAGTCACCATATACGGAAAAATCGTCCATGAAAACCTCCATAACTGTTTCAGTAAGCCCTGCAAAAATGGCGGTCATGCAACGTTGAAAAGTTGCAGGGGCATTACACAAGCCAAAGGGCATCCTTTTAAAAGCATATGTCCCGAAGGGACAGGTGAAAGTTGTTTTCTCTTGATCATCTGGATGTATGGGAATTTGATAAAATCCAGAGTAACCATCCAAGTAACAGAAATATTCTTGATGGGCTAATCTTTCTAAGACTTGATCGAGGAACGGCATAGGAAAATGATCCTTTCGAGTGGCCTTGTTTAATTTTCTATAATCAATACACATCCGCCACCCAGTTACTACTCGAGTGGGGATGAGCTCATTGTTCTCATTTCTTAAAACGGTGGTACCTCCTTTCTTGGGTACCACATGAACTGGGCTCACCCATGGTGAGTCCGATATCGGGTATATTATTCCAGCTGTAAGGAGTTTGATGATCTCACGACGGACCACTTCCTTCATATTCGGGTTCAACTTTCGTTGATGCTCGATCGTTGGTTTATGGTCTTCCGTCATGGGGATTCTGTGCATGCACAAGGCTTGACTGATCCCTGTGAGGTCACTCATTTTGTAGCCTATGACTTTCTTGTTCTCCTTTAAAACTTCCAGAAGTTGCTCTTCTTGTTTGGTTGTTAAGCCAGAGTTTAAAATGACGGGACAGACTTTGGGATCATCTAAGAACATATACTTCAGTCCTTCAGGTAGGGGCTTCATTTCAGGAGGTTCTGGTTTTTCACTGATTTCTTCTGGGGTTTCGGTAACCTTCAATTCTTCATTGGTAGCTTCAGGATTTCCCTTAGCAGAGTCGGGAGGTTCAGCGCAATCCTTATCTTGTTGGTCGGTATGTTCATCATTAAAAAGGTCATATAGAGAAGTTTCCAAAGGATCACATGACTCGTGATATTCTTGAGTAAGTTGTGACATCTGCTCAACACAATCTATCAGATAGACTTCCTCCTGTATACTCGGTCTCCTCATGCTTTCAAAGACTTTGAACTCCAGAGTTTCTTTTCCTAACCTGAGCAGTAAGGTTCCGGCTTCAACATCGATAAGAGCTCTAGCAGTAGCGAGAAATGGGCGACCGAAGATAATAGGGGATTTGGTGTCTTCTTTTATGTCCATGATGACAAAATCACATGGGACATATGCGTCCTTGCCTACCTTGACCGGGATGTCTTCGAGAATTCCTAGCGGTCTTTTTACTGAATTGTCCGCAAGTTGGATTGTCATAGCAGTTGGAAGCAATTCTTCGAATCCTAATCTCTTGCATAGACTCAGCGGCATAATAGAAATACTTGCGCCAAGATCTGCCAATCCTTTCTTACATGATGAATCACCAATGTGGCATGAGATTCCGAAGGATCCTGGATCTTTTTGTTTCTTCGGCATCTTGCTTAATATGATATCTGATGTAGTTGCAGCCAATTTCACAGTTTCACACTCTTCCGTGATGTACTTCTTGGTGAGAAGCGACTTTAGATATTTGGTCCAGGCTGGTATCTCATTAAGAGCATCCAAGAATGGTATATCAACATGGAGCTTCTTCATAGCTTCTTTGAATTTGATGAATCTAGTATCAAACTTGGTTTCCCTCAGACGGGATGGGAAAGGGACACGAGGCTTATATACAGGAATTTCTGGTTCAGGAGTCTCTACTTCTTCATTGGTAGGTTTCTCAGAAATCCCCTTATCATTATTTCTCTCCTTCGGTTGCGGTTCTGATGTTGTTGAGTTTTGATCAGTCAAGGTTTCATTCTCCTCAGGGATATCCATAGTTGTTTTCGCTGGTGGATCCGAATAACTTTTCCCTGATCTTGTGGCGATAACCTTCAGCTGCTCCGGATGTTTCGGATTGTTCTCAGGTTGTCCAGCGAAGATCCCAGCTTGTGGCTTAATACTAGCAGCAAGTTGAGCTAGTTGAGTTTCAATAGCCTTCTGCTGGGCTTGTTGATTGGCTATCATCGTTTGTTGTGTTTGCAATAACTTCTCGATGGTAGATAGCTTGTCATCAGAAGGGATAGGTCCTGTTTGACCCTGTTGTTGGTTCAAGTTTTGATACTGAGAGTTGTTCTGATAATTGTTATAGTTTCTGTTCTGAAAGTTTCCCTTGAAGTTTCCTTGATTCCCAAAGTTCTGTTGCTGATTAAACTGATACCCAGGTGGGCCTCTTGGTTGATTATTTGGAACAAATTGATGTGAGTTCATAGCTCCTGAAGGATTTCCGTACTGGAAGCCTGGGTGATTCCTATTTTGATTTGGATTGTAAAAGTTCTGCCCAGGGTTGGTGTTAATAGCATTAAGATTTTCCATCTGGCAACTATCTCCTTGTCCACAGGCATTGCTTAAAACAACATCATAGAGAACATTGCATGATAGTGTTGAATGGTCAGTGCCTTTGCACGCTTCACAAAACAAAGAAGTGGACATGACTTGTTCTGGTTGCCTAGTTGGAGAATGTCCTCTTCCAATTGCAGCAAGGGATGATTCTATGTGATCTTGCTTTGCGACCAAGACTTTCAAAGTTTCAGCTATAGATTTGTATTCTGGGATAGCATCAGCCATAGCTACCTTTAGGACTCCTTTACCAACAGATCTACCCCAGTTTGCTTGATTTTCTGCTCCCAGGGTGACTACTCTCCATGCGCTGTCGTAACTTTGCCGCATGAAGTTCCCTCCAGACGAGGAGTCAAGGAACATCTTGACATCATCTTCCAAACCTCTATAGAATATCTCGATCAGCTGATTCTTAGGAATTCCATGGTGTGGGCATTTACGTAGGAGCTCCTTGTACCTATCCCAAGCTTCGGAAAGATTTCTCCTGGGACTTGAGTGAAATTTGTGATTCGTCCCCTGATTTCGTATGTAAGAGATGGGGGGTAGAACTTTTCCAGAAAGGCGTTTTGAAGCTGCTCCCAGGTGGTGATAGGTACATCACTCTGTAGTGAGTTGTACCAACTAATGGCTCTATCAGCCAAAGAGTACTTGAAGAGACGGACTCGAATAGCATCATCAGAGACTCCATTTTGCTTCGTCATAGCACACAGGTCAATGAATCTGAGAAGATGACCTTGGTTGTCTTCAGCTTGTTTACCGTAGAAAGGGTTGTTTTGAAGCAAGGTGATCCAATGTGCTCTAATCTCAAAGTTGGCAGCTTCGATGGGAGGAGGCTGTACCGGATGATAGACATTCGCAGCCTTTGGGATAGAGAACTCTCTAAGATCCTTCTGAAGTTCTGCTGCCTGCGTTGCTGCTTGTGCTGCTAAGATCTCCTATTGAACCGCAGCTCTAGCTTCTTGCATGAACCTCTCTCTCTGCGCATTGATGGCTTGAGCCACCCTACGGGCTACTTCTTCTTCTTGTGCCATTCTTGCTTGATTCTCTCGGATCTGACGATGGAAGGTTCTATCTATTTCGGGATCAAAGCTCGCAGTCAGTCCGAGACTATCCGAACGGTGCATGCACTAATCGTCTAAGAGCACCTGAAACTTGAAAAAGTTTGAAAGTGAGATCCTTGAAGTAGAATAAAGATCAAGTAGATGAGCGATAGTTTCAAAAAGAAAACAAAATCCTAGATTAGTCTTAAAAGGACTAGATTTGACTGACTGATTCTGTTGTCCCCGGCAACGGCGCCAGAATTTGATGTGGCTTTTGAATGCACTAACAAATTCACTCGGGGTTTATATCCCCGAGCTTTTACCAAAACCAAGTGCAACAATATCACCCGCAAGCGGACGGATCTTATCGCAGTATAGTTTAGGATCGAACCCAAAGGACAACGTTTTTAAGAATCCTTGTCAGTTAGATCTAGCTCAAGTAAAACTAATATTTAGAACAATAGGTTGATTTTGGTTTGATTAAACTAATTGCAAGAAAGTAAACGTGGAATAAAAGATGGGTTTAGATTAATGATACGAAATCGCTGGGATGGTACCGGTTTTGACCACCGCTACACACACGATCATACTCTCTCGCGAACAATCCAGGCACGAAATAACACTCCAAGTAGAGCTGCTGCAGAACCCCCCTTACGGGCGTCAGGTCCGCGTAAGCGTCACCATAGGTAGCCGATTTCTCATCGCCATCCGGATCATACGTCTTACGGATCTGAAGATACAGAAATCCACGGAAGCTGTGAACCCCCCTTACGGGCGTTAGGCGCACAGAAGTGTCACCGAAGGTTAGGCGGACCGTCCCCTCGCAGATCATACACTTACGACCTCGATGAAATCCCATCCTATTTCTAATCAGGGAGTCAACCGCGCAAACCGCAAAGCAAACAAGCGACTATTGTACGTGTAAACATCGACGAAAAGCACGAAGATACAAAATCCAACTAAGGCTGTGAACCCCCCTTACGGGCGTCAGGCGCACACAAGTGTCACCGAAGGTTAGGCGGACCGTCCCCTTGCGGATCCTACACCTACTACCTCAAGGAATCCTATCGGAAGTTCTCATCAAGGAGTCTAACATGCTAAACGACATTCATACCTATGCATTGAAGTTCTCGCAACATAGGGAGCACAAAGATGGAAACACGCACATAACCAACTCACAAGCTTAACGATAAACGACAAAATGAAGAGTTATATACATTGCCATGGAAAGTTTAACAAGAGAACATGGTTTGCATGGGCAGCGGGGCTAGTCCCCGCACCCCAGCGAAAGAGGACTACTCGCTCATGATGCGAGGTACAAGAAAGATAGAAGAAGAAGATAGATCCGCCATGAGCTCGGTGCAGAAGGTGGACGCAGCCCGGTGAAGAAGATGCGCTCTTTGCTCCGTCTTCTTCTCCTTCTTAGCCTCCTTGGACGCAACACCAGCTGTAGGTGGAGTGGAACTTGATCGGGATGGTGCTCTGGCAGCCTTTCGGCGTCCGGAACCGATGCCTCAAAATGGGGACCCTGGGGGTCTATTTATAGTTTTAGATCTGACGCCAAACGGTCTGGGGACCGTTTGGGCGCCAAACGGTCTTGAGACCGTTTGGGCGCCAAACGGTCTCGAGACCGTTTGGGCACCAAACGGTCTTGAGACCGTTTGGGCATCAAACGGTTTGGAGGTCGTTTGAGCGCCAAACGGTCTTGCTTTGATCAGTCTGGCTTTGGTGTGGTCGCGCGGCTTTAGTTCTTCAAACGATCCTTGTGCTTGCATCGAACGGTCTTGGGACCGCGCGAGACCAAACGGTCTTGGGACCGCATGGGACCAAACGGTCTTGGGACCGCATGGGACCAAACGGTCTTGGGACCGCATGGGACCAAACGGTCTTGGGACCGCATGGGACCAAACGGTCTTGGGACCGCATGGGACCAAACGGTCTTGGGACCGCATGGGACCAAACGGTCTTGGGACCGCATGGGACCAAACGGTCTTGGGACCGCATGGGACCAAACGGTCTTGGGACCGTATGGGACCAAACGGTCTTGAGACCGCATGGGACCAAACGGTCTTGGGACCGCATGGGACCAAACGGTCTTGAGACCGCATGGGACCAAACGGTCTTGAGACCGCATGGACTTCTTGGGCAACTGGTTTCGTCTTGTTTCTTTGTGTATTCCAGCAAACGATCTTGAGACCGCATGGATCCAAACGATCTTGAGACCGTTTGCATGGAGTTGCCTGCTGTACCTGCATAAAATGAAAGATATTTAGTTAAAACCTTGATTATTGAATTACTTAGTAGTTTTGTGCATTATGATTCATATTAGGGTGAAAAGATGTGGAAAAGATATTAAATTGTTCCAAAAAGGTAATTGAAAATTATGATGAGTATGCACTCATCAGATACCGCTGAAGAAGATCCTAAAGCCAAAATTGAGGAACTCAAAGTTGTGGATGTTACTGAAGAAGCATGTGAGAAACCACAAGCTCTTGAAATGAAACCCCTACCCAAAGGATTGAAGTATGTGTTTCTAGATGACCTTAAGGTCTGCCCCGTTATCATAAATTCATATCTAACAACCAAACAAGAAGATAAACTCTGGACGGAATTAAAGGAAAGAAGAAAAGCCATTGGCTACAAGATGAGTGATCTCACTGGGGTGAGTCAGGAACTTTGCATGCACAAAATCCCCATGATGGAAGATCACAAGCCAACCGTGGAACATCAAAGAAAGCTTAATCCAAACATGAAGGAAGTAGTCTGTCGAGAAGTCATTAAACTGCTCACTACTGGAATAATTTATCTGATATCTGACTCGCCATGGGTGAGTCTCATGCATGTTGTCCCTAAGAAAGGCGGAACTATTGTGATACGAAATGAAGATAATGAACTCATCCCCACTCGAACAGTCAATGGGTGGAGGATGTGTATCAACTACAGGAAGTTGAATAAGGTGACATGTAAGGATCATTTCCCAATGCCTTTTCTTGATCAAGTCTTAGAAAGGTTGGCCCACCAAGAATATTTTTGTTATCTCGATGGTTACTCTGTATTCTATCAAATACCTATACATCCAAATGACTAAGAGAAAACAACTTTTACTTGCCCGTTTGGAACATATGCCTTTAGAAGGATGTCGTTCGGTTTCTGCAATGTGCCTGCAACTTTCCAATGTTGCATGGCAGATATATTCGATGGTCTGACTGAAACAATCATGGAAGTTTTTATGGATGATTTTTCCGTTTATGGAGATTCATACGACTCGTGTCTGAAGCACCTCTCCCTTGTCCTTAAACGATGTGAAGAAACACATCTTGTGTTAAATTGGGAGAAATGTCATTTCATGGTAAAGGAAGGCATTGTCCTTGGTCATAAAGTCAGCAGTAGAGGGATCAAAGTAGACAGAGCAAAAATTGAAGTGATTTTCAAACTCTCTATCCCAACAAATGTAAGTAAATTTCGCACTTTCCTTGGTCATGCAGGCTTTTACAGACGTTTCATAAAGGATTTCTCCAAGATAACCAAGCTGATGACGAACTTATTACTAAAGGATGCTGAATTCCATTTTGACAAAGACTGTGTGAAGAGTTTCAACAATCTAAAACATGCTCTTACAGCAACACTCATCATCAGAGCTCCCGATTGGGATCACCCATTTGAAATTATGTGTGATGCCAGTGATTACGATGTGGGTGTTGTTTTAGGCCAATGTATAGAGAAGAAACATTATGTAATCTACTATGCATCTAAGACCCTCGATGAAGCTCAAAGGAACTATGTGACTACTGAAAAGGAACTACTTGCAGTCGTGTATGCCTTTAACAAATTCAGATCTTATTGCATTGGTTCTAAAGTCATTGTCTACTTAGATCATGCCGCTATCTGTTACCTCCTGGCGAAGAAAGATGCAAAACCCAGGTTGATTAGATGGATTCTCCTCTTGTAAGAATTTGATTTAGAGATAAGAGATAAGAAGGGTACTAAGAATGTTGTAGAAGACCACCTAAGTCACATCCACACCTTGGAAACCGAGAAGATCCCAATTAATGATTCTTTTCCAGATGACCAATTAATGAAAGTTTCAGAAGCTACCCCATGGTACTCAGATTATGTGAAATACCTTGTCGCTAGTGTCATCCATCCTGAATGCACTAGAAATGCACTGAAGAAATGCATGCATGATGTGAAACAGTATCACTGGGATGAGCCATACCTATTCAAACTCTGTGTTGATGGTCTCTGCAGATGTTGTATCACTGAGGAAGAAGCCAAACTCATTTTAGAACAATGTCACTCAGGCCCAGTTGGAGGCCATATGAGTTCTAAGAAAACTGCTTTGAAGGTCTTGCAATGTGGGTTATTTTGGCCAACCATATCCAAAGATTCCTACAACTTTGTTTTATCATGTGACAAGTGTCAGAGAACGGGTAACATAACAAAGAGAGATGAGATGTTGTTGAAGTTGTGGCAAGAAGTCAAGATATTTGATGTTTGGGGTGTGGACTACATGGGTCCATTCCCATCTTCTCATGGATTTTCCTACATCCTAGTGGCAGTTGATTACATCTCAAAATGGGTAGAAGCCATACCAACCGTCACTAGCAATTCGAAACCTGTCATCAAAATGTTCAAAGATATTATTTTCTCCCGTTTCAGAGTCTCACGCACCGTGATATCTGACGGAGGATCTTATTTCCTGGAAAGAAGCTTTGAAGCATTGCTGAGAAAATATGGTGTAACACACAAAGTAGCCTCACCCTACCATCCACAAACAAGTGGATAGGTAGAGATTTCTAACCGTCAACTCAAGGCTATTTTGGAAAAGATAGTAGGCGGCAATCAAAAAGATTGGTCAGTGAAAATCAATGACGCATTGTGGGCCAACCGAATTGCTTTTAAGACTCCCCTTGGTACCACACCATTTCGGTTAATATATGGGAAGTCATGCCACATTCCTATTGAACTCGAACACAAAGCATGGTGGGAAATTAAACAACTAAATTTTGATATGAAGAAAGCAGGCCAAGCTAGGATTCTGCAACTTCAGGAGCTAGAAGAACTCTGGATGATAGCTTATGAAAATGCACGAATCTATAAAGAACATACAAAACTTTGGCATGATGGTCATCTGAAAAGAAAACACATACAAGTGGGAGACCAAGTTCTTCTATTCAACTCAAGACAGAAGATATTCCCAGGAAAACTCTGTTCTCGCTAGTTTGGACCTTACATTGTCAAAAGCATGTACCCACATGGTGCTTTCTCTTTATGGAGTGAAAAGTCAGGCAACTTTGTGGCAAATGGTCAACACTTGAAGAGATATTTCACCTCAGCTGACATGGGCACCGAAGAAATGCTGGATCTCACCAACCCAAAATATCCACTGTAAAATTAAAGGATTCAGTCGAGCCATCGACATAAAACAAAGGCACTTATCGGGAGGCAACCCGATCAATAAATTTGTTTTACTTTTAATTTTGAATTAGGAATTTTCCTTAATTTTGTTTTTTTTTTAATTTACAAATTGCATCGCAAGATGCCATCTTGAGTTCTGATTAATCTTCATTTTGAGGTTTTCAGATGGAGGACGTACACTGATTGGAATGCAACCACATCTGGTAGTCCAAACGGCATGAATTTTCCCCTCCATCTTGGATTTAGGGTTTTCTTGGGATGAGAAAATTTCTAAGTTTGGGGTGGAGGGTGGGTGGTATGTACTTTACATTCCACCTACACTCATCTTTTTCAAACTTAAGATGTCATCATTGCAATTTTAACCAAAATTTTCAAATTTTTTAAGTTTTCAAAGAGATTGAACAGAAACTTGATGAAGTTTTGACGCTTTTCATTTCAATAATATCCATTACCTAGCTGGCTAGTTTTTCTCTCTGTGCTTTTCTTTTCATCATTATACCCTCCTTATTCGAATCAGATCCTCAAAAGGGCCATTTTCTGAAAACTAGCATATTGGTTGAAATCATCTTGTGAAGCTTATGAATCCTAACATCATGATCATGCTGCAAAAATGGCAAGTGTCTATTAAACTAATAGGGATCAAACACGTCATGCTTCCTAATTGACTAGAGGAACAATAACATGGAATCTCCATTGGATCCTCATCAAGTCATTATTTGAGCAGAGTATGATAAAGAGAATGACCCGGTGCACTGAATTGTAAATCAAGTCGCATTTTGATATGAACTACTCCCTTCTACACTTCTTCAATCATCTTTGTACCCCTCCGTCCATCAAAAAGAAACAAAAATAGCCAAAATAGTGCCAAACCCTAAGTTTGGGGTGGCACGCTACTTCCCTCTATATCCGCTTCTTCCATACCCCTCGCAAATTAATAGGGGCGTACCACCAAGAAAAGATGCCAAAGCACACACAAATAAATGCAATCTCGAGTCGAGTATAGGAGAGATTCGCACACAAAAAATGCAATAAATGAAATTTCAAATCATATAATAAAAAAAAATCTCAAGTCGAATAGAGGAGAGATTTATTTCATCCTTCCATACCACCCTTCACTCCCTTTTCTACCTTATGGAATAATGAATGCCCCCACTACCCTAAAAAACACTAGTGTAAGATCAAGTGCACATATGTTGTTCTGTGGGTATCTCTAGACTCTTACAAAACTCTTTGACATGCTTGTTGTTGGAAAAAGTGAGGAGGAAGTGATGTTGGAAAACAAACTCAGGAATGAAGATATAGTAATATGTGTTCAGTGGTCTCGGGAAGTTGAGATGCTTAGTCATACTAAGAAGAAAGGAAACAATCTTGATGTGAAGATGAGGCAACCACACGAGTTGAAAGTATTCATTTGGCGACGGTTTCAGATTTTGTGTTACTCAAGGACGAGCAACGTTTAAGATCGGGGTGTTTTGATGAATGCATTTTCATCATGAAATTCAATCGACATCTTGGGCCCAATTCAACCCAATTCATTCGATTTCATCTACTTAATATTGCAAAATGCAAAATAGCTTAATTGGTTCAATTATCAAGATTATTAGTTGGGTTTATATTGATTTTATGCAAGTCATGATGAGGCTCAACCACAAAACTAGAACTCACCTTCACTCAAGATCCTCTCATCCTTGGTCTTGACTAAATGGTTTCATCCATTTGGTTTGGACATCTCTCGGTCTTAGCCATTCATCCATATGGTCTTGGCCCTACACTGCCCCTTTAGTCTTGCCATTATGATCTCTCAAGACCGTGAGCCTTTCTACACCATCAGATCATTGATCTACGGTCCTTGTTCATTTAGGCTAACGGTTTTGATCATGATCTGCCCTATCGGTTCCCTTCTAATGATCCTTTAAGATCGTGTGGACTCCTCACAATTTCAAGACCGTGAGAGTCCTCATGATCCTCAAACCACGAGGAGCACCCTCACGCTCCCAAAATCACGAAGAAGCACCCCCTACCATCGTAAATGACTCCACAGCCTTCTCTTCAGCATCCTCTTCCTCATCACCTTGATCACCTCTGCAAAACCCTAATCCTCCATGAACGAAAGTAGTTCTCGCAGCACCTTTCTCCTCTTTCGATCGCCTGGACCTGCAAGTCCCTGCCACCGCGACTCTGTCCTCTCTCTTCTGACAATGACATCACCTACAACCTCACCGATACCACCGCAGCCACTTGCACGGTCTCAAGACCGTTAGGGCACGAGACCGATCAGAGGTCGAAGACCATTATGACGCTGAAGTGAAGACCGTTTGGAGCCACGTCGATCCGCGAGACCAAGAGCGTGTGAACGATCGCCGAAAACCGTTTGGATGGTATCACTAGAATGCATGATCCATACCGTTAGGGGCGCGAGACCGATCAGAGGTCGAAGATCGTTTGGATGCTGAAGCAAAGACCATTTGGAGCCACGTCGATCCGCGAGACTGAGAGTGAGAGAACAGTCTTGTAAGACCGTTTGGATAGAGATCCAAATCGATAGTCATAGACCGTTAGAGCAAGAGAATCCAGGACCAGTTGGAGGATACTAATCAAGACCGTTTGGAGTAGAATGCCCAAACCGTTAAAGTGAGATCGGTTGGAGGCATTTAACTCCAAATCATTTAAACTCAAAACCGTGTAAAGAGTTCACAGAAAAAATGTGAGGACCTAACCCAAGCCTATAAATAGGACCAACAGGGTCTTCATTTGAGGCATCAGACCCAGGACGCCAACCGGCTGCCTGAACGTAGGTTCGATCCCGATCATCCACGCCATTGCACTTCACCTATTGCTCCTGCTATGAGAAAGGAGGTCAAGATGACAAAGAAGGTGGAGAAGAAGATTTGCTCAGTCTGCCTTGGTGGTTCTTCCTCCTCGTACAAATCTGCTCCGATACGAGTTAGAAGACTGCATCATCTTCACTGAGCTATGACTACCTTCTTCATCATGCTCATGGCAGAATCTTCCCTCTCTCTTGTTCTTCTTGTTTCTCGCATCATGAGCGAGTAGTTCCTTTTTGTTGGGGTGTGGGGATTAGCCCCGCTGCCCATGCAAGCATGTTCTCTTGTTAAACATTCCATGGCAATGTATATTAATTTTCATTTCATTGTTAATCGTTAATGTTTGTAGATTGATTACCTGCTTGCTTTTATCTTGTTCTTCCCTATGATGCGAGAACTTCTATATGTAGGGTAGAATGTCGATTAACGAGGTTGACTCCCAAACTAGAAATAGAATGGGATTCCTTGAGATGGTAAGTGTATGATCCGTGAGGGGATGAGCCATCTAGCCTACAGTGATGCTTTTGTGGCCTAAACATCCCTCAGGGAGGGCCACATCTTCATTTGGATATATGTATCTTTGTTGTTAATCGTCGATGATTGCTTGTAGATTAATCGCCTGCTTGCTTGTCGATTAGCGCGGTTGACTCCCTGACTAGAAATAGAAAGGGATTCCTTGAGGTCATAAGTGTATGATCTGTGAGGGGACAAGCCATCTAGCCCACAGTGATGCTTCTGTGTGCCTAACGCCCCCACAATGATGCTTCTGTGTGCCTAACGCCTGTATAGGGGGGCCACAGCCTCAGTTGGATATCTATATCTTTGGAACCGTAAGTGCATGATCCAGATGACGACGAGACATCGGATGCCTAAGGTGATGCTTACGTGAACCTAAACGTCCCTCTGGGAGGGTTTGCAGTAGTTCTATTTGGATAGTTATATTTTGCCTGGATGTTTGATGTTTGGACATGTTTGCATGTGTAGTTGCGGTGAAACCTGAGACCATCCCAGCGATTCCATATCATTAATATAGAATCAACTTTAATTCCGCTCTTTACTTTCCTAAACTTAGTTTAATTAACCTCAAATCAACCCCAATCATTTTAAATATTAGTCTTACTTGAACTAGACTAGAGTAGCAACGATTCTTAAAAATGTCGTCCCTTGGGATTCGATCCTTAACTATACTGCGATAAGACCCGTCCACTTGCGGGTGGTATTATTGCACAAGATTTTGGTTAAAAGATCTGGGATTTCAACCCTGAGTGAATTTGTTAGTGTGATAATATTCCACGTCAGGTAGGGTACCCATGGATTTTATGTATGCAACAACCTCATCTTTCAATTTCTCCATTCTCTTGATTTCCTTCTTACTAAAAGTTTCTCTAATTCTACTTGTCTCACTCATTCTTTTAACAAGTTCTTTGAGGACTATTTGCTCTCTACTTGTATTAACTCCCACTTTTAACGTGGTTGCAATGTACATATATGGATATATATCGTGCAAAACTGTTAGGCCAATAGAAAATCAGAAATGGGTAATCAGTTAAATTAGGTGTTCACTTTTACAATCAAGTCCTACAAAGGGAAATTTGCAAACCAATGGTAGTTTGGAATATAGATGGTTGAAAGGAATATTTGCACATTGATGATTCAGAGAACTTATGGTTGATCGAACCTATGGTTTCAAGGGTTTGGAACCAATGTTTGGCGGGAAACCAGTGTTCTGATGGTTTTTCAAAATTAATGGTACCAAGAAATCAATGGATCGGAGAGCAAGGAATTCAGTGACCACCTTCCAATGGAATTCATCTTCAAGTGGTTAGTACCCTAATTAGAAAATGAATTGGCGATGTGAAAGAATGGGAGGAAGGTCTACCCTAGAACTTTAACCTTTTGGTCTTAACCAAACAAGGTTGAAGGTTAGACCTAAATAGATGTTTAGTATGATCCTAATGAGCTAATACAAGAATGAAACACACTAATTTAGCCTAATGTTTTCACATTAGTCTTAGGTTAATAATGGATACATAAAATATGCCACATAACTCATTTTGGTGGTAATATGAAGATAAAGAACTTAATTGGATGAATAATTTAGATAATGGGTCGTTCATGGGCCATATGACATATCTCATAAAAAGAAGTCTCAAAAGTGGAAACAAACTTCAAATTCATTATCTATCAAAATTAGCCTATATGTCAAATTTCATCTAATTTGGGCAACCTTGAAATATTAGGATGAGTTTAGGAGAGAGAAAATGAGTAAAAGGCATAAGTAATGAATAATGTGATTATATAACTTCAAAAGATGGAAATAATTACAAATTTGTATTCCATATCAAAGATAATTTGTGGATGAAGTTTCACCAAATTTGGATTTTGTTTGTGCAAGTCGTGCAATTTTAGGTACATTCTGGACTTTTCTGTAGTTTACCCAATTGGGAAGTTTTCTTTGGAAATTGTCACATGAATTATAATCCTTAGATATTCCCTTACCATTCTCGAGTTTTTGAACCATGGGGCACCTAGTTGCACCTTGGTTTGAAGGAGTTTCTCTCCAAGGGCATTTTAGGGATTACCCTCTTTATAAAAGAGCTTGTCTTTAGAAGCTATCAACCAATGGGGTTATTTCTTTGATTGGAGGTCAGTGGGGATGGCCTAGAAGTCTCAATGAACCGAAATTTTATATTCAATAAGCCTCTATGATATGTCCTCTTGCATGGCCATGAAATCCCTAGCCTAAGGACACATGGAAAGCTCCATGGACACCTCATGCTTGACTTCTTCCTTATCCATAAAGGATTGCATGTCCATGGGCACCCTTAGCCATGGACACATGGAAAGTAACTTGATACCTCATGCTTGACTTATTCGTTATCCATAAAGGCTTGCATGACCATGGGAACCCTTATACATGGACACATGGAAAGTCCCATAGAAACCTCATGCTTGACCCCTTTCTTTATAAAGCCATATCTACCCCTTCCCACCTCCCAATTCGAAAACTCTTTTTCTCCTTCTCTTTCCTCCATCTTAGAGCAGCATTCCTACTCTATTTACCCACGAAGGTGTTGTGCCAAGGTAAAAGAAGGTGCCTACCTTGGTGAAGAAGGCTCCTAGGGTTCTGAATTTGCTCTATTTAGGGTTTCTAAAGCTCCTTCTTGGTGATTTCGACCAAAACTAGTAAGTTTCCTCCTTTCCTTCCCTATTTTGATTATGTTCGTCTTCCTTTCACCTTCTTCCAGGTCATAACCATGGCCTTTGACGTGTATTTTACTACGCGCTTAAACGCAAGTATATGCGTCAAGTAATATAGGCCTTTGTGAGGCCCGAGTCGAATTCAGGGACACGTGAATTATTGGAGACTTTTACTAACTAATCGCAATCAGCTAGGCCGAATAACAAAGTAAGGTTTGTTGTCGAAATTCAAAGAAAATAAAATGAAACAAAGAAAACAATTAATTAAAGGTTAATTTAATCAATTCAAAAGGATATCTTTAGGATTGCGGTTTCACCGCGGGTCAACATTGTATTAGGTTTTATATAATTCCTCACTCTTCTCTCTTTATCCGGGTAGTGGCCTGAAAACAGAATTACCCACTGTCGTAGTGTAATTCACTACTTAGGTCTAGGTTGATTCCACCGTCGTAGTAATCATTCCCCTAAACTAAGCGCATTATAAACGGTCTCTCAGTTCCCACCATTAATTTTACAACTCCTTTGTCAAGGGTTTTATTGATTAATGTAGGTTTCGTCTCTTTTCAACCGTTAATCCTTCTGTCGAAGTGATTAAGGGCATTAAATTATTATTATGGTGATCAAGCATAACAATATATATGGAGAAAACGAATCTATACCACGGATTTGAGAGAGAAAATATGAATTATCAATATAAAATTGTCATACAATGCATTCCCGGGCTACTCCCGGTCCTAAAGATGGAGGGTTTTAGCCTCTCATGTTCATCTCGCACGAATACATGGTAGAAATAGGGGAATTCATAAGAAAAACGTGAAACAAGTGGGAAAACCCCTGAACGGAGAAGAACCGGTAGATCCTTGGCGTAGAATACGAGCTTCCCCACCTGTCGGTGGTGGAATTCGTCTTCGGCAGCGTCCGAATCACCTGGGATGAGCTTCTGGCCTCCGTTCTCCTTTTTCTCCTTCCTCGGCACTCGTGCAATCCAAAAATTCAGATCCTCTCATGTGGGCGGCCGTCATTAGGTATAAGTCCCTAATTAGGTCATCAAATAACAACAGCCGTCCGATCGAGATCAAAACAGATCCAACGCATATCTGCCGGCGTCGATAGCATCGACGCGGGTCGATGGTATCGACCCAGCGTATTAGCGGCAGCTTTCCTTTCTTTTAGTCTGAGCGCCTATGATCATCTCGATACCATCGACTTGGGTCGATGGTATCGACTCTCTTTAGCGTCGGTTGTTGTCGTTTAGCGACGCTGTAGCTCTCCATGTGTCGATGGCATCGACTTGGGTCGATGGTATCGACAGTTTCCTCGCCAGCAACCTGAAGGGATCTCGATACCATCGACCCAAGTCGATGGTATCGACTCTGTGCTGCTCCTCTCGGCTGGCAACCTGTGGCTTGGTCGATGGTATCGACTTCCCTCGATGGTATCGACGGAAGCAAATACTTTTTCTTCCTAAAATTTCACAACAAGACCAAGTAAATCCACATAAATAATAATATTATGATAAATAATGCTCAAAATAGTAAAACAGAGGGGATTTGACATAATATGAAGGCAAAGACCGAAATGAGTGAATTATGCAATATTATCCATAAAAATGAGTAATTAGAGCACAAAACACATATGAAAAAGGTCTATAAATGCGACTCAAAATCATCGCATCAAACTCCCCTAAGCTTAAACATTGCTCGCCCTCGAGCAACTAATCCTTAGAATAGAATTGCAGATGTCAACTAAAAATCAACACACCAACCCACATCCCATGTGACTCCCACTGAACGTTCTCAAACCGGCTTTCTCTAACCACATAACAGTAATTACCCTAAAGGCAACAATAATCGTCAATAAGAGAAATTGTCCTTCAAACCGATGAACACTATCACATAAGGCAGTTAACATAATAAAATTCGCCAATTCAGCATTGGTGCATCTTGTGATCGCCTACACTACGTTGCTCGCCCTTAACTACCATCTACATGGAAGCAGTTCTCCTGATAATCATTAGTGAGGAGAAATTCACGGTGGCCTACCAATCCGAGCAACGGGTGGATGGAATGGGTGGTTCATGGAAGCACTTGGAAGTATTGCACAGTTTCAATATGCATAAAAACAAAATGTCCTAAATGATGCAAATGCACATTAGAAATGCCCTAATGCCTAAAATTGGGTGAAATGATGCATGCACTAACCTTCCACCTCAAAATAAGATGGAAATCTAATTAAACCACATCATGTACTCAATTCTCCTGTAATGCATGTGATATCATGTTCCTTTCTCCCTCTTATTCCATTTTCTTCTAAATTCTCTTTTTTTTTCAGAATTTTTTTTCTTTCTTTCTTTTAGCCCACATATCCATAATTGCTTAGAGATACATGTTTTGGCTAATTTCTTCATGATTGGAAGTCTTTGCACTATTTCGAAGGTATGGAACAGTTTAGATCACTTTTTAAGAGAAATTGAGATACATGGTGTACTTTATGCATGGAAATCATGAGATTCATGAGTGCAACTACATGGCATGCACCTAAAGGTAATGTGCATAAATCCCTATATTTTTCTCTTTTTATGCAAAAGTATGGAAAATATCAATGCAATTCCTATCTAAATGCTATGCACACAAGAAGGAATTAAAACTGTGCTTTACTTACAATTCTTAGGTGGATTATGGAAAAATGAAGTGGAATGATCACAAGATTAGATTACTGAACCTTAGAAGAGTATTATGTGTCCCTCCTTACTGACATGTGTAGTGATTCAAAGGATTCTCTCTCTTACGTCCAATTAAGGTCTCATTACCATTTGGTTAGGTTAGGCTCAAACAACCATTACTATCCACTTTTCATGAGTCAAAGGGAGAATAGGTGTGACATATTGTTTTAAAGTTGACATAATCAATCATTTTCATCGGATAAGTTCCCCAAGGACAACCAAGTCAAGCTATCCAAAAGACACAAAAATTTTAAAATTCCCTTAAATTTCCCATGAAAACACAGCGAGATGACAACTTTTACGACATCCACAGTTACACTAGATAGATGTGGATCCTAAACACAACCTAAAAATGCAAGAAACAAATAACAAAGCAAAAACTAAAAACAACAAAAGAAAAGATAGAGTTGTTCCAGCTACCCCCCTAAGCTTGAATTCGACTATGGCCTCATAGTCAAAAACAATCTTAAGAGTGGAACAGAGATACCCTGATCATTCTTGTGGAGGCGGAGGCGGGTACTGCGGGGCCGTAGGATCCCAAGACGGATACTCCCCCTGGAAGCTTGGATCATATTGGGTCCTCGGCGGAGGCTGTGGATAGCCTCCAAAGTAGTCCTGACTCCAGTAATTGTCATAAAAGGGCTCCTGTTGCATCTCCATCCACTGCAACCGGTTGTGTATCTATTCTTGGTTGGCGAGGAGGAGACGTTCATTCTCAAACATAGCCCGTTGATTATCAAGTACCCGGCTCGTAGTATCATGAATACCGGTATACATAGACATGTGCTGCTGCTGAGTCTGTTGTATATCCTGCAGCATCGTGTACATTCCCTGCATGGAGTAGGGATCCTCGCCTGCTTGCGAAGGCTGTGGTGATGGCGGTGGGGGCTGTGATGATGAAGACGCACCCGGATGCATCCTAGGATGCTTCCGTGGCACTACACGTGCACGAAGAGGTGTGAAATCCTCCTCTTCCTCCTCAGCCTCGCCTCCTTGCTCGTCGTTGCCGCCTTCTTCTTCGGAGGACTCGATGGCTATGATTGGCCACCTGAAATGTTGTGCGCCCTCGATGTTGAAGACGTCGTCCGGCAGTGAGCGCTCCTGATAAGCTTGGTTGACGTGGCAATGTGCGTACGCCAACCCATCCCGGAGAAGGATAAGGTTTGAACGGTGCAAGTGTTGCACGTTCACCTTACTCTTTGTGGAAATCGGAGTCATGGACTGAAAATTCAGCCCCAAGTAGGACGCCAACTTGGTGATGAGCCCACCAAAATGGATCGGAGCCTTCCTTGTACTCCTCTTCACCGCCAGGACGCGCTGTAGCCAGAACGCCCCCCAGTTGCATGGTTGTCGCTTCAGGAGTGCGTAGAGGAAGAAGAGATCGCTCTCCTGAAACTTGCTCAACGCCAAATCACTCTGAGCGAAGAACGTCAAGCTCAACATCCGGTGAAGAACCCGGACGAAAGGGTGCTCAAAATCTGCTACCGCTGCATTATGGTAGCTCACGGTCTTTCCTGCCGGCACTGTAACTAGCTCGGCGAAGATCTTGTCGTAGTCGGTGCGGGAGTCTGGACGTCGGTGATCATGTTGGGAGTGGTTCCAATTGAAGATTTTATTGAACTGGACCAGCGTGATGTTGTAGTTGTTGTTGAACAACCGGAAGGACACCCGGCCCCTGATCCACTCACGATCCGACGCCACCACATCGTTTGGCACGACGCAGACGTCGAGGGATGCCATAAACTCCGCCACCAATTCCTTGTAGGTGGCCCATTCGCCGAAAAACGGCTGCCCGTCTGCATGGTACTGCAGCTCGTCGGGACGTCGGCTGGTGTGACGTGCTTGTCCGTGAAGCACATAGGCCAAGTTGGCCTCAAAACCAAGCTCCTAAAGCATGCCCCGGTCCACATACCGGGTCGGCTCAATTTTCCGCTTCATAATCTCCTCGTAGACCTTCCTTGCCTCCATGGAAGGGTGAATCAGGCGTGGGCGAGGAACAGAAGCGGTCGGGGGAGGAACGAACTCCTCGATCTCCATGGGATTTGCGCGCGATGACGAAGCTCCGGCAACATGCACCATGGTTGCGAGAAGATGGGATTATAAGAAGAGAGCTCGGTGCAGATGGAGAAGAAATTCTCCGCTCGGTGAAGATCCTCGTTCGATGTCGCTTCTCTTCAGTCTTGGAGGGCTCGGGGGAGTGCTCGGTGCAAAGGAGGATGCTTGCTCTGAAGGTGTGACGTCAAATGACGTTGCAAGTCTCCTTAAATAGACTTGGCCGGCGCCACTGTTGACCCGTCGATACCATCGACGCGCGTCGATGGTATCGACACGTCTCGCTGGTATCCGCCTCCCTCGCGAGTATCGACGGCTGACGTTTGCTGGATCAAAAAACCCGGATTGCTGACCTGTCGATACCATCGACGGAAGTCGATAGTATCGACGCAGCATCCGGATCGCTGACGTGGACTCGCAATCGTCGTCGATGCCTTGGCGCGGATCGGTGACATGGATGTCGATACCATCGACGAAGGTTGATGGTATCGACGGCTTTTATTGCGACACTGCCGTTTTGTTGCATTCAACCTGTGATCATGTCGATACCATCGACCAGTGTGTCGATGGTATCGACCCTGCCTGTGCCTGCACATTGAACAAACGGATCAAGGTATCTTCTTTAAACTAAAATTTAAACGAAATAAAAGCAATCTATAACTACAACTAAACTATCCTAATGTACCAATGGTTGGTTTGCCTCCCAACAAGCGCCATTCTTTAACGTCTTAGGCTAGACGTCTTCCCAACATCTCATTCATTCATAAGTGAAATGAGTTTGACCTCATTCACTTTTCTCTTATAGTTTTCACCAAAATACAACTTTTAACGCTTCCCGTTCACCAAGAACGTGGCATCTCCATCATGCACAAGAATCGCACCGTGCGGTCTCACCTCTTCCACTACAAAGGGTCCACTCCACCAGGACTTCAGCTTCCCGGGATGCAATTTGAGACGGGAGTTAAACAATATAACACTATCTCCCTTCTTGAACATGCGCATCTCGATATGTCGATCGTGGATCAGCTTTGTGCGCTCCTTGTAGATGCGGGCATTCTCATATGCTGTCATGCGTAATTCATCTAATTCATTCAATTCAAACATCCTCTTTTGCCCGGCTTCATCATAGCTCAAGTTCAGCCTTCTTAGCGCCCAATGGGCCTTGTGCTCCAGCTCCACTGGAAGGTGGCAAGCCCGGCCGTACGCCAACCTAAAAGGCGTGGTGCCTATAGGTGTTTTGTACGCCGTTCTATACGCCCAAAGTGCGTCTAGTAGTAATGCACTCCAATTTTTCCTCGTGGATGCCACTGTCCGTTCTAGAATCTTCTTGATTTCTCGACTTGAAACCTCCACCTGTCCTTGCGTCTGTGGATGATATGGGGTGCCGATGTTGTGCTTGACCCCATATTTCTTCAAAAGTGTTGAAAATTTCTGATTCCGGAAATGTGTGCCTCCATCACTTATGATCATTCGGGGTATCCCGAACCTACAGAATATATTTTCTTTCACAAACATGCACACTACATTCGAATCATTAGTCCTTGTGGGGATTGCTTCCACCCACTTCGACACATAGTCAACAACAAGCAATATATACAAATTTGAATTTGAGGACACAAAGGGTCCCATGAAGTCTATGCCCCATAAGTCAAATACCTCAACTTCCTGAAATACATTCAGGGGCATCTCTTGTCTCCTTGAAATGTTACCTGCGCGCTGGCACGGGTCACATTGCCTCACAAAATCATAGGCATCCCGGAACAAAGTTGGCCAATAAAGGCCGCTTTCCAACACTTTGGCTGCTGTCCGTGAACTAGCATGGTGTCCTCCCGTAGGCGACGCATGGCAATGGTGGAGAACACTCTCGTACTCCACCTCCGGCACACACCTGCGAAGAATACCATCCCTGCACTGCTTCAAAAGAATTGGGTCATCCCAAAAATAGTATCTCAAAGAATGAAAGAATTTCTTTTTCTCTTGATAAGACCAGTCTTCCGGGATGATCCCGCAAGCCAAATAGTTAACAATATTAGCAAACCATGGTTCCTTAGAATCAATTTTTAAAAGTTGTTCATCGGGAAATGTCTTGGTTATCGGTATGTGTAAACCTTGTTCATCTACCCTTTCTAACCTAGACAAGTGGTCAGCCACCACATTTTCAATTCCCGATTTGTCCTTGATTTCAATATCAAACTCTTGTAAAAGCAAAATCCACCTAATGAGTCTAGGCTTTGCATCCTTCTTCTCCATCAAATATTTTATCGCAGCGTGATCGGTCCACACAACTACTTTAGAACCCACTAAGTACTGCCGAAATTTTTCAAAAGCAAACACGACGGCAAGTAACTCTTTTTCTGTAGTTGTATAGTTCAATTGAGCATCATTAAGTGTTTTGGAGGCGTAGAAAATCACAACGGGCTTATTATCTACCCTTTGCCCCAAAAAAGCTCCTACTACATAATCAGAAGCATCACACATCAATTCGAATGGCTTTGTCCAATCCGACGTTTGAACAACCGGAGCCGAAATCAACTTTTCCTTCAAAACCTCGAATGCGTGAAGACATTTCTCATTGAAATCAAAAACTGCATCTTTTTCCAACAATTCCGATAAAGGTTTTGCGATTTTATAAAAATCCTTGATGAATCGCCGATAAAACCCGACGTGTCCTAAAAAGCTTCTCACCCCTTTTACTGAGTTTGGTGGGGGTAGCTTAGAAATCACCTCAATTTTTACGGGGTCTACCTCAAGACCCTTGCTAGACACCTTGTGTCCTAGCACAATTCCTTCCGTAACCATCATGTGACATTTCTCCCAATTGAGGACCAAGTGTGTGTCCTCGCATCGCTGCAGCACCTTGTCCAAGTTATATAGACATTCATCAAAAGACGCCCCATAAACCGAGAAGTCGTCCATGAAAACCTCAAGACAACGCTCCACCATGTCAGAAAATATGGCGAGCATGCAGCGTTGAAAAGTCGCCGGCGCATTACATAATCCAAACGGCATCCGTCGGTAAGCAAAAGTCTCGTAGGGACAAGTGAACGTAGACTTCTCTTGATCCAAAGGATCAATAGAAATCTGGTTATACCCCGAATATCCATCTAGAAAACAAAAATGCGACTGACCGGCAAGACGTTCCAAAATCTGATCGATAAATGGCAATGGAAAATGATCTTTAAGAGTTGCGGCATTCAATCGGCGGTAGTCAATGCAAACACGCCACCCGGTTACCAATCGGGTGGTGACAGGTTCATTCAAAAGATTTTTAGTGACAGTGATCCCCCCTTTTTGGGGACTACCTGTGTGGGGCTCACCCACGTCGAATCTGATACAGCATATATGATCCCTGCAGCAAGAAGTTTTATGACTTCCTTCTTCATGACCTCCATCATGCTCGAATTCAACCGTCTTTGAGGCTGAATAACTGGTTTAGCTCCCTCCTCGAGCCGAATTTTGTGCTGGCAAAGTGTAGGGGGGATCCCCTTGATGTCTGTGACTGACCACCGAAAGGCTCCACGGTGGTTCTTGAGCACTACCAGTAGTTGCTCCTCCTCATCCGCACTCAAGTAAGCAGATACAATCATTGGTAACTTGTCCTTCTCAGCTAGAAAGACGTACTTAAGATGCGGGGGCAGTGGTTTCATCTCCAACTCCGGCGGGCAAATAAGAGATGGTTGCAGCGGTGGGGGAAGTGTACCCAAATCTTCATAGTGCCTCGTGTAAAAACATGGAAGCATCTGAAGCATTTTGGCGCACTCCTTGTGTGAAGTACTCCGCATCCAATCATAAGTGACATTTAGCAAACACGCCTCCAAAGGCAATTCTGAATATGCATCAAAAACTGAAGTAATGATCGCCTCATCCTCCCAAGAAGGTGGAATGTCCTCATTTTCATCATTTGGAAATCCAACAGCCTTGCATAAAGAGACAACTTTTGTTTGCTCTATAATGTCCACAGCTAAGGTCCCTCTATCCATCTTGCTCATCACATGAGCCATATCCAAGAATGGCTTCCCAAGACAAAGTGAGATATTGTGCTCCACATGTTTCACCATGTTACACTGTGCTTTTGCTTCAGTGGATGCATTGCTAGTGGGCATGACCATCTCAAAGCGATCATCCGCAATGCCCAAGGTCAAGCGACCTCTCCCCATCTCCAAGATCATATCGGCTGTTGCTTGGAATGGGCGTCCAAGTAGCAACTCATTGCCATGCTCGTCCTGCATTTCCATAACCATGAAATCAGCCGGAAAAACAAAGCGGTCCACCTTCACCAAGACATCTTCGCAGATTCCATAAGGTTTCACCACCGAATTATCGGCCAGTTGGATAGTCATGTTGCTTGGCCTTGATTCCTTTAATCCAAGCTTCTTGAATGTAGAAAGGGGCATCAAATTGATGCTTGCCCCAGAATCACAAAGTGCCTCTCCAAATTTGAACTTCCCGATAAAGCAAGAAATATTGAAACATCTGGGATCCTGTCTCTTTGGCAGCAAAGTGCCCATAATGAAAGCACTTACTTGCTCCTTCAGCACCACAACCTCAGTGTCGGGTATTTTCCTCTTCTTAGTGATGACATCTTTTAGGAACTTCCCGTAAGACGGGATTTGCTCAATTGCCTCTAACAAAGGAATATTCACTGATAACTTCCTAAAGCTGTCTAGAAATTTCTTGAATTGTGCATCCACCTTCCTTGCTTTTGCACTATTGGGATAGGGGACTGGAACGGTATGTGCCCTTTGATGAGGTGGCACATAGGGTGTCAATTTCTGCGGTTCCTCCTCAGCAGCTTGTTCTTCACTACCATTCTCAGCTATATCTTCAGCTTGCCCTATGACAGGTGTGGGCTGCTCCTTGATGATTACATCTTCAACTTTGTCCTGTGGTGTGCTTGTGTCATCCGCCCTTGGATTCAACACTTTCTTGCCGCTCCTCAGTAGGATGGCCTTGGCCTACTGGTTTCCCCCGGGAACATTGGTGTTCCCCGGAAAACCCGGATGTGCTGGCTTCTTCAAGCTTGCAATTTCAGCAGCCATCTGCGCCATGGAAGTCTCTATAGTTCTCATTTGAGCCCCATGACTCTGCAAAGTCTGCCCAAATTGGTTCATGAATTCACCCTGTTGCTTGATTTGTTGCCCAAATGTGTTCATTAACTCCTGGTTGTGTTTGATGACCTGGTTGAGCAACTCCGTGCTCTTGTCCTCTGTGGCTGGTGCAGGCTTGGCGTCCGGATCCTGCAGAAAATTGTTCGGATCCTTCCATGAGAACTTTTTGTCCTTTCGCCATGAATAGTCATTGTTCATGTACCCTTGCTGTTGCCTCATGTACTTGACTTGAGCCTCCTCCTCAGACTCATTGTCTTCCTTCTGCAGTAACTTCTTTGCGAGAAGATCCATCTTCTCATTTAACTCTCTCATTGCCTTGGAATCACTGGCAACTCTTGCTTGCTCAACTGGGTCTCTCTCTCTTTCTCCCCAAGATTGCTTATGTGCCATATTCTTCAGTATTTCCCAGCATCTCGTATCAGTGTTGTTCAAGAAAAATCCTGAACCAACCGAGTCCAAGTTGCTTCTATCATGCTCGGAGAGAGCAAAATAGAAGATCTTCACATGTGTCTCCTTGTCCAGTCCATGATGTGGACATCTCCTCAACATGACCTGGAATCGCTCCCAAGTCTCAGAATATGTTTCAGCCGCCTGTTGGGTGAAATTGTGAATCTTCCTAATCATGTCATTGGTCTTCTCAGGAGGGAAAAACCTCTCGAAGAAAACCTCTACCATATGATCCCATGATTCAACAAACTCATCGTCGAGGTTATGTAGCCACTCTCTCGCTATTCCTGCCAGGGAACTTGGGAATAACTTGAGGTACAGAACATCCTGTGGGAACCTATCTATCTTCACCATATCACAATTTTCAACAAACTGACTAATGTGTGCCACTGGATCCTCATTCTTCAGCCCGTGAAATGTGTTTGATTTAACCAAGTTAATCAATGCTGGATCGATCTTGTAGGTTGGAATGTTGAGCCCCTATTTCTTTATAGGCCCCTTTGAAGCTGATGAAGAAGACGCTTTGATCTTCTCCCATATCGTCTGTGGTTCGGCCATTTCTTCTACTTGCTCTTGCTCAGATTTAGAATCTATGTCGCTTTGGTGATCTTGCTCGTAGTAGTCCTCGTCCTCTGGTCCCAGAGATTGACCCTCAGGTGTGCGATTCGCGTAGTATGTGCTACGTGTATGCACCATGCAAAGTACCTGAAATAAGAAAATCGGGGTTTAGTACTATGCTTTGAATGAGTAAACACAATTATAGAGAAATTTAAGCATATTTAAAATTGTTTTAAAATAATAAATAAATAAAATGTGGCCTAGAGTGGCCGCTCTTAGCACTCAAAGTGCCAATAATTCGCCGTATCCCTGGCAACGGCGCCAAAAACTTGACGTGTATTTTACTACGCGCTTAAACGCAAGTATACGCGTCGAGTAATATAGGCCTTTGTGAGGCCCGAGTCGAACTCAGGGACACGTGAATTATTGGAGACTTTTACTAACTAATCGCAATCAGCTAGGTCGAATAACAAAGTAAGGTTTGTTGTCGAAATTCAAAGAAAATAAAATGAAACAAAGAAAACAATTAATTAAAGGTTAATTTAATCAATTCAAAAGGATATCTTTAGGATTGCGGTTTCACCGCGGGTCAACATTGTATTAGGTTTTATATAATTCCTCACTCTTCTCTCTTTATCCGGGTAGTGGACTGAAAACAGAATTACCAACTGTCGTGGTGTAATTCACTACTTAGGTCTAGGTTGATTCCACCGTCGTAGTAATCATTCCCCTAAACTAAGCGCATTATAAACAGTCTCTCAGTTCCCACCATTAATTTTACAACTCCTTTGTCAAGGGTTTTATTGATTAATGTAGGTTTCGTCTCTTTTCAACCGTTAATCCTTCTGTCGAAGTGATTAAGGGCATTAAATTATTATTATGGTGATCAAGCATAACAATATATATGGAGAAAATGAATCTATACCACGGATTTGAGAGAGAAAATATGAATTATCAATATAAAATTGTCATACAATGCATTCCCGGGCTACTCCCGGTCCTAAAGATGGAGGGTTTTAGCCTCTCATGTTTATCTCGCACGAATACATGGTAGAAATAGGGGAATTCATAAGAAAAACATGAAACAAGTGGGAAAACCCCTGAACGGAGAAGAACCGGTAGATCCTTGGCGTAGAATACGAGCTTCCCCGCCTGTCGGTGGTGGAATTCATCTTCGGCAGCGTCCGAATCACCCGGGATGAGCTTCTGGCCTCCGTTCTCCTTTTTCTCCTTCCTCGGCACTCGTGCAATCCAAAAATTCAGATCCTCTCATGTGGGCGGCCGTCATTAGGTATAAGTCCCTAATTAGGTCATCAAATAACAACAACCGTCCGATCGAGATCAAAAATGATCCAACGCATATCTGTCAGCGTCGATACCATCGACGCGGGTCGATGGTATCGACCCAGCATATTAGCGGCAGCTTTCCTTTCTTTTAGTCTGAGCGCCTATGATCATCTCGATACCATCGACTTGGGTCGATGGTATCGACTCTCTTTAGCATCGGTTGTTGTCATTTAGCGATGCTGTAGCTCTCCATGTGTCGATGGCATCGACTTGGGTCGATGGTATCGACAGTTTCCTTGCCAGCAACCTGAAGGGATCTCGATACCATCGACCCAAGTCGATGGTATCGACTCTGTGTTGCTCCTCTCAGCTGGAAACCTGTGGCTTGGTCGATGGTATCGACTTCCGTCGATGGTATCGACGGAAGCAAATACTTGTTCTTCCTGAAATTTCACAACAAGACCAAGTAAATCCACATAAATAATAATATTATGATAAATAATGCTCAAAATAGTAAAACAGAGGGGATTTGACATAATATGAAGGCAAAGACCGAAATGAGTGAATTATGAAATATTATCCATAAAAATGAGTAATTAGAGCACAAAACACATATGAAAAAGGTCTATAAATGCGACTCAAAATCATCGCATCAGCCTTCCATGGTGAAACCCCACCTAGAGCCCTTAAACACCCATCTCCATGTTCTTTTGATAGGGTTTTTTACCTCTTAAGTAGAGAAGGTGCTTCTTGCTCGAGATAGGAGCTTTGTTGGAGAAACCATTCTCTTTATCTAGGAAACCTTGCTACTTGGGCATGTTCACCTTCCCTAGAGGTTCTTGGGAGACCTAGACTTGGATCTAGAAGTGACCTTCGACTGTTAGACTCTGAAGTTAAGGTATGTTTGTAGACCTGATTATTCATATTGAGCAATTTCTCTCTCTTATTGTATGTTTACAGATCTGATTATTCATATTGAGCAATTTCTCTATCTTTTTGTATGTTTGCATCTCCTATTATTCACATTGAGTAATTTTTCTCTCTTTTCGTATGTATGCTTGCAAACCCTATTATTCTTTTGAGCAATTAACCTATGTTTATTAATTCTCTTGGTCCTTTGGACAATAGGATACACTCAATTCGTTTCTTTTAGAAGTCATGGTTCATGTAAATTGCTTTACTTTGATATTGATCTTGTGATCATGGATATTCTTTTGGACTCTTTTATTATGATTGAACATGATGTACTTTATTTGGTGATATGTGCTTCTTTTACCACAATGGTAGTGGATGTTCTTTATGGCACATTATGTGTTGGATATTTGGATGGATGTGCGCATCCTTCTTATTCTCTTATTCTTGTTTACTCTTGTTTATTCTTTTGTTATGCATCATGTGGTGATTGCTAGTATAATGTACATGTGTTTTTATGTGGATGTTAAAATTCCCACATATGAATGAAAATGTTAAAATTCCTTCATATGAAAATATTTTAGGTAGATGTGTATTTCCTGTTCGGAGCAGATGTGTATCATTTCTTGCTCACTCCACATTCAGAGTAGATGTGTATCATTTCCTACTCACCTCACAATTATGGTAGATGTGTTATTTCCTACCTACATGTTTATATTATCTAGTTTTGTCACAGGTGTAACACATGGATGCCTTGTTTATACGTTTTATTGCTTCATTCTTGTTTTGTGATTCATACTCTTTTATGCCCCTTTGGATAATACTTTCACTTTCATAGGAAGCCTTTTATACTTTGATGTCCTTTAATTCATATATTTCTCAATTTTCTTTTTAGTATGCACATACCGGCCTTTGATGATGTCACCTATTTTCTCTTCTTGATGGGGTATGATTCCAACCCTAGGTGGAGGACAATGAAGGCATGTCATGATGATGTGGATATAGCTTAAGTAGTAAAAGCTTGGAGACAATCTTGACATGGTTTAGATTTCCCTCTACTAATCAAAATCTGTCTATTTCAATTTTGTCTCCCTTATTAGAACCCTTGACTTTGATAGTCACCCTTTAGGTGAGAGGTTTCCCGATAATTTACCTAAGTAGATCATGAGATGGTGAAAGGTTCATGGTTAGTGAACCCTAATGTGATGAGGTTACATGATCTTACCTGACCACATAGATGGATGATGATTTGTATCTCTTGATGCCATATGGTTTGATTTGAGGATACAATTAGGTTATGAGGAGATAGTATGGTAAGGATGTAACATCCCTGACCTGGGTTATGCTTAACCCTAGATGTTTTACTTAATAAAGTTGATTATATGCTTTCTCTTATCTCTTGAAAAGTAATTAAGGCTCAAGAGGAACTTATATTTCAATTTTAGTCCATATTGAACCATGTTGAAAATAATGTTTTGCTTTTGTTGGACTAAAGTGCAAATTACCCAAGTTGAGGGGTTAAATTGCAAATTATGCATGATAATATGTTCCTCATGTTTTAAAGCATCATGGTAATGAGTATGATGCAGTAGAAAGGCTTCTACAAGCCTGAATAACAAGAAAGAGCATGTTGAGCAATGTTTGTGCATTAAAACCTAGTTTTGGTATAATGTGCAATTTACCCAAAATCTAGGGTTCAATATGCAAAATACCACTTCAAGAGGGTCCCTCATTATTTTTTCCATTATTTAGAGAAAATAATTTGAGAGGGGCGCCTCATTTGAATCATTTTGAGGGAGAGAGAATCTTGATATTAAAATAATCAAGATTTAAGCATAATTGAAACCCTAATCCAATTTAATGCAAAAATAATTATATTAATTGGATTTCCCTTCAACCAAAACTATAATGGTTAAGTTTGGTTATGTATGGACGACTATGTGCCTTGCAAAGGCACGAAGATATCTAAAGGAAGTGGATAACTCACTCACATTATAAGAAAAAGAAACATCCACTCACTTATGGATATTTTATTATATGATTTAAGGTGCTTAGTTGTTTTCCTTTAAAACGTGGATAATTGGGAAGAATAAGAGTCAAAGATGATATCCTCGTCCCTAAGGAAGAGAAGGGGGCATATGGCAAGAAATTTGAGGAGATAATTCCTACTTTCTCTCTCTTAAATGAATTTTTAATAAAATTCATATATAAGCTCCTTTATCTTTGAGGTAAAGGGATAATTTCGAAACCCCATTCACATCTTGCTTGCAAAAACGACCAAGGGATATGGGATCGATAGGAGGACGACCACCAACCTTTTGGTAAGCTTCTTGACCTTCTTTCACCTTGAATTCATGGTGGAAATCACAAAGCAATGCATGATTTCTTCTCTATTTCACTCCATCTTCAATCCTAGCCAATCTTTTCACTCCAAAGCTTGAGGACGAGCCTTGGGAGGGTTGCAAAAGCTTCTTCCAAAATTGTTTACATGAAGCTCTAAGCTTTGAATCTCAATTGAAGGTGGGTTATATAACTTGAACCCTTGAACTTTGTTATTGATTCCATATCTTCATCAATTGTTGATTGTATCTTTGTTGCCGAAATTTTATTTGGTTGACTGATGCAATCACCATGAAAAGCACAGCATGTTTCATGGGTTTGGATATTGATGATGATGACATCATCCTAAGAACACACCTCAAAAATATCATAGGCAACCGGTTTCAATTGTTAGACCAAACGGTTTCAATGAGTTGGCCCAAACAGTTTCACCAAACCATTTGGAGACCAAACGGTTTGCAAAATGTTTGGTGAATTGAGTCCCAAACCGCATGAGAGTGTTGACCATTTGGATGGGTTGACCATTTGAGGTCTGATCCCTAGAAAATGTTGGATGATGATTCAAGGGTTCCAATTGATTGATTCAATATAAAGACAATCCTCCAAGTGGAAACCCTAATCGGCTAAGTGTTGAATTTGCAATTAATTAAGTTGATGTTTTGGGTTGATTAACCCAAACGGTCTCAAGACCATTTGGAGATCACCCAAATGGTCTCAAGACTGTTTGGAGGTCAACCAAGACCGTTTGGAAGTTTTTGAGGAAGTATGATTGGATGGTTGAAGATCCAATGATATTACATTGAAATGCAATCAATAGCTTAATTGATGATTGATTCAATGATGCAAACCCTAATTGAATTCCATAGATTTTAATGATGGTTTGGGAAAATGGTCTCAAGACCATTTGTAGGTCATCCAAACGACCTCAAGACCGTTTAAGGTCAGGTCATGTCATAGCTAAGTGGTTATTCAATGATTGCAATTGAATTAGTTCCACAATGTCAACCATTGATGGTTCCTCGATTGCAAAACCCTAAGTGATGGTTTCTTGATTATAAACCCTAGTTCAATTGGGTTCAAAACCTTAATTGAAGTTCCAATTGAAGGGTGATTCAATGGTTCAATTGAATAATAAATCAGTGATCTAATTAATAGATGGTTCAATGATTGAAACCCTAAATTGACTAAGTGTTGGAAGACCCTTTTGGTCCATTCGGTTTTGAGAGAGTTTGGACCAAATGGTCTTAAGACCGTTTGAGTCCAAACTATCTCAAGACCATTTGGGATCAAACGGTCTCAAGACCATTTGAGACCAAATGGTCTCAAACCGTTTGGAGACCCAAGCTCATTCAGTTTCAACATATTCCTTGCTCAAACAGTTTCAAAGACAATGTGCCCAAACGATTTCAAACCGTTTGAACTCTTTTGGTCAAGACCGTTTGAGGTCTAAGTGACCAAGACCGTTTGGGGTCTAAGTGACCAAAACATTTTGAGGTTCAAATTGGTTAAACCATTTGGACACCTAATATGATTAAAGGTCAGCTAGCTACTTGATTGATAATGATGTAGTCTAATGGTGATCATAATGATTAACCCTAAACTATGTGTACTTAAAAGAAGAGCTGACCTAGATCAATCTTGGAAGTACTTAACATCCTAGAGAGGATGAGAGAGAGAGAATGAGAGAGATGAATGCTTATATAATTAAGCCCTAATTCTCTCATTATGAATAAAATATAAGATTAGGGTTTGATCCATAATAATGAGATCATGAAACCTTAATTGTAAAGATTAATGAACCCTAACCCTAATTCAGGGCCATTCTAAGTGAAACCCTAATTGGGATGAATAGTAAACCCTAATTGTGGGTTATTGAATGTAGACCCTATTCTGGGGTGAAATTTATGTGAAACCCTAAATTAGGGCAAAGATAGGTGAAACCCTAATTGAGGGAAATGTCAAGTGAAATCCTGATATAGAAGGATGTTATGTGAAACCCTAATGAAGTGTGATATTAGGAGAAATCCATAATTATGAGATATGCTATGTGAATCTCAATTTATAAATATGGAAAACCCTATTCCTAATAATGGAATAGTGATTAATGTATGGACAAATGTAACACCTAGAGAGGTTGATAATGTATATCCTTATATCAATAGTTCTTAATTCAAAGATGAGTCCATATCATTAGCAATGGCTGTATTTTCTAAATATAGTGACTTGTGACCAATACATTACATGATGAATGTGATGAACTGGTGTATAAAGTATTAAGATGGGAAATAACTTAATACAAGCTAAGTGGATGAACTCAAGTAAGATAAAGGTGATGAGGGGAGTGATACATCAAAAAATGATAGATATCACATCCAGCACCTCAATATTGATATACCTTGATGTGTTTTAAATCCAATACATTTGGATGAGTGACACATGAAGTGTGTCATGTCAGTTGTTACACTGAGATGTTATGCACTTTATTAAGTGCAGGATAGCATGCCTTATGAAAAGGTTAATCTAAATCAATAAACTATGATGCAATTATATTCTGGTAAAGATGAGATAGAAGCTTGTACCTTGTGATGATAATTCATTTAAATGATGAATGATGAGAATAAATAAGTATGATTGAATACTTATGTTATCCATATTGATTCCTAGATGGGTGCATTAATGGAATAGGACTTGATCATTAATAATATTATCTTGAGAACCTATGTGGTTATTTATGGGAAACCCTAATCCAGGGTAATGAAGTGTAAATCCCTAAATATGGGATGATGAACGTGATAGAAAACCCTAATCCAGGGTGATGTTATGTAATGTTAACAGTAAACCCTAAATTGGGCAAAAGGACATGATGAACCCTAATCTCATGTGAATAGTGCATCCTAACCCTAAATTGGGTAATAGGATATAATAAACCCTAATACAAGGTAATACTATGTGAAACCCTAATTTGGGTGATGCTATGTGAAGTCCTAACAACATAGTAATCCTATGTGAAGTTCAAGTACAGATTGATGAGTTATGAATGTAATAAGAAAACCCTTGTATTGCATGGCACTGATATATAATTGTTATCATGAGTACTAATCATGCAGGTATGTTTAGATGATGAGCATAGCCAGGTATGGGCTATGATTCTCTGTATATTGAAAATGTTTTATGGGCTTCATAAGCCATAATATGCATTGCTGCTTATTAAGAGGTAATAAGAGGTGATATGAGCTTTGTGAACTATGTGGAATACTTTGTGTAGTAAGAATCATAATATCCTAGGTCAGTTGACCTGAAGGTATTAAGTTACCTAATAGGTGGTAACAAGTATTCTATGATGAGGTAAGGGTTTGAATACCCATATTCTATAGTCATGATGATGAACTTGTTAAGAGATGGAAATGCACTTGATGAGATGAGGGATTAAGATCCCAATACCTTGTTAAAAGAATATGGCTACCGGCCATGACTCCACAAAGACAATGTCAGGCATTAGCTATGTGATCTAAGCCTGAAGAGAGTATATGTTGTGATTATAATTCTATAGTGAATAAATTTTATACATATTCCTTAATGAATAAGTAACTATTGTTAAACAATAATGATTCTTCTGTTTAGATTTATCTTATTAAATTGCAATAACTATGTTTCTGGCAGAGAGTTATATCTCTCACTGGGGAAATTTACAATTGTCTCACCCCCGTGGGAATCACATTTTTAGGTGGACGCGGATGAGGAGGCAGGAATCCTTCAATAGGTGAAGGACAACAACAGCAGCAGCAGGGACAGCAGTGAAGTCTTAGGTGGAGACACAGGTTGATATGTCTTATATAGATGTACCTATAGTCCTATGTATCATCTCTGTACTCCCAGGTCCTCGGAGTAGTAGTTAATGCTTTCAATATTTTGGCTTAGTACCTCGAGATTTCATACTGCCTGTATTTAGTTTAACAGAGCAGTTGATGCATGTAATCATCAGAAAAAGATGATACAGGTCATGTACTTGTGAACCAGTATGTAATTAAGTTACTCTAGTTCTTTATGAAAGAGTTTTCCTATGTATGGACCTCTTTGTAAAAATGGTTTTAATTTTTAGTGATTTTTGGTAATCCGCTGCTTAGTGATTGCTTCCGCATTAGTTAATCAGGTTTTTGTGAGTTGGATGCTACAAAGGAGGTCTTGTTATGGATAAATTGTGACTTAGTTTCCACATTGATTTTGAGTTCATCTTTGTTTTATATCACATGGTTTTTGAAGAAAAATATATTTCCAATTATACTACTATATGTACAATTTTTTTTTGTATTTTATTGAAGTTTTTCTTAAACTAAGTCACAATGAAGATTTTTCTAAAGTATGGATAGTGAACCCCTAGAAATAGTTGGAATAGAATCCTAACCCTAGTTTTGTATATGAAGAAGTGACAAGGGATATGTATGATGATATAAAGGTATAGTTGACCTACCATATGAATTTTGTATGTTTGTGTAGGGTTCTTAGGTTAGAGACACAAGGGACCTAAAACTCAACCCTAGATGGTTTTGACTTATTAGTTGGATACATGGACAACATAAATCTCTAAAACATTTCACAACTAAAAGGTACGTGGGTAACCCTAAATGTTGTTTTAGTTTGACTTGTTAGGTTGAACCTTTTAATGGGTGGAGAGTAATTGGTTGTTGATGTTTGGATCAATAGATTTCAAGGGCAAAATCCTTTTAAGGGGTGGAGTGTTGTAACATACTAGATCTTGGACCCTACCCTAGAACTTTGACCTTTTAGTCTTAACCAAACAAGGTTGAAGGTTAGACCTAAATATATGTTTAGTATGATCCTAATGAGCTAATACATGAATGTATCACCCTAATGTATACTAATGTTTTCACATTAGTCTTAGGTTAATAATGGATACATAAAATATGCCACATAACTTATTTTGGTGGTAATATGAAGATAAGGAACTTAATTGGATGAATAATTTAGATAATGGACCATGTGACATATCTCATAAAAAGAAGTCTCAAAAGTGGAAACAAACTTCAAATTCATAATCTACATATCAAAATTAGCCTACATGTCAAATTTCCTCTAATTTGGACAACTTTGACATATTAGGATAAGTTTATGAGAGAGAAAATGAGTAAAAGGCATGAGTAATGAATAATGTGATTATATAACTTCAAAATATGGAAATAATGGAAAATTCGTATTCAACACATCAAATATAATTTGTGGATGAAGTTTCACCAAATTTGGATGTTGTTTGTGCAAGTTATGCAATTTTAGGTACACTCTGGACTTTTTTGCAATTTACCCAATTGGGAGGTTTTCTTTGGAAATTGTCAATGCATTATAATCTTTAGATATTCCCTTATCATTCTTGATTTTTTGAACCATGGAGCACCTAGTTTCACCTTGGTTTGAAGGAGTTTCTCTCCAAGGGTATTTTAGGTATTACCCTCTTTATAAATGAGCTTATCTTTAGAAGCTATCAACCAATGGGGTTATTTCTTTGATTGGAGGCTGGTGGGTATGACCTATAAGTCTCCATGAACCAATATTTGATATTCAAGAAGCCTCTATGAGATATCCTCTTGCATGTCCATGAAAGCCCTAGCCTAAGGACACATGGAAAGCTCCATGGACACCTCATGCTTGACTTCTTCCTTATCCATAAAGGTTTGCATGTCCATGGGCACCCTTAGCCATGGACACATGGAAAGTAACTTGACACCTCATGCTTGACTTCTTCCTTATCCATAAAGGCTTGCATGACCATGGGCACCCTTATACATGGACACATGGAAAGTCCCATAGACACCTCATGCTTGACCCCTTTCTATATAAAGCCATATCTACCTTTTCCCACCTCCCAATTCGAAAACTCTTGTTCTCCTTCTCTTTCCTCCATCTTAGAGAATCATTCCTACTCTTTTTGGCCACGAAGGTTTTGTGCCAAGGTAAAAGAAGGTGCCTACCTTGGTGAAGAAGGATCCTAGGGTTCCAAATTTGCTTTATTTAGGGTTTCTAAAGCTCCTTCTTGGTGGTTTCGACCAAAACTAGTAAGTTTTCTCCTTTCCTTCCCTATTCTCATGTTGTTTGTCTTCCTTCCACCTTATTCCAGGTCAGAACCATGGCTTTCCATGCTGAAACCCCACCTAGATCCCTTAAACACCCCATCTTCGTGTTCTTTTGTTAGGGTTTTTCACCTCTTAAGTGGAGAAGGTGCTTCTTGCTCGAGATAGGAGCTTTGTTGGAGAAATCAGCCTATGTAGCTAGGGAACCTTGCTACTTGGACATGTCCACCTTCCCTAGAGGTTCTTTGGAGACCTAGACTTGGATCTAGAAGTGACCTTGGACTGTTAGACTCTGAAGTTAAGGTATGTTTGCAGACCTGATTATTCATATTGAGCAATTTCTCTCTCTTATTATATGTTTGTAGATATGATTATTCATATTGGGAAATTTCTCTCTCTTATTGTATGTTTGCATCTCCTATTATTCACATTGAGTAATTTTTCTCTCTTTTCATATGTATGCTTGCAAACCCTATTATTCTTTTGAGCAATTAACCTATGTTTATTCATTCTCTTGGTCCTTTGGACAATAGCCTACACTCAATTATTTTCTTTTAGAAGTCATGGTTCATGTGAACTACTTTACTTTGTTACTGATCTTGTGATCATGGATATTCTTTTGGACTCTTTTCTTATGCTTCAACATGATGGACTTTATTTGGTGATATGTGCTTCTTTTCCCACCATGGTAGTGGATGTTCTTTATGGCACATTATGTGTTGGATATTTGGATAATTGTTCTCATCCTTATTCTCTTATTCTCTTTTACTCTTATTTATTCTTTTGTTATGCATCATGTGGTGACTGCTAGTATAATGTACATGTGTTTTTACGTGGATGTTAAAATTCCCACATATGACTACAAATGTTAAAATTCCTGCATATGAAAATATTTTGGGCAGATGTGTATTTCTTATTCAAAGCAAATGTGTATCATTTCCTACTCACTCCACATTCAGAGTAGATGTGTATCATTTCCTACTCACCTCACAATTATGGTAAATGTGTTATTTCCTACCTACATGTTCATATTATCTAGTTATGTCATAGGTGTAACACATGGATGCCTTGTTTATATGCTTTATTGCTTCATTCTTATTTTGTAATTCTTACTCTTTTATGCCCCTTTGGGTAATATTTTATCTTTCATGGGAAGCCTTTTATACTTTGATGTCCTTTAATTCATATATTGCTCAATTTTATTTTTAGTATGCACATACCGGCCTTTGCTGATGTCATCTATTTTCTCTTCTTGCTGGGGTGTGCTTCCAACCCTAGGTGGAGGACAATGAAGACATGGCATGATGATGTGAATATAGCTTAAGGAGTTAAAGCTTGGAGACAATCTTAATATGGTTTAGATTTCCCTCTACTTAGATCATATGTTGTATCATGCATGTAAACACTTATGGGATATTAAGATGTACTTTTGTAATCTTTTGTGAAAATTGAATCTAGTCATTTATATAATTCCGTTGCTACACTTTGGTTGTTTTGAATACCATTTATTGAAGTTTGAAAATTTTGCACCTATTCCAGCATATCTTTGAGTGTGTTTGGAATGGATGTTTTATTCTTCAAATTTTTAGTAGGGAGTGTATCCCCTCTCATGTCCCACTCCTTACAAGAGTGGTGTTGGGACAATGAGAAGCAAAGATGTTGAGGATACGCAGTGTGACCTATGAAATGCAGTAGTCAAAGACGAAGTAGAAAGATTGGAAGGTTGTGTTCTTTTAGGTTGGAGACGGAACCAAGTTGGAACTAAAGGAAAGGAGAGGATAGAGGGGGTTACCAGTAATCTTTTTTTTTTTGGAAATAGGTAAATATATTGCCAAAAGAAGAGGTATAGCTAGGCTATACTGTAATCTGTGTAGTCATTTACTCCATCTTGATTTCTTCACCATTTCGTCGGGGTTCCTTGCATCGTCGAATTAACTCCGTTTAGGTTTGTGACGTGACTTTTGACCTTGCTTCTTCTACTTTGTCAATGTAGGAGGGATTTGACTATGGATCAATGCCGCTGATGGAAGAGGTTGATGATGACCTTCATGTGATCTGATGGTGGTGAAGTATCATTTCTAATCACCTTGAATCGATTGGATTAGGTTGTTAGGTTTTGTTTTTCTTTTGCACCTTTACTCCACTTGTACGAATCTAACATACGAGTGTTTCCCCCACCCTCGTGCTTTTATAGCGTCTATCTTTATGTTTAGGTGGGACCCTACAATGCCTTCAATAGGCAGCACAACATCTTCCAATGGTGTGCTTATGCCTTATGATGGAAGAATTGTATCCTTACCTTCTGAAGGATTCACTAGATTATTTTCTTTCGACAGCACAACAGTCATCGTGCCTTTGTATGGCTTTGTTGGAAATTGGGATTTGATGGCCAAGCTGACTTTGTACCTTCTAATTATTGGGGAATATGGCATCAGATATGGCAGTATAAACAAAAATTTACTTGCCATATTCCCATTGAATAGTAGATCGTGTCAACAACAATGAGATGTGAAAGAAGGTTGCAAGACATATATGTGGTCCTGGAACAAGTCTAGTGGTAATGCTTACTACAACATGCTACTTTGTCAAGTTGCACCTTGATGGCATTCGTCATCATCCTCCTGGTATGAAACTATGGATGGTAGTTGACGGCATCCTCCTAATCATAGGTAGATCCTTCTCGCTCTGGAGTAGTCCATGCGGACCTCCGGGAACTCTTATCGTTCCAGTTGAATGGATAGGAAGGAGTTGTGCCTTCTAGTTTACATACTAGCATCAACTTGCTCTCCCACAATTGTCTCTCCCTTGATGTTCCTCCCATTAATGGGTAGAACTTGCTCGGGCTCTCTTGGTTACCACAACCAGAGAAGACAAAAATTGTCAGAGCTTATTGTGGTGTATGGGGAGCCCCCAATACCCCTCTATTTATAGGAAGGTCAGGGTTCCCAGTCTGAGCGAGAGTCAAAGGGGACAAAATTTCACAAATTTTTGCAACATGTGAATGGAAAAATGACCAATTCAGAGGTGAATCGATCGGTTGACATGTGAGCCAATTGGTTCAACCCTTGAACCTATTATTTCAACATGTTTCCCGATTGCAATTGTATTAGCAATTAATATTTGATTAATGCACAGCATGACGTCAACATCAATCCTTGATCTAATCTTATTGGTCTACCAAATGGCTGATTCACAACATGAGATGATCGGTTCATGCACCTGAGTTGATTGGTTCACTTGCTAAACTGGTCATTCCAGGTTGTAGATTGCCAATGTTATTTAAATTGAATGCCTAACACTTTAGTAATCAATGTTAAACATCATTCATGAATAGACTCATATTTTAAGTGCATTCTTATGTGTGTGACCCTATAGGTCCCAAGTTACATTGGCAGTGAATGTCCATAACTAATTGATGACATCATAAGAAAAGATTGGTATCTAGCAAGACATCATTGCTACCCAAGTAATTCAGAAAGTTGGAGAACAACTTCAACCTACAATCCATGATTGGTGTTATAGTGATTGTATAGTTCCTTTGTCTATGATATCCAGAGTGAACTCAAGGCATGGAAATGTTATCCTCTTCAATGTTCAATCCATGTTTCTTGAACTTGAGCATATTTTTAGAGATATATGTGAACTCAACATTATGTGTTAATTCACATGTGCATGGCCATGCTTTTCTCAGTCTCTCTTATCAAGTGGCCCGGATATCAAACTCCTATAGGAGGGACAAATCCCATCTACATCACTCACAACCATTCCCCATGTGTCATAATGCATTTTGAGATCATCTTTATGGCGACCCTTATTCAAGGTCACATTTGATGATGACAAAGTACATCAAACAACATGTGATGAGTGTAGTGATTTCAGGTCTAAGAACCACAATCACCACCATAACTATGAGAGATGATTTTTTCTATGTTCCTTAAACAAAATTCATGGTGTCTCTGAAGATGCCATCCGCCTTAGACTCTTCAAGTACTCCCTCACCGGCCAAGCTAGTAGTTGGTACAACACCATGGAGAGTACAGATATTGTCACCACTTGGGATGATTTGCAAAATAAATTCCTTGAAACATTTTACCCCCCCCCATCACTCACTTATGAAATTAGGGGTCAAATCACCCTTTTTCTATGTCTCCAGGAGAATCCTTAGGAGAAGCTTGGGAGAGGTTCAAAGACCTCCTTAAAAAATGCCCCCACCATGACATTTCCCAAGCACAATTGATAGAGATCTTTTACCGTGGTGTTGACAATGACACCAAGTTCTTTCTTGATTCCTCATCTAGAGGCAATTTCATGCATCAGAGTCTAGATAGTTCCTGGGAGGTAGTCAAGCGTGCCTCAGAAACTAGAGCTAGACGGGGAACTGGTGGGGTCCTCAAGGTAGCCAAAGCTGAAATCAATCTTGACATTCAAGCCATTGTTGACACTCTTAAGTTGATCTCCCTGAAACAAGATAGGCTAGAATCAACCTTTGGAGCCTATAGAGAGCCACCCCCAACAAATTAAGGTTGTAGAATCCCTTTGTGGTATATGCCAAGGATTTGACCACACCACCCTTCATTGCCAATTCCTATTCAAAACCCCCGCACCATTAGATCTAGGGCCGCAGCTAGAAGACCTTAACTCCATCCATACCATTCTAGGCCAAGGATACTATAATCCCAACCAAGCTAGGAATCATCCTGGCCTTCAGTATGGGAACCCCACTGGGGCTGAAAATTCAAACCAAATCCTATCCCAACAAAGACCACCATACCCCCAATCCCGTAGTAGACCACCACCTGGCTTCCCATACAACAACCAAAGAGATTTTGGGAACCAAGGGAACAACCGGGGTAACTACCAAAATCGACCACCCTACCAAGGACAACAATTCCAAAACCTCAACCTTCCACCTCCAAAACTTAATCAACCACCCCATCAACAATTCCACAATCAACCACCCCCTCATTAAACACATCATGAACCCCCTCCTCCAGAAAATGATAGGATATCCACTCTAGAACAACTCATCATTGCACATCAGAAACAAACTGATGCACAGTTCACCCGCTTGTTTGCCCAACAAAAACCTCCTGTCGGCACTTTTGCTGGGCATCCTGAAAACAACCCCAAACACCCTGAGCAACTCAAAGTTGTCTCTATGCGCTCAGGAAAAGCACACTCCCCTCATATTCTTCAGTGGCAAATGCACCTTCAAATTTTTAATGCATCATTTAGCACTTACAATCACTAAGATTATTATCCTAGAGTTTAATCCTTTTCTACTTTTGATTAAGGCTAGTATAGAAGGGTCGATCCCATAGAACAACTTTTTAAGATTGCTTCCTTTATCCCAATTAATTTTTGAAGAACTATTTTATTATTTTTTTGTATTTTTAGATTTAAAACGGAAAGTAAGATCGGGATGGGGGTTTGGTTGATTACACTAAAACAAGAAATAAACACAAAGTAACGATGTAATAACAAGAATTTATTTTTCCCCTGTCACAAGGAAAAGAAATAAATAATTGTTAGCACAAGTAGACTATTGTGAATGGAAAAAACTAGAAGTAAAAAAATCAAATCAACGAAGGTTGAAATCAAAGGGAGAGAATTGAGGCTCTTGGGGTTTTCACCACCTTAGCCTAGGCAACGATTAATCCTTAAATGGTGGGTTCGATGAAGGCAAGTGATTTATAAATCCACTAAAGATGATCTCCACATGAGCCCATTGGTCCTGGTGCTCATGTTTCTTAGTTCATCATCCTAAAAAGAGAAAATTCACGGTCATTTAAAAACTCTTATGCGATTGAGATTGTCGTTCTAAACCCAAATTTCCAAGGTCATATCCATTCGGATTAACTTTTGATATTATCAATTAATCACTTTGATATATCAACTAGTTATCAATCTCAAAATGGTGTGTTTGTCTGGAGTGTGCTTTTCCTGAGTGCGTAGAGACAACTTTGAGTTGCTCAGGGTATTTGGGGTTGTTTTCAGGCTGCCCAGCAAAAGTGTTGGCATGAGGTTTTTGTTGGGCGAATAAGCGGGCGAACTGTGGATCAGTTTGTTTCTGATGTGCAATGATGAGTTGTTCTAGAGTGGCTATCCTATCATTTTCTGGAGGAGGGGGTGCATGATGTGTTTGATGAGGGGGTGGTTGAGTGTGGAATTGTTGATGGGGTGGTTGATTAAGGTTTGGAGGTGGAAGGTTGAGGTTTTGGAATTGTTGTCCTTGGTAGGGTGGTCGATTTTGGTAGTTACCCCGGTTGTTCCCTTGGTTCCCGAAATTTCTTTGGTTGTTCTATGGGAAGCCAGGTGGTGTTCTACTATGGGCTTGGGGGTATGGTGGTCTTTGTTGGGATAGGATTTGGTTTGAATTTTCAGCTCCTTCGGGGTTCCCATACTGAAGGCCAATATGATTCCTTGCTTGGTTGGGATTGTAGTATCCTTGGTCTGGAATGGTATGGATGGAGTTAAGGTCTTCTAGATACGGCCCTAGATCTAATGGTGTGGGGGTGTTGAACAGGAATTGGCAATGAAGGGTGGTGTGGTCAAATCCTTGGCATATACCACAAAGGGATTCTACAGCCTTAATTTTTTGGGGTGGCTCTCTATAGGCTCCAAAGGTTGATTCTAGCCTATCTTGTTTCAAGGAGATCAGCTTAAGAGTGTCAGCAATGGCTTGAATGTCGGGATTGATTTCAGCTTTGGCTACCTTGAGGACCCCACCAGTTCCCCATCGAGCTCTAGTTTCTGAGGCACGCTTGACTACCTCCCATGCACTATCTAGACTCTGATGCATGAAATTTCCTCCAGATGAGGAATTAAGAAAGAACTTGGTGGCATTGTCAACACCACGGTAAAAGATCTCTATCAATTGGGCTTGGGAAATGTCATGGTGGGGCCATTTTCTAAGGAGGTCTTTGAACCTCTCCCAAGCTTCTCCTAAGGATTCTCCTGGAGACATAGAAAAATGGGTGATTTGACCCTAATTTTTTAAGTGAGTGATGGGGGGGGTAAATATTTTCAAGGAATTTATTTTGCAAATCATCCCAAGTGGTGACAATATCCATACTCTCCATGGTGTTGTACCAGCTACTACCTTGGCCGGCGAGAGAGTACTTGAAGAGTCTAAGGCGGATGGCATCTTTCAGAGACATTAGGAATTTTGTTTAAGGAACAAAGATCTATGAACCTTTGTAGGTAATCTTGGCAACTCTCTCCATTGTTGCCAGAAAAATGGTTGGCCTGGATCATGGTGATCCATTGTGTTCAGATTTCAAAATGGGGGGTTTGGATGGTGGGTGGCACAACCGGATGTTGGGTGTAAGCTATTTTAGGGACGGAAAAATCTTTTAATTATTTTTGCCTTTCAGCTTCCCCCCTAGCATCTTCTAAGGTTTCTCGTTCGACCATGTAGGCTTCACGGATGGCGGCTTCTCTGGTCGCTTGTTCACCTAGGATGTGCTCTCTTTGAGGGGCTAAGGCTTGGTTTATCCTAGTGGTGACTTCCTTTTCGTTCATCATTGTACGGTTTTGACGGTTTAAATGATGAAAAGTCCTTTCTATTTTCAGATCAAATGATTGAGAATCCACGTTCGGGTGTCGCATGCACAAATGAAGCAGTTAATCGTGTGCAGAAAAAATGGACTGTCGGAATGGAAACTCAGCAGGAGGAGGAGTAGCACTTCCAGAATGTTACTCGGAAGGCATAAAAAAGAGAAGAAAAAAAAAGTTTTTCAAAAATTTTGGGGTTCGAAGAAACAAATCCTTTGTCCCCGGCAACGGCGCCAAATTGTTAATGTGTCGTTTAGCACTTACAATCACTAAGATTATTATCCTAGAGTTTAATCCTTTTCTACTTCCGATTAAGGCTAGTATAGAAGGGTCGATCCCATAGGATAACTTTTTAAGATTGCTTCCTTTATCCCAATTAATTTTTGAAGAACTATTTTATTATTTTTTTTATATTTTTAGATTTAAAATGGAAAGTAAAGATCGGGATGGGGGTTTGGTTGATTACACTGAAACAAGAAATAAACACAAAGTAATAATGTAATAACAAGAATTTATTTTGCCCCTGTCACAAGGAAAAGAAACAAATAATTGTTAGCACAAGTAGACTATTGTGAATGGAAAAGACTAGAAGTAAAAAAAGCAAATCAACGAAGGTTGAAATCAAAGGGAGAGAATCGAGGCTCTTGGTATTTTCACCACCTTAGCCTAGGCAATGATTAATCCTTAAACGACGGGTTCGATGAAGGCAAGTGAATTAGAAATCCACTAAAGATGATCTCCACATGAGCCCATTGGTCCTGGTGCTCATGTTTCTTAGTTCATCATCCTAAAAATAGAAAGTTTGCGGTCATTTCAAAACTCTTATGCGATTGAGATTGTCGTTCTAAACCCAAATTTCCAAGGTCATATCCATTCGGATTAACTTTTGATATTATCAATTAATCACTTTGATATATCAACTAGTTATCAATCTCAAAAGCCATCTAGAATCATTTTAGGAGAAATTGAAAGACATGGCTAAGGGGTTATTCCCCTTGCCTCGATAAAGAACTACTCACTCATGGAGAAGGAGCAAGGAGAGATGGAGGAGGGAAGTGATCTAGCCATCTTCGAGTCTTACGACTATTGATCCTCAATTAGAGACAATGAAGATGGTTGCCTGTTCCTACCTTGCTTGATTGCTCAAGAGAGGGGAGGGGGAGAAAATAAAGTCTAGATCTAAATACAACAGAATAACAGAATTAAAATAACATGTAGCAAATTGCAAGGATCCTTAATTTCAGAACTAGAAGAATATAAGAAAATTTTTGTTCCAGAATGCTAATACAAGAGAAATCCGAGATGACAAAAGATGAAGAACAACCCCCCCCCTTTATAGGAGAAGGAGAGGGTAGGCTTCCCTCAAAATAGGGGGAAAAAAGAGGGGAAACCATCAGTTTGAATTTTTAGATCAGTCAACAAACTCTTCATTGTCTTTCTTTAATGTAGATTCTCGCAGCAGAGATTTCGAGCGCATTTCTTCTGTCCAGAGAATTTAAAGTGTTCGAAAAAATATTATTTTCCTGTATGCCTTTGAATTCCCTTTCCAAATCATATTTGAACATTAAATTTAGCCTTGGGATGTGAGAGTTATGCCAATTTTGGTGCAAGGTATGCATTTAAGTCAGCACTGCGGGAAACTGAATTGCCTCCTATGTTATAACCTCAATTTTTCCAAATTATGTAATGAAATTGTGAATTTTCTTTTTAAAGATAAATGAAAACCATGGTTGAAGTGATGAGTTAATTTGAATGGATTTTGTGTTTGATAGCTTGTATGTTTTCTTATTGGGCCTTTTTGGCCATTGAGCCCCATTGAAGGAGAAAAAGAAAAGGATTAAAAGAAAAAAACAAAAAGATATGAAAAAGGAATTCCATTTAAAAAAGGAATATATGAGGAAAATAAATAGAAATGATTTTTAGGCTGAAGGATAATTTCCCAAAATAGAATTTCGAGTTATAAAGGTTCCTTGGGGTTCAAGGAACTCAGGATAATTAGATAATGGCAAAGGAAATAAAGAATATGTGGAAAATACAATTAAATAAGGGATAAATTGAAACTGAAGTAAAGGGATCGTTTCCTTTGGATAATTACTTCAATTTTTTCATAATGAAAGATAAAGGCATGAATGAACTTTCCTCAAAATTTGAAGTAAAAAGGAGCTACTGTTTGGGAGTTATGAATTTTCCAAGTTGCCTTTGAATTAGGAATATAATTCAATTAATTGGGAATTTGTTTCCTTTTTGGTTTGAACGTGAGTATTGGTGACCGTTGGATTGTAATCCAACTGATCAGGTTCATCGTCCAGAGTCCCAAAGGGACTCAGACAGTAGCGCTGATATAGGGGATTTTCCCCTCGTTTTTCTGATCGTTACAGTGCATGTGCACTCATGATCTGTGTCCCATTGAGTTCGGGAGACCCTAGCGAAGAATCTAGACCTAGGTTTTGCCTGTTTTTGTTGTGTGTACTCAGAACACCCAATCGGGCTGTGGACCGAGGTGGCGGCAGGGTTGGGGAACCCTAGAGGGGTCTTCACACCCTATAAATAGGGGTCCTCATAGTTCAGTGCACCTTCGCGAACTCAGGCGGCTTGTTCCTAGAGCCCAACTCCCTCTCCTGCTCCCGATTGGGTTAGCTCTGGCGAGGAATCATCGCAGTGCCACCGTGTCCTGGAGTGAAGAAGACAAATAGCATCTTCTGCCCGATCGTGATCTAACGGTCGGGCCAATCAAGGCGGGAACCCTAGATCCTGAGTCCACCGTGGACCCGGGGTAATCCGACGAACCAGGCTTCAAAGCGCGCGAGTAAGTGGCTGAGTGGAGGCACTTTGCACAGACCGCTGGATCAGGAGACCACCGTGGAATGTGGCACATCCAACGATCCACATAATTGGTAAATTCACCTCTCTGCTGGAAATTCAGGAAAAAGGGTTTTCTTGCGAAATTGATAGAAATTACTAGGATTGTTTAATGAGAAAACTTTATATATGAAAGTTGTATAGAAAAATGCAAGGAATATATTAAAAATGATAGTATAACCTGATTCCAGTTCGTTTTGCAATAGTACTTTAATTTGCTAGTAAAATGCATTTCAAGTTAATGAAAACCCTAATTGCATATAAAAGATGTTTCTTTGTAAATTAATGGGTTAAGTTGAGGATTATGAACCTGTTAATTAATAAGATGAAGTTTCCATCCGTTTTGAATACCAATATGGCTAAATTAGGGTTTATGTCAAAGAATGGAAGATAATGTACATGAAAACCCTAATTAAGGGTAAAAGAAAGTGGAAACCTTGTTTTTTTGATAAATTGCTAGATAATGATCCCAAAAGCTGTTAGGAATGTTAAAAGGAGATAATTTAAAGGTTTTGGGTATATTTGATGGTTTAGGGTTCATAATATCTAAGAAGGAAAATAAAACCCTAATTTTCAAGAAAACCCTAAAATAGGAATTGAAATCCTAAGTAATGTGATGAAAATTGGATAAATATTAATAAAAGGAAAATTGTACTTTTATTTCAGGATTTCTATTCCTCATTGCTTGTTGATTGGGTTCCTCTACATATTAGATTCTATCTTGAAATCTGCAACCAAAGGTATGTGGTTACTTATGAATAACCGCTTAGGTTTTCCGATGGATTCTCGGATGTTTAATCGCATTGAATGCAACTAAACTGTTTGGATGTTCATATTGCAATTATAAAGTGACTATGACTATCACATAATGTATATGCCTACTAGATCAATCACTAATCCCCTCTGTTTCGTAATGGCTGACCTGGTATAAGGCTACCTAGAGGGTAGGTCCATCAGGTCATGAATGACTTTGGCTGCCTAGAGGGTAGGTCCATCAAGTCACCTTTATAGAGGTACCATATAAGTCCTTACAGGGACAACACAGAGTAGTGGATAGGTATGGATTGAGTAGTTTGGCTTAAACCGTAATCTTGATTGTTAAATGATTAATTGAGTGATTATGTGGTTAACATAGTTGAACATTATCTGTTTCCCCCACATACCAGCTTCGGCTGACCGTCGTTTTGTTTGTCGGCGATTTAGGTACAAATCACAAAAGAACAAATAGTAAAGCGACACATTGTGAATTCAAGAATTAAAGAACAAGGAGGAATTAGTTAGAATAGTCAGCTGAGATTAGAAGTTTAGTTTGTTCCAAACTTTTCAAAGGTATGCAAAGAAAAATTTTATTACCATTTTTCAGTATAGTCTGTTAGAATTTAATACTTGTTTTTGGTTATATGTCGAACCTTTGATCCGGAATTAATGGGTGCGGCTTCAACCTCTGGGTCTCCCTTAATTGGGGGTTACTGAAAGGTGAGGTCGTAACATTTGGTATCAGAGCCTAGGTTCCTCATGTAACCATCAATAATTATTAAATTTTACAAACTCCATAGAACCCGAGGGAGTTATTAGAGGAGTATCCGAAAGACAGAGGTGTCTAGAAAAGGATCACGATCGGGGGATGGCAAGATTTTCCTCCGCACCACTAGTCAGAATATGAGGACTCCCGGATCCATGTGACTGACTGGCCAAAGTCTTAGGGTATGATTCGAAATAAGATACCTTTAGGACTCTCTCCTCTTATTCATCCCTTCTCATCACATATTCTATTAAGGCTTTAAGAGTAGGATTCTGTCTCTCCTCCACACTCATGTGGTATGGGAAAGTAAGTTAAGGGTTTAATAATCCTCCATCAAATTAATAAAAGATATGTAATGAGATATCACTGAACATAAGTATAACTAGTTTGAATGATAAACTAAAGGTTTGTTTGTTATGCTTATGCAGATGGCACGAACAAAGACAGTTGCTATTCCCGAGGGCTCTGGGAATCCGGCTAGGAGTGTTTGGCCTCCCCGTAAAGTAAAGGAGTCTTCTGAAAAGAGGAATAGGAACCGTGAGGGTGGATAATCTAAGAAGAGGAAGAGGCCTGAAGAAGTCCCTAACCCTAACCTGGTACCATTTAGTAACCTGAACTAAGAAGAAGATCAAGGATATGAAGAGCAACATGTGTATGAGGAAGAAGCCAAGATGGATGAGGACCCAGCCGATGATTCAGAACCCACCATGATGATACATACCCCTGATACCTTGTGGTTAGAGCAACAGAGGAAGTTCACATAGGCCATTAATGCTTTGGCCCTTTGAGACATAGCTAGAGCTGAGAATGGTGAACCATACCCTGTTCGTCCACGTGTGGGAGCCACCATCCTAGACTTTGTCAAGCTGAACATAGAAAAGTTCTGGGGAGAAGATAAGACTGAGGTGGTTGATAAAGTAGAAGCCTGGATACTTGCAATAGAGAATGGTTTCTGCATGCTTGAAGTACAGCCAAGCAAGAAGGTCCTCTTTGCTGCTCACCTTCTGGAAGGAGCAGCTAAGATATGGTGGGAGACTCACATCATAGGCTGAGATCTGACTGAGGAACCAATGGCATGGGCTGATTTCAAGACCATCTTCACTTCCAGATTCGTCCATGTTGCAGCTAAGAAAGAAAAGGAAAGGGAATTCACTAACATGACTCAAGGAAATTCCTCTGTGGCAGACTTTGGGCACAAGTTTCGGATCCTGGAACATTTTCGGTACAAGATGGATGAGGAAAGGAGGGTGGATCACTTCATAGAGCGCCTTCACCCTACCCTGAAGCCTCATGTGATGGCAAGCAAACCTAAGACCTTCGCAGAAGCTTACAACACTGCCTTAGACATGGAAAGGACTGTGATGCCTGCTCAGCTTCCACCCAAGGGGTATTTGGGTTTCACTGAGGGAACCCGAGGTTAGAAGAATCATCATAAGAAGGGTCCAGGACGTCATCAAGCCAAGGGAAGACAGGGAGGAAAAGGGAGACCCCATCAAGAGAATAATCAACCTCAATGCCGCTCATGTGGGAAAGGGCATTTCGGTGAGTGCCACCACAAGAAGAGAGTTTGTTTCCATTGTAACCAAGAGGGGCATATCCAAGCTGCTTGTCCTCTACCAGAGCCAAAAGGACCAGGTCCAGTGGCAGCCCCACCAGTAGCAGCCCCACCGGTAGCTGTGGCCCCACCTGCTGGAGAAAGAAGACAAGATCGAGTGTTCACTATTGACAATGAAGAAGCTCAAGCTAATGCTAATCGCTTGATTGAGGGTAATAACCCTTAGAGTTTTTCTTTATGTTTTGAAAGTTAAGCATGTAATGTCTAATGTATGGTGAACAATAATGTAGGCATGCTTGAAGTCATGGGACATAATGTAAAAGCATTATTTGACTTTGGATCTACTAATACTTTCATTTCGAGGAATCTTGCAACTATGCTTTGTTTGGATATCAAGGATTTAGGATATGTCTTAGATGTTACAACCCCGAGTGGTCGAATCTTTACCTCTCTTTTGAAAACTCTGGTGATACCTGTGAAATATCGAGATCATGAGTTTCCTATAGACTTTATCCTTCTTGACATGAATGATTTTGATGTGATCATTGGAATGGATTGGCTTTATACTGATAGGGCCCAAATCGACTGTAGGGAAAAGAAAGTGATCATTAGGGAACCAGGTCACCCACCTTTTGTCATTAGAGGTAGGAAAGATGCCACCACCAGCTTGTATGTGTCATCCTTGAAGGCAGAAAGGATGATGAGTAAAGGTTGTCAAGCCTTCCTAGCAGTTGTTACCGAGCCCGGACCCAAGGTGCAACCCTTAGAGGAAATAGAGGTAGTCAAGAGTTATGCAGATGTTTTTCCGAATGATCTACCTGGGATTCCTCCCGAGAGAGAGGTGGATTTTTTCATAGAGCTAGCTCCAGGAACAAGCCCTATTTCATGTGCACCTTATAGAATGGCCCCTGCAGAGTTGCTCGAGTTAAAGAAACAATTACAGGAATTGCTAGACAAGGGTTTTATCCATCCTAGCACATCACCATGGGGAGCTCCAGTCCTTTTTGTAAAGAAAAAGGATGGCTCGCTCCGTATGTGTATAGACTATCGGATGATCAACCAAGCTACTATTAAGAACAAATACCCTTTACCCAGAATAGATGACCTGTTTGACCAGTTGAAGTCTGCTCGAGTCTTTTCCAAAATTGACTTACGATCGGGTTACCACCAGTTGAGAGTCAAGAGTGAGGACATTCCAAAAACAGCTTTTCGAACACGATATGGCCATTACGAGTTTGTGGTTATGCCTTTTGGGTTGTCCAATGCACCCAGTGTGTTCATGAACCTTATGAATAGTGTGTTCCAACCCTTCCTTGACTCGTTTGTCATAGTGTTCATAGATGACATATTAGTTTATTACAATGACTTAGAGCAACACCGAGACCACCTAAGTAAAGTCCTTGATATCCTGAGAAAGCAGAAGTTCTATGGGAAATTCTCAAAATGCGAGTTTTGGATAAACCGAGTCATGTTCCTTGGACATATCATCTCAGGAGGAATGATCGTCGTGGATCCAGCCAAGGTTTCAGCAGTTCGAGACTGGCCTACACCGAAGAACCCCTCTGAGATCCGAAGCTTCTTGGGGTTAGCAGGATACTATCGGCGTTTCATTTCAGATTTCTCCAAGACTGTCTTGCCCTTGACCATGTTGACTCGGAAGGATGTGAAGTTTGTGTGGTCTGATGTTTGTGAGGCTCATTTTCAAGAACTGAAAGAAAAGTTGACCACTACACCAGTTTTGACTCTACCATCAGGCAATGAGGGTTTCATGATCTTCACCGATGCATCCAGAATGGGTCTTGGCTGTGTGTTGGAGCAGAATTGACATGTGGTTGCATATGCTTCCCGACAAATCAAGCCTAATGAGGTGAATTGCCCGACACATGACTTAGAGTTGGCTGCTATCATTCATGCCTTGAAGATTTGGCGGCATTACCTGTATGGTGCTACTTTTGAGATCTTCAATGACCATAAGAGCTTAAAGTACCTTCTGACATAGAAAGACTTAAACCTACGACAACGAAGATGGATGGAATACATGAAGGATTACGACTTTACCATTGCCTATCATCCAGGGAAGGCAAATGTTGTGGCATATGTGTTGAGTCAGAAACAGCTCAGGTGTGCAGCCGTTCTGTCCAGACAGTGGAAGAGCTTGGAAGTGCTGGTGAAATGGTCTCCTCAACCATTAGGTAATCAAGTTCGATTGGCCAACATTCAGATACAGTCTGATTTGTTGAGTGAAACTGTGGCAGCATAGTTGGTTAGTAGGGAACTTGACAAGATGAGGGGTTTAATGAAGAAGCCTCAGACCCTCCTTTCTTTGGGAGTAGATGGAGGAATCAAATTCGAGAATCGTATATGGATTCCTGAAGACTCACCACTGAAAGAACGTATCTTACAAGAAGCTCATGGTTCTAAGTACACAGTACACCCAGGGACTACTAAGATGTTTAAGGACATGCAGAGGTTTTTCTGGTGGCCAGGAATGAAGAGAGACATTGCAGCTTATGTGGCCAGTTGTCTTACGTGCCAGATGGTGAAGGCTGAACATCAACGACCCGGTGGACTTTTACAGTCTATAGAGATTCTGGAATGGAAATGGGATCAGATCACCATGGATTTTGTGGTGGGTTTACCCCGGACCAAGAGAGGTCATGATGCGATATGGGTTGTGGTGGACCGCCTTACCAAGTCAGAACACTTCCTTGCATTGAAAACCACTGTCAAAGTGTCAGATTTAGTTGAGTTGTACATTCGAGAGATAGTGTGTTTACATGGCGTACCCAGTTCCATCATATCTGATAGAGATCTGAAGTTTACTTCCAAACTGTGGAAGCAGGTTCAAGAGGAACTCGGTACAAGGTTAAAGTTCAGTACCGCTTATCACCCCCAAACAGATGGGCAGTCAGAAAGGACAATCCAGACTTTAGAGGATCTTTTGAGAGCTTGTGTGCTCGATTGGGGTGGATCATGGGAGCAGTACTTACCTCTAGCCAAGTTTGCATACAACAATAGTTACCAAGCCAGTATCGGGATGCCTCCATATGAAGCTCTATACGGGAGACCGTGTCGGTCACCACTTCACTGGGATGATGTTGGTGAGAGGACCTTGTTAAGGTCAGATGAACTCCAAGTGTATGCTGATAAAGTCGCTTTGATCAGGCAAAGGCTAAAGAGAGCCCAGGATCGACAGAAGTCGTATGCTGATGCGAAGAGGACTGATGTACATTTCACTGTGGGAGAGCATGTTTTTCTGAAAATCCGACCGCTCCGAGCTATAGATAAAAATAGAGGAAAGTTGAGTCCCTAATATGTGGGTCCGTTTGAGGTATTAGAACAGATTGGTGAGGTGGATTATCGTTTGGCGTTACCCCCTCAATATAGTATGATGCATGATCTGTTTCACGTGTCCAATCTGAAGCGATATGTGCAAGATCTGAGCCATGTGTTGAGCATTGAACCTATTGAGCTTCAAGGAAAGATGTCTTATCCTGAGTTACCTTTGCGTATTATAGATATTAAGGTAAAAGAGCTCAGAAATAAGAATATAGAGATGGTAAAGGTTCTTTGGAAACACCATCGAGAGGATGAGGCCACATGGGAGCTGAAGACGGACATGGAAAAGGCATATCCAAATTTGTTTGTTTGACTGTTGAATTTTGAGGGCAAAATTCCTATAAGGAGGGGAGGATGTTATAACCTCAATTTTTCCAAATTATGTAATGAAATTGTGAATTTTATTTTTAAAGATAAATGAAAACCATGGTTGAAGTGATGAGTTAATTTGAATGGATTTTGTGTTTGATAGCTTGTATGTTTTCTTATTGGGCCTTTTTGGCCATTGAGCCCAATTGAAGGAGAAAAAGAAAAGGATTAAAAGAACAAAAACAAAAAGAAATGAAAAAGGAATTCCATTTAAAAAAGGAATATATGAGGAAAATAAATAGAAATGATTTTTAGGCTGAAGGATAATTTCCCAAAATAGAATTTCGAGTTATAAAGGTTCCTTGGGGTTCAAGGAACTCAGGATAATTAGATAATGGCAAAGGAAATAAAGAATATGTGGAAAATACAATTAAATAAGGGATAACTTGAAACTGAAGTAAAGGGATCGTTTCCTTTGGATAATTACTTCAATTTTTGCATAATGAAAGATAAAGGCATGAATGAACTTTCCTCAAAATTTGAAGTAAAAAGGAGCTACCGTTTGGGAGTTATGAATTTTCCAAGTTGCCTTTGAATTAGGAATATAATTCAATTAATTGGGAATTTGTTTCCTTTTTGGTTTGAACGCGAGTATTGGTGACCGTTGGATTGTAATCCAACTGATCGGGTTCATCGTCCAGAGTCCCAAAGGGACTCGGATAGTAGCGCTGATACAGTGGATTTTCCCCTCATTTTTCTGATCGTTACAGTGCATGTGCACTCATGATCTGTGTCCCATTGAGTTCGGGAGACCCTGGCGAAGAATCTAGACCTAGGTTTTGCCAGTTTTTGTGGTGTGTACTCAGAACGCCCAATCGGGCTATGGACCGAGGCAGCGGCAGGGTTGGGGAACCCTAGAGGGGTCTTCACACCCTATAAATAGGGGTCCTCATAGTTCAGTGCACCTTCGTGAACTCAGGCGGCTTGTTCCCAGAGCCCAACTCCCTCTCCTTCTCCCGATTGGGTTAGCTCTGGAGAGGAATCGTCACAGCGCCGCCGTGTCCTGGAGTGAAGAAGACGAATAGCAGCTTCTGCCCGATCGTGATCTAACGGCCGGGCCAATCAAGGCAGGAACCCTAGATCCTGAGTCCACCGTGGACACGGGGTAATCCGACGAACCAGGCTTCAAAGCGCGCGAGTAAGTGGCTGAGTGGAGGCGCTTTGCGCGGACCGCTGGATCAGGAGACCACCATGGACTGTGGCACATCCAACGATCCACATAATTGGTAAATTCGCCTCTCTGCTGGAAATTCAGGAAAAAGGGTTTTTCTTGCGAAATTGATAGAAATTACTAGGATTGTTTAATGAGAAAACTTTATATATGAAAGTTGTATAGAAAAATGCAAGGAATCTGTTAAAAATGATAGTATAACCTGATTCCAGTTCGTTTTGCAATAGTACTTTAATTTTCTAGTAAAATGCATTTAAATTTAATTGAAAACCCTAATTGCATATAAAAGATGTTTCTTTGTAAATTAATGGGTTAAGTTGAGTATTATGAACCTGTTAATTAATAAGATGAAGTTTCCATCCGTTTTGAATACCAATATGGCTAAATTAGGTTTTATGTCAAAGAATGGAAGATAATGTACATGAAAACCCTAATTTAGGGTAAAAGAAAGTGGAAACCTTGTTATTTTGATAAATTGCTAGATAATGATCCCAAAAGTTGTTAGGAATGTTAAAAGGAGATAATTTAAAAGTTTTGGGTATATTTGATGGTTTAGGGTTCATAATATCTAAGAAGGAAAAGAAAACCCTAATTTTCAAGAAAACCCTAAAATAGGAATTGAAATCCTAAGTAATGTGATGAAATTTGGATAAATATTAATAAAAGGAAAATTGTACTTTTATTTCAGGATTACTCTTCCTCATTGCTTGTTGATTGGGTTCCTCTACATATTAGATTCTATCTTGAAATCTTCAACCAAAGGTATGTGGTTACTTATGAATAACCGCTTAGGTTTTCCGATGGATTCTCGGATGTTTAATCACATTGAATGCAACTAAACTGTTTTGATGTTCATATTGCAATTATAAAGTGACTATGACTATCACATAATGTATATGCCTTCTAGCTCAATCACTAATCCCCTCTGTGTTGTAATGGTTGACCTGGTATAAGGCTACCTAGAGGGTAGGTCCATCAGGTCATGAATGACTTTGGCTGCCTAGAGGGTAGGTCCATCAAGTCACCTTTATAGAGGTACCATATAAGTCCTTACAAGGACAACACAGAGTAGTGGATAGGTATGGATTGAGTAGTTTGTCTTAAACCATAATCTTGATTGTTAAATGATTAATTGAGTGATTATGTGGTTAACATAGTTGAACATTATCTGTTTCCCCCACATACCAGCTTCGGCTGACCGTCATTTTGTTTGTCGGTGATTTAGGTACAAATCACAAAAGAACAAACAGTAAAGCGACACATTGTGAATTCAAGAATTAAAGAACAAGGAGGAATTAGTTATAATAGTCAGCTGAGATTAGAAGTTTAGTTTGTTCCAAACTTTTCAAAGGTATGCAAAGAAAAATTTTATTACCATTTTTCAGTATAGTCTGTTAGAATTTAATAATTGTTTTTGTTTATATGTCGAACCTTTGATCCGGAATTAATGGGTGCGGCTTCAACCTCTTGGTCTCCCTTAATTGGGGGTTACTGAAAGGTGAGGTCGTAACATCCTACCTTCATCTCTCTTATCTTCATTCATTCCTGAAAATTGAGAGAAATATTATTAGAATTCAAAAAAAAAATATTGAGAGGATCAAAGTACAATTTATTTGTGATAGAGGTAGGTATAAGTTATTTTATTGCATGTCAGTCGATTAATAAAGAAAATCTATGAAATCAAGACTGCAACATTATCCAAAATTAATGCCAGAATGGCATGCATCAAAATACCGCGGACTTAAGCTTTTGCTTGTCCTCAAGCAAATAAAATCACAAAACATCTGTTTATAAAAGAAACATGTTCATCCTCTCCAATTAGCAAATATTTCTATCATTTTCATGGTCAAGCAACCAAATCTCCTAGAATCACAAAATGCAAGGTTCTATATTTCTTATGATGGCAATTTTCGTAACTTTTCTTTTAAGTCCACACTTTGTAAAACCTGTTTTTCATCCTACTTTTGCTTCAACAAAAAAAATCTTTTTTTCTCTTTTTTTTCATTCACGGGGACGAGAGAAGTGGGGGTGTGGAAGATGGATCCCTCCTCTATTCGACTTGGGATATTATTTATGGACTTGCGGTTACATTGACCACAATTTTTTGTGTGCTCTCTTTTTTGGCATCTTTTGGCAGTACGTCTCTATTACATTTACGAGGGGTATGGAAGAGAGAGGGAGAAGGGGCTTGCCACCCCGGACTTAGGGTTTGGCAAGCATATTTATTTGTCCCCATGTGTGAATTTCAAACTCTTTTTTTTGAAGCATTGGTAAGACAGAACATGAAGATACATTGCATAAATAGAAATGATCAGGTAATCAATGCTAAAGATAGGAAAATTTTACATTTGATTATGATTGATACTCTAAGGCTTGCCATCTTTTTCAAATCTATTGCTAATTTAGGTCATAGGGAACATACAAATTTCAGCTCATAGATGTTTTGGTGACAATTTGTTTTTGCAGGAAAGTTGCTTTATAATTCAATTTTGGCAGAAAATACAACAATTGGCCGACTAGGTAAAGGCCAAAATTTCTAGAAAAAGAAAAGTACATGCAATATAATAAAAGGTACATAAAAGAAATGTGAAAAAAGGGAAGATAATGGGGTGGATCACGTACCTCCCACCCCACCCTGGACTTGGAGTTTTGCTCATCCCAAGCAACCCTTAAACCGAGATGGAGGGAAGAAGATCACTGCTGCAGAGGTGGATGAGGTGGGTATGAGGAGTAGTAGTTTCCCCAGTAAGGGGAGTTGGGATCCAGGTAAGCCTGTTGGCCCCCATACTCCTCATATGATTGGCGGCTAGGAGCGTAGTGTCGCAATCTACATGCCAAGACTCCTACGAGTGTTGCATGAGATACATGTAGTTCAGAGGAAGGAAAGAAACAAGAAAAGGAAAAGCCGAACAAAAGCAAAACAAAGAAAGAAACAGTTGGAAGGAAAGATAGTGTTGGGTTTCCTCCCAACTAGCGATGTGTTTAACGTTGAGGCTCGACACGAGAAAACTCAAGTCTCATGTTGGTGTTCAGAAGTGGTTTGTGGATCGGTCAAGGTGAGATCATCAAAGAAAGAGCATTTATTTGTTTTAGAGGTAAGAAAATCTTTGGTTGTCAAGTATCTTTTGAGACGGGCCCCATTCACCTTGAATTCACCTAAGTGCTTATCTCAAAGGAGAAATGTGCCATTTGGGAAAGCAGACTTCATAGTATATGGCCCATACCACCTAGATTTAAGTTTTCTAGGAAAAAGTCTTAACATGTAGTTGTACATTAAAACTAAATCGCCTTCTTTGATGTCCTTGCATTTTATATGACCGTCATGCCACATTTTGGTACGGTCTTTGTAGATTCTCACATTTTCATACGTAGTCATCCTAAGTTCATCTAATTCATTTATTTGGAGAAGGTATTTTTCTCCTGCGGTGGCAAGATCGAAGTTCAAGCTTTTGATGGCCCAACTGGCCTTGTGTTCAAGTTCAATGGGGAGATGGCATGATTTGCCATAGACAATCCGGAAGGGTGTAGCGCCAATGGGAGTTTTGTAGGCAGTCTTGTAGGCCCATAATGCGTCATTTATTTTAGAGGCCCAATCTTTCCTAGTGCGGTTGATGGTTTTCTCTAAGATGGATTTGATTTGCCTATTCGAAACCTCTACTTGCCCACAGGTTTGAGGATGGTAGGGTGTGGAGACCTTGTGGTAGACTCCATACTTTTTTAGAAGGGTTTCAAAGCTTTTTTCTAAAAGATGAGATCCCCCGTCAAAAATAACGGTGTGTGGGACCCCAAATCTCGAAAAAATGATATCTTTGAACATTTTTTAATCGGTTTGGAATCACAAGTCTTGGTGGGTATGGCTTCGACCCACTTGGTCACATAGTCAACGACGACCAGGATGTACTTGTACCCATAAGAGGAAGGAAAGCGGGCCATGTAGTCAATGCCCCAAACATCAAAAATTTCTAGTTCTTACCAAGAGGTTAGGGGCATTTGGTCGCGTTTAGAAATGTTTCCAGTTCTTTGACATTGATCACAGCTAAGAACAAACTCATAGGAATCTTTAAAGATAGTGGGCCAAAAGAACCCACACTGGAGGACTTTTCTAGCGGTTTTCTGGGAGCTCATGTACCCCCCATAGGGACCAGAATGACATTGTTCTAGAATGTCAATGCTTTCTTCATGGGAAACACAACAACGATAAAGACCTTCGGCACAAAGCTTGAACAAATAAGGTTCATCCCAATAATAGTTTTTAACATCATGTAAAAACTTAGCTTTAGAATGTCCCTTGTATTCAGGGTGCAGTACACCAGCAGCTAAGTAATTTGCATAATCTGCGAACCATGGAAATTGGGAATCTACCCTAAGTAATTGATCATCAGGAAGGGACTCATTTATGGGGGGATCATCAGGTTGAATATAGCTAAGGCGGCTTAGATGATCAGCTACAACATTTTTTGTCCCCTTTTTGTCTAGAATTTCTAGGTCAAATTCCTACAATAGCAGGATCCATCTAATTAGTCTGGGATTGGCATCTTTTTTAGTCATGAGGTAGCGGATAGCCGCATGGTCAGTGTAGACAATGACTTTAGAGCCAACTAGGTATGAATGAAATTTGTCAAAGGCATACACAATGGCAAGCATCTCCTTTTCTGTGATAGTGTAATTGCGTTGTGCCTCATCTAGGGTCTTGGATGCATAGTATATGACGTGATGTTTCTTATCAACACGTTGCCCTAGGATTGCTCCTACGGCAAAGTCACTAGCATCGCACATGATCTCGAAAGGAAGTGACCAATCAGGTGCATGAATGATGGGGGTCGTGGTAAGGGCGCTTTTCAGAAACAAAAAGCTCTCCATGCATTGTTCATCGAAAATGAAGGGCACCTCCTTTTGGAGGAGGTTGGTGAGAGGTTTGGTGATCTTAGAGAAGTCTCGGATGAATCACCGATAGAAACTGGCATGCCCTAGGAAAGAACAAATGTCCTTGACTGAAGCTGGGGGTGGGAGCTTGGAAATGACCTCAATTTTAGCCTTATCGACTTCTATTCCTTCACTGCTAACTCTATGGCCTAGGACGATTCCCTCCTTAACCATGAAGTGTCACTTTTCCCAATTAAGGATCAAATGAGACTCCATGCATCTATCAAGGATGAGGGCAAGGTTTTTGAGGCAAGAGTCGAAGTTGTTTCCATTGACGGAGAATTCGTCCATGAACACTTCCATGATTGTCTCAGTTAATCCTGCAAAAATGGCTGACATACATCTTTGGAAAGTGGTCGGTGCATTGCACAAGCCAAAGGGCATTCTCCTAAACATGTATGTGCCAAAGGGACATATGAAGGTGGTCTTTTCTTGGTCATCAGGATGGATGGGAATTTGGTAAAATCCTGAATAACCATCTAAGTAACAGAAGTATTGCTGATGGGCTAAGCGCTCAAGGACTTGGTCTAGGAATGGGAGTGGGAAGTGATATTTCCTAGTAGCCATGTTGAGTTTCCTATCGTCAATGCACATTCTCCATCCTGTGATGGTGCGAGTGGGGATGAGTTTGTCCTTGTCATTTCTAACCACAGTAGTACCTCCCTTCTTGGGAACAACTTGAACAGGGCTAACCCATTGTGAATCGAAAATGGGGTAAATGATCCCTGCAGTCTAAAGTTTGATAACTTCTAAGCAGACAACCTCCTTCATGTTTGGGTTCAGTTTCCATTGTGGATTGTGGGAGGGTTTATGGTTTTCATTCATAGGGATTTTGTGGATGCAAATTGATTGGTCTATCCCATCAAGGTTGGTTATCTTGTAACCAAGGGCTCCTTTTCTCTTCCTAAGTTCTGTCATAAGTTTGGTTTCTTGTTCAAGTGTAAGGTCAGAATTTATGATGACAGGGCACACTTGTTCTTGGTCAAGGAAAACATACTTCAAATCTATGGGGAGGGGTTTCATTTCGGGGGCCTTAGGTGGTTCAAGCTTTTCTTCACCTATGGAGATCATTTTAAGTTCCTCAAATTCAGAATTAGGCATTTCCTCAAAATCATCTAAAATGAACTCTAATTTGGTCCAATTGCTCATCATCAATTTCACATTCATTTGGGGCAGTAAGGGTTGTGTGTAAAGGATCATCAACTAATTCCCATTCTTGTCTAAGTTGGGACAGCTTGTCAACATAGTCAAGGAGGTAAACTTCTTCCTGGAAACTAGGTCCTTTCATTCTTTGGAACACCTGAAACTCAAGATTGTGTTTTCCTAGTCTCAACAAAATGGTTCCAGCCTCAACATCAATCAAGGCTCGGGCGATGGCTAGGAAGGGACGGCCGAAGATGAGTGGGTAGCGAAGATCTTCCTTTATGTCCATGATCACGAAATCACATGGCACATAAGAATCTTTCCCAACCTAGACAGGAACGTCTTCTATGATACCCATAGGTTTGGTCATGGAAGAATCGGCTAATTGGATTGTCATGGCCATGGGTGACATGTCGGTGAACCCTAATCTTTTGCAGAGGTTGTAGGGCATGATGGAAATTCTAGCTCCTAAGTCAGCTAGACCCTTTCTACATGCATTGTCACCTAAGTAGCACCCTATCCCAAAAGAATTGGGGTCTTTATGTTTTTTAGGCATCTTACTTTGGATAATGTCTGAAGTGGTTCTAGCGGGGGTGGGTGGTACGTGATCCACCCCATTATCTTCCCTTTTTCGCATTTTTTCTGTACCTTTTATTATATTGCATGTACTTTTCTTTTTCTACAAATTTTGGCCTTTACCTAGTCGTCCAATTGTTTTTTCTGCCAAAATTGAATTATAAAGGAACTTTCCTGCAAAAACAAATTGTCACCAAAACATCTATGAGCTGAAATTTGCATGTTCCCTATGACCTAAATTAGCAATAGATTTGGAAAAGATGGCAAGCCTTAGAGTATCAATCAGAATCAAATGCAAAATTTTCCTATTTTTAGCATTGATTAACTGTCTACCATTCTATGGTTTCCATGTATCACTCTCAAGGTGGGTTTATCTGATACACTATTCTCTAACAAGTATCTATGTGTTTGGTTTGATATCGCATATCATGACTAATGAGATTTTGTCATCAACCAGCACACACTCTAGTCTTAAGTGTTATTGTTGTCTATTGACCTTCCAATAACAACCAAATAGGGACATAACAAGAATGTGTATACCTTAACATCTATATGATCTCGTTGTTCAGGTCCTCAACCCAAGACATATGTCATTAAGTAATATTATTATTTAGACATTTATTATATAACATCATTATCTCATAACTAAATAAAATAGAATAAATTTGAAGATTGCATTTATTATTGATCAAATAATTTATAAATTATTCCACTACAATCATCATATGATTGGATCTCTAGGCGTACATACCTACACCAACAGCATGGCCAATGTCGTTCCTTCTTATGGGTTGTCTGTGTGTGTTGATCGTTTGATTGGACTCCAAGCTTCCAATGTTGGGTTAGTTCCTTAGGCATCCAAGTGTGAAATTGATGGTTCCATTGGGACATAATCTGATGGTCCCCCTTTGTGGCCAATTGATGGTACCTTCAGATAAGAAAATTTTTCTTAGATTTGTCATTAACTTTATTCTACACTAAAATTGTGAATCAAAAGCAAATTAGGTAAATAACAGGACAATAGAAATTTAAGGTTAAATCTAGTGGCTAAGGAATGAAGTATACTAGAATTTATGGAAACATAGTTAATAAAAACTTGGGTTGCCTCCTAAGAAGTGCTAATTTATTGTCCTTAGCTTGACTGTCTCTAGGTTTCATCACAGTTCTTGCTTCGGTGGTTATGGGGGTGGTTCATCAATTTGAGTCTCAGTTCTTCATGTGAATGATTCATCTTCATACTACCTTTTTACTCTATGCCCATTCACATGGAACATGTTTGTCTTTTCACTCACTAGTACATAACCGACCTTTAGTGTCAGTTATTTAAGGCCTTTAGTGTCAGTTTCTAAGCGACACCTATGTGGGCGACGCTAAAAACCCAGCCATTACACGTCGGTTCAAAACCGACGCCATAACCCTTCGCGCGCCACCGAAAACGCGCCAGCAGGGCACTATAGGCATCAGTTATTAGATAAGAAACTGACGCCATATACCTTCGCACCACATAAAGGGCGCCATCTTGGGCACTATCATCGTCGGTTATTAGATAAGAAACCGACGCCATATGCCTTCGCGCCACAGAAGGGCGCCATCTTGGGCACAATCAGCATCGGTTATTAGATAAGAAACTGACGCCATATGCCTTCGCGCCACAGGAAATAGACACCAGTTATTTATATAAAGCCGACACTGTAACTATGTGTGTCGGTTTTATACAAATAACCGACGCCTATTTTTTGTTTTTTTTCTATCAGTCTGCAGACCTGCTGTATGGCTGGTCGCAGGATGAGAAACCTACAGTTCAGTTATGAACTGTAGGTTTTACGACATCCATTGATATCAGCCAACAATAGGCCACAAACCTGCAAAATTAACAACAAAAATATTCACACATTTAGCAATGCAACCTACAGTTCCATTTGATTTTCACACATTTAGAAACATTCATGTAGCTAGCAATCTGTAGTTCCATTCATTTTCACATTCACACATATAGAAACATTCATATAGAAACCAACAGTTTCATTCATTTTCACTCAGACACATGTACAAACATCCAGACATGTAGAAACATTCACACATATTATAATTCAGAAATTCATTTACAAAATATCATTCTTTAGTCATTATTAGCTATCAACATCCCAATTATATCTTAAATCTCCCACTACTTGTATGGATGTTGCCCATTCTTCTCTTACTTCATTTAATTCTCCCGTCGTATAGGGAGCATGTACATCTGGTAAGGCCGTTCCTGTAGTGTGGTCAGTTTTAAACACCTGTAAAGAGAATGATGTATATATAATTAATGAGCTATAAATAAGATTGATATATTTCATATTATCTAATGAGACTATATAATATCTCAGCAATACAATCGATGCCCATTGCGGCATATTTGATAATCATGTGTATAAATCGCATCACATAGTATCCACATGCCCATCCGTTGTCTTGTGTAGCACACTATAAATTCAAACATACAAAATATTAAAAAATACAACTAAGTAAGCATTGTTCACATAAATAATATATACATATATTGCAGTCGGGAACTTACATTCACGTTCTTCCAAATTATTGGCTGGTTCTTTTTCATGGGGACCTTTCCTCCAGCCTTTTTGAACTCATCAAAACCCCTACATGTTAATGTAACACAGTACATTGCATAATTAAATAGTAATGTAATAACATATGTTAACGGATATGAAAATGAAATATTTCTCACCAAAATAATGACATTTTCATTATGTGTCCATATTTTGTATTCAATTTACTCCCCTTAGGATCTAGATAATAGACAGTGAACGTCTCGAGGACAATAACCAGTAACTCCCAATGCATACCACTAGAGGTAAAAAAGTTAAAAATTAATAACTCAAAATCCACAATAAAAATGTAATTTTCTTAATAAGCAAAATAAACTTACTCTACATTGAATGGAGCCATTATCATCGTCTCCTTTTTTTGAGCAAAAATTGAAAAAGCCTCACAGCAGTATTGTTGAACTGACGGAGGGTCTTTAGCTACTAGACTAATCAAAGATGGAATCAAAAATACTACATGTTCGAATGCAAAATCTGCACATATCTTGTCTAAGTAGCTGCAAAACATGTATTATGTATGCATTAATAAATAAGAAACCAGATCACCAGATCCTATACAAGGTATATGGATGTATAAAGAAGATCTCACCTTATCCATAGCTCTATCACAGATGTATTCAGCCAATCATATCGAAATAACTCCAAAATATCTTGTATAAATAGTTTGCTTTCATATGATTGACCTGCAGCATCTGCATCTATAGAAATAGTTATAGGGCAATTTATATCATGTTCGCCTAACCATATTGCCATACCCCTACAGTTAGGACCTAATGGGACAGTTAGGTCCTGTGGAACCCAACTGGGTAATGTAGGAGGTGGAAGTGGAGGCCTAGATGTTGTGGGTGTCTTCTTTTTAACCTGTATATATATATAATAATTTCAGATCAACTGACATCATATACACACACTAAAAATTTAACGTAATGTAAATTTACCATACAATTTCAGTAAAGAGGACAACCGCTTTTAGCCATAATATCACTCCGCCTTCTGCCTCACCAAGCGTTTCACAATCTGGGTGGGCATATGGCAATGGAAGATCCATCCACTTGGGGAATATATGTACCGAGCTCACACGAATCCAACCAGCTGGTAATGGAGACCCGTGAAACATTTCCCCTGGTAGGGATGGGTAAGCCGACGCCTCTGCAACGACATATTCATTAACTTTTAGACGGCATGGCTTCAACCCCTACAATTTTTTGTGTAAAGAATGTTATATACATATATACATATCATCTTGAAAACATATCATCTTGAATTAAAAAACTAGTTACTATGTCATAAAAATACTTACAGCGGATGTGCTAGGTGGTGGGTCTACAGGATTACTCCCAACCTCTGTAGTAGGAGTAGTGCAAGACGCCATAGGTACTGTCTGGTAAGTGGCAGTCTGAGATGTCTGCCACTTTTTCATTACTTCTTCTAGTTTCCTATCAACTAGCTTATCTACCTATACATGGATAAAAGAAATGTTAGCTTCTAATTATTGAATTCTCTTTTACAGTAACATTATAAAGAAAGAATATGTTACCTCCTCTTGTGAAAGTCCCGCTTTTGGGACAAGTTTGCGCTGGGATGGCCCAAAAAAATCTTTGATGCCCACACCAGCGCCTGCAGCCCTAACACGTCAAGGATGCTCTGGGTTACCCAGAGCAACTGTCAATTCATCCCTTGTGCCCTCAGGGATGAACTTGCCTTGATTCCTCAGCTCGTGCAGCTCCTGCTAATCGCCAAAACAAAAACTTGTAATTAAGTAAACACCACAAATAATCAATATTCGAACGATTGTTGTAAGAGTTGTATTTTACCATTTTTGCAGCCGCCTCAGCAGTTGTGGGCTTCCTTATTTATCCCTTCTTATTTTGCCTCCCAGCTATCCAGACATCATGGCGAGGCAGAGGTGTGCTACCTATAGTGGAGGACTCCTGAGTAGCAGCAGACTGAGCAGTAGCCTCAGACTGTAGTCTTTGGCGAATGCCTGCATACCCCTTTGGACCCATTGTGTGGTCATGCACATTCAGTGCACGCCTTGATCTTTGTGCCTCACTGAGGGCCTAGTTAGTATGCACATTAATGATTTGGTTAGTAACAATAAATGTTAATCTTAAATAAGTGAATACAACATATATTAATGAGATTGGGACTGATACCTAATACCTTGAATTCATCAGTTTGTCTTGAAGCAACAAATGCGTCCCATTCTTCTTTATCCAGGAAGTTCCACTGTTTAGTGGTTGTCTTCTTCCTCTTGTCAGCTTCTTTTATGTATTCTCGGGTGAGATTTGTCCTATAGTTCCTTAGGACTCTCCCACAGCATTGCATCACGCATTTACGATGCAGCTTTTCATCCAATTCAAATATACTCTGCAAAATAGAATTCCTATTAACTAGTATCCAAAAAATTAGTAATCTACAAAATAGAATTGCAAATTAATAATAACTCACGCATAAATCCTTCCATATTATGTCTTTCTTCTCCTTAGAAACCTTATGCCAAGAATCTATCTTACAACCGCAATGGCTACGAGTAACATACCCAAGATATGAAACAAATGAATTGCGATTCACACCAGATGCATTTCCTGCATTATCAAAATCCACAACAAGTTTGGGTCCATTGCCCTTTTGTGCTATTAACTTCTTCATCATAGTGATGCCCCTTCTCTTGTCAACTTTTTGGTGTTGCTGATCAAGTGCCTCAAGTGCTTCAGATGGTACATGTGCATCATCAACCTAAAATATGACAAAATAAACACATTTACAAGATATAACTATAAATGGACATATAGATATAAATATATGATATATTTTTAAAACTTACATTGTGAGGCAGCGCATTGATGTCCTCACCCTCACGGTAATCATCATCACGGTCATCAGAAGAATGCTCAGCCATCTGAAAATTCACATTCACATTGTAAAGTTCACATTGTAAAGTAATTCAAATTGTAAAGTTCACATTCACATTGTAAAGTAATTCACATTGTAAAGTTCACATTATAAAGTAATTCACATTGTAAAATTCACATTGTAAAGTTCACATTCACATTGTAAAGTTCACATTGTAAAGCTCACATTGTAAAGTTCACATTCACATTGTAAAGTAATTCACATTGTAAAGTTCACATTATAAAGTACATATGTACTTAGAGAACAAATGGGGAAATGCTGCCGAAATTTTCTTGAAAACCCAATACACATTATACACTTACATCCTAAGCGAGATTAGGTGTTCAAGAACAGTCCCAAACCATGGACTATCCAAGATTTACTCCTAATGAGTAAATCTTGGACGGGTTTCTAGGCCAACAAATAATGTGTTGTCATTCTTATACCTAAAATCCTAGCTCTTCAAGTTAGGGCGATTATTTATGCCTTTAAAAGCATGATTGGCAATTTAGGGAAAAGTTCATCATTTACATTCCAAGCATGTCACATGTATGCATTATAGTTCATAATTAAGCAAGAAGGGTGATTAGGATTCTCAATATACTCAACAATGAAACAAGTTTCCGAAAGAGGTTTGGTGAAGATATCTATAACTTACTTAAACATTCAATTATAAATTACATATACACTTAATTCAGAATAGCATGATGCACAAAGTTGCAGTCAATATGCTTTGTTCTATCATGGACTATCATATTGTTATTAATGAAAATGGAAGTCTTTCTTTCTAGTGATATAAGAATATCAAACACATATACAAGAAAATGCTACTATAGTTTCATTTGTTGTGTAGCCTACAACAAGGTATTCAACTTTACTACCCACTGTTCTTTGTGCTTTTTATGATCTTTTGTAGCTATTACTACCCACTGTTCTTTGACAATTTTTATTATTATATAAAGCATGGAAAAGAAGAATGTATATGGTTGTGATAATAAAACATTGTCATCAGATTTCCCACCTGCGGGGCTATCAACACGACCCACCTGCAAATGGTTCCCATACCGGCACTCAAAATTGGGACAAACGAGGAGCAGAACGAGGAGAGGAAGAAGCCGGCATACCTTGAGGGCAACGAGGTGAAGCTGGTAGCGCCGGTGGCGAGGATCAGAGGAGAACTGTGGCGACAGCGGCGACGGCGATGAGGAGAACTGCGGCGACAGCGGTGAGCGGCGACGGCAACGGCAGCGAGCGGCGCACGACGAGACAAACGGCGGCAGGGAGCAATCGGGGGAAATCTCCAGACCTAGCGCAAAGTCGCAATGAAACAGAGACAATGGGGAGGAAAAGTTCTGTTTGCGGGGCTATTAACTGTACCATAGGCGTCGGTTATTCAAAAAAACCGACAACTAAAACTAACAGTGTCGGTTCTAAACAACAACCGACACCAATACTTGAATATAGTCGTCGGTTTTAACTACAAAAAAACCGACGTTTATATTCATATGCCGATTAAAAAAATCATTCTCGGTTTATGACCATAGTCATCAGTTTCTACTTAAAACCGACGCTTAAAGGGTGTGAAAAATTCCCCGCGGACAGCACGGGAAAACTCATAAGCATCGATAGTTGTAGTAAAACCGACGACCAAAATGTGTCTCGCGAATAACCTTTAGTCGTCAGTTTTTTATTTATCAACCGACGCCATATGTCAAATTTTGGAGGTAATTTTTTTTGTTGGAAATTTTGGATTTGGCGGTTAATTTTAGGTGTCGGTTTTTATTAAGTAACCGACGCTTAATAAAAGCGGTACCCGTGTATGTCGCCCTTCATAGATTGGATGTCGGTTTATGTTATCAATCGACACTGTAGAGTTTAGGTGTCGGTTTATTTATACAACCGACACCTTGAAAAGTGACTTTATAAGCCATTTCTGTAGTAGTGACTACAAAGTTTCATCATTCTTGATGGATATATTTTTTACACAATGAATGGGCCTGACCATCGGGATGTTAGTTTTTTGAGAAAAAATGTACACTTGAGTTGAATAACAAGAATTTGTTCCCTTTAGAAATATATTTCTTTTCAAGTAGGCATAATGGCGAGAGGAGAAAGAGGGTGAGGGAGGGGAAGGATCCCTAGAGGTGATGATGGTGCGACGGAGGTGAGGATCTCCTCAACTGAATCGAATTTGATTCCTCTGAGGAGCTCAGGTGAGGCTGTTGGAGAGAAAAGGAGCTCCTCGTCCAAGGATGGCCAAATCTCTGAAGTGAATCCAACCTCGTCGAACCATTCATCCTCAACTTCCTCAACTCCACAACCGCCAGTGGGAGAACAGGGATCGTCTTCGTCAAGCGCAACGGTCGATTGGTTGTCGGCCAGTCATACTGGAAGGTAGTGTGAAGAAATCTCTGTGATCAATTTCATTGAGCCTGAGGTCAGGAATGTCGTCATGTGTTTCTCAATCTCGAGCGACGATGAAGCCATCCCATATGGAAAGAGTACATATCCATAAGATTCATGGGGAGGAAGCCTTATCAGAGCCAGTTCCACGGCTGGATCTGTCGCCAATGGTGCCCCAGCGGCCCTTTCGAGATCACTGCAGAGGAAGTAGAGGGGTTTGTTGTCAAGCTCCCGACGGCTACATAAAGGGAGAGGATCTTAGAGGAAGTGTCATGGATGATGGATGGTTCACTCATCATCGCACAAGCGTGGGAGCCGGGTTCCCCCTCCCCCCGTTATCCTTTCCTAAACTAATTGTCTGGGTCATTCTTGAGAATCCAGGTCTTCACTTGATGTCGAGAAGGCTAGGCGGGGTGGCAAGCCTGGTTGGGAAGCCTCTGGACATCAAAGATGCTTGTCTCTTGGTGGACTACCTTAAAGATGCTTTGGTCTATGTTGAGATGGAATCTAGCTCTGTTTTCTCGAAGGAGGTGACGATCTTAGTCGATGTAGTTCCCAAGTTGTTGAAGATTGGTTACGTCGCAAAGCCCAAGATCTGCTCCCATTGCAATCAATTTGGACATAGATTGCCATCTTGTCCGTTAAAAGCAAGGATCAAGTTGTTACCCAGCCAACTGCAACTCGGAGCAGGGAAAAATGGGGGAAGGCAAGGTGTTTGTAGGAAGGCTAAAGAGAATTCAAGTTAGGCGACGCACGCACCAGCTATTGGAGCATCCATTGAAGCCAATTCTAGTGAGGGTGGAAGGGGTCCTTGTGTGACTCAAGAGTTAGGCATGCATTGCTACTCACCGAAGAGGGGTTGTGAGTCACTTAACCTCGATTGGGAGCTCCTCTTGTCAAGACTAAGTGCTACTCCTCAATACGTGAAGCAGCTTGCAATTGACACTAGATTAGCTTTGGAGTACCAATAGAAAATTGCTTGCAACTCGGATGAAGCCTCCTCGGTCAGTTCCTATGACATTGACCCGGAGGTGCTTGATGATTTCAGTGTTAACAAAGTTTTCAAGATAAAGAAAAAGAAGAAGAAGCGTAAAGAAGCTGGAAGCGAGGTGTAATGACCCGTTTTCAAATTAGTCATCTAATTAGGGTTTACTTGGATGATTGTATGCTTAACTAAGTTGATCATTGTTTAAAACTCGATTAGTGATGGAACTTAATTTTTTATATTTTAAATATAATGAGAAGGTTTAATCATACTTTGATTCACATAATTAGGGTTAAGGTTTGGAAACCCTAATCGGCCCAAATTAGGGTTTTGATGACATATGAATACAGAATTTGATAAGTATAGTGTCTCACTAAATGATTTTTAATATTTTATTTGTAACACTAATTTATATCAAATTTGGATATGATTTTTATATATAAAATTTGAAAACTCTTGAAAAATATCAGAATTTTGTATGAATGTTATGACCTATTTATCGGTCGAGTTTCAAACTCGACCGATCATATTTTCAAATTGATATAGAAGTGTGGTAATTGAATTTTATCTTTTTATTTGTATACCTAATTAATCTAAAATTTTAACTTTAGTTGTTAAACTCCATTATAGACTCCCTATTAAATTTGTGTAATTTTTGGATGATTTTGATCTCTACAGAGAGGGTGTCCGTCGAGTTCTGTGAAGGACAAACTCGACCGACCATGCTGCTGACTGTAATATAGTAGTGTAGTATTTGATTTTTGATTATTTATTGGTAATTCAAAATGATATAAAAAATTTAATGTATCTTAATAACTAAATTTAATACATTGGGTTAAAGTTTCATAATTTTTGGATGAGGTTTGAGTTCTGAAACATGTGGTTTCGGTCGAGTTTATAACTCAGCCGACCAACCAATCTGAGCAAAATAAAAATACATCGAGGGGCTTGTTTGCAAATGTTCTAAGCACCTCAATTCATCTATATCACTAAAATAGCACACAAGGAGCTCTCATAACTTGTCCTTTCTGTCAAAGAAATGAAATTCTTGAGAGAGAGGAGAGCTAGGGTTTTGAGTAGAGAAAGTGGAGGAGATGGTGACCTAGGGTTTCTCTATCCAAGATATGATGAAATCAAGTAAGTTTAGCTTCTTTGCATAGCATTTCATGGTGAATCTTCTCTCACATGTCAAGATTTCGTCCCTCCCCTGATTTGATTCGAAATCACATCAAATCTCCCTCTTTTCTCACTCTTTCTCTTCTAATCCTCATTTCTAGGGTTTCCGAGTTGAGAGGAGAAAGAATTGGATTCTTTTGTGAGAGTTTGATTGGGTTTCCAAACCTTTAGAGGCTGACCTACGAATTTAAGGTGCTTGGCACCTGAGGTGAGTGTTTTTCTCCCTCCTAAGCTTTGTATTCATGTTGAAAGCCTAATTCAATCCGGCTAAAATAAACAAAAACCTTGTTTGTATATGCATGTGATTGGATTGGATTTGGGAAAGATATTGGGGAATCCAATTTTGCTGATTTTGATTATTTCTCATTGATTGAAACTTGATTAGTTCATGTTATATTGATTGAGGATGCATAGATTACTATGGTATTTCATTTAAATTTTGCGTAAAAATCAGCCCAATGGCTGATATGCTTGGAATTGAATTGACATGTATAAAGTCATATTTGAATTGTACTAGATTGTATTATACAAGTGTATTGTTGAATGTTAATGGAGTTGAATGACCACATATATTGATTAGGATTTGTGTTGAGGAAGTGAATCAAATGAGTCAATTAATCAATGTATACTTATGATTGATGAATGAAATGTTTGGAAATGGAAACTAGGGTTTCCATGTTTGTGAATAACCCTAATGAACCATTGGGTCATGATTGGATTACTGAATGATATGATTCTTATGATATGTTGAACTAAGGAATGACTTCTTGAAAACCCTAAAGTTTATTACTAAGACAATTATGAGTGATAAAGCTAGAATTTGTATATGATGTTTGAAATGTGATCAAATGTTGAAGTTGAAAGTATTAATACTTCAATTGAATATAATGAGTCTTACTATATCATCTAAATCTAATGCATTTGTTTTAGTATAATAAAGAATGATCATTGTTGATTATGGGAATGACATTAGTATTCAACATTAAGGTACACTTATCTGAATATAAGAGACAATATGAACAAGATGTACTTAATGGTGATTGCAAGATAAAGATGAAACTAATGAAGATAGTATAATGAAGTATTTTATCTTTTATTTAATTACATATGGATTAACCCAAATTAAATTATATATACTAAGAATTGTACTTTGATAAATTTTATGTAGAAGAGAAGAATTGTATGTAAAGTGAATCAATAAAGATTGGTCCAGATGATGTAATGAACATGAAATGAAAGAAGTTGAGACTACTGAGTATAAAATGATGGAAAAAGATAGGAATTAGTAGATGATTATAAGAATGCAACTCTTACCCTAAAATGATGAGTTTGATTATGCTAATGAATGAAAATCTCAAATGGGTGATTAAGAGATGTACATAACCGTAGTTGAATTCAACTAAATGATGAAACTCAAGTATTTGAATTGACTTACAAGAATGTGTTCTTGTATTGTGATTGTTTGATAGAATACTTTTATTATGAGAATGAACTATTTTGATGGAATTCAAATGATAATCAACATGTGTTGACTAGTAACCCCATATGAAGAATTTGAAATAAAAGAAGAAGAGAACTAAGTCTGTTATGCATGTATATGCATGAAATTTATTTACATCTATTGAGATTAGATGGAACAAGCATATGTTGTATGATAAATCTATTCTGAGTATGAGGAATGAAACATGATTTCTATGTGCTTTTACTATTTCTAGTTCAAATTCCTCTGCTAATATATGTTCAAAATTTTTATATACAATGAACTGATAAGATTTATGTTGAAATTAAATTTAATGTGCACTCCTTACATTGAGAAACCCTGATAAGGGTAAATGTTGCATAATGAGATTATGTCTAGGGCTGAAAGCCCACTAATGATGATAAAACCCTGATGGGGTAAATGATGGACAATAAGATTATGTCTCAGGATGAAGGCCCACTATTAATGATTGCTATGAGATCAAGTAGAAGATAGAAATAATCATATGTGTTGCAATATACAGATTTATTGTGCTTCTTGTTTTGATCATTATCCTTATTGATAAACTTGATCTGTTTCATGTTATTTTAGTTATGCGAGAACACACAAATACGATATATGATGTTTTGAATTCATGTAAGATGAGTAAAAGAGATTAATAATAAGTGAAATGATGGAACATCCAGTTAGGTGCCCTGAACACCGTGAGTTTCCCCCGAGGACCACACTGGGGAAACAAAACAGATCTCCTTGTAGTAATCGATGAATTATGAGAAGGATTTTCAGAGTGTGGATCGAGACCTTAAAGGTTAGACCACCAGGATTTAGGAGTGAGTCATCTAGAGTGGCTCTGGCCCTAAATCCTTGATGTGAAAGTCTATGTCCAGATGGAATAGACTCTGCTGAAATGAAATATGTGAAATGTGAAATGAAAAATATGTGAAATACTGTGATATGTGATATATTGTTTTGTTGGTTCCTATCTCGTGTACCCGAGATGAGGACGTGAGCCTCTTTAGGCAACCCTGAGGTGGCCAGGGTTTGTTGTTGATATCTTAGGGTGGCCGGTTAAACTCTAAGATAGTGACGGTGAGTCGTTGATATGATAATCAGGTGTGGCAACTTCTACTTGGTGAGGTACAAGCCAAGTAGTTTCAGGGCAAATGAATAAAAGATGATAAGCTGTGTAGAACATGATTTGAATGATTATTGCATTCCTTGTATTACTAGTTGATGATTTTTCATTGTTGATTAAGCTTCATGTTGTGGAAAGTAATCATGTTGCTATGGACATTTTCTATTTCATATTATGATCTATCATGCTGACAAGTTAAAAATGATGGGATTTATATCCATTTTGAATATGAGCTGGATTGCCTGCTATTTGATAGTATTGCTTGGTAGATATGTATTATGTGTACTTTAGCTTCAGGACTGCATGATGTGTTCCTGGTCTGGATGGTGGTGTCACAAATATAATGTTGTAGTTATGTATTTATTCAAAATGCTAAGAACTTGACTTATTACTCATGCAGTAGGATTTGTCATCTGAACTAAGAAGTATCTGTTGATTTGTTCATAGACATGCTTTAAAAGATGTTTCAAATTTATAATTGGTTTAAGTGATTACCTTATTTGTTGGATCATATTATCATTGCAAGTTAGAAATGACTTATGATAGAACTATATGCTAGACTTTTCAATATCTGCATGTTTCTGTTAAGTTTATTATACTTAATCTGATGTTGATGCATGTACCTAGCTTGAGTGGGAGGTATCCACTCACTGGGGCTCTATATGAGTCTCATGAGGTTGTTTCAAATATTTTTAAGTATAATGCTATCCAGCGGAGAGGTCACGATAAGGAAGATATAAATAGCATAATCTAGATAGATTAGAATGTCCATGTACTCTCTCTTTCCCGGGATGGGTTGTAGATTAAGTTTGTTCATCAATGTACATGTATCTGATGTAAACTGAACCACATATGAGAATAAGATTTGATTCTGGATTTAATGGAGTTGAATATAATTTGTGATATATAAATGTGATGTCCTTGATGTGACATTGATTTTTGAGTTTGTGAACAAAGAAAAAGGAAAATTTGTCTGTCTTTTTTGTATATTGTTTATTCGCCTTTGTCAAGAATTCATTGTTTTATTCCATAATCTTGGTTTAGGTTTTGGGATTATCTCTAATGGTTGGCATTTATGCTGATCAAAAGAGTGGGTCCTGACAGACGTGGTATCAGTGCCTAGGTTAGATGAGTCTACAGGGACAGTAGCATCTAGGACTAATTGATATTGTCAATGTTGAATATAACCTGAATGATGTGCATACTAACTGAACTCAGTATCCAGATACTCTGGTCAAATATTTGGGTATTGAGCTAAGCTAGTATGGAACTACCAACTATACTTCTTCTGGATGCCCTGACCAAGTATCCAGATGAACATAGTTTGATAGTATAATAAGATACATGATGAAAAAGAGAAGAATCATGATAAAATGGTGAAAGAGAAAAGGATTTTATAATTCAATATGGAACCTATGGAAAACATGAAATTTCATTTAAGAAAGATGAAAGCTTAGTGGATTATCAACATAATCTCTAATGAGCTTGAGTCTGAGTATGAAATCTGAAATTTGAGAAAAAGCTATGAACTAAGATGCACACTAGATGATCTTCTTTATAAAAGAAATTGATGAATGCAGATGATAATATGTGAATGAGTCATAATATTAATCCATGAGATACACAATCAAATTAAAAAAAAAGGATGTGAAAGGTGATGTGAATTAGATCTTGATAAATAATGTATTACTAATATTAGTGATTCAAATATTTATAATACTCAAGGAGAGATATGATGATGACATAGGCTGAAATATCCATCTAATAAAAAAAAGATGTCATATGAAAGAAAGATAAAATGGAATACTTTCTAACTGGATGTCAAGAGAGATGAATGATTAGATGATATGATATTCTTCCGTATCTTTTCTTGGATTTTGGGACGAAATCCTAAAAGGAGAGAAGAATTTATAATGACCCGTTTTCAAATTAGTCATCTACTTAGGGTTTACTTGGATGATTGTATGCTTAACTAAGTTGATCATTGTTTAAAGCTCGATTAGTGATGGTACTTAAATTTTGATATTTTAAATATAATGAGAAGGTTTAATCATACTTTGATTCACATAATTAGGGTTAAGGTTTGTAAACCCTAATCGGCCCAAATTAGGGTTTTGATGACATATGAATACATAATTTGATAAGTATAGTGTCTCACTAAATGATTTTAGTATTTTATGTGTAACTCTAATTTATATAAAATTTGGATATGATTTTGATATATAAAATTTTAACACTCTTTAAAAATATCAGAATTTGTGAATAATGTTATGACCAGTTTATCAGTCGAGTTTCAAACTCGACTGATCATATTTTCATATTGATATAGCAGTGTTGTAATTGAAATTTATATTTTTATTAGTATATCCAATTAATCTCAAATTTTAACTGTAGCTGTTAAACTCCATTATAGACATTCTATTAAATTGGTTTAATTTTTTGATGACTTTTGATCTCTACAGATAGGGTGTCCGTCGAGTTCTGTGAAGGACAAACTCGACCGACCATGATGCTGACTGTAATATAGTAGTGTAGTATTTGATTTTTAATTATTTATTGGTAATTCAAAATTATATAAAAAAATTTATTGTATCTTATAAACTCAATTTTAGACATTTTTTTAAATTTTCATAATTTTTTGATGAGGTTTGAGTTCTGAAACATGTGGTTTCGGTCGAGTTTATAACTCATCAGACCAACCAGTCTGAGCAAAATAAAAATACATTCAGGGGCTTGTTTGCAAATGTTCTAAGAACCTCAATTCATCTATATCTCTAAACTAACACACAAGGAGCTCTAATAACTCGTCCTTCATATGACTATGGTATTTCATGTAAATTTTGCCTAAAAATCATCCCAATGGCCAATATGCTTGGAATTGAATTGACATGTATAAAGTCATATTTGAATTGTACTAGATTGTATTATACAAGTGTATTGTTGAATGTTAATGGAGTTGAATGACCACTTATCTTGATTAGGATTTGTGTTGAGGAATCGAATCAAATGAGTCAATTAATCAATGTATACTTATGATTGATTAATGAAATGTGTGGAAATGGAAACTAGGGTTTCCATGTTTGTGAATAACCCTAATGAACCCTTGGGTCATGATTGGATTACTGAATGATATGATTCTTATGATATGTTGAACTAAGGAATGACTTCTTGAAAACCCTAAAGTTTATTACTAAGACAATTATGAGTGATAAAGCTAGAACTTGTATATGATGTTTGAAATGTGATCAAATGCTGAAGTTGAAAGTATTAATACTTTAATTAAATATGATGAGTCTTACTATATCATACAAGTCTAATGCATTTGTTTTAGTATAATAAAGAATGATCATTGTTGATTATGGTAATGACATTAGTAGTCAACGTCAAGGTACACTTATATGAATATAAGAGATAATATGAACAAGATGTACTTAATGGTGATTGCAAGATAAAGATGAAACTAATGAAGATAGTATGATGAAGTATTTTATCTTTTATTTAATTACATATGGATTAACCCAAATTAAATAAAATATACTAAGAATTGTACTTTTATAAATGTTATGTAGAAGAGAAGCATTGTATGTAAAGTGAATCAACAAAGATTGGTCCAGATGATGTAATGAACATGAAATAAAAGAAGTTGAGACTACTGAGTATAAAATTATGGAAAAAATAGGAATTAGTAGATGATTATAAGAATGTAACTCTTACCTCAAAATGATGAGTTTGATGATGCTAATGAATGAAAATCTCAAATGGGTGATTAAGAGATGTACATAACCGTAGTTGAATTCAACTAAATGATGAAACTCAAGTATTTGAATTGACTTACAAGAATGTGTTCTTGCATTGTGATTGTTTGATAGAATACTTGTATTATGAGAATGAACTATTTTGATGGAATTCAAATGATAATCAACATGTGTTGACTAGTAACCCCATATGAAGAATGTGAAATAAAAGAAGAAGAGAACTAAGTCGGTTATGCATGTATATGCATGAAATTTATTTACATCTATTGAGATTAGATGGAACAATCATATGTTGTATGCTAAATCTATTCTGAGTATGAGGAATGACACATGGTGTCTATGTTATTTTACTATTGCTAGTTCAAATTCCTCTGCTAATATTTGTTCAAAACTGTGATATACAATGAACTGATAAGATTTATGTTGAAATTAAATTTAATGTGCACTCCTTACATTGAGAAACCCTGATAAGGGTAAATGTTGCATAATGAGATTATGTCTAGGGCTGAAAGCCCACTTATGATGATAAAACCCTGATGGGGTAAATGATGGACAATAAGATTATGTCTCGGGCTGAAGGCCCACTGTTGATGATTGCTATGAGATCAAGTAGAAGATAGAAATAATCATATGTGTTGCACTATACAGAGTTATTGTGCTTCTTGTTTTGATCATTATCCTTATTGATAAACTTGATCTGTTTCATGTTATTATAGTTATGCGAGAACACACAAACACGATATATGATGTTTTGAATTCCTGTAAGATGAGTAAAAGAGATTAATAATAAGTGAAATGATGGGACATCTAGTTAGGTGCCCTGAACACCGTGAGTTTCCCCCTAGGACCACACTAGGGAAACAAAACGGATCTCCTTGTAGTAATCGATGAATTATGAGAAGGATTTCCAGAGTGTGGATCGAGACCTTAAAGGTTCGACCACCAGGATTTAGGAGTGAGTCATCTGGAGTGGCTCTGGCCCTAAATCCTTGCTGTGAAAGTCTATGTATAGATGGAATAGACTCTGTTGAAATGAAATATGTGAAATGTGAAATAAAAAATATGTGATATATTGTTTTGTTGGTTCCTATCTCGTGTACCTGAGATGAGGACATGAGCCTCTTTAGGCAGCCCTGAGGTGGCCAGGGTCTATTGTTGATATCTTAGGGTGGCTGGCTAAACCCTAAGATAGTGACGGTGAGTCGTTGACACGAGAATCAGGTGTGGCGACTTCTACTTGGTGAGGTACAAGCCAAGTAGTTTCAGGGCAAATGAATAAAAGATGATAAGCCGTGTAGAACATGATTTGAATGATTATTTCATTCCTTGTATTGCTAGTTGATGATTTGTCATTGTTAATTAAGCTTCATGTTGTGGAAAGTAATCATGTTGCTATGGACATTTTCTATTTCATATTATGATCTATCATGCTGACAAGTTATAAATGATGGGATTTATATCCATTCTAAATATGAGCTGGATTGCCTGCTATTTGATAGTATTGCTTGGTAGATAGGTATTATGTGTACTTCAGCTTTAGTATTACAGGATGTGTTCCTGGTCTGGCTGGTGGAGCGTCACAAATATAATGTTGTAGTTATGTATTTATTCAAAATGCTAAGAACTTGACTTATTACTCATTCAGTAGGATTTTTCATCTGAACTAAGAAGTATATGTTGATTTGTTCATAGATGTGATTTAAAAGATGTTTCAAATTTATAATTGGTTTAAGTGATTACCTTATCTGTTGGATCAGATTATCATTGCAAGTTAGAAATGACTTATGATAGAACTATCTGCTAGACTTTTCAATATCTACATGTTTCTGTTAAGTTTATTATACTTAATCTGATGCTGATGCATGTACCTAGCTTGAGTGGGAGGTATCCACTCACTGGGGCTTTATATGAGTCTCATGAGGTTGTTTCAAATGTTTTTAAGTATAATGTTATCCAACGGAGAGGTCACAATAAGGAAGATATAAATAGCATAATATAGATAGATTAGAATGTCCCTGTACTCTCTCTTTCGCGGGATGGGTTGTAGATTAAGTTTGTTCATCAATGTACATGTATCTGATGTAAACTGAACCGCATATGAGAATAAGATTTGATTCTAGATTTAATGGAGTCGAATATGATTTGTGATATATAAATGTGATGTCCTTGATGTGATGTTGCTTTATGAGTTTGTGAACAAAGAAAAAGGAAAAAATTATCTGTGTTTTTCGTATATTGGTTATTCGCCTTTGTCAAGAATTCATTGTTTTATTCCATAATCTGGGTTTAGGTTTTGGGATTATCTCTAATGGTTGGAATTTATGCTGATCAAAATAGTGGGTCCCGACATACGTGGTATTAGAGCCTAGGTTAGATGAGTCTATAGGGATAGTAGGACCTAGGGCTAATTGATAATGTCGATGTTGAATATAACCTGAATGATGTGCATACTGACTGAACTCAGTATCTAGATACTCTGGTCAAGTATTTGGGTATTGAGCTAAGCTAGCATGAACTGCTGACTATACTTATTTTGGATTCCCTGACCAAGTATCCAGATGAACATAGCTTGGTAGTAAAATAAGATACATGATGAAAAAGAGAAGAATGGCGATAAAATGGTGAAAGAGAAAAGGATTTTATAATTCAATATGGAACCTATGGAAAACATGAAATTTCATATAAGAAAGATGAAAGCTTAGTGGATTATGAACATAATCTCTAATGAGCTTGAGTCTGAGTATGAAATCTGAAATTTGAGAAAAAGGTATGAACTAAGATGCACACTAGATGATCTTCTTTATAAAGGAAATTGATGAATGCAAATGATAATATGTGAATGAGTCATAATATTAATCCATGAGATACACAATCAAATTTAAAAAAAAGGATGTGAATGGTGATGTGAATCAGATCTTGATAAATAATGTATTATTGATATTAGTGATTCAAATGTTTATAATACTCAAGGAGAGATATGATGATGACATAGGATGAAATATCCATCTAATAAAAAAAGATGTCATATGAAAGAAAGATAAAATGGAATACTTTCTAACTGCATGTCAAGAGAGATGAATGATTAGATGATATGATGTTCTTCCATATTTTTTCTTGGATTTAGGGACGAAATCCTAACAGGAGGGAAGAATTTATAATGACCCGTTTTCAAATTAGTCATCTAATTAGGGTTTACTTGGATGATTGTATGCTTAACTAAGTTGATCATTGTTTAAAGCTTGATTAGTGATGGTACTTAATTTTTGATATTTTAAATATAATGATAAGGTTTAATCATACTTTGATTCACATAATTAGGGTTAAGGTTTGGAAACCCTAATCAGCCCAAATTAGGGTTTTGATGACATATAAATACAGAATTTGATAAGTATAGTGTCTCACTAAATGATTTTTAGTATTTTATTTGTACCTATAATTTATATCAAATTTGTATGTGATTTGGATATATAAAATGTGAACACTCTTGAAAAATATCATAATTTTTGAAGAATGTTATGACCTATTTATCGGTCGAGTTTCAAACTTGACCGATCATATTTTCATATTGATATAGCAGTGTGGTATTTGACTTTTAGCTTTTTATTGGTATATCCAATTAATCTCAAATTTTAACTGTAGTTGTTAAACTCCATTTTAGACATCATATTAAATTGGTGTATTTTTTAGATGACTTTTGATCTCAACAGAGAGGGTGTCCGTCGAGTTCTGTGAAGGACAAACTCGACCGACCATGCTGCTGACTGCAATATAGCAGTATAGTATTTGGTTTTTATTTATTTATTTGTAATTCAAAATGATCTAAAAATTTTACGGTATCTTATAAGCTCAATTTCAGACATTGGGTTAAAGTTTAATAATTTTTGGATGAGGTTTGAGTTCTGAAACATGTGGTTTTGGTCGAGTTTATAACTCAGCCGACCAACCAGTCTGAGCAAAATAAAAATACATTGAGGGGCTTGTTTGCAAATGTTCTAAGCACCTCAATTCATCTATATCACTAAAATAACACACAAGGAGCTCTCATAACTCATCCTTCCTTTCAAAGAAATGAAATTCTTGAGAGAGACGAGAGCTAGGGTTTTGAGTAGAGAAAGTGGAGGAGATGGTGACCTAGGGTTTCTCTATCCAAGATATGATAAAATCAAGTAAGTTTAGCTTCTTTGCATAGCATTTCATGGTGAATCTTCTCTCACATGTCAAGATTCCGTCCCTCCCCTGATTTGATTCGAAATCACATCAAACCTCCCCCTTTTCTCACTCTTTCTCTTCTAATCCTCATTTCTAGGGTTTCCAAGTTGAGAGGAGAAAGAATTGGATTCTTTTGTGAGAGTTTGATTGGGTTTCCAAAAATTCAGAGGCTGGCCTACGAATTTAAGGTGCTTGGCACCTGAGGTGAGTGTTTTTCTCCCTCCTAAGATTTGTATTCATGTTGAAAGCCTAATTCAATCTGTCTAAAACAATCAGAAACCTTGTTTGTATATGAATGTGATTGGATTTGATTTGGAAAAGATATTGGGGAATCCAATTTTACTGATTTTGATTATTTCTCATTGATTGAAACTTGATTAGTTCATGTTATATTGATTTAGGATGCATAGATGAGTATGGTATTTTATGTAAATTTTGCCTAAAAATCAGCCCAATGGCCAATATGCTTAGAATTGAATTGACATGTATAAAGTCATATTTGAATTGTACTAGATTGTATTATACAAGTGTATTGTTGAATGTTAATGGAGTTGAATGATCACATATCTTTATTAGGATTTGTGTTGAGGAAGTGAATCAAATGAGTCAAATAATCAATGTATACTTATAATTGATGAATGAAATGTGTGGAAATGGAAACCAGGGTTTCCATGTTTGTGAATAACCCTAATGAACCCTTGGGTCATGATTGGATTACTGAATGATATGATTCTTATGATATGTTGAACTAAGGAATGACTTCTTGAAAACCCTAAAGTTTATTACTAATACAATTATGAGTGATAAAGCTAGAACTTGTATATGATGTTTGAAATGTGATCAAATGCTGAAGTTGAAAGTATTAATACTTCAATTAAATATGATGAGTCTTACTATATCATCTAAGTCTAATGCATTTGTTTTAGTATAATAAAGAATGATCATTGTTGATTATGGGAATAACATTAGTAGTCAACGTCAAGGTACACTTATCTGAATATAAGAGACAATATGAACAAGATGTACTTAATGGTGATTGCAAGATAAAGATGAAACTAATGAAGATAGTATGATGAAGTATTTTATCTTTTATTTAATTACATATGGATTAACCCAAATTAAATAAAATATACTAAGAATTGTACTTTGATCAATGTTATGTAGAAGAGAAGCATTGTATGTAAAGTGAATCAAGAAAGATTGGTCCAGATGATGTAATGAACATGAAATGAAAGAAGCTGAGACTACTGAGTATAAAATTATGGAAAAAGATAGGAATTAGTAGATGATTATAAGAATGTAACTCTTACCCTAAAATGATGAGTTTGATGATGCTAATGAATGAAAATCTCAAATGGGTGATTAAGAGATGTACATAACCATAGTTGAATTCAACTAAATGATGAAACTCAAGTATTTGAATTGACTTACAAGTATGTATTCTTGCATTGTGATTGTTTGATAGAATACTTGTATTATGAGAATGAACTATTTTGATGGAATTCAAATGATAATCAACATGTGTTGACTAGTAACCCCATATGAAGAATGTGAAATAAAAGAAGAAGAGAACTAAGTCGGTTATGCATGTATATGCATGAAATTTATTTACATCTATTGAGATTAGATGGAACAAGCATATGTTGTATGATAAATATATTCTGAGTATGAGGAATGATACATGATGTCTATGTGCTTTTACTATTGCTAGTTCAAATTCCTATGCTAATATTTGTTCAAAATTGTGATATACAATGAACTGATAAGATTTATGTTGAAATTAAATTTAATGTGCACTCCTTACATTGAGAAACCCTGATAAGGGTAAATGTTGCATAATGACATTATGTCTAGGGCTGAAAGCCCACTAATGATGATAAAACCCTGATGGGGTAAATGATGGACAATAAGATTATATCTCAGGCTGAAGGCCCACTGTTGATGATTGTTATGAGATCAAGTAGAAGATAGAAATAATCATATGTGTTGCAATATACATAGTTATTGTGCTTCTTGTTTTGATCATTATCCTTATTGATAAACTTGATCTGTTTCATGTTATTGTAGTTATGTGAGAACACACAAATATGATATATGATGTTTTGAATTCTTGTAACATGAGTAAAAGAGATTAATAATAAGTGAAATGATGGAACATCTAGTTAGGTGCCCTAAACATCATGAGTTTCCCCCGAGGACCACACTGGGGAAACAAAATAGATCTCCTTGTAGTAATCGATGAATTATGAGAAGGATTTCTGGAGTGTGAATCGAGACCTTAAAGGTTAGACCACCAGGATTTAGGAGTGAGTCATCTGGAGTGACTCTGGCCCTAAATCCTTGATGTGAAAGTCTATGTCCAGATGGAATAGACTCTGTTGAAATGAAAGATGTGAAATGTGAAATGAAAAATATGTGAAATATTGTGATATGTGATATATTTTTTGTTGGTTCCTATCTCGTGTACCCGAAATGAGGACGTGAGCCTCTTTAGGTGACCCTGAGGTGGCCAGGGTCTGTTGTTGATATCTTAGGGTGGTCGGCTAAACCCTAAGATAGTGACGGTGAGTCGTTGACATGAGAATCAGGCGTGGCGACTTCTACTTGGTGAGGTACAAGCCAAGTAGTTTCAGGGCAAATGAATAAAAGATGGTAACCGTGTAGAACATGATTTGAATGATTATTGCATTCCTTGTATTGCTAGTTAATGATTTGTCATTATTGATTAAGCTTCATGTTGTGGAAATGAATCATGTTGCTATGGACATTTTCTATTTCATATTATGATCTATCATGCTGACAAGTTATAAATGATGGGATTTATATCCATTCTGAATATGAGCTGGATTGCCTGCTATTTGATAGTATTGCTTGGTAGATATGTATTATGTGTACTTTAGCTTCAGGACTACAGGATGTGTTCCTGGTCTGGCTGGAGGAGTGTCACAAATATAATGTTGTAGTTATGTATTTATTCAAAATGCTAAGAACTTGACTTATTACTCATGCAGTAGGATTCGTCATCTGAACTAAGAAGTATCTATTGATTTGTTCATAGACATGCTTTAAAAGATGTTTCAAATTTATAATTGGTTTACGTGATTACCTTATCTGCTAGATCAGATTATCATTGCAAGTTAGAAATGACTTATGATAGAACTACTTGCTAGACTTTTCAATATCTGCATGTTTCTGTTAAGTTTATTATACTTAATCTGATGTTAATGCATGTACCTAGCTTGAGTGGGAGGTATCCACTCACTGGGGCTCTATATGAGTCTCATGAGGTTGTTTCAAATGTTTTTAAGTATAATGCTATCCAGCGGAGAGGTCATGATAAGGAAGATATAAATAGCATAATATAGATAGATTAGAATGTCCTTGTACTCTCTCTTTCCCGGGATGGGTTGTAGATTAAGTTTGTTCATCAATGTACATGTATCTGATGTAAACTGAACTGCATATGAGAATAAGATTTGATTCTAGATTTAATGGAGTTGAATATGATTTGTGATATATAAATGTGATGTCCTTGATGTGACATTGATTTATGAGTTTGTGAACAAAGAAAAAGGAAAATTTTATTTGTGTTTTTCGTATATTGTTTATTCGCCTTTGTCAAGAATTCATTGTTTTATTCTATAATCTGGGTTTAGGTTTTGGGATTATCTCTAATGGTTGGCATTTATGCTGATCAAAAGAGTGGGTCCCGATACGAGGGGTCCCTCCCTGTTGATCAACTTAAAGCTTGGACGGTCCAGAACAAGTTCTAAAATGTGATACTTTGATTCTCTTGTAGGTGTTCGACTCTGGGTTTGTGTGGTTAATTGGATCTTACTATATGAACTATTTTTGTGGGTGTGCTAATTGCAACAGCTCTGAGGTTTGATCCTTATCAGCTGTCGTTATCCAAATGAAGACCTCTGTTAGTGTTCCCTGGTATGGTGTTTGGAATCTTGAGTTTTGGTCTATTTGGATGAAGTTTAGGACCAGTGGCAGTGTTTCTACTCTTCAAGGAAGAAGGTTGGATTGGTAGGCTTACCTTTTTCAGTTGGTTTTTTTCAGCGATCCAGCTAAGTTCTGACCAGGAGATGTGATCATGGAGGTCTTAGATTGCTTGTTTTGGATGTTGAGTTGGTGTTTCTAAAGTCGTTTTTGTGGGTGTGCATTATTGAGTTTGTATGATTCCCCTTCTCCTCTCCTAAATGTGTGTTGCTTAGTCTGATCTATCTTTCTCCTGGTTACTTCTTAGTTTTGGAGTCTCCTCTTTTGTTTTCTGATCCCTTCTTTTGTTCCCCTGCATGGGGACAACTAGGGATCTAGTTCTTTCCCCCGGGGGCACTGATGTACCCAAAGTTTTGGTTTTCTAGTAACATGATTTTTTGGGTGACCAAGAAAAAGTAATGCATAATGACACACCTTTGTCCTCTGTTTATAAATTCTAGCATTCTCATATGCAAGCAGCCAAAGCTCTTCTAATTCTTGTAACTGTAGGCTAATTTTGGATCCATATTTAAGAATTCAATTTCCCAGAATGCTTTGTGCTCAAGTTCAATTGGCAAATGGCATGCCTTGGCACAGATCAACATGTACAAGTTAGTTCCTACATGAGTCTTGTATGCAGTGCGATAAGCGCATAGAGCATCGTCAAATTTTATGGACCAGTTTTTCTTGGTATGCCCGACTATCTTCTCTAGGATTTGTTCTATTTTTCTACTCGACACCTCAACTTGACCAGAGGTTTGTGGGTTATAGGGAGTGGCAACCTTGTGTCTCACCCATACTTTCTCATCAAGGCTTCAAACTATCTTTCCCCGAAGTGGGATCCCCTATTGTTGATAATGGTGTGTGAAACTCCATATCTTGGGAAGATGGTCTTCTCAAATAGCTTTATCACAGCTTTCAAGTCATAAGAGGGTGTAGCAACTACATCTACCCATTTGGATACAAGATCAAACCTACCATTATGTATTGGTTTCCTCTCGATGATGGGAATGGCCCCATGTAGTCAAATCTCTATACATCAAGCATTTCTACCTCTGTCCAGTCAAAAAGAGGCATCTCATTTCTTCTTGATATGTTCCCAGTATACTGACATTCTTTACAAGACTTTGTATAAGCATGTGCGTACTTGAATAGGGTAGCCCAATAGAACCCAGATTGTAGGATCTTTGCAGTGCTCCTGTATACACCCAAATGCCCACCATAAGGAGACAAATGGCAGTCATACCAGATTTTCATTACTTCTTCTTCTGGAATATAGCGGTGATATAGGTTGTTGGCACATTTATTAAATAAGAGTGGACCATCCTAGTAGTAGTTTTTTAGATCTAAGAACAAGTTATTATTTCCATTATAACTAATATCCAATGAATATTGTTGACATGTTAGATAATTGCAGATATTTATGAACCATTGCACATTAGGCTCGATGGTCTTTGCCATCATTAGTTCTTCATCAAGATAGTTGTCATTAATTGGAAGTGACTTGTCATTCGTCAGAAAAATTATATATAAGTGATCATCCATAACGTTTTATGGTCCTTTCTTATCAATTATCTCATGGTCAAACTCCTACAGAAGGAGTACCCATCTCAGGAGTCTTAGTTTTGTATCTTTCTTCTACATCAAATACTTGATATCACCATAGTCTGTATACATTACGACCTTTGATCCAATAAGACAAGACTTGAACTTGTCAAAAGCATAGATTATCACTAGCATATCTTTTTTAGTTGTGGTGTAGTTTACCTAAGCTTCATTAAGAGTTTTACTTGCATAGTATATAACATGGTGCTTTTTATCCTTCTTTTGACCAAGAACTACCTCGATTGCATAATCACTCGCATCACACATCAATTTAAAAGGTAGCTCCTAGTCTGGAGCTTGGAAAATTGGTTGAGAAGTCAAAGCATTCTATAAGGTTTTAAAAGCTTTTAGGAATTCATCATTGAATTCAAATACAATAGCCTTGCCAAGTAGGTTTGACCTATGTTTAGATATTTTGGAGAAGTCCTTAATGAATCTCTTATAATAACCTACATTTCCAAGAAAACTTCTCACCATCTTCCATAGGTTTAGGGGGTGGGTGCTTAGAAATAGCCTCCACTTTACTCAAGTCCACTTCAATTCCTTTTTTGGAGAGTTTGTAACCTAGTACAATTCCTTAGTGTACCATGAAGTGACATTTTTTTTCAATTTAAGATTGGTTGTTTTTCTTTACAACATTTCAAAACCTGGGATAGATTGCTTAGGAAACTGTCAAAGTTTGTGCCATACACAGAAAAGTCATCCATATATACCTCCATGATGTCTTCCAAGAAATATGCAAACATAGCAATCATGCAACATCAGAACCTTGTTGGTGTGTTGCAAAGACCAAACGATATTTGTCTGAAAGCATGTGTCCCATAGATGCAAGTAAAGGTCATATTTTCTTGGTCATCCGAATGTATGCGGGCTTCATAGAATTCTAAGTACAAATATAGGAAATAGAAATATGAGTTGTGGGCAAAACGTTCCAGAACTTGGTCGATGAATGAGTGTGGAAAGTGATCTTTCTTGGTTGCGGCATTTAATTTTCTATAGTCGATGCACATTCACCAACTTATGACTGCTCTGGTCACAACTTCATCACCATTTATTCCTTTTACCATTGTCATTCCCCTCTTCTTGGGTACCACATGGATCAAGATTACCCAATTGCTATCGTTGATTGGATATATAATTCTTGCATCTCTGAGTTTGATAACTTCCTTTCTAATAACTTCTCTCAAGTTTTGATTAAGCTTTGTTTGAGGTTGGGTAAGGGGTTTCACATTCTCTTCAAGACAGATTATGTGCATGCAGTCAGTTAGACTTAGGCCTCCAGTATCTTCCACAGAATATCCAATCACCTTCCTCCTCAACTTGATTTCATTTAGTAGATTTTCTTGTTGATCTTCTGTCAAGGCAAATTCATAATGACGGGATTCCTTTCCTCATTATCTAGAAACTCATACTTTAGTCCTTTAGCGAGTTTTTTTAGCTCATCCTTGGGTTTAGGATCTTCTTTCTTTTTGGGAGTTTTCTCTAGCGAAGCGTATGTTATTTTTTCTATTGTTGTATCATCTTCTACATTGATTCAAATAGTCTAATATCTCAACGACCTCTGAGTCTTATTCATCAGAATTGGTGTTGTTAAGAGCCCTCATTAGTGGGTCGGCCATACCATTCTGTTCATAAACCTCTTCATAGTATAGGTTGTAACTGTCCATGAAGTAAACTAACTCAAAAAGAGAAGGTCCCTTCATGGAGTCTTGAACATGAAAGTCGATGTGGTCATTTCCCACCCTTATAGTAATGATTCTGGATTCAACATCTATTAGAGTTATTCCTATGGAGAGGAATGGTCTTCCAAATATCATCGGGTAGGTGGGATTTTCCATAGTGTTAATAGCATGTATGGATAAGCTTCTTACGTGAATGGGAACATCCTCTACCATATCCACATGCCTTATAAAGGAACGCTCTGCCAGTTGAATCCACATTTTGGTTTTTACCATGTCAATAAGACCTAGTCTCTAGGCTAATATGAGCAACATCAGGTTGATTCTTTCTCCTAGATCAGCTAGCCCTTGTCTTGCCTCTTTGTCTCCCACATAGAATGAGATTGTAAAGGCTATGGGGTCTTTTTGTTTAGTTGGAATCTTTGTTTGAATGAAATCACTCGACATATTGGCTAGTTTGATAGTTTCTACCTCACCTCCACGTCTTCTTTTTATTTCAAAGGTACTTGAATAATTTGGCATATGTAAGCATTTCTTCAATGACATCTAGAAACGGAATGTCCAAGTGAAGCTTCTTCAAGGCTTCCAGGAATTTTTCATATATCTTTTTCAAATGGGCCTTTATCAACTTGTATGGGAAGGGGATTCCTGGTGTATAGGGACCCTCATTATATAGGTCTTCTTCATTTGCATCCAACTTTCTCTCTCTCACTGGCTTCTTTCCCTTGCCCTTTTCCTTTGACTTAACTTTCTTTGTGATGACCTCTATGTTAGCCTCTTCCTCTATTGTGTTAGTCTTTGGTAGAGACTCAATTACAAGGAGGTTTTCTTGAGTAGCTTCACTTGTCGCTATTTCAGCACCTTCCCTAATTAGAGGGTTGCCATCTTTGTAGTCTCAGTTGTAGAGGGAATCTCCCCTTGTGTGTTTTTTATTAGTTCTAATAGTTGTGCTAGTTGTTGATCAATCTATCTGTTGTGGACTCGCATATTGGCCATTTGAGCTATAACTCTCCCCAACTAGGACTTCATCCTGTTTAGAAAGCAAATATTATTTATAGCACTCTGGTTTAATTATTCATTCATGGTGTCTTGTCTCTTGGCAAAGGCAAACATTTCAAACATTAAATCATGTTGATTAAAGGTCTGACCCTGACCTTGTCCTTGTCCGACTCCTCTAGAATTTTGATTTTGTCCTTGCCCTTGGGAATCATTCCTATTTTGTTGATAGTTTGTTTTCCGAGTAAATCCAGAGGGTCCACCACCCCTTCCAAACCTATTTGGTTTGTTGGGTTAGTTATTATGTGTGTTTAATAGTTGAGTGTTTTCTGTTGCATCCTTGTTTCCATAAGAGAATCTGGGATGATCCGGTCTCTTGAAACTGACAAACGAGACCTTCTCCAAATCACCTTCTTAGTTGTCCTCCTCTGATTAGGTATAGATATAGTTATCCACTACATGTCCTCCTCCACATTCATAACCATTTTGACGATGTTCTTTCCTTTGGTCCCAAAATCCTTTAACTATCAAATGTCTGAAATGATCTTTTGAATTTGAGTGGTTATAGTTTCCAGAGCCTTAGATTTAGTTGGCGTCCCTTCAACAAATACTTTGTTGACCATCCCCCTGTCATAATCTAGACCAGCTTGTAGTGTAGCCATGTTGTCTATGATCTTCATAGTTTTCTTTGGGTTCTTACCTAGGAAATCGTTGCCAACTGTTACGTTAAGAAAGGTCCTTTCAGCATATGTGAAGACATTATAGAATGTATCTACAAGGAATCCATTGTCATAGTTGTGATGGGGGTAGTCTATCTGATACTTTTCTCTCATGCCTCATATAGGTTCTCCCCTAGTTTCTATCAAAAGCACGTGATCTGTGTATGTTTCTAAGGATCTTCTCCCAGTGGTTAAAATTTTGTGATGAAGGCATCAACCAGAGGTGTCCATCCATTGATGCTTTTGTTTTTCAAGGACAGGTACCAAGATAGGACCTTGTCCCTTAGAAAGAAATTGAACCTTTGCAGTATATAACTTCTTGTGGCACCCTGTTCATATTAATGGTGTCCCAGATATTCTTAAAAGCATTAAAGTGATGATGGGGGTTCTCATCCAAGGATTTTCCCCCAAAAGTCCTTAGTTGAATTAGATTTATAACTGGTGGTTTAAGCTCAAAGTTTTCCGCATTGAGTCAAGGGATGGTGATAGGACATCTATATTTATTGGCTCATTTGGCGTCCAACTCGCAAAAGGAAGGTCCTCCAATATCATCTTTATCATTACAATTGTCGTCATTGTTTCTATTTCTTCTAGCTCCACCATGAGGAGGAACTCAACTTCATGGTAGTGTTCTTCCTCTTCTTCCTCGTAGCGGTCCTCATTGCTAACTTTATTGAGGAAAATAGGGGCAAGGATGATTTGGAACTGGCCTGGCCCCTCAAAGAATCACAACGGGTGGCACAACATCAAAGACTGCTGACCAATCCTCCTTTTGAACCCATAGAGGTGTCGAAGGAAGAGATCCCATACACACCCATTCTCACTACAAAAATCATACTTGAATCCGCTACTCAAGAAAAAATGGCTGACATCATGCAACATAACAACTACATCAATTATGTCCTTCAAACAAATACAAAACAAACTGATAAGATAGAATCCATACTCAAGGAAGTAAAATCCACCATTCCATGTAATGAAAATAACCTTAGCAATAATCACATAAATATGACAACCACTCTTGCTATAGATACAAAACCTCTAATAAGATTTGATAGAAACCTAGAAGATATAACTAATGAAATTACAAATCAACTAGAACAATTAAAAATAAATGTTTTATCACAAGACAGTTCTTTAGAAGATGAAACTAATAATATGATCCCTAAAAAAGTTCCACATAACAAGATAGGATCATCAAAGCGGAAGGACCCTATTAAAGCAAAGCAAAACCAAACATACAAAGAAGGAAATGGAAATCAAAAAGATTGAAAAATTAACTATAAACAAAGAGCATCAACAAATAATGACTTGAGAAGAGAACGAAACAACACAAAGAAAGAAATAAGTAGATTCAAATCCATAATAAGAAAAGACATCTACTATAAACCTTTTAACCATATGATTAAAAGAAGATGGAAAGGAAAAATCACTATAAACATAAAGCCTAATTTTACCCTAAATGGAGTTGCCCTTTTTGATTCAGGGGCAGACATCAACTGCATTAGGGAAGGACTTGTCCCTACAAGATATTTTGAGAAAACCACTAACAATGTTAGCTCAGCTACTAATGATCGTCTTCAAGTAGAATACAAAATTCCTGAGGCACATATATGTATTAAGAAAGCATGTATGCAAACATCTTTCTTTCTTGTTAAAAATATAAATGAACATATCATAATAGGAATCCCTTTTATAAATCAGATTTTACCTTTAGTTGTTAGCCATAAAGGAGTACATGCTAAAATAAATGGAAAAATGGTAACCTTCACCTTTGAAGAACATCCTAAACACAGTTATTGGCAAAACATTCAATCCACCATCTATTACAAAGAAAATTTTGTTAAAGAACTTAGTAATGAAATACATACCAATGAGTTAGTTAGGAGAATAGAGAACGGTGAATTCCAAACCAAAATAAAAAAATCTAAACTCATCCATAAAAATATCCTCACGCACCACATGTACTTCCTGGATACTAGAACTCCTCACCTTGGTATCTGCCACATGTGCCAAGAAAGCTTCACGTCTTGGTTTCATCGACTTTTCAACAATCATTTCTGACACCATACATGTAGGGACAATTTCTTTTCTCCTTAGAAAGTCCATGAGTGTGACATCCCGCTATCACACAGACAACGAAATGCCACGTGAAAACGTGCAGAACCGTCATGAACATCATATTACCAAAAACATAGGTTAATTAAAAAAGATTGCGGAAAGCAGATAAGAAAGGAACTATTACATCCAGATCCACATCTTGCAAAGAAACATGTTATATAAATATACATAAACTTGATACATGTCCACAACTCATAGGATCCAGCTGTCCCATAAGAACAAGAGCTCACCACCTATTTATATACAAAATAGACCTAGCCAGGTCAACAACAGGATAAGAAAGCCATACAAGATCATACATCATGAAACTTTGTCAAAACACCTCCAAGGACCTGAGAGTACAAGGATGACTCTAGGACTCTACTACAAACACCCAACAACAACAACAGCATATCCAACATTGCTTTCTACTGTTCTTCTTGCTGCTCAGCCGCAACCTCACGACCACCACCACATCTAGCTCGATCAACTAAAAAGGTTTAAAACCAGCGAGGTGAGACACACAGTTCAAGTGAGAAACATAATCCCCTCCCAAAACTATAAAACCTCAAAGAAAAGCTAGAACAGATAAAACAGGTAACTGATATAAGCAGATCCTATATGAGTAGCATACTGAGCAGAACTAACTTGTTATAACATCTTACCAAGATATCTGGGAGGTATATAACTAGATATTTCTTATGAAACATGGTTGACAAGACAAGTCTAATAAGAACTTATCATAACATCTGAGGAACATGTAATTAGCTACAAGATAAAACTAGGGCAACTATATAAACAAGGCCTCAACCAATGTTATGTGTTTTCCTTAAGCAAAATATACTATACGACTGAGTTATGATTTATTATGCCCTGAGAAAGTGAGTCGTACCACTCAGATCCAAACCGACCCTCGCTTGGTGGCAATCGGTTTCCATACAAGGTCAATGGGAGAGCTGAATTCCACGACCTCACTTGCCTTGTGGTCAGTGCACAAGAACCAACAAGTAGGACCGCAATCTCATGATTAAGTGGCCTCAGCCACATAGGGTCAGACTACCCTCTTCCTAGCCCACCTTGGTATAAGTATCGGTGCTAGAAAACTGAGCCACGGGCCTATTCACTGTGCTCCATCATCACTGAGCCATGGGCCTATTCACCATGCTCTATCACATATCATGAGCCATGGGCCTGTTCACCATGCTCTAACCACACTGAGCCACGGGCCTGAAAATGTGCTCTAAACATGCACTACTACTTAGGGCATAGGTGCACCCCACATATTCAATAATATGCATTCCGGGTTAACCCGCAGGAGAACCCGTTTCACCATCACCAAACTCTTGATGATGATGGATCTATGGCCAGGGCAAACTACATGAAAGGTTCATCTATAATTATTTAATGCATTTAAAGCAGATTGCAAGATTCAACCAAGTTATGTAACATGAAACTATAATAAGAATGAATAAACATAAACCTCATTATCGTGTGTTACATTGTCACTAAGGCCTTCAGTGCCATCAACATCATCCTGATCCATCATAAGGATCCAAAATTACATGTTACCACTTGGCCTCTTGCCAATCATCTAGATCCATCTCAAGGATCAACATCATAGGGACTCAATCCCATCATCAAGGCACACATTTCCATTCCATGGGTAACAACCATCATACATCACTGGGTTCATCACAGACCTTGATATTCCGCATCATATCATCACTATGCCATCATCATGGCCTCATCTTACAAATGTTACCTGCATGGTTAGTGAAATCACAAAGGAGCAATGATACTTGTACAAGGAACATTTACAACTCCTTACTTTATTAGGAGAGTTAACCATGCAACATGGATGAGTATATCAAAGCATAGCATTCTTATATATATATCAAGCGTAATAGTCTCATATACTAAAGCATAACAAACATTATGGTTACTAATCAAACACAAGATACAACCCTCACTAAAGGTATATCGGGAAAGGACCAACCCTCACCAAAGGTATCTCAGGTAAGGGACAACCCTCACCAAAGGCACATCGTCTCTCACCAAAGAGTGTGACGCCCAACACTATATCATTTAAGCATGCAACACTTCACCACATGTTGTATCGTCCAGCACCCTTCTAGGGCTACAGCCATAACGGCCAACCACTATCACTTAGGTATCGGGAAGCACCACAAGAAGATATCGGGAAACACCTCCTCAAGACACCCTATCGGGCAACCAGCTAGGAACCAACCTATAATGCCCAAGCGTGCAACATCATATCGGGCGGGCAACGCTACATCGTGCAACCTACATCGTGCAATGCCCAACGACGGGCAATGCACCTACAAGGGTAACGGGCAACACTACCCAAGAGGGTGTCGTGCACAGCAGCAGGGCCATGTCACCAAGTGCAGCACCCAACACCTGACACAACCTCCCAACATCCAACACAACCCCATATCGTCCAAGGGAACAACTCTAACGTCCAAGCTAGGGCCATATCAGTCAAGGACATATCGCCCAACAACTAGGGTTAGGATCCATGTCGGCCAAGAACCACATGACCTATCGGGTAAGGTACCAATATGCCATGATGCCCAACACAGACCATCTAACGCCCAAGGCACATCCCTATCGGACAAAGCATATCGCCCAATCTCAACGCTAGAAAAGGGATATTGGGCAAGGGTCTGAAGGTCATTATGGGTTGGTCATCTTCAACCTCATGACTGCCACCAAGAAACCCTATTAGATCAAGAGAGTTGGCTCTTTTTTTTGTTAAGCCAGGGGTCGCTTTTATTCATCCCACACCCCTCTTGTGGGCATAATCATCAAAAAAATTACAGCTCCTACTTATATCAAACACAGGTACTAAAAGGAAATAACAAACAAATCATGTTCCAAACTCTCGAAGTCTATCCCCTTCCATCAAAATTGAAGCACGGCCCTGCCCTATTTCTCAGCCTATCTAACTGTTTTCTGCATTACTATGTATGGGACTCGACGCTTCTCCAAAGCTGCCATACCCCTTAATCTGCATGGCATATTCAGGATATCAAAAGAAACATATGGCTCATCCAACCTGCTGCCCCATTTTCCTAGTTCACGAGGTATCGAGTTGATGACCTTGTGAACAAGGGATCCATAAATCATAGCAGCGTGAATCTCCTCTCGCAGCTCCCGAACGAAAGGTGTCAACCTCCATGGTTCCTTTTCGTTGTTCCATATGATGTCATACACGTAAGCCTCATCAAGTTCAACACACGAGATGCCCAATGCATGATCTCTCGCTAACTTCAAGCCGATGGCACACGCTTGCATATACGCAAGGATGTAGTTTGTACTCCTGAGCCATACTCTGAAAACCAGGCAAATATCAGCCCTGTGATTTCTAATAACTCCCGCCGCCCATCTTCTAGGAACTCCATGATTGTCTCTATCTTTCCCGATCGTAAGATTGAGCTTAAGATTATGCAGGTCGGGCGTCATCCATCTTAACAGCTTAATCTGTCTCATCATGACTCTAGGTTCCACCAAATTCGCCTCCCTCATACGGGCATAAATATTGTTATCAGGATCAATCACAAAAGATCTTTTCTTCAGCTGAACATTCAATGTTCTAGTAACAAAATCCCATTCAAGAGAGTTGTCTCACCTCTCAATAACCAAGTGAGAGGGGTTTTGCACAACTTCCATCACATATCGGGCATCAAGGTGGGTCATCCCCATATCGGCCAACCCTCCAACCTCAACTAGGTCAACATCAACCGAAGGCTCACCTCTCAAGTCCATGGTAAGAGAGGGGTATTGCCCAAGCAACTAGAGCATAGACTCACCTCTCAACGACTAAGGAAGAGAGGGGTTTTGCCTACACCATTAGAGCTCAAGCTCACCTCTCAAAACTAAAGGGAGATAAAGGGATATTGCCCCAAGAACACACCACATGCACCATGGAATTAGGAAACCCTAGGCTCACCTCTCAACAACCAAGAGAGAAGGGTTTTGCCCAAATAATACTAACACAATGGTTCGGCCAACGAGGTCCAAGAACACATCTAAACAACATAACCATGTCATCATACCCCGCAACATCAACGGCACATACTAGATCAAGGATATCACTAACAATATATGCATGGCCGATCAAAATAACATAGTAATGCAACATGTAAAAGAGGTAGTATAGTTAGGGTTAGGAGTTATGTAACCTGCCTTAAGCACAACTCCAAGCTCCAAGCTTCGGCCACCAACAAGAGAAGAAAAGTAGCATGATGTATCGGCCATCACCAAGGAGAAAGAAGCAACAACAGTAGCTATATCGGCCACCTCCTCTCCTTCCTTCTTCTCGTTCTCGGCCAGTAAGGGAAAGGAAGCAACTAAGGGAACTAAAGGAGCTGCTAGCAAGCAAGAAGGGTCGTATATATACAAGGGGGTCAAGTGGGCATCCACTAGAGGGCTGCTCCACATGTGCTCGCCCAAACCACCACTTGTCCAAGCTATGCCACCTTGCTAGCAAAAAGCACCAAGTGTCACTAAGGGTGACACAAGCAAAGCTAGGTCAAGAAGGGTGTGTATCACCCAACATGGTGCCATGGCCGATACACCACTTCCCGGCACACCTCTTGGCTGAGACACCCTGCCCGACACACCAAGCAAGGAGGTGGCACCAAGCTCAAACTAGGCCCAAGAAAGCCCAACAACAAACCTAAGATTCAACAAGCTCAAACAAGGCTCAAAGCAAACCAATCAAGGTGCCAAACCCATCCTCTCAATCCTAGAGGATGCAAGGAGAGAGAAAGATGTCTCTCAAGGTGACAAACTTGCACACCAACCCTAGAACTTGGGTAATCTACAAGTTGCACATCAACCTCTCAACAAAGCACAAACAAGCCCTAATCACAACTCAGGTGATTTGGCAAGCCTCTAAACATAAGGTTTAGGCAAAGCAAATAGAGTAAGCCCAAATGGAGGTCAGGGTCTTTACAATGAGATAAATCCATCATAAAACTTTGCAACTTTAGAACCACACTCCAAAACAACCTTTTACTTATCCAAGGTATGCATCCCTAGGATCCATAAAATCCATGCACATTAAGTGGCATAAATACACTCAAATGTTGCATCCTGAGAAAGATAAAATGCAAGATGGACACACCTCCTGCAACATTGGGTAACCAACTAATGGGGTTTCTAACAAAATATCATTAGTTTTACTACAAATAGGCAAGTTACAACTATACATCACCTCCCTGGAAATAAATGAGTGCATTGCACTCAGGCCAACCAAAATAGATACATATGTAGATGCAAGTAAGTCAGAGTGAAAAAGTTCAATCTAAATTGTCATGACTCATTGGTTGACCACTTCTCCAGCTGGCTCACGGCATAGAATCTAGTCATTTCACTCTAGTTAGAATCCTAGGCCTTGATCTCTAACTAGTGGTATAGAAAACCCTATTTGTGATGTCTGGCCACATCCTTTTCCATCACCCACTATTGTAATGCTACTATGATCCATGCTGGGTTTGCCTTGGGTGTGGTGTAACTCCCTAGTTCCTCCAAGGGCAAGATCACTTGACATGCCCAACTTGCCCACACTTGAAACAAGTCCTCATATCGTACCACAACCTAAATGACCCTATCACAGACATATAAACCACACTGTTCACCCCAGATGGCAGAAAACCATGACCTCCCCCTTGCTAGGAGACCACTGTAACTGCACTTGTGACCTTGTCTCTGAAACTATTGGCTTCTAATGCGACCGTTGATATTTCCATTGTTTTTGTGGTGCAAAAAATCTCTATTTCATATAAATATCTAATAGTTTCCCATATAATTGAGCTGAACGCTTCCTTGCATTTACATATCAAAGGTTCATTATTGTACTCTCTTTCCTCTTAGCTACCTCCATGAATGTGGAACATTTCTCACGTGTCTCAAAAGGTGATGCCATATGTGCCAACTCGTCATTTAAGCCCATCTAAAACATCCTAATTGTAAGGACCCTGACCTGCGTTTAGGGCTTACCCTGTTTGTTTTGCTTAACCTTGATGGTTTGGTGCTTGCTAATCACCTTTGAGTGGTGATTAGGGTTTGGTTGTGCTTTGTTGAGAGTTGAAGGTGCTACTTGCAAATAACCCAGGTCTAGGGTTTTGTGTGCAAGTTTGCCATCTTATGAGATGTTTTCCCCTCTTTGCTTCCTCTAGGGTTGAGAGGAAGGCTTGGGCTTGTGTTTGAGTCCTTTTGGACCTTTTTTGAGCTTGTTTGAGCCTTGGAGTTCCTTGTTTGGGCTTGCTTGGGCCTTGTGTCGGCCAAGTAGAGCTTGTGTCGGCCTAGAGTGGGCTTGTGTCGCCCATGGTGCTCATTTTGGACAAGTGTCTTATGGCTTGCAAGAGAGGTGGCTTGAGTTGGTGGACATGTGTCCCTTGGGTGGACGACACCTAGCAAGGGTTCACCTTGGTTTCTCCTCCTTCCTCATCTATATAGGTTGTCCCTTCCTTAGCTTGAGCTCCCTTTAGTTCCTCTTCTCCTTGTGCACGACACACTCTTCCTTTCCTTTGCTTGGTGGCCGACACACCCTTGTGTGAGTAGCTTGGAGGCCGACACACCCTTGGAGAAGGAGGTGGTGGCCGATACACACCCTCTTGGAGGAGCTTTGGTGGCCGACAACCTTGGAGCTCAAAGTGCATCTTCTTCCTTGGAGCTTAAGGCGGGTTGCATGACTCTAACCCTAACTACTCTATCCTCTTCTCTCATATGTTGTCTTAATCTTGCCTTTATATGTTAGTAGTTGGTTCTTGTTTAGCTTGCATGTTGGCCGATCCATGTGTGTTAGGGTTTAGGAGAGCAACACTCCTTTCTCCCCTTGGTCTAGATGAGTGAGCTTGAGCTCTAATGCCATGAGCAACACCCCTCTTTCCTACCCGATTGAGGTGAGCACATGACTTAGTGGCTTGAGCAAGACTCTCCTCTCACCTTGGGAAAGATGGTGAGCTCATTTAGATGGCTTGAACCTTGGTCGAGATGTGTGGGGAGGTGCTGCCCGACAGCCCTTGCCCTAGTTCTCTCTTGCACGGTTGGAATGAGCAAAGTTTCTCTTTTTATACCTTGGGCAGGTGAGCAACCTGACCCTGCTTGCCCTGAGCCAGCTCTGCCCGACAGGCTGCTCACCCGGAGGGCTGCTCGCCCAGTAGCTTGGCTCGTCTAGCCTTTGTTGCTCGCTCGGTTTTCCCTTGCTCACCTGCACGCGTGTCGCCCAACACCCTGGCTTTGCTCGCCCGATACTTCTTTGGCTCGCCCGACAGGCCTTGCTCACGTGGCTTTTCCTTTGGCTCACCCAGTAGCTTAGCTCACCCGATAGCTCAGTGTGCTGCTCACCCGGTTTCCCCCTGACACGCCCTGCTCGCGTGATTTTACCCTGCTCGCCCGGCCTAGCTTGTGTCGCCCGACACACGAGTTGCTCACCCGACATATGAATGGCTCGCCCGACAGAGGAGCCTTGCACGGCTCGCCCGACACACTGCCTTAACACCTGAGATCTGCTCGCACGCCCGATAACCTTGAGCATGTTGGAGTTGCACGCCCGACAGGGCTGCACGCTTACCCTCTTTTTAGGGTTGTGCTCTGCCCGCTTGCTAGGGCTGCACGCCCGATAGTATTAGATGAGTAGGGGCTCTACCCGAGATGGCTTTAGTGAGGGTTCATGGTGTCTCTTGTGAGGGCACGGCCTGTTATGATGCTCTTATGACGATTCTTTGCTTGATAATGAGAATTATGTTCTTGTGGCTAAAGTACATGTGTATGTATGTAACTGCTCTATTCCCTTTAATGACAAATATGATCTTGAGCATATATTAGGGTTGCTTGATAGTGTGATTACATATGTAACATTAAGATGAGGCATGGATATGATTATTGTTGTCATGTTGTGCTGGCAATACACTTAACCCTAATTGTCACACTATGGTAGTAATTGTAGTCTCTTGATTATTCATTTGGTTATTGAATGATGCTTGGGTAAATGAATACTGTGATGACAGGTGTATTATGAATGATGTTCCATAATGATGATGAAAGCCTTGAGAGGCTATGGCACTATGAATAAGGGATTGAGATCCCATGATATGTGATGATCCTTGAAATGGATTTAGGTGGTTGGCAAGAGGCCAAGTGATAGCATGTGATGTGAGATCCTTGTGATGGATCAATGTGATGTAAATTGTAGGAAATGCATAATGTTGAGTTTATGTTGTTTTCCTTCTGTTATGTCTTGCATGTTATACAACTTGGTTGAATCTTGCAATCCATCTAAAAGATACTAAATAATCACAGTGTAATCTATAATGTAGTTTGCCCTGGCCATAGATTCATCACCAGCCAGGATAGGGTGATGATGAAATGGGTTCTCCTGCGGGTTAACCCGGAGCGCATATTGTTGAATATGCGAGGTTGCTCCTAGCCTAAAGTGAGGAGGTAAGAGTGCAACTGCGGTTGTAGACTCAAGGGCGAGGTGAACATAACCCATGACTCATGATATGCGATATAATGAGCATGAATGCGTTCATGGATCATAGCACGGTGTTTAGACACGTGGCTCAGTTTTACTAGCGCCGTGACCTGTACCAAGGCGGGCTAGGCAGAGGGTAGCCTGAAGAGCTAACCCTGTGTCTTATGACCACTTCAGCATGAGACTATGGTCCTGCTTATGTATACTCATGTTCCGCGGTAGAGGGTAGCCTGAAGAGCTAACCCTGTGGCTATGACCACTTCAAGCATGAGACTGTGGTCCTGCTTATGTTATACTTATGTACGGACATGAGGCGGAGAAGGTCTTGGATTCCGGCTCTTCTATTGACCTTATATGGCACTGGCTATGGGCTTCATAGCCGAAGGTTGGAATTGAACGGTACGGTTCAATTCCTCAGGGCATAATAAAATGTAATCCAGTCATTTAGTATGTACTGTTTAAGACAAACACGAAACATTGGTTGAGGCCTTGTTTGTGTAGTTAACTTTAATTATCTTGCAGTTACTGTGCATTACTCCTATGTGGTGAAGTTTCATATATAGTTACCTTGTCAATCATGTTCCATTGGGAAAGATGTTGGTACAGCTGGTAAGTCTGATGGTATGGATGGCTTTGCTTTTCATTAACTGCTTCTGTTATATTCCTTATCAGTAATCTGCTGTTTAAGTTTTATCTTATCTGAGGTTTTGTAGTTTTGGCGCGAAGTTATGCCTCCCGCTAGGACAATGTTCAATTGTCTCACTCCGCTAGTTTTCACCCTTTTTAGGTGGTCGAGCTTGTCGTGGTGGTGGTCACGGAGTTGCGGCCGAGCAGCGAGAAGATCTGTAGAAGGCAAGCTTTGGAGATGTTGCTGTTCTGGATGTTTTGTAGTAGAGTCTAGAGTCATCCCTATACTCTCAGGTCCTTGGCGGTGTTTGACGTTGTTTTACGATGTACGACCGATATCGTTTGTATATCCTGCTGTTGGCCGGATGTGGGCCTTTATGTATATAACAGGTGATGAACTCATGGTTATGACAGAACAGCTGTTGCGCTAAGCTGTGGACATGTATCCAGGCTTGTATGGATATGTATATAACATGTTTTCTTGCAGGATATGGACTGGAATGTAATATGTTTCACAGTTTATCAGTTTTCCGCAATCGGTTTTAATTAACCCGTGTTTTTTATTAGTTGTGGTTATGGTGATTTCCGCACGTTTTCGCGTAACACCTCGTTATCTGTGTGATAATGGGATGTGTTGCCACACTAATCCTCTCCTTCTCTGAGGCATCTAGGAGAGGGAAAAACCTCAACAACTCCATAAACTTCACTTCATAGTCATTCACAAACTAGAATCCTTGGAGCAAACTTGCAAATTGAGCCATATTCTATTCCAAATACGATTAAGAAAAGTAATGACTCTCAAACTCTTGATAAAACTTATCCAAACTAGTCATTTCACCTCACCTCTTATCCTCTTCAATGGCCCACCAACGGCCAACATTGTCCTTTAGAAGGTAGATTGAATGCTTAACCTAATCCTTCTTGGCAATATCCAAGATCCAAAATGCCTTCTCTAGCTCTGCCATCTACATATTCATGTCTCTTAGATCTATGGTGCCTTCATACTCAGTGAAACCCACATGCTTCATCCTCTCGAAGGTCTTCCCCAGATCTTGTGAATCAACATTTGGGACATGTTCCCTGGATGGAGGTACGTGTTCTATGTCCACTAAATGCACGATTGTTGCCATTAGTTTCCCAAAAATATATTAGAAGGTTGTATCAACTAAGGTTGTAGGATACAAAAGATGTGTGATAGACTATTTCTATCCCATCTCTGTATAAGATCTTATGATGATTGGGATCCTAACGATCGCTTTCTCTCAGTCAGTGTGAGTGACAAACCATAGTGGCATAACAACCCAACCTACTAGTAGCGGCACAACAACCATCCCACTAAAAACTTGGTTTGTGTTAGGTACACATGTCACTACAATAAAAACTAGAGTATAAACCCTCAAAATTGTGAGACAACCCAAATCGGTCTTTATAACCTTAGAATTTGCAGGATAGAGATAACACTTTGTGTGCTCACATATACTCAATAATATATGACTCCTAGCTCTAGTCATTATAGTTATTGCAAGTATTACATATTTCCCTATCCAACAAGTTATGACACTGAGATAGTTCTATAATGACATGACACTACATGATTAAGGTTACACTTTATAAATTAAGGCATTTATATATCTTTTGACATCATCAATCAAGTTACATATTAGATACCTAGAAATTTTAATAAAACAAATCATGTATTCCAAATTTTGAAGATATAAAATGTTTAAAATAGTTTTGAGTTAGTCCATCATGGTATAATAAACCATCTTTGGCCATAAAGAGGACCACATCATTATTTAGGGCACAAGATAGCCCAATTTGCCATTAAGACTATAATAGTGATAACTCCTCGTAGGAATCCCATTATTACTAGAAATTTTGGAGGTAGCTTTACTGTGAGGACCCATTACACTAAACAATATTACTCAAAACATAAAAAAAATCAAACACCAATTTACCACATACCCAAAAATATGGGTAAATTAAAACTGATTTCAACATCAACACCCGCTCAGAAACATTTACATAAGATCCCAACATCTTTCTTGTATCCATACTATGCCAAGAATTTGATACAAACTGTTCTATCACCTTAACCACAACATATATATAGGAGAACAATATTCGTGTATGCCACACAAACAAGCATTAACATGCTAACAAAAGTCTGATTTGTTTGAAACACCATATACAAACTTTTCTTGCCCGGACCTGAGAGTACAGGGATGACTCTAGGACACATTAGAGATCTGATCAACTTTCTCAAAGATTCATTACTATAGTTCCTCTTTACTTCCATGGGTTTGTTTTCGTCACTTCCTAATAACTAAAAAGATGTGGTGAACCACAAGGGTGAGACCCATGTCCTAGCCAGAGATATAACCTCCAACAACATTTATTGATTCCAACATTTTTAAGCAATGGTACAGTTTAAGCAGTTTAATGATATATAACAAATAATCTCAACAACACTGATGATTAACAAAATACATAAAGGAGCAGATAATAACTATCTTCATTAGCCAGACTATTCTCATATCCTTACTAATAGTATAAGGAGTCTAGCAGCATGAGTATCTCAAACATCATGAGTAAGTCTAGTATCATATGCATAGCTAACAACATCAACATGTCTAACAGGTTGAACATATTAACATCATAAGAAGAGCTAACAACATAAGCACAACTATCTATATAAGCATGATTAACAGTATATGTATCTCTACTTACAAAGGCATGGCTAGCATGCTAAACATAACTAACAACATGAGATAGCTAGAATCATGATTACAATCAGCAGTAGCAGTATAGTTATCAACATAAGCATAGCTACTGTATGTACGCATCTACAATCTTAAGCATATCCACAACCTAAGTATATCTACTATCTATTAATTACACTAAGCATCATATTTATGTAAAGATAATTAACAAGGGTTATCATCCAATGTGAAATGTTGTGTATAACCCTAAACAAATATGCTACATGGTTGTATTGCATCTTTTATTAAACCTTGAGGAATTTGAGGATACCACTCAAATTCCAACTGACCACCACTTTGTCGCAATCAATGCCATACAAGATATAGGAAGAGTCAGACTCCTAAGATCTTCTCTGCCCTCGGTCAGTATGGGTCCACCATAGTGACACATAAGGTCAAGCTACTATATCCTAGTCTGTCATTGGTACAGGTCACGATACTAGTGAAAGGAGGTGGGTATGCATACCCTACCATCTGATGTAAAATTGCAGTTGTCCTCCAATCTCATCACATATATAATCACCAAAACATGATTACATTCATTCCCAAACTGAGGACTAGATATGATTGCAGTCATCCTCCCTAAAAACTTGAATTTAAGATGACAAGCACCCCCACATACTCATCAGTATGCACTCTGAGTTTCCCTTAGGAACACTTGTTTCACCATTTGGCAAGTTCTGACACTCAGATGGATCTATGGCAGAGGGCACTACATTATTAGAGTTCTACTTGATTAGTTATGCCACTTGGGTGAATTAAGGCTATATCAAACAAATGGACATACAAACCCTAATTCACATCTAGCAAGCATATAAGTATCACAACTTCAAAAGTTATAAAATGTGTAAAACACAATTTCTCATCTCATCATCACATGGTACTATTCACTTGCCACTCATGAGACTACACTAGTCATCATACTATAACAAGATATAAATCCTTTTCACAATATCACAGGGTATCAACCCTTATCAACACAAGAGGATTACACCTCATTCAGGGCTCAACCATGCCCAAAGGTCATTAATACCATCATATTATTCCCTACAATATCATCATTATCAGTGCATGCCTTATAGCAAGGCTCAACAACATCACATACATATAATACACCAGATCAACACAATATTGCATTAATGAGTTAGGAGATATTCATAAACAATCATAGAATGGTTATATTAACATTAATAATATTCCTTTATTACATCAACATGCAAGGAATCTAGATATGATTAACCCTCATCATATTCATAATGCACATGTTTAGCATAAGAAAGTATCAACCATGTGGCTATGATAACCACCAATTAACACATTAAGGTTATGATCATATTAAGGAGGTTATTTCACCATCATGTCATCATATAAGAAGGTTAAACATGAAACTCATCTTTATCTACTTGCATTAGAGTTAGGTTCAACAAGATAAATTATATTAATGTTACTAATAAGCACTCATATCCAAACCCTAACTCACGGCATCCCCATTGGATCATGGATGCATAAGGTGAAGCATCACCATCACATTCCATACTATTCCCAAGTATGAACCCACACATAAATCAAGGTGTAACCATCGGGTTATAGCATACTAGGGTTTCAACAACAATAAGATAGTACTCCATGATTGTATTAGTCATTCAAGGACTATTCATACCCAATTACCGTCATTTAGTTATATTAAATCTAGGTATAACAAGCTATACCTCATTAGGTTACCCATTAATTCATTATTGAGATTATAAATCATAATCATACGAGGGCAAGGGTAATACTACAAGTTTAAGGCATTGAACCATCAAATTCTCATCATTAGAATCATAACATTACACTACATGCTACACCCAAAATAATGGGAATATTGAGGCATCAACTTCTAAGCATTAAATGTTGAAAAGGTAAAGCCATTGGTCGTTTATATAAGTAAACATCTTGAACAAACCATCTATGAAGTAATTGAGTTGTGCTCTAGAAAGAGTCACCACATAACCCTAGACATCCCTTGATTAACAACATAAAAAGTTCCATTGAGAGTAGGGTAAAACCCACAAGTGATTGTTTATTTAAAACAAGTTGTCAGTAAATGAGCTTCTTAAGTTGATCTCATAAAGGAAACCATTTAAATCACTTTATTAGGACCAAAATATTACATTTAGGCATCATTCCAATTTATTGGATGAAGAAACATTAGATCTTAACCATTAGGTCAAGTTCATATATTAAAACCATCAATTGGAGTATTGGTCCGACCATTGCATCAAATGACCTAAGAAACCATTGGTTTAAAGCGTAATTGATGCTACAACTACATGCTTAACTCACCATAGGTTGTGGAGACCTGATACACCATCAGTAGTGGCCATTATGTCACCATAGGTTGTTAGATCAACAACATATTCATTAATCACCATCGAATATCAAACTAATATCACCATTGATTGATATCATCATTAGGGTACTTAGTTTTTAATCACCAAGCTTCTAATTAGGCCAACACCTAAGCTAAGGGGTGAATGTCAGTTGACACCCTTGGTCACCACCATCAGTTGTAAAACCCCTAAACTTGCTTTATGATTTTGATAAGATTAATTATCATAACTTAATTCTTATAACCCTAATATAACCTTTTTATATGCTTTGAAATCATAATACAAGCTTAAGTTTCAAATTTGATCCAATTTAGACATTGTTTGAGCAAGTTATGCAATTGTATGCACATTTTGGACTTTTCTACAATTTACCCAATTGAGAGGTTTTCTTTGCAATTTATCACTTTCATTATGTTCCTTGGATATTCTCTCATCATTATTGAGCTTTTTTATCCATGGGGAACCTATTTAAACCTTGGTTTGAAGGTGTTTTCCTCAAGGGTATTTTAGGGTTTACCCCTTCATGGATGAGCTACCTTTAGTAGCTATCAACTAATGAATTGTTTGTTTTTCTTGGAAATTCAAGAAACGAGGGATAAAAATGTCTCTATGGATGGTGAGGGAGCTTCTTGTGTGTGTTCTTGTATATTCTTAATAGTTTATGGCCACAAACACTTGGAAAGATACTAGAACTTCAACTTTTTCTTTTTCTTTTTCTTTATCTTAAAGTTTCATATACTTATCCCTAAGAACCAAAACGAGAGTATTTTCTTCCCACCACTTCCCCCCTTCTAGGAACCTCTTTCTCCCTCTTCATTTCTGTGAATTTCCTGCCCAAGGAAGAAGAAAGAGGGGATCTTCTTGGAAAAGAATCTAGGGTTGCAATTGACTTCCTTTTAGGGTTTGAAAAGCTTCCTTCTAGTGATCTTGACCTAAAAGAGTAAGAATCCCCTTCTTTCCTCCATTTATTTCTTTGTTATACTTCCTCCTACCTTTCTCCAGGTCAGAACCTTGCTGTTCCATGGTAGAAATTGCTCTAAAGCTCTAAAACCCTACCTTTCTTGCTCCTTATGCTTAGGGTTTGCTCATTTGATGAAGAAAGGTGCTAGATGGACGAGTTCACATATTATACTTGAATTTTCTACCCTACCTGCTTGAGTTTTCTTCTGTTTGGGATTTCATCTTCTCATTAGAGGCAAGTATTATAACTTTCTCCACGTTTATTGCTTACCATAAGCTTGCTAGCTCATGTTCTTTCTTGAAAATGATGATCCATGCACTAAAAAACTATGCTAGACTTGGATTTCAATTTTTATAATGTTACCTGTTCTGATTTCAGTTCTAGATGAACTTGTGATCATGTGTACGTTATTCCTAAGGTATAATATGACTTGGATCTGGTTGGTTTGACAACCTATGGTGCTAAGCACCTATCAACCAATGGTCAATTTTAGGGTTTTAGGCTGATTTCTTCTATAAACCCATGACCCGATGATGGTACCATTGCAACAACCCCATGGTGTTGTCTTCATGACAATTGATGGTGGTAACCAAGGGTTTCAACTGACTTTCACCCCCTTAGGTCATGTTTTGGCCTAATTAAAAGCCTAGTGATTAACAACTAAGTACCCTAATGATGATATCAATCAATGGTAATATTTGTTTGATATTTGATGTTGATTAATGAATATAGTGTTGATCTAACAACCTATGGTGACTTAATGGTAACTAATTATGGTGGATCAGGTCTCCAAAAACTATGGTGAGTTAATCATATAGCTGTAGCATCAATTAAGCCTTAGACCAATGGTTTCTTGGGTCACTGGATGCAATGGCTGGACCTATATTGTAATTGATGGTTTTAACATATGAACTTGACCCAATGATCAAGATCTAATGTTTATTCCTCCAATAAATTGGAATGATGGCTAATTTAATATGTTGGTCCTAATAATGTGATTTATATGGTTTCCTTTATGTGATCAACTTAAGGAGCTTACTTGTTGACGATGGATGGCTTGCTTTAAATGAACAATCGATTGTGGGTTTTATACTACTCCTAATGGAACTTTTTGTGTTGTTAATAAAGGGATGTCTAGGGTTAGATGGTGACTCTTTCTAGAGCACAAACCAAGGACTTCATAGGTGTTTTATCCAAGGTGTTTACTTATGTAAACAATCAATGGTCTTACCTTTTAAACATCTAATGGTTATGGGTGACATTGTGGTATAGTGATATGGGTTGAATGATGATGGAACAAATGGAGGGTTACCCTTAATAAGGTAGTCTTACCTATTCACTCATATGAATAGAAGGGATGATAACCATATTGTGTTGATATGTAACCCTAATGAGGTATAGCATGTTATACCTAACTTTAATATAACTAAATGATGGTAATTGGGTATGAATAGTCCTTGAATGACTAATACAATCATGGAGTACTCTCTTATTGTTGTTGAAACCTTAGTATGCTATAACCCGATCATTACACCTTGATTTATGTGTGGCTTAATACTTGAGAATAGTATGTAATATGATGGTTATGCTTCACCTTATGCATCCATGATCCAATGGGGATGTTGTGAGTTAGGGTTTGAGTATGAGTGTTGATTAGTAACATTAATATAATTTATATTGTTAAACCTAACTCTAATGTAAATAGATAAAGATGAGTATTCATGTTTACCCTTCTTATATGATGGCATGATGGTGAAATAACCTCCTTAATATGATCATAACCTTAATGTGTTAATTGGTGGCTAGCATAGCCACATGGTTGATACTTTCTTATGCTAAACATGTGCATTATGAATATGATGAGGGTTAATCATATCTAGATTCCTTTCATGTTAATGTAATAAAGGAATGTTCTTAAAGTTAATATAACACTGCTATGATTGTTTATGAATATCTCTTAGCTCATTAATGCAATATTGTGCTGATGTGGTGTATTATATGTAAGTGATGTTGTTGAGCCTTGTTATAAGGCATGCAAAGATAATGATGATCTTACAGGGAATAGTATGATGGTCTTAATGACCTTTGGGCATGGTTGAGCCCTGAATGAGGTGTAATCCTCTTGTGTTGATAAGGGTCGATACCCTATGATATTGTGAAAAGGATTTATATCTTGTGATAGTATGATGACTAGTGTAGCCTCATGAATGGCAAGTGAATAGTACCATGTGATGATGAGATGAGAAATTATGTTTCACACATTTTATATCTTTTGAAGTTGTGATATTTATATGCTTGTTATAAGTGAATTAGGGTTTGTATGTCCACTTGTTTGATGCAGCCTTAATTCACCCAATTGGCATAACTAATCAAGTAAACTCTAATCATGTAGTGTCATGTGCCATAGATCCATCTGAGTGTCAGAACTTTCCAGATGGTGAAATGAGTATTCCTAAGGGAAACTCAGAGTGCATGCTGTTGAGCATGTAGGGGTGGCAAGTTGAGGATATATCCTTGTCATCCACAATGCAGGTTGTGGAGGATGGCTATGGTCATGCCTCATACATCTGATGTGATTGAGAATGGTTACGGTCCTGTCTTGGTGATTTTATATGTGACGAAATTGGAGGACAACTACAGTTGTACCTCGGATGGTAGGGTATGCGTATCCACCTCCTTTCACTAGTGTCATGACCTATACCAAGGATGGACTAGGTTGTTAGCAGCTTGACCTTATGTGTCATTGTGGCAGACCTGTACTGACCGGGGGCGGAGAAGATCTTAGGAGTCTGGCTCTTCCTAGATCTTGTATGGCACTGATTGCGACCAATCGGTGGTTAGTTGGAACTTGAGTGGTATCCTCAAATTCCACAGGGCTTAATAAAAGATGTAATACAGTCGTGTAGCGCATTTTTTAGGGTTATACATGACGTTTCACATTGGATGATAACCCTTGTTTGTTATCTTTACATAAAGATTATGCTTAGTGCAATTAAGAGATAGTAGATATACTTAGGTTGTGGATATGCTTAAGATTGTAGATGCGTACATACAGTAGCTATGCTTGTGTTGATAACTATACTGCTATTGCTGATCATAATCATGATGCTAGCTATCTCATGTTGTTAGTTATGTTTAGAATGCTAGCCATGCCTTTGTAACTAGAGATGCATATACTGCTAATTATGCTTATCCAGATAGTTGTACTTATGTTGTAGCTCTTCTTATGATGTTGATATGTTCAACCTGTCACACATGCTAATGTTGTTAGCTATGCATATGATACTAGATTTATTCATGATGTTAGAGATGCTCGTGCTACTAGACTCCTTATATTGTTAATAGGGATATGAGAATAGTCTAGATAATGAAGATAGTTATTATCTACTCCTTTACGTATTTTGTTAATCATCAATGTTGTTGAGCTTATTTGTTATATATGATTAAATTGCTTAAACTGTCACATTACCTAAAATGTTGGAATCAATAAATGTTGTTGGAGGTTATATCTCTTACTGGGATGTGGGTCTCACCCTTGTGGCTCGCCACATTTTTTAGGTAATCGGAAGTGACGAAAACAAACATGTAGCAGCAAAGATGAGCTATAGTAATGAACCTTTGAGAAAGTTGATTAGATGTCTAGTGTGTCCTAGAGTCGTCCCCGTACTCTCAAGTCCAGGCGAGAATTTTTTTGTATATGGTGTTTCAAACGAATCAGACTTTTGTTAGCATATTAATGCTTGTTTGTGTGCCATATACGAATATTGTTCTCCTGTGTATATATGTTGTGGCTAAGACGATAGAACAATTTGAAAAACACTAGAGGGGGGGTGAATAGGGTTGAATTTTATTCCCCCCCCTTAATTTGATAATTTGATACTCAATTTTTAAAGCAAGGGTAATCAACATAATTTAATGCAAACCACTTATTTTTATGTCAAATTTAGCCACAATTTATTTCTTAATCATTTGCAAAGGATGTTAAGCCTTGAAATGATATGAGATCCTTTTAGATTCATGGCATGTATGTTTTGATTTCTCGTCCATTTTACAAGGGATGTTAAGCCCCAAAAATGATATGAGATCCATTTAGGCTCATGATGGATACATATATTGATTTCTCATCCATTTTACAAGGGATGTTAAGCCCTAAAAATGATATGAGATCCATTTCATCTCATGATGGATACATATATTGATTTCCCATCCATTTTACAAGGGATGTTAAGCCTTGAAAATGATATGAGATTTTCTTTACGACATAGTAGGATCAAGAAATATATCTCTAATTAATAATGAGGGATGTTAATCCCATATTGATATAGAGAGTCCATTTTAGATCAAGATAATTTAATAATCCTAAGGTCATAGCAAGTTTTTAAAGTTTGATTTGATCAAGATTTATCATAATGTTTACGAAGTTTTGTGAGCTCCTTCTTAATCTTATAGTCAAGATAGTTTTTGTGAGCTCCCCCTTAATCTTATAATCAAGATAATTTAAGGATTCTAAGGTCATAATAATCATTAGATCATAATAAGTTAACCTTTTATGAGAGTTATGCACTAAAATCTTGTTTTTAATATACTAAGATTGAGTGTAAGGAAATGATTTACAATTAAGTATTTTGTCAAGCTTATTTTAGGTCGACCTTGACTTCGACCTGGGCGCCCCTCGGTTGTTTTTTATTTTGACCGAGAGGCAATTTCTGTAGATTTCCAGTTTAAGCATTCACAATGATCCACTTGATTGAATATTTGAAACATAGCTTACATAGTATCATATAAAAAGTATTCATGTATAACAAGGATGATATCATTTTCCATAAGCTAAGCACAAGATAATCATTTAACTAATATGACAAAATGCATTTGTTCCATAGAGATTTACCTTAATGCAAAAATGGCATTTTCAAAGATAACATCATCTTTATGTGTAATGAGCTGAATCACTATGATCATTTTGAAAACAATATCCATTTATGGTTTATATGTATATAGATCAAATATTATTTTAGGCAAACCAAGTAAAAGATGAAACACAATGATCATGGTGAAACAGTCAAGGCATATCCATAATACAATGATAATGATAGAACAATAGAAGCATATCCATAATTTCATGAAATACAATTAATCATGATCATTTAAAAGAAAATTTCAAGACACATTATTTCTATATAAATAAACCAAGGAATACTTAGGTCAAACCATGTGGATTATGATAAAATAGTAATTTTCTTGATTAAATCACCATGGTTCATAATTTTTAGTTTTAAGCCAAACCATGTAGGAGATGAACCAAAATAATCTCATGAGAAGCAAATCCATGATTTTCTTGATTAAAATTACTCAAATCATCACAATTTTTAGTTTTAAGATACACAATGTAGAGAATCATACCTTTTAAGGAAGATTTATCAAGGCAATATCTTTTTCATGATCAATCATGGTTCATCAATGTTCAAATTTAAGACAAACCATGTAAATGAAATTGCTTAATCATTTCAAGAGAAATAGCAGTTGAAGGCTTTACAATGTGTGCATTGATTTTAAGAAAACATTTCTGGTTTCTATTTGCATTTAGTTTTTGATCAAATAATTAGTAAATTTACAACATGTTTCATAAGGATATCAAGAATCAACATATAGATCATGATGCAAATTATCATTATGTGATTTGAGAGTTGTCACGAAGATTTATGATTTATTCATAATTTCCAATCAATTTTCATTTATACCAAATTTATAGCAAGTTTATAACAAACTGAACCAGTTAAACAGGTTTTCCAGAACCTTATTCGGTCGAACTCTTTCTTGACCGACTTCTTTTTGGTCAACATTCTTTTTTACCGAGAAAGTTGTTGTATCTCCAGTTTTATCAGTTAAAATTCGGTCCAATAAATGTTCGATCGAATTTATCTCGGTCGAAGTTGTTTTCGACCGGTGTGGTTACTGTTTTTCCAGAGTTCTACATGTTAGAGACAGAAACTACTTCGGTCGATAATTTTCTCGACCGACATTGTCTCGGTCGAAGATGTTGTCGCCGAGATTGTTTCTGTATTGTTTTCAGTAATGTATTTATGTTAGTTTTAAACTTGAGTTATTACAATAAGATAAAGTACCAGTCTATTTAGTTGAGACGAGACATTAAGATATTCAAATGAAGTTTTAGGTCAAATCTCAACTTAATCATATTCAAATATGCTAAGTTTGAGGTCTTGGGACCCAAACTAATTCAACATCCCTTTTCTTGTATGGCCATGAAAAAGAGTAATGTCCAAGACGCAAGCAATAGTGACAACAAATAGAATCAATTTCATTTCTTTTTGAATTGTTCTTGGGTACATACAAGATCTTGGTCTTGGGTGCTTGTGTTCTTCTAGGTTTAGGTTGATAGGATTTTTCTTTTGAAACATATCCTAAACCTCTCCTTCCATTATAACTAGAAGAATTTTTCAGAATCTTATCAAGAACATCATTATTTCTCAAGCTACTCATTTCTCTTTGTAATTTAGCAATCTCATCCATTTTCTTTTTTATATCTAACTTTGCTTGATCTAGATCAGATGATAAAGTATCTCTTTATTTAACAATAGCATCATAATCTAGATGAGTACACAAGATAGGTTGTGATTGAAGATCATTCAATTTTGCAAGCAATTCAACCTTTTCCTGACAAAGCAAATTATGATTTGTCTCAAGAGTAAACAATTTCGTATTGCAATCATTAAAAGATGATTTCAAGGAAGAATTTTTAGAAATAATACTTTCCTTTTTAGAAGCAAGATCATCTAATTGTGCATACAAATCCTCATTAGTTTTAGTAACTCTTTTTAGTTTCCTTTTACAATCAATATATTTATCATGTAATTCCTCAATGCTAGCAACTAAATCTTCTTTAGATAAATCAAAAAGGCTTACCTCTTCTTCTTCTTCATTTGTTGTAGCAATAAGGAACTCTACTTCTTTTTCTCCATCTTCACTATCATCACTTGAATCATCCCATGCAGCTTTGTAAGCTTTTTCTTTCTTCTTGTGAGATGATTTCTTTCCCTTCTTAATTTTGGAACAATCACCTTTTAAGTGTCCCTTTTTACCACATTCAAAGCACCTGGAAGAAGAAATACTAGACGTTTTGTTAGTTTTAAAACTTATATACTCTTACCATTTACAATGAGAGTTTCTTCTTCACTATCACTTGTGTCATGACTAATCTTGGTTGATGCTTTGAATGCAATGTACTTTCTTTTCTCCTTCTTGCGTTCAACTGCCAATCTTTCTTCTTCCTCCAAGGTTGCCTCATGTGCTTCTAAGTTGCCAATGAGTTGCTGCATCCTTAGTCGAGTGAGGTCATTGGTTTCTTCAATTGCAGTCACTTTTGGTTTGTACTTTGGAGGCAAACACCTAAGGATTTTAGACACTTGATCCTCTTCACTAATTGCTTTACCTAAAGCATTCAAACCATTAATAATAGAATAAAACTTTGCATACATTTCACTAATAGACTCATTTGGCTCCATACGAAACTGTTCAAACTTTTGTTTAAGCATACCAATTTTGGAATTCTTCACTTGAACAGTTCCTTCATAAGTAATAGAGAGTCTATGCCATATTTCATATGCAGTTTCACAATTTGATATTCTATTAAACTCACCTATGGAAATTGAACAATAAAGAATATTTTCAACTTTTGCATTCAATTGGGCTAGCTTTACTGTATTAGAATCCCATGTAGCATACTTCGTTTGAGGAAGAGTGTAAGCATTTGAAACCATTCTCCATAGATCCCAGATTATCCCTTGAAAGTAGAATTGCATCCTCCTCTTCCAATAGGTGTAGTTGGTGCCATCAAATGGTGGAGGCCGAGCCACAAGTGTTCCTTCCAGGTTGAGGTTGTTTAGTACTGCATCACCCATTTTCTTCAAGACTTCTTAGAGTTCCTTGAAGCCTACTCTGATACTAATTGAAAAACACTAGAGGGGGGTGAATAGGGTTTTATGATGATTTTAAAATAATTCAACCAAGCAACCACAAAAATATTGGAGAAGTAGACACAACGTTTAGAGTGGTTCCACCTTTAGCAAACACTAAGGGAGTTAGTCCACTACCCGGTTGTTCCCAACTGAGATTTTGAAAGTATTTGAATTTTATTACCTCACAAGGATGTTACATAAAATTACAAACACCTTCACTACCCTTTGGACAGCCTTCACCCCGAAGTCGTCTCACCAACCTTGAAGCAGCCTTCACTTGAAGTAACTTCAAGCTCCCCCTTGAAGTAGCCTTCCTCCTTGAAGTAGCTTCCCATTGAGACCTTCTAGAAGTAGTCCAAAGTCCACCGAGATACCTTCACCACCTGAAGAAGCTCCAAAAACCTCCTTTTCACAGCCTCCAACCTAGGAGTAGCCAAGGAGAACAAAATACAATAAAAGGAACAAGATTGGAAGAAAGAACAATGTTATCAATTTAGTATAGTGCTTTGATCCTATATCAAGCGTATTGATCTCCTATCCACTATGGATGAACGTGGTAGTGTGGTGGCTAGGAGATACTAAGCTATAGGATGCTAATGTAGAACAGTTTGCAAGTGTAGCTCAAGCTTGTTGCTCACAAAGAATGATTCTCAAGTGTAATTGTATGCACAAGTGATACTTTGGGTGTCCTATAGCTTGTCCTATTTATAGGAGTGGTTTGCTAATGCTTGGGGACATTATAGACACCTTCTAGGGTGTTCTTAGTACTCAACTAGCCGTTATGTGTCCACTAATTACATTGCAACGGCTAGTTGTTTAATGCTGAAAAGTGCAGTTCGGAACCTTTCTCAGTCGAGAAGTTTGTCGACCGAGAGTCTCTTGGTTGAGGAATTTGTCAGCCGAGTGGGAGTCTGAGTCAATATGTTGTAACGTTCGATTCCAACTCCCAACCACTTTTCTAACTCAGTCTAATGGCTAGGAGGGTCTATTCTCGGTCGAGGACTTTGTTGACTGAGAGTGTCTCGGTCGAAGTTTTTGTCGACCGAGAATATCCCTGATATATTGTATTCATTTACTGAGTGTGTGTATCAATGTGCAATTGTGACACTAACTTAGGAGATGACCTATCTAAGTGTTGTGTGTGGATAGGGAAGATCTAAATGCTTGATTTACATAATATCTAAGTACTTGTACATTATATACTTGTACAAGATTTTACATTTGATTACAATCATGAAAATAAAGAAATTTTAGCAAATTGATCTTCTAAGTCTTTGTTATCCACCACCTTATATGCTTGTCCCTGAAACACTCAAATAGCAAGTTAAAACCACAAGAAAGAAATGTTTGTCATCATCAAAACAAAGGGATTATATTAATGTCCAATTTAGCCAACACAATTTGTATCAAATTCTAGGCATAGTATGGATACAAGAAAGATGTTGGGCTCTTATGCAAATGTTTTTGAGTGGATGTTGATGTTGAAATCGATTTTAATTTACCCATATTTTTGGGTATGTGATTAATTAGTGATCGATTGTGCTTTATATTTTGAGTAATCTCATTTAGTGTGATGAGTTCTCACATCAGTTGTCATGAAGACCACACCATCGATTGTTGCAATGGTACCACCATTGAGTAATGTGTTTATAGAAGAAATCAATTTTAATCCCTAAAATTGACCATTGGTTGATAGGTGTTTAGCACCATCGGTTGTCAAACCAACCTGATCCAAGTCATGTTATACCTTAGGAATGACTTACACATAAACACATGTTCATCTAGAACTAAAATAAGAATAGGGAACATTATAAAAATTGAAATCCAAGTCAAGCATAGCTTTTTAGTGCATGGATCATCATTTAAAAGCAAGAACATGAGCTAGAAAGCTTATGGTAAGCAATAAACGTGGAGCAAGTTATAAAAATTGCCTCTAATTAGAAGATAAAATCCCAAATAGAAGAAAACACGGGCAATTAGGTTAGAAAATCCAAGCATAAGCTGTGAACTCATCCATCTAGCACCTTTTTCATCAAATGAGCAAACCCTAAGCATAAGGAGCAAGAAAGGTAGGGTTTTAGAGCTTTAGAGCAATTTTTACAATAGAACAACAAGGTTCTGAACTGGAGAAAGGTAGGAGGAATGATAATAGAGAAATAAATGGAGGAAGGAAGTGGATTCTTACTCATTTAGGTCAAGATCACTAGAAGGAAGCTTCTTTTTTTGTGACCGAGAGAACCCACCCCGGGCGAGCCCGACATGGTAAACTCTCGAGGCATGAGAGGGTGTGGTCTGGTCACCCCCCCTCCCATGCCTAATCAGCATGGATTGCCGTTCGCAAAGTGCCTTCGGTGAGGTTCGAACCCAGGTCCTTCATTGGGACTTACCGAGCTCTTACCACCTGGGCTACTATGGTCGGACTAGAAGGAAGCTTTTTAAACCCTAAAAGAGAGCAAAAACAAAACCCTAGGAACTTCCACCAAGAAATTCACCTTATTCTTATACCTTGGACATGTCCTTCATAGGTAAATAGATAGGTAACGAGGTTCTTAGCAGTAGAGAAGTGGTGAAAAGAAAAACTTTCGATTGGGAGCTCAAAAATAGACATATAAAGTTGTAGGATAAGGGAGAGAAGAAGCATGAGGTGTCTTAAAAGCTCTCCATGCATCCATGGCCTTAAACTATTAAGGATATACAAGAATTTGACCCACCATCCATGGATACCTTCTTATCCCTCATTTCTTGATTTTGCAAGCAAAGCAAATAAACCATTTGCTTGATAGCTCCTAAAGGTAGTTCATCCATAAAGGGGTAAATCCTAAAATACCCTTGAGGAAACACCTCCAAACCAAGGTTCAACTAGGCACCCCATGGATAAACAAGCTCAATAATTATGAGAGAGCGTCCAAAGAACATAATGAAAGTGATAAAGTGCAAAGAAAACCTCTCAATTGGGTAAATTGCATAAAAGTCCAAAATGTGCATAAAATTGCATGACTTGCACAAACAGTGTCCAAATTGGACCAAACTTGAAACTTAAGCTTGTATTATGATTAGAAAGCATATCACACGGTTATATTAAGGTTATAAACATTCAGTTATTATAGTTAAGTATGTTCAATACTTTAAGCAAGGTTAGGGGTCTCTCAACCATAAACCCCTAACATGGATTTTGCCCCTGAAATCTAAGGCAAACATATATGGATACTTATCATGCACCTCATCCCCTATATTCCACATGGTAATTTTCATCTCATGATGATGTCACATTATTCTCATAGAAGTCATATTCTTCTTCCTCAACTTCTGCATGTGTAACCTTGGTTCATCATAGGAACTGTTGTACCACATGTACAGTTCTGGTAGTACCTTTCAACTTTGGGACTCGATTTTCATCTTAAACTATTATATATGTTGTATCACACATCACCCAAAGGCCATACTCATTGGATCTTACCAAACATAGAACATCACGTATCTCTTATCGTATGCAACTTTACAAGGTTTCATCCCTATCCCCCTTTAATGGTTGTTATAATTAACAACTCAATCAACCAGGTACGCATCTCCAAATTTTCAAGAACTATGACATTTTTTTAGAGGATTCTCTAATCATCTCAATGTGAACTGACCATCTGTTTGGTTGAAGAATCATACATTTGTCTATAACTATTAACAAATATAACTTCCTGATTGACCTTGTCTGGAGTAGAACAATGATATTGTGTTCGTCTTATCAGGATTCCCACAACACACTTAATAGAGGTATCATAACTCCAAGAGGACACTTTAGTCAACCCCAACTCACTCTTTCTATACTTGTCACACATAAGTACAATTACTTCAACATTCTTAAGGTTTAGCAAAGATGTTGACCATGTTACTGACCATCTATGAAATACCTTCATATGTCATTATTCTAAGCTTGCTACAACTTGTAAGACATGACCTGGACACTTTGTTCCTCCTATTCATAAGTTCTATTAGCACATTGGTTAGTCTAAAGGGCATAACCATAAACTCATCATGGTCATGCAACTTATGTCATCCACTTTAACTCTTATGAATTGATATTTGATCCTAGGTTTATCTTAAAGGAACATGGTAGCACATGTCTATTGATCAACAAAACATTTATCCTTGATAGTGGTATTGCCCAGCTATCATTGAACCATACACAACATTATAGAATCACTTTTTTTCCTTCCAAACAACATTTATAGGGTCATCATCAACTCTCTCTCTAGGGGAGAGGAATACTTGGTATGTTCATTTAATAAACATATCCAACCTTCACATACTTCCATATTGTTGATACATCTTGGATACTAGGATTCATTACCTTGGGACCCACATCATGCACTATAAGGAACTCACATCCTTATCTCATCTACTTTTACCAACATAACAAATCTCAAGACATATAATAGGAGCCTTCCTAATTATTGAAAGTCTCAAAAGCAAACTCATCACAAACTTTATGATCTTGTAACCATAGTCCAAGCAACCTTATGCTATAATAAGCTATACACCTTCATGTTTACAATGAATCCACACATACCAAGTGGCAATGATCCACTTGAAAGATGTGCCGTAGAAAGGAAAGACACAAAGGGAATCATACTTCCCACATCATAGCAGCATTGTTCAAGGGTCACTAGCAAAAATGTAACCAATTCTATTTTCATTATGCAGGCTACAACTTCTTATGTATCATTTTACCTTTTTCATTTTGGATTCCATGCCATTAGCATAGGAATCATCATGATTAACATATCTCATTACTCCTTCCTTGATGACTATTTATCCCACTAGGGTATGTTCTCTTATTTTATTATGTTTTTCAACCACTTATCAACAGGTAAATCATCATATTCTTCATTTTCTTCATTAAATAGGGATCATCTCCCTTAATTTCTTTCACATGCCATGCTGATTTTACATTAACACTTTCTTACATACATAGGTTGGTCTGAGACTAACTCAAGTCCCACCTTATTCCTTTGTCATTTTTCCCATTTATCTTCTCATTTTTACTTATTATATGAGTTCTCTCCATCTTATGTTGATTTCATACCTTGATTCACTTTATAAGCACAAAATTATCTGTCTTTTAATTTACTGCTACTCTTTTTCTTATTTGTATTCGGATTTAGATTTCATGGTGTTGTTTCTTTCTTTTATAGTTACCAAACATTCAAGTTTTGATAGATAATGATGTAATTTTCATCTTCTCTTGAGGTAATATTCAGTTATCTGCACCATGATTTCTGATTCATTATGCTCTTCATATTGTTTCAAAATGATTACTTGATCATAATAATAAAAAAGATAACAATCTAAAAGTTCCATATTTACCTTTTCTTCAATAATTGAATACCTAGCCAGGGCACCCAAGTATTGAGATTAGGCAGTATGCACCATGTTTTTATATCATATTCCTTACTTAAACATCATCCTAATCCTAAGTCCTAACGTCCCTATAGACTCAGTGAACCTAAAGCTCTGATACCAACTTGTGAGAACCCATTACACTAAACGAGATTACCCAAAACATAAAAACAATCGATCACCAATTAACCACATACCCAAAAATATGGGTAAATTAAAATCGATTTCAACATCAACACCCGCTCATAAACATTTTTATAAGAGCCCAACATCTTTCTTGTATCCATACTAAGCCAAGAATTTGATACAAATTGTTCTATTGCCTTATCCACAACATATATACACATGAGAACAATATTCTAGTATGCCACACAAACAAGCATTAACATGCTAACAAAAGTCTAATTTGTTTGAAACACCATATACAAACTTTTCCTGCCCAGACCTAAGAGTACAGGGATGACTCTAGGACACACTAGACATCTGATCAACTTTCTCAAAGATTCATTACTATTGTTCCTCTTTATTTCCACATGTTTGTTTTTGTCACTTCCAATTACCTAAAAAGATGTGGCAAACCACAAGGGTGAGACCCATGTCCCAACAAGAGATATAACATCCACCAACGTTTATTGATTCCAACATTTTTAGGTAATAAGACAGTTTAAGCAGTTTAATCATATATAACAAATAAGCTCAACAACACTGATGATTAACAAAATACATAAAAGGAGCAAATAATAACTATCTTCATTAGCCAGACTATTCTCATATCCCTATTAACAGCAAAAGGAGTCTTGCAACATGAGCATCTCTAACATCATGAATAAGTCTAGTATCATATGCATAGATAACAACATCAGCATGTCTAATAGGTTGAACATATCAACATCATAAGAAGAGCTAACATCATAAGCACAACTATCTGTATAAGCATGATTAGCAGTATATGCATCTCTACTTACAAAGGCATGACTAGCATGCTAAACAATAGCTAGCATCATGATTATAATCAGCAGTAGCACTATAGTTATCAATAAAAGCATAGCTACTATATGTACGCATCTACAATCTTAAGCATATCTACAACCTAAGTATATGTACTATCTCTTAATTCTACTAAGCATCATCTTTATGTAAAGATAACAAACAAGGGTTATCATCCAATGTGAAACATCCTGCATAAACCTAAACAAATATGCTACATGACTGTATTACATATTTTTTTAAACCATGAGGAATTTGAGGATACCACTCAAGTTCCAACTAACCACCGCTTGGTTACAATCAGTGCCATACAATATCTAGGAAGAGACAAACTCCTAAGATCTTCTCCACCCGCGGTCAGTACAGGTCCGCCACAACGACACATAATGTCAAGCTACTACAGCCTAGTCCGTCCCTGGTACATGTCACGACACTAGTGAAAGGAGGTGGGTGTGCATACCCTACCATCCGAGGTACAACCGCAGTTCTCCTCCAATCTCATCACATATATAATCACCAAGACACACCCGTAGCTGTTCTCAAACTGAGGGCTAGGTATAATCGTAGTCATCCTCCCTAAACACTTGAATTCAGGATGACAAGCACCCCACATACTCATCAATATGCACTTTGAGTTTTCCTTAGGAATACTCATTTCACCATTTGGCAAGTTCTAACACAAATGGATCTATGGCATATGGCATTACATGATTAGAGTTCTACTTGATTAGTTATGCCAATTGGGTGAATTAAGGCTACATCAAACAAATGGACATACAAATCCTAATTCACATCTAGCAAGCATATAAGTATCACAACTTCAAAAGTTATAAAATGTGTAAAACACAATTTCTCATCTCATCATCACATGATAATGTTCACTTACTATTCATGAGACTACACTAGTCATCATACTATCACAAGATATAAATCCTTTTCACAATATCAGAGGGTATCAATCCTTATCAACACAAGAGGTTTACACCTCATTTAGGGCTCAACCATGCCCAAAGGTCATTAAGACCATCATACTATTCCCTGCAATATCATCATTATCATTGCATTCCTTATAGCAAGGCTCAACAACATTACTTACATATAATACACCAGATCATCACAATATTGCATTAATGAGCTAGGAGATATTCATAAACAATCATAGAAGGGTTATATTAACATTAAGAATATTCTTTTATTACATCAACATGCAAGGAATCTAGATATGATTAACCCTCATCATATTCATAATGCACATGTTTAGCATAAGAAAGTATCAACCATGTGGCTATGATAACCACCAATTAACACATTAAGGTTATGGTCATATTAAGGAAGTTATTTCACCATCATGCCATAATATAAGAAGGTTAAACATGAATACTCATTTTTATCTATTTGCATTAGAGTTAGGTTCAACAAGATAAATTATATTAATGTTACTAATTAGCACTCATACCCAAACCCTAACTCACGACATCACCATTGGATCATGGATGCATAAGGTGAAGCATAACCATCACATTCCATGCTATTCTCAAATATGAACACACACACAAATCAAGGTGTAACCATCAGTTTATAGCATAATAGGGTTTCAAAAACAATAAGAGTGTACTCCATGATTGTATTAGTCATTCAAGGACTATTCATACCCAATTACCATCATTTAGTTATATTAAAGTTAGATATAACAAGCTATACCTCATTAGGGTTACCCATTAATTCATTATGGTGATTATAAATCATAATCATAGGAGGACAAGGGTAATACTACAAGTTTAAGGCATTGAACCATCAAATTCTCCTCATTAGAATCATAACATTACACTACACGCTACACCTAAAATAATGGGAATATTGAGGCATCAACTTCTAACCATTAAATGTTGAAAAGGTAAAGCCATGGGTCGTTTACATAAGTAAAAATCTTGAACAAACCACCTATGAAGTAATTGATTTGTGCTCTAGAAAGAGTCACCATATAACCTTAGACATCCCTTGATTAACAACATTAAAAGTTCCATTGAGAGTAGGGTAAAACCCACAAGTGATTGTTTATTTAAAACAAGCCGTCAGTAAATGAACTTCTTAAGTTGATCTCATGAAGGAAACCATTTAAATCACTTTATTAGGACCAAAATATTACATTTAGCCATCATTCCAATTTATTATATGAAGAAACATTAGATCTTAACCATTAGGTCAAGTTCATATATTAAAACCATCAATTGGAGTATAGGTCCGACCATTGCATCAAATGACCCAAGAAAACATTGGTTTAAGGATTAATTGATGCTACAACTACATGATTAACTCACCATAGGTTGTGGAGACCTGATACACCATCAATAGTGACCATTAAGTCACCATAGGTTGTTAGAAAAACACTATATTCATTAATCAACATCAAATATCAAACTAATATCACCATTGATTGATAGCATAATTAGGGTACTTAGTTGTTAATCACTAAGCTTATAATTAGGCAAACACCTGACCTAAGGAGTGAATGTCAGTTGACACCCTTGGTCACCACCATCAGTTTTCATGAAGACAACACCATCGATTGTTGCAATGGTACCACCATTGAGTAATGTGTTTATAGAAGAAATTAGCTTTAAATCCTAAAATTGACCATTGGTTGATAGGTGTTTAGCACCATCGATTGTCAAACCAACCGGATCCAAGTCATATTATACCTTACACATAATCACAGGTTCATCTAGAACTAAAACTAGAATAGGGAACATTATAAAAATCAAAATCCAAGTCAAGCATAGCTTTTTAGTGCATGGATCATCATTTAAAAGCAAGAGCATGAGCTAGAAAGCTTATGGTAACCAATAAACGTGGAGCAAGTTATAAAACTTGCCTCTAATTAGAAGATAAAATCCCAAACAAAAGAAAACTTGAGCAGTTAGGTTCGAAAATCCAAACATAAGTTGTGAACTCGTCCATCTAGCACCTTTCTTCATCAAATGAGCAAACCCTAAGCATAAGGAGCAAGAAAGGTAGGGTTTTAGAGCTTTAGAGCAATTTCTACCATGGAACAGTAAGTTTTGACCTAGAGAAAGGTAGGAGGAAGGATAACAGAGAATGAAATTGAGGAAGGAAGGATATTCTTACTCATTTAGGTCAAGATCACTAGAAGGAAGCTTTTTAAGCCCTAAAAGAGAGCAAAAACAAAACCCTAGGAGCTTCCACCAAGAAATTTGTCTTCTTATTCTACCTTAGACAGGTCCTCCATAGATAAACTGATAGGGAACAGGGTTCTTAGTAGGAGAGAAGTGGTGGAAAGAAAAACTTTCGTTTAGGAGCTTAAAAATAGAGATATAAAGCTCTAGGATAAGGGAGAGAAGAAGCATGAGGTGCCTAAAAAGCTCTCCATGCATCCATGGCCTTAAACTATTAAGGATATACAAGAAGCCACACAAGCATCTAACCCACTATCCATGGATACCTACTTATCCCTCATTTCTTGATTTTGCAAGCAAAGCAAATAAACCATTTGCTTGATAGCTCCTAAAGGTAGCTCATCCATAAAGGGATAAACCCTAAAATACCCTTGAGGAAAACACCTCCAAACCAAGGTTCAACTAGGAGCCCATGGCTCAACAAGATCAAGAATAATTAGAGAACATCCAAAGAACATAATGAAAGTGATAAATTGCAAATAAAACCTCTCAATTGGGTAAATTGCATAAAAGTCCAAAATGTGCATAAAATTGCATAACTTGCACAAACAGTGTCCAAATTGGACCAAACATGAAACTTGAACTTGTATTATATTACAAAGCATAACACAAGGTTATATTAAGTTTCTAAACATTAAATTGTGATAGTTAAGTATGTTCAATACTTTAAGAAATGTCAGGGGTCTTACAACCATAAACCCCTAACATGGATTTCACCCCCGAAATCCAAGGTAAACAAATATGGATACTTCTCATGCATCTCATCCCCAATATTCCAAGCGGTAACTTTCATATCATGATGATGTCACATTATTCTCATGAAAGTCATATTCTTCTCCCTCAACTTCTGCATGTGTAACCTTAGTTCATCATAGGAACCGTTGTACCACATGTAGAGGTCTGGTAGTACCTTTCAACTTTGGGACTCGATTTTCATCTTGAAATATTATATATGTTGCATCACACATAACTCAGAGGCCATACTCATTGGATCTTACCAAACATATAACATCAAGTATCTCTTATCATATGCAACTTTACAAGGTTTCATCCCTATGCCCCTTTAATGGTTGTTGTAATTAAAAACTCAATCAACCAGGTACGCATCTCCAAATTTTCAAGAACTATGAAGCATTTTTTTAGAGGATTCTCTAATCATCTTAATGGTGAACTGACCATCTGTTTGGTTGAAGAATCATATATTTGTCTATAACCATTAACAAATATTACTTCCTAATTGACCTGGTTAGGAGTAGAACAACGACACTATGTTCAACTTATCAGGATTCCCACAACACACTTAACAGTGATATCATAACTCCAAGAGGATATTTTAGTCAACCCCAACTCACTCTTTCTAGACTTGTCACACATAAGTACAGTTACTTCAACATTCTTAAGGTTTAGCAAATATGTTGGCCATGTTACTGACCATCTCTGAAATACCTTCAGATGTCATTATTCAAAGCTTGCTACAACTTGTAAGACATGACCTGAACACTTTGTTCCTCCTATTCATAAATTCTATTGGTACATTGGTTAGTCTAAATGACATAACCATAAACTCATCACGGTCAAGTAACTTATGTCATCCACTCTAACTCTTATTTATTGATATGTGATCCTAGGTTTATCTTAAAGGAACACGGTAGCACATGTCTACTGATCAACAAACCATCTATCCTTGATAGTGGTCGTGCCCAGATATCACTAAACCATGCATAACATATATAGAATCACTTTTTTCCTTCCAAACAACATTTATAGGGTCATCATCAACTCTCTCTCTCTAAGGGAGAGGTACTTGGAATGTTCATTTAATAAACATCTCCAACCTTCACATACTTCCATACTATTGATACATCTTGGATACTAGGATTCATTACCTTGGGATCCAACTCATGCACTATAAGGAACTCACATCCTTTTCTCATCTACTTTTACCAGCATAACAAATCTCAAGACATATAATAGGAGCCTTCCTAATTATTTAAAGTCTTAAAAGCAAACTCATCACAAACTTTATAATCTTGTAACCATAGTCCAAGCAAACTGATGCTATAATAAGCTATCCACCTTCATGTTTACAATGAATCCACACATACCAAGTGGCAATGATCCACTTGAAAATGTTCCCTAGAAAGGAAAGACACAAAGGGAAACACACTTCCCACATCATAGCAGCATTGTTCAAGGGTCACTAGCAAAAAGGTAACCGATTCTATTTTCATTATGCAAGTTACATCTTCTTATGTATCATTTTACCTTTTTCATTTCAGATTCCTTTCCATTAGCATAGGAATCATCATGATTAACATATCTCATTACTCCTTCCTTGATGACTATTTATCCCACTAGGGTATGTACTCTTATTTATTATGTTTTTCAACCACTTATCAAGAGGTAAATCATCATATTCTTCATTTTCTTCATTAAATAGGGATCATCTCCCTTAATTTATTTTGCATGCCATGCTTATTTTACATTAACACTTTCTTACACATATAGGTTGGTATGAGATTAAATCGAGTTCTACCTTATTCCTTTGTGATTATTCTCATTTATCTTCTCATTTTTACTTATTATATGAGTTCTCTCCATCTTATGTCGATTTCATACCTTGATTCACTTTATAAGAACAGACTTATCTGTCTTTTACTTTATTATCTTCTTGAATCACATCTTCAAGAACTCCTCTTTTTCTTATTTGTATTCGGATTTAGATTTCATGGTGTTGTATCTTTCTCTTATAGTTACCAAACATTCAAGTTTTGATAGATAATGATGTAATTCTCACCTTTTCTTGAGGTAATATTGAGTTATTTGCACCATGATTTCTAATTCATTATGATCTTTAGATTGTTTCAAAATGATTACTTGATCAGAGTAATAAAAAAGATAACAATCTAAAAGTTTCATACTTACCTTTTCTTCAATAATTGAATTCCTGGCCAGGGCACCAAAGTATTGAGATTATGTAGTATGCACCATGCTTTGATGTCATATTCCTTACTTAAACATCATGCTAATCCTAAGTCCTAGCATCCATATAGACTTAGTGAACCTAAAGCTCTGATACCAACTTGTGAGAACCCATTATACTAAATGAGATTACTAAAAATATAAAAATAATCGATCACTAGTTAACCACATACCCAAAAATATAGGCAAATTAAAACTGATTTCAACATCGACACCCGCTCAAAAACATTTGCATAAGAGCCCAACATCTTTCTTGTATCCATACTATGTCAAGAATTTTATAAAAAATTGTTCTATCACCTTAGCCATAACATATATACACATGAGAACAATATTCATGTATGCCACACAAACAAGCATTAACATGCTAATAAAAGTTCAATTTGTTTGAAACACCATATACAAGCTTAACCTGTTTGGACCTGAGAGTACAAAGATGACTCTAGGACACACTAGACATCTTATCAACTTTCTCAAACATTCATTATTGTAGTTCCTCTTCACTTCCATAGGTTTGTTTTCATCACCTCTGATAACCTAAAAAGATGTGGCGAACCACAAGGGTGAGACCCATGTCCCAGCAAGAGATATAAACCTCCAAAAACATTTATTGAATCCAACATTTTTAGGTAATGAGATAGTTAAAGAAGTTTAATCATATATAACAAATAAGCTCAACAACACTGATGATTAACAAAATACATAAAGGAGCAGATAATAACTATCTTCATTAGCCAGGCTATTCTCATATCCTTATTAATAGTATAAGGAGTCTAGCAGCATGAGCATCTCTAACATCATGAATAAGTCTAGTATCATATGCATAGCTAACAACATCAGCATGTCTAATAGGTTGAACATATCAACATCATAAGAAGAGCTAACAACATAAAGACAACTATCTGTATAAGCATGATAAGTAGTATATGCATCTCTACTTACAAAGGCATGACTAGCATGCTAAACATAACTAACAACATGAGATAGCTAGCATCATGATTATAATCAGCAGTAGCAGTATAGTTATCAACATAAGCATAGCCATTGTATGTACACATCTACAATCTTAAGCATATCCACAACCTAAGTATATCTACTATTATATCCTCAAAGTTGATAAAAATTGAAGAATATAAATGAATTGATTTATAATTTCCTCAATGGTATTATTGGTGGAATAATAAACTTATTCACCTTTATGGCATGGGTGCTTGCGGTACAAGTTAAATAAGAGGAGTTCATACATGGAAATATATTCAATGTAATCCTTCTAACAATTATGTATATGTGTAACCGTGTGTGATTTATGTTAATCAAGAGAAAGAAAAGATTAGGAGAGGGAGTATAATCTTTCCTAGTCGAAGTTGAATGATTCAATAAAAGAGAAAGACCTTTTAAATCTTAGAAAAAAGGAAACAAATATGTGTTAGACATAATGTTAAGAATAAAGGAAGAAGTTATTATCCACCTTTTTATTGGAAGCCAAATAAAGGAACAATATGTAAGTTCCCTAAAAGAATTAGAAACCATAGTTTAAATAAAATAAGAAGTTTGGTATACAAAGGATACCCAACGAATCCTGATAATTGGAAAGGACTTTATAAGTTATCATGCGAGGAGGATTGTTGTTAAAAGGAAAATATGATGGGCCTTATCTAATCCCTCTATGCCTATGTTTCCTATACTAGGAGTCTATACGTGTATATATATGATTTCCCCGCTACTTGATGGGTGCACAACAGACCTCATCCCTCCTCATAATCTCACGATGATCAACCATCCCTGACCCCTCCATGCAACCGAGAACTTACTCTGCAGTTTTGATCTGCAATTATCAGCCTGGAAAGCAACATCACAGCCGCCACAGAAGAGCTACAAGCCACAGGTTTCGCGACGACGATTGTGGCTATGGTGGGCATATCTGAAGTGTTGGTGCATCACCCCTTCGCGGAAAGGTCCCCGTCTGGACAAGCCAGGGCCAAGTCATTGAAGGATGAGGTGGTTACTGCAACGGAAGACCCCATCATGAGAAGGAGGAGGCAGCAGTAGGTGTTGCCTATTTGCAGGTCCAGGGAGGCTAGCTGTTGACAGTGTTGGAAGAGGAATCAGGGAGGGTATGGTGGTGTATGCTCCTCGTAGTCGCCAACATTGTGAGGATGGATAGAAGACTTTGGGTTAGCATTGCACATCAGCTACGGAGAACATGCGACCGACGTATGCAAGAGGGTAGGATGGAGGAGGACCAGGGCAGTATTGATGGGACCGAAGATGAGGATCGACACCATCAGACGCACTACAACAGGCATCGAGGTCATGCAGGCGTGCGTGTTCGCGGTTGCGCTGGAGCGGGGCTCAGTGGCATCATGCGCTCGCACGAGATGCCATCACGAGGAGAGGGACAAGGTTCTATCAAAGGACTCAAATAGCCCTGGAGCACATGTAAGGAGGTTGGGTTGCAGTCGGGTGAGGATGATTGTCCTTTTGCTCTGGCGACAGCGTTGCTGGTTCCGCCTGCATGAACGAGCAGTCGAAAGAGATCGTGTGAAGGAAAGGGAAGAATGTTCATCCCTGAACCAGACTTCCCCTCTACATTTTTGTTGGTTCTCGGCTCAAGTGGTGAACCAGTGGTTCAAGACCAGACCGGCCTCCAGTAAGGAAAAGGAAATAGAAGCAAGTTCACTGACGTGTCAAGCCTAGATTGGCCTAAATAAGGTTAGTTTGCAAAATTCATAACTAATGACTGGTAATTCAGAATTAGACAAACTTTATATGAAAATTGATCAGGAGAATGAGAGGAATCCAAATAAAATATTATCAAAACCTGATAATTCTTCATATTATAAAAAGTGTACATGGTTTGATTAGTATAAAGGGAAAACCTAGATTTGCCTTAATTTGATGCTTAATTGAATAGATTCATTCATGTTAGGCTAACACCTGATCTTGCCATGTATAATGAGTAAAAACTTGATAATAATGAATAATGGATGATTCCAGATTATAATCTTATTTATGTTGTTTTAGGGTGTTAAAACCAATGTAAACATCTGGATATAATCTTAATGTTGATAATGTGATTTAGGTATCATGAATAGTCTAATATGCTTAAGTTGATGATTAGGGTTTCACCTTACATGCATAACTGAAATTGTAATCTTAGAAACTACAATATGATGGAATTAGGGTTTGTAACCCTAATCCCAAGTCCAAACATGAGATAATCCTAAACCCTAGTTTAGGAGCGCATCTAGATCTGAGTAATATAATGTGAATACATGGCGACACATATAATATAATGTGAATACATGGTGACACATATGTAGTATGCTTTGTTTCAGATACTTGTTGATTACATGCTTTGTTGCTTGGATGTTTGGATGCATTCTTAGAGTATATGATATTCTGCATGGTTTTTGCAATGGCATAAGGTACGTGGTTACACTTATGACTACATGTATCGAATTTCAAGATTGTCGATGTTTCTTGATGAGATTGAACAAAAGATAAATTGCTTGCTTGTTTATTTATTTCTTGCAAATTATAAAGTTCCTATGAGTATCATGTAAAGTAAATAACAATATTTTGAATCCTGGGTTAGACTGGTCTTAAGGGTAATGCACATGAGCCTTAGAGGGACATGGATTACACCTGAGGTAGTAGACCAGATATGGGTTAGAATATGAATACAAGTTTATGTTCTTATATGCAAGATAAATATGTTTGCTTATATGTATACTTGTGATTATTGTTTGAACCCACGTACCAGTATAGAAATATACTAATCGCGTATTTGTTTGTCAATATTTTAGGTACATGTGATGCTTGATTCATGGACATGAGGGTACAGATAGAGATGTTGAAGATACTACAGTTTAATCATGAAGGTTTCATCTTAATGGTTTATCTTCACACATGTAAAAGTTAATTCTGTTTAAAAGTTATCACTACTACAGAAACAACATTCAACGTCGCTTTTAGAGGCATCCATTTTTTTAGAAAAAATGACGCTGTAAACATTAAACGTTGGTTAATAAGGACATCCGACATCTATATTTTAAGACCATCCAGACACGGGGATCGCTTTTCATTCAGTGTCGGTTGAAGAAACGAAACTGACGCCTAAAGTAGCCCGCGAAATCCAATTTTCTCGAGCAAAAAAAAAATTGTGCCAAAGTATCAGATACAACGTCAGTGTTTTACCTAATAACCGACGCTGAATGAATATAAAATTTGTGCCAAAAGTTCCAATATGGGCGTCAGTTTTCTTAGAATAACCGGCGTGATAAGGGTGCGCGCGCCGTCCCTGCCAAAAAAATTAGGGTAAAGGAATGTCCAATTGACGTCGGTTGTCTTTGGATAACTGATGCTTAATAATAAAGGTGTCGGTTGTTATGGATAACTGACGCCTTTTAGTAACTTAATAGCCCCATGCACAGCAGACTCTTCCCCTTTCTTCTGTTTCATCAATCGATTTTGCTCCGGTTCCCGACCCCTGCTGTGTCGCCCTGCCTACTGTTGTTGTTGCTACTGCGTCACCTGCCGCCTGCCTCCGTGTCACCGCCTGCTGCGGCTACAGCTACTCACCACCGCCGCCGCCTGTCTCTCCTTCTCTGCTCACCACCGGCACCTCTGCTGCTAATGCTCTCCTCGCCGACGTCGCTGCTACTGTTGCTCTCCTCGCCGGTGGTCTCCTACTCCTCCTGGTCCTCCTGCTCCTCCTGCCGCCAATTGCCCTGCTCTCCGCACTGGTTGCCTGAAGGTACCTGCTCCCACTCTTCTTCCTCCGCCCTCAAGCAGGTACCCTACTCCGCGTGGGATTTCACCTCTTCTTCTTCCTCCTACTCCCTCTCAGATGGTTGTTGGATTAAAGCAAGGCCACGATCGTGTGGGCTGGCCACGGCCGTGGCTGTGTTGGCCTACCACAGCCGTGCTGCCCCTAGGAAACACGACTGTGCTGGCCAACACGGCCCTGGTAGGCCAACACAGCCACGTCTGTGGCTAGCCCACACGGTCGTGGCCTTGCTTTGATCCAACATCCATCTGAGAGGGAGTAGGAGGAAGAATAAGATACATTTACAATTGAATACTAATGCTTGACCTAATTATGTAAATTTGATGCATGTTGAATTAAGATATTAAAACCCTAATACACATTTCACCATAATCTTGAATTAACTGTATTGCTGAAATCTTGTGATCAATCTATGTAAGATATTAAAACCCTAATGTTAAATCTCTGATTTTGTAGTGATGTGTCACCTTAACATCTACATGAATCCCTAGTGTATGATGTAGATTGATGATAATGCATGAGCTAGTTTGAAATTTTGAAATCAATTATGAATCTCTCCATCCCTAGGTCATACTAATTTATGTGTAATCTTTATCTTGATGATGAACATGCATGGACACTCAACATGTTGAAATCAATGTTATAGAATGACAACACATGTATTTGTTGGCCTAGAAACCCGTCCAAGATTTACTCATTAGGAGTAAATCTTGGATAGTCCCCGGTTTGGGACTATTCTTGAACACCTAATCTCACTTAGGATGTAAGTGTATAATGTGTATTGGGTTTTCAAAAAAATTTCGGCAGCATTTCCCCGTTTTTTCTCTAAGTACATATGTACTTGGAGAACAGCGGGAAAATGCTGCCGAAATTTTCTTGAAAACCCAATACACATTATACACTTACTAGTGAGATTAGGTGTTCAAGAATGGGATAGGTGGTACACATTTATTATATATAAGAATGACAGCACATGTATTTGTTGGCCTAGAAACTCATCCAAGATTTACTCATTAGGAGTAAATCTTGGATAGTCCCAGGTTTGGGACTATTCTTGAACACCTAATCTCACTTAGGATGTAAGTGTATAATGTGTATTGGGTTTTCAAGAAAATTTCGGCAGTATTTCTCCATTTGTTCTCTAAGTACATATGTACTTGGAGAACAACGGGGAAATGCTGCCAAAATTTTCTTGAAAACCCAATACACATTATACACTTACTAGTGAGATTAGGTGTTCAAGAATGGGATAGGTGGTACACATTTATTATATATAAGATTGACATCACATGTATTTGTTGGCCTAGAAACCCGTCCAAGATTTACTCATTAGGAGTAAATCTTGGATAGTCCCTGGTTTGGGACTGTTCTTGAACACCTAATCTCACTTAGGATGTAAGTGTATAATGTGTATTGGGTTTTCAAAAAAATTTCGGCAGTATTTCCCCGTTTGTTCTCTAAGTACATATGTACTTGGAGAACAACGGGGAAATGCTGCCGAAATTTTCTTGAAAACCCAATACACATTATACACTTACTAGTGAGATTAGGTGTTCAAGAATGGGATATGTGGTACACATTTATTATATATAAGAATGACAACACGTGTATTTGTTAGCCTAGAAACCCGTCCAAGATTTACTCATTAGGAGTAAATCTTGGATAGTCCCTGGTTTGGGATTGTTCTTGAACACCTAATCTCACTTAGGATGTAAGTGTATAATGTGTATTGGGTTTTCAAGAAAATTTCGGCAACATTTCCCCGTTTGTTCTCTAAGTACATATGTACTTGGAGAATAACGGGGAAATGCTGCCGAAATTTTCTTGAAAACCCAATACACATTATACACTTACTAGTGAGATTAGGTGTTCACGAATGGGATAGGTGGTACATATTTATTATATATAAGAATGACAACACATGTATTTGTTGGCCTAAAGTTTTAACCATGCAAAAACTCTAGTCTATTAACCCTAGACCCTAATCTTGTTGTAATATATACTTGTTTTCTCTTTGATCATAGAATGGATAGATCATGGATGTCCATTCGCAATCGATGCACCCCAGAGTTTATATCTGGTCTTGACCAATTTATTAGATTTACCGAGGAACATAGGAAACAACCTGGAGATAGGTTCTACTGTCCATGTAGGCATTGCGGTAACAACTTGAAAGTTAGCACTGGTGACGAAATCAAAAGTCATGTCATGTGCAACAGGATTATACAAGGCTATACAGAATGGCACTGACATGGAGAGATTTCAAACCCGAAACCAGTGGATGTCGATAGAAGTGCTTGTGTGGAAGAAGAAATTGCCTCTGATGACGTATATGTGAATGAACCAGTTCCAGTAGACATCATTGATGCGATGTTGGATAGTTGTGGGGTAGAGCTCACCGATCCACCTCCCATTTTTAGAAACATTGTGCATGATGCTGAGATATCATTATACATAGGTTGTACTAAGTTTATGAAGCTTAGCACTGTGTTGAGATTGTATAAGCTGAAAGCTAACAATATATGGAGTGACAAAAGCTTCACGTCATTGTTGTCTTTGTTGAAAGAAATGCTTCCTAAAGGAAATGAGCTGTCAATCTCAACATACCAGGTAAAGAAATTGTTGTGTCCAATGGGAATGGATGCCAAGAAGATACACGCATGCCCGAATGATTGTGTATTATTTCAAAAGGACTATGTGGATTTGAAAGATTGTCCAAAATGTGGTGTGTCACAATATAAATTGACGACTTCACGGGAATCCAAAACTGGTTCTCCTGCCAAGGTGATGTGGTATCTACCTATAATATCATGGTTCAATGCTTGTTTGCCAATTTGATAGATGCGAAGAATTTGAGGTGGCATGCAGATGTTAAGAAAAATAATGATGGGATCCTACGACATGCGTCTGATTCCCCATAGTGGAAGAAGATTGATCTATTGTACCCTGAATTTGGTGAAGAAGTCAGGAATCTAAGACTTGGGATTTGTACAGATGGGATGAATCTGTACAGGACATTGAGCAGCCAACATAGCACTTGGCCAGTCATGCTTGTTATATACAATCTTCCTCCCTGGCTGTGTATGAAAAATAAGTACATAATGTTGTCGTTGTTGATATCGGGTCCTAAACAACCTGGAAATGATATCAATGTTTATCTTGAACCTCTGATTGATGACTTAAAGAAACTCTGGGGTGAAGGTGTGATGACCTATGATGCTTCACAAAGAGAGACATTTTGTTTGCATGCTATGTTGTTTTGCACTATTAATGACTTTCCAGCATATGGGAATTTGTCTGGATATAGTGTCAAAGGAGCTAATGCGTGTCCTATATGTGAAGAGAACACTGATTCAACAAGACTAAAACATGGCGGTAAGACTATATATCTCAATCATCGAAGGTTTCTTACAAAATTCCATCCGTATCGTAGGAAGCGCAAAGCATTCAATGGATTGAATGAGGAACAGAGTGTACCTAAACCTATACCAGGGGAGGTTGTTTATGAAAGAGTAAAAGACATTGTCAATGAATTTGGTAAGAGATCACAATATATTATGGCCACACGGAGTGACAAATCTTTATTCAAGAAGAAGTCAATATTTTGGGATCTTCCTTATTGGAGTTCTTTGGCAGTCAGGCTTTGTATCGATGTCATGCACATTGAGAAAAATGTCTGTGATAGTGTCATTGGTACTTTGTTGAATATACCAGGTAAGACTAAAGATGGGATACAATCCAGACTGGACCTATGTGAAATGGGAATAAGGTCAGAATTAATAGAATTATATAAAATGGGAAATCGGAGAACATACTTACCTCCCGCTTGTTACACATTGTCTAGAAAGGAGAAGAAAACTTTTTGTGAAAGTTTGGTAAATGTTAAGGTGCCACAGGGTTACTCATCCAACATTCGTATATTGGTATCAATGAAATATCTGAAGTTGATAGGTCTTAAATATCATGATTGTCACACTCTAATGCAACAAATATTGCCTGTGGCAATTCGCTCTATATTGTCGAAGCATGTAAGGTTTGCAATCACCAGACTTTGTTTCTTTTTCAATAGTCTGTGAAGCAAAGTTATTGACCCTGATACTCTCGATAATTTGCAAAGAGAAGTAGTTGTTACCCTAGGTCAGCTTGAGATGTATTTTCCTCTGTCGTTCTTTGATATCATGGTACTTCTTGTTGTCCACTTGACTAGAGAAGTGAAAATGTTGGGACCAGTTTTCTTGCATTGGATGTATCCCTTTGAACGATACATGAGCGTTTTTGAAAGTGATGTTCGAAACCGTTATTGGCCTGAAGGGAGTACTATTGAGGGTTATGTGGCGAGAGAGGTTATGGATTTTTGCAATGACTTTCTCAGTGGTAATGACACTCTTGGTAATGACAAGAATATTGAGGAGCAATTTGGCAAAGAAATTTTGGGATAAAGAGTGAAAGTAATCAGTCGTGAGCAGTTGGAACAAGGTCACTTGTATATTTTACACAACATGGACGAAGTGAGTGTTTATATCGAGGAACATACCAATTTCATCAAGAGACAATATCCTCGAGCCAATACAATGTGGCTTGCTAGAGAGCATAACAAGACATTTATTAAGTGGTTTGAAGATAAAGTCTTACATCAACTATCTCAAACACCAGATGATATTACTGAAATTATCAAATGCCTCGCCTTTAAACCAAAATTGAATGTTATGTCTTATGAAGGGTATGACATTAATGGATTCACATATTACACAAAGCGCCAAGATGATAAGAGTGTCGTCCAAAACAGTGTGGTCACCCTTCAGGCATCGACTATATTTTTTGCAAGTGCAAAGGATAAGAATCCACGTGAAGCTAAAATGTCATATTATGGTGTCATTGAAGACATATGGGAGTTTGACTACATAGATTTCAGAATTCCGCTCTTCAAATGTAATTGGGTTGATAACACCAAAGGAGTTATAGTGGATGAATTGGGTTTCACTTTAGTGAACTTTGAAAAGATTGGCGAGAAGGGTGAACCATTCATATTGGCATCACATGCGACACAAGTATTTTATATCGATGATCCTGAAAATGATAAATGGTTGGTTGTTCTTCATGGTAAAAGACAGTTCATTGAAGATCCTATAGATGAAGAAGAGTACTATGATAAGTATGATGACTCCAGTCCATTCTCAGTTGGGTTGCCAACACCAGCAAATATGATAATTTTTTTGGGAGGACGCTAGTATATTAATCAATGAGAAAATGTTAGTGTGGTTTTTTTCTTAGAATAATAAGGTAATGTTTGATAAAATGATTTATGTAATATATTAAATTTGTGAAATCTATATTCTATAAGAAAACCCAAGAAGGTGCTAAGTGTAATTTTTTCATAAATTTTTAATAATTACAGACTAATCCATGTGTGTGTAAACTACACTTTTATGTTTATTTTTTTAATTATATACTATATAAGACTCATCTATACCATATTAGAAGGCATGTGGAGGGGGTTAAGTGCAAGTTTTTTCATTATTATTGGAACTATAAGCTGATTCCTGTGTGTATAAACTAAAATTCTATATTTACATTTTAAAATTATTTTCTATACAAGGCTCATCTATGCTATAGGAAAACCCTCATACAAATTGTAATTTTTCCCTATATAGAAGTTGATATAGTCATTGTTCAGGAAAGCGATATTTGGTGTACGGGCAGAGAGGGTACCACATAGAGTATATGCGGTATGCAAGAGCATACTGGAGTATATGCGGTTTGGATTTTTTTTGAATAAATTAATTATATATAGTCATTAAACTATATATTGATCTCATAAATAGAAGATACAAAATTATAGAGTAATACACTTATATATATCTACATATAAATATATTAATATGCAAGTATGATATGCATATACATGTATATATGTCTATATAAAGAATGTGTTTGTAATATATATATACAAATATTAAAATGTATTATATAAATATACTAACATGAGTAGAGGATGTGTATAAATGTGAATAAATTAAAAATGTATACATCCACGCAAAATATGCGTGTTTTCATGTAGGTATAGTATATATGTATGTATACATATTGATATGTCAAAAGGTATTCATATAAATGTACAAATGTCTGGAAATTATTATATATTACAATCTATACTAAATTTTAATATATGTGTATATATATGTATGCATGTAACACAAGGACATATGTTGTGGGCTTTTCAAAAAATAGAGTTTAATCGACCACTTTATCGACCGAGTGGGAGTATATGCGGCTCATGACCACTTAGTGGACTAATTGGCAATATGTAACGCGGTATGGTGACCGAATAGGCATAAACGGGAGTATATGCGACGTGTGGACTGATTTTCCGATCAGTGGATGTAGTTTTTAAGAGTGTCAAGGAACTTTGATGAGATATTAATATTATTTTTAAAAATTATAAATTGGTCTTTTATAACATTTGTGCCGCATGGAGAAAGTTGGATATTACTTTTACAATTAGAAGATAATTAAAAATCCAATCATATCAATTATCTCAAAATATATTCCTCTAGGAATTGATTTTTCAAAATTTTCTTTCAATGAAGTAAATGTACATACCACACATTTATCCTAGTATATAATTGATTAGATTCGCATGATACAATCGTTTTGTCGGAACATTTAGAAACCTACATCTTGAACCGTATGTAATGGATTTTGGTCGTGAACAAATTTTTTTTTGCGTGTGTGAACTGTGAAGTGAAAACCCACTAACTGTCCCCTTTGCGACGGAGGTCTGGAGAGGGCAACAATATTACTGAAATTCATTTAATTTTTCTTCTATTGGACAGGGGCCCAAGCCCAATAATCACTATCCCGCTATTCTCCCTCCAGTGCCAGCACTTCCCGCCGTAGCGGCCGCCAGTAGCCGCAGTACCGGCCGTCGGCTGTAGCAGCAGTGGAAGCCGCTTCTACGACCATCAGCACATAAAGTGAGTTCTCATCCTCCGCTCCAGTCCTCCTCATTTAGTCAACTACTTCTGCTCCGCATTAGTCACCATCCTCCAATCATTCGGTGCTTTAACACCACCTCCAATTATGTTGTCGGCTGATCCCAGTCGGATGGAGGGGTGATTTAGGACCATCGGCAGTCGGAGACGGCCCGTTGGGGCGGCGGAAGCTCCTGGCTGAACCGGGTTTTACACGGGCAAGATAGGAGAGGATGGCTCAAAGCAAATTGCATGCAACCAAACTATACCTTTCTGATTAAGGGAAGCGATATATATACACACACTGCCGGCTGTTGGCGATCACATCCTACCGATTCAGAGGAACGTAGCTACAATGGCCGACGGCCCAGGAGTCCTTGCAAATCGTTGGCGAGGTGGTGCGCCCGCCTAACGACCTTCTGGTGTCAGCAGCATAGTGGTACCCCGTGGCATCTGTCCCAAGTGATCCCAACGTGTATCATCTGCTTCCTGTATTCAGCCTTTCTTCAGTCGTGTCCCTCCGCCTTACCTGTTAATCTCATCCGGTTTTGTGCTCCATCGATTGGAAGCGATTGAACTGCCAATGTGTGTTGCCGTGAGCCAGGAACAACTCATACTAGGCCTGGTATCAGTTGATGCACTTGGCATATATGACAAATTGACACAGTGCTGTGGGTTAAGGAATGTCAAGATAGCAGCAGATGTATATTCTAAAGGAGTAGTTGATGAGCTTCTTCTTCCACGCGTACCCTTATCCGCTATCTAAATGACTTGTGTAGCCAAACATTCGTCAAGCAGGACCATCTTGGGCTGAAGTCTGTGTTGTGAACAATGGTGCATTTGTAGGTGTAATGTCAGGCAAAAAATCATACCCAGAAACTGCGTATCTCAGTTGCGGGTTTAGCGGTACCCATGTGACAGTTGATGTGGGTTCCAACTTCCATCAGAGTTGTTGTAGACACTTTAGAGATGCTCCAGAATATATGAGATGAAGAGTCTAAACTATAGTTAGCTTGGGGATAAACCCTAAATGCTACAATGTGGTTAAAGTGAACGTCCACTGTTTTAAAGCTTTCTGCTACCTCCTCATATCATGAATGGCCTACCATTTTTGAAAGTAGGCGAAGGGGACCTTGGCAGCTCCTATGGAGCTAGTCAAAAGGCATGGGATTCCTTTATGGGGCTGTTGTGGTGGTGGGGGTAACATATAGATGGTCTACAGACCTTAACATCCTCATGGTCCGTCTGCTAAGGCCCCTAAAGAATGGAGGGTGGGGCCAATGGATCGTCCTACATCAAGGAGTGTGGCTGTAAATGTCCCTTGGTGACCACTTGTAGTTTCGCAGTGCTACACTGCATCTTAAAAATGGAGAAGAAGACAAGGATGAGGAGGAAGAAACATGCTGGAAAAGAAAAGAGGAAGAAAGGTAAGGGCCTTCACATGGTGGAGTTTAGAGAGAGTAGGGAGATGGAGGAGAAAGACAAAGGGGTAAAATAGGAGGCCAACAATGCATTTCTAGAAATATAATCTCTTTCTCTCCCTCTCTCCTACTTGAGTGATCTAACCTTAGGTTTCGATCAGTAATGGATAGTAGAGATGGTTCTTAGACCTAGGTTTTGGAAACTAACATGGATGGGAGGTGTCCCAGACCTAAACCTCAGGTTTAGGTTTTGGGCTATGATACTTACAAGAAAAATCAACAAAATAATCAAGTTCAACAATCAAGTCTATTTGCCTGGGCTAATACATGAAGGCTGGCATTTACGATAAACCTATCGAAACTTAACGAGTTAGAGTTGCAAACGCTTAAATACTGACCAAATCAAATAACACACTCATAATAAAAATGACAAAACATGGTACTTACAATTAAGACCCTAGAAACGATGATAGGTCCTTGCAATGAAATGAAAATCCTAATTTGACTAAACAACTGCTAATTGATTGCCTTCGGCTCTCATGGGGAATGCCAAGCCTGATGATGTGTCGAGAGTGTAGGTTGTCCTACATCATTACGACTCTTAGAATTCTTTTGTATTCTTGTACCTAACTTGTGGTAGTTGGAAAAAAATAAATAAAAAGTAACATTATCGGTAACTTCTATGGGACTTTAAATAGGTGATCTTTTAGAATGATTTTAAATCCATCACTTGCTTTACAAATATAGGTTTTAAGTAAATTGTATATTAACTCAATCATTGATGTCATAGTTTAGAGTATGCATTTAAGTAGTAAAAAAATAATCCCAAAATGGTTTAATTTAATACCCTTCTCATACTAAGTTTAAGGTTTATGCGTACAACTAATTCTATTGATTTTAATCCACATATTTCAAGGAGGGATTGTAGTCGGGTTTTGTATTCTGAATACCGATACTTATGAACGTATAGTTTGGATGCGTATTGTGGTGGTTGGTGAATGTCGCTTTTCCAGGAGTAGTATTCCGATGTAGTAGAATGCAGCATTCAAAATCGCGCCGGTATCGGCGAGATTGGGAAATGCCACGGAAACCAGTTCGCGAGACCCCGGCTCCCATCCTCCATTCTCTCTCCTCGCAACATCCACGGTGCAGTTCCACTCATCTACTTCCGCTGCCGCCTCGTTTCCCTTCGCTCCCTTCTCAGTTTCTCGTCACAAGTTCTTCCCCCGATTCCGGTCTTTGCCCAGAAACAGAGCATAGTCTTCGTTGTTGCTCTGTCTCCTTCAGCCTATGGTAAGGAGAGATCAATGGTGTCTGCTGCACGGAGTATCACCTGCCGCAATCGGTCCCTCCATGTCTCTGCCTTCTTCTTCATTGTCCGCCTGTCGTTGGCTTGTTGCTCCTACATTGTGCGCCTCCTCCTTCCTTCACTATTTTCTGCCGCCGTTTCTGCAGGGTTGCATATCATCCAGCGCGGATTTTTCATTGTAGAAATACCTACAATACAAATTATCTACTACCCAAACGAAATGATTCTCAAGACCAGCATTTGAGTTTGATGCAGTTAAACTCCCGAAATTTACAAATGAATATGTAGTCGTGAATGTTCCGTCCAAACGGGGCCTTAGTTGTTACATGTGTGCATGTTCTATGCTTAAATTTCATCCATATTCTCTAAAGAGAAAAAATTATATGGCAACATGTGCTACCTGTTTGTGTAGATACATTACTAGACGAGAGTCAACAAGTTTTAAGTTAGATGGAAAATGATAGAATAGAATTTTTGCTTTGACACCCAACTCTGGAATTAAGGAACACGGGTGCATCATTGAACAAACTCCCTAGTTTCCCTCCAACTAGGTGAAAACCAAGGCAAATTGCTTTTCAATTCTTTTGCCATCCATTAAACTGAGCTGCCCTTGAGCTATCAATACTCTACTTTTACCTATAAATAATACTTGAATGAGCATATAAACCAAACAATGTGCTATACATCACATTTGTTATTTGACATCAATCTCTTAGTCTCTTTTTTCTAGTATTTATTTTTGATATATCTTCATGCATCATATCTTGAATAGAATTCCTTTCCTAACTTTTGAGGCCAAATAAAGTCTGAAGTTGAGAGGAATGGTGGAAAGTTATAACTATTTTTACAATGGATTTATTGGGTTTTCTTCATATGCTATATGACTTTCTCACTTGCCTACCACATCCACCCACTTTGAACAATTTTGTTGATATGTGCAACACGGTAATAAAATGTTGAGTTGTATTACAGTTTTCTAGTTTGAACTGCTATGCAGTGTTGTCTAAAATCCACTTGTATAGATATGCGAATTTTGTTAGTTCACTTCATGTATAATTGCTCTAAAAACATATACTACAGGTTAGTGCTTTGTTTGAAACACACCAGTCATCGGGTAAGCGGTCTTCCTCACCCAAGGGGTGCCAAGGGATCCTAGACGTTCCTAGCATTGTTTTTATTTTTCACACATATAGTCAATTTGCATATACATATATTTAGCTAGATTCAAATGTATATGTTACCAAGTATATTTATATCGGCTTTCTCAAAGCTTAATTAATCGGAACTTGACCTGAAGCACCTCATTGGCCTAAACCAGGCATAACTGCCCTAATTTGACCCAACTTGAGTTAAAGATCTAATTCATCCTTAACCAAACTTACCCTGCCCTAATTTGGCTCTACGCAAACCTAATATGTCATGATATAACTGAATCAAGCCAAATTCTCCTAATTAGCCTCAATCTAACCTACATGAGACATAATTTGACCAAGCCAAATTCAGACCTACTTTTCTCAAACCAGACCTAGTATATTTGAATAAGACCTACTTTGCAAAATCAAATATGCTTCAATCCTTAAATGACTGATAAGTGATCGAATTCAAATAAATTAAGACCTAATTTATGCTACTTAAATTGAGCCTAGATGGCCCTATGCTCCCACTCAGGTCCCTCAAGGCCCGGACATCTAGTTTTGCCCCTTGCATAGTGTCTAGGGTGCCTAGGCAGGTGACACCCTAGTGAAAAATTCGAGATTTGGCAAGTTTTCGGCTGATCGAAAAAATCATAATTCAGAAAAAATAGGAAAAATTCATGAAAAAATATATATGCTTCGGTCAAAGTTCAGCCAACTATTAGGAAATAACTGAGAATAAGTCAGCTATGTGTATATATATACATATATATGTATATATATTATGGGAATAAGAGAGCCATTCTCTCCCCCTCTCCAATGCCTGTGGCGGAGGCTGAATGTCCAGGAGGGTGGTAAACCAAGGCGGTAGCTGAGATTCGAACCCGAGTCCCTTTGTTAGGGGGCACCGTGCTTGACCACTTGAGCCACTCATTGTCGGCATATATATATATATATATATATATATATATATATATGTATGTATGTATGTATGTATGTATGTATGTATATGTACATACATATCAGATACACATGTAACTATTAAGGTCACTAGACATACAATTTTATTGAGTGAAAGAAGTAGCAAAAGAATTAAAGAATAGTAGTAGAACAATAACAATGGACTGTCGGGAAGGTTTAGTGTATATCAGGAGTTCTGTGTACATAGTTTGGAAAAAAAGGGAAGCGGCTTAAAAGAGAAAAATCAGGAAAAATCGTATAAGTTGTGAAAAAGCGGGAAAAATCTTGAAAAGTTGTGAATAATCAGCAACAACTTATTAATCATGCTGAACATTCGGGAGCCTATGAAATTGTGAAGAATCACCAGCCTTTCGTACAATTCGGAGACTTTTGTATGGGGGACACCTTGGTAACTATGGTTTGAAATATAACAAAAAAATCTTTGTAATACGACAATGTTATCAAAGCCGGATCGGATCAGCCGGTTGGACCGGTTGAACTGGGGACCGGTACCAAAACTGGTCCGTTCAGGCCCAAGACCCGGCAGCCACCCCAAAACCGGCCAACCGACCGCTTCAACTGGTGAATCGGTGGAACCGGTCCGGTCAGCCAGAACTGGCCGGTTACTGTTAGCACTTTCACAACAGCTGAATTCTAAGTTCTTTTTAATGTTTTATATACCTCTCTACTCCCCTTCAACTGCTGCGGTTTTTTATGTTTTATCTGCTGCATAGGATATTATTTTTTATATTTTTTATGTTTTCTTCCGTTTATCCATCTGTTGAGTTTATAGTACATAATTGCTTTTTTCCCTTTCCCTCCAACTGTTGTGCATTATCTATGGTTTTGTTGTGTTTTTGTTTTGTGTTTTCTTCTTGTTGTGTATACTATTTGCTCCCCTATGTATTTCTTGCCATCTATGTGTATTCCATGTTTATCTCAACACCTACTAGTCAGTGTTCATTGAAAATATGTGTTTATAAAAGATAAAAAAGCACTATAAAAAATTTGAATTTCGATAAGTGATTAATGAAAATTGCACATTACTACCTACAATTTGTATTATGTGTGAATCAAAACTTGTGTATTATACTATTTCTTTTCATATTTTGTGATGATGATGTTAAGACTTGATGTTGTGTATTATATGAATTTAGCTTTTAACTTCTACTATAGTTGAATTGGATCATAATTGTTCATATATACAAACCTTGTTTATACTTTTAGCATATTAAATATATATATGACCTCATTGCTGACGAAACGGGTTGAACTGGTCCAACCAATTAACTTGGAACTGATATCCTCACCGGTTCAGTCACTGGTCTGGTCCTGATAACATTTATACGTGATTAAGCAAACTCAATGCAATGGAAATTTTCTGAATGCTAAAATATTGCACCATGTTCATCATGGTTATTTCTTGACACATTGTAATTTGTTTTTGATCATTCAACTTTTATACACCTATTTTAGAATCAATCTATATTATTAATATGTTTCATATAGTCAAGAAAGAAATGCTACTGAATGCATTTTTTCATTGTTTCACTGGGAACACACTTTAACAACTCTTATATGGCTCATCAAAATGGATTAACTCACTATGCGTTAAGGTAACTACCTTTGGCATCAATATATGCTTTTGCTGTTTGGATTATTGTTTGTTGTGCTCATTCATTTTTCATTGAAGTTTCTCGTTCTATTTGTGTTATATGTATTGCTTTATCTTATGCATGGAAACTTTTCAGGGAGGCACGATTGAGGTGGATGCCAAGTTAGTTGGGAAAAATTGAGCCCCAATCAATGAAATTGTAATCATAGGTATTATAGGCACTCGATAGGTGTTTGCTATTGTATTATGATGGTCGATGTTGACTAGAAGATCCGAATATAAGGACATATGTTATCTATCACATGTCCTTCTATTAGTTTTCTTTGGGTGTGTTGATTCTTGATTGTCCAGTCACAACTATATGATGTCTCATAGACATATTTAGACAACAATTCTATGCAACAATTGTATGCTTTTTAGGGAAAAATCATAATTTGTGTTTGAAATTTTATATGTTCTATGCTTTTAGTGCTTGATTTTGTTTTCATTCAAGAAAATTTTGTTTTGCATTGGCGAATGCTGACAACATGTGAATATGTTGTGTTTTTTTATAGCACAATTGCTTAATGTTCTTAAGGTTTTGTTGAAGTTGAAAAAGCTTTTTCACAAGTATTACCTATGTAGAGTCTTGTTGTAGATTATCATGTACATCACGTTTGTTTGAAAATGGACTTGGAAGAAAACTATTAACGTTGAAGGGTCTCTCTTTAATTTTTCTCAACTTTACAAATAAAAAGTGTTGACTACCTGGTTCATGGAGTTGGGTCAAGATGGGTTGGATCGGGTCCCCACAAATTATTAGGCGGGGATGAGTATTACTTTTATATGTTCTTCTTAAGTGGGCATGCATGAGTTGAGGAGCAAGTATACCAATTTTATACCGAGGAGCCATACGACATGTACACGTGAAGGGAGACCCACCGACAGACCATACAAAGGTTAAGAGCAGATATACAAAAACTCATATCGAAATATGATAAAACATTGATGTATACACCCTCTTTTGTGATGCTGACTAAAGCAACTTTCCATGAGGGATGCCTTCACCTGAGCATATATTAATGGTAGATTGATTACACCAAACCATTGATCCAATCGGAGATCGCGTCCCCACTCACTGCCATACAACCATGTAACAAAATTCATCGAGGAAAAATTTCGAGACCTAGGGCAAACTAGGCAACTTAGTGCTCTCACGGAGAGGAAGACAAACATACTAGGAAGAGAGAAAAGGCGTCGATTAATGGCGAGAGAAGGAAGGGGAACAACCCGAGCAAAGCAAACCAGAAAAAAAGCTAAAAACAAAGGAATTTAGGTGAGAACCCTTGCTCCACACTATCACCAGGGGAAGGCACCACACATGCAATGGTGTACGCCGCAGGCCTCCAAAGATGCGACAAGCATCACTGCCGGTTGTCGAAGGCTAACTGCAATGAGCTGGAAACTCGCACGATGTAATTGTCGTCGCACCTGGGCTGAAGCACCAACTAACAATGCAGCTGGTGCCACTACCAACAAAGGGAGAGAGCTTGGACGAACACAGGGGAGAATGGAGGCACACACCGGCGGCCACACCCTCTCCCCTGAGTCGGGAGAGTGGCCTGTTCGAAATCCTAGGTCACAGAAGCGAACACTAGAGGCACATATCCTTGCTGGTTACTCTTCTAGTATTTGCAGTTGGATCAAAGCTTAAATGGTTATCATCACTGCTTTCTTGTACCCTTGCTGGTTACTTTTCATGTAGTTGCAGTTGGATGAAAGCTTAAATGGGTATCGCCACTGGTTTCTTGTACCCACCCATTTTCCATCACGAGAATTGTCCCACATCAAAGTTAAGTGTGCATTTCAATGAGTAGCGGATTCTAGCTCTATGAAATTTCCATGACCACATTCTATGCTTAAATAAACACGTCAATTCCCTAAGCTACACCCTTCTTCTGTTCCTAGTCAAAGGCAATGACCAAACAGAAACTTAAAAGTGACCAGCCTAAATCGCGCGTCCGAAAAATGGAGCGGATTTGAAGTAGTCAGACTTTTAAACTTATAACTCGAAACCTTCTAGGCCCCCGCAACTTTATTTACGGGGTCGAAGTAGATATACGGGGTCGAACACAGGGACAAGGGTGGTAGTGTTGGGAACGCGGAATCGACACGTTACACTCCGGTATGGGTAAGGAGATGATAAAGTTCCCCAAGGGAACAACAGGCTAAGTTCGATAAAATAAAATAAAAGAAAACTATCTCCAACTGGAGCTATGAGGAAATTAAGATTTTATAGGTTTATCAGTTTTTAGGGGTTTTCGTGCAACGGAAACAGAGAGATAATACTATTGCTTAAGTAAGGAACGAAGGAGAAAGCTTCGGTAAAACAAGCGGCAACAGAAACATCCTATACCCCTCCTCTCGAAGCGGGTACCTCTAACTAAGCATCAACACCCCTCTCGAGGTTGCTGGGCTTAAGTTAGAGTGGAAAGGTTACTAAAGCAACTCCGATCCTGAGCACTCTCGTACTCCTGTATCGGACTAAACACTAGAGCCACAACACCTCTCTCGAGGCTGCTGCAACGGGAAAACACGATTTGGTAGCTAGTCAAAACGTGATCCAAGCGTACAAGTTAGAGTTCGGATGTTAAACAAAACAATCGTCCAACAAAAGGGACCAAACATAAAACAGCAGGTAATTAAAACTCTTCTAATGCCATTAGCATAAAAGGGTCTGATTACATTGCATAAGTAAAGAAAGTAAATGACTGAAATAAGTAAAGATAAATGTCGCCTTCTTGATTTAGAAGGGCGACAGGCAGCAACAGCTCCTCAATATCCCTCCAGCCCGATACCAGGTGGGAGCCTTGCCTGATACGTCCGTGTCGGGCGGCACACCCTCTCGGGCGACGCACTCATGACGGGTGGACGTATCGTGCGCGGCGCTCACGCCCGATACGGTCGTGTCGGGCGGCACCCTCTCGGGCGACACGCCGTGACTGGTGATGCGTATCGGGCTTGGTATCGTGTCGGGCCAGAGTTTTGCTGAGGGTATCAGGTACTCATATCAGGTGTCCTTGTTGGCCGATATCGGTCTGCAGCGGTGCCCGGGACCGATCCTAAGTGACCATTCCCTCCCTCTCGGGTCGGGGAAGTGCTCACCTAGTATCGCTCAGTACACCCCTGAGGCACGACACGCTAGCTTCTGATTATTTCCCAAGTTGGCTTTCGAGAAATTCCGACCCATCCCATCGGAGTCCTGTAGCTGCTATTTATAGGCAGCGGTTGGGGGAAGTTATGATTCTCCGGACGCCACGTGTCCTCCTTCAGCTCCATCATTGCGACTTCGGGGATTGCCCAATACGCGTATCACCCGACACAAGGATGTCGGGCTGGGAGCGTGTCGGTCATCGTGACGAGTGGCGCCTGCCGGTGGGTGGCCCGTATCGCGCGACACGCTTCAGCAGTCGTGGCGAGTCCGACTCCCTGTCGAGTAAATGGCGTATCGCTCGTCCGCTCCTTCTTGCGCGACACCCTCGTATCGCGCGGTAGTGTATCATGCTGCCCTGTGTCGGGCAGCGAGCGTATCGGCCTGCCGGCTGGTAGGAAGGCCGATGCAGGTGGAATACGTTCGTGGGCCGGGATGAGCCTTTTTGCTGATAAATGAGTTGAAAAACAGGGAAAACTCTGTAAAAAATGATAATATTGAGTTAAAAGAGTAGCGTGGCCTGTTTATTCAAAAACATGACAAAAAGGAGAGGAAAACAGTTTAAAAGGGCAGATTTGATAACGAAATAAGGGCCAAAAACATCACAAAATTTGGTGTTATCAACTCCCCCAAACTTAGCATTTTGATTGTCCTCAATCAATCTTTAAACTTTGTTTTGTGACACTTCTTCTTGACCGGTATAGTTTTCAGACCATGGGTTTGAGCGAGCATTGAGATGTCTTACAGAGAATACAGCCCGACTACAAACAATAGACTTTACTTCTCCTGCCTTATTTAAGCGAAAATTTTCTCCACAACTTCGGCGAGACTTAGGTGCATGATTCCGAAGTTAGCTTTCACACCAAACAGCTTTTGGGGACAGAAAGTTGTGTTTGGGTAGGCTTAAGCTTTTTGGGTTTTTTTTCTTGTTTCCCATCAGTCCATCCAGGTAAGGGTCCGTTAGCGGGCAAGTGGTCCCTGCAGTCCAAGCCAGTTGGCTTTAGAGCAGTGATTTCACATCCTACGTACCACTGCCCCGGATCTACCATGCCTAAAGATGGGTACTTTTGGAAAACAAGTGTGTATATATATATATATTTTCTCTCTTTTTATTGGGCACAACTCTCATGCCTTTATTCACTCTCATTAGGCTATGCTCTCTCTTTTTTGGGATTTTGTTGGGTAAGGGAAAACAAGAGGAATTTTTGCTGTTTGGGCAACTTTTTCCTTCTGCATACACGTCTCTTAGCTGTTGTGAGATTATTTTTTCGAAATTTTTGGCGTGGAAAGTTGTAGTCTTTTGTCGTTTGAGGCAGCATTATCAGAAAGACATAACAAAACCTGCATCCCCTTAGGCACATAGAAAACAAACTGGCAAGAAGTCGTATCAGGTTTTTACTATATAGTGTCTTTGTATGGAGACAAAATAAGCAAAAAAATTTTTTATTAGCAAAATTTTTGTACGAGCATGCATATGTATATGTACACATGATATAAGAGAAGAACGAAAGAACAAAAAGGGTGGAGTTGAAGAAAGTTTTTTTTTTTTATACCTCCCTCACTGGTACATGGTACCCCCAAACTTACTCCACACTCTGTCCCAGAGTTGTGAAGTAGATAAGGTAGGGTAATGTTAACCCAGTGAGGGTTAGCTGGTGAGCGCGCCTGCGCCAGATAGGAGCTCCCACACATATTCTCCTCGTTTGCTGTGGTAGTCAATGTGGTGGAGTTGGTCAGACGTCTCTTTATTTGAAATCCATTCCAGGATGAAGATGCCGCAGTCGTTGGATAGAGGAATTTGTTGTGGACTGCAGTGGCAGAACTGGAGCTCGTGCCATTTGCTTGCTGCCGTTTCCAGGAATGGTTGTATCAGCGCCGACATCTCGTCGTAGTATTTCCGTACTAAACGCTCGAGAGATGTCAACGCTGTTGATGTACACTGCACTGGGTGATCTTTGTTGCTGTCCGAGCTGTTGTAGAAGATTCCTACTCGTTGGCGAGTGTACATCGTCAGGAGCGTCCAGTGGTTGTAATGCAGGATGGGCAGGAAGATTGTGCGTGGAACCCTGCGCTCCAACTCTGCCAGGAATGATTGCTTTGCTCCTGATTCATCGGCAAGGCAGACATCGTTGAACAACATTGGATGAGCAATGTATGCGTGTTCAAACTTCGTCTGTAGTGTCTGGATGTAGGCGGCCGCCACAGATATCGCCAAACATACTCCATCTTTTACCATGTCCCTTAAGTCATCAACTGGGGCTATGACACTGCCTGCCTCATAGATAACATCTGCCGGGGTAGAATCAGCTAACTTCAGAAGAATTTCATTGACCTGCTCCTGCGTGACTGTAGAGCACGAGAAGCGGTCGAAGTTGTTGATCAATTCTTCTGATGTTTCAGGCGAAGTAGGGTCTTCGAATCCGTACACTTCCCGCAGGATCTTTAACTGCTTGCCTGCCCCGTAGATGTCTGTTTCCATCTCAGCTTCTTTCTCTGGAGTGCTGCTAGGTTGCGTAGATTCGTCTGCTTGATCACTGTCCAGCAGCCTCTCTGGTACCCCTGCGTCTTGGAAATAGTCCCTGTCTTTGATCAGCAGCAAGACGTATATGCTCCTGAGGTGGTAAAAGTTTTGGCCCTGGAGATGCCTTATGTATCCGAATATATTAAGCAACTCCATGGCGCGCAAGACTATGAAGACGCTGTTTCCGCTTCCCTCTTCTGTTTGGACGGGGAAGTCTCCGATAGAGAAGAAGTTCCAAACGCCTCTGTGACGTTGAACTCCTTGCTTGATGGCTCGCAGAAGACGCAGTGGTAGAAGCCTGAGATGTTTGTCTTTTGGGCGGCTGAAGATATGCCCGGAGCGTGGCACCTCCTTGTTGCAGCAACTGAGCAGCTGGACGTCGTGATTCCGGAGGTGTGCCACACATAGAAACCACATGTTCCGGTGCTTGTACGGGGCCAACACGATGTTTGTGTTGTGCTCTTCGATGTGTTGCAGCATGTTGGCCACCGCAATGGAGTCTGGCACTCCCATCATTAGTCTTCTTGCCAAGGTCGGGGTGGCGTTGTATATTGTTTTCCGACCTGTCCCGGTGCTGATGTTCTCTATTATTGCACCTTCTAGGACCCTGAACAACTTTTTGCCGACGATGGCTGGTGAGCGGAATATGCTTCTGAGTGCTCCCCGTCGTACAGAGAAGTAGCCGTCGCTCCAGACAACGTCTTCTTCATCTGCCTGCAACCTCAGGACCTTATTCAGCAACTTCTGGTCCCTGATCGACAGGTAGCCGATGACCCTTCTGTCGAAGTTGGCCATCTCGAAGGAAGGTAGCTCTGACGGTGCAAAGAAAGCATCTGCCGTCGAGCGTCTTCCTCTTGGGGGTGTCTTTCGTTGGCAGCGCATATGTCCCCCCTCTCCCTCTGATTCATCAGAAGAGTCCTCCCCGACGCTGATGTCTTCGTTGTCATCTTCAGCTTCGTCCAGGGTGACTGAGGGAGTTGCTTCTTCCAGACCACGGGAGCTCGCCTGTCCTGCTGGAGCTCCGTTGGCCGATCTTTGTGGCGTCCCTTCCTCGGGCGTTGGGGATGGCCCGCTGGAGGAGGAAGAGGACGACGATCTTGAGGAGGCTGCTGACGAGGAATGTTGAGAGCCTGAGCCAAGAGGCGACGAAGACCTTCTCGGCTGCCTTGGGCGCGGATGGTCGTCTCTCCTATTCAGCCTCTCCTCGATCACGTCAAGACGCAGGAGCGCCTGCTGAAGCGTGGCGTTGAGTGCCTCTAGTTGGCCGGGAAGGCCAACTAGAGTCAGCAGTTCCCGTTCCTGGCTATTCAGCCTCTGCTGGAAAAATGAAAACTTGCGGGTTAGAGAAGAAAATGTAGCCGAGTGGCTTTCCGTTACCTCCCGCAAGTGGTCGAGTTCGTGCCCCAACATTTTCCCGAGCGACGGAGGGCTTCTGCAGATCGCCCTCTCATCCTCGCTATACTCCTCTCGCGCGAGGGTTTACCCGACGAGGTAGAACCTATCTCGATCGTCCGCGAGGTGGATGTTGCTGGGCGAGGCGTCAGTGCCCTTGCGGCCGTCACTGCCTCGCCTTTTGTCGTGGTGGAGAAGGCCGCGGTGTGGGTGGATGTTGCTCCACCTCTACGTTGTCGGCGATCTCTTCAGCAGCTGCTATAGGGGACACCGACGGCGGTGTCGGCGTTAGCTGTGCAGCTCCGAGCTCCATCTCAAGGATCTCGGCGAACACCTCATTACTGGCGTCCGGCTGTGCTTCTTCTTCTGCCTCTAAAGGCACCACAGGAGAATCGGGAGCTGTGGCTGTCTCTTTCGCGACAGCTCCCTCCGGGGCTTGTACTGTTGTTTCTGCCCCGGTTGTCTCGACAACCTCGACGATTGCCGGTCCTTCTTCAGCCACGGCAGGTATTGTCGTGATCGTGGCGGGGATGGCAGGAGCGACGACAACTCTATCAACTGCTGTCGTCGGTGGCTCTGTAGTGGCGGCTGGCTCAGCAAAGGTCGTTGAAATTTTGTCCTGCCTAGGGTCGAGAGGGATTGATTCTCCTCTCGCAGTCGCCCTTTCTTGAATACCGGTGGTGGCGGCGTAAGCTGCTTCTACCGCCACAGCTTTGATTTCTGCTGCGGTGAAGACCAGCTTTTCTGCGTTGTAGGCGGCACAGTGAGGGAGTGGAAGGAGGTTGCTTGTCCTTGCGAACTTGTAGAAGTAGCTTCTCCCCTCCTTTATGATGCCGACCCTCATGAGGTACTTGAGGTCGATCAACTCGTCGCCCTTGTCCTCGACAGACTGTGCGGTTCCCTTGGGTATCCCAACCCAACTGCGATCAGATTGACGATGCCACCCATGCATTATTCCTTGGTGGCATCCTTTATCAGGTGCAACCTATTCAGCAAGAAGCGCCCCAGATTGATCACCTTGCCCTCCATCATGTACCACATGAGATGGAGTTCTTCGGTGTAGACGTTGCTGGACTCGTTTTTGCTGAAGAGCAGGCATGCTACCAACTTTTGCACTATCCTCCAGAAACAGGAGTGCACCGCCGCCACTTTGCTTCCCGGCTTGTAAGATGACTCGCCGGTCAGCCTCCTCCAGAGCTCCACGGGGTTGAACCTGTCTCCTTCGGTGATCCTTTCACCGTTATTCAGCAGCTTCTTCTCTTCCTCGCTGGAAGAGAAGATCTCGTTGAGCAACTTTTCGGAGATGACGTGCTCCGAGTTGTACAACCGCCCTTGCAGTATGTCTGCTCCGCCATATTCTTCAACGTCCTCAGGTGTATTTTTCACCCGGCGGAGAGACGACATGAACTCCTTAGTGAGTTCGGTGTAGGAGGCGGAGCGGCTGGAGCAGATCTTCCGTAGCCCTACTGCAGTCAGGACATTTTCGAGCCTGTCGAATATGCCTAGCTGAAGAAAGGACGACTGGTGGCAGAATCTGCTTGGCCTGTAGATTTTAGTTGCCAGTTCTGAGTACCGGCGTCCATGCTCGCTATCTCTAGGCACGAACCTGCCTGGTGTGTGATCCAGGGGTTCTGCCGCTGCGGTTGAAGCTGTTGCTGGAGCCGTTACTTCGTTCGCCCTTGCTATCTTCTCGGGGGTTGATGGCCCAGCTGCCTCGGGATTCGGGTGTTTCTGCCCGACCGTTGTTGCTCCAGCTGCGGCCTCAGTGTCGATTCTTCTGCCGTGTTCGTCAACTCGAACGATGGTTTGCTTTGTACGGGCCATATCTGTTATCATTAAACAAGTTCATTGATCATTTAAATTTCCAATATTAAGTAGGTATAAACTCAAAGTCGACCCGATACAAAAACTACCCGACACAACCGTACCGAGCGTCAACACTGGGCGATATGATGTTTGCCCGATACGCTCGTGTCGGGCGATACAAAGTTCTCGAAGAAATCACCGTAGGCTCACGCCCGATACGAGACACTGTGTCGTCCGTCGAAAGAAGATCTAGGCGATACAAAACTAGACGATACGGAGAAAAACTGCGCGTCATACCCGTTGCCCGACACGGGTGTGTCAGGCGATACGGTCGCGTGAAACAAAGTGCCCGATAGGGTCTTCCCCGATAGAAAATCGTGTCGCCCGACAACAAGAACAAGTGAGGCGACACAAGGATGGGCGACATAGTTATCGCCCGATATAGGGTATCGAGCAAGCGCGTGCTAAAGACGTGTCGCGCGACAAATGTGTCAGGTGATACAAGAAAATCAGCTAAAGTCGTCAGCCTGATACCCTGCGTGCGATAATAAGGTCGTGTCGAGCAAGCAAGGACGATATGGCTGTCGGGCTATACCTTTGCTATCTGAAGTTTTCTGCGCGATACGAGAGCAGAAGCTAAGCTGCGCGACACGGGAGCAGAGGGAGAAATTACTGCACGATACGGGTAGGTGAGAAGTAAAAGCAGCAGCCCGATACAGTAAAACCTCCGTACTATATATCATAGTCACAATAATCGGCGTTTTTTTCAAAAATTCACGTTTTAAACGCGTATAATTCAGCTGCCGTATGTGACGGTCGTTTAATACTGTCCTGCCGTATTATACGCGTTATTCGCGTTTTATTCGCGTTTTAAACGCGACTTCCGTTTTATTCGCGATTTAAACGTTTTTTTCCCGTTTTATTCGCTACTGTACGGTGGTATATATATATATATATATGTGCAAAGTATATACATATGTGTGTATATATATATATATATATATGTCCAAAGTATATACATATATGTGTGTGTGTGTGTGTATATATATATATATATATATATATATATATGTCCAAAGTATATACATACATACATATATATATATATATACATACACATATATATACATATATACATACATATATATATACATATCTATATATATATGTATATATGTATATATATGTATATCTATATATGTATATATGTATATATGTAATATATATGTATATATATATATATATGTATATATATGTGTGTGTGTGTATATATATATGTGTGTGTATATATATATGTATACATAGAGTCAGGCTAGAATACACTCGAGTGTACGGATCACACGGATACACTCAAGTGTGTTTGCATATCAAGACTATTTTTTACAAAATGTAAACCGTTGATCTTCACCGTCATACTATAACTAGGCTACATACAAATTTTGAGCCCATTTGGATGAGTGTAAGTCACTCATCCAAGGGCAACAAAATCGACGCGCGAAACTAATTTGAAATGCATAATTTTTGCGGTCTTCATAACATGAGCTATACATATCCAAATGTGCTCAAAATTTTCATATGAGTTGTTCAGGAGATGTTTAAGAAGATCAACGGATTAGATTTTCAAAAAAAATATTGCATCATGAAAAACTACTTGAGTGTATTCCGCCCCGGATACACTCGAGTGTATTCTAGCCTGACTCTGTATACATATATACATGTATATATATATGTATATATATACATGTATATATATGCATGCGTATATATATGTATATGTATACATGTATATATATATACATATATATGTATACATGTATACATGTATATATATACATATATATGTATATATCTATACATACATACATACATATATATATATATATATATATATATATATATATATATATATTGCCGACTTTTTGCCGACTTTTTCCCGAATAGTTGACCGTACGTTGACCGAATTTGACCGTACTTTTACCGTTTTTATCCGAATTTCCCGCATAATTCCCGAATTCCGAATTTTTCAGCTCCACCGTACGTATCCCGAATACCGAATTTGTGACTATGCTATATATAGCAATCTCAGCCGGGGGTAAAACGGGTAAATCCGGGACGCGCGTCGGCCGTTGAGACAAGTCATTCCCGAGACGAGCGCGTCCTGCTCGCCGGCTGAGTCCTTACCCGATACGGTCAGAAAAAAGGAGATGCTTTGCCCGACACAAGGTCCTCAGGGCAAAAAGCTAGATGAAAAACTTAAAAACGAAGCGAAGGAAAAAGCGATTGATGGGTAAAACATCATTGGCCTAAGGTTAAGTTCCCGGCCTCAGATAGTATTACTCATCAATGCTTCATAAAACAGAGCGATGACCCACAAAACAGAAGAGTCAGCGCACGTGACGCATGCACTGACTCAGGCCTTATTACAGTCCAAATGTTCATAAAGTTTTTCTTGCAAGAAAGTAAATAACATCCTATTCTAGGAAAAGTAAAAGCTCGGGCTGCCTCCCGAGGAGCGCTGTAGTTTGCGTCGCCAGCTCGCCAGCTCCAGGTTCTTCACTTTTCTCCTTCAGCAATATCCATATCTTGCAAGTTGATCTCTGTCCTTCTTGATCACAGCCCTGCCATTTTGGCGGATTTGGTGTTGGAGGGTATCTTACCCGAGGGATTCTTTATCAATTCGGCCATCTGGGCTAACTGTTGATCGATTTGGCGTTGATGCGTCTGCATGTCCGCCATCTGGACCTGCATTGAGTTCAGAACTCCTAAATTTGAAAGTGCACTCTGCGCCAGCTGGTTATTGATGGTATCTTGTCTCTTTACAAAATCAAACAATTGGCCAACCAAGTTTGGTTGGTTCGAAACCTTGTCTTGACCTTGCTCCTTGGCTTGACTTTGTCCTTGACTGGTGTTCGCCGCTTGGCGGCCTTGGTACTTTCCTTGTCCTTGGAAATTTCCTTTGTTTGACTGGAAAGAAGTGGTTCTGGTGAATTGACTTGGTCCTCCCCTTTTCTCGAAAACTTGGGGTTGTTTGGTGGGATTATGCAGCTGATGCGAGTTTTCAGCTGCATCTTTGTTGCCATAACTAAAACCAGGATGGTCTGGCCTCTTGAAATTAACGAAAGAGACGTTCTCAGTCTCCTCAGTCTCGGACTCACTTTCGCTCGACTTGTCAGGTCGGGTGTAGATACAATTATCTACCCCGTGTCCACCTTCTCCGCAGGTGACACATTTCATGACTTTTTCGACTTGTTTCTTCCCCTTTCCGCTTGATTCTTTCAACTGTTTGACATCAGTGACTATCCTCTGAATCTGAGAGGTGATAGTTTCCAGAGCCTTGGATTCGAATGAAGGTCCTTCACTAGCCTTCTTAGCTTGTCCCCTGTCTGATCTATCATAGTCAGTGCCGGCTTGCAACTGGGCCATGTTCTTGATGATTTTTTTCGGATCTGCTAGGCATCTTCCCCAGAAAGTCACTGCCTGCTGCTGCATTCAGCGAAACCCTTTCCTCAGGGGTTAGACCGTTGTAGAAGGTAGTTATCAAGAAACCTTTCTTATAGTTGTGATGAGGGCAGTCCCTCTGATATTCCTGATATCGTTCCCAGGCATCGTGGAGATTCTTGTTTGGCTTTTGCATGAAAGATGTGATCCTCCGTCTATTCCGGACGGTTTTCTCGGTAGGATAAAACTTGTTTACAAAGGCATCCGCCAATGCACTCCATCCGTTAAGAGCTTGGTGTGGCAGCCCCAGGTACCACGATAGAGCCTTATCTTCCAAAGAAAAGATGAAACCCTTGCAATAGATCACCTCCTGTGGGACTCCCCGCATTTTGATGGTGTCACAAATGTTTTTAAAAGCATCTAGATGGTGATAGGGATTATCATTCTTCGAACTCCCTCTAAAGCTCTTGTTCTGGATCATAGAGATGACAGATGGTTTTAGCTCGAAGTTGGTTGCGTTGAACCTCGGGATGACGACAGGACATCTGGAATTGTTAGCCCTTGTGGCAGCTAACTCCCTCAGGGTCTTTTCTTCTCCATTGGAATCATCACTGTCACTGTCTCCCTGGTTCTGATCCTGATTATTTTGATTCCTTCTGCGCCTCCGGTGATGGCAACGTCTATCCCGACGATGGTCATCCTCGAACTGTTCTGTTTCGGGATCTTCAGGTTGATGATCGCCGTCATAGCGGTCATTTTCTTCAGGCGGAGGCGAGTTAGGTCTAGCTCTCGCTTGTCGCTCACCCTCTGAAAGAGGTGGTTCAATGCGAGGCGGCATGTTTGGTGATGTTGGTGTTCAGTTGAGCAGAACGCCTTGCTTCTGAGTTCCTAGTATAGCACGTAAAAATCAATTTAGAAAATCTTTATTATCATTACGAATTACTCATTTCAGGTTAACATATATATATAAAAAAAGGAAAAAGAGAGTGCTGTCAAGCTCATTTCTAAGCTTGAGGCACTGGAGTGTAGTTAGTGGATTCGGGTTCGTCAACAGTACCGTTTTGCCTTGTCCCCGGCAACGGCGCCAAAAAGTTGACCGGCCTAAATCGCGCGTCCGAAAAGTGGAGCGGATTTGAAGTAGTCGGACTTTTAAATTTATAACCCGAAACCTTCTAGGCCCCCACAACTTTATTTACGGGGTCGAAGTAGATATACGGGGTCGAACACAGGGACAAGGGTGGTAGTGTTGGGAACGCGGAATCGACACGTTACACTCCGGTATGGGTAAGGAGATGATAAAGTTCCCCAAGGGAACAACAGGCTAAGATCGATAAAATAAAATAAAAGAAAACTATCTCCAACTGGAGCTACGAGGAAAATTAAGATTTTAGAGGTTTATCAGTTTTTAGGGGTTTTCATGCAACGGAAACAGAGAGATAATACTATTGCTTAAGTAAGGAACGAAGGAGAAAGCTTCGGTAAAACAAGCGACAACAGAAACATCCTGTACCCCTCCTCTCGAAGCGGGTACCTGTAACTAAGCATCAACACCCCTCTCGAGATTGTTGGGCTTAAGTTAGAGTGGAAAGGTTACTAAAGCAACTCCGATCCTGGGCACTCTCGTACTCCTGTATCAGACCAAACACTAGAGCCACAACACCTCTCTCGAGGCTGCTGCAACGGGAAAACACGATTCGGTAGCTAGTCGAAACGTGATCCAAGCGTAAAAGCTAGAGTTCGGATGTTAAACAAAACAATCGTCCAACAAAAAGGACCAAACATAAAGCAGCAGGTAATTAAAACTCTTCTAATTCCATTAGCATAAAAGAGTCTGATTACATTGCATAAGTAAAGAAAGTAAATGACTGAAATAAGTAAAGATAAATGTCGCCTTCTTAATTTAGAAGGGCGACAGGCAGCAGCAACTCCTCAATATCCTTCCAGCCCGATACCAGGTGGGAGCCTTGCCCGATACGTCCGTGTCGGGCGGCACACCCTCTCGGGCGACACACTCATGACGGGCGGACGTATCGTGCGGGGCGCTCACGCCCGATACGGTCGTGTTGGGCGGCACCCTCTCGGGCGACACGCCGTGACTGGTGATGCGAATCAGGTTTGGTATCGTGTCGGGCCAGAGTTTTGCTGAGGGTATCGGGTACTCATATCGGGTGTCCTTGTTGGCCGATATCGGTCTGCAGCGGTGCCCGGGACCGATCCTAAGTGACTATTCCCTCCCTCTCGGGTCGGGGAAGTGCTCACCTAGTATCGCCCGGTACACCCCTGAGGCACGACACGTTAGCTCCTGATGCTTTCCCAAGTTGGCTTTCGAGAAATTCCGACCCGTCCCATCGGAGTCCTATAGCTGCTATTTATAGGCAGTGGTTGGGGGAAGTTATGGTTCTCCAGACGCCACATGTCCTCCTTCAGCTCCATCATTGCAGCTTCGGGGATGCCCAATACGCGTATCGCCCGGCACAAGGATGTCGGGCTGGGAGCGTGTCGGTCATCGTGACGAGTGGCGCCTGCCGGTGGGTGGCCCGTATCGCGCGACACGCTACAGCAGTCGTGGCGAGTCCGACTCCCTGTCGGGTAAATGGCGTATCACTCGTCCGCTCCTTCTTGCGCGGCACCCTCGTATCGCGCGGTAGTGTATCGTGCTGCCCTGTGTCGGGCAGCGAGCGTATCGGCCGGCTGGTAGGAAGGCCGATGCAGGTGGAACACGTTCGTGGGCCGGGCCGGGCCTTTTTGCTGATAAATGAGTTGAAAAATAGGGAAAATTCTGCAAAAGATGATAATATTGAGTTAAAAGAGTAGCGTGGCCTGTTTATTCAAAAACATGACAAAAAGGAGAGGAAAACAGTTTAAAAGGGCAGATTTGATAACGAAATAAGGGCCAAAAACATCACAAAATTTGGTGTTATCAAAAGCCACCATGTTTTTTCCGGGTCAAACCCTGCCCAACGAGCTCTGGCAGACCCATCTCTATTTGGTTTCGGTGTGGCGGCATCTCTGAATTTTTTCATCCATCCCCACTTATTATTCACCTTTCTTTCCTCTTTTTTTTTTTGGTTGAATGCTAAACAACTTCTCTTTATGATGAAGGCTTGGTGGCAAGTTGTGCAGCCCTGCCAACAAGCAATCTATGGACGTAGCAATCGCTAGCAATGACAACAACAACAACCACAAGTAATACACCCTCAGTGGATCTTGTCTATAAGAGGAATGAATCACTGGGTCCACTGTTCTCTCCTTTGCTTATGGAACCCTTGAGAAAACATCAATCAGTATATGATATGGACAACAATGGCATGTGTAGCATTTTGTGTCATGTCTGTTTTCACTAGTCAATATTGACCTTACTTCTTAGGGAGTACAATGGCTGATTAATATCTATGAGGAGGTCAGCAAATATTGTGGAAATGGTGTAGCTCCCTGCTGAGATGCTGCCTCCTGGAGATTTTGAGGAGGCTTCTCATCAACTGATTGTAGTGGAGTCAACCAGCTTCACGTGATTCTACCAAGAGCTAGAAGTTGCCATCTCATAAGGATTAAAGAAGCAGTTAAGCGGGAAATTAAAGTTTGGTGCAGGGAATGGTGTGGCTTAGCAGTCCTGCAAATATTCTGATCTTTTATTTCTGTATACCTATGGTGGGCTCCCTTTAATTATTTTTTTTTGTTGGAGGATGGCTTTTGATCCGGATTGTGAAGGCCATTGATTTTTAAGGAACTTGAACTGGCTCTGTCTCCTTTTTGGATCCTCTTGCTTTTAGCTTAGGGCTCTTGCACATTTGTTCTCTTCTTAAGGAACTTGAACTGGCTCTGTCTCCTTCAAAGAAAAAGAAAAAGAAAAAGAAAAAGAAAAAGAAAAAGAAAGAAGCTAATTTGAGTCAAAATTATCTATATAGCTGTTATATAGTATTGTTTGGTATAAATTTGGTTTCATGACAAGACTTTTCTTAGAGACAGATTAAACACAGTAGTTTTCTTACTAAAATTGGACTGCTTAAACCCTAAAAAATTACAATTTCCAGCATAACACATTAACGTGAGCACACCCAAAATGGCACATCAATATGGGCCATTTGGCATGCCTACTTCCTGCTGCACTGGTCTCCATACCCTGTGAGTGCATACTGTTTTGTTCTTGACATACCTTTGGGAGAGAAAATAAATAACAACTTGGAAAGTTGGGATGAATTCGTGATTATTGTAGACAGTTGGATGAACTTGATGCAACTTCTGAAGTTAATCCTCTATAAGTAACTGTTATAAATTATTTTTCCAGTGTCGACATTCTTTCTACTTATATCATATATACCTTAGAATGACAATTCTCTTATACAATTGATTTCCATGTAATCATAAATTTAATTTTATTCTATTTAGAAGGGCGCTAACTGTTACATTGGTTTCTTGTTTGTTTGCTAACAGCACTTGTCGATTTGAGAAAATCCATCAGAAGATCAACGCGAAGGAGGATGCCGAGTCCTCTAATCTTGACCAAATTCTCTAACTCATATCAATTGGATGATGGAAAGATCGATGGAATCATCCTGACTTTGCACGCCGGACTGAGCCTTGTGACGCAAAGATTTAAATCTATATATTTGTTCCAGTTTTGTGAGGTCTGGATGATAACAACCTAGATATCGGAATTCTCGGAATTTTAGATTGCAATGAAGAGTTTTCTTCCAAAACATGTAGCTGCTGTAGTGAAATTCCACAAAGATCCTCTCAAAGCTCTTGAAATATTTAATGCCACTTCCAGAGAAGAGGGATATAAGCATACCATTTGCACCTATAAGTGTATGGTAGAGAAACTCGGTCATCATGGGCTATTTGAGCACATGGAAAATGTCCTATCTGAAATGCGGAGGACTATTGATGTTATTTCAGTAGAAAGGGTTTATATCTGTGCCATGAGGAGCTACGGAAGGCATGGGAAGGTGCAAGAGGCTGTGGACACATTTGAGAAGATGGAGTTCTTTGGTTGCATGCCATCAGTTGCATCATACAATAGTGTCATGAATATTTTGGTTGAGTTTCAATATTTCGATCAGGCCCAGAAAATATATCTGAGGATGTTGGAGAAAAAGATCCCCCCTGATGTTTGCACCTTCACAATTAGAATCAGATCCTTTTGTAGGTCGAAGAGGCCTCATGCAGCTCTTAGGCTTCTTTATAGTATCCCAGATAGAGGATACGATCTCAATGCCATAGTGTACTGTGCTGTGATTTATGGTCTGTTTGAAGAGAATCATAGAGCCGAGGCCCATTCTCTCTTTGATGACATGCTTGAAAAAGGTTTGTTGCCTGACATTGTTACTTTCAATAAGCTTATACATGCACTTTGCAAGAGTGGATACATTAAGGATACTTATAGGCTCCTTGCCAAGATTTGGAAGAGGGGAATTTCACCAAATACGTTTACTGTAAATATAGTGATCCAAGGACTCTGCAAGCTGAGCAGGATACAAGAGTCTGTCTCTATATTGGATCATATGGCTCTTGCAGGTCTCACTCCCGATATCATCACTTATAATACAATAATTGCGGGTTTGTGCAAGCACTCCAAGGTCGTTGAGGCTGAGAACTATATACACAAGATGGTTGCTGTAGGGTGTTTTCCTGATGATTTCACTTACAACACTATTATAGATGGATACTGCAAAATTGGCCAATTGTTAGAAGCAGAAAAAGTCTTGAAGGATGCAGTGTTCAAGGGGTTCACTCCAGATAGGGTAACCTATTGCTCTTTAATCAATAGGTTGAGTGAAGTTGGTGATATTGAAAGGGCAGTCCAAGTTTACAATGAGTCTTTGAGTAAGGGCCTTAAACCTGATACTATGATTTATAATTCACTAGTCAAAGGTTTGTCCAGACATGGGCGTGTCCTAGAGGCTTTGCAGATGATGAATAATATGTCAGAAAGTGGTTGTGGTCCTGATAACTGGACACATAACATATTCATAAACGGGTTGTGTAAAATGGGCTTTCTGACTGAAGCTAATAATTTTATGGATGATGCAATAGGAAAAGGTTTTCATCCTGATGTTTTTACATTCAACACATTGATTGACGGCTACTGTAAGAAGTTGAAATTAGATACTGCTCTGGAAATTGTTGATAGGATGCAGCATTATGGTGTGAATCCGGATGTCATCACTTACAATTCTGTTCTAAATGGTCTTTGTAAAGTTCACAAAAGTGATGAGGTAGTTGAGATGTTCAAAGAAATTGTGGCAAAAGGTTGTATTCCTAATGTGATTACATATAACATTCTAATAGAAAGCCTTTGCACGGTGAGGAAAGTCGAGAAGGCTTCACGATTGCTCCTGAAAATGGGTAATGAAGGTCTAAGCCCAGATGCAATAAGCTACAATACGTTGATTAATGGTTTTTGCAGAATTGGAGACCTTGTGGGAGCTTATAAAATTTTCAGAAAAATGAAGAAACATAACTGTTCTCCCACTGTTGCTACATATAACATACTCATAAATGGGTTTTGTGAGAAATTAAATCTCAACATAGCTGAGAAACTCTTCGAGGAGATGATAAGTAAAGCTTGCTTTCCAGATGCATTTAGTTATCGGATAATAATCGAAGGTTTCTGTAATATTCAAAATTTGAATCAAGCTTATAATTTCTACATGAACATGTTTGAAAATGGGTTCCTCCCTACGATGGCAACATCTGGAAAAGTGCTCAATGTCTTATGTGTTAGTCAAAATGTTGATCAAGCTGTCACTGTAGTGAATACCATGGTGAGAAATTGCATAGTACCTGATGTTGTAAATACCATCTTTGACACTGATAAAAAGGCTGTAGCTGCTCCAAAAATTCTTGTGGAGGAGCTGTTGAGGAAAGGCCATATATCCTATTATACATACGAGCTTCTCTATGATGGAATACGGGGCAGAAAGTCATATATGAAAGCACACTGGAATGGTATATAATTTCTCTACTTGAATGGCAAATTGCATTCTGGAATTGTTTAAATTGTTGGATTCTGTCTGAAGTTTTCTCAGTGGGTTTAAGTTCCCCATGACCTGCACATCAGACTACTGTTGAATGTGACAATGAGGTACACACCCATGTCTTATCTATGGAAGATAAATCATATATGTATTTATTTGTCTCGTTGTGCTATGAATATTATATTTGAAACATGCCAAAGGTTAAATTAGACCAAAGTGTTAAACATGTGTCACAAGTGCTTCAATATATACAAAATGTCAAAAAGAATATCCCGGCCCTTGTTTAGTTGTATCTATTGATATATATGCTTTAGACTTATCTTTGTCTTTTGCCTTTTCTTTTATTCCAAATGTGTTGTTTCTTTTTTTCACTTACTCTCGTCTTATAAAAGAATGGCTTGTAATAGTTTTAGACACATCAAATAAATATTATCATGATTTACATAGTATCAAAAGGTTATAATACTCCTTAGCCTCTCCACCCTTTTCCCCCCTAACCCTAACACTTCCTTCCTCCCACTCTAACCCTATCACTTCCTTCTCTCTTACCTGCCGCTCCCTCCACGCCGCTGCCACCCCACTCCACACCGCCGCTGTCGCCCCACCCCTGCTCGCCACTGCCCAACTTCTCTCCTTCCCTCTACGCCGCCGCCCACCTTGTCCTCCCCTTCCTCAACTGCCGCCGCCGTCCACTGCACCCCGCCTCCCCTATCCTACCCATCGCCCACCCCTCCATCCCTCCCTCCTTCATGCTAGTACCCTGCTCCCTTGCCCTTCCTGCTTCCACCAACTGCAACCCTCTCTTGATCCCCTTTTTGCCACCAACCCCTACCTTCCTCCCTTCCCCTTATAGCTGCCACCCCTTCCCTGTCGTCCCTCTATTTCCCTCCATCTTTCACTCCACCCTTCTTCATCTAGCCTAAAAATCTTTCTGCAAATAGCCCATTGACGCGTTAAAAGGTGCTCTTTGTCCGCTGCCTACACCACACGGTGGATTAAGAATCTCACAGTGGTGTAGGTTCTCCTTTTTTTCTTTTCTACTGCCCCTATGTGGGTTTCTATGATCCATTGATCCGGATCCATTCCTGCTACTTAGTGTGTTGTATCACACTTCTTCTACTTCTGTGTGCTTCATCACCCTGTAACTCATGGCGTCTGCAGATCCTCCCCGATCGCTCTGTGTTATGACAGTAAAACTAGATGGCTCCAACTACCATCTATGGTCGGCTTTGTATGAGCTTTATGTAAAAGCTCAAGGGCGGTATTCCGATCTTACTTCTGCTGCACCCACCCCTATTGCTGAAACATCGGATGAAAAGGCCAAATAAGCCCATGCTCAGTGGACTGAAGATGATTTGGGCGTGATGACATGGATGGTTAACAAAGCCGAACTAAAGATCACTCAGTATCTACTTCCACTCTAGATTGCTAAAGTCATGTGGGATCAAATTTCACATGTGTACTGTCATTAACAAAATCCGAAGAAGGTGTTTGAGATCTTCAAGAATCTGGCAAAAAAAGCATACTAGACTGATGGCTCTGTGGAGGATTATTACAACTAGTGTTTGGCTCTCTGGGATGAATACGAGGTGTACCGTTCTCTATCTTTCTGATATCAAAGAAGTTCAACACCGACACAATGAACTTTAGTTAGTTCAATTTTTGGCTAGACTACCTAATACCTTTTATGAAGTCGTTGATAAGATCTTATCTAGTGATCCCTTGTCTACTCTACGGGATGTAGTCAAGAGAGTCCAACGCCTTCCATCCATGTCTTCGTTTCCCGTTGCTTCTTCTGACAATTCTACTCTTGTACTCTACTGAGGTGACTCTGGCAGAGGTCGTGGATGGGGATGCGATTGAGGCTGCGGTCGATCTTTTAGAGGCCTTGGACGTGGTCCATCTCCATCTGGATTTGGACATGGACAACCTCCTTCTAGAAACAGATTCCATTACTTCTGTGGTCGCACAAACCATTCTGAAGATTGCTGCTAGGCTGAAGATGGTGAACCCGCATGGGCAAACCAAGTCACAACAAGTGCTTCTAAAGATCCATGCAGTGTTGCCTCCAGTTCTACTTTGCTCATTATTGAGTGGATCTGCTCAGAGTTTGAAAAACTCTTTGAAGCAGTGTTGCCTTCACAACCTGCTACCCAAGATGGGATTCTTCTGCTTTACTTGTTTCTCGTGCAACTTATGGTAAAAATGAATGGGTCATTGATCTAGTGCATCTGCTCATATATTTGGTTGCTTTGAATTATTTTAAGACATGACTAAAACAACTACGGTTCCACCAGTTACAGTAGCATATGGAGCTCAGACTCTTGCAAGGAATCAAGAACATTTCTCTATCTAATTATCAACCCTTGAAGTCTGTATTATATATTCCAAGATTTCCTCTGAATCTTTTGTCTGTAAGTAAAACTTTGAAGATCCTTAAGTGCTCTATCACATTTGATCTCGAGGATTGTGTGTTTTAGGATCTCTGCACAAAGATGAGGATTGGTTTAGGTCATGAGGGACCTGATGGACAGTACTATCTAGATGTTTTAGCTGCTACTCTGCTTTCTTCCTCAGTGATTGGACGACAATGGCGCTATCATCTTGGACATCCCATTGCTAAGATGAAGTGCTTGTTTCCTACACTATCAAAAATAGTTTTTCATTGTGAAGCATGTCAGTTTGGAAAGCAAACTATTCCCTAAGAAAATAGACATTAGTTCTAAAAGTCTGTTTGATGTGGTACATGTTGATATATACTTGCTCAATTACTAGTCTCTCTAAATTTAGATACTTTACGACTTTCAGTAATGAGTACTCCTAAGCAACTTGGCTGTTTTTATTGAAAGATCGTAGTCACATTTTGGATACTATTGCTACCTTTTTTGCTAAAATTAAAACCCAATTTGATAAACTTATCAAAGTTTTTTGGCATTGATAATGCCTTAAATTTTATGCAAAAATTTGTTGGCCTATTTTGTCCTAATAGAAGCACGATCCATCAAAGTGCCTGCTCCTACACACCACACAAAATGGTGTGGCGGAGAGGAAAAATTGCCATCTTCTAGAAGTTGCTCGTGCCATCTTTCTTCACTATCATGTTTGGAAAACTTTTTGTCCTGAGGCAGTCTCTACTTCCTGCTACTTGATTAACTGAATGCCGTCATCGGTTTTGAAAATTCAAGTCTCATACACTCCGCTCTATCCATATGCACTTGATGTGGAACACATCGTGAAGAAGAAGAACGAAGAAGATAAATAAAAAAAATATATTTCTCAAAATATATTCAACTTATCGACAAAGGCCCCAAGGCTGGCTTTTATAACACTACATGACCTGACCCACAAGTAATGGAAATAAACTCCTATTCAATAAAATTAGGAATTAAATAAAAACCCAAAATAATGAAAAGCATAAAAGATTTACGATGAAGTACATTAACAGAATAGTTTGCACTTAAGTCCCTATGTATAAAAGTAAAGAAAAAATACGTAGAATATAGCCTAATACGTCCTACATCAACTAGAACCTCTTTTCTTTGTAGCTTTCCACATCTTTGGCAGTATATGTTTTGTAAAAAATCTTCGCCTACGATTAATAAAACTTGATCCTAGTTCTATTAAGTGCATTTTTTGGTGTACTCAAGAACTCAAAAAGGGTATTAGTGGTATGATCCCTCTATCGACAATGGTTTGTCAGTGTCAATGCGATTTTCTTTGAACATATGCCGTACTACTTTGTAATCTTTACATGGGCCTGTTTTATCTATGACCTACTAAATCCTACTCCACTCCCCCAGTGTGTGGAAGATGTCTCTCTTGAAGTCACTACTATTCTCGATCCACCTCTCAAAGTATACAAACAAAAACCTAAGGTATCAATTCCCTCTATGGCCCCTCAACAAGCACATCCTCCTTTGTCTGTAGATCACAACACCTTCCAGGTAACTTTTGATTTAGATCTTCCAATAAGTATAAGAAAGGTGTTCGTTTCGGTACTAAGCATCCTATTAGTAATTTTTGCTCTACTGCTAAACTTGGTGCTAGCTTTGCATGCTTTACATCTACTATATCTGCTATTTCTGTACCGAAGAATGCAACTCAAGGATGGAAATTGAGATGGATGCTCTTCGTGAATGACTGACTTAGGCTTGTTGATTGTCCCCAGATTGCTCTACGGTAGGATGTCATTGGATATTCACCGTCACATACCAGCCCAATGGTACAATTGAATGGCTGAAAGCCCACCTAGTTGTCAAGGGTTATACTCAAACTTATGTAATTGACTATTTTTAAACCTTTTCTCCTGTTGCTACGCTAAATTCTATTCAAATTATCTCAGTTGCTGTTAATCACGATTGGCCGCTTTGTCAACTTGATGCTAAAAATGTCTTTTTATATGGAGACCTGTGTGAGGAAGTATATATGTAGCAACCTCCTAGGTTTGTTGCTCAGGGGGAGTGTTCCAAAGTTTGCAGACTTTGCAAAGCGATCTATGGTCTGAAGCAAAGCCCAAGAGCGTGGTTTGACAAATTAAGCCAAATTATCCTTAAATTTAACTTTCGACGCTCATTTTGGTCGTTCAATGTTCATAAGAAAAACCACTTCAATGCTTGCTATATAGATTGTGCATGTGGATGACATTATTTTACCAGGAAGCGAGAAAGAAGGTATTCAAGCAACTAAAAGATACCTTAAAGCAACATATTGTTACAAAGGATTTAGGTAAACTCAAATACTTCTAGTGAATTGCAGTTTTCTAATCTTTTTCTGGCATATGTCTCTCACAACACAATATGTCCTTGATCTCTTACAAGAAATATGCATGCTCGAAACTAAGCTCACAAGTACTCCTCTGGATCCCAATACAAATTGGGGTGATGAGTCATCTCTACCTTATCCTGATAACAACCAATACAGAAGATTGGTTGGTAAGCTCGACAATGTCACTGGGATGCTGTTTGTCACATTCTTAAATATCTGAAGAATTCTTCAGGGAAAGGATTATTGTACCGGAAACATGGACACTGTAAACTCAGTGGTTACTCTGACTCTGGCTCTGACTATGATGGTAGTTGAAGTGGTACAAAATCCAGCTCTGGCTACTGTACTTTTGTTGGAGGAAATATGGTCACATGACATAGTAAGAAATAAACTGTTGTTGCGCAGTCTAGTGCTGAAGCTGCTGTGGCTCATAATACATTTGAACTATTGTGGGTCCAGGGACTCCTCAAAAAGTTTGATATATGTGATCTAGATCCCGTTCCTATGTTCTGTGACTACAAGGCCTCCTTTTTATTGCTAGCAATCCAACCTTTCATGATCCCACCAAACGCAGAGGTGGATTGTCACTTTGTTCGGAAATCTATTATGTCATGTCGCATTTCCACTCCTTATATCCGGACATAAGAGTCATATTGCTGATATTTTTACAAAGCTGCTTCCAAAATCTCGATCCACTATGCTAGTGGACAAGCTGGGCATGCACAAAATCTATGCTCCAGCTTGAGGGGGAGTATGGATATATATGCTTTATGCTTTTTATGCTTTAGACTTATCTTTTTCTTTTTCCTTTTCTTTTATCCCATATCTACTGTCTCTGTTTTTCACTTACTCTCTTGTCTTATAAAAGAGAGCGCCTTTTAATTGTTTTAGACAAATCTAATAAACATTATCATTATCTAGTATTTACAGTATCCATTTATTCTGAGAGGGTTTATGAAATATGAAAATTCTCCCATCATCTTCTATCTCTTCCACCCTCCCACCCTTCATCCTCTGTAATTAGAAACTGCCATGCATTGCCAATGCTATGGACACTGCTGCCAATGCTGTAATTGCAGCCTCCGGGTGCTTCTCACTTCCCTCTAAACCTCCAATCACTCCCCTTTGCTTCTACACGCAAGAAGCAAGTCACCATTGTTTCTGCTACCCATGGCCATTGCCAATTAAATATTTGAGGCATAGAGGTTATATATTAGGCCTTTTCGTAACTTACGCCAGAAAATTGAACCCTACTGGTTCTTATTTAAAGTTTTGTTTTTTCACATGTTGAATATCTTAGCTTGCTTGATTAGACAATTTTAGTAAAGTGGAACCTTTAGTCAGTCCTTTGTTTTAAATTTAGATAGCAAACAACAGTATATTCAGACTGGATTTTTCTACCCATCAATATGCACTCTAACTTGATGTTTTTCTGATAGTCACGTAATCCAAGTTTCCAGTATCTTTCTCAAGGAACCTGTTTTACAATGGTCAATAGATTTCTATATTTTTCTTCAGTGTTATTCTCAGCTATGCAGTTTTCATTTCTCCAAATTGAAATGGGCCGTTAGATTTTCAAGTGGAAACATGTAGTGACTCACTTATTCTGTGTCATTAATTAGTCTGGTCTTTTTAAACTGTCGTTATTAAGTCGTCCTTTACCTCAATGCAAGTGGTATTATCTCCATACATCGAACCAATGTTTTAAAAAGGAGGAAGCGAGAGACGTGCGGACAACACCTTGTGGCTACTTGATGTGCCAGGTGGGCGCTTTTTTGAAAAAGCGGGTACCTAAATTTCGATATATTTAATAGAAAAATATACATATTTGTATATAAGTATTATATTTATAGGGAACTTTTATACTTATGCAGACACCCTAAACAACAAAATAAAGCACCCAAATAGTTTTTGACACAGCTGTAATACCCAAATAGTTTACTGTAGTAAATAATTTTGTAAATTTACATACTAAAATGCAGTAAGCAGTAGAAGATATATTATACATTATTAATGTATTATTGTACATTATGCAGTAAACAATAGAATATATAGAATGTTCTATATAATTTATTAATATCCAGTAAACAGTATAATATATATTGCACTATAGAATGTAGTAATATATTATATTATATAAGGTAGAAAAGTACAGAAATACAATATGCAGTAGATAACTAGATATGTAATGTATGTATTAATGTATAATAAAATGTATTACACATCAATGTTTCATATTATACAATGTTCAGCTGCAATGTATTATATTAATATAGACTTATAGTATTGCATATTATATTACAATCATACAGTCAGTCATACACGTACATAGATACTAGGAAAGTCAACATATAGTAGCGGCAACAACATTTGACTACAAAAAAAGAAAAGAAAGCAATCCAGCGCCCAAAAATTATACGGCCAAAAGCGGGCGCCCAAAATAGGGAATCAGGGGGGTGCATAGACGGGCTAAGCGGGTCTTAGACGACCGCTTAATGGCTGGCGCCTGAGAGGCCGCTCAAGGCCTTAACCAGGTGTTGGCCCTCTTGGCTGCTCAGGCAGCCGCCTGGGCCGCTTTTCAAAATACTGTATCGGACTGTAAGTTTTAGAAAACAATTAGCACATGATAGAGTGATTTCACATTCATCTCATATCCTAACCTGGTTTCTGGACTTCCAGTTGTTAATATTATTCATTGTGAATCTGTTTTACAAAGGATAAATATATACACAACATTTTAATGTTAGCATTGGACTTCGTAATTGATTGACATAAGTGAAGTTTCCAGCATGACTGATTTAGAACTATCCCGTTGCAAAACATAGTCTGTGACCCTTTCCTCACACCCACACGCCCACCCTGATTCTTCTACCCACCCCATGTTCTTAAGGGGCTCATCCTACAATCTTTGGCTTATAGATTGGTAGTATTCTCTTCTGTTATTCGATGCTTGGACTTTCACCTAGATGGCTAGATTCTACTCTCATCCCTTGGTTGGTTTCCTTACCCTTATTCTCATAATTCTAATTACATGACATCTTATCTGTCATTGGCGTTTATCTAACTATCTGACATCTTCTATTGAGACCATAATGATTTTTGCTTTTATATAATTCAACCACATGCCTTTGTGATTTAACATTTCTATTGGCTAGCAATTTAGCAATCTCGAACCTCCTAATTTTTCTTATATTGTTTCTCACTGGAGTTGGCGAAGAATGCCCGATTCAAACATTACATGTTTTGTTGTACTTATACTCTGTCTAAATGGCTCCTGCCAGGAGATTTTAGCAGATATTCAACATTGTTTCATTTAAACCATCCTTTCTTCTTCTAGGTGAGTATATTTGATTCTTACTGATGGTCAGTATGAATGTATTATCACTTTTTGAATTAAAGGTCAACTGCTGCCCTTTCAAACCTGTTAGATGGTAAACAAGTTGACTTGCTGCAATGACACATTAAATGCGCAGACACCTGCACTGTAACTTTCCATGAAACTGATCTATAAGCATAATCCCTGTATGGATTAGAAATAAGTATAATCCCTGTGCTTGAGAGAAGAACCATGGAAAGTGACTGACAGCCACTACACATTTAGTAGCAAATCTCATGAAATGACTACAAAGAGATCAATATATTCTTCTTCTATGTGAATATAAAGGCAAAGATCATTGTCTTCTTTGTAGTAATATAATATCCTTCATGGGACACTAAAACCTTACTCGTATGGTCCTGATGCTCTTTCTAGGTCTATGCCATGCAAATCTGCTGATCTTCCTATATCCTGGAAAGCTTTCTAATGATACGGATTTTGCACATATGTTGTTGATCATGGAGTAAACTACTTTTGATACATGACTCAAATGCAGTTTGCATGGGAAGTTCATAACATGATGGCAGAGACTAAAGAAAATGTGAGGCGCTCATCATTGTATGAACATTGATTGCACTGGTGAGTTTTCTTTTCATGTGGCATATGGTTTTTGTAAATTTAGAGATATTGTAATGTTTATTTTATGTCGCTTTATTAGATATTGAAGAGATAGCGTCTTTGTTTAGATTTGAGCTTTACAATAAATAAGGCATTTAGATTATGTTTGTTCACAAAATTCAATGCTTTCCATCGTCTGTCCCACACACATTACACTTTATTGGCATAGTTTACCGACTTCCTCTGGGTTTCCACAAATTTCCACTTCCATAACCACTAAAGACATTGTAACTGCGAAGTTGTTAGCTCAACTATTTTAGGTATTTTAGCTATAAGTACCCATTATATCTACCTGATGTTGTTCATATTCAATTGCATATAATTTGGTGTGTTGACTTTTTTCCTCATGCATCACGAATTATACTAAATTACTCCTCAAAAGTGAGGCATTAATTTACACAAAGGGGTTATTTAGAATGTACCATGATCCTTTGTTGGTGAATCAAATTGCTACAAGGTTGTTAGATTGAGGAAAGAGGAAAATTAAGCTGCATAGTGGTCACTAGATGTGGGCTAGGAAAGCCCAATTCTAGGCTAAGCTCTTTTTATATCGCCTCTTTTCTAAAAAGTAAATCCCTATCTTTGATAACCAACGATGCTGTTATAGACATTTGCAATAAATCTCTGTCATCAAGTAATTCCAACATATGAGCTCATAGTGATCAAAAGTTGTATATCACACTAGAATAGGCAATTTAGAGAAAACTCCATGACTCTATGTAAACCATACAAATTTTGAGTTGTAGAACAAAGGAAGATCATAAATTTTGATTTAGGACATGAAATTACTGTAGAAAGTAAGAAAATATCAAACCTCTATATATTACACCCCAAAACCATCTTAGAATTCCATTTGTAAGTCAAATAGCATGCAAATGAGTGAATTTAGGTGATTGAGATAGAAATTCCATCATAAAGATCTCTAGATGAAGAAAAAAAGCTTTAAACCTTCTACAACTCAAGGTCACGTGAGCAAGAACCCTAGCACTAAAGGCTCCACAAACAATGACCCGAACCACCAAACTTCCATGCAACATCTCCAACTAGGTCAAAGAAGGAGAGAAGAGAGGAATCAAGAACTAAGTTTTTCTCTATACGCTCTTTAGTATTGTGGCGAAGAGGGTCAAGAGGAGAGAATTAAAAGCATATATACCAATCTTTTAATAAGCGGTAAGCGTGCAAACAACACCTTGTGATTGGTTAAGCTGTAAACGGGTGATTATGCAGACAACTTTTGAAAAATGAGTTTTATTTTCTATGTTCATTTATGCAAAATTACACAAATGTATATACATAATGTATTTTTAACTTATATACATATCTAAACACCCTACGCAACAATATTAAACACACAAATACTTTATTACATAATTATAAAAGAATGATTATAGCTAATAAAGTGAAATAGACTTGTCACAAATAAAATACAACTATAAATATATATATATATATATATATATAATAACAATTTTGAATCACATTACAACAGACTTATCGTAGACACCTTACTAACTTATTGCTACATCATGGTTCAAAATTTCGGTCGAAATCTCAAAAGTTTGCACGAAATTTCGGTTTTGACGGGTATCGGACATAAAAATGCACATGTCCAGAAATAATAAGTAAAATTTCGAAATTTTGCGGGGGGGGGGGATTTCGACAAAATACAGAAATTTCGTTCAGAAAAGGCCATTTTGGGCATGCATTTCGCGAAACACAACAAAAATGGGTTCACAATTTCAAAAATTAATGGCCCAAAGCCTAATGTACTTGGAAGGTTATTTCTTTGATGATTTTTTTGCATTCTTTTGCTCTTGAAGGCTTGTTCTTCAAATCTAAGGTAAGTTTACTCTCTCTCCTTCCCATCTATATCTATTTCTTCCACTTTTACCCCATCTGATCAAAATATTACTTCGAAATTGCAAGTGATAAACTACAACTTAAACGTGAGGATTTATGAAATTATACTATAAATTACATATAAATACAATTAATGTACAAATTCAACTTGATATATATTATATTTGTCAAGATAATGGATAAATATTTTCAAATTTGAGCTTTTATAAGTTTTTTCAACGTTATATTCATATATATTATGAATAACTTAACAAATGTTGAATATTTAAATAAATATCTTATAATAAAGATGGATTTCCTAACAATGATTTACAATCGTGTAATACTTTGAATATTAGTTATATATAATTTTAAACCTTAAAATGAAAAAATCTAAAAAAATTTAGAATTGAGATGTATGATGTTTAGTTACTGTGAAGAAGTGTATTCATTGTTATTGTGATATGTACACCCCTATCCTATATATAAGAAAGAAGCTATTACAAGGAAGCACAAAGGAAGTGACTAAACCCTAATGGGCCATGGGCAACAAGCCCATGTAGACAATAGACTAATTAACCTATTAACTAAATAGGCTAATATTCTAACACTCCCCCTCAAGCTGGAGCATGGGTGACCGCTTGTCCAAGCTTGGAGTTACATGACTCGATTGAACTGAGAAACAATAAATGAAGAAAGCGTAGGGTTACACAATGTGTACCCTGATATATATATTAGTGGAACAATTATAGGTAGGTCCTTATAGAAATGTAAAATAACAGGACAATAAGTAAAGACATATTAACACACCCCCTAAAGTTGGAGCATAGATATCAATCATGCCCAACTTGTCCACAAGCGAGCTGAAATGTTTCTTGGCCAAGAGCTTTGTAAAAATATCAGCAACCTGATCTTCTGAGCGGGTGAAAGGAGTGCAAATTTTGCCAGATAAGATAGTCTCTCGAATGAAGTGACAATCAACTTCAATATGTTTTGTGCGCTCATGATATACATGATTATTAGCAATGAAGATATCAACTTTATTGTCACAATGCATAGGAATAGCAGCAGAAGACTCAACCCCAAAATCTTTCAAGAGAGATTGTACCCATAGGAGTTCACAAGCAGTGTGGGCCATTGCCCTGTTTTCAGCTTCAGCACTGGATCTAGCAACAACATTTTGTTTTTTACTTCTCCAAGTGACAAGATTACCTCCAACATAAGTACAATAGCCTGAAGTAGATTTTCTGTTGTGAATTGGAACCCTGAATGGAAACTTCCTCGTCTCTCTATTAAAGACTATGATATTCTTAGGAGATGGGTTACTAAGGAGGAAGTGGAAAGTGTTTTTAAATCTCTGAATGATGAGGAATCTCCAGGTCCTAATGGATACAACTCTGTTTTCTTCAAATCTTGTTGGGACATCATTGGTCTGGATATTATTTCTGCTGTTCTTAATTTCTTCAACAATGGTAAACTCCTCGGGGAATGCAATAGAACTTTTATCACCTTGATCCCTAAAGTCCCCAATGCTTCTTGCATCAAATATTTCAGACCTAATTCCCTCTGCAATGTGATATATAAAGTTATTACCAAGATTTTGGCCAACAGACAAACCCATCATGGGAGAGACTATAGATAGAAATAAAATGGCCTTTGTTAAAGGCAGATCGATCGGGGATGCTATCCTCCTGGCTAACAAACTCCTTAGTTCTTTTCCCAACTCTTCGGGTCCCCAACACATGTGTGTTAAAGTTGATTTATCCAAAGCTTTCGACTCTGTCAGACGTGATTATAGTCTCTTTATCATGGCTCATATGGGCTTCCCTGACTGCTGACTTAAGTGGTAAATGAGTGTTTTGTCTCTGCTTCTTTCCAAGTTATCATCAACGGTTCTCCTTCTGCTCCCTTCAATGCTAGTAATGGGGTTCGGCAAGGGGACCCCTTCTCACCCTTATTTGTGATTGCTATGCAGGGGTTCTCTTCTATACTCAACAAATCTATTGAAGATAAATAGGCTGTTCCTATCAGTTTAAAGGATGGTATGGGAGTTTCTCATATCATGTTTGCTGACGATCTACTTCTCTTCGCCAAGGCTAACAAGGATAATGCTGCTGGTTTTAAAAGTATCCTGGAACAATTTTACACAGTTTCTGGTTTGCGTCTTAACAATGACAAAAGTCAATTGTTCCTTAGTAGATCTAGTTTGAATGATGGCATCAATGACATTCTACAAATATCAGTGTCTCATCTACCTGTTCATTACCTTGGTCTTCCGCTCTTCACTGGGAGACTCACTAAGGAAATGTGTCTTCCTATAATTGACAAAGTCAAACTGAAACTGGATTCCTGGAAGGGGAGGCTCCTATCTTTTGCAGGTAGATTCGAGCTTGTTATTTCCACCTTATCTACTTACCATATTTTTTGGTCCTCTTCCTTCCCAATCCCCAAATCGGTGGTCGATAATCTGGAGAAGCTAATGAGAGATTTTATATGGAAAGATGAGAAAGACAAGAGACACATCCATACTATCTCTTGGAATACTATGTGTAGACCAAGACTTTGAGGGAGGTCTTGGCATTCGTTCGCTTAAGGACTGGTCCAATGCTGGGATTCTTAAAAATCTTTGGGATCTTGCTAGTGATAAAAACTCCTTATGGGTTAAATGGCTTCACGGAAAATACTTGAAGTATGATTCTATTTGGTCGGTTGTTGTGAGATCTAGCGACTCTTGGCTGTGGAAAAAACTTATCAGTAAAAGAGATGCCTTATTAAAACATGTGGTCTTCAAGATTGGTGATGATGAATGTACTAGGCTTTGGAGGGATCCGTGGTTACCGGGAAAGAGGAAATTGTTTGATGAGGTTGTTAGGCAGCTTGTCTTTCTTCATGGCAAAGGCATCAACTGTAGGTTGAGCACTTGTATAGAAGTCAATCAATGGAAAGTCTGGATTTTCGTGGATCTGATCTTATTAATTCTCTTTTCAAGCAGTTACCTCCTCCTGCAGGTGGAAAGGGCCTCATTTTGTTCAATGGTGGAACCACTTTTAGATTGAGGGATGGTTGGAACATCTCTAGAAATGTTCACCCGACTGTTGTTTGGGGCAAATGGATCTGGTCAAACGATATCCCTAGAAGATGCTCAGTGATCTTGTGGAAATGTTTCCTAAACAGGCTTTCAACTATTGATACCTTAAAGAGATTTGGTTTTCAGCTGGCCTCGAGATGCGTTCTCTGTGAAGACCATGAAGAGAATGTTGATCACCTCTTTTTTAGCTGTAAATTTTCGGCTGAGATCTGGAAACTTTTTCAGGAAAGCTATGGATGCAGGTTCTCTCGTCTCTCTGAACTGTTTTCATTGAAGAAGGAAGAAAGGATGGCTGTAGCTCTTCTCTTCTATCACATCTGGTCTGAAAGGAATTGCAGAGTCTTTCTTGGTGCTCATAATAGTCCTGAAAAATTATGGAAACATGCCTACAACGACATCTCATCTCCATAGATAGTTAGTTGTATAGTTTTTTCCCTCTTCTTTTTTGTAACTCTTGTTACACTTTGTAACATGACTTTTGTTCTCCTTTTTTTGAGAAATGAATGAAACTCACATGGATCACCAAAAAAAAAAATCGTCCCCATTTTATGAATGATCTCGTGCCTAAATTGGGAATACCTTTATTATTTTTACTCTTTGATGATCGATAGTTCTATCGATAAAGCATCAATTGAGATTGATTATTAATGTGATGATCTATTAACTAATTCCTTCATTATGTTATTGAACATGTCATCGAAATCCCCTTCGATACAGTTTTCAATCTTTTCACACGTAATACCCCCCACTAAGATCAATATATGATTTTATTGCATAAGTAGGTGTATTTATGTATGTAGATCATCCTAGTAAAATTTCGTGACTTAATTCCTTTATTTGGTTGTTGAAATCTTGTGTCGAAATAAGTGTAAATGTCGAAATTTCCATCAAAATTTTCTATAAATTTCTGTTTCTGAGCCTTTGGAAATGACGTCGAAATCGAAACTTTAAACCATGTGCTACACATACATTTCATCAGTGAATCATACATTACATCAGTACATATAATCAAAGTATGCATTCTAAAATCTAAATTAGATAATAGTTATAGATAATTTACTTGGATATACAACAATACCCTATTACTACGGTTTACATAAAAAGTATGCATTCCAAATTAGAAATAAGGCTTATCATATAACATCTAATGTATATAAGTTTAATATATTATAGTCAATAATATTTGGACATTAAAATTTACTAAATGTTACAAGCTTGCAACAATATTAAAAAAGACAGGTGATTAAGCGGGTGAAGTGGGCAAAAAGCGGCCTTTTTTGTTGTTGGGGGGGGGGGGCGCTTAATTGGCGGTCAAGGGGGTAAATTAGAAGGCTGGTAGATTGGGCCGATTAAGCAGCCACTCAGACCATTTTTCATTTCACTGATATATACTTACCAAGATTAGGTCTCTACTAGGTTAGGAATTGAAATCCTAACTTGGATCATGCAAAAGCCACCAAAAAGTCTACCTTGCACTTGATCTTCAAGAACTTCTACTTCTCCATCTCTAAAAAGGTGCTAAACAATGCCGGAGGTCTCTAGGTGAATATATATAGGGGTTAGTTGGCATGCATCACATTTAAGACCATTTGCAAATATTTCAACAAAATAGTGCTTATTCACACTTGAGTCGGTGAATGAGCTTCACCGGCTCCACTTGCCAGTAGCAGCGTCTGCCTAGCAACCCACACTGTTCGCTATAGTTGGCCGATTCAACGGCCTTCTGCTGATTTTAAAAAGTTATTTTGGCTAACCAAACCTTTTTTTGACACATACAAACTATATCAAAATGCAAAGCCGAGTTTACATAAAAGCCTTTCGAGTGACCCATGCCAAAATACAAAGGGAGTCTCCACTCCGCTAATGGGTTTGGAGTGGAGACGCCCTCCTAAATTGCAACACCAAGTCCCTCCCAGTTAGTTGGTGTGTTAGTCGGTCTGACTCTCCATTAATTGGCCCACTAACGATTACAACTAGCCAATCGTTACATAGTGACGGTAAACTGGGCTGCTACTGACCTCGAATTTGATTAGCCGGCTGACAAATTATTCAAGTCGGTCGACTAAGGTGCAACACTTGGCCAAATCTTTGTTAAGGTCAAGTAGCGACCAGGAGGGTTTCACTAGCAATGCTAAAGGTTTCTAAACCCTTATTAAGGTCCAAAACTTCACATAACATGTCCCTAACACCAGAATAACATAATATCTCATGCTTTAGGTTATTTTCTCCATGTTTTATGTTGTGAAAAGACCGAAATTCCCTGGAACACTAACTAGGATTCCAGTCATACTAAATACTAATTGACCACGTCCAAAGTATGTCAAGTAGCTATGCTAAATGTAAATAAAGATTATTATCATTCAGTATTGAAACAGATTAAGCCACACACTTAAGGTGATAAAACAAGATCTCGTTCAAACAGAAACATGTTCCACAATGACCACGTCCGATCTCCCAGTGCGAGACCAATATTAGCTTAGGGAAGAATTGTGATACTTTCTTCCACTAACTTGACACAAGATTTTTTTTCTGCCATTCCAGGTGCTGTGTATACAGGATGCCCGAACTCAACGGTATTTTGCTGGACAGAAGGTTGCCCAAATGGATGAGCCTTGCAAGAATGGTGACGCTGATGGATGAGTAGCTGCTTATGAATGCCGAGATCCCCTGTAGCTTAAGATCGTGCCACTTTCTTCCAAGAGACTCAGTTGCTCCTACTGCCATCATTTGCACTCCGGAGAAAATCAACCATATTTCTCTCATGCTTCCTCAACACCAAGAGATGTATAACTATTGCTGTAAAAGAGTAGACTGGGATGGAGGATGATAGAACATGGAGCACGAGGGTGATGCTGCCTCCCAAGGAAAGGAGGCGCCCCTTCCAACCTGCTGGACGCTTATCAAACTATTCATGATTTTGTTTGTATTTCTTCCCTAATGTATTTTTCTCTCACCACCATGAATCGATATAGTATACAATTTTCATTTATGATTCTATTTTTGTTTGTTCTCTTATATGTGGCAACATACTTCATTTATGGCACATATGAAGTAAATCAACTTCCTCACCACTCAGACAATTTTACCATACATTTTAATATTATAATTAGGTAGATCTATATCAATGATTGTGCAATAAATAAAGTTACAGCAGTATACCAAGTGAGGAGGAACCCAGGGAAGTGGTGTTTTAGATGGTTTGCTTTGAATTGATGACTCAAGTCCCTACCTAAATGTCGTGTTGGAGCTTTACTAGTTTCTCTCCGAAGAAATCCATTTTATGTGTTCGGTTGGGTATCTAGAACTTGGACATGCAACGGGGATGAGGCTTGCTGTAAACATGGCCTTGTCTTTTAGAGCTTTGTAGTTACTTGTAGAATTTATAGGTCAGGCCATGGCCGTAGTTTGAATGGAAATTATGGACGCTGAGACAGTGAGAGAAGCTGTGATCTCAACATATGGGTTGTTGAATTAATGGGTGTCTGTCTCACTGTATTCTTCTTTATTGTATAACATCCTCTTTGTTACTATTCCGGTTGGCGGCTTTACCCTCTCAGCCAGAAAAGACTTCATGTATATCAGTTTGGCTCAATGCGGTTTGCTGGTACAGATTTTGCACACACTGCCTTCTCTTCCAGTTCCGCATGCCTTCTCCTCTGCTTTAAAAACCTTTGTGAAACTATAAATTGAAGTAGCTTCTAGTAATATATATTTTTTGGTGCTGAAACTGTTAGTGGAGTTCGCAAAACTTTTCACCGAGACATCTTCGATTCATTTAGGCATAGTTTGGGTAAAAGATTCTTAAATGCAGCATTTCTGCATTGTGGTTATTGCATCCGATTAATGCGCATGGACTTTATAAGTACCAGCAACCGTCCGGTTCAGTAATAAAAAGCATGATTAAAAATCTCGCCGATATTGTCAGAATTTGTAAATGCGGTATGGCTTTGGCTCGGTGTTCCCTCCATCATTCATTTGGCACCTACCTGCTATAGTGAGTACCAATCGACAGACTAACTGAATTACCCCATCTACGTTGTTCACGTATGAAATCCCGGAACTTGAAAAGTCAGCACCCGAACACAGTGGTATAGAATTTGAAGATTCCTCTTTAGAAAACTTTCTTCCAGTACTTTCTTCCAGTACGACAACAAATATTCTTATTTTACCACTTTAGTCGTACAGTTTGCTAGGATCTCTCTTGTACAAGGAGCAAAAATGTACGCGGAGCATGCGACTCGGCGTCTGATATGGATGGGTTGGGAATTGGGATAGAAGACAGCGAGCAGAGTGGTTTGAAGTCGTGTGACTCTGATAATAACCGGCCTGACTCCTGACTCCATGTTTTATGGCAATACTTGTACATGTGTATGTAAATATATCTCTTGTATATGCAGTTTCATACTCCATTAATTCATCTGTAGTAAGATCTTGATGTTATCGTGGGGGCTTGAGTGCTCATAAAATCCACAATATGTAGGGGATGTGTTGTGTTGCTGGTTGTGGTGATACTCAGGCTACTTGTTAGGAATTTCAAGGAGATGTTGACCGTTTCTGTTATACCTTTCAAGTTCAACTGCATGTATGACACGGAGAGCAATTGGGCGTGTGCTTGTAAGGGCCAGTTTGGTTCCTTGTATAAGCAACCCCCAGTAGGAATTTCAATACGTGAAAGTGAAAAAGAATTCCTGAGACAGCAATGCTTTTGTATGGTTGGGAAGAAAGTTAATTCATATACTTAGTTTGCAATTATTTGGTTGGACGCAGTACCTAACAGAACATTGCGCAAAGGGCGCCCATCAACCCTGCTCAGAATTCACGATCAAAACCTGTCTTTGCGGAATACGAACACAGATTTGCCGTGAAAAATGGTCTGGATTAATGACAGCTGTGCGTTCATATTGGGCGTAATTCGAGTTCCCCATTTTTCTACGTGGCCGGACACGCCTTCAAATCTGCTGTACCTGCCTTGCTGTTTTGATTGTGTCCCAAAAATTCCTTAGCATTCATTTATCTAAATACCCATCTTTATAAAAAAATAATGAGATGTGTGTATGATCGAATTAATTGGGACGTGTTGGGACAACATGCCAGGGACAACACATTTAAACCGTTGGAAACACCATTTATGCTCCGTTTGGCAAATCAATTGCCATGGTGGATAAACGCCAATGAATTATCGCTTGGTGGACAACCGCCACATGCATGTTTGGTAAAACGATTACCCACCACTAAGTTATCCATCTAAATCTAGCGTTTCAGTAACACGATGAACAACTGCAAAAATATTTCCGGACAGAATATTATTCCAATTCTAAACAGTCGTGATATTGATATTAGTTGTATCTATGACTACCCAAACCAATGACCGGGACATATTCAAAATAAGGCATTGTTGTTTGTGCATGTACCGAAAGAAAGATCAGATTTTTTGACACCTCAATAGACACACATCAACTGGTGCTTTTAGAAATCATAAATATAATCGTATATGCAATATAGCTTGTGTCTTTGTTAGTTGTGTCAAAGAGAAGTACAAAGAAATATGAGAAAAGATTCCTTGTGGATTGCTTCTGGTAACCTGCGTGGCCTGCACGGTTGCTACTTGTCAGACAGTATTCCAGTTGTGAGGAAAGACTCTGCACCAACTGTGGTGTGGCGGCGGCAGATCCGTTCCGTATGTATTTCAAACTATGGCGGTAGAATATGCTATGCCTCTGTTTGCAGCTGTAGCCGCTGATCGTGAGTGTTCTTCTGCTAGGGTTGAGAGAAAAGGAGTAGAATGGATAATGACGGTGCGTACGGAAGTACGGCGCAGACAGGTGGGAGAGGAAAACTGAATCGCTCGCGATCTTTCCGACGCTGTCCGTGTACCACGAGAATTTCTTCCGGTGGAAATTGGGTCGGATGCACCGCTTCACAACGCTTTCAGACGCTTGAAAAAATTACGAACGCTTTCCCAAACATCCCTCGCAGCGTCAACCATCTAGCGGCAGCGGCAGATCAACGCTTTCTCAAACGGCGCATTAGTTTGAGTTCTACCGTTTGTTGGAAGTACATAACACCAAACGTTGGGAGTTGAAAAACACATGCAATTGCAACTGTGATATTTGCATCGCAAATCAAGAAGAAAAGTACAACCATGGCAGCGACAGACATGATTTTCGGTCCCTTAGGTGCTGTTTGGTTGAGGATCTGATCGGGATTAAGTGTTGTCTTTTTGTGTCATTAGGCGTTAATCCTGACTAATCCTATCTAGTTATGGTCTTGTTTTGTTTGACAGAAATCAGACTGACATGGTCCGTTTCAGATTCCGTAATCTGCTAATCTAGGTCAAACCAGTCCTGCTCTTAGTAGGATTTCAGATCTTAATCCGGAGTTGACTATGTCTTTTGTGTTATTTTGTTTTATATACCAGGCTGAAAAATACAAGTTATGAGATCAGTTCAATCTAATGAGTACGTGTAATGGGATGAGTTATCAAACAAAAATAGGACCGAATCCAGATGATCTAATCCCGATCTATCGACTAACCCAATCTGGATTTCATAATCTCGATCTCGAACCAAACAAAGGCTTAGATTCTAAAGTGATTATGAAGTCCCACTTTTGCTATACTTCGGCTCCGTTTGTTTTGCCGGTGTAACACTAGCATGACAAACGAACTTGATGCGGTATATAAATCGATGTTTGTTACACTGTTTAAAAGTCAAATAAGATGCCACTTGAATTAGTTAATTTGAAAACTTTTCGATAACATGCCATTTAAAATGTTTGCGACAAAAATATATTTATTTGTTGCGGATGTCTATTTCCAACAGTAACCCTCTAACAAACTCCTCCATACATGTAAAGATATTTATGTGTAGGACATAATAGCCTTTGTACAAATAAAAAAGGATTACTTCCTGTGTATCAAGTTTATGTGTCGTTTCTCCAAACAATAGTTATCATCATCATCATCATCATCATCTAAGCCTCAGTCCCAACTATGTTGGGGTCGGCTCCATGGATCCTTCGCTTCCATTCAACTCTATCATGGGCCATATTCTCGTTAAGATGTAGAGATTCAAAATCTCTCTTTATAAGCTCATCCCATGTTAATTTAGGCCTTCCTCTTCTTTTATTTATTGTGCTTGACTCAATAATATTGTTCTGTATAGGCGCATTAGTTGGTCTGCGTTGCACATGTCCGTACCATCTGAGTCAGCCCTCACACAACTTGTCCTCAATGCTCACCACCCCCACTTTATTCCTGATATAGTCATTTCTCAAGCGATCTTCCTTGTCTTCCCACACATCCATCTCAGCATACGCATTTCAACCACGTTTATCTTATTGAGACCTTGTTTCTTTACCGCCCAACATTCACTCCCATATAACATGGATGGCCGTATCACTATTCTATACAACTTACTTTTTAACCTAAGATGGATCTTCCGATCACATAAAACTCTAGTTCCACTCCTACATTTCAACCATCCTATAGTGATCCTATGACAAACGTCATTCTGAACATCCCCATCTATTTGAATAATAGAACCTAAATAACATAATTTATCACATTTTGGTATATCTACTCCCTCCAACTTAGCTCCATTATTCACATGATGAGATTGACTGAAATTGCAATGCATATACTCAATTTTTTTCATGCTAATCATTAATCTATTTAATTTCAATGCATTTCTCCAACGTTCAATATTATCATTCAATCCATCTTTAGTTTCGTCAATCAAAACAATATCGTTAGCAAATTTTATAGGGATCCATGTCATAAAAAGAGTGACAAAGTTTTTATGGCTGGTTGTCAACCTACCGCTCCTCCTTTACCCAGGCTTGGGACCGTCTACATTTGCACAAAATGTACAAAAACATAGGCAGAGTTAAAATAGTTGTCTCACACAAAATTAACATATCACCGATTAATTTACCCATGATAACTAAACCTAACACAATGGCATGCCAAACACTGCCTTAATACTATACGATAGTTACAAGTTACAAATCTTATATAATATACTCTCATTTTATATGGCAAATACTAGGAATTTAGATGATCTCATCCAAACACAACCTAAATATATCGGACAAAGATCTTATTAAAAAAATCTGATATATCACCTATTGCCTATGACTAGCGTTTTTGGAACCGAACCAAACCAACCTATCCAGAAGCGTAATAAACCAATCATGTCTCATTTTTTGGTCTAGCCGGTCAAAAACTTAGTCCAACTGGTCCAACCAGTTGACCAAACTAATTAGACTGAACCAATGGTACAGTTAGAAGATAAAAAAATAAAAAATAAAGTACAAAAGACAACTCTTGACCCACCTAATTAGTTATAGAAATTCTAATTACGAGAAAAGAAATACTCACACACCCAACAATCAACACACCCAACAATCAACATTGTTTCTCATAGCACAAGAGAAAATGACTGTAAAGATAAATTCTTACCATTATTCCTATAAGATTTGAAGAGTTGGAGTAATTGGAGGGTATAATTTAGGAGTCTATTATAAGTGAAAATGATTTAAATGTTAAATTAGTGAGAAAATGTAATGTTTGGTGAAAACAATGACAAATGACGGTGTTTGTGTATCTTTATTGTCATCCATATATAATTTCTTTTGTTTCTTATTTTGATTTTAAACATTATAGGTACGCCAGCATAAACCACCATCTACGATCATACTATGGTACTTCATTATTACATTTTATAGTAGCGTGGTGTGACTTTTTGTGTTTAAATGGACACAATTCAACTTACTCTAAATTTCAACAAGTTGTTATTTATTTTCTGTTAATTTAAAATTATATTGATAAATATGATTCAATTATAGTGATAATAAGTAACCAACAAAATGAACTTATATATTTCATTGTTGTAAAGATATGTATCATAATATAATTTATTATATGATACATATATGAACTGGGTGCGTACACGTACACACACACACAATCGACATAGAGTGGCTCAAGTGGTCAAGCATAATGTCCCTTTACAAAGGGATCCGAGTCCGAATTCCAATTGTCGTCTTAGTTTACCACCCTCCTAGACGTTTGACCTCAGTCACGAAAGAGAAGCCTCTCTTTATATATATATACATACACACACACACATATATATATATACACACACACACACACACACACACATATATATATATATACATATATATATACACACACACATATATAATACATATATATATATATATATATACACACACATACATACATACATACAGACACACACACACACACACACACACACACACACACACATATATATATATATAGTTAGGCTAGAATACACTTGAGTGTACAGATCGCACGGATACACTCAAGTGTGTTTGCATATCAAGACTACTTTTTACAAGATGTAAACCATTGATCTTCATTTTCATACTATAATTAGGCTACATACAAATTTTGAGCCTATTTGGATGAGTGTAAGTCACTCATCCGAGGGAAACAAAATCAACACACGAAATGAATTTGAAATGTATAATTTTTGCGGTCTTTATAACATGACCTATAAATATCCAAATGTGCTCAAATTTTTTATATGAGTTATTCACAAGATGATTAAGAAGATCAACAAATTAGATTAAAAAAAATATTGCATCATGAAAAAATACTTGAGTGTATTCTGCTCTGAATACACTCGAGTGTATTCTAGCCCAACTCTCTCTCTCTCTCTCTCTCTATATATATATATATATATATAGTCAGGCTAAAATACACGAGTGTATTCGGAGCAGAATACACTCAAGTAGTTTTTCATGATGCAAATTTTTTTCTTTTAAAAATCTAATCCGTTGATCTTCTTAAACATATTGTGAAAGTTCATACACAAAATTTGAGCACATTTGGACATCTATAGGTCATGTTATAAAGACCGCAAAAAATATTCATTTCAAATTAGTTTTGCATGTTGATTTTGTTATCCTTGGATGAGTGACTTACATGTTGGATCCTAGATGGGTGATAAGATGCTCTAGAGGGGGGGGGTGAATAGAGATGAAAGCACTTACACAAAATTCATTAAACCTTCAAGATATATCACAAGATAAGGTTGCTAAATAGGAATTTTGTGTGCAACTAAAACATACATAGCAAGGGGGAGAGAGATTGAACAAGCAACAATTAGACAAGCTATTTAGAGTGGTTCCACACTTCAAACTAGAAGTGTGTCAGTCCACTTGCCTAGAGAGGTCAACCTCTAGGACTTCCAAACTATTGCACTCTTATATTCATTCATAAGACATACAATGCATGACCAAACAAAAGACTTACCTATCCAATATAAAGAGTCTTCAATCTTACCAAGGACTTACCCACTTTGCAAGAGTCTTCAGCCTTCTCCAAGGACTTACCCACTCTTGCATAAGTCTTCAGCCTTGCAGGAATTACCCACTCTTCTTGGATCTTCAGCTTTTGACTTCACCTTCACTCAAAGAAGCTTCCACCAAGGACTTACCTACTTGAGCAAGGAGTCTTCTGCCTTCACCAAGGGATTACCCACTCTAGCTCCAAATATTTAGCCTTGATCTTCACCAAGGGACTCCTTCCCTTGTTCTTCTTCACCTCTTTTGGACAAGAGAGAGAACCATCATCTTCATGATTGAAATGAGAGAAATGGAGGTGGTGGAAGTGAGAGCCTCACAAGATATACATAAAGAACTAGCTCTCTTACAGATCTCCTACTCACTCTAAAGGATGTAGCAAGTGATTAAGCTTAGAGAGAGAGGAGGCTGTAGGAAGCACTCAACTATAGAATAGGAACCTCACATAGAGTTTGCAATGAATGCTCAACGTTGGAATGAAGCCCAAAGGGTCCTATTTATGGCTGGGGATGCCTCTTAGCCTTTGGGAACACTTGGGGTTGAAAACTAGCCATTTTGTGGCTTGTAACAGATCTATTTTCACTTGTTGCAACTCCACAATGACTAGAAACACTTTTCTGCACTTTTCCGTACAGTACAATCGATCGAGTTTCTATAAGGGTAACTCGACCGATAGAGTAAAAGACATAGCCGACATCCAGACCATCGGTCGAGTTTGTCCTGAGGAAACTCGACCGACCAATGAAAATTGATTTGGTCAGTTACTCCATCGATCGAGTTCAGTGTAAACACAACTCGACCGATGCAATCTCCAGAAAACTGATCAAGGATGATCGGTCGAGTTTTCAGGCTGAGAAACTCGACCGACAAAGTGCCTGTAATAAATTTTCAAAGTTGCATCTAAAGTGCTCTAATATTCGATCTAAGTGCTCCTGATATTTTTCTAAGCTTAATTACAAGTCATACAATCATTACAAGTGATTTACAACATGATTCTAATTGATATACATCATATTACAAAAACGTGCACTTGTATTGACTTTGACTTGTCTTTTCTCCAATTTGATATGCGCAAGTTAGGGCAATTGGAGTGTGATACCTAATCTGAAATCACTCAAGTAGAAGCATTAGACACCAATATGTGGAATGTTTAGTCATCATCAAAACACGAGTTTAGTCAATTTAGATGTGAGTCAACATTGACCTAATTGACCTTGAGTCAACAATCTCCCCCTTTTTGAAGATGACAAACCATTCCATAAATGTATTGAAAGCTTTTAAGTAAAATCATACCTTTGGAGAAACCTAGGGGTTTCAATAGAATGGAGTTCATATGCTCCCCCTCAATTGATGCACATGGAGTTCTCATACTCCCCCTCAATTGATGCTATTTCTCTTGCATGGTTAGCTTTCATAACATTTATAGAAACTATGTCTTCTACTCATATATGTTCTACACATATATGTCTTCTCCCCTTTACCTTCTCCCTTTACATGAACATGCTTCTCTTCTTCATGTAAGACATGCCTTCTTCCTCTTTTAAAAGAAGACATACCTTTCTCCCCCTTTGTCATTTCAAAAAGTGGGGTTATGAAGAAATAAGAAACATCACTTGTTAAAGAGAAAGGAGATAACACATACATATATAAGGAGAGTAGAAGAGCACAGATAGGGGCTTGTCCAAGCATAGAAAGAAAATCAAGTTAAAGCATATACTTGAACAACCCAACATGCAAGATGAAGTGCTGCAGAAAAATAATAAAACATTATTTTGACCCTCAAGATGACGGAATTTGACCAAAAACCATCAGAGCTCATGGCAAAGCAATGAGTCTTTCTTAGAAGACCGTTTTTGCATGAAAAACACTAGTCTTGCACCAAAAACTAAAACTGGAGCAAAATTTGCATAAAAATCCATAAATACTCCAATTTCTACATATCATGTAGATCTATGTACCCTACATCACAATGTTATGCAAGCAACTCAAGATAGTAGATATGCAATTCAAAGAACAAGCTTGAGCGTTTATGAGATAAGATACAAGCATATCATATAGATGAGCAAAATACCAATTATTAACAAGGTTAGAACTACATGTATATGAACTACTAGTAGATGATATCACAAGTTAGGACTACTAGTACGATCTAGATCATAGTAAGAAATACCAAAAGATACACCAGTTAAAGAGCAAGCTATGAGTAGATGAAGAGATATATCCAAACAAAGAGATATGCAATTTTAGACGCATGAAAGGATATAACTCACTAGATATGCATCCTTACCATAAGATGATTACCCATAAGAACCTCAAGGTTGTATCAAAACAAGATATACACCTAGATAGATGTAGCAAGTTAGAGCACAACAGAAGCAATTCTAGACACAACCAAGAGATCCAAAGAGATCATCATCAAAACCTGGAAGACAACTCAAAACAAGTAATTGCAAGATATAGATATACCAATTTAGAAAAATTAGAGAGATAGAGTTGTGAGCAAGATAGGCAATTTAGAACATGGCAATATGCATATATAAAGGTACCAAATGAGAGTGCCAAAGAATAAGGCTATTGGTTGAGAAAATCTAGTTGAGAGGGAAATTCTCACTCAATAAGCCAAATGTATATTCTGTGCACAGTGTTATCGGTCGAGTTCTGAGCATTGACAACTCGACCGATGATAGCTGTTGGCAACACCCATTGGTGCCTATCAGTGGAGTTTCAATAGGGCAAACTTGACCGACAAAGCAGCTGTCAAAAGGCATATATATTTCATAAAAACATATTTAAAGGCATGCTAAAAATACAAACCATATCCAAACATGTCTGAGCAAGTTAGTAATGCACTATAGAAGCATTAGAAATAGTTTTTGAGCAAGAGTGTGAATAGAATCACAAAATGCCACTTTTGACTCAAAAATCATATGTATAGTGCACACTAACTTGACAAAAACAAGTTAGGATAGGTTATAAGCAAGAGAAACATTACCTTTGTTCTTACCATTCCTTTTCCATTTGTTGTCACTCTCTACACATCTCACCTTTCTTATTTCATGTGGATTGAGAAGTCAATTAGCAATTCAATAGCTCAAGTCAATCCATTTGCAAGTACCTACAAGAAGAAAGATGAAATGGTCCCCAATCATGTTTTTGGGTCTGGAGGGGTTAGTTTAGCAACCCAAGTCCTATTGCTCTTGGGTGCTTTCCTAAAAGGACAACAATTAGAATAATGACCAAATTCATTGCAATAGTTGCATGTGCCCATAGTCTTGGAACTAGAGGATTCTCCATGGAATATTGTAGGTCCTTTATCTTTGTTGTTCCCTTGACTACTAGCATACCCTAAACCATGTCTACCAATTTGTTTAGTAGTATGGTGTAGGATATCATTAAGATTCTTTTTACCAACTAAGAATCTTTGCAAAGAAGATCTCAAACTATCATTATCATGCTTAAGAGAAGAAATAGTAGAAGAAAAATTATTGATATTATCTCTAGCATGCAAAAGATCATTTTCTAAGCAAAGAATTTTAGTTAAATAAGAATCTCTATAAATATGAAGAGCAGAAACATTATTATCTTTATTAGTATAACTAGAACAAGGTTCATGCCCATTGATTTTAGCAAGCAAGGAGGCATTTTCAGATTTAAGCACCACTATTTCTCTTTGATAAGCATAGATTTCTTCTCTCCTAGCATCATCAATAAGCTTGAGTTCAACGTTTTCAGTTTTAAGAGTATCAAGCTCATGCATGAGAGAATTAACAATTTGAGTAAGCTCTTTATTAGAACTAGGCATGAGAGGTTGAGCTTCTAGAAATCTAATCTTATCAAGAAAAATAGCATTTTCAAGTTTAAGAGAGTCTACTTGGCTAAGACAATCATTTTTATCATCAAGCAAGCAAGAATTAGCATGTTCAAGATCATCTAGTTCTTCATGCAAATTATCAACAATTTTAGCAAGCTTTTTCCTTTTCTTTTGAGAAGACTTAAAAGAGGCACAAATATCATGAATAATATCAATCAAAGATTCTTTATCTAAAGAGTTTAGATTTACCTCACTTGAGTCTTCACTTGTTGATGCTATAAGAGCAAAATGACATTCTCCTTCATCACTAGAGCTTGAGCTTGATCCTTCACTTGAATCTTCACTTGAGCTTGAGTTGGAGGAGCCACTTGAGCTTGATTGCCATTTCTTCTTGTGAAGATGAGTCTTTTTGCCTTGTGGGCAATCTTCCTTGTAGTGACCCTTCTTTCCACATGTGAAGCACCGGATGGAGGAGGACTTGCCTTTGTAGGATTTACCCTTGGAGTACATGGCATCTTATTTAGCTTGAGAGGATGGAGAGACTTGTTCCATGATAGCTTCAATTTGAGCCTTCATTTCAGCCTTCTTCATTCTCTTTAGCTCTTTCTTCTCTTGTCTTTCTACTTCCTCCCTCTTGTCAAGCGTAGCTTCATGTGCTTGTAGATTTCCAATGAGCTCTTCAATAGGAATATCCCTAAGAGACCTTGCTTCTTCAATGGAAGTCACCTTGGGTTCCCATCTCTTGGGGAGAGTTCTAAGGATCTTTGAGTTGATCTCTCCACTAGACATAGGATGTACTAGAACAGCAAGACCATTCAAAATGGTGTTGAGCCTTGAGTACATGTTGGCTATGCTCTCCTCCTTTCCCATCTTGAAGTTCTCAAGCAGCCCTTTGAGCATGTAGACTTTGCTTTCCTTCACTTGATCCGTCCCTTCATAAGTGATGCAAAGATTTCTCCATACCTCATAGGCTGTCTCACAAGAAGAAATTCGGTTGAACTCGGTGGGGGTCATGGAGGCATAGAGTATGTGCATGGCTCTAGCATTCAAGGTTGCTTTCATCAAGGTGGCTTCATACCATTCTTCAATCTTTGTCTTTGGTAGCTCGTATGGGCTGTTCACCATTTGCCACATCTCAAGACTTGATCCTTCGATGTAGAATTGGAGCCTTCTTCTCCAATAGAGGAAATTGCTCCCATCAAAGATTGGTAGGCTGATTCTCCCTCCTTGGTAGTCACCCATCTTCTCCTACTTGTTGAAGTATGCTTGGAGAAGACCCGCTCTGATACCAATTGTTGGATCCTAGATGGGTGATAAGATGCTCTAGAGGGGGGGGGGGTGAATAGAGCTGAAAGCACTTACACAAAATTCATTAAACCTTCAAGATATATCACAAGATAAGGTTGCTAAATAGGAATTTTGTGTGCAACTAAAACATACATAGCAAGGGAGAGAGAGATTGAACAAGCAACAATTAGACAAGCTATTTAGAGTGGTTCTACACTTCAAACTAGAAGTGTGTCAGTCCACTTGCCTAGAGAGGTCAACCTCTAGGACTTCCAAACTATTGCACTCTTATATTCATTCATAAGACACACAATGCATGACCAAACAAAAGACTTACCTATCCAATACAAAGAGTCTTCAACCTTACCAAGGACTTACCCACTTTGCAAGAGTCTTCGGCCTTCTCCAAGGACTTACCCACTCTTTCACAAGTCTTCAGCCTTGCAGGAATTACCCACTCTTCTTGGATCTTCACCTTTTGACTTCACCTTCACTCGGAGAAGCTTCCACCAAGGACTTACCTACTTGAGCAAGGAGTCTTCTGCCTTCACCAAGAGCTTACCCACTCTAGCTCCAAGTCTTCAGCCTTGATCTTCACCAAGGGACTCCTTCCTTTGTTCTTCTTCACCTCTCTTGGACAAGAGAGAGAACCTTCATCTTCATGATTGAAATGAGAGAAATGGAGGTGGTGGAAGTGAGAGCCTCACAAGATATACATAAAGAACTAGCTCTCTTACAGATCTCCTACTCACTCTAATGGATGTAGCAAATGATTAAGCTTAGAGAGAGAGAGGAGGCTGTAGGAAGCACTCAACTATAGAATAGGAACCTCACATAGAGTTTGCAATGAATGCTCAACCTTGGAATGAAGCCCAAGGGGTCCTATTTATGGCTGGGGATGCCTCTTAGCCTTTGGGAACACTTGGGGCCGAAAACTAGCCATTTTGTGGCTTGCAACAGATCTATTTTCACTTGTTGCAACTCCACAACGGCTAGAAACACTTTTCTGCACTTTTCCGTACAGTGCATGTTGGCTAAATGGACATCTATAAATCCCTTTGTTTTGATTATGACAAACATTTCATTCTTATTGATCTAACGAGCTACTTGAGTGTGCAGGATTAAGGTGGATGACAAAGCAACTAGGGAAATCCATATGCTTATATGTTTATGTTTTCATGCAATGTAATCGCTTTGTAAAAACTTGTACAAATATATAATGTACAAGTACTTAGATTGCATGTAAATCAAGTGTTAGATTCTCCCTAGCTAAACACCACATTTAGATAAGTCATTCCCTTCAAATAGGATCACATTTGCACACTCATACATATAGTTAGTGCCTAAATTGAAACACTGAAACAGGATCAATCTCGGTCGACAAACTCCTCGACCGAGACACTCTCGGTCGACAATCTTCTCGACCGAGAAAGATCCAAAGTAGCCGTTAGACACAATAGACAAGTTAGTTGGCAGTTGGAGAAAGACGTTGCAAATCACTTGTTCCAGAGTGCCTGTCAGTCGACAAAAGTTCGACCGAGTAGGTGTCTCGGTCGACCATTCCTCGACCGAGATTGTCTCTGACAGCAACTGCAGAATTAATTAATTAGCCGTTGTTAAAGCAACAACTTTGTACCTAACGGCTAGTTAAGCACTTAGAAACCCCTAGAAGTTGTCTAGAACGTCCTTAAGCATCCTTAGGCCATTCCTATAAATAGGACAAGCCATAGGACACTCAAACTCACTTGTTACACTTGAGAAATCCTTGAGCATACTTTGAGCAATCTGTTTGTGAGCAATTTGAGCTTTGTGACAATTGGCTACTTCCTTCCTTAGCTCATATTTCGTGTCCTATAGGCTAGTATCTCCTACCCACTGCAATCACAAGTCCACACACTTGGTTAGGAGATCTTTACGCTTGATCTAGGCAAATCAAGCCTTGGGCTACAAAGGATAAGTTGTAATTTCCTTTTTTCTTTCTTGTTCTCTATTACCGTTTGTACTCTCCTTGCTACTCCTAGGTTGGAGGCTACTGATTGGAGAGGGTGAAGTTCTTCTTGGCGAAGAAGGTGACTTTGAGCTACTTCAGAAGGCTGGTGCAACGGGAGGTTACTTCTAGAGAGGAAGGCTACTTCAAGGGGGAGCTTGGAGTTACTTCAAGAAGGCTACCTCAAAGTTGGTGCACCTACTTCAAGTGAAGGCTGTTCAAAGGGTGTAAAGGAAAGTATTGTATTTTGTATAAATCCTTGGGAAGGTAATAAAATAAATACTTTCAAAATCCCGGTTGGGTAAGCAACCGGGTAGTGGACTGACAACTTTAGTAGTTGCTAAAGTTGGAACCACTCTAAACACCTGTCTCCTTCTTCCAATTTTCAATTGTGGTTGTTTGAGTTCAATAAATTGTTAAAATTATTTAAAAACTCTATTCACCCCCCCTCTAGTGTTTTTCAATTGGTATCAGAGCAGGCTTCAAGGAACCCTAACCAGGTCTTGAAGAATGGAGGGTAATGGTGATTACAATCACAACAAAAGGTGCTGCTTGGACAAAACTACAACATGTTGCAATTGGTGCTTAGGAACAAGCCACACAACAACTAGATGCCCATGGAGATCAAAGAAAGAAGATGAGAACAAAGACTGTCTCATTGCTACAACTAGCGAGGAAGAAGAAGAAGAGGTAAGTCTTTTTGATTTATCTAAAGAAGAACTAGTTGCTAGCCTTGAAGAAACACATATTAAATATGTTGAATGCAAGAAGAAATTAAAGAAATCTAATAAAGAAAATGATGAATTACATGCTAAGCTTCTTGCTATTACATCCGAAAACGAAGATCTTAAAAAGATCATTGAAGATCATGATATTGAGATAAAATCTATAGAGGCAAATTGTAATCTACTTTCTTTAGAGAAGAATAATTTGCAAAGTCAAGTAAATGATCTTCAAAAACAACCCATTTTATGCAACCATCTAGATTATGATTCTATTGTCAAAGAAAAAAATTCATTGTCATCTAATCTAGATCAAGCAAAACTAGATATCAAGAAGAGAATGGAAGAGATTGCCAAGTTACAACAAAAAGTTAGTAATTTGAATAATAATGGCATTCTTGATCAAATCTTAGATAATTCCTATCATCAAATTGGGAGAAGAGGACTAGGTTACAAGCCTAAAGGGAAATCCTATCAACAACCTAGTTGGAGAAAGTCACAAACCCATCAATCTATATATGTACCTAAAGGAACATCTTTACCCAAGGACAACACAGAACACAACCATAGAAAAAGATATGAGGTTGACTCGATATGCTGTCATTATTGTTTGCACCTTGGTCACTATTCTTTTTCATGCCCTTACAAGAGAAAAGATGTCGAGTTAGTTTGGATTCCAAAACCTCCAAACTAAATGAACAGAATCAAGTTGAGATATGACCAAGAACCTTAGTTGCATATTTCTACGTCTATCTCAACTCAACATAATGGGATAACAAATAAATTTAAGTATCTAATTATTTAACTTGCATAGTTATGTTTTATTTGGAAGCAATTAATAGTTCCAGAAATATTGTCGGTCGAGAAACTGTCGACCGAGACACTGTCGGTCGAGAAATTGTCGACCGAGCATGTCACTGATTTCCAGTCTGTTGCAAAATTACTGAATTTCTTTGAAAATTAATGAAATTACTATCTATTTGTGATTGATGAATGGAAAATCATTCCTACAAATCTAAATGAGATTAATGTTAGTTTATTTCATAAATGATTTAACTGAAATTATGCTTAGCTAAAATAAAAAGAAAATTTCTATTTTCACATGATCATGTGATGGAATTATATGCTGTTATCATTACATCATGGATATACTTTCAATACTTTGTACGCATAGATAATGATAAATTGTATGCATGGATCCATGATAATATTCGGCAAGCAAAATGATTTATTGGTTATATACTATTGCTTGCAACACATAAGACAAAATCTCTAAATTAGTATCTTTGAAGAATTGAGATATTAAATGAGCCTTCATTTAAAGACTTATATCAAGTAGTATGCTTCAACTTGATACTCAATCAAATTTTATGCATATATTATACTCGATATGTTCAATTTGAAAATCTACAAACTTGCCTCTTGGTTAAAATGAAATTTGACCAAGGGGCGCTATGGTCGTAGTCAAAATCGACCTAAAATAAGTTTTGACATAATAATTAATTGAATATCATTTTATTAAAAGCAAAATCAATTTATGATCACAAAATTGTCCCAATATTACTCCCTTAGAAAATATATATATATGCTCTACAAATTCAGTCTATCATTTGCATTAAAAATCAGCTTAAAAATTCGTACCCAGTACGTCTGTCGGTCGACAAATCTTCGACCGAAAACCTCTCGGTCTGCCCCCCTCTCTCGACCGACATAATCTAGACAGACCTAGCATCAGACACACTTCCGGTCGACAATTGTTCGACCGAGACAGTGTCGGTCGACAATTGCTCGACCGAGAAAGAGCCTTTGGGATATGACCGTTGCAATCCGACCGTTACCGTTAACGGCCGACCGTTGCAAGTCGACCGTTGGACGGCCGAAGTGGCGCGTCTGGAATATGACCGTTGCGGACGCTCGGTCGACAAATTGTCGACCGACCCGGTCACTGGATTGCTATAAAAGGAGCAAAAACGGGTCATTTCTTCACACCTTCTTATTCTTGTTTCCATAGGCTCTCTCTAGTGAATTCTTGTGCAAATCTTTAGCATCCTCATCCCCAAGACTTCCTTGCTTCTTCTCCACCTTCAAGCAATACAATGGCATCATCCTCTGCTCGTGGAAGGAAGAAGGTCGCTGGAAGGAAACAAAGAGAGGCTACTCCACCATTGACGATCATCAACGACATTGCCTTCGTCGACGGAGATGCTGGTGATCGTTATCTACGGCTCTCCTCCAAAGCTCCTCTCCCACGACGACCAGTTGAAGTTATGGACTTCCTCAACATCGTCGACTTGGAGGACCTTTTCGAGGTGCAAAAGTTAAAAGAATTCATCAACCCTTCTTTCCCTTCCTATTCCATCAAGGTAGTGAATGAATTATATGCTAACCTCATATCCCACTCTGAAAATGAAACCCTCTTCTTCTATACTATGGTTAATGGGCATAGCTTTCGATTTTCTGAAGGGGATATTCTTGACATGCTAGATATTGACATAGATGAATATCAAGACACACTTGACCTTACATCTGGAAACCCACTTAATCAATTTTCCCAAGATAACCATACCGTTAGTCTTAGTGACATCAAAATGACCATTTTTCAATCCAATACAACATGTCACGAAGATAGAGGCACATACTATGCTATAAATCTCAAACCAGCTGCTAGGATTGTAAACCTTATTGTTTCAACAAACATACATCCTAGAGCCAATAAGTCTGAAGTTCCTATTTTTCGTATGTGTCTAATATATGCCATTATCCAACGCATTCCCACAAATTTTATCCGTATCATTCTTAAAAACATGCTTGAGTTTTCTGGCAATCCTCCATATGCTGATTTTGTATGCCAAATTACTCAACATTTCCTTAAGACCCAACTTGAGGATATGGGATATACATGGGAGCGTAGACCACAAAAAATAAGTAAGAATACTGTAGAAAAAATGGGAATTGATTTCGGTCATAAGAGGGCTAGGGTAGAAGGAGAGACATCCACCCAAGATATACCACCCCCACCTCCTCCTACCAGCCTACCCTATGACCCCATCCAAAACACTCTAACCTATGTTGCTGGGTCACAATATCATCTTAGTAAACAATTAGATTATAACCATCATGCCATGACTTATCTAAACCAAAGAATGCAAACTCTTTCTCCAAACCAACCAGATGAATATCCCTACTCTTTAAATCCTGGCATGCTCAATCCATATAACCCATCTTACAACTACTATCAACCTCCACCTCCACCTTCTACAGATCTCACGCATACTCAATTTTCATCAATGCAACTACAAGATATTGCTGCTCATTTCCGATTTGATCGTGTTCCAACCTTCTTGGAGGCATATGCCTTAACCAAGACAGGTTCTCTGGAGTGGCAAACATTGGTCCAGTATTATGGAGCTGAGCCTTTTCTTGGGAAAGACCCTGATGTTGATGTAATTCTTAAGTCTTTCCAGTGAGATGTGGAGTTGTGTTAGTTGTAATGGAATCTTTGCAAAATTGTAATAAATGAGTTATCTTTACATGATTTGGCTATCTTTTCATGCTTGTAATGAAATTAGTTATCTTTATAATGGATTTTTTTGGCATCATTTGAATTTGGATTATGAGACTATTGTAGAGCATACAAAATAAGGGGAGTAATAAATACAAATAAATCAAAAAGGATGAAAATCTTTGCAAATATCTAAAACTTAAAGTTATGGCTAAATTGACATCTATTGCAAAGCACTTATACCTTGGGATATCTATCTAAAGGGGAGCATATTATAAGATTAAGGGGGAGATCATAGAAACATATCTGATTATTTGATTAAAAAGCTTACAAAAACATTGTAAAACATCATTTGGAGCTTGTTACGACCTTAGTATTTTTACTCTTGGTTATGAAGAAATCTATGAATTTCATAAAAGTGATATATCTTGTTCTTAAAGGGACTCTCTAAACAAATCAGGGCTTAACATCCCATGCATTTAGTTAAGAGACATTTTTATGCACTCTAAAACTAAAGGATTCTCATTTCATTTTTAAGGCTTAACATCCCTTGTAAAATGGGTGAGAAATCAATACACATAGGCCATAAACTTAAAAGAAACTCATATCATTTCAAGGCTTAACATCCTTTGCATATGATTGAGAAACAAATTGTGGCTAATCTTGAAAATAAAAATCCCTTGATTTTAATTGGATATCTCTTTAAGGGGGAGCAAAGCTTAAAAAGGAAGACACAAAGTCATACTACATGATTATATTGGATATCTTTTTGAAATGACAAAGGGGGAGAAATAATATAAAATCACAAACATAAAATTAAAATGAGTTTCATAAATCTTGGCCAGCAGTCACTTGCAAAAATCAAAGATGGCTACAAAGGTAAATTTCAGGTATGAAACTCACATAGTTTATATTTCCTTTATTTTATATTTAGGAAATGTTTGTCATCTTCAAAAAGGGGGAGATTGTTGGCTAAATGGACATCTATAAATCCCTTTGTTTTGATTATGACAAACATTTCATTCTTATTGATCTAACGAGCTACTTGAGTGACAAAGCAACTAGGGAAATCCATATGCTTATATGTTTATGTTTTCATGCAATGTAATTGCTTTGTAAAAACTTGTACAAATATATAATGTACAAGTACATAGATTGCATGTAAATCAAGCGTTAGATTCTCCCTAGCTAAACACAACATTTAGATAAGTCATTCCCTTCAAATAGGATCACATTTGCACACTCATACATATAGTTAGTGCCTAAATTGAAACACTGAAACAGGATCAATCTCGGTCGACAAACTCCTCGACCGAGACACTCTCGGTCGACAATCTTCTCGACCGAGAAAGATCCAAAGTAGCCGTTAGACACAACAGACAAGTTAGTTGGCAGTTGGAGAAAGACGTTGCAAATCACTTGTTCCAGAGTGCCTGTCGGTCGACAAAAGTTCGACCGAGTAGGTGTCTCGGTCGACCATTCCTCGACCGAGATTGTCTCTGACAGCAACTGCAGAATTAATTAATTAGCCGTTGTTAAAGCAACAACTTTGTACCTAACGGCTAGTTAAGCACTTAGAAACCCCTAGAAGTTGTCTAGAACGTCCTTAAGCATCCTTAGGCCATTCCTATAAATAGGACAAGCCATAGGACACTCAAACTCACTTGTTACACTTGAGAAATCCTTGAGCATACTTTGAGCAATCTGTTTGTGAGCAATTTGAGCTTTGTGACAATTGGCTACTTCCTTCCTTAGCTCATATTTCGTGTCCTACATGCTAGTATCTCCTACCCACTGCAATCACAAGTCCACACACTTGGTTAGGAGATCTATACGCTTGATCTAGGCAAATCAAGCCTTGGGCTACAAAGGATAAGTTGTAATTTCCTTTTTTCTTTCTTGTTCTCTATTACTGTTTGTACTCTCCTTGCTACTCCTAGGTTGGAGGTTGCTGATTGGAGAGGGTGAAGTTCTTCTTGGCGAAGAAGGTGACTTTGAGCTACTTCAGAAGGCTGGTGCAACGGGAGGTTACTTCTAGAGAGGAAGGCTACTTCAAGGGGGAGCTTGGAGTTACTTCAAGAAGGCTACCTCAAAGTTGGTGCACCTACTTCAAGTGAAGGCTGTTCAAAGGGTGTAAAGGAAAGTATTGTATTTTGTATAAATCCTTGGGAAGGTAATAAAATAAATACTTTCAAAATCCCAGTTGGGTAAGCAACCGGGTAGTGGACTGACAACTTTAGTAGTTGCTAAAGTTGGAACCACTCTAAACACCTGTCTCCTTCTTCCAATTTTCAATTGTGGTTGTTTGAGTTCAATAAATTGTTAAAATTATTTAAAAACTCTATTCACCCCCCTCTAGTGTTTTTCAGTGCAATCAGTCGAGTTTCTATAAGGGTAACTCGACCGATAGAGTAAAAGACAAAGCCGATATTCAGACCATCGGTCGAGTTTGTCCTGAGGAAACTCGACCGACCAATGAAAATCGATTTGGTCAGTTACTCCATCGGTCGAGTTCAGTGTAAACACAACTCGACCGATGAAATCTCCAGAAAATTGATCAAGGATGATCGGTCTAGTTTTCAGGCTGAGAAACTCGACCGACAAAGTGCCTGTAATCAATTTTCAAAGTTGCATCTAAAGTGCTCTAATATTCGATCTAAGTGATCCTGATATTTTTCTAAGCTTAATTACAAGTCATACAATCATTACAAGTGATTTACAACATGATTCTAATGGATATACATCATATTACAAAAACGTGCACTTGTATTGACTTTGACTTGTCTTTTCTCCAATTTGATATGCGCAAGTTAGGGCAATTGGAGTGTGTCTATACCTAATCTGAAATCACTCAAGTAGAAGCATTAGACACCAATATGTGGAATGGTTAGTCATCATCAAAACACGGGTTTAGTCAATTTAGACGTGAGTCAACATTGACCTAATTGACCTTGAGTCAACATTACACTCATCCAAACAGGCTCAAAATTTGTACGTAGCCTAGTTATAGTATGACGGTGAATATCAATGGTTTACATTTTACAAAAAATAGTCTTGATATGCAAAGACACTTGAGTGTATTCGTGTGATATGTACATTCGAGTATATATATATATATATATATATATATATATATATATATATATATATATATATATATATATATATATATATATATATATATATATATATATATATATATATATATAGTCAGGCTAGAATACACTCGGGTGTATTCGGAGCAGAATACACTCAAGTAGTTTTTCATGATGAAATATTTTTTTTCTTTCAAAAATCTAATCCGTTGATCTTCTTAAACATCTTGGGAATAACTCATACGCAAAATTTAGGTACATTTGGACATTTATAGGTCATGTTATAAAGACTGCAAAAATTATGCATTTCAAATTAGTTTCACGCGTCGATTTTGTTGCCATTGGATGGGTGACTTACACTCATCCAAATGAGCTCAAAATTTATATGTAGCCTAGTTATAGTATGACGGTGAAAATCAATAGTTTATATTTTGTAAAAAATAATCTTGATATGCAAACACACTTAAGTGTATTCGTGCGATCTGTACATGAGTATATTCTAGCCTGACTCTCTCTCTCTCTCTCTCTCTCTCTCTCTCTCTATATATATATATATATATATATATATATATATATATATATTTGTGTGTGTGTGTCTCAGTCCCGTGCCTCCCTATCCAATCATAAATGTGAATAATAATTGTGGACTGTTTTATTTAACGTGATGCCATTTTTTTGCATCCCCATGATGCCGCTTTTCTTACAGTTCCAAAATGTTGTTACGTCGAAATGCATTAGAGATGTAGGGATCAAACAACCAACTTTTAATTTCAATAATAACAGATGGCAAGCATTACTTACATAATCGATTTAAAGTGAAAGTTGAGTGACCACGTAGTTTTATGCGTATTACTGGATTTATTTAAGATTACAAGGCGTGTTGTGGATTTATAGTAATGACGTTATCAACGAATGCCATTAAGAAAGGAACATTCATATTATTAAGTTTGTTTCTAGAAATAATGATGGTAGATTCAGAAAGGACTAGCGGTTAGTTTGTTGCTAGCTTATCTTTACTTCGATGTGAAATGTGAATTAATGTCTATTTTCAACAATGGTAGACGTGTCTACCGTCATAGTCAATTTGATTGGTATACTGAACAAATAAAGTGACTTTTTTTTAAACACGTGGCTGTCGTTTATCAAGTATAAATTTAAAATAAAAAATGTGTGATGCAAGTGTTGTAGGGGGTGATGCGCGTTTCACGCGTCCCCTGCGGCTGGTTTTGTGAGCCCGTGTCCAGGGTAGAATGGTTTTGGGTGGGGGCGGGGGGTTTTGGGTGTGAAGTGACATGAAGTAGGTAAGCGATCACTCTTTTTATAGGCCAAAAGTGTTAACCCAATTGTCCTAGTTAAAGAAACCAGACTTTGAATTTATGCCCGACTAGTAGAGGCGTCCACAACTCAATATAGAGTCCTTGCAGTAGTGCATGGTCGAACACAGGGACAAGGAGAATAATAGAGTAAGAACGTGAAATCTTGGCTTAGTCTGGCCTAACAAAAAAATCTTGATGGTGTTGCGATTGAGGAACAGATTTAACCTAAGTAGTAAACCTAAATTATGAAAGATCAAAGAAGAAATAAAGATAAATCGAGAAATAAAGATAAAAGTGGGGTTTGGATTGGGTTTCACCAATCAAGCCAACCACAACCATGTAAAAACTTTCACTCTTATTTTATATATATTCTCTACTCATTTTGTAAATAGCCATAAGAAAATATCTGTCTCTTACTTCTCTCGATATCCATACATATTTCTATCTAATAGGGTTCTCTCTTTCGAGTTAATAACCGAAAGATCAATAGAAAACAATACAACTTTTGTTATAGCAACTTCCTACTCTTATGTGTCGTTACTATCCTAAACTCTAGATCTCATTGAATTTATTCTTTTGAACAATATTCATATTAAACGTCAAAAGAAGGTATCTAATCATCAATCGACATAATGAAATAAGAGAAAAGGAACAAAACTCTAAAGAATATATGTCATAAAATAGAAAGATGAATAGTTACATGGTTGGGAGGGCCTGACGGCTACTCCTAACCCAAGCTAGGATTTTAACCATGCATGACTGAAGAAAGAAAAAGAGTACAACTAGAATAATTCATGATGAAGAAAAGAGGAAGAGAAGATCGCTACAAGGGTAGATCAAATGATTGATGTACCAGCCTCTCGGTTGATATCTTTGCGGTCGATAGTGGTGTCAACATGCTTTCTCCTCATTTTTAATCTTGGCTTGAGACAAGAAGGTCCTTCAGATCAGCGGTGATGACAAAGGACCCATCAAGGATCAAGGTCGACAGGTCTGGATCAAGGAATCTATGCAGGTAGTCAGGTCTCGTCCTCTGGCTCTGGAACTTGAGAAGTCTTGGCAGCATCCTCTTGGCACTCTGACTCCAAGGATTCAAGATGTGTTATGCAACTTGATGTGGAATATTATCACACTAACAAATTCACTCGGGGTTGAAATCCCCGAGCTTTACCAAAACCTTATGCAATAATACCACTCGCAAGCGGATGTGTCTTATCACAATATAGTTGAGGATCGAATCCCAAGAGACAACATTGTTAAGAATCATCGTTAGTCAAATCTAGCTCAAATAAGACTAATATTTAGAATGATTGATTGATTTGAGGTTAATTAAACTAAATACAAGAAAGTAAAGAGCAGAATTAACGTTGGATCTAGATTAATGATATGGAATCGCTGGGATGGTCTCGGGTTTCACCACCACTACACATGCAAACACATCTAAACATCAAACATCCAGGCAAGATATAACCATCCAAATGGAGCTGCTGCAAAACCCCCCATACAGGCGTTAGGCTTGCGTAAGCATCACCTTAGGTATCAAATGTCTCGTCACCATACAGATCACTTACCTACGACTTCAAAGATACAAAAATCCCAATGAAGCTATGGGCCCCCTATATAGGCATTAGGCACACAGAAGCATCACCGTGGGCTAGATGGCTCGTCCCCTCAAAGATCATGCACTTACGACTTCAAGGAATCCTATCAGAAGTTCTCATCAAGGAGTCAACCTTGCTAATCGATAAGCAAGCAGGTGATTAATCTACAAACAAACATCGACAATTAACAAAGAAGATACAAAATCCAACCAAGACTGTGGCCCTCCCTAAGGGATGTTTAGGCCACATAAGCATCAACATAGGCTAGATGCCTCGTCCCCTCACGGATCATACACTTACGACCTCAAGGAATACCATTCTATTTCTAGTTTGGGAGTCAACCTCATTAATCAACATTCTATCCTACGTATAGAAGTTATCACAACATAGGGAAAAACATGATGAAAGCAAGCAGGCAATCAATCTACAAATATTAACGATTAACAACAAAATGGAAAGTTATATACATTGCCATGGAATGTTTACCAAGTGAACATGTTTGCATGGGCAGCGGGGCTAGTCCCCACACCCCAGTAAAAAGAAATTACTCGCTCATGATGCGAGAAATAAGAAGAATAAGAGAGAGGGAAGATTCTGCCATGAGCATGATGTAGAAGGTAGTCACAGCTCGGTGAAGATGATGTAGTCCTCTACATCATGTCAGAGCAGATCTGGACGAGGAACGAGGGACGCCAAGACAGACCAGGCAATCTTTCTCACTCCTCCTTCCTTCTCTTCTCGATCTCCTCAATCACAGTAGGAGCAGCAGGTGAAATCACAGCAGCGTGGAAGATGGATCGGGATCAAACCTTGCGTTTGGGTAGCCTATTGGCGTCCCAGATACGATGCCTCAAATGAGGACCCTACTGGTCCTATTTATAGGCTCAGATGGGGTCTTCACGATTTGGACCCTCTTGCAATTTTCATAGATTACTTTAACAGTTTGGTGACCGTTTAGATGACCAAATGGTCTTGCATTAGTTTTCCTCCAAACGGTCTTGTATATATGACCATACGGTCTGGTGCTGATGAGTCCAAACGGTCTTGGAGTTTTGCCTCCATACGGTCTTGTATATATGACCATACGATCTCCATCTAAACGATCTTCAGTCCATCGGTTTGGGTTTCTATCCAAATGGGCTTGCAAGACCATTCTCTTGCTCGATCAGTCTAGGGCTAATGGTCTTGAGACCGGTGAGTTCCAAGCATTCTCGCGGTCTGTTGCCACATGGTCTTGTAGACCGTTTTACCGATGATTGGTCTTGGAGGGCGCGCGATGGTGGCTGGACAGAGGTAGGCACATCGTCATGATGTGAAGAGGGGCCGCGGTGTTGTCTAGGGTTACAACGCAGGCAACGATGACGATGGAAAAAGAAGGACGGAGGTGGGGTGCCAAACAGTCTCTGACCTAGTGGCCTTGGGCGATCAATCTTGAAACTGATTGTACTTCATCAGTCTTAAAGTTAATAAGTCCAAATGGTCTTGTAGACCGATAATCATCCAAACGGTCCTGTGCCCCAAACGTTCTTGGAGTACTCTCGTGACCTCACGATTTCTACAGGCCGAACGGTCTTGAGACCGTGCGCTAGTCAACCGGTCTTGAGACCATTTGCAGGTGGCACGATGGAGATGCGGTAGGCGACACCAAGATCTAGGGATGGAGGCAGTGCTGCTGTCTATAAAGTCATGGATGCAGAGGTTGGAGCGGTGCAGGCGCGTGGTCGTTGGTGGTGATGGCGAGAAGCAGGTGCCGGGCGATGGAGGCCTAGGATTTGCAGGTCATAGTGGAGGGAAGAAGAAGATGGAAAGGTAGAGGAGCGTCGAGCAGGCACAGTGGAGAACCAACCGGTCTTGAGGTGAGCGATTGCCCATACAGTATTGAGACCGTATGGGGGGGAAGCATTCAAAACTATTAGGGAAAACCATTTAGGTGAAACCGGTTGGCTAAAACCGTTAGAGTCAAGACTTGTTAGGGTCATGACCATTGGCAATGGTGATGATGGTGGTAGAGTATAGAGAGGATAAAAGGATGATGTTGGTGAAGATGGAGGTGTAATGAGCTCATGGTTCTGAGACCAATGGATCAAGATCAGTTGGACAAACTGAATGGTCAAACTGTTTGGTGCAAGACATATTGATCAAACCGTTTGGTCAAAATCAATTGATTAGGACAGAGGTTGAGAGGCTTGATTGTTGAACCTCATCCTGCATAAAATCAACATAAACTCAGTTGATAATATTGACAATTGAACTAATTGAGCGATTTTGCATATGGTGATATTTAGGAGATGAAATCAGATGTATAGAGTCAAATTTAGCTCAAGATGGTGATTGAATATTATGATGAATATGCATTCATCAAAACACCCCAAACTTAAACGTTGCTCGTCCTCGAGTAACACAAAATCTAAAGCAATCACCAAATGAATACTTTCAACTCGTGTGGTTGCCTCATCTTCACATCACAATTGTTTTCTTTCTGCTCATTATGACTAAGTATCTCAACCTTCTGAGACCACTGAACACATCTTACCTTATCTTTGTTCCTGAGTTTGTTTTCCAATATCACTTCCTCTTCACTTTTTCCAACAACAAGCATGTCAAAGAGTTTTGTAAGAGTCCAGAGATACCCACAGAACAACAAGTGTTTATCTGATATGACACTGGTGTTTTTTAGGATAGTGGAGGCATTCATTGTGCCTTTAGGTAGAAAAGGGAGTGAATGGTGGTATGGAAGGAAGAAATAAATCTCTCCTCTATTTGACTCGAGATTTTTATTATATGGTTTGCAATTTCATTTATTGCATTTTTGTGCGAATCTCTCCTCTATTCGACTCGAGATTACATTTATATGTGTGCGCTTTGGCATATTTTCTTAGTGGTACACCCCTATTAATTTGCGAGGGGTATGGAAGAAGCGAATGTAGAGGGAAGTTGCGTGCCACCCCGAACTTAGGGTTTGGCACTATTTTGGCTATTTTTGTTTCTTTTTGATGGATGAAGGGGTACGAAGATGATGGAAGAAGTGTAGAAGAGAGTCCAGATCAGAGTGCAACTTGATTTACAATTTAGTGTACCGGGTGGTTCTATTTATCATACTCTGCTCAAATAATGACTTGATGAAGATCCGATGGAGATTCCATGTTATTGTTTGACTGGTCAGTTAGGAAGCATGACGTGTTTTATCCCTATCAGTTTGATAGACACTTATCATTTTTGCATAAGTATCATGGTGTTAGGAATCATAAGCTTCACAAGATGATTTCAATCAAAAGGCTAGTTTCAAAAAGTCTTCCTTTTGAGGACCTGCTTTGAATAAGGGGGGTGTAATGATTCAAAATGCATAGGAAGAAAAATGATAGGTGTCAAAACTTCATCCAATATCTGTTCAATTTCTTTGAAAAACTTTAAAAATTTTGAAAATTTTGGTAAAAAATGCAACGATGAAATCTTAAGTCTGAAAAGATGGGTGTAGGTGGAAAGTAAAATACGTACCACCCACCCTCCACCCCAAACTTAGAAATTTGCTCATCTCGAGCAAACTCTAAATCTGAGATGGAGGGGAAAATTCATGCCATTTGGACCATCAAATGTGGTTGCATTCCAATCAACACGCGTCCTCCATCTGAAAATTTCAAAAATGAAGACTAATTAGAACTTAAGATAGCATCTTTCGATGTGATTTTTATTTTAGTGAAAAATTATCTAAAAAAAATTCCTAATTCAAAAATAAAAGTAAAAAACGAATTTATTGATCGGGTTGCCTCCCGACAAGCGCCTTTGTTTTATGTCGATGGCTCGACTTGATTCCTTCAACTTTACAGTGGATCTCCTGGATTGGTGAGTTCCAACATTTCTTTGGTGCCTATATCGGCTGAGGTGAAATATCTCTTCAAGCGTTGACCATTAGCTACAAATTCACCTGACTTTTCACTCCATAAAGAGAAAGCACCATGTGGGGAGATGCTCTTGACTAAGGTCCAAACCAGAGAGAACAGAGTTTTCCTGGGAACAACTTCAGTCTTGAGTTGAATAATAGAACTTGTTCTCCTACTTGTATGTCCTTTCTTTTCATATGACCATCATGCCAAAGCTTCGTGCATTCTTTGTAGATTCATGCATTCTCATAAGTTGTCATCCTGAGTTCATCAAGCTCTTGAAGTTGCAGAATCCTAGCTTGTCCATCTTTCTTCATATCAAAATTTAGTTGTTTGATTGCCCACCATGCTTTGTGATCCAGTTCAATAGGTATGTGGCAAGACTTTCCATATATTAATCGAAATGGTGTAGTTCCAAGGGGAGTTAAAAGCGGTTCGGTAGGCCCACAATGCGTCATTGATTTTAACTGACCAATCTTTTTTATTGCGGCCTACTGTCTTTTACAAAATAGCCTTGAGTTGACGGTTAGAAACCTCTACCTGTCCACTTGTTTGTGGATGGTAGGGTGAGGCTACCTTGTGTGTTACACCATATTTCCTCACCAATGCCTCAAAACTTCTTTCCAAGAAATGAGATCCTCCGTCAGAAATCACAAATCGTGGTACTCCAAAATGGGGGAAAATAATGTCTTTGAACATCTTGATGACAAATTTGGAATCGCTAGTGACGGTTGGTATAGCTTCAACCCATTTTGAAACGTAATCAACCGCGACTAGGATGTAAGAAAATCCATGTGAGGATGGGAATGGACCCATGTAGTCTACACCCCAAACATAAAAAATTTCAACTTCTTGCCACAGATTAAGTGGCATTTCATCTCTCTTCATAATGTTACCCGTTCTTTGACATTTGTCACATGATAGAACAAAGTTGTAGGAGTCTTTGGATATAGTTGGCCAAAAGAAACCACATTGCAAAACTTTTATAGTAGTTTTCTTAGCACTCATATGGCCTCTAACTGGTCCTGAATGACATTGTTCTAAAATAAATTGGACTTCTTCCTCAGTGATATAACGTCTATAGAGACCGTCATCACAGAGTTTGAACATGTACGACTCATCCCAGTGATACTATTTCACATCGTGCATGAATTTCTTCAGTGCATTCCCGATGCATTCAGGATGGATAACGCCAGTAGTGAGATAGTTCACATAGTCTGAGTACCAAGGGGTAGCTTCTGAAACTTTCATTAGTTGGTCATCCGGAAGAGAATCGTTGATCGAGATCTTCTCAGTTTCTAGAGTATGGATGCGACTTAGGTGTTCTACTACAACGTTCTCCGTACCCTTTTTATCTCTTATCTCTAGATCAAGTTCTTGCAATAGGAGAATCCATCTAATTAACCTGGGTTTAGCATCTTTCTCTGCTAGGAGGTAACAGATAGCTACATGATCTGTGTAGACAATGACTTTTGAACCTATTAGGTAGGATCTGAACTTTTCAAAGGCATACAGGACTGCAAGAAGTTCTTTCTCAATAGATGCATAATTCCTCTGAGCTTCATCGAGGGTCTTTGATGCATAGTAGATCACATAATGTTTCTTTTCTATATACTGCCCTAAAATAGCACCCACCGCATAATCACTAGCATCACACATAATTTCAAATGGGTGATCCCAATCAGGAGCTCTAATAATGGGTGTTGTTGTAAGGGCATGTTTTAGGTTATTAAAACTTTTGACACATCCTTCATCAAAATGGAACTCAGCGTCCTTAAGTAACAAATTTGTCATCGGCTTGGTTATCTTAGAGAAATCCTTTATGAACCATCTATAAAATCCTGCATGACCTATGAATGCACAAACTTCTCTTACATTTTTCGGGATAGTGAGTTTGGAAATCACTTCGATTTTCACCCTATCCACTTAGATTCCTCGATTGCTGACTCTATGACCAAGGACAATGCCTTCCTTCACCATAAAGTGACACTTCTCCCAATTCAACACAAGATGTGCTTCTTCATACTGTTTAAGGGCAAGGGACAGGTGCTTTAGGCATGAGTCATATGAATCTCCACATACAGAAAAATCTTCCATAAAAACTTCCATGATAGTTTTAGTTAGATCAGTGAATATAGCTCCCATGCAACGCTGGAAAGTTGCAGGTGCATTGCAGAGTCCAAATGGCATCCTTCTGAAGGCATATGTTCCAAATGGGCAAGTAAAGGTTGTTTTCTCTTGGTCATCTGGATGTATAGGTATTTGATAGAATCCAGAGTAACCGTCGAGATAACAAAAATACTCTTGGTGGGCCAACCTTTCTAGGACTTGGTCAAGAAAAGGCATTGAGAAATGATCCTTTCGTGTTGCCTTATTCAACTTCCTGTAGTCAATACACATCCTCCACCCGATAATTGTTTGAGTGGGGATGAGTTCATTTTCTTCATTTCATATCACTGTAGTTCCACCCTTCTTTGGGACAACGTGCACATGACTTACCCATGGTGAATCGGAGATTGAATAGATAATTCCTGTCTTGAGCAACTTTATAACTTCAAGGCGAACAACTTCTTTCATATTCGAATTAAGCTTCCTTTGGTGTTCAACAATTGGCTTATGATTTTCCATCATGGGGATTTTGTGCATGCATAGCACTTGAATGACTCTGGTGATATCACTCATCTTGTAACCTATAGCTTTTCTTCTTTCCCTTAATTCAGTCAAAAGTTTATCCTCTTGTTCTGTCGTTAGATCATAATTTATGATGACTGGGCAGACTTTGAGGTCATCTAGAAACACATACTTCAATCCCTCAGGTAGAGGTTTCATTTTAGGAGCTTGGGGTTTTTCACATCGTTCTTCAGTGACATCCATAGCTTTGAGTTCCTCAGTTTTGGCCTCAGGATCTTCTTCAGTAGTGTCGAGGTCGAGAACACAACTTTTGACTTGTTTGTCAACTGAACTAGCTGCATTTGGATTAGTTAAAGATACTCCTAGAGGATCTTCTTGTTCATACTCCTCTTTCATGAGTAGTGACATCTATTCTTTGCACTCAATCAAGTAGACTTCTTGCATGCTTGGTATTCGCATACTTTCAAAAACTTTAAACTCGAGAGTTTCTTTACCTAATTTGAGCAGTAAAGTGCCTGCTTCAACATCAATCAGAGCTCTTGCAGTGGCAAGGAACATACATCCAAATATGAGAGGGTATCTAGTGTCTTCCTTTATGTCCATGATGACAAAGTCACAAGGAACATAGGCATCTTTGCCAACCTTGACAGGGACATCCTCAATGATTCCTAATGGTAGAGTCACAATGTTATCTGCAAGTTGTATGGTCATGCCGATTGGGAGTAGTTCAACAAACCCTAACCTTTTGTAGAGGCTAAGTGGCATGATGGAAATGCTAGCACCAAGATCTGCCAATCCTTTCTTACATGAAGAATCACCTATATGGCAAGAAATCCCAAAAGATCATGGATCCTTCTGTTTCTTTGGCATCTTACTCTAGATGACTGTCTCATATTCCTTAGTTATATATTTTGTTGTTAGAAGTGACTTCAAGTACTTATTCCAGGCTGGTATCTCAGCCAGAGTGTCTAAAAAGGGAATGTCAACATGAAGCTTTTTCATAGCTTCTTTGAACTTGTTGAAACGGGTATCAAGCTTCATTTTCCTTAGATGAGCTGGAAAAGGTATACGGGGCTTGTATACAGGGATATCAGGTTCTGGTGTTTCTTCTTCCTCTTCTGTAGCAGGTTTTTCAGAACATTCCTCATCTATCTTATCAACAGTCACTGGTTCTTTTGGTTGAGACTCAGGTGTTTTAGAGTCTTGAACGATCATCAGTTCATCCTTGTATGTAATAACCACATGTGTCTTGATAGGAGGATCTGAATAGTCTTTTCCAGACCTGGTGGTGACAACCTTTAGTTGCTCAGGGTGTTTAGGATTATTCTCAGGTTGGCCAGCAAAGGCTCTAGAAGGTGGCTTCATGCTAGCTGCAAGTTGAGCTAGTTGAGATTCAATAGCTTTCTGATGGGCTTTCTAGTTAGCTATCATAGTTTGCTGCGACTGCAACATCTTCTCAATGGCTGTTAGTTTATCATCCGGAGAGACGGGACCGGCTTGTTGCCCTTGTTGTTGGTTCTGGTAAGGGGCTTGGTTGAGGTTTTGGAACTGAGAGTTGTTCTGGTAATTGTTATAGTTCCTACTCTGAAAGTTACCTCTATAGTTCCCTGGATTTCCAAAATTTTGTTGTTGATTATATTGGAAACCTAGTGGGCCACGTTGTTGATTGTTTGAACCAAGTTTTCACGAGTTTTCCACTCCTGAAGGATTTCTATATTAAAAACCAGGATGGTTCCTATTTTGATTTGGGTTGTAGTATCCTTGACCAGTAATGGTGTTGACAACATTAAGATTCTCCATTTGACCATTATCTCCTTGTCCATAAGCATTGCTTAGAACCACATCATATAGAACATTGCATGCTAAAGTGGAATGATAGGTACCTTTGCATGCTTCACAAAATAGAGAAGATGACTTAATCTTTTCTTGTTGTTGAGGGGGTGAACGTCCTCTTCCAAATGCAGTAAGGGATGATTCGATATGGTCTTGCTTGGCAACTAAGAGTTTGAGGGTCTCAGTGATAGACTTGTATTCTGGAATAACTTCAGCCATAACTACCTTCAATACTCCCTTACCTATAGACCTACCCCAATTAGCTTGATTTTCAGCTCCAAGGGTGACAACCCTCCATGCACTGTCATAACTCTAACGCATGAAGTTTCCTCCGGATGAGGAATCTAAAAATCTCTTGATGTCATCGTCCATATCCCTATAGAAGATTTCAATAAGTTGATTCTTAGGGATTCCATGGTGTGGACACTTGCATAGAAGGTCTTTATATGTAATGACCCCACCTCCTGGTAACCCCCAATTAAGGGAGACCCGAAGGTCAGAGCCGTTATTCAATTAACAGGATCAAAGGTTTGACAAATAATCAATAATAATTATGAAATTCTACTAACTAAACTGAAAACTGGTATAAAATTAAAACTTTACTTACCTTTGAAAAACTTTGGAAATCTATCTATCCAGAGCTTGAATCTACTCTATCTAATCCTCCTTGACTTTATGTTTTATTTTCACAATGTGTCACTTTACCGTTTGTTCATTTTAGGGTTGTACCTAAAACCCCGACAAACAAAACGTCGGTCAGTATATCAAAATATACTGGTATGCGGGGACAACCAAAAGTTTGCACATATGGATAACCGTCTAATTATCACAATCAAGTTAATTAACCAGCCAATTTACATTTTCCAGTATGACATTCTCCACCGCTTTTGCCCTAACCCTGGCATACCCACCTTAGGGTTTCCTTTGCTAATGACTTAAGTCCACCTTCTCAATCCCGAGCTTGGTGCCTGGGGTCACCACTCATGGTGCCCTCTAGCCATGCAATATCATAGGCCACCTTCTCATTCCCGAGCTTGGTGCCTGGGGTCACCACTCAAGGTGTCCATTGGTCTACCCATCTGGGCCTGACCTTTGGCATCATCCATCAGGGTGGCATGTAGGTGCGAGAATACACACTTCTATTATTAAGGTGATAATCATAGTGACTTTATAGTTTGCAAGTATGAACATCCAAACTGATAATTTGCATTCAATGCGGTTAACCATCCGAAAATCCTCAGGAAACTAAGGCGGTTATTCATAATTAACCACATACCTGATCCAGAGTAACTTGCTGTCCAAGTAATAATGATAAAGAACAAGCAACAAGCAATCAACAATATCTTGAAATTTAATGCATGACATCCAAGTGTTATAATTTATCCAAAACATTCTAAAGCTAGACTTGGATTCCACCTTAAGCTTTTTAGGCCACTTTAGGGTTTTATTAGGATTTTATCCTCCATAATACTTTTATCACATTTAATGCCCTCTTATTTCAAAAACCCTAATTTATACATCATAGGCACATTTAAAGTCCATTATTTCTCTTCTATACTAAAACTACCATCTTTATCTCTTTTAAGTTACTTCAAGATCATTAGACTCAATTACCACCTTTAGTTTCCTTCGAATTGATAATTCATACTTCATCATGATTTAATTCATAAGTGTATTCCATTTAGTATTAATTCCCCCTTTATCCATTAGAAAACCCTAATCACCAACTTAAGGGTATTTTATTATCAAAACTCAGTTCTATAATTATCTTTTCAGATTTAACCCATTAAAACCCATATTTTCTCCAATTAGGGGTTCTAACATAGTTATGTGCATAAAACCCTAAAACAAGCATGAAACTTCTTTTTCAAGATTAACTCTCCCTTTTATTCTTAATAGGATAGTATTTCTCAGAATTAGGGTTCCAATCCAATTTAACCCCAAAGAGTCATTAAATTCGAGTTCCATATCAAATTAGGGTTTTACCAAAATTTAATACATCACAGGTGATAACTTGCTGTAATTTTTAAATTGTAAGCAATACCAGGTTCCAATTATATTTTTATTGGATTCTTCACGTTTTTTTGATCAACTTTCATGTATGGATAACCTTCATCCGATATTTCTATCATTAGATACATATTTTGCAAAATAACTCCTTTTTCGACCAATCAGAAACGACCACGTGGGTTTATTGGATTAAAAGAAAATTGGCGGGAAATGTGCTTTTTAATTTGTGAATTTACCTTGAAGGACATCCCTCTTAATAGGGATGCGAGAGAAGGGGAGTAATTATCCCCCCGATCATCTTCAAGCTCGCGATCCAGTTCACGATCCAGGTTCCTGGTTGGTCAACTGGAGAGTTGACCGGGAGCATCTTGCTCCCTCAGCCGCTGGTGAAGGAGGATACACCTCCGCCGCACCCTGCCGAAGTCAACCATGGTCTTGGTTGGCTTTCTGCTAGCCTGGACCATCGGGACGGAGAAGCTCTCCTCCGGCAAGGTACATGGCCGTTCATGGAGTAGGTCGAGCGCCCTCCTTGGAATTGGTTGCTTCGGATGATTGGGTCCCCCTTCACGAACTCGATGGGGTACACAGAGGTAACACACAGGGTGTGAGGCCCCCTCCTTATATAGAGGACCACCCCTGTTTTTTCCCCCTGATTTCGGGGAAACTCACCCAGACCCTGGTAAGCCCCAAAACTTGGGTCAGTTAGATGCGGAAAAGGCTCTCAAAGCCAAAGGAAACGTTTCCTAGTTCGCATATTAACTGGGTGGAGAGGAAACTGGATCCACAGAACTCGCATTACTGTTCCCCCCTTCCTTTTCCTACTCGAGGTAGAAGAGAATGCAGCCACCGTTGGATCTCAGATCCAACGGCTATCATGCCACACACCCAACAAGATATAGAAATAATTGTGACATTAATGATAATCACAACACTTTAGGGAATTTTGTAAAAGCCATAACTCCCAAACCAAATATCCAATTAAACCCAAATTTTGAGGGAAAGTTTATAATAACTTTATCTACCTCTCTAGAAAAATTGAGCTCATTATATTAAGGAAAACGTGCCTTTTATTTAGGTTCAAGATATCACTTAATTATATATATATCTCACATATTTTCTCTTTCACTTGCTATTAAATTATTATTCCGAGTTCCTTGAACTTCAAGGAACCTTAATGGATTGAAATCCCATCTTGGGAATATTTCTTCAACATCTTTCCTTATCTTTCATCCTTTTTCTTATTATCTTACTTATTTCTCATTAAAATATCTCTTTTTGAAGATTTCTCTTTATTTCTCTTTGATTTTTCTCATTAGTATTCCTTTTATCATTAGGAATCCTTGGGATACGAAATTCCACCAAGGATAACTCAATTATACCTCTTTTCACTTGTTTTCCACATTTTACCATTATTTTCAATTTCTTTCTTAATAAAGAAATACTTAATTGATCTTTTCCTTTCTTATTGCATTTTCTTTGCAACTTTGGACTCTTTGGAATCCAAGGAACCCATGTGGCACGAAATCCACCTTTGGATTAAGTTATTTTTCCTTCTAGAGGTTTCCACACCTTTCTTTCCTCAAAACTCAAATATTCATTTATTAATTGAATTTCTTTGTTAATGGGTCCAATAGCCAATAAAGCCCACAACACAAATATCAAGGCTATTGCAAACGAAATCCATTTATTCGCAACAAATTGTATTATTTGTTCCAATATCTTTAATATGAGAAATTACATTCTCACAAAAAATTGGGGTTATAACATTATATCTTTCCCATGCTTCAGTAAGGGTTTCTCCAGGGGCTTGAGTGAACATTGTTATTCATCCCCTAATTTCATAGGTGAGAGAAGGAGGGTAATTTTTTTCCAAAAAAACATTTTGCAGTTGTTCCCATGTAGTGATGGGCTCTCATTGCAAAGAGTTGTACCAACTTATAGCTCTATCAATAAGAAAATACTTGAAAAGACAGAGTCTAATGGCATTGTCGGACACTCCATTTTGCTTTGTCATGGTGCATATATCAATAAACCTCAGAAGATGTTCTTGACTATCTTCTCCTTGTTTATCATAGAATGGGTTGTTTGGAAGCAAGGTAATCCAATGTGCACTTATCTCAAAGTTGGGAGCATTGATGGGAGGAGGTTGAATTGGGTGATGAACATCAGCAACTTTAGGGATTGCGAACTCCCTAAGATCCTTTTGCAGTTCTGCTGCTTGCACTGCTGCTTGTGCTGCTAGGATTTCTTCTTGAACCGCAGCTCTGGCTTCTTGCACGAGCCTTTCTCTTTGTGCATTAATGGCTTAAGCTACCCTTCAAGCTATTTCCTCCTCTTGAGCCATTCTTGCTTGATTCTCTCTGTTTTGATGATGAAAGGTCCTGTCTATCTCTGGATCAAAGCTAGCAGAGAGTCCAGGACTGTTCAAACGGTGCATACACTAGTCTTTGGTGGTTCCTGAGATGGAAAAGTTATGAAAGTGAGATCCACGGAGTAGATGCAAATTCAAGTGAATGATCAATTGTATTAAAAGAAAAACAAAAACCTAGATCAGCCTTAAAAGAACTAGATTTGACTAACTCATTCTGTTGTCCCCGACAACGGTGCCAAAATTTGATGTGGAATATTATCACACTAACAAATTCACTAGGGGTTGAAATCCCATGCTTTACCAAAACCTTGTGCAATAATAACACTTGCAAGCGGACGAGTCTTATCACAGTATAGTTGAGGATCAAATCCCAAGAGACAACATTTTTAAAAACCATCATTAGTCGAATCTAGCTCAAGTAAAACTAATATTTAGCATGATTGATTGATTTGAGGTTAATTAAACTAAATACAGGAAAGTAAAGAGAAGAATTAAAGTTGGATCTAGATTAATGATATGGAATCACTGGGATGGTCTCGGGTTTCACCACCACTACACATGCAAACACATCCAAACATCAAACATCCATGCAAGATATAACCATCCAAATGGAGCTACTGCAAAACCCCCCATACAGGCGTTAGGCTTGCATAAGCATCACCTTAGGTATCAGATGTCTCGTCACCATCCAAATAACTTACCTATGGCTCCTAAGATACATAAATACCAATGAAGCTATGGGCCTCCTATACAGGCGTTAGGTACACAAAAGCATCATCGTGGGCTAGATGGCTCATCCCCTCACAGATCATGCACTTACGACTTCAAGGAATCCTATCAGAAGTTCTCATCAAGGAGTCAACCGTGCTAATCGACAAGCAAGCATGTGATGAATCTACAAGAAAACATCGAAAATTAACAAAGAAGATACAAAATCCAACTAAGGCTGTGGCCCTCCCTGAGGGATATTTAGGCCACAGAAGCATCACCGTAGGCTAGATGGCTCGTCCCCTCACGGATCATACACTTACGACCTCAAGGAATCCCATTCTATTTCTAGTTTGGGAGTCAACCTCATTAATCAAAATTCTACCCTACGTATAGAAGTTCTCACAACATAGGAAAAAACATGATGAAAGCAAGCAGGTAACCAATCTACAAACATTAACGATTAACAATGAAATGGAAAGTTATATACATTGCCATTGAATGTTTAATAAGTGAACATGTTTGCATGGGCAGTGGGGCTAGTCCCCGCACCCCAGTGAAAAGGAACTACTCGCTCATGATGTGAGAAACAAGAAGAACAACAAAGAGGGAATGCAACGATCCCGCCTCCCGGTAACCCCCAATTAAGGGAGACCCGCAGGTCAGAGCCGTTATTCAATTAACAGGATCAAAGGTTCGACAAATAATCAATAATAATTATGAAATTCTACTAACTAACTGGAATTTGGTATAAAATTAAAACTTTACTTACCTTTGAAAACTTTGGAATCTATCTATCTAGAGCTTGAATTATTCTATCTAATCCTCCTTGCACTTTATTTCTTATTTCCACAATGTGTCACTTTACTGTTTGTTCTTTCAATTGTTGTTCCTAAAACGCTGACAAACAAAACGTCGGTCAGTATATCGAAATATACTGGTATGTGGGAACAACCAAAACTTGCAAATATGGCTAACAATTTAATAATCACAATCAAATTAATTAACAAGCCAAATTACACTTTTTAGTATGACATTCTCCACCACTTTTGCCCTAACCCTGGCATACCCACCTTAGGGTTCCCTTTGCCAATGACTTAAGGCCACCTTCTCAATCCCGAGCTTGGTGCCTGGGGTCACCACTCATGGTGCCCTTTAGTCATGTAATATCATAGGCCACCTTCTCATTCTCGAGCATGGTGCCTGGGGTCACCACTCAAGGTGTCCATTGGTCTAGCCATCTGGGCTGACCTTTGGCGTCATCCATCAAGGTGGCAAGTAGGTGCGAGAATACATACTTCTATTATTAATGTGATAATCATAGTGACTTTATAATTTGCAAGTATGAACATCCAACTGATAATTTGTATTCAATGCGATTAACCATTTGGAAAATCCTCGAGAAACTTAGACGGTTATTCATAATTAACCACATACCTGATCTGATAATTTGAATAGAAATATCCATGCAAATAAGAATCCAAGCAAGCAAGCATTTTCAACAAGATCCTGAAATAATCACATAATTCCCTTTTTATTATTCATGTCATCAAGATCCATTAAACCTAGCTCGCTTCCTAGGGTTTCTAATTCACTTTTAGGGTTTCTATTGCAATTAGGGCTCCCCTTCATCTTTTACTATTTTAAACCCTAATTATTTCCACATCTAATCCTCAGTTTTGGATTTAAGGCATAATCCACCATTATATAAGTCCATTAAGCCTCTTTTCATTAAATCTACCATTTTTATCCTCTTTAACCCATGACACGATCATTATGCTCGTTTATCATCAATTTGTAGTTCATTATACTCTAATACTCATATGAACTTTATTTATCATCAATTCTACCTTGATTCATTCAAAAACCCTAATTTCTATATTAAGGCTATTTATTCACAAATTAGGAACTTTAATACTCGAAATAGCTTATAACCATGAAAACTTAGTTCTATTCATGAAATTGAATAATTAAAGCCATTAGTAGTCCTAATTACCAACATTAGGGTTTCAAGGCCCATTAAAGCATACTTATGCACATGAACTCTCAATTAAACTAATTATGTGCAAAATTCATCTTTTCTGTTCCTAATGTCCCTTTTATCATTAACAGTTTAATACCAACTCTAATCATCGATTAAACCCTTATAAATATATTATTCATATAAAAAATAGGGTTCTTTAAACATTAATACATCAAAGTTGACATCTTCCATTACCTTTCGAATTGCAAGAGGAATCAAACTTCAATAATATTTTTAATGGATTCTTCATGTTTTTCTAATCAACTTTCATGTATAACATGTCCTTATTCGACCTACCATTTAATTACTATGGATTTATCAAAACTCACTTACTTTCAGCCAATGGGAGGTTGCCACGTCGCTCCCTCATGCAACGTGGGGTGGCTTGCTTTGGGAAACATAATTGAATGACTGAACTGCCCCTCACGTAAGTGGGTTGCACTTTATCCCGCAGAGGGCAGATTCGTCAAACGAGCCTGATCATCTTCAACATCGCGAGGCTCCGCTGGAGCGCCAACCTGCTGCACGTCGAGGTCTGTCCCCCTCCCTCTCTAAGGTCCGAAACACGCCACCACCCTCCACCCTTGCTCCGATGGCCTCCGCAACATATGGGTGCCTCCCAGTTCACAATCTAGGCGTTCGATTTTGGCAGGGTAGGTGTGCGGCCTGTAGCCATGGCTCCAGCCTTCTACAGGCTCAACACGACATTTATGGTCATGGAGACGATGGCAGAGCCCTCCTTGGCATCATATCACTTCACTCATCCGCCTAGGTGACTCCACGGATCTCTGTTGCTCCAGGGAAAGCACTACTCATGGATTAGGGTTTTTCCCAAGAAGATGAAGAAAAAGAAGGAATAAAGGATATGTGCAACTCCTCCGAACTCACCCCTGAGCTCTACCCCTTTTATACGGGAGGGTTTTCGCACCCTAAGATGTGCATCCACCAAGATGCAAGCTCTTGTCCTAAAAGGAATCCAACTCCTTCTTTAGAAAGCAAGCTTTCTCTCTCTTCCTTATCCCTTGGATATTTCTTAATATATGGATATTAGTAATTCTAAATTTCCTTTATACTTGCCCTTTTTAATTCATTGGCCACAGATTTCTATTTTTCCTTTAGTAGGAAATACTTTCTTTTAGCAAGGCCACTAAAATTCATTAATAATGTATTACATTATTCTCTTATTTTCTTTTATAGGTATTTTCTCTTTCCTCTTTCTTTATTGGGACTCCTTGGATCCCAAGAAACTCTAATAATTCGAAATTTCTTTTTAAGGAATACTCCTTATCCTTAAATGCATCAATATGCATTATTTCACATTATCTTGTTTATTTCTCATTAAAATATCTCTTTTTGAGGATTTCTCTTTTATTTTACTCATTAGTATTCCTTTTATCATTATGAATTATTGGGACACGAAATTCCTCTAAGGATTACCCAATTACACATCTTTCTACTTATTTTCCACATTTTACCATTGTTTTCAATTTCTTTCTTAATAAAGAAATACTTAATTAATCTTCTCTTTTCTTATTGCTTTTTCTTTGAAACTTTGGACTCCTTGTAACCCAAGGAACCCATGTGGCACGAAATCCACCTTTGGATTAAATTATTTTTCTTTCTAGAGGTTTCTACATCTTTCTTTTCTCAAATATTCAATTATTCATTCACTAATTAAATTCTCTTGTTATTTGGGCCCAATAGCCAATAAAGCCCACAACACAATCATCAAGGGTATTGTAAATGAATTCCATTTATATCATTTGTTGTGAAAATATCTTTAATATGAGAAATTACATTTCTCACCAAAAGAACCCAAAATTGGGGTTATAACATCCTTCTCCTCTTATAGGAATTTTGCCCTCAAAATTCCATCAAGCAAAAAAACAGTTCAGGATAAGCCTTTCATACGTCCATCAGGGCTCCCATGTGGCATATACCTTTCCATTGTGCTTCCCAAGAACCTTCATCATCTCATATTCGTCCATCTGAGTTCGTTCTTACCTTGGTATATAATACCCTCATAGGTGACTTAGGACATTTCAGCCTCTCAAAAGCTGAATAGGTCTAGGGCTCAACACATGGCTTGGGAACCTCACATAGTGCTCTAGATCGGACTCATGGAATACATTACACATCATGTTATCCTGAGGGGCAAGGCTAAACACAACCATCTCCACCAATACATCTCGAATGGACCCATATATCTGGGACTCAACTTTCTCAGCCGTAGCTTAGAGGGGTCGGATTTTCACATCACATATTCTCCCACGGTGAACTGCATGTCAGTCTGCTTTGCATCAACTCGTGACTTATCTCACCACTGGGCTCTCTCTCAGCCTTTGCACGATCAAAGCTACTTCATCTGCATACACTGAGGTTCTTTTCTGGCCTTCGCAAGGCCTCCTTCACCAACATCATCTTAATGAAGTGGTGACCGACACAACCTCTCTATAAGACTTCCTGCATCCCGATAAAGGCTATGGTGGTTAACATCACATCTTAAGAACTCTCTCTATGTATCACCCTAAACAAGCACACTTGCTCTCATCATAACCTCTAGTCTGGATCAAACTAATCATTAGTTAGGGGTGATAGGCGATACTGACACTGAGTTCTTCAAGTACCTACTTCCACCTTATGGAAGTGAACCTCTAGGTCATACTCAAGAACTTTTGAACTCGTATCATGGTGTAGTTGAACCATCTCTCTGTCTCTCTTATGTAGTTCAACAAAATTTATCCCTTGATAATACTCCTTTCTTTCTCATATTATCTAGGTAAGGCGATCTACCATAACCCATATTGCATCTTGACCTTCAGGTTCAAAGGGAGACTTACCACAACATCCATAGTGATGAACTCCCATTCCCTCTCAGGGACTCTTTTATCCTCTATATCGATACACTGGGTTACTGGTGTTCGTCCTTCACCTCCTGGCTTGCATGGCCACATGCTAAATGCAACTTTGTTTTAAACATCCAGAGTGCTACACACATTTACTATCTTTGTAGTACCAAGGTATATCATGACCTCCTGTATTGTTATGATTCCTCAAGCTTGATACCTCGAAAACCCTAAACCATTCTCAAAAGGGTTTTATTACCTTCCTATCCAAAGGAATATATCTGAGGTTCTATCACCATCCTTTTACTATATCAAGGACTAAACCGGCTAACCAAACAACCATTAACTTGTTCAACATATCTTGTTTCATTTGTGTGTTAGGAAAAACACATCCTCTTTCCAAACATAGGGTTAGTCGAACAACCTCAACTTCTTCTAGCTCCCAGCTAAACTAGGCAGCTATATCTCAACCAGAGCATTCATTACCACTTCTTATCCTTAGGTGTTAGGTAATGTCGAAGACATACACCTCCAAGCATTATACTTATCATCTCATCTCAAACTCTAAGTTTGTCTTCATCAAGAAACTCTGAGCTCATACTAATGGTGATCAAACTCAACCTTGTATCACTTGAAAAATCCACATATATCTCATGCTAAAAACATCCTTATAAGATGACTACCTTATATCTCTTAGTGTTTATAAACCATCCATGTATTATTCCTTCCACAAAGGTATGTGATCATCTCTATCCTCATACCTTGTAGCAACGTTCCAACTTACATCATCTTTATCCTTGGTGTATGGCATACGTACTGTCCTATCTCTCACTCCCATAACAAGAAGAAATAAGCATTTGGCGGCCGTCCAAATACAGAGTTCTTACCATTCTAGGAGTAGAGATGGTACATCCCACCTTGCCAGTACACCTTTAAAACTAAGTTGAAACATGCAACTTATGTCTCTACTTCTCAATCATCTTGATATCAAAGTTAGTTTCATGAAAAACTGGTCTCGAACCTACTTGGGTCACCACACAATCCTTGGTCATCTCCTCTAGGTCTGTAGGGTGCTGACACTTTTGGGGTCATCCCTTTTCCCTTATGCATCCAGAGAGTGCCCTACTCATTTGCCCTTTGGGTCCCATGAGTTCATGAAGGTGATCAATCTCCTAACCCATGGCCCTAAGACAATGATAGCTATTACCTCCCGACCCTATGGTCATGTGCATCTAGGGAATTAGGCAACTCCTTCTTCCATCGGTCTTATCCCTTCCTGACCCTAGGACATACTTAGGATTCTCTTATAGTACATGTTCAACTTAGAACCTTACCCAAGCATTCATCATCTCTCTCTGCATTCTCGACTGACTTTCATCCCTTCATAGGGGTCAAGGCAACCTGCCCACCTTGGTCAGGCCCCATACCGGTTACCTCCATGGTAACACATCCACATGCACTTAGAGATGGTTATCTATGGGCCTATAGGTTCATTCTCCTTCCATGTACTTTTCACTTAGCTTCTCAAGATCCTATGGGACTTCTTTAGGTTACCTCAAAACCAGCAAAACTGGTATACACACTACCAAAGGGTCCCTCTCCCAGGTTGGGAGGAAACTACAACTCTTGACAACAAGGTCACAACCGTCCTTAGGGTTTACATTCACATGAACATGCCTATCCCAACAGCTACCAAGGCACAAACATATCACATATTAAACCATGCTAGGTCACACTTGTTCTCATCCTCAACATTAGACCAACTTAGTTGTGAGGGGTTCATCAAACCTACCTTCAACTTAAGGGGTTTCCTTTTCCTCTATACATGAAGAGTACCATACTTGAAACTATAGAGACTCAATTCTCATCATGAGCATTAGGTACACCACTTCCCCTCTTCAGCCAGGAACCCTAGGTTCACCTTTGGATATCCAACTACATGCTCAACCTCTTAATCATGAATCAAGCATGTCCAAGGTATGCCATGTACTCCCATGATCCTTTTATATGAGAAACACCTCAGAGTTGAGTCCTCCTCAAGGACATTCAACTAGGTATAAAACCTCACAACATGGTACTTTAACCTCCTCAGGGTCTAAGGCACTCTTTATCTCATCCAGCAGGTAACCACTTATACCCTGGGTACTAGAAGCATCATCCTCTCTAGGGTTTGGTTCCTCTAAAGGCAACCAAGATATCATCAGCCTCCAGGGATCAAGCATAAGGCAACCACTATCATCCACTTAGGTCGCATCATTCTCGACTCCCACTATTCCTCAAGTTTCAGGGGTTTAGGCTTCCAACCTCCTTGTTGGGGTTCTTCTTCCTCTCTCTAGAGCTAATTCCACCTCCAACCATACTTACTAGAGGTCCCTTCTCCATGAAGGCTCATGCTCATAAGCATACCCCTATGTGGTTGAAGCCTATGCTCAACTCACATTTGGATCAAGAGCATCCATACCGCTTTCATAAGCCATCCATCATGATCTCTTAACCAGGATTTCATCAAGCTATACCCTACTTTCCTAAGTCCATAGGGTAACTATAGGTTCTCCTCTAACCTCATCCACGAAGGAGCTATCCTTTGCTATGGCATGCACGACCCTCTCCAGGGTTGGGTCGCCAAATGTACTAGGCCATCTACCCTCTTATGGCATCCCAAAGGCATGACCAACCAAACACTCAGTCAACCATGACATCATGTCATCTCTCTTTCTAACCTTCACTTAGGGTTAGGGTTACCATCATCCTCAAAGGATGTACTAGGTCTCTACCTTTAATGGAGGTCTCTACCTCCCAGACTAACCCTCTCTACTCATCCTCCTAACAAGAGGTCTATCCTCAGGCCTCTCCCGAGGGTGATTACAACTTGTATCATACGACCTAAGCATGTATCTATTCTTTAGTTTGTGCTTAATCTATTAAGCTTATGTCCATGACATCTTATTTACATGCTTTTCATTAATTTGGTGGAGGATTCCTTAGACCTTATTAACTTTATCCATACCTCAAGAGGGTGAGGAGAAGAGAGAAAACCCTAATCCTTAAGGTCCTTAATAGAATTTGAGTTGAGAAGGGATGAACAAGATGAGAGAGTCCTAAAGGTATCTTATTTTGAGTCATACCCTAAGACATCAGCCAGGCAGTCACACAATCCGGGAGTCCTCGTATTTCGACTAGCAGTGCGGAGGAAAATATTGCCAGCTCCCGGACGTGATCCTTTTCTAGACACCTAAGTCTTTCAGACAATCCTCTAATAACTCCCTTGGTTTCTACATAATTTGTAAAATTTAATAATTATTAAAGATTAATTGAGGAACCTATGCTCTGATACCAATTGTAACGACCCCGCCTCCCGGTAACCCCCAATTAAGGGAGACCCAAAGGTCAGAGCCGTTATTCAATTAACATGATCAAAGGTTCGAAAAATAATCAATAATAATTATGAAATTCTACTAACTAACTGGAATTTGGTATAAAATTAAAACTTTACTTACCTTTGAAAACTTTGGAATCTATCTATCCAGAGCTTGAATTATTCTATCTAATCCTCCGTGCACTTTATTTCTTATTTCCACAATGTGTCACTTTACTGTTTGTTCTTTCAATTGTTGTTCCTAAAACGCCGACAAACAAAACGTCGGTCAGTATATCAAAATATACTGGTATGTGGGAACAACAAAAAACTTGCAAATATGGCTAACAATTTAATAATCACAATCAAATTAATTAACAAGGCAAATTACACTTTTTAGTATGACATTCTCCACCGCTTTTGCCCTAACCCCGACATACCCACCTTAGGGTTCCCTTTGCCAATGACTTAAGGCCACCTTCTCAATCCCGAGCTTGGTGCCTGGGGTCACCACTCATGGTGCCCTCTAGTCATGCAATATCATAGGCCACCTTCTCATTCCCGAGCTTGGTGCCTGGGGTCACCACTCAAGGTGTCCATTGGTCTAGCCATCTGGGCCTGACCTTTGGCATCATCCATCAGGGTGGCATGTAGGTGCGAGAATAAATACTTCTATTATTAATGTGATAATCATAGTGACAATATAATTTGCAAGTATGAACATCCAACTGATAATTTGCATTCAATGCGATTAACCATTCGGAAAATCCTCGAGAAACTAAGACGGTTATTCATAATTAACCACATTCCTGATCTGATAATTTGAACAGAAATGTCCATGCAAATAAGAATCCAAGCAAGCAAGCATTTTCAACAAGATCCTGAAATAATCACGTAATTCCATTTTTATTATTCATGTCATCAAGATCCATTAAACCTAGCTCGCTTCCTAGGGTTTCTAATTCACTTTTAGGGTTTCTATTGCAATTAGGGCTCCCCTTCATCTTTTACTATTTTAAACCCTAATTATTTCCACATCTAATCCTCGGTTTTGGATTTAAGGCATAATCCACCATTATATAAGTCCATTAAGCCTCTTTTCATTAAATCTACCATTTTTATCCTCTTTAACCCATGACACGATCATTATGCTCGTTTATCATCAATTTGTAGTTCATTATGCTCTAATACTCATATGAACTTTATTTATCATCAATTCTACCTTGATTCATTCAAAAACCCTAATTTCTATATTAAGGCTATTTATTCACAAATTAGGAACTTTAATACTCGAAATAGCTTATAACCATGAAAACTTAGTTCTATTCATGAAATTGAATAATTAAAGCCATTAGTAGTCCTAATTACCAACATTAGGGTTTCAAGGACCATTAAAGCATACTTATGCACATGAACTCTCAATTAAACTAATTATGTGCAAAATTCATCTTTTCTATTCCTAATGTCCCTTTTATCATTAACAGATTAATACCAACTCTAATCATCGATTAAACCCTTATAAATATATTATTCATATCAAAAATAGGGTTCTTTAAACATTAATACATTAAAGTTGACATCTTACATTAGTTTTTGAATTTCAAGAGGAATCAAACTTCAATAAAAAATTTTAATGGATTCTTCATGTTTTTCTGATCAACTTTCATGTATAACATGTCCTTATTCGACCTACCATTTAATTACTATGGATTTATCAAAACTCACTTACTTTCAGCCAATGGGAGGTTGCCACGTCGCTCCCTCATGCAACGTGGGGCGGCTTGCTTTGGGAAACATAATTGAATGACCGGACTGCACCTCGCATAAGTGGGTTGCACTTTATCCTGCAGAGGGCAGATTCATCAAATGAGCCTGATCATCTTCAACCTCGCGAGGCTCCGCTGGAGCGCCAACCTACTGCACGTCGAGGTCTGTCCCCCTCCCTCTCTAAGGTCCAAAACACGCCGCCACCCTCCGCCCTTGCTCCGACGGCCTCCGCAACATCTGGGCACCTCCCAGTTCACAATCTAGGTGTTCCGTTTTGGAAGGGAAGGTGTGCGGCCTGCAGCCATGGCTCCAGCCTTCTGTAGGCTCGGCACGACATTTATGGTCATGGAGACGATGGCAGAGCCCTCCTTGGCATCATATCACTTCACTCATCCACCTAGGTGACTCCACGAATCTCTGTTGCTCCAGGGAAAGCACTACTCATGGATTAGGGTTTTGCCCAAGAAGATGAAGAAAACGAAGGAAGAAAGGATATGTGTAACTCCTCCGAACTCACCCCTGAGCTCTACCCCTTTTATAGGGGAGGGTTTTCACACCCTAAGATGTGCATCCACCAAGATGCAAGCTCTTGTCCCAAAAGAAATCCAACTCCTTCTTTAGAAAGCAATCTTTCTCTCTCTTCCTTATCCCTTGGATATTTCTTAATATATGGATATTAGGAATTCGAAATTTCCTTTTTCATTTCCTTTATACTTGCCCTTTTTAATTCATTGGCCACGGATTTCTATTTTTCCTTTAGGAGGAAATACTTTCTTTTAGCAAGGCCACCAAAATTCATTAATAATGTATTACATTATTCTCTTATTTTCTTTTATAGGTATTTTCTCTTTCCTCTTTCTTTATTGGGACTCCTTGGATCCCAAGAAACTCTAATAATTCGAAATTTCTTTTTAAGGAATACTCCTTATCCTTAAATGCATCAATATGCATTATTTCACATTATCTTGTTTATTTCTCATTAAAATATCTCTTTTTGAGGATTTCTCTTTATTTCTCTTTTATTTTCCTCATTAGTATTCCTTTTATCATTACGAATTCTTGGAATACGAAATTCCTCTAAGGATTACCCAATTACACATCTTTCTACTTATTTTCCACATTTTACCATTGTTTTCAATTTCTTTCTTAATAAAGAAATACTTAATTAATCTTTTCTTTTCTTATTGCTTTTTCCTTGCAACTTTGGACTCCTTGTAATCCAAGGAACCCATGTGGCACGAAATCCACCTTTGTATTAAATTATTTTGCCTTCTAGAGGTTTCTACATCTTTCTTTTCTCGAATATTCAATTATTCATTCACTAATTGAATTCTCTTGTTATTTGGGCCCAATAGCCAATAAAGCCCACAACACAATCATCAAGGGTATTGTAAATGAATTCTATTTATATCATTTGTTGTGCAAATATCTTTAATATGAGAAATTACATTTCTCACCAAAAGAACCCAAAATTGGGGTTGTAACAGGGAAGATTCTGGCATGAGCATGATGTAGAAGGTAGTCGCAGCTCGGTGAAGATGATGTGGTCCTCTATATCATGTCAGAGCAGATTTGGATTTAGGAATGAGGGACGCCAAGATAGACTGGGTAGTCTTTCTCAATCCTCCTTCCTTCTCTTCTCGATCTCCTCAGTCACAGCTGGAGCAGCAGGTGAAATCACAACAACGTGGAAGATGGATCGGGATCGAACCTTGCATTTGGGCAGCCTGTCGGCATCTCGGATCTGATGCCTCAAATGAAGACCCTACTAGTCCTATTTATAGGCTTAGATGGGGTCTTCACGATTTGGACCCTCTTGCAATTTTCACATATTACTTTAACGGTTTGGATACCATTTAGATGAACAAATGGTCTTGCATTAGTTTTCCTCCAAACAGTCTTGTATATATGACCATACAGTCTGGTGCTGATGAGTCCAAATGTTCTTGGAGTTCTGCCTCCATACGGTCTTGTATATATGACCATACGATCTCCATCTAAATGATCTTCAGTCCATCAGTTTGGGTTTCTATCCAAACGGTCTTGCAAGACCGTTCTCTTACTCGATCAGTCTAGGGCTAACGGTCTTGAGACTGGTGAGTTCCAAGCATTCTCGCGGTCTGCTGCCACATGGTCTTGCAGACCATTTTTCTGATGATCGGTCTTGGAGGGCGCGCGATGGTGGCTGGACGGAGGTAGGCACATCGTCGCGATGTGAAGAGGGGCCACTTTTCCGTCTAGGGTTACAACACAGGCAACGAGGACGATGGAAGAAGAAGGTTGGAGGCGGAGTGCCAAACAGTCTCTGACCTAGTGGCCTTGGGTGATCAATCTTGAAACTAATCGTACTTCATCGGTCTTGAAGTTAATAAGTCCAAATGGTCTTGTAGACCGATAATCGTATAAAGGGTCCTGTGCCCAAAATGTTCTTGGAGTACTCTGCTCTATTGGTTTGCTCTAATCAGTTTCCATCAAAGGGTCTTGGATATTGTTCACTGCCGTTAGATGGTCTTCGACTCCCTAACGGTCTTGTGACCTCACAGTTTCTATAGGCCAAACGGGCTTGAGACCATGCACTGGTCAACCGGTCTTGAGACCATTTGCAGGTGGTGCGATGGAGATGCGATAGGTGGCGCCGAGATCTAGGGATGGAGGCAGTGCTGTTGTCGATGACGTCATGGATGCAGAGGTTGGAGCGGCACAGGCGCATGATCACTAGTGGTGATGGCAAGAAGTAGGTGTCGGGCGATGGAGGCCTAGGGTTTGCAGGTCACAGTGGAGGGAAGAAGAATATGGAAAGGTAGAGGAGCGTCGAGAAAGCACAGTGGAGAACCAAATGGTCTTGAGGTGAGCGACTTCCCATACGGTCTTGAGAACGTATGGGGGGGGAAGCACTCACAACTGTTAGGGCAAACCGTTTAGGTGAAACCGGTTGGCCAAAACTGTTAGAATCAAGACTTATTAGGGTCATGACCATTGGTAATTGTGATGATGGTGGTAGAGTATGGAGAGGATAAAAGGTTGATGTTGGTGAAGATGGAGGTGTAATGAGCTCATGGTTCTGAGACCAATGGATCAAGACTAGTTGGACAAACTGAATCGGCAAACTGTTTGGTGCAAGACAGATTGATCAAACCATTTGGTCAAAATCAATTGACCAGGACAGAGGCTATGAGGCTTGATTGTTGAACCTCATCATCACCTGCATAAAATCAACATAAACTCAGTTGATAATCTTGACAATTGAACTAATTAAGTGATTTTGCATATGGTGATATTTAGGAGATGAAATTGGATGTATAGAGTCAAATTTAGCTCAAGATGGCGATTGAATATTATGATGAATATGCATTCATCACGGCTGCACTGGGGGCCTATTTATAGGGTCAAGGCTGTCAACCCCTCTCAATTGGTGTCGATCTTATCCTATCGATCGATGGCTTTTGGACATGTCGTTGGGATTGTCGACCTATAGGTCGAAAATGGTTCTCATTAACAATCTTTGTCAATCGACATGTATGTCAATCTCTTTTCATCATCGATAGAGTTCTTCTTTGCAAGAGATCCGTCGAGGTGATTTTATCGATGTTTTAGGTTGACATGTCTATCGAGGTGATTCCTCAACAACTATCTTCTGGATGTCGATAGTGTCGTTGACATGGCTATCGTTGGAACAATTGACGGGGGTGTCGAGGATCCTCTGCTCGACATGTGTTTTGAGCACTCATTCGATATCTTCAAATCGACAAGCATCTATCGATGTCAATGGGATGGGCTGTCAATGTGTAATTGACAGATTCATATTTTTCTTTGACACTCCTTACCTTGACAAGTACCTATTGAGGATCTTCAATTTGTCAGATTGGTGCTCGATGGGTCTATTGAGCTTGAGTTGGTAGTGGTTTATCGATCCCTTTGGCGAATACTTCTCTTGTCAACAGATTCGTCGAATGTTTAAAGCAGGGTCTTTTGAACACTTACTCAAACTTCATCAATTTCACTTAATTTGCATCTGATTCCACCAAATATCATCAATATTGAATTAGAATGAACTAGAATAAAAAATGGGTAAAACTAAACATCTAAGCATTATTTCTAATGACTTTTATCATGTAAAATGCTATTGAAATTGTACCAAAACTGATGTTATCAACTCTCCCAAACTTAGATTTTAGCTTGTCCTCAAGCTAATGGAATCATTATTTCTAATAAAAAATCCAAAAATTACTGAAAATACAAGTTTATACAATCCTCTTAGCAAAACTAATCTTTATCCAAAATGTCGTTATGGCACCAGTTTCTTTCTTTATTTTTTTAGCCTTATGCTTGTCCAATATATATGTCACTTTGTCAAAGCAACTTTCACTCTTGTCCATGTATTTATGTGGAACAATTTGGAAGGCTTATTGATATTCTTTTCTTCTTCTGGGTCATTCAAGTATGGGTCTATTTAGATAGGCGAGTGATCCCTACATTCCAAACTAGATGGTTTTAGAGCAGTGATTGCACATCCTAAGTATCACTACCCCAGATCGCAATACCTTTAAATGAAGTCCATTATAGTAAGGTAGTTTTGTAGAGACTAAATAAAATCAACATATCCACGTTCATGAGCGCAACACTACACCATTTCAATAGCTCTAATTTATGTGATGTCTCTCAGATTTTTTTTCACTCCGTACTCTTTTTGGGATGAAATATTTGGAAGAGGGCACAAGGTAGCTCTTTCTTTGTTATTGTGACAACATACCCTTGACAAGATATGACTTTATTAATTATATTCTTTTTGTAAGAACCAATTGATGACATTGTAAAAGATAAATGACATTTTGCTAAGAGGAAGATATAAAAATTGTATCAGTAACAAATTTCTCTCTCTTGAAATATTAATGTAAAAGGAATAGTTTAAGAGAAAACTAGAATATTCATAGAGGGAGTTTTTCCATAAACTGCAGCTTCATTGCATAAGCTAGTTTGATTGTAAACAAAGAAATTATGGAAAGAAATATTAAAGGAAAAAGAAAAGAAAGAAAACAATGTTTGTGATACAATGGATACCTACTCACTGGATTACACCAACAAAGAAATTATGGAAAGAAATATTAAAGGAAAAGGAAAAGAAAGAAAACAATGTTTGTGATACAATGGATACTACTCATAGGATTACACCCCCTCAAACTTACAACAAACACTGTCCTCAGAGTGTGAAAATGAAAGGAAAAGAAAATGTAAATGCGTGAGTTCTTCAGCGAAGGTCTACTGTTGCCCATGGGGACTCGAGCAACATAGAGCATAATTTCCTTGAAGGTAATGACAATTAGCAGTGTGGGTTTCTTCAACAACAACATGAAGAACTCCAATGGTGCACATCTAGTGTAGAACATAGAAGCCACAATCATTGGATAACAGACATTATTGAGGACAATGATGCCAGAATTGGGTTACCTTCCATCTTCGTAGTTCCTGTGAAGAATAGCCACTTCCAAATTCGTGTTTTAGTGGAATAAGCGTCTTTGAACATGCATCAACAATACTTTCATGCATAGTGCGGATTAGCATTGAGTATTTAGGGCCTTCAAGGTCAATAGAAGAATCTAAACTATTGTAGAGCACGAACTCCCTTTTACGAGTAGAGAAAGCAAGCAAAGTCTAATGCACATAATGAATAATAGGTACAAAGATATAGTGGGGAATAGACTCCTGTAACCGTCAACGCAGAAGATCTTTTTCACCTGAATCAGAGTCTTGGTAGAGATCAGTGACAAGATCTAGACCGCCCATATAGACATCATCAACATCCTGGCATATAAGAGATTGATAAGCCACCATGAGGCTATGAGATAAACATCCTCGTGGTTGAAGAGTTTCCATGAGGTCATCTTTCATAACCGAAAGGTCATATCTACTAAAAAAGATGTGATTTCCACCAAGTTTGAAGCAGTGCATCAACATCATCAGCTAAGGGAGAGAACATGTACTGTGGTCAAAATTCTCAAAACTTGGTATCATAGTGGTAACTGGTCCATATATCGAAAATGGCGCATGCTCATCTAGGAGTTTTAGTATATCCGTAGCTTCTTTAACTTTTGTAGTTGTTGTAACAGTAGCAGGAGGTTTAGTGATAATAGGTGATGGTGTAATTTTCCCTTCTTCTGCTTCCACTTTCTGCAAGATATCTCGTAAGGCCTCCTTCTTACATCGAGGAATAAGTGGATAAAGATCCCTTAGATTTTCTGATAGTTTAGGGTCCTGAAAGAAGCTTCTGTCGTGGATGACCTCCATAGCATAACATCCACAAAGAGGTGTGAATCCATTGGGATCTAGGCTAGAAACATGAGTTTCATGATTGAGGGCTTCCATGACCCATAGAACGATAAAAACACCATCATTATGCTCTGGATTGTGCTAGAAAGTTAAGGGTGCAATCACATAACTTGTCCAGTTAGGTTGATAATATTTAACTTCACAGAAACTTATTGAAGTCAGATAGGGATGTGAGGAAGCTTTTTGGCAACACAATCTTGAAATCACATATCAGAATGTGGAAATGTTTCAATGCAGGTGTTGAATAGAGTAATTTGACATTTGTTTAAGTCAACAACACATAAGAGCCACAATCCTCTGAAATGAAAGGGTAACAAGATCATCCTTTTCTTCTTATTTTCAAGCTTTGCCTGTAAAGTCAAAATGGCTTGAGCCTTCAAATGCTTCTTGAATAAGCATCTTGCTAAGGAAGAAGTGGCATTATAATATGGCCAATTCTTATCGCTAGGAATGCCATCTTCCAAAATATTTGATGCGAGGACGGTGAACATTTTTTTGGTAACTTTGGAAGGATTGCAAAAAAGATTATGAAAATCCTCTTGTAAAAGGGTGATGGAGCCGTTGTTATAGACAATATGGCTACCATAACGTTGATCATCCAAAATGTCTTGTAGGACAAAGATGTCTTTCATCAACATTCCCTTTAAGAAACTCAGATCATGTCCACTCATTTTTAGAGGAAGCTGAGGTGGAAGTGGAAAAGGGGGTTCCCAAAAGAGTGGTTCAGAAAGACAAGGGGGTGCAAGTAACAGAACAATGGATAGATCACCATTATCACCATCAGAAGAAACTTCTTCATTGTCTGTAGGTCTTATAACATCATTGTCGAGGTTCATATGTGTTGTATATACCCCCAATAGATATGTCTTCATCTGTATGTAGACTTAGAGGAGAGTGTATTGGGCTCAGATTGAGTAGTGCTTCATCAAGTCTTTATTTCATGTCCCTTTCAAAAATATCCTGGGATGATGGTGGGGATGGAGGAATATTTTCAGATGGTCAATCCTCAGAGAGCTAGTGATATGTTTAGTATCAAACTGAGATAGGCCATCCACTAGAGGCTATGGGATATGAGACATACGAAGGACATCCCTTGATAAAGGTTTAGTAGTACTGAGAAAAGATTCAAATACGTGGGACACCGATTCTCAGTATGACCCAACGGCCAGATCATGAGAGTGGCGATGAGCGTCTTCACTCATAGTATCAACAACATAAGAATTACCCTCGGTAGAGTGGGAAGCCGGTAAAGACGACGCTTCAACAGAACCGTGACAATGCTCTCGTCTTTGTTCTCATCCAAGGGCATGCTATTCTTCTCAGTGCTGCCTGACCTTTTCCTGGTATGTCATATTGACCAAGAGGTGGTGTTGGACCTTCAATATTTCATCAGGCTTACACTGAAGGGTCACCATTTCTACACGAATGCTGCTTAGCTTGCTGACCCGTGCGTCCAAAGATAGAACTTGTTGTTTAATGTTCGTTACGACCTTTTGGAGTTTAGGAAAGGTAGTAATAATTGCACATGTCACCCTATGCATAGTGTCAAATTCACGACCAAAGGCACCTCCCAAAGTATCTAGCTCCTATGAAGATGAAGAATGATTTTTAGATCTAGGGTCCTGGTGAGAAGAAGAAGGCCGATCTGAATGCGGGTGACATCATGATGGGCCATCAGGAACATCATGCATCATCTGCCTTGGTAGAGAGATATATTTGTCAATGGCAGCAACTATAACTGGAGTGGTGGTGGGGTGTTTTGTGGTGGATTTAGGTTGCTTGCTTGTAGAAGTAGATGGAGTAATCATGGGCGTTCTTCTTTAGAAACTAGAGGGGAGTCTGGGCCATGCTTAGGTGACACTCATAGTTCTTCTAAATCATACTTGAATACTCTCCTTTTATGACACCCTTTGCCACACAAAGTGACATTACTGAAAACAAAACCGTGGAAGAAAGATTAACAAATAGATTATTGGAAAACACTAAAAATTAAAACTATTTTCATAAAATTGCCAAACAACAAGAAGCTTTACATACAATTGCTTTCATGCCTCAAAGCACTTACTAAGAGTGCCACCAACCTGTTACCAGGGAACCTATTCCAAAACATATATACATGTATCCATCACAACTATATACAACATGGCACATAAGCCAACCACATATCAGAAGCACATTCACAAAACATCTACAAAACATCCCCAAGGACCTGAGTGTACAAGGATGACTCTAGAAATCCATTAACAAAAGACATCCAGCAACACTGCCAACCTCGTTAGCTACTGCTGTTCCCGTTGTTGCTCAACCTCCAATGCACGATATCCACCTCTTCATGCTCGTCCACCTAAAAAGGTTGTGGGAAACCCATGAGGTGAGATTCCAAATCTCAGTGGGAGATATAAATATCTACCAACTCTATTATTATCACATGTAAGATAAACTAAGCAAAAATATAATTACAACCATGTGAAATATGTATTCATTATTAATAGGAAGAGAAATTACTATTGAATTACAAAACATCTTAACAATTTAAACGGAATATGAAGAACATGTATATTTCCTATCAACAATATTTTATACGAATCAAGCAAGGCCTCATCTAATGTTTCCTTATTTTGATCCTATATAATTATACTACAGGGCTAATTACACATTTTGTTATGCCCCAAGTATTTGAGTCATACCACTCAAATCCTACTGACCACTTGATAAGTCGAAACTGGTGCCATACAAGGTCTAATGGAAGAGCCAAAATCCACGACCTCACATCCTCGGTTAGCACGAGAACATCCAGTGACATCATAAGTCAAACTACTGTTAGCGACATATAGTCCAACAGTACATATCTAGGCTGCCTTGGTATAGGTCACAATGCTAGTGAGCTATGGCCTACAGCCGCACTCTAATCAGGGTATGGCCCACAACCAATCCTGTGTCACATATTATTGAGCTATAGCCCGCAACTGCACTCTATTTAGGGTATGGCCCACAATCAATCCTATAAGGTCAGGACACAAGGAGATATCTCAACTTGCACCCCGTATATTCAACAATATGTGCTCTGAGTTAAACTTATTTCACCATTCATCAAGTGCTCACACTGAATGGATCTATGGAACAAGGCAAACTATACTATTAGGTTCCACTTGATTAATTAGACCAATTTAAGTGTCTTTAGCATCAATCAAGTTATAATGTACCAATCATAAAAATCCTACAAAAATAAGGCATATCACTTCACCAGAGTATATTGGAACATGTTAGGTGTGAACTCATCACATTATCATTTGATGCTTGTCATTCACCATATGTCCATCACAAGGACAACATATCTTGGGGTAACAACCCCTCATCTCATCATTGAGAAAATATCATCTCATATAAGGCAATAAGCCATCATCAGGTCATAAGACCATTTTCCTCCTCTTTCTAGGTTACCATATCACATGTGCCTCACAAGGCTTATTCAAACATATCATAACCACTATAACTCGTACTTGGACATGTACATCAACTGGTGTTACCTGCATGGTTAGAAACTTGTAACAAGAAGAGCAATATATCATCAATACAACCATCCCATAAGATCCATGCCATTCACATTACATCATTAAAATTAGGGTTTCTCTTTAATCAATTAGGGCTTACAAGGTTGGATCAACAACCACACTTAGATCATTACTTCTATTATCATCATAAGGTATGTTATGAGACATAGAGACATAGCTCTTGTTATCATACATACGACCACCCCATAGGGTATCACATCTTATCATGTGACCCTAGAATCAACATGGTGTATCATAAACACCATAACAAGATATCAGTTATGGTTATAACATAGAGTATCAGGTTAACCCTAAGTGTATTAGGCAACCCCATCAAGGTATGTGTATCAGTTTAGGATGTATTAGATGAGAAAATATGGTGTTGGAATACCTTCTTAGGTGGTGTACCGGTTTAGGGCACTTAGAGTATCAGTTTACACCCTCTCAAGAAGTGTATTGGCCTCCACATACTGAGGGTGTAACGGGAAACAGGGTATCAGGAAATGCCGTCTAAGGCATAGCAGGCATCAACATACCAGGCGTCATAGGTTGTGACAGGTGGCTAGGGTTGGGCGGCTAGGGTTAACATTGGTTGGGCATCACGAGTTGTGTATGTCGAGCATCAATGCCTCTCAAGGCATGACAACTAGAGTCCTGATGGTTAACACCCTCCAAGCAATGCATCCATCGCCATAACGGCCTGAACTCCTAACACATGTCGGCCTCGTAATCTCAAAGTCACGATGACCCTCCACAAAGGGTGATGACTTGTGCAACGTAGGTCGTGATGGCCAGTCATCAACAAAACCTATCCATCCTATCATCCCAACAACCACTAGGTGAGCTAACCCTCTCGACTCATATCAGCCTATGCTTTATAAGGCATGACGATCTAAGCATCACCTAGAACGTGTCGACTTACACTCCACTAAGGTCATAACAACATGTCACAAGGCATGATGGTTTGTTGCATCACAGGTCGTGACGTCCACCTTCCAACATATTGTCCTGGTCATCTTCAACCTAAGGATACTCATCCAAAGCATGGCTAGAAGGTGTAACACATGGGCAACAACTAAGCAAGACTCTTTCTTCCAAACAGAACTCAAAATTACCAAGAAGGACTACTAGCATGCAAGAGATAACGAGCTAAAGATGAAGAACAAGACATCATGTAAGGAGTGATAATAATAAAGAGAGTTTAGAGTTATATAACCCTCCTCAAAGATCACCACCAAGATCCAAGCTCCAAGCTTCTTGAGCTCAAGGTAGAAGAAGACCTCCCAAACTTGGTCACCGCCAAACCTCCAAGAAAGAAGATGGAACTAAGGTTAGGGTAGTTTGAGAAGGAAAGAAGGATAACCAAGATCCATGGATGAGAAGAAGAAATACAAAGTGAAGGAGAGCTAAGGATCATGGCTTACCAAGGTAGAAGATGAAGGAAGCACCACAAGCTCGGAACTCATCCACCAATCTTTCAAGAGAGACTCCCCTAGCTCCTTAGCTTCTTAAGGTCGTCCACCAAGGAAGAGGAAAGCAAATATGGCCAAAAGGATTCTCTTGCATGGAGAGAAAGGAGTATATATACAAGATGGATGAGAGATGGATCATGGAAGAGGTGTCACCAACTTAGGAGTTTAGGTGCCACTTGTCCACGAGAAAGAGCCACATGCACAACACCATGCAAACAAGGAGATAAGTTCTATACAAGGTCTCACGCACTGGGTCACTCATCATGGTCTTGCCTGATACCACATATCTACCTTCTCACAAACCGATAGGGGTGAAACCCTAGACACCACAAACCAATGGGGTGCAACTCAAGGCACCCACAAACTGATACAAAGCCTCTCCAAGGATCTCAACCCTGAGACAACACTTCTAGGTGCAAGGAACACCTCAAACATGTGCCCAAAGCATCACCAACTATGTTACCAAACAACCAAGGTCTATACAAGGTGCCCATTTCTCTCTCTCCTCTAGATGATGCCAGGAGGGAGAAGGAGCACTCTAGAGGTGCAAACTTGCATATCAACCCCTAACTCTGGGTGAATTGCAATTTGCACCAAAACCTCTCCACTAAACACAAGCATCCACCAAAAAAGCTCAGAACAAGAAACTCAAGCTACCAACATGCCCTAATTACATCTCATATGATTAGAGAAAGGAGCTAAGAAACACACTTAAGCAAGTCAAATAGGGTTATCCGAAAACGTGAGTCAGGGTCCTTACACCATTGTTCACTTTCTTCCGATATCTTGGACAAAGGCCACTTGGGTTCCTTTGTAACAATAGTCTTTGGTCAGACCCACCCATATGACATGCTTGGTTGTGTTTGGTTTGTCTTCTAGAATTTTGAACAAGCTCAGTAGTTTCCTCTTCAGAAAATAGTAACTTGTCTATGTCATAATCTGCCAGTCTAGGTAAAGGAATAGAAATCTTGGTTCTCGTGAACCTGTAGTGATTAGAATTATTATGCCATACCAAGATACCAGCAGACATTATGTACCTTATGGTGATAAAGCTGTCTCCTATTATTTCCTTAAAAGTGACGCATGGCGGGTGTCCATATGCCTAGAATATGAGTCCAGCGAGACCACCCATATAATATTCTTTTTTCAAAGTGGAGCAGATAAGCAACCATTTATCAATCAGAAGGCCACCAATACTAACAGGGTGTCCTTCCATTATCAAAGATAGTACATATAGTTCCTCAAGGTAGATGCTTTCCATTTCTGCTTTAGTGAAGAGGATGTTGGCTACTATTTTGTGCATGATTCTCCAAAATCCAGGATGCACCACTGATTCTTTGGAGTGTCTAGGTTGATACTTGTTTTGGTCTGTCAACTTCTCCCAATATCTGGAAACATTAAAACTGGAATCTTCTTTTTCTAAGAGGCCTGAAGAAGCCCTGGTAGCTTCTTCCTCTAAACCATAGAAAATTTTGTTCAGACTTTGGTAAGTGAGAACATGATCAACATTGTTGATCCTAACTTGCAGCTATTTAGAGTGCACCTCCTTGGTGGATGATACCTCCTTGATAGATGATATGAACTCTATATTTTTGTTACAACCTCAATTTTGCATATGTTTTCATAATTGAATTGTAAAGATTTTGTGAATATGGACTTAATTGAAAAGGTTGTATGCTTTGCTGCAAAATATGGATTTCTTTGCAAATCTCCCTTTTGATAGGAATTTTGTAATTTCTATTATCAGATTAATCCAATAATGGATATAAAAGAGAAGAAAAGAGGAAAAGTCCAAATAAAAGGAAAAGAAACAAGATAATGGATATTAAGCAAAGTAATTATGAGAAATACATAGAAATCTCTAGAAAGTGGAAATAATGGACACAATTAAATAAATTTCGTTTCTATGAGATTTCTAATAAAAGAAATATGAAAAGAGGAAAAAGGAAATGAAAGATAAAGAGAAATCCTTGAAAAGAAATATCTTAATAAAGAAATAAGTAAGATAATGAAAAATGAAGAATGTAGATGCATCTAGAAGGATGATAACTATCCTTAAAAAGGAATTTTGAAATCTTAGGATTTCTTGGGGTCCAAGGCATCCCAATGGAGAAGAAGAAAGAGAAAATAGGTGAGAAATATACATAATTGAGTAATAACTTGCAACTAAAGAAAGGGATCTGATTTATTTAGATAATGAGCCTAAATTTGGCAGAGAGGTAGATTAAGTCATTTTTAAGTTTCCCTCAAGATTTTGGATTAATTAGATGAGTGGTTTGGGAGATATGGATTTTATATAAAACCATAAAGTGTAGAGGAAAGTATGAAAAGTCACAATTTTTGATTTCTACTGGGATTGTTATTTGCTAATGCACGTGGCATGAGGACTATTGATCTAAGATCCGTCGACATTTGTATCATCACCCACCTTAGGCCATCTAAGGAAGGTAGCAGAGTTTTCCAAGGGGATTTTCTCGTGATTGAATGCATAGACAAACTCGGAAACCTTTCCAAAGAATCCGAGTGATCAATTCGAGTTGATCCACCCCTAGTTTCCCTGTGTTTCGTTGCCTCTAGGAATTTTTCCCAATTTAGGGCTTCGCGGCAGCCATAAGAGGACATATATATAGGGGGGGGCTACACACCATGTGCATAACCCCAGAGCACCTCTGTGAGTTCACGCTGAGGAGGCGAGTTGATGGGAGCAACAAATTGCGGAAAATCTCCCAACCTGTACCCTGACCAGGCCACCCTTCTCATCGGAGAAGAGCTTTGCCGTCCGAGCAATTCAGGCAAGTACCGGAGCAATAGAGGCGGGCTTCGAGTTTAGGGAGGAGAGACATAGGTGGGGATGCCCTCGCCATGCACCCAGGAGTAACAGATCACATGGTCAACGACGGAGTTGACCGCGGGCTTGCACTGGGCTGCGGGGGGGGGGGGGGTCTGTCGCGAGGTTGAAGAAGAAAGTGCATAAATGACCAAACTACTCTCATGGTGTGCGTGGATTTAGGCCAGAAGGAGTGGGGCATAAGTGATATTCACCCTGATCCGACACTCTATTCTTTTAGAGCAGCCGACGGAGTTGCCGGCCTCACATTGGTCCAAGTAAGTAAATTTTGTAAAATTCGTAACTAATTATTGGTAGATCAGAATGGTACATATAATATATGTATTTTGCTCAGAAAAATGTGGGGAATCCATTAAAAATTGATTAGAATCTAATTCCTCTTGCAATTCGAAAAGTAGTGGAAGTTATCAACTTTAGTCCATTAATGATTAAGAAACCCTAATTTAAGATGATTAATGTATTGAGAAGGGTTATATGGATGTTTAAAGTTGATATTAACCTATTGATTATAAAATGACGCATTAGATCTAAAAGGATGAACTTTATGTGTAATTTGATTAATTTAGAGTTCCATGTACATAAATGAGCTTTAATGGGCCTTGAAACCCTAATGTTAGTAATTATGATTCTTAATGGCTTTAATTGTTTGAATCCATGGATAGAACTGAGATTTGATGATTCTAAGATATTTTGAATATAAAAGTTCCTAATTGTGGAGAAATACCCTTTATTTGGTAATTAGGGTTTTCTAATGGATAAAAATGGAATTAGCGATAAATAGAGTTCATATGTGAATTGAACTATAATGAAATATGAGTTGTCAATTCGAAAGAAACTAAAGGTGATAATTGGGTCCAATGATCTTGAAATAACTTAAAAGGATAAAGATGGTGATTTTAGTATAGAAGAGAAATAATAGACTTTAATTGGGCTTATGATGTTGAAATTAGGGTTTGAGAACTAAGAAAGCATTAAATGTGATAAAAGTATTATGGAGGCTAAAACCTTAATAAAACCCTAAAGTGTCCTAGAAAGCCTAAGATGGAATTGAAGTCTATCTTGATAATGTTTTGGATAAACTATAAACTTGGATGTATTGCATTAATTTCAGGATATTGTTGATTGCTTGTTTGATTGTTCTTTATCATTATTGCTTGGACATCTAGTTGCTCTGGATCAGGTATGTGGTTAATTATGGTTAATCACATTAGTTTCCCGAAGGTTTTCCAGATGATTAATCGCATTGAATGCACCCTATCAGTTTGGATGTTCATACTTGCAAATCATAAAGTCACTATGATTATCACAATTATGATATAAGTGTTTATTCTCGCACCTACATGCCACCCTGATGGATGATGCAAAAAGATCAAGCCCAGGAGGGAAGACCCATGGGTACCATGAGTGGTAACCCCAAACACCAAGCTCGGGATTGAGAAGGTGGTATTTATTGCATGTCTAATGGGCACCACGAGAGGTGACCCCATGCACGAAGCTTGGGATTGAGAAGGTGGCCTTAAGTCAATGGCAAAAGAGAAATCCTAAAGAGGGTATTCCAGGGTTAGGGAAAAAATGGTGGAGAATGTCACATTGAAAGCGTAAATTGTCTTGTTAATTAATTTGATTGTAATATTTAGATTGTTAGCCATATTTGTGAAATTTTGGTTGTCCCCACATACCAACATATTCATTTATGCTGACCAACATTTTGTTTGTCGGCGTTTTAGGTACAACCCTAAAAAGAACAAACAGTAAGGTGACACATTGTGAAAATAAGAAATAAAGTGCGAGGAGGATTAGATAGAATAGATTCAAGCTATGGATAGAAGTAGATATCCAAAGTTTTTAAAAGGTATGCAAAGTTTTATTTTATATCAGCTTTCAGTATAGTTTGGTAGAATTTTATAATTATTATTGATTATTTGTCAAACCTTTGATCCAGTTAATTGGGATAATGACTCTGACCTCTTGGTCTCCCTTAATTGGGGGTTACTGGGAGGCGAGGTTGTTACATTTGGTATCAGAGCATTGGTTCCACATTTAATCCTTAATAATTATTAAATTTTACAAACTCTATAGAACCCCAAGGGAGTTATTAGAGAATTTTCCAAAGGATAAAGGTGTCTAGAAAAGGATCACGTTCAGGGGCTGGCAATATTTTCCTCCGCACTGCTAGTCAGAATATGAGGACTCCCCGATCTGTGTGACTGCTTGTCCAATGTCTTAGGATCTGACTCAAAATAAGATACCTTTAGGACGCTCTCACCTATTTTCATCCCTTCTCAACCCTAATTCTATTAGGATTATAAGGTTTAGGGTTTTCTCTCTCTTCGTCACCCTCTTGAGGATAGGGTATGCATGATAAGGTTAAGGAATCCTCCACCAAAATTAATAAAAAGCATGTAAATAAGATGTCATGGACATAAGCTTAATAGTTTAAGCGTAAACTAAAGAATAGCTACATGCTTAGGTCATACGCCATGTGTTGTCATGAGAGACCTGAGGTTAGACCCTCTGGTCAGGAAGATGAGTATAGAGTTGGTTTTGGAGGTAGAGATCTCCATTAAAGGTAGAGACCTGGTACATCCTCTGAGGATGATGCTAACCCTAACCCTAAGTGGTGGTTAGAGAGGGATGACACGATGAGTTAGATGTCATGGTACACCATGTGTGTGGGTGGACATGCTTTTGGTTTGGATACCATGACGATATGAGCCATGTGAGGTTGTTCGGCCTAGTACCTTTGGCGACCCAGCCCTGAGAAGGGTCGTGCATGGTAGAGTGAAGGATAACTCCTTCATTGATGAGGTTAGTGACGACCATATAGAAACCCTATGAGCTTATATGAGCATGGAAAAGTTGTACCCAAAGTACGTCAGTAGGGATGACAGTAGGCTATAACCCTGGCCAGGAGAGTATGTTGGATAGCTTATGAGATAAGCATGAAGAGTTTTGGATAATCTTGAGCAAACATAGGTTTCACTCATGTAGGTGTACGCTTGTGAAATTGATCCACCTTAGAGAGAGAGAGAGGACATCTAGTAGTAAGGTTGTTGTAGGGTTATGCTCTAGAGAGAGAGAGAGAGTAGGGCCCGAGCTAAAAGGTTTGAAGTTTAGACTCTGAGCTAGGAGAAACCCTGAGAAGTTGAGGATGATGCGACCTAGGTGGATGGTTGCGGTTGCCTCGTGCATGACCCCTGGAGGCTGATGGTATCTTGGTTTCCTTTAGAGGAACCAAACCATAGAGAGAGGATGGGCTGTTGGTACCTATATGCCTATGGTATAGGTGTTTACCCTTTTGGGGTTAGGAAGAAGAGTTCCTTAGGTATAGTAATGAGTTGTGAGGCCTTATACCTAGTTGGTTGTCCTTGAGGAGGACTCTGGTTTGAGGTGTTGCTCAAGTAGAAGGATAATAGGAAGTGCATGCTATACCTTGTACATGCTTGGTTCGGGGTTATAAGGTTGAGCATGTAGTTGGACATCAGAAAGGTGAACCTAGGGTTCCTAGACCTAAGAGGGGAAGTAGTAGAGCTTGGTGTACCTGATGCTCATGACGAGATTTGAGTTTCCATAGATCTGAGCATGTCACTCCTCATGTTTAGAGGAATGGGAACCCCTGAGATTAAGGTATATGTTTGATGAACCCCTCACATATAGGTTGGTGACATGGGCATGTATGATGTTGGTCCAATGTGAAGGAATAGAAACAAGTAGGACCTACCATGGAGACCTAGCATGGTTTAGAAGGTGGTATGCTTGTGAGCTACACACCTTAGTAGCTTGATAGGACTAAGCATGCTCATGAAAACCCTAGATGTAAACCCTAGGATGTTTGTGACCTTTGTTGCTATTAAGAAATAGTTTCCTCCCATCCTGGGAGAGGGACCCTTTTGTAGGATGTATATCATCTTTTATTGGGTTTGAGGAAACTCTAAGAGGTCTCATAGAATCTAGAGAAGCTAAGTGGAGAGTACATAGTATAAGAGTGAACCTGTAGATCCATAGATGATCATCTCTAAGTGCATGTGGATGTGTTACCATGGAGGTAACCGTTATGGGGCCTGACCGAGGTAGATAGGTTGTCATGACCCCTATGAAAGGACGTAAGTCAGACCACGAATGCTGAGAGAGATGATGGAGACTTGGGTAAGGTTTCAAGTTGGATACATACTATGTTAGAATCCTAAGTCTATCCTAGGGTCAGGTGGGGATAAGACCGATGGGATTAGGAGTTGCCTAATTCCCTAGTTGCACGTGACCATAGGGTCGGGAGGTAACAACTGTCATTGTATGAGGGCCATGGGTTAGGAGATTGATCACCTTCATGAACTCATGGGACCCAAAGGGCAAATGAAGAGGGTACTCTCTGATGCATAAGGGAAGAGGGATGACCCCAAAAGTTCCGGCACCCTACATACCTAGAGGAGATGACTAAGGATTATATGATGACCCAAGTGGGTCCGAGACCAGTTTTTCAAGGAAGTAACCTTGGATATTGAGATGTTCATGATGTAGATGCATGTGAGGCAAGTTTTAGTTTAGATTTGAAGGTGTACTGGCAATGTGGGATGTACCATCTCTACTCTTGGAACAGGAAGAACTTTGTGTTTGGACGACCGCCAAATGCTTATTTCCTCTTGTTATGGGAGTGAGAGATAGAACAGTACGCATGCCATACACTAAGGATAAAGATAATGTGAGTGGAAATGTTGCTATGATGCATGAGGATGGAGATAATAATGTACCCTTGTGGAGTGTAAGATGTGTGGATGTTGTACAAACACTAAGAGAACTAAGGTAGTCATCTTATGAGGATGTTTTTATCATGAGCTATGTGGAATTTGGGAGCTATACAAGGTTGAGTTCAAAAACTAAGAGGATGAGCTCAGAGTTTTCTTGATGAAGATAGACTTAGAGTTTGAGATGAGATAATAATTGGAGTACATGGAGGTGTATGTCTTCAACCTTACCTTATACATGAGGATGTGAGGTGGTAATGGATGCTCTGGTTGAGATGCAACTGCCTAGTTTAGCTAAAGGCTAGGAGAGGTGGTTAGGTGAACCCTAAGTTTGAGAGATATGTTTGGCTAACATTCAGATGTAACGAGATCTATTGATCAAGTTAGTGGTTGTTTGGTTAGCCAGCCTAGGCCTTGATGCGATAAAAGGATGGTTGTAGAACCGCAGATGTGCTTCTTTGGAAAAGAAGGTGGTGAAACTCACGACTAGAGTGTTTTAGGGTTTCTGAGGAATCAACCTTAAGGAATCATGACACATATGATATCATGATTTTAAGTCACCATACACCATGGTACTACTAAGATGGTAAGTCTCAATAGTACTTTGGATGCCTAAGATGAAATTGCATGTGGCTTGTTGCCATGCATGTTAGGAGGTGAAGGACAAACACCAGTAACCCAATAAGTTGATACAAAGGATAAAAAGTCCATGAGAGGGAATATGAGTTCATCACTATAGATGTCGTGGTAAGTCTTCCCTGGACCAAGCAAGGTCAAGATGCAATATGGGTTATGGTAGATTGCCTTACCTAGATGACATAATCTAAGAGAAAAAGAGAATACTACCGGGAGATAGATCTAGCTAAACTATAAGTAAGAGAGATGGTTCAACTGCACCAGGATGCAAGTTTAAAAGTTCTTGAATATGACCTAAAGATTCACTTCCATAAGGTGGAAGTAGATACATGAAGAACTCAATGTGAGTACAACTTATCACCCCTAACTAATGGTTAGTATGATCCAGACAAGAGGGTATGATGAGAGCATGTGTGCTCATTCAGGGTGATACATGGGGGGCGGTTCTTGCCCTATGAGAGATGTGATGATAACCACCATAGCCAGTATCGGGATGTAAAGAAGCTCTATAAGGGAGGTTGTGTCGGTCACCACTTCATTAAGATAATGTTGGTGAAGGGACCTCATGAAGGTCAGAAAAGGACCACAGTGTGTGCAGGTGAAGTCGCTTTGATCATGCGATGGCTGAGGAATCCCAGGGGTGACATGAGTCGTGAGTTGATGCAAAGCAGACTGACATGCAGTTCACTGTAGGAGAATATGCGATGTGAAAAACCGACCCCTCTAAGCTATAGCTAAGAAAGCTGAGTCCCCGATATATGGGCCCTTTTGAGATGGGTTGGTGAAGATGGTTATGTTTAGTCTTACCCCACAGGATAACGTGATGTGTTCCATGAGTCTGATCTAGAGCACTATGTGAGGTGCCCAAGCCATGTGCTGAGCCATGAACCCAATTAGCTTTGAGAGAATCTGAAATGTCCTGAGTCACCTATGAGGGTACAAGGTACCAAGGTGAGAAAGAACTCAGATGCAAGAATATGAGATGATGAAGGTTCTTGAGAGGCACCATGGAGAGGGTAAAACTGCATGGGATCCATGATGGACATGGGGAAGTTTTATCCTATTTGTTTGTATGTTTGAGGGAATTTTGAGGAAAAAATTCCTATAAGAGGGGAAGGATGTTACAACCTCAATTTTTCACATGTTTTCATAATTGAATTATAAAGATTTTGTGAATATGGACTTAATTGAAAAGGTTGTATGCTTTGCTTCAAAAGATGGATTTCTTTGTAAATCTCCCTTTTGATAGGAATTTCATAATTTCTATTATCAGATTAATCCAATAATGGATATTAAAGAGAGGAAAAGAAGAAAAGTCCAAATAAAAGGAAAAGATACATGATAATGGATATTAAGCAAAGTAATTATGAGAAATACATAGAAATCTCTAGAAAGTGGAATTAATGGCCACAATTAAATAAATTTCGTTTCTATGAAATTTCTAATAAAAGAAATATGAAAAGAGAAAAATGGAAGTGAAAGATAAAGAGAAATCCTTGAAAAGAAATATCTTAATAAAGAAATAAGTAAGATAATGAAAAATGAAGAATGTAGATCCATCTAGAAGGATGATAAGTATCCTTAAAAAGGAATTTCGAAATCTTAGGATTTCTTGGGGTTCAAGGAGTCCCAATGGAGAAGAATAAAGAGAAAATAGGTGAGAAATATACAAAATTGAGTAATAACTTGAAACTAAAGAAAGGGACCTTATTTCTTTAGATAATGAGCCCAAATTTGGAAGAGAGGTATATTAAGTCATTGTTAAGTTTCCCTCATAATTTGGGATTTATTGGGTGAGTGGTTTGGGAGATATGGATTTTACAAAAATCCATAAAGTGTAGAGGAAAGTATGAAAAGTCATGATTTTTGATTTCTACTGGGATTGTTATTTGCTAATGCGCGTGGCATGACGACTGTTGATCTAAGATCCGATGACTTCTATATCGTCACCCACCTGAGGCCATCTAAGGAAGGTAGCAGAGTTTTCCAAGGGGATTTTCTTGTGATTGAATGCATAGACAAACTCGGAAACCTTTCCAAAGAATCCGGGGGATCAGTCCAAGTTGATCTACCCTTAGTTTCCCTGTGTTTCATTGCCTCTAGGCGTTTTTCCCAATTTAGGGCTTCTCGGAGTCCATAAGAGGACATATATATATATATATATATATATATATATGGGGGGGGGCTACACACCATGTGCATAGCCCTAGAGCACCTCTGTGAGTCTGCACTGATGAGGCGAGTTGATGGGAGCAACAAATTGCGGAAAATCTCCCAACCTGTACCCTGACCAGGCTGCCCTTCTCACTGGAGAAGAGCTCTTCCATCTGAGAAATTTTGGCAAGTAATAGAGAAATAGAGTCAGGCTTCGAGTTCAGGGAGGAGAGACGTAGGTGGGGATGCCCTCGCCATGCGCCCAGGAGCAGCAGATCATAGGGTCAACGACAGAGTTGACTGTGGGCTTGCACTGGGCTGCGGGGGGGGGGTTCTATCACAAGGTGGAAGAGTAAAGCGCATAAATGAACAAAATACAATCACGGTGTGTGTGGCTTTAGGCCAGAAGGAGCGGAGCAGAAGTGATATTCACCCTGACCCGACGCTCTATTCTTTTAGAGTGGCTTGTTGACGTGGTGGCCTCACATTGGTCCAAGTAAGTAAATTTTGTAAAATTCATATCTAATTATTGGTAGATTGGAATGGTACATATAATATATGTATTTTTCTCAGAAACATGTGAGGAATCCATAAAAAAAAGATTAGAAGCTAATTCCTCTTACAATTCAAAAAGTAGTGGAGGTTATCAACTTTAGTGCATTAATGATTAAGAGACCCTAATTTAAGATGATTAATGTATTGAGAAGGGTTATATGGATGATTAAAGTTGATATTAACCTGTTGATTATAAAAAGACGCATTAGATCTAAAAGGATGAACTTTATACATAATTTGATTAATTTAGGGTTCCATGTACATAAATGAGCTTTAATGGGCCTTGAAACCCTAATGTTAGTATTTATGATTCTTAATGGCTTTAATTGTTTGAATCCATGTATAAAACTGAGATTTGATGATTCTAAGCTATTTTGAGTATAAAAGTTCCTAATTGTGGATAAATACCCTTAATTTAGTAATTAGGGTATTCTAATGGATAAAAATGGAATTAGAAATAAATAGAGTTCATATGTGAATTGAACTATAATGAAATATGAGTTGTCAATTTGAAAGAAACTAAAGGTGATAATTGAGTCCAATGATCTTGAAATAACTTAAAAGGATAAAGATGGTGATTTTAGTATAGAAGAGAAATAATAGGCTTTAATTGGGCTCATGATGTGGAAATTAGGGTTTGAGAACTAAGAAATCATTAAATGTGATAAAAGTATTATGGAGGCTAAAACCTTAATAAAACCCTAAAGTGGCCTAGAAAGCCTAAGATGGAATCCAAGTCTATAATGAGAATGTTTTGGATAAACTATAACACCTGGATGTATTGCATTAATTTCAGGATATTGTTGATTGCTTGTTTAATTGTTCTTTATCATTATTGCTTGGACATCAAGTTGCTCTGGATCAGGTATGTGGTTAATTATGGTTAATCACATTAGTTTCCTGAAGGTTTTCCATATGATTAATCACATTAAATGCAACCTATCAGTTTGGATGTTCATACTTGCAAATCATAAAGTCACTATGGTTATCACAATTATAATATAAGTGTGTATTCTTGCACCTACATGCCACCCCGATGGATGATGTAAAAAGGTAAAGCCCAGGAGGGAAGACCCATGGGTACCATGAGTGGTAACCCCATACACCAACCTCGGGATTGAGAAGATGGTCTTTGTTGCATGACTAATGGGCACCATGAGAGGTGACCCTAGGCACCAACTCAGGATTGAGAAGGTGGCCTTAAGTCAATGGCAAAAGAGAAACCCTAAAGAGGGTATTCCAGGGTTAGGGCAAAAATGATGGAGAATGTCACATTGAAAGCGTAAACTGGCGTGTTAATTAATATGATTGTAATATTTATATTGTTATCTATATTTGTGAAATTTTGATTGTCCCCACATACCAGCATATTCATTTATGCTAACCGACGTTTTGTTTGTCAGTGTTTTAGGTACAACCTTGAAAAGAACAAACAATAAGGTGACACATTGTGAAAATAAGAAATAAAGTGCGAGGAGGATTAGATAGAATAGATTCAAGCTGTGGATAGAAGTAGATATCCAAAGTTTTTAAATGGTATGCAAAGTTTTATTTTATATCAACTTTCAGTATAGTTTGGTAGAATTTTATAATTATTACTGAGTATTTGTTGAACCTTTGATCCGGTTAAGTGGGATAACGGCTCTGACCTCTTGGTCTCCCTTAATTGGGGGTTACTAGGAGGTGGGGTCATTACAATTTTTTTCCACGTAAGCTCATGATTTAGAAAAATAGAGGTGAGCTGGATTGGATTTAGCCAAAATTTCATGCACTCGTGCCCGAATGCCTTTTTCTTCAAGAGTAGTGGAAGAGATAAAGTGAGTGGGTTTGAAAACTTCTCTTTTTATCGCCTTTAATGCCTCCAGATGGTCTTTGTTCCAGGCCTGAAGGTTCTAGAATAGGGAAGCTCTAGATGTGAGATTTGCAGAGTCTCTGGTTTTAGTTCAGTAATCCTAGCCCTCTTATCTGCTTCAATTGTAGGTTTCTCAGAAAGAGGTCTCTTCTCCCCCTTCTTCGGTGGGATGGTGGTTCCTTGGTGAACCATCACTATAAAGGAAAGAGGAAAGAGCACAAATTAGGTGTGAGTTAACTCTATCGGTTAGCATTATAGAAGTAGGTGTTGACAATGTGCACAAATGCTGGTGATGTCGACATGAAAAAAGGAGTATACTGTCGATATGGCTGTCGAGTGATTATAGTGAAAACAAGTCTACAATGTTATCAACAAGAGGTAAATCAACTAGTAGATTATAGGTGTGGCATAAGCCGATAGGGTCATCGATCGACTATTATCAAGACATAGGCCGACAAGATTGTCGACTGGCATGAACATCTACCTATCGATTAGTTAAGATCGTAGTTGATAGGAACACACAACAATGGTGTTGGCCGGTACGTTGACAAAATTCTTATCGATCAGCAGTGCTTGAAGGTCGATAGGTGAGTAAACTAGGAGGCAGAGCTTCACTATGACTAGAAGATGGTAAAAGTTCTTAACAATAGGAGTTGTATTTATAACTGTTGGTTAGGTTCGGTGAAACTAAAGTTGATTATTCAAACATAGATCTATATCCGACAACTTGCTGTCATTCGACAAGGGTGTCGACCAAGAGGGTCGACAAATCTCCATATGGACTTGTCGATCTTCTTTGTGAAAAATGTCAATTAGGAAGTCGACAACTGGAAACCAAATGACTGTTAACCATCGTGTCGACAGAATGCTTATCGATCGACATGACTGTAAGGATGACAGTCATTCCCCAAAGGGGAGATCAACTCTAGTTGGTCGACAACGCTATCAACCTAGATGGGTCGACATCATTGTCGACTTGCGATGATCGATAAGGTAAAAAACCTTCTAAATGTAATATTTGATAAGTCAGGTCAGAATTTAGGTCAACATGTCAAAGTAAAATGATTGTCTTCCAATCATCATTTAAAAGAAAAAACAATTGTCCTCCTTGATTTAGATCAGACAACCCTCAAGAAGTTTTTATATGAGGAAAAACAAAACCATCAAAAGCTAATCTAAATGACAGAAAAGATAAATGCTGGGGTTGCCTCCCAAGTAGTGCTTTGTTTATAGTCATGTAGATTGACTTCTTGACCATATCATTATGTTTCTGGGGCATCTGGAAACTCCAAGTCTGCCTTTCTGGTGATGTCTTTATCTTCATAGTACGCTTTAGTTGGTGACCATTGACTGAGAACGTCCCCGATTTATCATTGTGAATGTCCATCATTCTTGAAGCATAGATGGTAATCACTATGAATGGTCCTGACCAACAAGAACGAAGCTTTCCTAGGAAGAGACATAGAGCAGAATTGAATAGAAGAACTTTGTCCCCTTATGAAATATCCTTCCTCCTGATACGAGAGTCATGCCAAATCTTGGTGCGCTCTTTGTAGATCTTTGTATTTTCATAAGCGTGCATGTGAAGTTCTTCCAGTTGCTGTAGCTGTAAGAAGTGCTTTTCTTTAGCAAGTCCAACATCCATGTTTAGGGCTTTGATTACCCAATAGGCTTTGTGTTCCAGTTCCAATGGGAGGTGATAAGATTTCCCATAGATTATCCGGTAAGGGGTGGTTCCTATGGGTGTCTTGTAAGCAGTCTGATATGCCCAAAGAGCATCATCGAGCTTAGATGAACACTCTTTTCTTGATTTGCTCACTATTTTATCGAGAATTTGCTTGATCTGCCTGTTGGAATCCTCGAATTGGCCTGCTATCTGAGGGTAATACATAGTATCTATCTTATGTCTCACTCCATAGAATTTCAAAAGATCCTCAAATTGCTTTTCAATGAAGTGCAATCCTCTGTCACTGATTACAATGCATGGAACTCCAAACCTAGGAAAAATAATTTTGTGAATAAACACATGACATTATTGGAGTCAGATGTTTATGACGGTATAGCCTCCACCCACTTTGAGACGTATTCAATGGCCACCGAAATGTATTTGTTCCCGTAAGATGGTGGAAAAGGTCCCATGAAGTCTATCCCCCAAACATCGAAGATCTCTTCTTCGATCCATTCAGTAAGGGGCATCTCATTGTGTTTGCTGATATTCCTACTGTGCTGACACACATCACATTATTTAGTGAAAGCGTGCACATATTTAAATATAGTTGGCCAGTAAAAACCTTAGTTCAAGATTTTTAAAGCTGTCTTTTCAGTGCCAAGATGTCCTCCATAGGGGGTCGCATGATATTTTTCTAAGATTGAATGAGCATCATCGTGATCCACACAATGATGATATACATTGTCTGCGCACTTTTGAAAAAGAAGGGTATCATCCTAGAAATAGTTCTTGATGTCAGAAAAGAATTTCTTCTTTTGATTATAGGTCATTCCTGGATGTAACTACTAGCATGCTAGGTAATTGCAGATATCAACATACCATGGAGTTGTTGGATCCCAGATGGGTGATTAGATGCTCTAGAGGGGGGGTGAATAGAGCTAAATGCACTTAAACAAAATTCATTAGACCTTCAAGATATATCACAAGATAAGGTTGCTAAATAGGAAATTTGTGTGCAACTAAAACATACATAGCAAGGGGGAGAGAGATTGAACATACACCAATTGACAAGCTGTTTTAGAGTGGTTCCACACTTCAAACTAGAAGTGAGTCAGTCCACTACCTAGAGAGGTCAACCTCTAGGATTTCTTAACCTTGAATCTTCATTATATTCATTATAAGAGATACAATACATGACCAAACAAAGGAATTACCTATCCAATACAAAGAGTCTTCAACCTTACCAAGGACTTACCCACTTTGCAAGGAGTCTTCCGCCTTCTTCCAAGGACTTACCTACTCTTGCACAAGTCTTCAGCCTTGTAGGAATTACCCACTCTTCTTGGATCTTCTGCCTTTGACTTCACCTTCACTTAGAGAAGCTTCCACCAAGGACTTACCCACTTGAGCTTGAGTCTTCTGCCTTCTCCAAGGGCTTACCCACTCCAGCTCCAAGTCTTCAGTCTTGATCTTCACCAAGGGATGCCTTCCCTTGTTCTTCTTCACCTCTCTTAGCTAAGAGAGAGAATCTTCATCTTCATGATTGAAATGAGAGATGGGGAGGTGGTGGAAGTGAGAGCCTCACAAGATATACATGTAGGACTAGCTCTCTTACATATTTCCTACTCACTCTAATGGATGTAGCAAGTGATTAAGCTTAGAGAGAGAGAAGAGGCTGTAGGAAGCACTCAACTATATAATAGGAACCTCACATAGAGTTTGCAATGAATGCTCAACCTTGGAATGAAGCCCAAGGGGTCCTATTTATAGCTGGGGATGCCTCTTAGCCTTTGGAAACACTTGAGAATGAAAACTAGCCATTTTGTGGCTTGCAACAGATCTATTTTCACTCGTTGCAACTCCACAATGGCTAGAAGCACTTTGACACGATTTTACCGTGCGCCAAACGCAAGTGTACGCGTCAATGTAATATAGGCCATTGTGAGGCCCGAGTCAAACTCAGGGACACTGAATTATCGGAGACTACTTCTAACTACTCGCAATCAGCTAGACTGGCTAAAAAGTTGGAAGTTGTTGTAAAATTAAAAGAAAATGAAATAAAACAAAACAAAACAATCGATTAAAGGTTTAGTTTAATCAATTCAAGTGGAGATCTTTAGGTTTATGGTTTCACCGTGGGTTATCATTGTATGAATTCTTATCTAATAATTCAGATTGATCTCTCAATTCCGGGTAGTGGCCTGTAGTCAGAATTGCCCACTGTCGTGGTACAATTCACTACCTATGTCTAGGTCGGTTCCACCATCATAGTAACCTATACCCTAAACTAGGCGCATTAGAAACGACCTCTGGGTTCCCACCATTAACCTTACATCACCTTGTTCAAGGGATTTGTTAATTAACGTAAATTCCGTCTCTTTTCAACCGTTAATTGTTCTTTCAAAGTAATTAAGGGCATTAGATTATCATTATGGTGATCAAGCATAACAATATAGTTGAGAAAATGAAATTATACCACGGATTTAAGAGATAAATGATGAATTACTATGGTAAAAATGTCATACAATGCTTCCCCAGGCTACTCCCGGTCCTAAAGATAAAGGGGATTAGCCCCGCATGTTCATCTCAGAGCAAAACATGGTAGAGAAAAGGGGAAACATGGAGAAAAACATGATTGAGTGGTGAAACCCCTAAATGGAGAAGATCCAAGCGGTCCTTGGCGTAGAATGCACGATCTCCGACCTTTCGGCTGTAGAAATTGTTTTCTTCGGCGTCCGGCACGACTGGGGCGTGCTTCTGGCTTCGTTCTTCTCTCCACACCTTTTCGGGACGTGTGCATCATCTAATGACATGATCCCTTGAACTTGGCCACCGTCATTAGGTATAATCACCGAGTTAGGTTGCCAAAATATCACAGCCGTCGGATTTAGATCAATCTGAAACCAACTTGTATCCGATGGTGTCGATACTATCGACGTAGGTCGATAGTATCGACTCTGCACGGTATCGGCTGGTCTTCTTTTCTTTTCTTTGTCGCGACTGATGCTGACTCGATACCATCGATGAGGGTCGATGGTATCGACTCTCTTAGGCATCGCTTTTGTCTTTTTCCGTCACTGAAGCTCCTTGTGTCGATAGTATCGACTTTAGGGTCGATAGTATCGACTGTCTTCTCGCCAACAACCTGATGGTACGTCGCTACCATCGACTTCACCGTCGATGGTATCGACTCTGTGCTGCTCCTTGCGGCTGGCAACCTGTGCTTGTGTCGATGGTATCGACAGTAACAGATATTCGTTTTTCCTAAAATTACAACACAAAACCACATAAGCCGAAATAAAACATATTATTGTAATCATTTATGCTCAAAATACCAAAATAAGGGTGATTTGACACTGAGAAGGATCATAGACCAAAGTAAATGAATCATGCAATATTAACCACTAAAATGACCAATAACTGCATAAAACACAAGTAAAATATGTCTATAAATGCGACTCAAATCATCGCATCAAACTCCCCTAAGCTTGAACATTTCTCACCCTCGAGCAACAAAACCTTAGAATAGAATTGCGAGGGTCAACTAAAGAACAGATCATCACAACATACATCACCATATGATCCCCACCAGACATTCACATTCCGGCCCTTACTAACCACAGAATGATAATTACCCTAAAGGTGACAATAATCATCCATAAAAGATATCTACCTCAAAATTGATGAACACTATCATATAAGGCAGTTGACATAATAAAATTCACCGCTTCAGACTCGGTGCATCTTATGATCTCCTATACTATGTTGCTCACCCTAACTACCATCTACATGGAAGCAGCTCTCCTGATATTCATAAGTGAGGAGAGAATCAAGGTGGCCTACCAATTCGAGCAACGAGTGGATGGAATGGGTGGCTCATGGAAGAAATGGAAGCATTATACAGTTCTAACATGCACAAAGAAAAAATGACCTAAATGATGCTTATGCAAGTGTAAATGTCCTAATGCCTACATTTGGGGTAGAATGATGCATGCACTATCATTCCGTCTCAAGATGAGATGGAATATCTAAGAGAACAACATCATGTTCTTATTCTTCTTAATATGTAGTGAAAAGCATGTTCCTTTCTCCTTCTCATTCCTATTTACTTCTCAATTATTTTTATTTTTCATTTTCATAGCTTTCTTCCCTTTTTTCCCTCTTTTTTTCAAGGCCCTTGTATCCAATAACGATACTGAATTATTTTTCGGGCTCACTTCTTATTGCATAACTATATACTTGAAACATTCAGAAGGTATGGAACAAGTTCATCACCCTTAATGTCTCAGAAGAAATAAGATGCATGATGTTGTTCAATGCACAAAAATGTAAATGCATCTACAAAATGATGATTATGCAACTAAATGACACGCACCTAAGGATAATGTGCATGTAAAATTGATTTATAACGGTGGGGTGTAGCTCAGGCGGTGCGGCTCGCAAGGCCTCTGCGGGAGGTCACGGGTTCGACTCCTGGCTATACCCCAGAAGTGAATTTGTCGCAGCGTCGGCCGGCCAACGATGCTACTATTTGGAAACCCATTCATGCGGCTGGGTGGGCCCCCGGGTTTACCCTTTCAGGGGGGTCACAAAAGTGGCGCTTTCTGAGGGGGGGGTTCCCGGTCATAAAAAAAAATTGATTTATAACTCTTTTTTTTACATGCTATGCAAATTAGGTCAAAATAGCTGCAATGCAAGACCTATCTACATGACATGCAATCAAAGAAATTAAAACCATAATGTACTTCCCTTTCTTATGGTGGAGTATGGAAACAATGAGGTGGATAGATCACACGACTAACTGACTAAACCTTTGAAAATTATTATGTGTCGCTCCTTATTGACCTGTGTGGTAATTAAGAGGTTTTTCTCTCTTATTTCGAATTAAGGTCTCATTATCATTTGATCAGTTTAGGCTCAAACAACCAGTTCCATCCACTTTTCATGAATCAAAAGAATTTACAGTTGTGATTTTCTATTTTAGAGTTGACAAACCCAATCATTTTCGTAAGTTATGTGCTCAAAGTTTAACAACTCAAGCTTGCAAACACTAAAATTTTTTAAATTTTCCCTTGATTCCCATGTACAAGAAAATGAGATGACACATGACTTAAGACATCCACAATTACACTAGATAGAATGTGGATCCTACAAACAAATTAAGAACTAAGAAAAACAAATGACAAAAGGCAAAATAATAAAACTAAAAAAAAAAAATTAAAGGATAGAGTTGTTCCAACTCCCCCCCTAAGCTTGAATTCGACTATGGCCTCATAGTCAAAAACAATCTTAAAGGTTGGAACAGAGATACCGATCACTCTTCTGGCGGAGGTGGGTACTGTGGGGCCGTGGTGTCCCAAGATGGGTACTGCCCCTGAAAGCTCAAATCATACTGGGGCATGGGTGGAGGTTATGGATACCCCCCAAAGTAGTTCTGGCTCCAGTAATGATCGTAGAAGGGATGCTGCTGCATCTCCATCCTATGCAACCTGTCGTGAATATGTTCTCGGTTGTCGAGGAGGAGGCACTCATTTTCAAAAATAGCCCTTTGATTGTCAAGCAGTTGGTTCGTTGTATCGTGAATACTGGCGTATGTCACTGTATGGTGTTGCTGTGTCTGGTGGATATCCTGCAGTATGGCATACATTCCTTGCATTGAGTAGACATCCTCGCCCTACTGCGAGGGCTGTTGTGGCTGTGATGGCGGAGGCTGGTAAGAAGAAGATGCACCTGGATGCATGCGAGGACGCTTCCTAGGTGCCACTCGTGCCCAAAGAGGAGTGAAGGCCTCCTCTTCCTCTTCAGCCTCGTCACCATCATTGTTGTTGTCGTCGTTTCCGCCGTCTTCATCTGAATCATCAATGGCGATAACTGGCCATCGAAAATGCGGAGCACCCTTGATGTGGAAGACAAGGTCGGGGAGCGAACATTCCTGATAAGCGTGATTAACGTGGCAGTGTGCATACACCAATCCATCACGCAGCAGGATGAGGTTGGAGCGGTGAAGATGCTGCAAATTGACCTTGCTTCTGTTGGAGAGAGGAGTCAACTGGGATAAATTCAACCCAAGATAGTGGGCCAGTGGTGTGATGAGCCCTCCAAAATGAATTGGAGCCTTACGCATGCTCCTATTTATAGCCAACACGTGCTGCAAGAAAAATGCTCCCCAGTTACACTCTTGCCGCTTCAGTAGCTTGTGCAGGAAAAACAAGTCTGTCTCTTGAAACTTGCTAAGAGACAGGTCACCACGAGCAAAGAGTGTGGTGCACAACATGCGGTGAAGAATCCGCACGAACGGGTGCTCGAAGTATGCCACCACCGCGTTGTGGTAGCTCACAGATTTTCCCGGCGGCACAGTCACTAGCTCGGAGAAGATAGCATCATAATCCATCCGATTGTCTGGCCGCCGGTACTGCTCTCTCCCATGATTCCAGTTATAGATGCAGTTGAACTACTTGAGGGTGAGAGTGTAATCATTGTTATACAGTCGGAAAGAAACACAGCCGTTGATCCATTCCCGATCTGTGGTGATGATGTCGTTTGGCATGACACAAATGTCCAGCGACGCCATGAATTCGGTGACTAGCTCTTTGTATGTCAACCATTCATTGAAGAATGGCTGGCCATTAGTGTGGAGTTCCATCTCATCGGACCTCCTGCTCGTATGCCTCACCTGGCCCTTGAGCACGTAGGCCATATTAGCGTCGAACCCCAGATTGCTGATCATGCCCCGATTGACGTAGCGGGTCGGCTCAATCTTGCGCTTCATCAGTTCCTCATAGACCTTCTTGATTTCCGTGGAAGGATGGACAATCCGCGGATGTGGAATGGATGCAGTCAGTGGAGGAACGAACACTGGGATCTCCAACGGTATCACGCGTGAAGAAGATGCACCGACGGTGTGCACCATTGTCGAAGAAGAAGGATTAGAAGATGGAGCTCCAAGAAGGTCGAAGAAGATTATCTCCACTCAATGAAGGCTTGGTGAAGAACACGCGCCGTGGATGCTCGTAGCCGGGCTCCGATTGCTCACAAAGATGCTTGGCACAAGTGGAGAAGGTTTTGTCTGAAGGTGTGACATCATATGACGACAATACATCTCTTATATAACCGTGGTCGGCGCTGCTGTATGCCCGTCGATACCATCGACGCGAGTCAATGGTATTGACTCATGTAGCACAATTCGTCCGCTGCTGGTATCGACGGTCGTCGATGGCTTGATGTGGGTGGCCTAGATCGATGACGTGTCGATACTATCGACAGGTGTCGATGGTATCGACTTGTCCCACAGATCGACTTTCCTGATGCAACGATCGCCGTTAATCTCCTCTCGTAGATCGGTGACATGTCGCGTCGATACTATCGACGCATGTCGATAGTATCGACACTGGTTAGGGCAACACCCTCGTGAGGCCCGACCGCCGCTTTCTTCCTATAACTGGGTCGATACCATCGACAAGCCCGTCGATGGTATCGACTTCACTGAGACAATTTCGTCTGAAAATCTTCAGAGATCTCGATGGTATCGACCTCAACTTTGCGATCAACCTGATCGTGTGTCGATACTATCGACGAGGCCGTCGATAGTATCGACGTAGGGCGATTTCTACAGTCGCCAACCTGTACCCATCTTGATACCATCGACACAAGTGTCGATGGTATCGACTCTGCCTCAGTCCTGCACATAAAGAAAACGATCATGGTACCTTTTTTACACTAAAAACGAGATCAAATCAAACCAAAGTATGAATGTGAAAGAAGCTAAACTAAACTACCGATGGCTGGGTTGCCTCCCAACAAGTACCCTTATTTAACATCTTAGGCTAGACGACTTGAAGTTCCTCATGCATCCAGACATGCAATGAGTTTGACCTCATTCACTTTCCTTGTGTAATCTTCACCAAAGTACAATTTCAACCGTTGTCCATTGACCAGGAATGTTGTCTCACCATCATGCACCATGATTGCGCCATGTGGCCTGACCCCTTCCACGGTGAACGGTCCACTCCATCAGGATTTCAATTTCCTGGGATGCATCTTCAACCTGGAGTTGAACAAAAGTACACGATCTCCTTTCTTGAAGACGCGCATCTAAATATGGCGATCATGAATCAACTTTGTTTGCTCCTTGTAGATCCGTGAGATTTCATATGCATTCATCCGCAGCTCGTAAAGTTCATGGAGCTCAAGCAACCTTTTCTTTCCCGCTTCATCATAGTTCGAATTTAACTTCCTCAGCGCCCAATGCGCTTTATGCTCCAATTCCACCGGAAAATGGCAGGCCCGACCATTATCCAACCTAAAAGGTGTAGTGCCTATAGGTGTCTTAAACGCCGTCCTATACACCCACAAAGCATCCGGTAGCAGGGTGCTCCAATTCTTTCTCGTGGAAGCCACAGTGCGCTCCAAGATCTTCTTAATCTCCCGATTGGAGACCTCCACTTTCCCCTGTGTCTGCGGGTGGTACGAGGTATCAATGTTGTGCTTTACCCCGTACTTTCTCAATAGTGCCGTGAACTTTTGATTCCGAAAATGCATACCACCATCACTAATGATCATTCTTGGTACACCAAACCTGTAGAAAATATATTCTTTGACAAACCTGCACACTACAGTGGCATCATTAGTCCTAGTGGGTATTGCCTCTACCCACTTCGACACATAATCAATCGGTAAAAGAATATACAAGTTAGAATTTGAGGACACAAAGGGTTCCATAAAATCTATACCCCACAAGTCGAACACCTCAACCTCTTGAAATACATTGAGGGACATCTCTTGTCTTTTTGAGATGTTACCTACCCTTTGGCAGGAATCACATTGCTGTACAAAATCATAGGCATCCCTGAATAAAGTAGGCCAGTATAGGCCACTTTCAAGTACTTTGGCTGCAGTGCGAGAACTAGCGTGGTGCCCACCCGTCGGTAGTGTATGGCAATGACGAAGAACACTTTCATATTCCATCTCCGGTACACACCTACGTAAAACACCATCCCTGCACTGCTTCAACAAAATAGGGTCATCCCAAAAATAATAACGCAAGGAATGGAAAAATTTCTTCTTCTCTTGGTATGTCCAATCATCCGGGATAATTTTGCAGGAAAGATAGTTAACAATGTAAGAAAACCAAGGGTCTTTCGATTTGACTTTTAAAAGTTGTTCATCCGGAAATGTCTCGGTAATGGGTATGTGCAAATCCTTTTCATCTACCCTCTCCAACCTAGACAAATGATCCGCGACCACATTTTCAATGCCCGCCTTATCTTTGATTTCAATATCAAATTCTTGTAAAAGTAAGATCCACCTAATCAATCTAGGTTTGGCATCCTTTTTCTCCATCAAATACTTAATGGTGGCGTGGTCCGTCCATACCGCGACTTTTGATCCAACAAGGTATTGCCGAAATTTTTCGAAAGAAAAAACAACAGTGAGAAGTTCTTTTTCAGTTGTCGTGTAATTCAGTTGAGTGTCATTCAAGGTTTTGGATGCATAGAAAATAATAGTGGGTTTATTGTCCACACGTTGTCCCAAAACAGCCCCAACTGTGAAATTGGACGCATCACACATTAATTCAAACGGCTTCGTCCAGTCCGGTGTTTGCACAACTGGTGCGGAAATCAATTTTTCTTTAAGCACGTTGAACGCATGTAAAAACTTGTCATTAAAATCAAAAACATCATCCTTTTCCAACAACTCAGATAATGGTTTGGCGATTTTAGAGAAATCTTTTATAAAGCGGCGATAAAAACCGGCGTGACCTAGAAAACTCCGAACCCCTTTAACCGAATTTGGTGGGGGCAACTTGGAAATAACTTCAATCTTTACCGGGTCTACCTCCAACCCTTTGCTAGACACTTTATGTCCAAGCAAAATTCCTTCGCTTACCATCATGTGGCATTTCTCCCAATTGAGGACCAAATATGTGTCCTCACAACATTGTAGAACCTTGTCCAAATTGTATAAGCACTCTTCAAAGGACGCACCATACACGGAGAAATCGTCCATAAAAACCTCCAAACAGCGTTCAACCATATCAAAAAAGATGGCAAGCATGCAACACTGAAAGGTTGCTGGTGCATTACACAACCCAAATGGCATACAGCGGTATGAAAATGTTCCGTAAGGACAAGTGAAGGTGGACTTCTCTTGGTCCTTAGGATTAATAGAAATTTGATTGTACCCCGAATAACCATCAAGAAAACAAAAATGCGATCGGCCGGCTAAACGCTCTAAAATCTGATCAATAAATGGAAGAGGGAAATGATCCTTAAGCGTAGCAGCATTTAATCAACGGTAGTCTATACATACACGCCACCCGGTTACCAAACGGGTCGTTACAGGTTCATTTAACACATTATTTGTAACTGTAATCCCCCCCTTTTTAGGGACTACCTGTGTGGGACTCACCCACGTCGAGTCTGATATCGCATAGATGATACCTACAGAAAGGAGCTTGATCACCTCCTTCTTGATGACCTCCATCATGCTAGGATTTAGTTGACGCTGTGGCTGAATCATCGACTTGGCTCCCTCCTCGAGCCGAATCTTATGCTGGCACAATGTAGGGGAGATCCCCTTGATGTCTGCGACCGACCACCCGAATGCACCTCGGTGGTTTTTTAACACAATTAGCAGCTGGTCTTCCTCCTCGACACTGAGATATGCCGAAATAATCACATGCAACTTCTCTTCCTCAGCTAGAAATGTGTACTTTAAGTGTGGTGGCAATAGCTTCAATTCCAATTCTGGTGGGCTGATTAAGGATGACTAAAGCGGTGGTGGGAGTTCGCCAAGGTTTTCATAGTACTTAGCATAAAAACATGGAAGCACCTGAAGCATCTTGGCACACTCATGTAGTGACTTGCTTCTCATCCAATCATGTGTTATATTGACCAAGCAGGCTTCAAGTGGTAATTCAGGATATGCATTGAAAACCGAACTCGCTATGGCCTCATCTTCAGTAGAGGGGGGAATGTCCTCCTCTTCATCATTAGGAAAACCCACAACTTTGCTAAGGGACACAACCTTGGTTTGCTCCATGATGTCAACCGCCAACGTCCCTTTCTCCACCTTAGTCATTACATGAGCCATATCTAAAAATGGCTTCCCTAGACAAAGTGAGATATTGTGATCAAAATGCTTTACCATGCGACATTGCTCCGTTGCTGTAGATGATGTGGTGCTGGAAGTCATGACCATCTTAAACCGATCATCGGCGATACCCAAGGTCAAACGACCTCTCCCCATCTCAAGTATCATGTCAGCTGTAGCTTGGAAGGGTCGTCCAAGTAATAACTCATTGCCCTATTCATCTTGCATCTCCATTATGACAAAGTCTACTGGAAACACAAACCGATCTACTTTCACCAATACATCTTCACAAATTCCATAGGGCTTCACCACTGAATTGTCCACTAGCTGAATTGTCATATTGCTCGGCCTTGATTTTTTTAATCCCAATTTCTTGAATGTAGAGAGAGGCATCAAGTTTATGCTTGCCCCGGAATCACACAGTGCTTCTCTGAATTTCACCTTACCAATGTAACATGAAATGTTGAAGCATTCTGGATCCTGCCTCTTAGGTGGCAATGTGCCCATGATGAAGGCACTCACATGCTCCTTGAGAACTACAACCTCAGTGTCAGGGATCTTCCTCTTCTTAGTAATGATGTCTTTCAAAAACTTGCCATAAGAAGGGATTTTCTCTATTGCCTCTAATAATGGGATGTTGACGGAGAGCTTTCTGAAACTGTCTAGAAACTTCTTGAACTGTGCATCCACCTTCTTTGCTTTCACACTATTCAGATATGGGACCGGGACAACCTGTGCCCTTTGATGCGGCGGCACATAAGGTGTCCTTTTCTGTGTCTCTTCCTCAACAACAATGGGATCCGCAATGACATCCTCTGCTATTTCCTCAACTAGATTTGTGCCTGAGTTTGGCAATTCCTCAGTGGCCTCACCTTTGGTTTGTGCTTGGGGTTTGCTTGGTTCATCGGCCCTGGGGTTTAAAAGCTTCTTGCCACTCCTTAGGAAGATTGCCTTCGCCTGTTGGTTTCCTCCTGGAATGTTTGTGTTACTCGGAAAACATTGCTGCACTGGCTTCTTCAGATTGGCTATTTCAGCTGCCATTTGCACCATCGACGTCTCTATTGTCCTCATCTGAGCCCCATGGCTCTACAATGTCTGTCCAAACTGATTCATAAATTCCCCCTGTTGTTTGATCTGCTGACCAAAGGTGTTCATAAGTTCTTGGTTCTGCTTTATCACTTGGTTGAGCAACTCTGTGCTCTTATCCTCCACCACCGGCTGGGGTTTTGCATCGGGGTCTTGCAAAAAATTATTTAGATCTTTCCAAGAAAATTTCTTGTCCTTCCTCCATGAGTAATCATTATTTCTGAAACCCTGCTGTTGGCGCATGAATTTGTCTTGGGCTTCATCCTCAGATTCAGTATCTTCTTTTGCAAGCAGTTTCTTTGCTAGAAGGTCCATCTTCTCATTCAGCTCTTTGATGGCCTTTGACTCCCCCGCAACTCGAATGTGTTCCACGGCGTCCCTGTCGCCCCAAGATTGCTTCTTGGCCATGTTTTTTAGAATTTCCCAACACCTCGTGTCCGTGTTGTTCAAAAAGAATCCTGAGCCCGCGGAATCTAGGTTACTTCTATCATGCTCAGAAAGAGCAAAATAGAAGATTTTAACCTGTGTCTCCTTATCAAACTCGTGATGCGGGCACCTCCTAAGCATGATCTGAAACCTTTCCCAGGTCTCAAAGTAGGTCTCTCCTGCCTTCTGGGTGAAATTGTGGATTTTCCTGATCATGTCATTGGTCTTCTCGGGAGGAAAGAACCTTTCGAAGAATACCTCCACCATGTGGTTCCATGATTCCACATATTCATTGTCAAGATTGTGCAACCATTCTCATGCATTTCCTGTCAGAGAACTCGGGAACAGCTTCAGGTAGAGTGTCTCCTGTGGAAATCTGTCAATTTTAATCATGTCACAAATTTCCACGAATTGGCTTATATGAGTGACCGGGTCTTCATTCTTTAGCCCATGGAACACATTTGACTTGACCAAGTTGATTAATGCATGATCAATCTTATAAGTCGAAATGTTGATCGCCTGCTTCTTAATTGGCCCCTTTGACGCAGATGAAGAAGAAGCCTTGATCTTCTCCCATATTGTTTGTTCCTCTGCCATTTCTTCTTGTTCAGATTCTGAATCTGTTTCTTCCAAGTGGTCTTGATTGTAATCTTCCTCGTCGTAAGGTCCCAATAGTGGAACCTCTGGTTCTTGTTGCGTGTAGTCGGTGCTACACGTCTGCACCATGCACAGGTACCTGCAAAATTGGTAAATTGAGTTCAGTACCGTGCTAGACAACTACAACATGCGAAAGATAAGCTATGAATTAAAAAAGTGAAAATAAAATTATAAAATAAAAATGTGGCCTAGAGTGGCCGCTTGCAGCACTCGTAGTGCCGACAATTGCCGTGTCCCCGGCAACAGTGCCAAAAACTTGACATGATTTTATCGTGCGCCAAACGCAAGTGTACGCGTCAATGTAATATAGGCCATTGTGAGGCCCGAGTCGAACTCAGGGACACTGAATTATCGTAGACTACTACTAACTACTCGCAATCAGCTAGACTGGCTAAAAAGTTGGAAGTTGTAAATTAAAAGAAAATGAAATAAAACAAAACAGAATAATCGATTAAAGGTTTACTTTAATCAATTCAAGTGGAGATCTTTAGGATTACGGTTTCACCACGAGTTATCATTGTATGAATTCTTATCTAATAATTAAGATTGATCTCTCAATTCCAGGTAGTGGCCTGTAGTCAGAATTTCCCACTGTCGTGGTACAATTCACTACCTATGTCTAGGTCGGTTCCACCGTCGTAGTAACCTATACCCTAAACTAGGCACATTAGAAATGACCTCTGGGTTCCCACCATTAACCTTACATCACCTTGTTCAAGGGATTTGTTAATTAACGTAAATTTCATCTCTTTTCAACCGTTAATTCTTCTTTCAAAGTAATTAAGGGCATTAGATTATCATTATGGTGATCAAGCATAACAATATAGTTGAGAAAACGAAATTATACCACAGATTTAAGAGATAAATGATGAATTACTATGGTAAAAATGTCATACAATGCTTCCCTGGGCTACTCCCAGTTCTAAAGATAAAGGGGATTAGCCCCGCATGTTCATCTCAGAGCAAAACATGGTAGAGAAAAGGGGAAACATGGAGGAAAATGTGATTGAGTGGTGAAACCCCTAAACGGAGAAGATCCAAGCGGTCCTTGGCATAGAATGCACGATCTCTGACCTTTCGGCTATGGAAAACATTTTCTTCGGCATCCGGCACGACTGGGGTGTGCTTCTGGCTCCGTTCTTCTCTCCACACCTTCTCAAGATGTGTGCATCGGCTAATGACGTGATCCCTTGAACTTGGCTGTCGTCATTAGGTATAATCACTGAGTTAGGTTTCCAAAATATCACAGCCGTCAGATTTAGATCAATCTGAAACCAACTTGTATCTGACGGTGTCGATACTATCGATGCGGGTCAATAGTATCGACTCTGCGCGGTATCGGCTGGTCTTCTTTTCTTTTCTTTGTCACGACTGATGCTGACTCGATACCATCGACGAGGGTCGATGGTATCGACTTTCTTAGGCGTCACTTTTGTATTTTTCCATCACTGAAGCTCCTCGTGTCGATAGTATCGACTTTAGGGTCGATAGTATCGACTGTCTTCTCGCCAACAACCTGATGGTACGTCGCTACCATCGACTTCACCGTCGATGGTATCAACTCTGTACTGCTCCTTGCGGCTGGCAACCTGTGCTTGTGTCGATGGTATCGACTACTGTTGATGGTATCGACAGTAGCATATATTCTTTTTTCTTGAAATTACAACACAAAACCACATAAGCTGAAATAAAACATATTATTGTAATCATTTATGCTCAAAATACCAAAATAAGGGAGATTTGACACTGAGAAGGATCATAGACCAAAGTAAATGAATCATGCAATATTAACCACCAAAATGACCAATAACTGCATAAAACACAAGTATAATATGTCTATAAATGCGACTCAAAATCATCACTTCACACTTTTCTACACTTTTCCGTACAGTGCAATCGGTCGAGTTTCTATAAAGGTAACTCGACCGATCAAGTAATTGACAAGGCCGATACTCAAGTGATCGGTCGAGTTTGTCCTGACAAAACTCGACCGACCATTAGGAATCGAAATGGTCAGTTACTTGATCGGTCGAGTTCTGTGTAAACACAACTTGACCGATGCAAACTGCAGAAAATTGATCAAGGATGATCGGTCGAGTTTTCAGGCTGGGAAACTCGACCGACAAAGTGCCTGTAATCAATTATCAAAGTTGCATCTAAAGTGCTCTAATATTCGATCTAAGTGCTCCTGATATTTTTCTAAGCTTAATTACAAGTCATACAATCATTACAAGTGATTTACAACATGATTCTAATGGATATACATCATATTACAAAAACGTGCACTTGTGTTGATTTTGACTTGTCTTTTCTCCAATTTGAGATGTGCAAGTTAGGGCATTTGGAGTGGGTCTATACCTAATCTGAAATCACTCAAGTAGAGGCGTTAGACACCACTATGTGGAATGGTTAGTCATCATCAAAACACGGGTTTAGTCAATTTAGACGTGAGTCAACATTGACCTAATTGACCTTGAGTCAACATTCTCCCCCTTTTTGAAGATGACAAACCATTCCATAAATGTATTGAAATATTTTAAGTAAAATCATACCTTTGGAGAAACCTAGAGATTTCAATAAGATTGATCTCATATGCTCCCCCTCAATTGATGCTAGTGGAGTTCTCATACTCCCCCTCAATTGATGCTATTTCTCCTGCATGGTTAGCTTTCATAACATTTATAGAATACTATGTCTTCTACTCATATATGTTCTACATATTTGTCTTCTCCCATTTACCTTCTCCTCTTTACATGGACATGCTTCTTCTCTTCATGTAAGACATGCCTTCTTCCTCTTTTAAAAGAAGACATACCTTTCTCCCCCTTTGTCATTTCAAAAAGTGGGGTTATGAAGAAATGAGAAACATCACATGTTAAAGAGAAAGGAGATAACACAAATATATATAAGGAGAGTATAAGAGCACAAATAGGGGCTTATCCAAGCATAGAAAGAAAAGCAAGTTAAAGCATATACTTGAACAACCCAACATGCAAGATGAAGTGCTGCAGAAAAACAATAAAACATAATTTTGACTCTCGAGATGACGGAATTTGACCAAAAACCATCAGAGCTCATTGCTTAGCAATGAGTCTTTCTCAGAAGGTTGTTTCTACATAAAAACACTACAATTGCAGAAAAAACTGAAACTGGAGCAAAATCTGCATAAAATCCAAAAATACTCCAATTTCTACATATAATGTAGATCTATGTACCCTGCATCACAATGTTATGCAAGCAACTCAAGATAGTAGATATGCAATTCAAGGAACAAACATGAGCATGTATGAGACAAGATACAAGCATAGCATATAGATGAGCAAAGATGCCAATTATAAACAAGGTTAGAACTACATGTATATGAACTACCTGTAGATGTTATCACAAGTTAGGACTACTAGTAGGATCTAGATCATAGCAAGAGATACCAAAAGATACACAAGATAAAGCAATCTACGAGTAGATGAAGAGATATATCCAAATAAAGAGATACGCAATTTAGAAGCATGAAAGGATATAACTCACAAGATATGCATCCTTACCATAAGATGATTACCCCTAAGAACCTCAAAGTTGTATCAAAACAAGATATACACCTAGATAGATGTAGCAAGTTAGAGTGCAACGGAAGCAATTTTTAGACACAACCAAGAGATCCAAAGAGTTCATCATCAAAACCTGCAAAATAACTCAAAGTAAGTAATTGCAAGATATAGATATACCTATTTTGAGCAATTAGAGAGATAGAGTTGTAAGCAAGATAGGAAATTTAGAACATGGCAAAATGCATATATAAAGGTACCAAAAGGAGTGCCAAATAATAAGGCTATTGGTTGAGAAAATCTAGTTGAGAGGGAAATTCTCATTCAATAAGCCAACTGTGTATTCTGTGCACAGTGTTATCGGTTGAGTTCTGTGCATTGACAACTCGACCGATGACAGCTGTTGGCAACACTCTTGGTGCCTATCGGTCGAGTTTCAAACAGGCAAAACTCGACCGACAGACCAGCTGTCAAAAAGAACATATATTTCATAAAAAACATATATAAATGCATGCTAAAAATACAAACCATAACCAAACATGTCTAAGCAAGTTAGTAATGCATTATAGAAGCATTAGAAATAGTTTTTGAGCAAGAGTGTGAAGAGAAACACAAAATACCACTTTTGACTCAAAAACCATATGTATAGTGCACACTAACTTGACAAAAACAAGTTAGAAATGGTTATAAGCAAGAGAAACATTACCTTTGTGCTTACCATTCCTTTTTCCACTTGTTGTCACCCTATACACATCTCACCTTTCTTTTTTCATGTGGATTGAGAAGTCGATTTGCAATTCAATAGCTCAAGTCAACCCATTTGCAAGTACCTACAAGAAGAAAGATGAAATGGTCCCCAATCATGGTTTTGGGTCCGGAGGAGTTAGTTTAGCAACCCAAGTCCTATTTCTCTTGGGTGCTTTCCTAAACGGACAAAAAGTAGAATAATGACCAAAATCATTGCAAAGATTACAAGTGCCCGTAGCCTTGGAATTGGAGGATTTTTCATTGAAAATTGAAGGTCCTTTGTCTTTGTTGTTCCTTTAGCTACAGTCAAGTCCAATGCCATCTCTACCCGTTTGTTTGATAGTATGGTCTAGGATTTGATTAAGATTCTTTTTATCACCTAAGAATCTTTGCAAAGAAGATCTCAAACTATGATTGTCATGCATAAGAGAAGTAAAGGTAAAACACAAAAGATTCATATCATCTCTAGCATGCACAAGATAGATTTCTAAGCAAACATCTTTAGTCATATAAGAATCTTTATCACAAGATAGAGCATCAAAAACTTTCTCTCTGTAAGAAAAGATAGTATGAGGGTCAAGAGCAATTACACTACTATGCAAGGAAGCAAGTTCTTATACAAGACAAGTAATCTTTGAAGGATAAACTTTATCTACACATTCTATTCCTTGCAAAGTAAGCTCTTGACTCTCATAAGCACATTTAAGAGCATAAGAAACAATAGAGAGAGAAACAATAGTAGTAGCAAGCTCTATATATGAAATAGTCATAGAAGGTTGAGATTCTAAAAACTTAATCTTATCAAGAAAGCTAGAATTCACAAATTTAAGAGCATTGAGTTGACTAAGATAAGCATTTGTTTGAATCTCAACACTTGAATTTACCTCATTTAAATCTTCAATTGAGCTTGTCAGGAGGGCGCAATGGCATCTTCCATCTTCACATTCACTAGATCTTCCACTATTGCTTTCATTTGTTGATGGAGCCTTTGTGATCCCTTTTTCTCTCTTGTTTCCTTCTATTGCTCTCTTTGAAGGTTGCCCATCTTTATAATCACCCATATTCTCCTACTTGTGGAAGTATGCTTGGAGAAGACCTGCTCTGATACCAATTGTTGGATCCTAGATGGGTGATTAGATGCTCTAGAGGGGGGGAATAGAGCTAAATGCACTTAAACAAAATTCATTAGAGCTTCAAGATATATCACAAGATAAGGTTGCTAAATAGGAAATTTGTGTGCAACTAAAACATACATAGCAAGGGAGAGAGAGATTGAACATACACCAATTGACAAGCTATTTTAGAGTGGTTCCACACTTCAAACTAGAAGTGAGTCAGTCCACTACCTAGAGAGGTCAACCTCTAGGATTTCTTAACCTTGCATCTTCATTATATTCATTATAAGAGATACAATACATGATCAAACAAAGGACTTACCTATCCAATAAAAAGAGTCTTCAACCTTACCAAGGACTTACCCACTTTGCAAGGAGTCTTCCGCCTTCTTCCAAGGACTTACCTACTCTTGCACAAGTCTTCAGCCTTGTAGGAATTACCCACTCTTCTTGGATCTTCCGCCTTTGACTTCACCTTCACTCAGAGAAGCTTCCACCAAGGACTTACCCACTTGAGCTTGAGTCTTCTGCCTTCTCCAAGGGCTTACCCACTCTAGCTCCAAGTCTTTAGCCTTGATCTTCACCTAGGGATGCCTTCCCTTGTTCTTCTTCACCTCTCTTAGCTAAGAGAGAGAGCCTTCATCTTCATGATTGAAATGAGAGATGGGGAGGTGGTGGAAGTGAGAGCCTCACAAGATATACATGTAGGACTAGCTCTCTTACAGATTTCCTACTCACTCTAATGGATGCAGCAAGTGATTAAGCTTAGAGAGAGAGAGGAGGCTGTAGGAAGCACTCAACTATAGAATAGGAACCTCACATATAGTTTGCAATGAATTCTCTACCTTGGAATGAAGCCCAAGGGGTCCTATTTATAGCTGGGGATGCCTCTTAGCCTTTGGGAACACTTGAGAATGAGAACTAGCCATTTTGTGGCTTGCAACAGATCTATTTTCACTTGTTGCAACTCCACAATGGCTAGAAGCACTTTTCTACACTTTTCGGTACAGTGCAATTGGTCGAGTTTCTATAAAGGTAACTCGACCGATCAAGTAACTGACAAGGCTGATACTCAAGTGATCGGTCGAGTTTGTCCTGAGAAAACTTGACCGACCATTAGGAATCAAAATGGTCAGTTACTTGATCGGTCGAGTTCTGTGTAAACACAACTCGATTGATGCAATCTGTAGAAAATTGATCAAGGATGATCGGTCGAGTTTTCAGACTGGGAAACTCGACCGACAAAGTGCCTATAATCAATTTTCAAAGTTGCATCTAAAGTGCTCTAATATTCGATCTAAGTGCTCCTGATATTTTTCTAAGATTAATTACAAGTCATACAATCATTACAAGTGATTTACAACATGATTCTAATGGATATACATCATATTACAAAAATGTGCACTTGTGTTGATTTTGACTTGTCTTTTCTCCAATTTGAGATGCACAAGTTAGGGCATTTGGAGTGTGTCTATACCTAATCTGAAATCACTCAAGTAGAGACGTTAGACACCAATATGTGGAATGGTTAGTCATCATCAAAACACGAGTTTAGTCAATTTAGACGTGAGTCAACATTGACCTAATTGACCTTGAGTCAACATGAGTAACTTGATCAAGAGAATGAATCAGAAGTAGTGATTTATCTTGATAGGATTCATTGATAGGGAGTGAGTTGTTTTCTTCCACCTTTATAGGAGAGAGGTGATCAACAATGACATTCTCTATCCCATTTTTGTCAACAATCTCATGATCAAATTCTTGCAAAAGAAGGGCCCACACGAGGAGACGTGGTTTGGTATCTTTCTTATGCATAAGATACTTGATTGCCCCATGATTGGTATAGATTGTCACCTTCCCACCTAACATATAGGATTTGAATTTTTCGAAGGCATATACGATGGCTAACATCTCTTTCTCAGTGGTGCTGTTATTAATTTGAGCCTCATCAAGAGTTTTGTTGGCATAGTAGATAACATGATGTTTCTTGTCTTTCTTTTATCCTTGGACTGTCCCGACTGCATAATCACTAGAGTCACACATTATTTCAAAGGGTAGGTCCCACTCTAGGGCTTGCATAACGGGAGCAGTGGTCAAAGCATCCTTATGGGTAGTGAAGGCCTTTTGGCATTATTTGTCAAAGATAAACAAAGTGTCTTTTATCAAAAGTTTAGACAGAGGTTTTGCGATCTTTGAAAAGTCCTTGATAAAGTGACAGTAATACCCTACATGTCCCAAAAAATTATGGATAGAAGAGATTAAAAAGGGGGGTGGAATTTTAGAGATGGATGCTATCTTTCTTTTATCCACCTCTATAACGGCTTCAAACACCTTGTATCCTAGAACTTCCTTCTCATACCATAAAGTGTCAGTCCTCCTAGTTGAGGACTAACTGCTTTTCTTCACATCTTTTGAGGACTAGGGATAGATTCTTTAAACAATCTTTGAAAGATGACCCATACACAAAGAAGTCATCCATGAAAACTTCCATGACATCTTCTATTAGATAAGAAAATATAGCTGACATGCACCTCTGAAAGGTGGCAAGGGCATTGCACAGATCGAACGACATGCACCAAAAGCATACGTCCCATACAAGCAAGTGAATGTGGTCTTTTCTTGATCTTCTAGATGAATGGGAATCTAATAAAATCCATAATACCCATCTAATTAATAGAAGTGAGAATGATGTGACAACCTCTCCAAAACTTGATCGATGAAAGGAAGAGGGAAATGATCTTTGTGTGTTGCTGTGTTCAGTAGTCTGTAGTCTATGCACATATGCCAACCAATCACTGTACGAGTGACTAATTCTTTTCCTTTGCTATCCTTTACCATTGTCATCCCACCTTTCTTGGGAACCACATGGACTGGACTTACCCAGTTGCTGTCAGTGATAGCATGGATAATACCTGCATCCATAAGTTTGATGACTTCTTTGCGTATGACCTCTCACATTTTGTCATTCAACTTTCCTTGACATAGGACCCGCGACTTTGCATCATTGTCGAGGTTGATTATATGCATGCACATCATTGACTGAGACCTTTGATATCATCTATAGAGTATCTGAGAGCCTTATTCTAGTTTTTTAGTTTAGAAAAAAGTTGCTCTTGCTAATCGGAGGGCAGTTGTGCATTAATGATCACTGGATTTCTCTTTTCTTTGTCAAGGAATTCGTACTTCAGACCTTTCGAAAGATGCTCGATCGTTGGTAGTGGTTTTGGAACTGAATCATCTTTTGGTTCACACTGAAGAGAAATACATCTTACTACTTTTGTAGCTCCATAAAATTCTTCTTCCTCATCCGTGGTTGCCAAGTAAGCTAGGATTTCTTTGACCTCGGGATTGTCAAATCATGATGCCGGGTTATTTAGAGCTCGCATCAGGGGATTGACTATAGCATTGTGCTCCTCTATTTATACAAATAGTTGATTGCAATAATAGGTGAAAAACTTGTTTCTTTTGAAGAGGGGCCTCACATGTGATCGGGTATGTGGAAATTGATAGATTCATTCCCAACTATTATTGTGATTGACCCATCGGCCACATAAATCAATGCTCATGCAGTTGAAAGGAAAGGTCGTCCAAATATCATGGGACATGTGGGATCTTCCTCTACGTCGATGATGACAACGTCAAAAGGGAGGAAGAAATTCCCTATCCTGATCAGTATGTCCTCTACCACCCCAATTGGTTTAGTATAAGAGTTATATGCTAATTGAATCCTCATATTGGATTTAATAATGTTGGTGAGGCCCAACTTGGCTGCCAAACTGTACAACATTAGATTGATGCTGGACCCTAGATCTGCAAGACCATATCTCATTGATGAATATACAATGAGGAATGGTATAGTTAAGGCACCAAGATCTTTTTTGTTTTGTTGGCATATTCGATCGACAAAAGGAAGATGTCATCTTTATGAGGCATACTGTCTCGACTTCTCCCCTCTTCCTCTTCTTTGTGATGAGTTCCTTCGGGAAGTTGGCGTACATAGGCATTTCATCTATGACATCAAGGAGAGGAATATGAAGATGAATTTTCTGAATGGTATCAAGAAATTTACTGTATCTCTTCTTGAGTAGAGCCTTGATGAAGCGATGCTGATAGGGGGCTCCTGTGGGAATTTCTACTGGTTTCAACGATGGAACATGGTTTATGACTCCTTTTGACTTTTTGCATACTGGGGCTTCTTCTGGGTTGTTGATGCTTCCTTCAATGATTGGTACTTTAGGCTGTGGAACATAAGTAGAACTCCCAGAGTGAAGTGTGTCCATTCTTGCTAATTTATTCTTGGGATTTAGTTTGGTGGTGGATGGGAATTGTCCTACATATCTCCCAATTGATGCATTAATGAAGCAAGTTGTTGATCGATCATACGATTGTGGGTTTGAAGATCACTTATTTTAGTATTCACAGTGCTCATCTGTGTCTGCATGTTTGCTAATATGTTGTTGTTACTCATGAGACATTCCCCCATCGTCTCTGTTAAAGACTCCAGACTAGATATAGACTTTTGAAATTGTTGAAAGAGACTCCCCCTTTTCCCATTGAAAGTTCCCTACTGTTGTGGATGAGATTTGTTTTGTTGAAATCTGGGTGCGGTTCCTCTACCGATGTCTTGTCCCCTGCCCATTGCTTGGGAAGATTATTCAGTTGAAATGAGTTTTCTACTACAGAGGTATTCTCATAAGAGAATCTAGGATGATTGGGCCATTTGTAATTTACATAGGACACATTTTTAGTCTGCATGTCTTCTACTTCATGGGTGTAGATACAGTGATCAATACCATGACCCCCTTCTCCACAAGTGACACACTTTATGGATGCCTCAATAAAGTGTCTAGAATTGACTTCCTTTAGATTCTGGACATCAGATGCCATTTTATCAAGTTTGTTGTTCAATTTCTCTAGTAACTTAGAATCTAGAGATTCTCTGACGGTGGATATGGTTGCTGAAGAACCCCTATCAAAATCGTGACCTACTTGGAGAGCTTCCATGTTATTGATGATCTCTTTGGAGGTTTTGGCATCATGTTTCATGAAATCGCTGCCAGTTGCAACACTTAAAGATGTTCTCTCAGTCAAGGTAAGGCTTTCATAGAAGGTGGTGATGATAAATCCATCATCATAGCCATGATGAGGGCAATCTCTCAAGTATTCCTAATATATTTCCCATGCATCAAGCACGCTTTTTGTAGCCTTCTATCTAAAACTGGTAATTTTTATATTACACTTCACTATCTTCTCAACTAGATAGAACTTGTTCACAAAGGCTTAAGACAGTTGCTGCCATGAAGTAATGCCCTTTTGAGATATGTACCATTGTAAGGCTTTGTCTTTGAGAGAGAAACAAAAACCCTTCATGTAGATGACATCTTATGGTACTTTATTCACCTTGATAGTATTACAAAGGTTCTTGAAGTCGTCTACATGATGATAAGGATTTTCTTCAATAGAGTTTCACCCAAACATCTGATTTTGGATCATGCTGATGAATCCAGGCTTCAAATCAAAGTTTGCTGTTGGTATGTGAGGGAGAACTATAGGATCCCAATCTTCATTGACACGACCTGTAACTAGGGAATGTAGAGAGGGCTTCTCTTTAGGGTCATTTGCATCAGGGGGACCTCATGCCACCATTGGATCTATGAGGAGAATATATGCCTCTGGATATTTAGTGAGGAACTCCATGATTGGTTAGAAATGGTAAGAGACTACCTATAACCAAAAATATTGAACGAATTAAAGTATGAGACTGGAAACTTAACCACTATTTTAGCAGATAGGTAGTAAAAGGATTTACTAATAAACTTTTTGCAAAATTTAGAAGTGATGACTAGTGCTAAGTAGACCACATGTTCTTAGATATAATCCGATGCCTTGTCCCCAACAACAACGTCAAAAGTTGATCACTCTTTTTCGTGGGCTAAAATGTGAACACAATTGTCCTAGTTAAAGAAATCATACTTTGAATTTATACCCGACTAGTAGAGGCATTCACAACTCAATATGGAGTCCTTGCAGTAGTGTGGGGATGAACTCATGGACAATGAGAATAACATAGTAAGAACACAAAATCTTGGCTTAGTTTAGCCTAACCAAAAATAATCTTGATGGTGTTCTGGTTAAGGAACATATTTCACCTAATTAAGTAGATAACCTAAATTATTAAAGATCAAAGAAGAAATAAAGATAAATCAAGAAATCAAGATAAAAGGGGTGCTTGGACTGGGTTTCATAATCAAGCCAACCACAACCATGTAAAATCTTTCACTCTTATTTTATATATATTCTCTACTCATTTTGCAAACAACCATAAGAAAATATTTGTCCCTTCCTTCTCTCAAAATTCGGGCAGATTTCAATCTAACGGGATTCTCTCTCTCGAGTTAATAATCGAAAGATCAATGGAAAACAATACAAATTTTGTTATAGAAACTCCCTAATATTGTGTGTCGTTACTATCCTACACTCCAGATCTCGTTAAATTTATTCTTTCGAATAATATTCATATCAAACATCAAAAGAAGATAGCTAATTATCGATCGACGCAATTAAACAAGAGTAAAGGTATAAAACTTTAAAGAATATATGCCATAAAATAGAAAGATGAACAATTACATGGTTGGGAGGGCCTAACGGCTACTCCCAACCCAAGCTAGGGTTTTATCCTTGCATGGCCAAAGAAACAAAAAGAGTACAACTAGAGTAAGTCATGATGAAGAAAAGAGGAAGAGAAGATCGCTACAAGGGTAGATCAAATGATCGATCTACCAACCTCTCGGTTGATATGTTGGCGGTCGACAATGGCGTCAAAAAGCTTTCTGGTTGTTTTTGATCTTTGCTTGAGACAAGAAGGTCCTTTGGATCAGTGGTGATGCCAAAGGAGCCGTCAAGGAGCAAGGTTGACATGTCTGGATTAAGGGATCTAGGAAGGTCAACAGGTTTTGTCCTCTGACTCTAGAATATGAGAAGTCTTGACAATAGCCTCTTGGTTCTCTGACTCTAAGGATTCAAGATGTGTTATACAACTACACTAGGGGCCTATTTATAGGGTCGAGGCTGTCGACCCCTCTCAATTGGTGTCGATCTTGTCCTGTCGATCGATGGCTTTTGGACATGTCGTTGGGACTGTCGGCCTGTGGGTCGATAGTGGTTCTCATTAACAATATTTTTCGATCGATAGGTATGTCAATCTCTTTTTGTGTTCGAATTCTTTGCAAGGGATTAGTCGAGGTGATTTTATCAATCTTTTAGGTCAACATGTCTTTTGAGGTGATTCCTGGACAACTGACTTCTTGACATTGATAGTGACGTCGACATGGATATCGTTGGAACGACCGACTGGGGTATCGAGGATCCTCTACTCGATAGGTTTCTCGAGCACTCGTTCGATAGCTTCAGATCGACAAGCATCTATTACTCTTGATGGGATGGGCTGTCGATGTGTAATCATCAGAAGTGAGATTCGTCTTTTTGTTTGACACTCCTTACCTTAATAAGTACCTGTTGAGGTTCTTCAATTCGTCATATTGGTGCTCAATGGGTCTATCGAGCTTGAGTCGATAGTCTTTTGTCGATCCCTTTGGTGGTCGACTGATTCGTTGACTGTTTAACACAAGGTCTTTGGAACACTTACTCAATCTTCATCAATTTCACTTGATTTGCATCTGATTCCTTCAAATATCATCAATATGAATTAAAACCTATTCTTTAAGTAAACTAGAATAAAAAATGAGTAAAACTAAACATCTAAGCATTATTTCTAATGACTTTTATCATGTACAATGCTATTGAAATTGCATTAAACCTAAAGTTATCAGTAAGGGGATAAGTGGACTAATTTGATAGGTCTATGGAGAGAGAATGAGTGGGAAAATGAGAGAGAAATTATATTGTATATAACTTTCAATCCGTTGTGTTTTTTTGATGAAATAAAAATCATTAGATTTGTTACAAAATATATAATTCGACAAGACTAATATGATTATATTTTGAGAAAAATAATATGGTACACAAAATTTATTTGCGCATTACCAATTGGGTGTAATACATGCAAAACACAGTGTATTGGAAACAAAAAGGTATGTTGATACAACACTAATTGGTTGCAATAACGTATGAAGTGAGCGCATTCAAGTTGAAACTAGGCACATTAAAGTTCAAATTAGGCACAATCAAGTCTGAGTACTAGGTGTATCAACACAACACTAACTGGGTGCAATCATGACCCAAACTGGGCACATTTTAGTTGAAACTGGGCATATTCAAGTCTAAACTAGATTCAATCAAGTCTGAACTAGGCATTCAAGTCCAAATAGGGCACAACCATGTCCAAAGTGGGCACATTCAAGTTGAAACTGGGCACACTCAAGTCCGAGATGGGTGCAATCAAGTTTGAAAATGGCATTCAAGTCCAAATAGGACACAATGAAGTCCAAAATTGGGCGTAATGATATCTAAACTGGGCACAGTCAAGTCCGAACTGGGTGCATTCAAGTCCAAATAGGACGCAGTGAAGTCCGAAATTAGGCGTAATGATATCTAAACTGGGCACAATCAAGTCCGAACTGGGTGCATTCAAGTCCAAACTGATCACATGGGTGCAATCAACAACAACAACAACAACAACAACAACAACAACAACAACAACAACAACAACAACAATAATAATAATAATAATAATAATAATAATAATAATAATAATAAGAAGAAGAAGAAGAAGAAGAAGAAGAAGAAGATGATGATGATGATGATGATGATGATGATAATAATGAAGAAGAAGATGATGATGATGATGATGATGATGATGATGGTGATGATGAAGATGAAGATGATGATGATGTTGATGATGATGATGATGACGGTGAAGATGAAGATGATGATGATGATGATGATGATGATGGTGGTGCACTCACAAGTAGGCACATTACAACACTAACTAGGTACAATCATGTTTGAACTGGATGCATTCAAGTCCAAATTGGGTGCATTCAAGTTCGAATTAGGCTCAAGGCTGAACCGGGCACATTCAAATCTAAACTAGACACATTGGATTGATAGTGAGTGCGATACATGTCAAACTCCATCTATTTTTATTATTTTTTTTTTCAAAATATACTAATGCTAGTCTTGTTGGAAAGTACTTTTGTAAGTATTCTAATGGATTTTATTTCATGAAAAAACTCACTACGAATCAAAAGTTATAAAGAAAACAAAAAAATAAATATAAAAAAAATAAAAAATGACCGTTTAAGAAGGAGAGAGAATGAGTGGGGGGACCACGTAGACACCCCCCCCCCCCCCGGTGTGTGAAGGAAGTATAATTCATTTAAAATAAAAAGTTTATCAGTAATTGAGCACTACACTCGGTCAAAACCTATACCCACTCAGCCGATCACTCTGCCCACGATCTAGTCCAGCAGATAAAAAAACTAACAACAATCACCTCCACGTACGTGAGGCTTCTTTAGTCCATAACTACTTCACGACTTCAATACTCCTACGACATGTTTGGAATGCAGGAAAGTATTACAATAGGTTGTAACAAAGGACATGATACGACAGCGTATGTGAATGATATGTTGTTTTCCATCGTATCCTGTGTTTGGATGTACACAGGAAAAGATAGATTTGACCTTGTCTCTTTGTTCTACTATCGTCCTGGCAGATGCTTGCCTAAAGCATGGGGTGGTCAAACATTCACATGAGCTATTGCAAAGGCCACTACCGTTGATTTGTAACATTTAGGCTCTGTTTGGCAATGCGACTGTTCCAATCGTGGATAGTTAAACGCCTGCTATTCACTGTAGAAAATCCTTACACTGGAAAACCAGGATACAGAACGACCATTTAGCGCCTCCAATAGGGGCGGAGGAACACTGCCCCCCCCCCCCCCCCCCCCACACACACACACACACAAATTATAAAAATATTTTGACTAAGTATGGAGGAGATCTATACTACTATAAAAAGAGCGAGTTTGATGTTGCGCTCTCCTTGATTTACTCTCTTATCTCCTTTTTTCAAGGAATTTTGCTCCTACAAATATTTATTCTCACAATCTCCTATTAACTTTTATTATCTTTCTATATTTCTCTCTCCATCTCACGGAAATAGTTCTTTGATTCTCACCTTTCAAACAACTAACACAAATATCTTTTACCGTATGGACCCTTTCAAGGACGAGTCATCTCCCCGTACATTTCTAACAAATTTTATATGTCACGTGCATGTGCACGTGTGCGTTCACTAGTATTTCTATATGTACAACACTGCCCGGATTATCGTTAACACTTCTGGCAAGATAATTTTCACAAATGGCGCGTTGGATATGTGTTTCCTAAACTCTCGCAAACTATCAACCAGGCTTCGACGCTTCGCACCCACTACTCGCACCATCAAAATTTTCCCTTTAGAGCGCTCGCACGATCAAATTGTATTAGAAAAAAATGAACCTTTCAAATCTAACTCATTATATTAGTTATTTCCGCTTTCATTTTTATACCAACGAAGCACCTTTGTTCCGTTTGTTTCATCAACAAAAGTAAACAACAAAAGAAGTTGTGCGTCAGTGAAAGAACCACCATATATTCTGCTTCTTGCCCTGACGTTTCCACAGCCTCAGACATCATATGAGATGCTCCTGCTGCCTGGAAACACTGCCGTGTTGTGGAGGAGGCATCAGCCCACAAATAGTCAGACAGTTGAGTATTGATTTTATTTCTGCTGTTGCGTGAGTGAGAATGCGGCCGCGTTGACATCTCTTTTGCCGGAGGGAAGACAGGTCGCTGCATTCCAGTCTAATCAAATTCTATTTTGATCGCTTTACTTTTAAAGGGAATCCCACACATTTATCATCAGAAGATTGCATAGCAAGAACTGCATGGATTCGAAGATTTGAATGAAAAGAATCCGACTACCGGGAAATGGTCAATCATCTACTATATTACTTCCTCGTTAGATAAAGGTAGATCAACCAACGCTTGACATGGTGTTTAGCGAAACCTTCCCAGAAAATTGTAGAGTTTTACACTCGAAACACCACCATTTTAACTTTGTGTTTTGCATAACTTGGCCACAATCAAATTAAAAACTTGTTATCCTTCTCTCAGGCGATGATTACGTCGACAGATTGATTTCCCTACTCAGTATTTCTGCTGTTGCGTGAGTGAGAATGCGGCCGCGTTGACATCTCTTTTGCCGGAGGGAAGACAGGTCGCTGCATTCCAATCCAATCAAATTCTATTTTGATCGCTTTACTTTTAAAGGGAATCCCACACATTGTCAAAAGATTGCATAGCAAGAACTGCATGGATTCATAGATTTGAATGAAAAGAATCCGACTATCGGGAAATGGTCAATCATCTACCTTACTACTTCCTCATTAGATAAAGGTAGATCAACCAACGCTTGACATGGTGTTTTGCAAAACCTTCCCAACAAATTGTAGAGTTTTACACTCGAAACACCACCATTTTAACTTTGTGTTTTGCATAACTTGACCACAATCAAGTTAACAACTTGTTATCCTTCTCTCAGCGACGGTTACGCTGACAGATTGATTTCTCTACTCAGTATTTAAATCAAATGAAGCCCTCGGTTTTGTTTGACATAACACCCCAATTCGCAATCGAAACGACATGCTTCCTCCACCTAATCCAAGACTAGAAGGTAAACGTCTCTGTTGTTTTTATAATAATCGAAGATTGTATATTAACAAGTTCTTTACTTTGATGGACATAGGTTTTTAGCAACATAATTAAGACAAGAGAATACACTTCATCTTACTTCTCAACTTCAACTTCAAAAACATCTTCACGTTTGACATTCATGGATAGAGATTTTTTCTCGTCACCAAAAGGCGAGCCTAAATTTTTTAATCCTTATTTACTACTTTTTTCAATTCATTAAATATTTTGTATGCCCGTTAAAAATCACTTTTACATCTGCTAAGACTCAGAATGGTTCAAATTCTCATTAGCATGAAGTTTGAATTTTCAATTAAGCAGTTTTCATGTCTACTAATCCCAATGTCGAGGAGCAACTAAAAACACTAGAGAAGCGTTTGCTCAGGATTTTGATTAGTCTTTTTCTTCTATTTTGTATTTGTCCTCCCTAATTTATACTACTTATAATTATGTATGACCTATGTTATATGTGTAGCCTGCAAAGCAACTCCCGTCAGGATCGAGCGAAACAACAAAGCCGACATGAGTGTAGGTGCTTCCACGCCCCCAGACCAAAGAATGATTGTTCATGACAACCACATATGGACTAATAAAGAGTTCTATACCTAGACCTGTCAAACTGGGTCAAAATCCGTGGGCACCCATGGGTCAACCCGTTTAAGTTGGGTTTGGGTGATGAAATTTACCACCCACTGGAAATTACCCAAACCCATACCCACCCGCTTATTTAGTGGGTTTTGCGGGTGGCCCACGGGCACCCATGAGTGACCCGCATAATTCAATCACTTACATAAAAATAAATATAATGATACACTAGTACTTAGAATAAATAAAATGATCTACTACTAACCATTAACAGTTAAGGAGTTCCAATCCAAACTCAAACTTGTCTAACAAGATTTGATATAAGAGAGAGATTGGAGAAATAAATTCAACATCTACTACATTATCTAATTATTCTATCAAACTTACTCTAGTTTATTGAACATAATCATACATTAGAGGATGTTAATTGTACAATAGAGAATTTTATCTAAAAATATGTATGTGTTTTAATGGTTGTAAAAATATAACATATTTTGTTTGAAGTGACAACTTCTGTAGTTGGTTGTTCTTATGCTATATTTCACATTAAAATACTTGCAAATGGTCTTCTTTTACAGTTACAGTAGCAATTTATAAAATACTTGTTTATTGGACCCGCAACCGTTGGATTTGTGTTTCTTTGACCCATTTAGAATTGCATTTTTTGACCCACACCCGCGAGACCCAAACCCGCAATGAGCCAACTCAAACCCAACCCACCCATCTGTTTGACAGGTCTATCTATGCCTGATGAATCTCTCGCATCTGGCTTGAGCTAGCTACGTAATTTGGTCTGATGACTACTCAGCGGATAATTTCGTCAGATGTACCATAAGGATTCAAGTGCATTGCAGATAATTTCCTTAGAAGTACCACTTGACGGCAGTGTCACAAACCCAATACAGGAGACCCGATAGGGACATTATACTATTCGTTTTGCAATTTTCATTGCAGTCCGGATGACAGGGAGGGAAGTAAATGTTTCACACGTATGATCTCTCATATCAAAAAAGCACATTTAATCAGTGTTGACGCATCAACATGTTACAGGAAGCCATCAAGAATGATTATGATTTATTTCTTACCATGGACGAGACTTTGAGGGTCCTTGGATAGTGGCTATGCGGAAGTGCATGAAAATACAAGCCGTGAGCTGTGCATGCAATCATGCTGATGGTACGGTTCGAGTCACTAATGAGACAGGAGAGATTGAAAGTCACATAATAGGCATCTTAAAGCCTCTTCCAAAGGGCCTTGAGATCTCTACATCCATGGAGGGGCTGGTCCTGGATGTTGGGCTTCTCGATCGTGTTTTTAAAGCCTGTATCACCACAATGAAGAGCACCCCTCATGGTTGTCGTCTTGCTTTCTCTCAAGATTTGAAGACAACTCTTCACAAAGTGATTGCTGAGCCATGATCTATAACTGCTTGGGTGAGACTGTTGCTTCTTTCCCATTATACTTTGCAGGTGTTCTGCCCTAAGAATAGACATGATAGTAGGTCTGACAATAGAAAGGCTCTGCAACAACGTTATATTTTGAGCACACTTGCTACGTGGGGTGAAGTTGATGGTATTGCAAAGTTAGTGGACAATATGCTGAATTCTCCTGGATATGAAGATACAGACCAAGAAGGTGGCAGCTTTGTAGAGGAAGATAAAAAGGGAACCCCAACATTAGGCAATGCCTCCGCAAGGTTGTTGATGAACATTTTATGACTGCTGTTAAAGTGTTGTCTTCATTAGGCATGGCTCCTTACAATGAAGATACCATACAAGATTTGGAGGCTAAACACCCACACAAGGCACCTCCTTCCATGCCAAATTCTCTATTTTCTGAAGCTCCCCAAGTAGCGGAGGTGGATACTATTCTTGGATGTATCAAGTCTTTTCCAAAAGGGACTTCATGTGGCAGAGATGGCTTGAGGGACCAACACTTTTTTGATGCTATGTGTGGAGAGGCATCTGTTGGGGCCACTAACCTCTTACGTGTCATTACCAATATGGTTAATCTATGGCTGGGAGGAAGGCGTCCCTTGAGTTTTACAAAGTTCATAGATTCTGCAACACTTACACCGCTACTTAAACCTGACAATGAGATATTGATGTGTGCTCAAATTCTCACTATTTTGATTGCCTAATTTGGTTGATTTGATTTCCAATTTCTCTTAATTGTATATCTTTTAATACATATTTCACCAAATTAGTATAAATCATGTGTGCATCAGTTCTTATATTTTTTCATGTATTTTATATATTTTATTTATTATAATAATTATTTAATTTTATTCATTGCTTATTTTATTGCAGATAATTATTATTTACTGGAGCAAAGTCAATACTACCGACATGCAACTCGGTAGTACCGACATGGAATCAAAGCACACAAAATATATCGTTCCAAATCGAAAAGGAAAAGGATTTCTACTGCAACTAACTCGGTAGTACCAACTTCCAACTCGGTAGTACCGATACAGGCGTTGACGGTCAAGATTAAATGCATTAAATCCAACTGTTATTGTTATGGAAAATAATATATAGATTTTCTCTCAATCTAAACATGAACGTTGGCTACAAAAGCCACCATTAGAACCACAACATCGAGATCTATCACATTAGGACGACACGAACGGTGAAAGGAGGAAGAAAAGTAAAGGAACCCTACCCAACAGAAGTCTGAAGCGTTTTGACGACAAAAATGATGGTGTTACAACCTCAAATTTGCATATGTTTTCATAGTTGAATTGTAAAGATTTTGTGAATATGGACTTAATTGAAAAGGTTGTATGCTTTGCTTCAAAAGATGGATTTCTTTGCAAATCTCCCTTTTGATAGGAATTTCATAATTTCTATTATCAAATTAATCCAATAATGGATATAAAAGAGAAGAAAAGAATAAAAGTCCAAATAAAAGGAAAAGATACAAGATAATGGATATTAAGAAAAGTAATTATGTGAAAGATATAGAAATCTCTAGAAAGTGGGATTAATGGCCACAATTAAATAAATTTTGTTTCTATGTGATTTCTAATAAAAGAAATATGAAAAGAGGAAAAAGGAAATGAAAGATAAAGAGAAATCCTTGAAAAGAAATATCTTAATAAAGAAATAAGTAAGAAAGAGGTAGAAGCCTCTATAAGGCAAGGGAATATCCTACAAGTGGGGATTTCATACCTTTAGGGTTCCTTGAGGTCCAAGGAATCCAAGATGATAAGATAATGGCAAAAGAAAGAGAAAATATATGTTTTAATGCATAAAATATGCCTTATAAGTCTTTGACTTGCATATGAATAAAAAGGGATTTTCCTTTATCTTTTTGGACTTGAACTTCGTACAATGGTAGATTAAGTCTTTATAGACTTTACCTTAAAATTTGGTGTTAAAATGGTACACAGTTTGAGAGATATTGATTTTACAAAAAAACCCTAAAGTGTAAGAATTATAAAAGGAAAGTGTTAAATGTCACAATTTTGTTTTCTACTGGGATTTATTTGCTAATGCGCATGGAAAATCAACCGTTGATCTTAAACCCAACAAAATTTGCATCATCACCCACCTTGCACCAAGATAGGAAACTAGGAAGTAGTGCAGGGGAATTTTGAAGGTGATTTCCTCGCAACCTAGTGCGTGAGAGAGTTGGGGAAGCATCCCAACAAGTTCGGGAGCAAAATCCGCACCCTGACATCCTATATCTTACCCAGTTTGGAAACGTGTAGCAGATATACCCAGTCTACAGGCTCCCAGGTGGCTACCCCTATACCCATACTTTATATAAGGGCAAACAAGACCAAGGAAAGGATACCATCACGTTCGCAAGACTCCTTGGAGTTTAACCCATGCTTTACCAGCCTCTAATTTCCCAGAGATCTTGCTCTTCTCCGCTCTCTTGCTCTTGTACGTTGCCAGCCAATGAATCTAGTATTCTACTCTATTCGTACCTGCTCAGACCAAATTGAAACTGACATTGGCTTCAGAAGGGCCAGGCGAAGGCGGGCGCGTCTTTGCCTGCTCCTCCGGCGCCCCAAACTCGAGGACAACCTGCCAGTTGACCAAGCGGGTGCCTGGTTTGCGAATTGAATGACGAACAAAGGAAGAAGATGGTGGAGCCAGACCCAGGTCTCGGGTTAGGCAGATCTGAAGGAGGATCCGCTCGCCAATCGCTGGAAAATAGAATACGAGATCAAAGAATGACGTGGCGCTCTGCGATTCGTCTGAAGGTAATTATTTTAGGAAATTCATATCTAATGATCGGTAACTCAGAATCATACATGTTATGTTACACCCCGATCTCACAATTTCCTCAAATCATGAGATTAGGGCATAAGATAGGATTTATATGCAACACAAAGAACACCCTTAATTTTTTTTCTTTTCTTTAAAACTCTTGTTTCCCCGCATTGAACCACATAAATCATCTTAACAAGGAAATCTGAACATTTCTTTTACTAATCAGACTTCAATAGTAAAGATACATGTATAAACATTCATGATGTCTCTCACACTTTATACACATAAAACTTGCTAATTAGCATATATATCAAAAGAGGAACAATATTACACATCGTAATTACAACTCTCTCTCTTATCTCTTACTGAGGACCTAGAGTGACAAGGACCGACTGACTCAACTAATCTTGTACTTAACTCTTATAGCAGATCTACACTGATGCTCCGACCATCTTCAAGTCCACGCGGATAACCCTAAAATGTTTGAGTAGAGGGGTGAGCCTACTCGCTCAGTGAATGAGTACTTCAAGGAAACAGACTAATGCACTAATGTGATTACAAATATAATTTTGAGTAAACGACATGAAATTTAACAATAATAAATACTACACTGAGCAGTTCTAAACAATATAATTGAAATAACAAAGAATGTAAATATTGCATCCAAAGAATAACTACTAGAAGACTATGCTCTAGTCTTCCTTAACTCTTTCATTTATAAGGAACTCTGTGAACCTATATGATCATATTTTAGATTATGCCCCAAACATATGCAGTGCACTCTGCATATGAAACTCGCAGTGCACTACGAGCCCACCGTACAAGACTTAGCGACACACCCGGGAAATGCTAAGTCTGACTTCTCGTCCTGGTCTGCACAGAACTCTCAGGCTCACAAGGCCTCACTGCACTAACTCTGAGTGCTCTGGACTCCTCCGCAACCTGTAGTGCACAGTCGGAGGGTCTCTAAGTCTCCGATGCCTGGGCGTATCCCCAGGGCTGACCGTGACTTTCTCCGATGCCTGGGCGTATCCCCAGGGCTGACCGGAATTCTACCTCTCAGACTTCGTGTCACCGAGACATTCGGTATTTGTTGGACACGAGTCTCCGATGCCTGGGCGTATCCCCAGGGCTGACCGTTTCACCCCAAAGGTACAGACCGCGCAATGGGGTTCTACGGTGTTGGGGCACCTGAGTCTATTAACTGATTTACATATAAACACTTAAACAGGAATATCACATTTCATACTTATTTCACATTCTGAACATCACTAGAAAACACATATACATCATTTGTCATCTTTAAACATGACTTAGTAACATCCCTTTCTAGGGCATGTCATATCTCATCACCTGCAATTTACGAGATATGTATTGAAAATAAGAGGCCCTGCAGTATGTAGATATCAACTCGGAGAGAACAAGCATATAAAGTTAAATGCACTAGAAACATACAATTCAATAATTAAGCATCACCACATCTTATATCGAGACCTTTCATATCACCATAACATGATTCATTGAACACGCTATCCTTCGGGTTTCATTTGCCTTATTCATTCATCATATGCAAACACCCTACTCTTAGGGTTTCATTCGCCTCATTCACCTTTTCATTTGCCTCATTCACTTGTCACATGGCTCTCATAAGGATTTCATAGGATATAAGCATTCACTAAATAAAGATTGTTTTCAACAAATCACATACAATCAATATAGATATGAAACCATGGAAATTTAACTAAATTTAGGTTTTCCGTACCATTCACTGAGATATCATGTATCAAGAATAAAATTCAATTAAGATAACCCATGAGGTACATCCTAAATACTTATAAGATTACTAGTCCTTTTCAATAAGGTCGAAACTCTAGTGATATCTCAATTAGGTTAAACCCTAATTACATCATATGGTATAAATCTGAAAAGCATTCTTACTAGGATGTGTTGTATACGTTTCTGATGTGAATCTACCATCAAAGAGTCATTCAAACAGAGAAGGAATCCATATCATATCAATTTGCAACAACTTAAATCAAACAGACATTTCAGGGTTTAGAATCGCATACTAAGCATTTAGGGATTTGGATGCTATAATCAAATTTCGTGCATTACACTGTTTGAAGGAAGAACCCACTCACCCTAAGGTGTGAAAACACCTCAAAACTGCAGCTCAACTCAGGGAATCTCGAACTCATATCAAATCCCTAGCAAATCTCCCAATTCTTCTTCCATTCAACTCGGAAACCTTGAAAATGAGGGATTATGAAGAAAGGGTGAGAAAAGAGGGAATTTCGACATAATCTTGGATCCAATCAGAGCATGGACGGAATCTTGACATGAGAGAGAAGATTCACCATAAAAGTCTATGCAAAGAATCCAAACTTACTTGATTTCACCATTCCTCGGACCGCAAAACCCTAATTCAGCAATTCCACCTCTTTCTCCACTCAAGCCCTAACTCTCCCTCTCTCTCTAGATTTTCGTTTCTCTGGAGTGAATGACAAAATATGAGAGCTACTTGTGTGTGTGGTTGATCATATAAGTCAATTTGAGCTTCTTGGGTCAATTGCATATTGACCCAACACTCAACTTTAATTATATTGGCTGAATATTCAGTTTCACAATAGTTTCTGTAATTCGCCTACTGAATAGCTAACAGAAGCTCCTAAATTCTGGAAATTTTATATGTTATACCTAATGAAGTTTCAGACCTCCAGTAAAAAATTGAGATCATTTATAGTTACCAATAAATAATAAAAAATCAAACAGTGCACTGCTATATGCAGTCTGCAGCAGATTCGGTCGAGTTGCAAACTCGACCGACAAACAGGTCTGAACATTCTTCATAAATTCTGATATTTTTCAGTGTTGTTCAGATTTTATATATCCAAATCATATCCAAATTTGAAGTAAATCAGAGTTACACATAAAATACTAAAAATCATTTAGTGAGACATTCTACTTATCAAATTCTGTATTCATATGTCATTAAAACCCTATTTTGGGCCGATTAGGGTCTATACTTCTCAAACCCTAATTCTCAAGGCAAACGAACACTTAAACTTCTTATCATAGTTAAAACATCCTAATTGTGTTATCGTCATTAATTAGTTTTCAAGAGTGATCAGTCCAATAAATCATGTAATCATCTTGGTAACCCTAGTTTACCAATTAAGCTCAGATGGGGTCGTAACAACTCTCCCCCCTTAGAATGTTTCGTCCTCGAAACATAAACCTACAAGAAAGATACATTCAAGGTTATTCTAAGCTTCTAAAGCCTTCCATGTCATTATATTCTTGTATTTCATACCTGAAAGTAGTTTTCAACATTAGATCTTTTAATTCTTTACTAAATCACAACATATTTCAAATAGTTCTCAATGATATCAAGCAAATTCTTTATGCCACAGTCAAACATAGAATGCAAAGATAAACCACCACGCTTTCGCTGCACAACTCTGATACTCTGATACAACTATCTCAACTTATGCGGCTCAGAAAGTTCTATTGTTCAGTATCACCTTTAAGTGACAAAAGCGAGTTCACCATGCTGTTTTAAACTTTAATAAAGTGCTATTCAAATAGAAAAACAGTCTTGAATTAAAAGACTAGATTCAACAATCAATTGCACAATACTACTCTTGGCATCCCCATTGGGTCATGGATGCATGAGGTGAAGCATTACCACCTCATTCCATACTATCCTGTTTCGATCCTGGGACCTGTGGGTTATGGGCCCACACACAATTCAAAGTGTAACCATCGTATTATATCATTTTAGGGTTTCAACAACAGTAATAAGGTAATCCACAATTGTATCAGTCATTCAAGCATTAATCATACTCAATTACCATCACTCAGTTATATTAGAGCTAGGTATAACAAGCTACACCTCATTAGGGTTACTTGTCCAGACAATCTGGTTATCATCCCTTTCTATTAATATGAGTGAATAAGTATGACTACCTTGTTCAGGGTATCTCTCCATGTGTTCTGACATCATCCAAACCGTATCACCATATCACAAATACATAATAGTAAGATGCATATTAGGTATGAATTACTACAACTATCATACGCCTTTAATTTAACATATAGCTTGCACAAATACACTGAAATCATATGTAGAACCAACTTTCATACCTTAATATGCCTTCAACAAATCATACATGTAAAAACAAATTCACATATTACACAAAGCTAGTGTTTTCCCATATCTCTCTGCTCATTCATTACTTCTTTACTTTTTTCTACCTATCCTTTTCATATGATTATATACAATAAACATCATTAACATTGAAGCATTTAAGATAGGAATAGATTATTCATCATTCTTGCTATCACACAAGAATTTATTTCTTATCACACTTCATCATATTGTATGTCACTATTAAATTCATTAGATGACCCTACCAAGGTAGTTATGCATCATATATGATTCATTTTCTTATCATTTCATTCCCACCTTGCTATTGTTAAGGAATATATGAGAGAGAAGATGATTTTAAAACTTGGAATACTTGTATTCAAACATTCCCTTAATACATTCTCGTATGTAGATTTACTTAGTTATCAACAGAGATATTTGATTAATTAGCACTTGCTTGAATCTCACAACCTCTTTATTTTATAACTTCTCCATCATATTTCAAACCCTATCTTACGTTTCATAGTCCTCTTACCATATACTACTCTTTAACCCGTCATCTTTAATTCTAAATTTTTCTCTTATGACCATGTTGCTTATTCATATGTATGGTCATGTATACCATGTTGCACATATTTCCTCCTTTATCTTTATACTATTGTGAAGTTTACGTTCTAAATTAATAGTCCTTCTATTAGTTTTTCCTCATGTTGAATACATTACATATTCTTCATTTTTAAATCAAGTGGATCATGCATGGGTCAAACATAGTTTCTCTTTCAATCAAGTTTTTCTCTCCTGAATACAGTCTACCTTTGTATGACTTATTCATTCGTTAAACTACACCTATGTTCTTCACTTAGGAACTAGTTTGTTGTTCTAGTCTTATGAATTACATGTTCATACGACTCTCTTTACTTTTACTCTTTTGAAGACTCTTCACTTCTATGGACCTATTGAATGCTCAACTCTATTTTTCTACTTAGCCTTTGCTTTAGAGTTCATAAAAGCATTATACTCAATTATATGACCCATTCTTTATGACCGATTCTTGCTATCTTGAACCATACATACATTTCACATATCTTTTCTATATTTCATATGTATAGTTCATATAATATTAATCAATAAACTGATTATGAACTTCATATTATGTTTTATTATTCCCAATTAAGGGTTTCACATTTGAGACCCCAAAGTTGAACCTCAGATACCAGTTTCAACTGATTCTTAGTTTTTCTGATCTTGCTCATATGTTTCAACATCTTACTGTATGTACATTCTTACTCTGATGTGGGTCTAATTATTCAAATTCTATTCTTATTATACTATTGATAGGATTCATTAGATCCTAGTAACGCATCCTACCAACCGGACCAGGCCAAACCTGAAGTCCTGAAGCCAAGAACTACAAAGGATTACTCAACTTCTATTCATCTCAAAAGTGTGGAAGAAAACTTATCCACTAAGGAAAGATCATTCAAAGATGATTTCTAATCTACATGTTACAAAGAATGAAATCAATAAATGCTACAAGTGCATAGTGTACAACAGATATTAAAGACCCATATTTCAAAGTATTGAATATTTCAATTCAAACATATAAGAGCATTTCTATACATTTCCAACAAAAACAACATTATGAAATGTAAGTTCTATCTCCTTTTACATTTATGCTCTTAATTCTTGTTTCTTTTCTCATTTTCTAACCCTAACATTTCTAGGGTTCCTCTCTAGCCCATTCTTCCACTGTATACCTGGCCAGGGTATACGTGAGAGAATAGATAGAGTAGCTTGTACGGGTTGATCCAAGTACTCAGATATCAGGCCAGGATATCCAAATACTCAAATCCCCAAAGCTAACATCAAACATCTCCTATCTGCCACACTTAGGACTCTAACTTACTAACTTAATGGTCCTTGACAACTCACCCTAAGCTCTGATACCAAGCTGTTACACCCCGATCTCACAATTTCCTCAAATCATGAGATTAGGGCATAAGATATGATTTATATGCAACACAAAGAACACCCTTAATTTTTTTTCTTTTCTTTAAAACTCTTGTTTCCCCGCATTGAACCACATAAATCATCTTAACAAGGGAATCTGAACATTTCTTTTACTAATCAGACTTCAATAGTAAAGATACATGTATAAACATTCATGATGTCTCTCACACTTTATACACATAAAACTTGCTAATTAGGATATATATCAAAAGAGGAACAATATTACACATCGTAATTACAACTCTCTCTCTTATCTCTTACTGAGGACCTAGAGTGACAAGGACCGACTGACTCAACTAATCTTGTACTTAACTCTTGTAGCAGATCTACACTGATGCTCCGACCATCTTCAAGTCCACGCGGATAACCCTAAAATGTTTGAGTAGATGGGTGAGCCTACTCGCTCAGTGAATGAGTACTTCAAGGAAACAGACTAATGCACTAATGTGATTACAGATATAATTTTGAGTAAACGACATGAAATTTAACAATAATAAATACTACACTGAGCAGTTCTAAACAATATAATTGAAATAACAAAGAATGTAAATATTGCATCCAAAGAATAACTACTAGAAGACTATGCTCTAGTCTTCCTTAACTCTTTCATTTATAAGGAACTCTGTGAACCTATATGATCATATTTTAGATTATGCCCCAAACATATGCAGTGCACTCTGCATATGAAACTCGCAGTGCACTACGAGCCCACCGTACAAGACTTAGCGACACACCCGGGAAATGCTAAGTCTGACTTCTCGTCCTGGTCTGCACAGAACTCTCAGGCTCACAAGGCCTCACTGCACTAACTCTGAGTGCTCTGGACTCCTCCGCAACCTGTAGTGCACAGTCGGAGGGTCTCTAAGTCTCCGATGCCTGGGCGTATCCCCAGGGCTGACCAGGACTTTCTCCGATGCCTGGGCGTATCCCCAGGGCTGACCGGAATTCTACCTCTCAGACTTCGTTTCACCGAGACATTCGGTATTTGTTGGACACGAGTCTCCGATTCCTGGGCGTATCCCCAGGGATGACCGTTTCACCCCAAAGGTACAGACCGCGCAATGGGGTTCTACGGTGTTGGGGCACCTGAGTCTATTAACTGATTTACATATAAACACTTAAACAGGAATATCACATTTCATACTTATTTCACATTCTGAACATCACTAGAAAACACATATACATCATTTGTCATCTTTAAACATGACTTAGTAACATCCCTTTCTAGGGCATGTCATATCTCATCACCTGCAATTTACGAGATATGTATTGAAAATAAGAAGCCCTGCAGTATGTAGATATCAACTCAGAGAGAACAAGCATATAAAGTTAAATGCACTAGAAACATACAATTCAATAATTAAGCATCACCACATCTCATATCGAGACCTTTCATATCACCATAACATGATTCATTGAACACCCTATCCTTAGGGTTTCATTTGCCTTATTCATTCATCATATGACAACACCCTACTCTTAGGGTTTCATTCGCCTCATTCACCTTTTCATTTGCCTCATTCACTTGTCACATGGCTCTCATAAGGATTTCATAGGATATAAGCATTCACTAAATAAAGATTGTTTTCAACAAATCATATACAATCAATATAGATATGAAACCATGGAAATTTAACTAAATTTAGGTTTTCCGTACCATTCACTAAGATATCATGTATCAAGAATAAAATTCAATTAAGATAACCCATGAGGTACATCCTAAATACTTATAAGATTACTAGTCCTTTTCAATAAGGTCGAAACTCTAGTGATATCTCAATTAGGTTAAACCCTAATTACATCATATGGTATAAATATGAAAAGCATTCTTACTAGGATGTGTTGTATACGTTTCTGATGTGAATCTACCATCAAAGAGTCATTCAAACAGAGAAGGAATCCATATCATATCAATTTGCAACAACTTAAATCAAACGGACATTTCAGGGTTTAGAATCGCATACTAAGCATTCAGGGATTTGGATGCTATAATCAAATTTCGTGCATTACACTGTTTGAAGGAAGAACCCACTCACCCTAAGGTGTGAAAACACCTCAAAAATGCAGCTCAACTCAGGGAATCTCGAACTCATATCAAATCCCTAGCAAATCTCCCAATTCTTCTTCCATTCAACTCGGAAACCTTGAAAATGAGGGATTATGAAGAAAGGGTGAGAAAAGAGGGAATTTCGACATCATCTTGGATCCAATCAGAGCATGGACGGAATCTTGACATGAGAGAGAAGATTCACCATAAAAGTCTATGCAAAGAATCCAAACTTACTTGATTTCACCATTCCTCGGACCGCAAAACCCTAATTCAGCAATTCCACCTCTTTCTCCACTCAAGCCCTAACTCTCCCTCTCTCTCTAGATTTTCGTTTCTCTGGAGTGAATGAAGAAGAATGATAGATACTTGTGTGTGTGGTTGCTCATATAAGTCAATTTGAGCTGCTTGGGTCAATTGCATATTGACCTAACACTCAACTTTAATTATATTGGCTGAATATTCAGTTTCACAATAGTTTCTGTAATTCTCCTACTGAATAGCTAACAGAAGCTCAAAAAATTCTGGATATTTTATATTTTATACCGAATGAAGTTTCAGACCTCCAGTAAAAATTGAGATCATTTCTAGTTACCAATAAATAATAAAAAATCAAACAGTGCACTGCTATATGCAGTCTGCAGCAGATTCGGTCGAGTTGCAAACTCGACCGACAAACAGGTATGAACATTCTTCATAAATTCTGATATTTTTCAGTGTTGTTCACATTTCATATATCCAAATCATATCCAAATTTGAAGTAAATCAGAGTTACACATAAAATACTAAAAATCATTTAGTGAGACATTCTACTTATCAAATTCTGTATTCATATGTCATTAAAACCCTATTTTGGGTCGATTAGGGTCTATACTTCTCAAACCCTAATTCTCAAGGCAAACAAACACTTAAACTTCTTATCATAGTTAAAATATCCTAATTGTGTTATCGTCATTAATTAGTTTTCAAGAGTGATCAGTCCAATAAATCATGTAATCATCTTGGTAACCCTAGTTTACCAATTAAGCTCAGATGGGGTCGTAACATGTTATATATGAATCTTACTCATAAAATACAAGGAATCCAATAAAAATACTAGTATAGACTAGTTTTGATTCTAGTTCGAAAAGTGCACAAAGTTAGTAGCTTTAATGCTTTTTATGAATAAGAAACCCGAGTTTTAATGTTAGGGGATCTAGTAAATTGATGTGCATAGTTTAAAAGGGATATTAAACTGTTATTATTAAAAGGATGATTTTGATCTAAAGGAATGATCTTCGTACATAATTCACTTAATGTAAATGAATATGCTTTAATGGGCTTAAAGACCCTCATTCTGGTAGTTATGAGGACTAGTGAGTTTAATATGGAGATTAATCTAGAAGATATGAAAATGATGTTTTTGACTATTTTGTGGATAAAGACCCTTAATATGGATAATTAGAGTTTCCTAGTGTATAAAATTGGATTTAGTGATAAATAAGGATCATATGTGAATTGGACTATAATCATTAATGAAATACGAGTTGTTAAAAAGAACTCAAACATTATAATTGGGCTTAATGATCTTGACATAACTTAAAAGGATAAAGATGGTATTTTTAGTGTAAAAGAGATATATTAGACTTAATTGACATTCAATCGTGCCTATGATGTTGGAATTAGGTTTGTGGACCAAAAGAACATTAAAAGTGATAAATGCATTATGGAGGTTAAAACCCTAATTTCAAAGGAAACCCTAAAAATTGGAATAGAAATCCTAAGAAGCAAGATGAGTTTGGATAAATCTTGATAAAAGGAAGTTTGTATATTTATTTCAAGATTTATGTGCATATTTGCTTGCTTGGGTGGGGTTTCTCTACTTAGTTGATTCTGTCTCCAAATCTGCAATCACACAGGTATGTGGTTACACTTGTGGTCAATCGCTTTAGTTTCACGGCGATTCCTGGATATTTTATCGGTTGCCTGAAAATAACTGCTTAGATGACTTTTATTTCATGCAACTATAGTGACTATGATTATCACCATATATATATATATATATATATATATATATATATATATATATATATATATATATATATATATATATATATATATGACTGGCTCAGATCCTAGTTCCCCTCTGTGGCTTTGCTAATGATGAAAAGGGTAAACTGGTACATGGCCTACTTGTTAAGTAGGATATCAGGTTATCATGAGTTAGGAATTGGGCTACCCACGCGTAGTGCCATGCGACTCTTTAGCACACCATGAGTTAAGAAGTGGGCTACCTATGGGTAGTGCCATGCGACTCAACCCTAGAAATTGATTCACCTGTTAGGTTGGATCATGAGGGGTTTAATGGGGATCTACTATAAGGAAGGTAGCATCCAGGTCCACTGCAATGATAACAAAAAGGCTAGGGTATGTATGGATTGAGCCGTTATGCTTAAAATGTAAAGTTTTCTGTTAAATCCTAATTGGTTTCTATATGTTGTTATAGTTAATTGCATGATTATTGTTTCCCCTACATACTGGCATATTCATTTATGCTGACCGATGTTTTGTTTGTCGGTGTTTTAGGTACAAATTGAAAAGGACAAATAGTAAAGTGGCATATTGTGAAATCAAGAAATAAAGTGCAAGGAGGATTAGTTAGAATAGAGTCCAGATGTGGATAGAAGTTAGATATCCAATTTTTTGAAAAAGGTATGCAAAGTTTTATTTTATTCTATCTTTCAGTATAGTCATGGTAGAATTTAATAATTATTACTGATTATTTGTCGAACTTATGATACGGGAAATTGGGATAACGGCTCTGACCTCTTGGTCTCCCTTAATTGGGGGTTACCGGGAGGCGGGGTCATTACATATGGAAAATCTTCTCCATCTTCTCCAGATCCATTCTTTAGCAATGTCTCCAATTTACTGTATCTCAAAACTCGTGTTATACATATTTTCAATTTATAGTGATACCCTGTCATCTATTTTTGGCTAAAAACACATTCCTTAGGAGAGTAGTCTGGATATACATTGTACCTAACTTTTATACATTAATATAACTTTTACTCCTAATTTCTGGATATAAACTTATGAGATTGTTTTGTTCTATTTGTGCTTGATCACCACAAATAGATTATTAGATCGTTAATCATTTTGGGAGAAGGGTTAAGAGTTGGAATAACATAGGTTTACCCATTTACTGCACCCTTTGGGAAAGGTGGAGCATAATCGGGAGGAGAAACCCAGAGTTTATCGTAAAACACCTAACTAATGAACCAATTGTTATGGAAGTGGAATTGACATTAAAATAGGTAGTGAACTGCACTGCGGAAGTGGGTAGTTCTTGCTACATGCTCTTTATCTAGGGTTAGTAATGATGTATGTTAGTGTTTAGAGGTTAGTTGCAATATTATCCGTAGTAAAACCAAAAGTCCTAAGGAATTCATCCATTCTTGATAACAACAACATTAGTTAGATTTACTTTTTGTTCTTACTTAATTAAACAACCAATCAACTCTTTCTCTAGGTCTAGCTGATTTGATTTCAATAATTAGTAGTCTGTGGTGTACGATTCCCTGAGTTTGACAACTCAGGTCTCTTTTGACCTATATTACCCGACATGTGCACTTGCATGTTACACATATGCTCTACACATGTCAAGTTTTTGACGCCGTTGCCGGGGAATCGACATCACCAACACTACGAGTACTGAGACCGACCACTCTAGGCCATTGTATTTATTTTCCTTTATTTTTCTTTTTTCTTTTTTTCTTTCCATTTTTTCATTACATAAAACTTCACTTTTAATTTAGGCATTGCTCATATTCATTTAGATATTTCTTTGTAGTTAGTCTTCTTTCCTTTTCTAAAAAAAGTTAAAAAAAAGCATATGGTTCCTATTTTTCCTGAGTGTGGAAATGTACATGTAGGTCATAGATGTCTAAGTCCACCTTTATCACATCATGGAAAAAACTTTAAGGAAATTCATCGTGAGCATATTAGGATTATGGTTCAATCTATTTTAAATCGCTGAAGTCCTATTTCTAATGGAGGTTGGGGTAGAGTAGAGAAAATGGAAGAAGTTGAGGTTAAGGATAAGGAATTAGAGAGTGAGGAGAACATCTTAAAGAATTTTTAGAATCACCTTTACCACATCCTTCCATTGAGCCCACACCCACACCCTCAATGTAACATCCCTGATCTGGGTTATGCTTTAACCCTAGTTGTTTTGTTTAATAAAGTTGATTAGATGTTTGTTCATATTCCTTGAAAAGTAATTAAGGCCCAAGAGGAACTTATATTTCAATTTTAGTCCTTTTTGAATAGTGTTGAAATATTGTTTTGTTTGTTTTGGACTAAAGTGCAAATTACCCAAGTTGAGGGGTTAACTTGCAAATTGTACATGATAAAATGTTTCTCAGATGTTTAAGCATCATAAGAATGAGAATGATGTAGTGGTATGGTTTTCCCAAGCTTGAGCACCAAGATAGAGCTTGCTGAGCAATCCTTGTGCATTAAAACCTAGTTTTGGTGTAATGTGCAATTTACCCAAAACCTAGGGTTCAATATGCAAAATACCACCTCTAGAGGGTCCCCCATGTTTCTTGGCATGATGTAGGGAAAATAAAATGAGAGGGGCGCCTCATTTGAATTATTTTGGAGGAGAGAGAATCTTGATATTAAAATAATCAAGATTTAAGCATAAAAGGAACTTTATTTCAATTTAATGCAAAAAGAAATATATTAATTGAAGAGCCCTTCGAACAAAAGGTGAGGGATGAATTTGCAAAGGGTTGGACGAGCTTGTGCCTTGAAAAGGAAACGAAATATCCTAAGGAGGTGAGGACTCCAATCACATTATTATAAGAAAAAGTAATATCCACTAAAAAGGGGGATATTAGTATAATATGATTAAGGTGCTGAATTTCTTTTCTTTTAATTCTTGTATAATTATGAGGTTTTGCAAGAGGATGAAGATGGCTTCGTGGCCAAGGAATTGAGGGGAAGAGGTGGCACTAATTTTGGAATTAAAAGAATTTTATAAGGCATTTTCACTCTCATTATTTTTCTTATAAAAAGACCTTTTACAACTCAAATCAAAGGCTTTTTCGAACCCACTTCCTCTCTTTGCTTGCAAACTGACCAAGGGAGCTAGTAGTAGCTGGAGGATGAATCCCAACCTGTTGGTAAGCTTCTTGATCTTCTTTCACCTCGATTTCATGGTGGAAATCACAAAATAATGCATGATTACTTCTCTATTTCACTCCATCTTCAATCCTAGCCAATCGTTTCACTCCAAAGCTTGAGGACGAGCCTTGGGAGAGTTTCAAAAGCTTCCTCCACCATTGTTGACGTGAATTTCCAAGCATTGAAGCTCAATTGGAGGCGGGTTATATAACTTAAACCCTTAAATGTTGTTATTGCATTCAAATCTCCATTATTTGTTGAACGTTTTATTCTATTTGAAATTCTTTGATCCATTACTATAATTATCATGAAAATGGCAGTAGATTTTGAATGAAGGAAGGTAGATGATGATGATATCATCTTGGGCACGCAATCCAACAAGTCTCCCTTGCAAACGGTTTTGAAGATCTTGGTCCAAACGGTTTCACCAAACCGTTTGGAGACTAAACGATTTGCAAACTTTTTAGAGTCTTAAACCCCTAACCATTTAGGATGGTTGACAATTTGGATGGGTTGAACGTTTGAGGTCAGGACCCTAGTACTTGTTGGATGAGGATCTAATTGTTCCTATTAATTGAATCAATGTATAGACAATCATTTAATTAGAAACCCTAATTGAGTTGAGTGCTGATTTTGCAATTGATTAATTTAATTCTTTGGGTTGATTAACCCAAACATTCTCAAGACCATTTGGAAATCACCCAAATGGTCTCAAGACCATTTGGAGGTCAACCAAGACCATTTGGAGGTCTAGGGTTGAATATGGTGAAGTATTTGAAGACCCAAATTTATCAAATTGAAACGCAAGCAATAGCTATTTTGATGAGCAATCCAATAATGCAAACCTTAATTGAACTTCACAAATTTTAATGATGGATGGGGAAAACGGTCTCAAGACTGTTTGGAGGTCATCCAAATGACCTCAAGACCGTTTGAGGTCAGGTCATGCCCAATTTTAATGATGGTCCAATGATTTCAAAGAAATTAGTTCCACAATGACTAATATTGAAGGTTCATCGATTTCAACCCTAAATCAATTGGGTTCAAAACCCTAATTGATGATCATTTGAAGGTTGAATCAATTGAAAGATGATTCCTTAATCTCAATTGAAGTATGGTGCTTAGGTTCACTTGGTGAGTAATCACATGGATTCAATTGATGAAGGAATTAATCTTGGAAACCTTAAACTAATATGAGTGGTTGAGACCATTTTAGGTCCAATCAGTTTTAAGGAGGTTTGGACCAAACGGTCTCAAGACCGTTTGGTACCAAACGATCCCAAACCGATTGAGACTCAAACGGTTTCAAGCATCAACTTTGTCAAACGGTTTGAAGTACCAACTTTCTTAAATGGTTTCAAGCACCAACTTTACTAAACGGTTTCAAACTGTTTAACCAAGACCATTTGGAGGTCTAAACGGTCTTAGACTATTTGAAGGTCATCCATGAAAGACCGTTTGAGGTCTGGTTGGTCAAGACCGTTTGAGGTCTAAGTGACCAAGACTGTTTGGGAAGTAATTAACTAAAATTGTATGGACACTCAAGGTGATTAAGGGTCAATTGTTTAATTGATTATTACATGAAGTAATTCAAGGATGATTATGGTAATTGTACTCTTAATAAGATAGAGTGATTAGTACCTTTGAATGATTAATCTTTGATAATTATGGAAGTAATGATACAATACATGTGTCTACTCTCCAATCAAGCTGAGTTGACCTAAACTAATCAAATATGAATTAAGAATCATCTTATAAAAGATGAGAGAGAAAGGACTTCCTACATGAATGATAATCATGTAGTGGTTAAGTCTTAACACTTTCAACATGAATGAATGTGTAATTAGGGTATGATCCTTGAATAAGAGATCAGGAACCCTAATTAAGAAGGTCAATGTACCCTAACCCTAATTGAGGGAAATGATAGATGAAACCCTAATCCATGGTGATGGTAAACCCTAATTGAGGGCAATGATAGGTGAAACCCTAATCCATGGTAATAGTAAACCCTAATTGAGGGTAATGGCATGAGAAACCCTAATTCAGGGTATTTTAATAATAAATATTGATTGAATGTGAATAGTAAACTCTAATTGAGGATGATGTTATAAGAAACACTAATCAAGGGTGAAGCCATATGAAAACCTAAGTGAGGGTGATGTCATGAGAAACCCTAGACAAGGGTGATGTCAAAATGAAATCATAATAATGTGATCTAACCTTTAATTCAAGGTAATGCCATATACTGGTATGTGACATTTTGATATGAAATCCTACACTAATATAGGATAAAGATATGTGGAGCATAATTTTGGGTTCTAATGTATGAAACCCTAATTTTGGGAAGTTGATGATAAATCATAACCCAAATCTGGGAAATGAGATAAAGTATTCCTAATTGACATAAATTGGGAAATCTTAACTCAGATGATGAAATAGTGATGTTATTCTTATAATGCATAATGCTGATTTGTAATTGATATAATTGTTATCATGTGCACTAATTATGCAGGTTACATGAGATGGTGGACATAGCCAGGTATGAGCTATGATGTTTTACTAATGAAATTGCTTTATGGGCTATATGAGCCATAATATGCTGTGTTGCCTAGTGAGAGGTAACAAGAGACATTATTGGGCTTTAAGAGCCATGTGAAATGCCTGCATTGCAAATATTATGTTTACATTGGTCAGTTAACCTGAAGGCATAGGTTACCTTATAAATTAGTAACAAGTGTTTTGATGGATTGAGGGTTTGAACACCCATATTTCATACTCATGATGATGAGATGATAAGGGATGAGAATACCCTGATGAGATAAGGGATTGAGATCCCAATGTGTAATAAAGCTTTGAAAAGAAATTGATAGAAACAATATTCATTCTTTTTAGCAATCGTTATAATGTTTTATGTTGTAAAACATGCTTGATGCTAAAAGAATATTGTAATGTACTTAATTAACCAAGTGAAATGGTATCATGTAGAGCCCTGACCATAAATCCATCATCGTCAGTAGTTTGGTGATGGTGAAACAAGTTTTTCCTACAAGAACTCCTCGAGGGCATACTTTTGAGTATGTGGGGGTTATGGGCGTGAATATCCTTACGCCCTAATGAAGGAATTGATGTGAGGTAAACATTAAATCTCTCAATCCTTCATTAACTATGCCGGGATGGATGTATCACTAATCTCCCGAATGCCGAGATGGATGTACCATTAATCTCCCGATGATGTTAATGCCGAATCGATGTGAGATAAATATAATATCCCTCGATTGTGAAGAGAGTACAACATGCCACTGTAACTCTAATAACGAAGTTGCAGTATACCCTGGAAAGCTATTTAGCAGAGACACAAGATGTCCTGCATTTGGTCCTCACACTGACTGAGGAAGATGAGGTCATGGGAATCCGGCTCTTCTATTGACCTATGTTTGGTACCGATTTCGATTTCGCAATGGTCGGTTGGAGTATGAGTGGTATACCTCATCTCTTCAGGGCATTAAGTATGATTGTAAAATGTAATCAGCCATGTAGCATATTTGTTTAAGGTTGAAATATGAGAATCATTGTTTGATGTTACTTTGCATAGTATGTTCTAAAGGAACAAATGTTATTTATGCTTTTCAATTCTTTATTGGATAAATAATAGGCTACTTTATCAATAAATAGCTGAAAGGACTTGAATAGAGAATACTTCTCTAATTTGTTTATATATTGAATTATTTGCTGTTAAATACTTATGAATCTTCTGCTCAGTTATATACCATTAGTTGCAATAATAATGTTTCTGGCAGATAGTTATATCTCTCGTTGGGACAATTTTTTCAATTGTCTCACTCCCGTGGGATTCAACTTTTTAGGTAGACACCGTAGAAGAGGCAGGAACCCTACAACAAGGGAAGAACAACAGTAGCAGTAGCAGAACCAAGGACAGTAGTGAATCTTTAGGTGGAAACACTGGCTGTCATGTCCTATATATAGAGAGTCCTATGTGTCGTCTCTGTACTCTCAGGTCCTAGGAGTCAGTAGTTAGTTTTATTTTGATATGAGATTTTGGCTTGAGGTCTCGAGATTTTTATATTGCCTATGTACAGTTTAACAGGGCAGTTGATGCTTGTAACACTCGAGAAGGAATGGTACAAGAGATGTACTGATGAATCAGAATTTAATTAAGTTACTTTGGTTCCTTATGAAAGAGTATTTCAGTTTATGGATCTCTTTGTAAAAAGTTTTAATTTTTAGTAATTTTTAGTAATTCCGCTGTTAACGACCGCTTCCGCATTAATCTTAATCGATGTTTGGCAACAGATGTCACAATTTAGTGGTATCAGAGCTCTAGGTTTGCTGAGTCTACATAGACATAGGATTAAGGTTGTTGAGTATGTTCTAGTGTCTTCCAGTTTATCTGATAGTGTCTTCTGCTCATATAGGAGGAGAAGAAAAACTAAAGATGTCTGGATGACATGATGAACATGCTACTGAGAGCAGCATTGCTGCACCAGGAGGAGGTGCACGAGACCATGATAGGGAGGAGCCCATACCTGAACAACCCCAGTTCAATCAAGCTGATATGGGGAACCCAACCTTCCAAGCCATGTTTGGACAATTTATGGCAACCATGACTCATATGCCAGATAGGATGCCATTACCTACACCTAGGGCACCTACTCACCTGGAAGGATAGAGAGTCGGCAAGACATTTGAATGACTTCGCCGGGTTGGGGCCACAGAGTATGCTGGTATAGCTGACCCAGCAGACGCAGACATGTGGCTAACCAAACTGGAGAAGGCCTTTAGAATCCTTAACATCCCATAAGCTGAGAAGGTTATACACACAGTGGACCTTCTTAAAGGGAGTGCTGGTCATTGGTGGACCATAGAAGAGGGCAAAAGGCCAGGTGTGGAGATCGAATGGGAAGTATTCTGATGAAAATTCATCAATAGATACTTTCCTAAGACATTCCTGGATGAGAAGATCTCTCAGTTTGAAAGATTAAGGCAAGGACCAATGAACATTAGCAAGTATGAGGCTAAGTTCATGGAGCTTTTGTGGTTCTGTCTGCAAATGGCAGCTACCGATGAAGAAAGGATTCAACATTTTGAGAAGGGATTGAACATTGATTTGACCACTCCTGTGTCTGCCTTAGAGAACAGGGAGAGGTTTTCCACTTTTGAGGAGTCTGTCAGACGGATAGAGAGGTCTCTGACTGAGAAGAGACAGACTAAGAGTAAGAAGGTGTATACTCAGTTTCATGGACAAGAGTCCAAAAGTTTTAAGAAACCAAGGTTTTCTGCACCAATAGCACCACCAAGGTTTGATACCCTGATGCAATGGACGTCTAATAGGGAAGTGTGGGCTCTGATCTCCAAACCATGACATAAACACGATTAAAACTTAGCAGAAGCGAATCGGTAATCAGCGGAAGACAAAATCACGGGAAATTAAAACTTTTCGTGACAAGAGCTTGAATCCATAAAAACTTCTTTCATAAAGTGAGGTAAACTGTTTACATCTCAGGATAATTACTTCTTGAGTAATTATATACATCAGGATACAAAATCTCAAGATCACTATACAAAAGACTCCAAGACCTGAGAGTACAGAGGACACATATGACTGACTCTAACTACACCATATGGCAGGACAATCTCCACCTGAGATTACTGCTGCCCCTGATGCTGCTGTTGAGACTGATCACCTGTAGGCTGGTTCCTTCGTCTCCGACGTCCACCTAAAAAGTTGAAGCCTACGGGGTGAGACAATTATACATAATTGTCCCAGCGAGAGTTACAACTCTTCGCCAGAAGCTTTATTATAACATCAAAGAATATTTTAAGCAGTAAAGCCTTCAAAGCGTTCTGTAACAGTTGCAGGTATAACAAGATCTCAACCATTTAGGAGATATGGAGAATATAAACACTATTGCAATGTAACATCAATCAACTAACTTGGAGTTATCTCTAACAAGTTATACTACATGGTTGATTATGTTTTACAAACAACATTATGCCCTGTGGAGATGAGGTTTACCACTCATACTCCAACTGATCACTGAGAAGTCACATCAGTATCATACATAGGTCATTAAGAGAGCCGGATTCTCATGACCTTCACCTTCCTCAGTCAGTAAGAGGATCACTTGTAGGACATCCCGTGTCTCTACTGCTATAGCTCACCAGGGTAAACTGGTCCTTCGCTATTTTAGAGTCACAATGGCGTTCTGTACTCTCTTCGTCATCAGGAGGATTCATATCTACCTACCACTGATACGGATATGAAAATATAGTGAAGGATGGATGGATTCCACATCTACATCACTTTCCTACACTAGGATGTAAGGTTCTACACATCCATGTACCCCACATACTCAAAAGTATGTGCTCCAGGAGTTCCCTGAGGAAAACCTGTTTCACCATCACTTAATCTCTGACAATGATGGATCTATGATCAGGGCTCTACATTATACTTGATTAGTTAGGTACATTCAGTATTCTTTAACAACATACATTGTTCTTCAAACAATAACAGTAGCATAACAGCTATAAAAGAAGAATACTAAATGTAACAGGCCTAACTCATATCAATCATCATTTCTCATTATCCTCATCACAAGTCATCTCTAAGGCATGACTTTGATGGTATTCATGGCTCTCACAGCCCATTATCAGCATAGGATGCCACTGGCAAGACATCAGATTACTTTACTTATTCATAAGGCTAACAACATACCTTTAATGAATATAACATCATTATCCATACCTGGATATGATTACCTTCATATCAGAACCTGCATGGTTAATACATCTGATAAAGGTAATACAACAATAAGGAATGTACTTCCTACTCTTGTCATAAGAGTTAAATCTTTAATTCGAATCAAATAGAGTTTAATACTCAAAAGCATGCCATTACCCTTGAATTAGGGTTTACTATTCACATTACATGTCATCACCCTTGAATTAGGGTTTACTATTCACATTACATGTCATCACCCTTGAATTAGGGTTTACTATTCACATTAAGGTGAATTGAACTCATAACATCATCATGTATGAGTAACATCTTCATTGATGATCTTAGATTAGTTAAAAGTTCATCATTGATCATAATTAGGGTTTCTATGATCTCCCACAGGTGGATCATACCCTAATTATGCTCATTTCTGTGTATTGGGGATGCTTCAATTGAGTTTCCACTTAAAAAGGGTATTTTCTCTCTCTAGAAGTACTTTCTCTCTCTAGAAGTACTTTCTCTCTCATCATAAGGTTAGGTGATGTCAACATCACTCTAAAACAGGTTGGATTGAGTCATCGTAGCCAAAAACATCACCATTATGTGATTTAGAGTTACTTTCTCTCTCTAGGGTACTTTCTCTCTCTAGAAGTACTCTCTCTTTCATCATACTAATGGTGGATGATAACATTAGACTAGATCAAGTTGGATAGAGTCATTATGACTAAAAACATCATTCTCATGTAATTAGAGTTTGAATTGAGCAAGGTATAACTCAATTGACCCTTCAAGGGTATTTTGGTAATTCCCCCCATTGATCATCATTATGGTCAAAAACCTTAGTCAAATAACCCCTTACTATCCTAGATTATCATTAGGGTTTGATTTGGGTAACATTGGACCATTTATATTATGAATTGATTGAAAGAAGTCAACTTGGAATCACATTAATTGATTTCAATCATTAATCATCAATTGAGTTGAAATCGGTTGAAAGTGTTGACCGTTTTCCCACTTTGACTTTCCAAGACCGCGAGCCTCTTTCTAACTCCAAGACCGCGAGCCCCCTTAGGCTTCAAGACCGCGAAGCCCTATCATTGGTTCAATTGATGTTGAGACCGCGAAGATCAAATTGGAGTTGAGACCGCGAAGAGACGTTGACCGTTTAGCTAGTTTGACCTCAAGACCGCGAGGCCCTTCGCGGTCTTGAGACTGCGAGCCTCCTCTCGGTCTTGAGACCGTGAGCCCCCTCACGGTCTTGAGACCGCGAGGCTCACATGGTCTCAGCCGCTTGGTCCATCAACAAAATCAAAGATACAATCGATGATGTTAACCGATGTTGAAGCCCTCAAAAGGTCAAAGTTATGTTGACCACCTATGGATTGGGTCAACTAAGGTTATGCTTAACCAATTGGTCATTCAATTGACCCTCAATTGTTGACCAATTAGGATTGAAATCGATTCAATTAGGGTCTATCAATGTTCACCCATCAACAATCCACAATGTGACTCAACACAAGGTTGAACCCTTCAATTGAGCTCCAATTGGGCCCAAACTTGGCCCAAACGGTCTTGAGGTCATGTGGGTGGACCCCACATGGTCTTGAGACCGTTTGCCCAAGGTTTCATCAAAATCTAAGGTGATTTGATAGGGGTTGAACCATGATTGAGCCAGAAAATAGAATTTTGATTAAATTGATAACTTATTTGCAATTAGGTCCTCAATTGGTCAAATTACTTAACCCTAGACCTTCAAACGGTCTTGGGTAATTGTCCTCTCGGTCTTGAGACCGTTTGCCCATCCAATTTTTGGATTCTAGTGCAGATTCATCAAGGTCTGACCCATTGAGTTGATGATCATGTCAATATTTAATTGCAATGTAATTCGGTGTAATTGTACCTTCAATTGGTCAACTATCCTTGACCCCAGACCTCCAAACGGTCTTGGTTGATTGCCCTCGCGGTCTTGAGACCGTTTGGTGACCCCCAAACGGTCTTGAGACCGTTTAGGTCAATCAACCCTAAAAACCCTAATTAGGTCACCATAATTTCAGTACTGATTTTATCTAGGGTTAACCCTAGTATTCACCCTTCAACTCTTAGCCCGTTTGGAATTAGACTATAAAACTTGGTGAGTTGTTAATTAACATTATTTGGAACAGTAATCTCATACGGTCAACGCTTAGTCAACGACCTTACACGGTCTTGAGACCGTTTTCCCAAAAAGGCAATTTCAGACCGTTTGAAAATCAGGAATAAATTCAAATAAAGTTGTTACTTAAAAAGGTCATATCTCCCGATTCCTTTGGAGTTAGCCTCCCAAATTTTGAGGGTAATTATCCTATATAATTAGGAACAGATTTCTTATACGGTCCACGCCCGGTCAACGGGGCCAAACGGTCTTGGAGACCGTTTGCCCTGTCGCGGTCTCGAGACCGTTTTCTCACCTCGCGGTCTTGAGACCGAGAGAGCAAACTTTTGAGACCGTTTAAGGAAGTGAAAAGCGGTGGGTTTTTCTTGGAAATCACGCCTTCATATCCTAGCTCAAGAACAGTACGAATATCCCATGGATTTGCTTGCAAAATAGCAGGGAAAAGTAGGGAAATACTAAGAGCTATCATCAAAACGCACATAAAGATGCACATAGTAAAGCATGGGTTTAGAGTTATAAAACCCGCCTAAAGCTTGCTTCTTGAGCTCCAAGCTTTCAAGCTCCAAGATCTAATGGCGTCCTTGAGTTCTTACAGGTTGGCCAAGGTGAAAACTCCAAGATAGTATGAAAAGAGACGGCTAGAAAGGTAGGGTTTCAAGAGTTAGCCATGAAGATGACCTTGAATTCGAATTCTAACCATGGAATTAGGCAAGAAGAGGGTTTTAGACCTACCTTGCACCCCTTGGTCATCCTCCTTAGCTCCAAGGCAGTCCTTGGTCGTCTTTGGTGAAATGAAACAGTAAGGGAACGAAGGGTGAGTTCCCTTGCAACTAAGGGAAGGAGATCTTATATACATGGGGTAGGATTTTCAACATTAGTTCATAAGTTGTCCATAACTCCAACTAGGTCCCTCCTTCTTTACTTGATCGTCCCTTCCTCTTTATTCTAAGGACAAACCTTCTCTTAAGGTCTTAGGAAAAGAAGTTAAAGGAGAGCAAGCTAATAATGAGGTACATACATAAAGAAATATTGCACATATACCCTGATTATTCAATCACAAGGCATATCTCATAACTTGATAATTCAATTGAGGTGACTCCCTCATCATTTCTTTTCTTAATGATGGCAAGAGTCTAAAAAGATACATTAGATGACATATTTTACAATTTGGATTCCTTAATTAGGGTAAATTGCGTTTTACCCCAAATTAGGGTTTCAAGCACCGGGATTGCTTCCACAGCTGCACCTTGGTGCCCTGGCTTGGGAAATCCCTCAAACTTTACCAAAACGATTCTCATGATGTCTCAACATCAGAGGAACATCTCAACATGTGCAAATTACAAGCTAACCCTTTTAACTGGGTAAATTGCACATAGGTCCCTATATATCAAAACAATGCTACTACTTTAAATAAAAAGGAGCAAATACTGAGATATATGTTTCTGAGAACTAAATTACATGCTCAGAGTTAATCACAAAGATTTAATTACATATTTAGGCAAAACACCTAGGGTTGACTCATAACCCAGGTCAGGGATGTTACAAATTATCCACCCCTTACAAGGATTTCGTCCCCGAAATCGATAAAACATACTACGAGAAAAGGGCAGGATACTTCCTTCTCATCTCATCCTCTAACTCCCAAGTGGCTTCTTCAATACCACAATGGTTCCAGAGGACTTTCACAAGACTTATATCTTTCTTCTTTAGCTTTTTAATTCGTTTATCAAGGATTGACACTGGTCCCTCCTCATAGGATATGTCATCATTCAATTCTACCTCTATAGGTTGTAGAACTGACTCGGTGTCTGGGTGACATTTCTTCAACATAGAAATGTGAAACACATGATGTAATCTCTGTAATTCAGGTGGTAGTTCTAGTCTATATGCTACCTTTCCAATCCGTTCAATGATTGGATAAGGCCCCATATATCTAGGAGCTAACTTCCCTTTCCTTCCAAAACGAAGGACTCCTTTCCAAGGTGAGACCTTAAGATACACTCTGTCTCCAACCTGGAACTCTAAGGGTCTACGACGTTTGTCAGCATAAGATTTCTGCCTATCCTGAGCAGTCTTAATCTTATGTTGTATTACTTTAATCTTTTCTGTGGTTTGCTACACCAGGTCAGGACCTAACAACTGGTGCTCACCAGTCTCAAACCAACACAAGGGTGATCTACAACGTCTACCATATAAGGCTTCATAAGGTGCCATATCAATACTATGCTGATAGCTATTGTTATAGGCAAACTCTATCAAGCTTAGGTGTAGATCCCAACTTCCGGTGAACTGGAGAACACATGCTCGCAATAGGTCTTCTAAGGTTTGTATGGTCCTTTCCGACTGTCCATCAGTCTGTGGATGAAAGGCCGTACTAAACCTTAGCTTGGTGCCTAAGGCTCTGTGCAACTGTTCCCAAAAACGACTTGTAAACTGAGGACTTCTGTCAGAAACTATTGTGAAAGGAACTCCGTGCAAACACACTATCTCTTGAACATACAACTCTGATAACCTTTCAGCAGAATAGGTTGTTTTGACAGGTAAGAAATGTGCTGTCTTAGTCAACCTATCAACAATTACCCAAATGGAATCATGTCCTTTGCTTGTCCTGGGTAGGCCAACAACAAAGTCCATGGTCACATGGTCCCACTTCCACTGTGATATGGGTAAAGGTTGCATTGTTCCTGCAGGCTTCTGGTGTTCAGCTTTAACTTGCTGACACACGGGACACCTCAGAACAAACTCTACAACGTCCTTTTTCATCCCAGGCCACCAATACAGACCCTTAAAATTCCGATACATCTTGGTGCTCCCTGGATGCATAGCATACATGGAAGAATGGGCTTCTTCCAGGACTAACTTTCTCAAGTTGTCCACATCTGGCACTATCATTCTTCCATTATAACAAGCTACTTGATCTTTTGAGTCATGAAAACCATCTTGCTTCTCATTTCCATACTCAGATCTTATATGTTGAACTGCAGCATCACCTAGCTGTGCCTCTTTAATCTGCTCCCTTAGAGTAGGTTTAATATGCATCTCAGCTAACAGACCGGTTAACAATGACACCTTCAACTGTACATTGTCTTGCCTTAAAGATATAAACATATCTCTTCTAGAGCATACTAAAGAGTTTAGTTGTGCTCTATTCATGGTTGATGTTGCTGATTTCCTACTCAAGGCATCTGCAACAACATTGGCCTTGCCTGGATGGTAATCAATTGTACAGTCGTAGTCCTTGATTATTTCCATCCAGCGATGTTGCCTCATGTTGAGCTCATGCTGAGAGAAGATATACTTAAGGTTTTTATGGTCTGTGAAAATCTGGAATGTCTCTCCGTAGAGATAATGTCTCCAGATCTTCAAAGCATGAACCACAACAGCTAACTCTAGATCGTGTGTTGGATAATTCTCCTCGTGTTTCTTAAGCTGTCGGGAAGCAAAAGAAATCACTTGTTTATCCTGCATCAACACACATCCAAGTCCATTCTTGGAAGCATCACAGAAAACTATATACCCTTTTCCTTGTTCAGGTAGCACTAGCACAGGTGCACTTGTCAACCTCTCCTTCAGCAACTGGAAAGATTGTTGACACTTATCACTCCAAGAAAAAGGAACATCTTTCCGGGTCAACTTGGTCAAAGGTAGGGCTATAGAACTAAAGTTCTTAATGAACCTTCGATAATAGCCAGCTAGCCCCAAGAAACTTCGAATCTCCATCGGTGTCTTCGGTTGTTCCCATTGTAGAACAGATTCTACCTTTGTAGGGTCAACACGAATTCCCGAGGCAGATATCACATGCCCAAGAAAAGATACTTCCGGCAGCCAAAACTCACATTTGCTAAACTTAGCATACAGCTTATGTTCCCTTAGCAAAGTCAAAGCTTGGCGAAGATGTTGCTCATGCTGCTGGGCATCCTTACTATAAATCAGTATGTCATCTATGAAGACAACAACACACTGATCAAGGAAAGGTCGAAAAACTCTATTCATGAGTTCCATGAATGCAGCTGGTGCATTGGTTAGTCCAAACGACATAACCGTGAACTCATAGTGACCATATCGTGTCCTAAAGGCAGACTTGGATATGTCACTATCCTTAATACGGAGTTGATGATATCCAGACCTCAAGTCTATTTTTGAAAAGACGGTTGCACCACGCAACTGGTCAAAGAGATCATCAATCCTCGGCAGAGGGTACTTATTCTTTATTGTTACTTTATTGAGTTGTCTGTAGTCGATGCACAACCGCATTGACCCATCTTTCTTTTTAACAAACAAGACCGGAGCACCCCAAGGTGAAGTACTCGGTCGGATAAAACCTCTCTCAAGTAACTCTTGAAGCTGTTTCTTGAGTTCTGCCATCTCGGCAGGCGCCATTCTATACGGAGTCTGAGCTATGGGTTTCGTATCTGGGATCAGATTGATTTCAAAATCAATCTCCCGAGGTGGTGGTATACCAGGAAGTTCTTCAGGAAATACATCTTCGAATTCCCTGACTACTGGAACTTCAGTAGGATTGAAACTTTCCTTGGTAACATCTACCACATGGGCTAAGAATGCATAACATCCTTGCCTCAACAGCTTATCAGCAACCATAGCTGATACAAGACAGGTGGGCAGAATCTTTCTTTCTCCTTGAAAGATCCATGTGTTGCTTTCATCAGCAAACACAACCAACTTGGACTCACAATCCAAGACAACTCTATACCTTTCTAAGGTATCCATCCCGAGGATTATATCAAATCCCTGCATATCAAGTGATATAAGATCCACTTGAATGCGATGGTCAGAAAAGAAGAGGATGCATGGAGAACATACCTCCTGCAAAACGGCAGACCCACTTATCGGAGTCTCTAACAACAAACTATCTGTCCTATGACTAACAGTCATATTGCAGTTACGAATCACTTCACGAGTGATGAAAGAGTGCGTAGCACCCGGATCAATCAGAACAGATACAATACAGGATGTAGACATATCAGAATATAAAAGTTTCATCTGACCTGCCACTACCCGTGGATTGACCACTGCCTCAGGTGGGTTCATAGCATAGAACCTCACAGTCGCCTGGTGTTGAGGTGGTGCTGATGATCCAGCTTGAGACGCTTGTCCACATCCTCGAGCTGCAACTTGATGTTGTCTATTCTGATATCCCTGTTGATTCTGTCTCAGGGGTTGTTGTGTCACACCGACAGGCCTAGAACGGCAATCCTTCATCAAGTGTCCCACCTTACCACAGTTGTAGAAACTCTTCTCCTGTTGCTGTGGTCTGGGTGGTCCAGTAATTGACACTGATGTATAACTATGCGTCCCTTGAAGCGGTTGACTCTGTCCTCTACCTCTGCTTGGTGTCCATTGAGTTTGAAAACTCGATCTGGGTGGTGGAGGGTTAGGTGCAGAGAATCTAGGTCTCTTGGAATCCCTAGATGAAGAACCCTGGAACTGTGGATATCTTTTATGGGTTTGTATTTTCTCAACCACAGATCTCTCTATCCTTCAGACTGACTCAACGAAGGTAGAGAATCTCTCTCTATTTTCTAAGGCAGACACAGGGGTTGACATATCAGAATTCAAACCCTTCTCGAATCTTCTGATTTTTTCCTCATCCGTAGCGGCCATGTGCAGACAGAACCGCAGCAACTCCATGAACTTAGCTTCATACTCACTAATGTTCATCATACCCTGCCTTAGTTTCTCAAACTGAGAGATCTTCTCATCTAGGAAGGTCTTTGGAAAATATCTATTGATAAATTCCCGACGAAACTCTTCCCATGAGAACTCTACTTCAGGTCTCTTCTGCTCTTCCATGTTCCACCAGTGACCAGCACTACCTTTGAGAAGATAGACAGCATGTCTAACCTTCTCAGCTTCCGGAATCATAAGAATCCTGAAAGCCTTTTCCAACTCTGTCAACCATAAGTCAGCATCTGCAGGGTCGGCGGTTCCGAAGTACTCGGTAGCTCCGACACGACAAAGTCATTCGAATGTCTTATCGATACCTTGTGCTTCAGGCTGGGCAGGTGCCCTGGGTGTAGGAATGGGCATCCTATCGGTTATATGTGTCATGGCAGTCATGAACTGCCCGAACATCGTCTGTACAGCTGGATCACTCATGTCAGCTGGGTCGAACTGGGGTAGCTCTCTTGGCGACTCAGGTGCAGGTTGTTCTATTCTCGGAACTCTTGCACCGCCTCGAGGTGTACTAGCACTACTCTCTTCCACATGCTCATCATGATGTTCTGACATTCTTATGTATCTTCTTCTCCTGAGGAGCAGAAGATTCTATTAGATGAGGAAGGAGTACTAAAGGTAGACTCGACATCCTAAGTCCTATGCCTCTGTAGACTCAACTGAACCTGGAGCTCTGATACCACTAGTTGTGGGCTCTGATCTCCAAACCATGACATAAACATGATTAAAACTTAGCGGAAGCGAATCGATAATCAGCGGAAGACAAAATCATGGGAAATTAAAACTTTTCGTGACAAGAGCTTGAATCCATAAAAGCTTCTTTCATAAAGTGAGGTAAACTGTTTACATCTCAGGATAATTACTTCTTGAGTAATTATATACATCAGGATACAAAATCTCAAGATCACTATACAAAAGACTCCAAGACCTGAGAGTACAGAGGACACATAGGACTGACTCTAACTACACCATATGGCAGGACAATCTCCACCTGAGATTACTGCTGCCCCTGATGCTGCTGCTGAGACTGATCACCTGTAGGCTGGTTCCTTCGTCTCCGACGTCCACCTAAAAAGTTGAAGCCTACGGGGTGAGACAATTATACATAATTGTCCCAGCGAGAGTTACAACTCTTCGCCAGAAGCTTTATTATAACATCAAAGAATATTTTAAGCAGTAAAGCCTTCAAAGCATTCTGTAACAGTTGCAGGTATAACAAGATCTCAACCATTTAGGAGATATGGAGAATATAAACACTATTGCAATGTAACATCAATCAACTAACTTGGAGTTATCTCTAACAAGTTATACTACATGGTTGATTATGTTTTACAAACAACATTATGCCCTGTGGAGATGAGGTTTACCACTCATACTCCAACTGATCACTGAGAATTCACATCAGTATCATACATAGGTCATTAAGAGAGCCGGATTCTCATGACCTTCACCTTCCTCAGTCAGTAAGAGGATCACTTGTAGGACATCCCGTGTCTCTACTGCTATAGCTCACCAGGGTAAACTGGTCCTTCGCTATTTTAGAGTCACAGTGGCGTTCTGTACTCTCTTCATCATCAGGAGGATTCATATCTACCTACCACTGATACGGATATGAAAATATAGTGAAGGATGGATGGATTCCACATCTACATCACTTTCCTACACTAGGATGTAAGGTTCTACACATCCATGTACCCCACATACTCAAACGTATGTGCTCCAGGAGTTCCCTGAGGAAAACCTGTTTCACCATCACTTAATCTCTGACAATGATGGATCTATGATCAGGGCTCTACATTATACTTGATTAGTTAGGTACATTCAGTATTCTTTAACAGCATACATTGTTCTTCAAACAATAACAGTAGCATAGCAGCTATAAAAGAAGAATACTAAATGTAACAGGCCTAACTCATATCAATCATCATTTCTCATTATCCTCATCACAAGTCATCTCTAAGGCATGACTTTGATGGTATTCATGGCTCTCACAGCCCATTATCAGCATAGGATGCCACTGGAAAGACATCAGATTACTTTACTTATTCATAAGGCTAACAACATACCTTTAATGAATATAACATCATTATCCATACTTGGATATGATTACCTTCATATCAGAACCTGCATGGTTAATACATCTGATAAAGGTAATACAACAATAAGGAATGTACTTCCTACTCTTGTCATAAGAGTTAAATCTTTAATTCGAATCAAATAGAGTTTAATACTCAAAAGCATGCCATTACCCTTGAATTAGGGTTTACTATTCACATTACATGTCATCACCCTTGAATTAGGGTTTACTATTCACATTACATGTCATCGCCCTTGAATTAGGGTTTACTATTCACATTACGGTGAATTGAACTCATAACATCATCATGTATGAGTAACATCTTCATTGATGATCTTAGATTAGTTAAAAGTTCATCATTTATCATAATTAGGTTTCTATGATCTCCCACAGGTGGATCATACCCTAATTATGCTCATTTATGTGTATTGGGGATGCTTCAATTGAGTTTCCACTTAAAAAGGGTATTTTCTCTCTCTAGAAGTACTTTCTCTCTCTAGAAGTACTTTCTCTCTCATCATAAGGTTAGGTGATGTCAACATCACTCTAAAACAGGTTGGATTGAGTCATCGTAGCCAAAAACATCACCATTATGTGATTTAGAGTTACTTTCTCTCTCTAGGGTACTTTCTCTCTCTAGAAGTACTCTCTCTTTCATCATACTAATGGTGGATGATAACATTAGACTAGATCAAGTTGGATAGAGTCATTATGACTAAAAACATCATTCTCATGTAATTAGAGTTTGAATTGAGCAAGGTATAACTCAATTGACCCTTCAGGGGTATTTTGGTAATTCCCCCCATTGATCATCATTATGGTCAAAAACCTTAGTCAAATAACCCCTTACTATCCTAGATTATCATTAGGGTTTGATTTGGGTAACATTGGACCATTTATATTATGAATTGATTGAAAGAAGTCAACTTGGAATCACATTAATTGATTTCAATCATTAATCATCAATTGAGTTGAAATCGGTTGAAAGTGTTGACCGTTTGCCCACTTTGACTTTCCAAGACCGCGAGCCTCTTTCTAACTCCAAGACCGCGAGCCCCCTTAGGCTTCAAGACCGCGAAGCCCTATCATTGGTTCAATTGATGTTGAGACCGCGAAGATCAAATTGGAGTTGAGACCGCGAAGAGACGTTGACCGTTTAGCTAGTTTGACCTCAAGACCGCGAGGCCCTTCGCGGTCTTGAGACCGCGAGCCTCCTCTCGGTCTTGAGACTGTGAGCCCCCTCACGGTCTTGAGACCGCGAGGCTCACATGGTCTCAGCCGCTTGGTCCATCAACAAAATCAAAGATACAATCGATGATGTTAACCGATGTTGAAGCCCTCAAAAGGTCAAAGTTATGTTGACCACCTATGGATTGGGTCAACTAAGGTTATGCTTAACCAATTGGTCATTCAATTGACCCTCAATTGTTGACCAATTAGGATTGAAATCGATTCAATTAGGGTCTATCAATGTTCACCCATCAACAATCCACAATGTGACTCAATACAAGGTTGAACCCTTCAATTGAGCTCCAATTGGGCCCAAACTTGGCCCAAACGGTCTTGAGGTCATGTGGGTGGACCCCACATGGTCTTGAGACCGTTTGCCCAAGGTTTCATCAAAATCTAAGGTGATTTGATAGGGGTTGAACCATGATTGAGCCAGAAAAATAGAATTTTGATTAAATTGATAACTTATTTGCAATTAGGTCCTCAATTGGTCAAATTACTTAAACCTAGACCTTCAAACGGTCTTGGGTAATTGTCCTCTCGGTCTTGAGACCGTTTGCCCATCCAATTTTTGGATTCTAGTGCAGATTCATCAAGGTCTGACCCATTGAGTTGATGATCATGTCAATATTTAATTGCAATGTAATTTGGTGTAATTGTACCTTCAATTGGTCAACTATCCTTGACCCCAGACCTCCAAACGGTCTTGGTTGATTTCCGTCGTGGTCTTGAGACCGTTTGGTGACCCCCAAACGGTCTTGAGACCGTTTAGGTCAATCAACCCTAAAAACCCTAATTAGGTCACCATAATTTCAGTACTGATTTTATCTAGGGTTAACCCTAGTATTCACCCTTCAACTCTTAGCCCGTTTGGAATTAGACTATCAAACTTGGTGAGTTGTTAATTAACATTATTTTGAACAGTAATCGCATACGGTCAACGCTTAGTCAACGACCTTACACGGTCTTGAGACCGTTTTCCCAAAAAGGCAATTTCAGACCGTTTGAAAATCAGGAATAAATTCAAATAAAGTTGTTACTTAAAAAGGTCATATCTCCCGATTCCTTTGGAGTTAGCCTCCCAAAGTTTGAGGGTAATTAGCCTATATAATTAGGAACAGATTTCGTATACGGTCCACGCCCGGTCAACGGGTACAAACGGTCTTGGATACCGTTTGCCCTGTCGCGGTCTCGAGACCGTTTTCTCACCTCGCGGTCTTGAGACCGAGAGAGCAAACTTTTGAGACCGTTTAAGGAAGTGCAAAGCGGTGGGTTTTTCTTGGAAATCACGCCTTCATCTCCTAGCTCAAGAACAGTACGAATATCCCATGGATTTGCTTGCAAAATAGCAGGGAAAAGTAGGGAAATACTAAGAGCTATCATCAAAACGCATATAAAGATGCACATAGTAAAGCATGGGTTTAGAGTTATAAAACCCGCCTAAAGCTTGCTTCTTGAGCTCCAAGCTTTCAAGCTCCAAGCTCTAATGGCGTCCTTGAGTTCTTACAGGTTGGCCAAGGTGAAAACTCCAAGGAAGGATGAAAAGAGACGGCTAGAAAGGTAGGGTTTCAAGAGTTAGCCATGAAGATGACCTTGAATTCGAATTCTAACCATGGAATTAGGCAAGAAGAGGGGTTTAGACCTACCTTGCAGCCCTTGGTCGTCCTCCTTAGCTCCAAGGCAGTCCTTGGTCGTCTTTGGTGAAATGAAACAGTAAGGGAACGAAGGGTGAGTTCCCTTGCAACTAAGGGAAGGAGATCTTATATACATGGGGTAGGATTTTCAACATTAGTTCATAAGTTGTCCATAACTCCAACTAGGTCCCTCCTTCTTTACTTGATCGTCCCTTCCTCTTTATTCTAAGGACAAAACTTCTCTTAAGGTCTTAGGAAAAGAAGGTAAAGGAGAGCAAGCTAATAATGAGGTACATACATAAAGAAATATTGCACATATACCCTGATTATTCAATCACAAGGCATATCTCATAACTTGATAATTCAATTGAGGTGACTCCCTCATCATTTCTTTTATTAATGATGGAAAGAGTCTAAAAAGATACATTAGATGACATATTTTACAATTTGGATTCCTTAATTTGGGTAAATTGCGTTTTACCCCAAATTAGGGTTTCAAGCACCGGGATTGCTTCTACAGCTGCACCTTGGTGCCCTGGCTTGGGAAATCCCTCAAACTTTACCAAAACGATTCTCATGATGTCTCAACATCAGAGGAACATCTCAACATGTGCAAATTACAAGCTAACCCTTTTAACTGGGTAAATTGCACATAGGTCCCTATATATCAAAACAATGCTACTACTTTAAATAAAAAGGAGCAAATACTGAGATATATGTTTATGAGAACTTAATTACATGCTCAGAGTTAATCACAAAGATTTAATTACATATTTAGGCAAAACACCTAGGGTTGACTCATAACCCAGGTCAGGGATGTTACAAATTATCCACCCCTTACAAGGATTTCGACCCCGAAATCGATAAAACATACTACGAGAAAAGGGCAGGATACTTCCTTCTCATCTCATCCTCTAACTCCCAAGTGGCTTCTTCAATACCACAATGGTTCCAGAGGACTTTCACAAGACTTATATCTTTCTTCTTTAGCTTTTTAATTCGTTTATCAAGGATTGACACTGGTCCCTCCTCATAGGATATGTCATCATTCAATTCTACCTCCATAGGTTGTAGAACTGACTCGGTGTCTGGGTGACATTTCTTCAACATAGAAATGTGAAACACAGGATGTAATCTCTGTAATTCAGGTGGTAGTTCTAGTCTATATGCTACCTTTCCAATCCGTTCAATGATTGGATAAGGCCCCATATATCTAGGAGCTAACTTCCCTTTCCTTCCAAAACGAAGGACTCCTTTCCAAGGTGAGACCTTAAGATACACTCTGTCTCCAACCTGGAACTCTAAGGGTCTACGACGTTTGTCAGCATAAGATTTCTGCCTATCCTGAGCAGTCTTAATCTTATGTTGTATTACTTTAATCTTTTCTGTGGTTTGCTACACCAGGTCAGGACCTAACAACTGGTGCTCACCAGTCTCAAACCAACACAAGGGTGATCTACAACGTCTACCATATAAGGCTTCATAAGGTGCCATATCAATACTATGCTGATAGCTATTGTTATAGGCAAACTCTATCAAGCTTAGGTGTAGATCCCAACTTCCGGTGAATTGAAGAACACATGCTCGCAACAGGTCTTCTAAGGTTTGTATGGTCCTTTCCGACTGTCCATCAGTCTGTGGATGAAAGGCCGTACTAAACCTTAGCTTGGTGCCTAAGGCTCTGTGCAACTGTTCCCAAAAACGACTTGTAAACTGAGGACTTCTGTCAGAAACTATTGTGACAGGAACTCCGTGCAAACACACTATCTCTTGAACATACAACTCTGATAACCTTTCAGCAGAATAGGTTGTTTTGACAGGTAAGAAATGTGCTGTCTTAGTCAACCTATCAACAATTACCCAAATAGAATCATGTCCTTTGCTTGTCCTGGGTAGGCCAACAACAAAGTCCATGGTCACATGGTCCCACTTCCACTGTGATATGGGTAAAGGTTGCATTGTTCCTGCAGGCTTCTGGTGTTCAGCTTTAACTTGCTGACACACGGGACACCTCAGAACAAACTCTACAACGTCCTTTTTCATCCCAGGCCACCAATACAAACCCTTAAAATTCCGATACATCTTGGTGCTCCCTGGATGCATAGCATACATGGAAGAATGGGCTTCTTCCAGGACTAACTTTCTCAAGTTGTCCACATCTGGCACTATCATTCTTCCATTATAACAAGCTACTTGATCTTTTGAGTCATGAAAACCATCTTGCTTCTCATTTCCATACTCAGATCTTATATGTTGAACTGCAACATCACCTAGCTGTGCCTCTTTAATCTGCTCCCTTAGAGTAGGTTTAATATGCATCTCAGCTAACAGATCGGTTAACAATGACACCTTCAACTGTACATTGTCTTGCCTTAAAGATATAAACATATCTCTTCTAGAGCATACTAAAGAGTTTAGTTGTGCTCTATTCATGGTTGATGTTGCTGATTTCCTACTCAAGGCATCTGCAACAACATTGGCCTTGCCTGGATGGTAATCAATTGTACAGTCGTAGTCCTTGATTATTTCCATCCAGCGATGTTGCCTCATGTTGAGCTCATGCTGAGAGAAGATATACTTAAGGTTTTTATGGTCTGTGAAAATCTGGAATGTCTCTCCGTAGAGATAATGTCTCCAGATCTTCAAAGCATGAACCACAGCAGCTAACTCTAGATCGTGTGTTGGATAATTCTCCTCGTGTTTCTTAAGCTGTCGGGAAGCAAAAGAAATCACTTGTTTATCCTGCATCAACACACATCCAAGTCCATTCTTGGAAGCATCACAAAAAACTATATACCCTTTTCCTTGTTCAGGTAGCACTAGCACAGGTGCACTTGTCAACCTCTCCTTCAGAAACTGGAAAGATTGTTGACACTTATCACTCCAAGAAAAAGGAACATCTTTCCGGGTCAACTTGGTCAAAGGTAGGGCTATAGAACTAAAGTTCTTAATGAACCTTCGATAATAGCCAGCTAGCCCCAAGAAACTTCGAATCTCCGTCGGTGTCTTCGGTTGTTCCCATTGTAGAACAGATTCTACCTTTGTAGGGTCAACACGAATTCCCGAGGCAGATATCACATGCCCAAGAAAAGATACTTCCAGCAGCCAAAACTCACATTTGCTAAACTTAGCATACAGCTTATGTTCTCTTAGCAAAGTCAAAGCTTGGCGAAGATGCTGCTCATGCTGCTGGGCATCCTTACTATAAATCAGTATGTCATCTATGAAGATGACAGCACACTGATCAAGGAAAGGTCGAAAAACTCTATTCATGAGTTCCATGAATGCAGCTGGTGCATTGGTTAGTCCAAACGACATAACCGTGAACTCATAGTGACCATATCTTGTCCTAAAGGAAGACTTGGATATGTCACTATCCTTAATACGGAGTTGATGATATCCAGACCTCAAGTCTATTTTTGAAAAGACGGTTGCACCACGCAACTGGTCAAAGAGATCATCAATCCTCGGCAGAGGGTACTTATTCTTTATTGTTACTTTATTGAGTTCTGTAGTCGATGCACAACCGCATTGACCCATCTTTCTTTTTAACAAACAAGACCGGAGCACCCCAAGGTGAAGTACTCAGTCGGATAAAACCTCTCTCAAGTAACTCTTGAAGCTGTTTCTTGAGTTCTGCCATCTCAGCAGGCGCCATTCTATACGGAGTCTGAGCTATGGGTTTCGTATCTGGGATCAGATTGATTTTAAAATCAATCTCCCGAGGTAGTGGTATACCAGGAAGTTCTTCAGGAAATACATCTTCGAATTCCCTGACTACAGGAACTTCAGCAGGATTGAAACTTTCCTTGGTAACATCTACCACATGGGCTAAGAATGCATAACATCCTTGCCTCAACAGCTTATCAGCAACCATAGCTGATACAAGACAGGTGGGCAGAATCTTTCTTTCTCCTTGAAAGATCCATGTGTTGCTTTCATCAGCAAACACAACCAACTTGGACTCACAATCCAAGACAACTCTATACCTTTCTAAGGTATCCATCCCGAGGATTATATCAAATCCCTGCATATCAAGTGGTATAAGATCCACTTGAATGCGATGGTCAGAAAAGAAGAGGATGCATGGAGAACATACCTCCTGCAAAACGGCAGACCCACTTATCGGAGTCTCTAACAACAAACTATCTGTCCTATGACTAACAGTCATATTGCAGTTACGAATCACTTCACGAGTGATGAAAGAGTGCGTAGCACCCGGATCAATCAGAACGGATACAATACAGGATGTAGACATATCAGAATATAAAAGTTTCATCTGACCTACCACTACCCGTGGATTGACCACTGCCTTAGGTGGGTTCATAGCATAGAACCTCGCAGTCGCCTGGTGTTGAGGTGGTGCTGATGATCCAGCTTGAGACGCTTGTCCACGTCCTCGAGCTGCTCCTTGATGTTGTCTATTCTGATATCCCTGTTGATTCTGTCTCGGGGGTTGTTGTGTCACACCGACAGGCCTAGAACGGCAATCCTTCATCAAGTGTCCCACCTTACCACAGTTGTAGCAACTCTTCTCCTGTTGCTGTGGTCTGGGTGGTCCAGTAACTGACACTGATGCAGAACTGTGCATCCCTTGAAGCGGTTGACTCTGTCCTCTACCTCTGCTTGGTGTCCATTGAGTTTGAAAACTCGATCTGGGTGGTGGAGGGTTAGGTGCAGAGAATCTAGGTCTCTTGGAATCCCTAGATGAAGAACCCTGGAACTGTGGATATCTTTTATGGGTTTGTCTTTTCTCAACCACAGATATCTCTATCCTTCAGACTGACTCAACGAAGGTAGAGAATCTCTCTCTGTTTTCTAAGGCAGACACAGGGGTTGACATATCAGAATTCAAACCCTTCTCGAATCTTCTGATTCTTTCCTCATCCGTAGCGGCCATGTGCGGACAGAACCGCAGCAACTCCATGAACTTAGCTTCATACTCACTAATGTTCATCATACCCTGCCTTAGTTTCTCAAACTGAGAGATCTTCTCATCTAGGAAGGTCTTTGGAAAATATCTATTGATAAATTCCCGACGAAACTCTTCCCATGAGAACTCTACTCCAGGTCTCTTCTGCTCTTCCATGTTCCACCAGTGACCAGCACTGCCTTTGAGAAGATAGACAGCATGTCTAACCTTCTCAGCTTCCGGAATCATAAGAATCCTGAAAGCCTTTTCCAACTCTGTCAACCATAAGTCAGCATCTGTAGGGTCGGCAGTTCCGAAGTACTCGGTAGCTCCGACACGACGAAGTCGTTTGAATGTCTTATCGATACCTTGTGCTTCAGGCTGGGCAGGTGCCCTAGGTGTAGGAATGGGCATCCTATCGGTTATATGTGTCATGGCAGTCATGAACTGCCCGAACATCGTCTGTACAGCTGGATCACTCATGTCAGCTGGGTCGAACTGGGGTAGCTCTCTTGGCGACTCAGGTGCAGGTTGTTCTATTCTCGGAACTCTTGCACCGCCTCAAGGTGCACTAGCACTACTCTCTGCCACATGCTCATCACGATGTTCTGACATTCTTATGTATCTTCTTCTCCTGAGGAGCAGAAGATTCTATTAGATGAGGAAGGAGTACTAAAGGTAGACTCGACATCCTAAGTCCTATGCCTCTGTAGACTCAACTGAACCTGGAGCTCTGATACCACTAGTTGTGGGCTCTGATCTCCAAACCATGACATAAACATGATTAAAACTTAGCGGAAGTGAATCGGTAATCAGCGGAAGACAAAATCATGGGAAATTAAAACTTTTCGTGACAAGAGCTTGAATCCATAAAAGCTTCTTTCATAAAGTGAGGTAAACTATTTACATCTCAGGATAATTACTTCTTGAGTAATTATATACATCAGGATACAAAATCTCAAGATCACTATACAAAAGACTCCAAGACCTGAGAGTACAGAGGACACATAGGACTGACTCTAACTACACCATATGGCAGGACAATCTCCACCTGAGATTACTGCTGCCCCTGATGCTGCTGCTGAGACTGATCACCTGTAGGCTGGTTCCTTCGTCTCCGACGTCCACCTAAAAAGTTGAAGCCTACGGGGTGAGACAATTATACATAATTGTCCCAGCAAGAGTTACAACTCTTCGCCAGAAGCTTTATTATAACATCAAAGAATATTTTAAGCAGTAAAGCCTTCAAAGCGTTCTGTAACAGTTGCAGGTATAACAAGATCTCAACCATTTAGGAGATATGGAGAATATAAACACTATTGCAATGTAACATCAATCAACTAACTTGGAGTTATCTCTAACAAGTTATACTACATGGTTGATTATGTTTTACAAACAACATTATGCCCTGTGGAGATGAGGTTTACCACTCATACTCCAACTGATCACTGAGAAGTCACATCAGTATCATACATAGGTCATTAAGAGAGCCAGATTCTCATGACCTTCACCTTCCTCAGTCAGTAAGAGGATCACTTGTAGGACATCCCGTGTCTCTACTGCTATAGCTCACCAGGGTAAACTGGTCCTTCACTATTTTAGAGTCACAGTGGCGTTCTGTACTCTCTTTGTCATCAGGATGATTCATATCTACCTACCACTGATACGGATATGAAAATATAGTGAAGGATGGATGGATTCCACATCTACATCACTTTCCTACACTAGGATGTAAGGTTCTACACATCCATGTACCCCACATACTCAAAAGTATGTGCTCCAGGAGTTCCCTGAGGAAAACCTGTTTCACCATCACTTAATCTCTGAAAATGATGGATCTATGATCAGGGCTCTACATTATACTTGATTAGTTAGGTACATTCAGTATTCTTTAACAGCATACATTGTTCTTCAAACAATAACAGTAGCATAGCAGCTATAAAAGAAGAATACTAAATGTAACAGGCCTAACTCATATCAATCATCATTTATCATTATCCTCATCACAAGTCATCTCTAAGGCATGACTTTGATGGTATTCATGGCTCTCACAGCCCATTATCAGCATAGGATGCCACTGGCAAGACATCAGATTACTTTACTTATTCATAAGGCTAACAACATACCTTTAATGAATATAACATCATTATCCATACCTGGATATGATTACCTTCATATCAGAACCTGCATGGTTAATACATCTGATAAAGGTAATACAACAATAAGGAATGTACTTCCTACTCTTGTCATAAGAGTTAAATCTTTAATTCGAATGAAATAGAGTTTAATACTCAAAAGCATGCCATTACCCTTGAATTAGGGTTTACTATTCACATTACATGTCATCACCCTTGAATTAGGGTTTACTATTCACATTACATGTCATCACCCTTGAATTAGGGTTTACTATTCACATTAAGGTGAATTGAACTCATAACATCATCATGTATGAGTAACATCTTCATTGATGATCTTAGATTAGTTAAAAGTTCATCATTTATCATAATTAGGGTTTCTATGATCTCCCACAGGTGGATCATACCCTAATTATGCTCATTTCTGTGTATTGGGGATGCTTCAATTGAGTTTCCACTTAAAAAGGGTATTTTCTCTCTCTAGAAGTACTTTCTCTCTCTAGAAGTACTTTCTCTCTCATCATAAGGTTAGGTGATGTCAACATCACTCTAAAACAGGTTGGATTGAGTCATCGTAGCCAAAAACATCACCATTATGTGATTTAGAGTTACTTTCTCTCTCTAGGGTACTTTCTCTCTCTAGAAGTACTCTCTCTTTCATCATACTAATGGTGGATGATAACATTAGACTAGATCAAGTTGGATAGAGTCATTATGACTAAAAACATCATTCTCATGTAATTAGAGTTTGAATTGAGCAAGGTATAACTCAATTGACCCTTCAGGGGTATTTTGGTAATTCCCCCCATTGATCATCATTATGGTCAAAAACCTTAGTCAAATAACCCCTTACTATCCTAGATTATCATTAGGGTTTGATTTGGGTAACATTGGACCATTTATATTATGAATTGATTGAAAGAAGTCAACTTGGAATCACATTAATTGATTTCAATCATTAATCATCAATTGAGTTGAAATCGGTTGAAAGTGTTGACCGTTTGCCCACTTTGACTTTCCAAGACCGCGAGCCTCTTTCTAACTCCAAGACCGCGAGCCCCCTTAGGTTTCAAGACCGCGAAGCCCTATCATTGGTTCAATTGATGTTGAGACCGCGAAGATCAAATTGGAGTTGAGACCGCGAAGAGACGTTGACCGTTTAGCTAGTTTGACCTCAGGACCGCGAGGCCCTTCGCGGTCTTGAGACCGCGAGCCTCCTCTTGGTCTTGAGACCGTGAGCCCCCTCACGGTCTTGAGACCGCGAGCCCTCTCACGGTCTTGAGACCGCGAGGCTCACATGGTCTCAGCCGCTTGGTCCATCAACAAAATCAAAGATACAATCGATGATGTTAACCGATGTTGAAGCCCTCAAAAGGTCAAAGTTATGTTGACCACCTATGGATTGGGTTAACTAAGGTTATGCTTAACCAATTGGTCATTCAATTGACCCTCAATTGTTGACCAATTAGGATTGAAATCGATTCAATTAGGGTCTATCAATGTTCACCCATCAACAATCCACAATGTGACTCAACACAAGGTTGAACCCTTCAATTGAGCTCCAATTGGGCCCAAACTTGGCCCAAACGGTCTTGAGGTCATGTGGGTGGACCCCACATGGTCTTGAGACCGTTTGCCCAAGGTTTCATCAAAATCTAAGGTGATTTGATAGGGGTTGAACCATGATTGAGCCATAAAACAGAATTTTGATTAAATTGATAACTTATTTGCAATTAGGTCCTCAATTGGTCAAATTACTTAACCCTAGACCTTCAAACGGTCTTGGGTAATTGTCCTCTCGGTCTTGAGACCGTTTGGATGAGTTCCAAACGGTCTTGAGACCGTTTGCCCATCCAATTTTTGGATTCTAGTGCAGATTCATCAAGGTCTGACCCATTGAGTTGATGATCATGTCAATATTTAATTGCAATGTAATTCGGTGTAATTGTACCTTCAATTGGTCAACTATCCTTGACCCCAGACCTCCAAACGGTCTTGGTTGATTGCCCTCACGGTCTTGAGACCTTTTGGTGACCCCCAAATGGTCTTGAGACCGTTTAGGTCAATCAACCCTAAAAACCCTAATTAGGTCACCATAATTTCAGTACTGATTTTATCTAGGGTTAACCCTAGTATTCACCCTTCAACTCTTAGCCCGTTTTGAATTAGACTATCAAACTTGGTGAGTTTTAATTAACATTATTTTGAACAGTAATCTCATACGGTCAACTCTTAGTCAACGACCTTACACGGTCTTGAGACCGTTTGCCCAAAAAGGCAATTTCAGACCGTTTGAAAATCAGGAATAAATTCAAATAAAGTTGTTACTTAAAAAGGTCATATCTCCCGATTCCTTTGGAGTTAGCCTCTTAAATTTTGAGGGTAATTAGCCTATATAATTAGGAACAGATTTCTTATACGGTCCATGCCCGGTCAACGGGGCCAAACGGTCTTGGAGACCGGTTGCCCTGTCGCAGTCTCGAGACCGTTTGCTCACCTCGCGGTCTTGAGACCGAGAGAGCAAACTTTTGAGACCGTTTAAGGAAGTGAAAAGTGGTGGGTTTTTCTTGTAAATCACGCCTTCATCTCCTAGCTCAAGAACAGTACGAATATCCCATGGATTTTCTTGCAAAATAGCAGGGAAAAGTAGGGAAATACTAAGAGCTATCATCAAAACGCATATAAAGATGCACATAGTAAATCATGGGTTTAGAGTTATAAAACCCGCCTAAAGCTTGCTTCTTGAGCTCCAAGCTTTCAAGATCCAAGCTATAATGGTGTCCTTGAGTTCTTACAGGTTGGCCAAGGTGAAAACTCCAAGGAAGGATGAAAAGAGACGACTAGAAAGGTAGGGTTTCAAGAGTTAGCCATGAAGATGACCTTGAATTCGAATTCTAACCATGGAATTAGGCAAGAAGAGGGGTTTAGACCTACCTTGCACCCCTTGGTCGTCCTCCTTAGCTCCAAGGAAGTCCTTGGTCGTCTTTGGTGAAATGAAACAGTAAGGGAACGAAGGGTGAGTTCCCTTGCAACTAAGGGAAGGAGAGCTTATATACATGGGGTAGGATTTTCAACATTAGTTCATAAGTTGTCCATAACTCCAACTAGGTCCCTCCTTCTTTACTTGATCGTCCCTTCCTCTTTATTCTAAGGACAAACCTTCTCTTAAGGTCTTAGGAAAAGAAGGTAAAGGAGAGCAAGCTAATAATGAGGTACATACATAAAGAAATATTGCACATATACCCTGATTATTCAATCACAAGGCATATCTCATAACTTGATAATTCAATTGAGGTGAATCCCTCATCATTTCTTTTCTTAATGATGGCAAAAGTCTAAAAAGATACATTAGATGACATATTTTACAATTTGGATTCCTTAATTTGGGTAAATTGCGTTTTACCCCAAATTAGGGTTTCAAGCACCGGGATTGCTTCCACAGCTGCACCTTGGTGCCCTGGCTTGGGAAATCCCTCAAACTTTACCAAAACGATTCTCATGATGTCTCAACATCAGAGGAACATCTCAACATGTGCAAATTACAAGCTAACCCTTTTAACTGGGTAAATTGCACATAGGTGCCTGTATATCAAAACAATGCTACTACTTTAAATAAAAAGGAGCAAATACTGAGATATATGTTTCTGAGAACTTAATTACATGCTCAGAGTTAATCACAAAGATTTAATTACATATTTAGGCAAAACACCTAGGGTTGACTCATAACCCAGGTCAGGGATGTTACAGCTAGAGGCCGTAGTTTACCACCATAAGGAGCCCATAGCTCAACATCGGTGTCGGTAACAGGACCATCCAGACCACAACCAGGGAACATAGGTTGTTTTATATGTGGGAAGATGGGGCATCTGATGAAGGATTGTCGAGTCAGAGAAGCAAGTGTGACTCAACCTCAGAGGCAGAGTCAGCAAGGCTCTCAGAGGCGACAGTTTCCAAGTGGAGCTAGAGGATGTGGACAAGCATCCCAAGCTAGATTGTCGACACCCAATAATCGAGCACCGAGTCAACCGCAAGCAACGGTGAGATTTTATGCGATGAGTCATGCTGATGCAGTAGTCCACCCTAGGGTTGTGATAGGTCAGATGAAACTATTTTATTCTGATATGTCTACATCCTACAACATATCTGTTTTAATTGATCTGGGTGCTACACATTATTTCATCACTAAAAGAGTGATTCTTAACTACGATATGACAGTTGGTCATAGGGCAGAGATTTTGAAGTTAGAAACTCCTTTGATGGGATCTGCTGTGTTGCGGGAGGTGTGTTCTCCCTGCACTCTTTTCTTTTCTAAGTATCGCATTCAAGTGGATCTTATACCACTTGAGATGCATGAGTTCGATATAATTCTTAGGATGGACACCCTAGAAAAGTATAAGGTTGTCTTGGATTGTGAGTCCAAGCAAGATGTGTTCATTGATGATAGTGACACATGGATCTTTCAGGGAGATAGGAAGATTCTTCCAACCTGTCTTGTGTCAGCTATGGTAGTTGAGAAGCTGATGAGGCAAGGATGTTTTGCATTCTTAGCACATGTGGTAGATACCACCTTGGAAAGTTCTAATCCTTCTAAAGTTCCGATTTTTAGGGAATTTGAAGATGTGTTTCCTGAGGAACTTCCAGGTGTACCTCCGTCCCGAGAGATTGATTTTGAGATTAATCTAATTCCGGGCACGCAACCTATAGCACAAACACCGTATAGGATGGCACCTACTGAGATGTCCGAACTTAAGAAACAGTTGTAAGAGTTTCTTAAGAAAGGTTTTATTCGACCGAGTACTTCACCATGGGGTGCTCTGGTCCTCTTTGTTAAGAAGAAAGACAGATCGATGTGGTTATGCATTGACTATAGACAGTTGAATAAAGTAACTATAAAGAACAAGTATCCTCTGCCAAGGATTGATGACTTGTTTGATCAGTTGTGTGGTGCAACTATTTTCTCTAAGATAGATCTAAGGTCGGGATATCATTAGTTGCGTATCAAGGAGAGTGACATACCTAAGTCTGCTTTTAGAACAAGGTATGGTCACTATGAGTTCATAGTTACATCGTTTGGACTAACTAATGCACCAACTGCATTCATGGAACTCATGAATAGAATCTTTCGACCTTTCCTTGATCAATGTGTAGTCGTCTTTATAGATGACATCTTGATCTACAGTAGAGATGCTCAACAGCATGAGCAACATCTCCGTCAGGCTCTAACTTTGCTAAGAGAGCATAAGTTGTATGCTAAGTTTAGCAAATGCGAGTTCTGGAAACCAGAAGTTCCTTTTCTTGGACACGTGATATCTGCCTCAGGTATTCGTGTTGATCCTAAGAAGGTAGAATCTGTCCTACAATGGGAACAACCTAAAACAGTGATAGAGATACATAGTTTCTTAGGGTTGGTAGGCTATTACAGGAGGTTCATTAAGAACTTCAGTTCTATAGCTTTACCCCTAACCAAGTTGACCAGAAAGGAGGTTCCTTTTGTTTGGAATGACAAGTGTCAACATTCTTTCCAAATATTGAAAGAAAGATTGACAAGTGCACCTGTGCTGGTGTTACCTGAGCAAGGGAAGGGGTATATAGTTTTATGTGATTCATCTAAGAAGGGCTTAGGATGTGTGTTGATGTAGGATAAGCAAGTGATTTCTTTCGCTTCTTGACAACTTAATAAATATGAGGAGAATTATCCAACACATGATCTAGAGCTAGCTATTGTGGTCCATGCTTTGAAGATCTGGAGACATTATCTCTATGGAGAGACATTCCAGATTTTCACAGACTATAAGAACCTAAAGTATATCTTTTCTCAGCATGAGCTAAACATGAGGCAACGCCGCTGGATGGAGTTAATCAAGGACTACGATTGTACAATTGATTATCATCCATGGAAGGCTAATGTAGTAGCTGATGCACTAAGTAGAAAATCAACAACACCAACCTTAGACAAAGCACAGTTGAATTCTTTAGTGTGCTCTAAGAGAGATATGTTTATATCCTTGAGGCAAAACAATGTAAAGTTTAAAGTATCATTGTTAGCTGGGTTGTTAGCTGAGATGCACATAAAACCAACTCTGAGACAGGAGATTAAAGAAGCACAACAAGTTGATGTTGTAGTTCAATAGATTATGTCAGAGTTTGGTAGTGAGAAATGAGATGGCTTTCATGAGTTAGAGGATCATGTAGTCTGTTACCATGGTAGGATGGTAGTACCTGATGCCAATGACTTGAGAAAGTTAATTATGGAAGAAGCTCATTCTTCGATGTATGTTATGCATCTAGGGAGAACCAAGATGTATCATAACTTAAAAAATATGTATTGGTGGCCTGGATTGAAGAAAAATGTAGCTGAGTTTGTTATGCGATGTCTTGTGTGTTAGTAGGTTAAAGCTGAACATCAAAAGCCTGCAGGAACAATGCAACCTTTGCCTATACTGCAGTGGAAATGGGATTATGTGACCATGGACTTTGTGGTTGGTTTGCCTAGAACAACCAAAGGTCAAGATTACATATGGGTGATAGTTGATAGGTTGACAAAGACAACACATTTCTTACCTGTCAAAACAACCTACACTGCTGAGAAGCTGGCACAGTTATATGTAGATGAGATAGTGTGGTTGCATGGGGTTCCAGCCACTATCATTTCTGATAGAGGTCCCCAGTTCACGAGTTGTTTTTGGGAATGATTACACAAAGATTTGGGCATGCAGTTAAGGTTTAGTACAACCTTTCATCTACAGACAGATGGGCAATCTGAGAGGACTATAAAAACCTTGGAAGACTTGCTTAGAGAATGTGTCCTTCAGTTTGTAGGAAGTTGAGATCTACATCTGGGCTTGATAGAATTTGCTTACAATAATAGATATCAGCATAGTATTGACATGGCACCATATGAAGCTTTATATGGAAGACATTTTAGATCTCCTTTATGTTGGTATGAAACTGGAGAAAATCAACTTTTGGGTCCTGAGCTAGTGCAACAAACAACTGAGAAGATTAAAGTAATACAACAACAGTTAAAGACTGCACAGGATAGACAGAAATCATACGTCGACAAATGGAGAAGAACTTTAGAATTCCAAGTTGGAGACAAAGTATATCTAAAGATCTCACCTTGGAAAGGAGTTCTTAGATTTGGAAGAAAGGGAAAGTTAGCTCCTAGATTTATGGGGCCTTATCCAATCATTGAACATATTGGAAAGGTAGCTTATAAGTTGGAGTTACCAGCTGAGTTGCATAAGTTGCATCCAGTGTTCCACATATCTATGCTGAGGAAGTGTCACCCTGACATAGAGTTAGTTCTACAACCTATGTAGGTAGAATTAAATAATGATATATCATATATTGAAGGACTTGTGACGATCCTTGATAAAAGAATTAAAAAGCTAAAAAAGAAAGACATTTGTCTTGTAAAAGTCCTCTAGAATCACCGTGGCATTGAAGCAGCTACTTGGGAACTATAGGAAGAGATGAGGAGGAAATACCCTACTCTTTTCTCTTAAATGTTTTTGTTGATGATTTCGGGGACGAAATCCTTGTAAGGGGTGGATAATTTGTAACATCCCTGACCTGGGTTATGCTTTAACCCTAGATGTTTTATTTACTAAAGTTTATTAGATGTTTGTTCATATTCCTTGAAAAGTAATTAAGGCCCAAGAGGAACTTATATTTCAATTTTAGTCCTTTTTGAATAATGTTGAAACATTGTTTTCTTTGTTTTGGACTAAAGTGAAAATTACCCAAGTTGAGGGGTCATATTGCAAATTGTACATGATAAAATGTTTCTCAGATGTTGAAGCATCATAACAATGAGAATGATGCAGTGGTATGGTTTTCCCAAGCTTGAGCACCAAGATAGAGCTTGCTGAGCAATCCTTGTGCATTAAAACCTAGTTTTGGTGTAATGTGCAATTTACCCAAAACCTAGGGTTCAATATGCAAAATACCACCTCTAGAGGGTCCCCCATGTTTCTTGGCATGATGTAGGGAAAATAAAATGAGAGGGGCGCCTCATTTGAATTATTTTGGAGGAGAGAGAATCTTGATATTAAAATAATCAAGATTTAAGCATAAAAGGAACTTTATTTCAATTTAATGCAAAAAGAAATATATTAATTGAAGAGCCCTTCGAACAAAAGGTGAGGGATGAATTTGCAAAGGGTTGGACGAGCTTGTGCCTTGAAAAGGAAACGAAATATCCTAAGGAGGTGAGGACTCCAATCACATTATTATAAGAAAAAGTAATATCCACTAAAAAGGGGGATATTAGTATAATATGATTAAGGTGTTGAATTTCTTTTCTTTTAATTCTTGTATAATTATGAGGTTTTGCAAGAGGATGAATATGGCTTCGTGGCCAAGGAATTGAGGAGAAGAGGCGGCACTAATTTTGGAATTAAAAGAATTTTATAAGGCATTTTCACTCTCATTATTTTTCTTATAAAAAGACCTTTTACAACTCAAATCAAAGGCTTTTTCGAACCCACTTCCTCTCTTTTCTTGAAAACAGACCAAGGGATCTAGGAGTATCTAGAGGACGACTCCCAACCTGTTGGCAAGCTTCTTGATCTTCTTTCACCTCGATTTCATGGTGGAAATAAAAAAACAATGCATGATTTCTTCTCTATTTCACTCCATCTTCAATCCTAGCCAATCTTTTCACTCCAAAGCTTGAGGACGAGCCTTGGGAGAGTTTCAAAAGCTTCCTCCACCATTGTTGACGTGAATCTCCAAGCTTTGAAGCTCAATTGGAGGCAACTTAATCCCTTAAATGTTGTTATTGCATTCAAATCTCCATTATTTGTTGAACATTTTATTCTATTTGAAATTCTCTTGATCCATTGCTGTAATTATCATGAAAATGGCAGTAGCTTTTGAATGAATGAAGGTAGATGATGATATCATCTTGGGCACGCAATCCAACAAGTCTCCCTTGCAAACGGTTTTGAAGATCTTGGTCCAAACGGTTTCACCAAATCGTTTGGAGACTAAACAATTTGCAAACCGTTTAGTCTTGAACCCCAAACCATTTAGGATGGTTGACCATTTAGATGGGTTGAACATTTGAGGTCAGGAACCTAGTACTTGTTGGATGAGGATCTAATTGTTCCAATTGATTGAATCAATGCATGGACAATCATTTAATTAGAAACCCTAATCGGGTTGAGTGCTGATTTCGCAATTGATTAATTTAATTCTTTGGGTTGATTAACCCAAACGATCTCAAGACCATTTGGAAATCACCCAAATGGTCTCAAGACCATTTGGAGGTCAACCAAGACCGTTTGGAGGTCTAGGGTTGAATATGGTGAAGTATTTGAAGACCCAAAGTTATCAAATTGAAACGCAAGCAATAGCTATTTTGATGAGCAATCCAATAATGCAAACCTTAATTGAACTTCACAAATTTTAATGATGGATGGGGAAAACGGTCTCGAGACCATTTGGAGGTCATCCAAATGACCTCAAGACCGTTTGAGGTCAGGTCATGCCCAATTTTAATGATGGTCCAATGATTTCAAAGCAATTAGTTCCACAATGACTAATATTGAAGGTTCATTGATTTCAACCCTAATTCAATTGGGTTCAAAACCCTAATTGATGATCATTTGAAGGTTGAATCAATTGAAAGATGATTCCTTAATCTCAATTGAAGTATGGTTCTTAGGTTCACTTGGTGAGTAATCACATGGATTCAATTGATGAAGGAATTAATCTTGGAAACCCTAAACTAATATGGGTGGTTGAGACCATTTTTGGTCCAATCGATTTTGAGGAGGTTTGGACCAAACGGTCTCAAGACCATTTGGGACCAAACGATCCCAAACCGATTGAGACTCAAATGGTTTCAGGCATCAACTTTGTCAAACGGTTTCAAGTACCAACTTTCTTAAATGATTTTAAGCACCAACTTTACTAAATGGTTTCAAACCGTTTAACCAAGACCGTTTGGAGGTCTAAACGGTCTTAGACCATTTGAAGGTCATCCATGCAATACCGTTTGAGTTCTGGTTGGTCAAGACCATTTGAGGTCTAAGTGACCAAGACTGTTTGGGAAGTAATTAACTAAAATCGTATGGACACTCAAGGTGATTAAGGGTCAACTGTTTAATTGATTATTACATGATGTAATTCAAGGATGATTATGGTAATTGTACTCTTAATAAGATAGATTGATTAGTACCTTTGAATGATTAATATTTTATAATTATGGAAGTAATGATACAATACATGTGTCTACTCTCCAATCAAGCTGAGTTGACCTAATCTAATCAAGTCTGAATTAAGCATCATCTTATAAAAGATGAGAGATAAAGGACTTCCTACATGAATGATAATCATGTAGTGGTTAAGTCTTAACACTTTCAACATGAATGAATGTGTAATTAGGGTATGATCCTTGAATAAGAGATCAGGAACCCTAATTAAGAAGGTCAATGTACCATGACCCTAATTGAGGGCACTGATAGATGAAACCCTAATCCATGGTGATGGTAAACCCTAATTGAGGGCAATGATAGGTGAAACCCTAATCCATGGTAATAGTAAACCCTAATTGAGGGTAATGACATGAGAAACCCTAATTCAGGGTATTTTAATAATAAATCTTGATTGAATGTGAATAGTAAACCCTAATTGAGGATGATGTTATAAGAAACACTAATCAAGGCTGAAGCCATATGAAACCCTAAGTGAGGGTGATTACATGAGAAACCATAGACAAGGGTGATGTCAAAATGAAATCATAATAATGTGATATAAACTTTAATTCAAGGCAATGCCATATACTGGTATGTGACATTTTGATATGAAATCCTATACTAATATAGGATAAAGATATATGGAGCCTAATTTTGGGTTGTAATGTATGAAACCCTAATTTTGGGCAGTATGATGATAAATCATAACCCAAATCTGGGAAATGAGATAAAGTATTCCTAATTGACATAAATTGGGAAATCTTAACTCATATGATGAAATAGTGATGTTATTCTTATAATGCATAGTGCTGATTTGTAATTGATATAATTGTTATCATGTGCACTAATTATGCATGTTACATGAGATGGTGGACATAGCCAGGTATGAGCTATGGTGTTTTACTAATGAAATTGCTTTATGGGCTATCTGAGCAATAATATGCTATGTTGCCTAGTGAGAGGTAACAAGAGACATTATTGGGCTTTAAGAGCCTTGTGAAATGCCTGCATTGCAAATATTATGTTTACATTGGTCAGTTAACCTGAAGGCATAAGTTACCTTATAAATTAGTAACAAGTGTTTTGATGAATTGAGGGTTTGAACACCCATATTTCATACTCATGATGATGAGATGATAAGGGATGAGAATACCCTGATGAGATAAGGGATTGAGATCCCAATGTGTAACAAAGCTTTGAAAAGAAATTGATAGAAATAATATTCATTCTTTTTAGCAATCGTTATAATGTTTTATGTTTGAAAACATGCTTGATGCTAAAAGAATATTGTAATGTACTTAATTAACGAAGTGAAATGGTATCATGTAGAGCCCTGACCATATATCCATCATCATTAGTAGTTTGGTGATGGTGAAATAGGTTTTTCCTACGGGAACTCCTGGAGGGCATACTTTTGAGTATGTGGGGGTTATGGGCGCGAATATCCTTATGCCCTAATGAAGGAATTGATGTGAGGTAAACATTAAATGTCTCAATCCTTCATTAACTATGCCAGGATGGATGTATCACTAATCTCCCGAATGCTGGGATGGATGTACCATTAATCTCCCGATGATGTTAATGCCGAATCGATGTGAGATAAATATAATATCCCTCGATTACGAAGAGAGTACAACATGCCACTGTAACTCTAATAGCGAAGTTGCCAGTATACCCTGGAAAGCTATTTAGTAGAGACACAAGATGTCCTACATTTGGTCCTCACACTGACTGAGGAAGAAGAGGACATGGGAATCTGGATCTTCTATTGAGCTATGTATGGTACCAATTTCAATTTCACAATGGTCGGTTGGAGTATGGGTGGTATACCTCATCTCCTCGGGGTATTAAGTATGATTGTAAAATGTAATCAACCGTGTAGCATATTTGATTAAGGTTGAAATACGAGAATCATTGGTTGATGTTACTTTGCATAATATGTTCTAAAGGAACAAATGTTATTTATGCTTTTCAATTCTTTATTGGATAAATAATAGGTTACTTTATCAATAAATAGATGAAAGGACTTGAATAGAGAATACTTCTCTAATCTGTTTATATATTGAATTATCTACTGTTAAATACTTCTGAATCTTCTACTCAGTTATATACCATTAGTTGCAATAATAATGATTCTGGCAGAGAGTTATATCTCTCGCTGGGACAAATTTTTCAATTATCTCACTCTCGTGGGATTCAACTTTTTAGGTAGACACCATATAAAAGGCAGGAACCCTACAACAAGGGAAGAACAACAGCAGTAGTAGCAGAACCAAGGACAGTAGTGAATCTTCTGGTGGAAACACTGGCTGTCATGTCCTGTATATAGAGTGTCCTATGTGTCATCTCTGTACTCTCAGGTCCTAGGAGTTAGTAGTTAGTTTTATTTTGATATGAGATTTTGGCTTGAGGCCTTGAGATTTTTATATTGCCTATGTACAGTTTAACATGGCAGTTGATGCTTGTAACACTCAAGAAGGAATGGTACAAGAGATGTACTGATGAACCAGAATGTAATTAAGTTACTTTGGTTCCTTATGAACGAGTATTTCAGTTTACGGATCTCTTTGTAAAAAGTTTTAATTTTTAGTAATTTTTAGTAATTCTGCTGTTAACGACTGCTTCCGCATTACTCTTAATCAATGTTTGGCAACAGACGTCACACTCAACTCCTAGGATTGATCTTGAATATGATTGGGGATCTGATGAGGTAGATGAGGAGAATGATGCAAGTAAGGTGTAAGACAATTTTATTACATGTGTTTGGGATATGAATGAAGGAGAGGAGGATCTAGAAGGTGTTTTATTTTATAGATATTTTAGAGAGGAGGAAGAGAGTGAGGAAGAATATACTAAGAGTGAAAAGGTGGAGGAATTTCCCATTACCCATCACATAATTCCTTTACCACAAGATCCATCTCTTCATTTCCTTATGGATGATCCTGTATGGGATATATATCCAAATGATAATTTTGAAAATTTTTGTGAGGATATGAATGAATGTAGGGGAGTTGAATTATTAAAAGAAGAGGAGGCACACAAATTCACCTTTGATGTAATCCCTACATTATGTGTAGATAGGAGTGATCCATTAGGGATGATCATATAAATTAATGAGGAATCATCATCATACCTTTCACCCCATGACTACCTATTTCTGCATGTGTTTCCACATCAAAACTTGGTTGTAATTCATGTTCATGATCATTACAATAATAATTTATTTTTAAAATGGGATGTAAACCATACATGCTGGTCTTCTGACTATTATTTATTTTTTCTCATTGTTGCAAGGAATCAAATGTTTAGAAGGAAGAGGTGGAGAGAGCTTCACCGTCCTCCACGACCACCTGATTATTGTTGATTGACATGTGACCTAGGATGTTAAACAAGAGCGCTTGTGGGAGGAAACCCACCAATCAGATTTATTTTGTCAAACTTTTGATTCTATTTTTATATTCCTATTTGTAGACTGTTGATATCTAGTTTTGATGTAAGTAAAAAGGGTGCCTTGATATGTGTATTCACTGTGCAAGAACACACTAAGTCAGTACCACCGACACTATGTTGGAGGCATTGAATCAGTCTTTATGTGGATCCCACCCACCCGTCTTTTATCCCAGATCTCATCTCACATATCAGTATAGCTGTTTCATTTATCTTCCTTTTCTTTTGACATTGGGGACAATGCCATATTCAATCTTAGGGGGAGGAATGAACCGATGCTTCTATCTTTATCTCTTACATCTTTACTTTTTATCATATATCTGCATGTTTTTTTGTTAAAAAAAAATAGATCTTCCATCTTTGTTTCTAGAGTCCACTTCTATCTAGTGTAATTGTGGAAAAAATATACAATTTTAGTTAGGATTAGCCGTTTGTTGATGATGTGGTATCAATTCTGAAAATTCTAAAAAAATCTAAATGTACTTTTATGCTTTTCTCTTTAAGCTAAATTTACTATATTTAAGAGTACATAAATGGAGGAATTGTTTGAATTAGTCAATTTGAAGACATACTGAATGAATGAAAAACCTAACTCAACTTTATGACTTGTGTTATGACGATGATGTTTGAGTCCGAACCAACCAAACAATAACATGATCTTGAATGAGAATTCTAGAAATAAACTCTAAGGCTGCCCTGTTACACAAGTTGATATGATAGGGACATATCATGTTGGGAAAGACACTATCTCTTAGTCATGCGATCTCATCCATCTTCCATTCATCTTCATTCACCACCATAGGATGATCAAGTTTAATCCAAGTTATTTTTCTCTTATTTACATTACATTGCATGATAGGAAGCATATAGTTACTTCATCTTCTTGTGCATTAGAAAAATAAAATAAAAGGTTCCATATCATAGTTTGAGCATTTGTAGTTTGCATAACAAAATTGCATATAGTTGCATTTTCATTGCATATTTCATAAGGTGTTACATATTGTTATCTTTTATGATCTTCTCTCATGAAAGAGTGTAAAAAAGTTGTATCTCCTTCCTCCTTATCCAAATAAAAAAAGTAAAAAGAAAGCCCAAGCATGAACTATTTATCTTGCTAAAATAAAAGGGTGAAAAAAAAGAGTTATTGAAAAAGAAAAAAGGAGAAAAGAAGGAAAGGATTTTTAAGTTCAATGCCATATTCTCTCTAAGCAATAAAGAAGAGGATAGTGGATTATTTGCAAACACCTTTCCACCTATACTCATCATTAGGATGAGACATCCATTGCATGCATCATTCCATCAAAATAAAAAAAGTAGCCATTAGAAGTCATGCATTCACATTTTATCCATCATATGCATGCATCATATTTTTACTTCTTGCATAAATAATTTGGATAATTTCAAAGCCACCCTTCTTTTCCACCCATTGCTCTGTAAGGTAGGCCACCATCATAATTATTCCCCACATCCATGTTTATTTGGGGATCTACTTCTAAGTAGTTTATTTACATAGATCAGAGCAATGTAGATAGGGAGATCACATGGTGCATCAAGCATGCGTCCTACTGCCCATGATCTTAACTACTTCATATTGATAGTGTTTTTCATTGATCTTGTTGTTAACATCTATTATGAACATTATTGATTACTTTAAAGTAGTTACTTGTTCAGTCATTGGCAAGGACCGATTTGGGATCGACTGGTGGAGGGCGGTTTGAAAAACTAATTCATAGGTATTTGTTTTCCAGCTAACTTTTTCAAACAAATTTAAGAGTAGTGTTGCTCGAGGATGAGCAATATTCAATCCTAAGGGTGTGATGTGTGCACAAATTGTCAATATTTTGATTGCCTAATTTGGTTGATTTCATTTCCAATTGCTCTTAATTGAATATCTTTTATTACATATTCCACCAAATTAGTGTAAATCATGTGTGCATCGGTTCTTATAATTTTTTCATGTATTTTATATATTTTAATTATGATAATAATTATTTGATTTTATTAATTACTTATTTTATTATAGATAATTATTATTTGTTGGAGCAAAGTCGATACTACCGACATGCAACTCGATAGTACCGACATAGAATCGAAGCAAAAAAATATTATTGTTCCAGATCGAAAAGGAAAAGGATTTCTACTGCAACTAACTCGGTAGTACCGACTTCTAAGTTGGTTGTACCGACACAGGCGCTAATGACCAAGATTAAATACATTAAATCCAACTATTATTATTATTATGGAAAATAATATTTATGTTTTATCTCAACCTAAACATGTACGAAGGATATAAAAGCCACAATTAGAATCACATCCTTGAGATCTATCACATGGGGATGACACGAATGATGAAAGGAGGGAAAAAAGTGAAGGAACCCTGCTCGGTGGACCTCAGAGGTGTTTTGGCAGTAGAAACGCCGATAGATCTTCTCCAGATCCATTCTTAAGCACTGTCTCTAATCAATTGTATCTCAAAACTTGTGTTTTACATCTTTTTGATTTACAGTATTACCATGTCATCTATTTTCAACTAAAAATATATTCCTTAGGATCTGGGAGTAGCACATATATGCATTGTATCTAAATTTTATACATTAATATAGCTTTTGCTCCTAATTTCTGGATATAAACCTATGATATTTTTATGTTCTATTTGTTCTTAATCACCATAAATAGATTATTATATCCTTAATCATTTCGAGAGAATGATTAAGGGTTGGAATAGCATATGTGTACCCATTTATTGTGCCCTTTGGGAAAGGTAGAGCATAATCGGGAGGAGAAATCCAGAGTTTATCATAAAGCACCTAACTAATTAACCAACTATTATGGAAATAGAATTGACATTAGAATAGGTAGTGAACTGCATTGCGGAAGTGGGTAGTTCTTGCTACAGGCTCTTTATCCAGGGTTAGGAGTGATGTATGTTAGTGTTTAGAGGTTCGTTGTAGTGTTATCCGTGATGAAACCAAAAGTCCTAAGGAGATCACAACAACCTTAGTTAGATTTACTTTTTGTTCTTAGTTAATTAAACAACCAATTAACTCTTTCTCTAGGTCTAGATGATTTGGTTTTAGTAATTAGTAGTCTCTGATGTACGATTTCCTGAGTTTGACAACTCGATCCTCTTTTATCCTATATACATGACACATGCACTTGCATTTTACACCTACGTTCTACACGTCATATATGTCCCATCACAGTTGGTACTATTTGGAGGCATCTAGTATCCAAAGTTGCTATGATAGGAGTGACTAAAGATATGGCCAAGTGTCTTAATGACTTTCAATTTGGAGTAGGTGTATCTAGTAGAGCAGAGGCTATTTTACACAGTGTCAACATGGTATTGAACGCGCGACATGACGATGGTTCTATGTCCATGCTTAAAGTGGACTTTTCCAATGCATTCAATCTGGTGGATAGGTCGGCATTACTCTATGAGGTGAGAGTGAGATGTCCATCTATTTCTTTGTGGGTGGAGTTCTTGTATGGCCAGGCAGCAAGACTATACATCAGGGTATTTGGTCAGCCATTGGGGTGCAACAGGGGGACCCTTTGGGCCTACTCTTTTTTCCCATGTATTGCACCCACTTATCCATAAGATCAGAGACAACTGCAGGCTTCTTCTTCATACCTGATATCTTGAAAATGGAACTGTCATTGGGGACATAGAGGAGGTGGCCAAGGATTTGGATATCATTCAATGGTTTGGACCAGCTATGGGTCTTAACTTAAATATTTGCAAAATTGAACTTTTCTAGCCTGTATGTGATGGTAGAAAGTTTCAGAAGGAGTTATTTCCGACAGACATTGGGAGGCCTTTACTAGGAGTGAAGTCACTTGGAGGAGCTGCTAGTAGAGACCAAAGTTTTATTAAAGGAGTGGCTATGGGAAGGGCTTCCAAAGCCGTTGAGCTAATGAATCTTCTTCCTCTGTTGGGTGATCTCCAAAGTCAGCTCCTTTTACTCCGTTCTTATATGGGCATTGCCAAACTTTTGTTCGGCTTGAGGACTTGTCAACCGCTACACATGGAGGATGCAACATCATGGTTTGATAGAGGATCTTGGCAAGTGCCCTTTTTAGCAAGATAATTGAGGACATGGAAGTTAAGTTTGACATGATAGTTACGCAGAAAGGAGTTTTTGGATGTCTAAAAGCTGATCATGGTCAAAATTTTCTCCTAAGTATCTCTATGGATGGCCTTGGTCTACATATGTCACTAGTGGAGTATCACACTATCCTCAGATATCGTCTTATGGTTCCTTTATTCCCAGCTAATGAGATATGTCCAGTTTGTCATAAGACACGTTTGGACACTTTTGGGAGGCATGCAGTTCATTGTAGGGAGCTTCCAAGTTTTATACACATGCATGATTTTGTTAGAGATGTTCTCCATGATGTACATAGACATGCATGTGTTGCTTCTAAGAAAGAGGCACCTATGACTTTTTGATAGATCCACAAGAGGGGAGATCGACACTTAGACCCGATGATGTTTTGATTTTTGGTTGAGTCAGTAGAAAACATGCATGTGTAGATCTGACAGGAGTTATCCCATTGGTTGCATTGAGGAGTGGTGCCTTTACAGCAAGACAAGCTGCCCTTTAAGCTTCCTCAGCTGAATTGGTTAAGCATGAGAAAGAGTGTATTGACAATCAACATGCCTTTATCCCCTTTGGTTTTGATACTTTTGGATTTTTAGCACCAGAGACTGTGGAGCTTCTGAAGAGGGTCCAAAAAGTGATGAATAGTAATGTTATGACTCCCAAGTGTATGGATGTAGTGTTTCAAAGAATTGATTTTGTAATTCAAAAAGGACTTGCGGCGTAACTTGTTGCCTGTTTGTCTTCTACTTCGATGTAAATTTTATTTTTATCAATAATATATGAGTATCAATAACCAAAATTTCAAAATAAAAATCACTAATTGTACTCTAGCTTTTGGATCAACCTGCTGCATCGTGTGACTGTGAGTTGTAAGATTCTATATCAACCACCCTACAAAAAGCCCCACTTCTCTATAACAAATGTATCACCATCCGTGTCACCTGCACCAATTTTACCCAGACTAAAGAAAATCTGATGCTTAATAAGCCTATTGCATTTGTTGCCAACATATATGCTATGTGAAAGCAACTAGACACATTATGACACTAACATTGTTTCCTTCCAAAATGGGGGACCAACAGTTGAAGGGTATGATCGTTTCTCTTCTCTAATTTTTCTCTTAGAAAGTGGGTGTCACATTACATATGTGGTGTGGCTGCTCCCAACACGACCCTACACTTGGTGTATATGTAAAAGATGTTGCCATTTAATTCTAATGTTGCGGCGGTGTTCCAATTCTGAGCAGACGCTTGTCATCCATATCTACTCCATGAGTTCGTGCTTGAGAAAACCATAACGTAATGTGGACGATTCTTATGCACATCCATGATGTCTTTTCTTTTCTGAAATTGGTCATGAATAAATCAGTTCATGTGTTTAAAGTTCCACATGACTTCTCATAAAATATGACGACCAATATCCGAACAAAGACAACTAACGCCATTTCCTTTTTTTATAATTTTTTATATTATGTAATCTTATTTTATTTTTTTATCATTATGTAACCGACAAGCTTATCTTATCCTGTAGAACATCGACAATTTTATGATATCCTCTACACTAAGCTCTTAGATAAAATACAGATAAATATACATTTCCATTTTATCACTACCAAATATTATAGAGGAGAAACCTATGTGAGTCATTTTTATCTTCTGTAAACACGACAACAGCTAAGGAAAATTGGGTCATTCTAAACTCTCCAACAAATCAATTAAGTCATCCTTTCACGCAACAACATATGCCATAAGAAATTAGGTCACGTCATTAACAAATGACTTGTATTAGACAAAGTATCTCATTTTTGGGAAACTTTCAAGAAGAGTACCATTCATATCTATTTCAAATAAAGCAAAAGGACTAAAAGTGTCTCATACAACACTAATTCAGGCATTGTTAATTGATATCAGAATATTGAGAGGCTAGGTTATCTCTTATATTTCCTCATTATAAAGATAAGAAAGTATACAGCAACAAAGAAAGGTCATCACCTCCACTTCAAGTATCAATATTTGGTATGTGATAGAACCGATAATTAGATTGGATATAAAGAATGATTCACAATTTTGTGACTACCTCTTTATAAGTAATATGTACATTTTTTTGATAACGAGGAACCCCTCCTGGACAAGGCCATATTGGACCCAACCTAGCCAAGGGTGAACTCCAGGACCATCCATGTCATGGCGAGATACTACGATATGCCCAATCAAATGCCACCCACTGTTGCACCACAATGGGTGCCTAGAGTCGAACCGGGAGCATTCATTAAGGTTTACCAAACCACACCGTCGGGCTGCCCACCGCTCCCAATAATATGTACAATTATTGTGATGAATTATTATTTTGATAAATATAAAGACAAATGTTTTACTGAATTAAGTAAATTTTGCATAATGTCATCACCTATTTCTTCAAGAATGATTCCTCATAGTAGTATGTACAATTACTATGATGAATTATTATTTTGATAAATATAAAGACAAATGTTTTTACTGAATTAAGTAGGTTTTGCATAACATCATCACCTATTTCTCCATGATTCTTATAGTAACTTTTTACCATACTTCCTCAACGTCCAACCTCTAGAAAGAATAAAAGAAAAAACAACACCATTCTTAAGATAAATATTTAATGCTAAATAACTAAATAAGGTATCAATATCAGTACTGATATAGAAATATTTTGGTTAAATCATTCTCCTTTTTGAAAGAATAGGTTTGACACTTATCTAGAAATCAATTAGTAATCAAATCTCTAGAAATATTTCGATGTATATATAAAAATGATGTGGACCTATAATAGAAGAGCAAATCTCCATTCTATATGTATATTTATACATTTACCTTTTCTAAATAAATATTCAATGAGTAAAAAATTTGTTTTGTTGAATCATTTCAAAATTTGAACAATTCTTTCATATTTATTAAAAAATCTATTCTCTTAGATATAACTTTATACCCCTTTACCATACTTAATTATTTTGTCCATCCTCCAAGAAGGATAAAGAAAGAGACTTTGATAATTTTTGTATAAATTTTAATGTTGAATATTAACTAAGCTATCATAAGTAATTCTCAGTATTGGAGAAAAAAGGTTTCACTCAAATCATTGTAATATGCTAATACAATGATTTGGCACAATTTAGAAAGAATAGTTTGACACCATTTTACGTATCAATTTGTCGAAAAATATTTTTACAATATGCCATTGCAAAACAAAATTTTGACATGTAACATTATATCAACAGAAAAGTTAGAAATAATACCCCCATCAGTTTTTTTAATGACATATATATGTAATTAAGAATACCATTTACTTTATTATTACTATATATGTAATTATGAATGCCATTTTATTTATTTATAACTTACATATTGAAAAATCTATAACTTCTTTGGTCAAGAATTCATAACTTAGAGATCTTCAAATAACCTTTAACTATACTTAAGCTTCTAATGAGACTTCAGTAGTAAGGAGCGGGTTGCACCCTATGCTACATGCAAAATATTATTATATTCCAAACAAATATGCAAATTCAAAACAAATAAAAATATACTATTAATATTAAGTGATACATGAGATTTTTTTTACAAAAAATATGGTTTGGCACCATTTTAAGAATCAATTTGTCAAAAAAATAATTTTGCAATATGCCAAAACATTTATAAATCTTTACATTTGATATTTTACTAAAAAGTAAAAAATAATACGACCATTAATTATACATGATTTTTAAAAAAATCCAGTAATGACAAATATATATATACATATATATCATACATACATACACACATATATATTCCATTTAATTTATTAATTACTTATATATTGAAAAAATATATGAATTCATTATTCAAGAATTCACAATTTACAAAATTTTAAATAAATTTTAATTGTACTTAATCATCTAATCAGACTTCAGTAGTGAGAGGGTGCATCCTACAAAATATTGTCTTATTTGAAAAAATAGTGCAAAATCCAAACAAATAAGATATATACATTTAATCTTAATAGATACATGAAATTTTCTCAGAAATTTGCTAAAATATGAAATAAAATGGATATATGTAATGTTTACGTACACATGTGTATTCACTAATGTGTGTGTGTATATATATGTATATATATATATATATATATATATATATATATATATATATATATATATATATATATATATAAGTACATATTGAATGCCAGAATGGGTAGCCATATTGTAATACCCGTGCATAGAGTAGTAGTGGCATGATTTATAATTAAACCAAAGTCAATTACGAATGCATGGAATAGTAGTGGCATCATGTGTAATTACATTGAAATCTATCACGAGTGCCTGGAACAGTGATGGCATCATTTTTTATTTGGAATTAAATTAGGTGCATGGGTATAGTGCCATTATTTATATAAGATGAAAAATAATTATGAGTGCATGGGGTAATATGAAAGATAGCTATATACATTAAGGCATCCATGCTATGTATATAATAAAACATTGAATGAGGACAAGAGCTTTAAACAATGTTCACCCTAAAACATGTTCACTATTAACTCATAACCGGGAGATGTTCTACGTAGTTTCTATGTACATAGTTCAAACTACATGGTAGATATAGTGGTTGTGATCAAGCAACCCAGAATGTATGGGATATATTGTAATGTGTTTGTACATATTTTAATATAAATGATCAAATTGTAAAGGACCATATATATGTTGTAATATACAAACATAAAATGTAATATGGAAAAAGAGTTTGAATGCTCTTGCTAATAAGGGAAATGAAATAAACTTCAATTGTATTGATAAATAAAATAAACGGGTGCATATATATATATGTATATACATACATATATATATATATATATATATATATATATATATATATATATATGAATGATGACCTCTTGCCTCTATAAAACCTCTCACACATAAGGAAAAGTGTTTCGTGTTAGTCTGAGCATATATCCACTGCAAACAATTTTGATTGAAAATATGTGTAATTTTATGAAGTTTCTTTGTACATAGGAGCAAATTATAATGTGATTGGTCATATTGTAAAATAATAAAGAAAATTGTAAAGATAGAGGACACTTAGTAATATACATATAAACATTGTAATATGTCAGAAAAGGCTGATTGTAACTACTATGAATAAAAAATAGACTAAACTTGATTATGTTGCTGAATTAAATACATTGATGTATTATATACGTTATGGCCTCATCGTCACTATATACCTTTCTCATTGAATGAAGTATCTTGTAACACCCGTTATCACATAGACAATGAGATTACACAAAACCAAGCAGAAATAACCATTAGCAGCAGATTACCAAAAATTACTAAAAATTTAAACCATTTTTCAAAGAGATCCAATGCCAGGAAACTCTTCACAGAAAGGACCAAATCCAGTTATGCATGCATACAACATGATTCACTTCTTTACATATGTCATTCCATCACATTACAATGATATAATATATCAGTTGCTTTACCAAAGCATATATAAAAGCAACATTATACATCGAGGCGTTCTACCCAAAATCACAATCGATTATAAAATAGTTACACACTATTCCCCAAAGGACCTGAGAGTACATGGACGACACATAATACTTCTATCTATAACAAGACACGACTAATAGCATGCCATCTTAAATATCAAATTTTCTTCTTAATTCTATCCTGTTCACCTTACATGATCTCTGCTACCACGTGCATGCCCACCTAAAAAGTTGTGGAACCCACTGAGTGAGATAAGAGTCCCAGTGAGAGATATAATTCTCCAACAAGACTATTATTATCACATGTGCACTGTTACTTGAACATAGAGTAAAGCTCAAGTAATTACTTTAGAAGAAATATGAAGAACATATATAACTGTCATAAATTAAATAGTATAAAAGCAAAGCAAGGCTTCATCCAATATGTCTGTATTTGAATCTTTAAGCAAATATGCTATACAATTGATTACATTTTTCAATCAATCTTATGCCCACGGAGATGGAGATATACCTTTCATGCTCCAACTGGCCACTGTGAAGTTAACATAAGTGCCATAAAGGTCTATGGAAGAGCCAGAATTTGCAACCTCATCTTCTCTCGGTCAGTACGAGAATGGCATAGAAATTATGAGTCACACTACAATTAGCTAGCCTAGCGTATAGAGGCTCTTCGCTATAGAGATACAACACGTAGCATGTTCTCTTATTAGGGTATGACCCATAGTCAATCTTGATTATATATTATTGAGTCATGGCCCATAGCCATACCCTTCTTTTGTATTGAAGCTATGGTCTTGACCACACCCTTTTCAGGGTATGAACTATAACCAAACCAAAGGTTTGAAGGAAGCAAGGAAATATTGGTTTTGCACCTCACATATTCAACAATATGCGCTCTGAGTTTCCCGTAGGAATTACTCATTTCACCATTAAACAAGTACTGACACTGAATGGATATATGGTCAGGGCAACTACATGATTATATTCTACTTGATTACTTAGACCAATTAAAGTGTCTTTTGGCATCACTCAAGTTATAATGTACAAACTATAGACAAATTCTTCAAAGGAAAGGGCATAATAAATCAATAGAGAATGTAATCGTTTATACTATAAACTGATTCCAATCATCTGATAACATTATATTACTGCTATTCATAATGCTTATCACCATCAACACATTATCATGGGATATCAATCCCTCATTTAAGTACCGGAGGATATCACCTCAATTAAGCACTAAGACTCTATCAGGTCATAAGATCCATCACATCATACTTGTGATTTAATGTTATCTCACCATGCTTTATCAAGTATATAGGCATTATCTATGCCAATCATCATCTGTGCCACATCATATGTACACCATTGCAACCATAACAATCATTAGCTATGACATCCATCTCACTTGCAAGGTTATCTTTATAAAAGTAGAGGGAGAATATGTCTCAATACAATAATTACTTTTTAAGTAAAGCACACCATGCACCATATGTATTCTTAAAGAAGATTACGTTTCATGCTTAACCACATAGGGTTCCCAAACATCATTTATCTTTACATACTTCTAATTTCACTTCCTCTTACAAATTGGAATGTATAAGGTTATGCATTATTCTTAATAACCAAGTCTACATATTCACATATTCATATTTCTCATATTCCCTTATCAAGGTTCATATACCTCACTTGACATTAATTAATCATCTTCATATAGCTCTCACAAGCTATAATATTCCATTAATTTGTAAGATTATCATTACATGAGTAACTGAGAGAGAAAATAGTCTCAAGCTTTTAATCATGCATACTCAGCAAGAGTAGCCTATCCTGAGATTAGGGTTAGTGTTCTTTACACATTACCTGTTTAAGGTTTTTCCTCAGAATTATTATTACCAAACTCTACATACACCATTTCCCATTTTCTTGGAATCAACCTAGGATTGAACAATCATTACTAGGTTCCAATATTGCATACATGTATATGTATATTACCTTATTAGATTATGTATGTGCTACAATCATTCATTATGTAAACATATTGATCATGTAATTACATAATGTCTCATCATTATTATCACACATTACAGAGTTTCAATACCCCTTGGCTCATTATTAAACATTGTCACCTCTCACTAGGCAACAACCATCTCTAGGTTATCATACTCATATACTTGACTATCACATTTACCTGGGATCTCAATCCCTTAAATATATTGTTGAGGATCTCATATCTTCAATGTTACATCTTCGTGATCACATGCTATGGGGTATAAACCCCTCAATTTATTATTAAACTATGTCACCTCTTACCATGCAACAATCAACTCTAGGTCATTAGACCCGTATAACATCATACTTGTTGTACAAGTATTTCACATGGCTCACAAGGCTCATGTAAACTGTATTATATCATGCCATCATAGCTCATACATAGCTATGCTCATTGTCACATAATACCTTCATGGTTAGAATTTCATGATAAAAGCAATTAAATATCATCACCATGCCATAAAGAGAATCATTCAAATTACTACCCTCTCTTAATTAGGGTCATGGTTATTCCCTTATAACTGATTAGGGTTTTCATGTTCATGTCTAGTGATATAACCCTAATTCATAACTCCTTATTTATAGGATCTTATCTTATTATCTTTTCATTCCATTATATCATAGACAATCATTCGATCAAGTTGCAATTATGATAAATTGAAAGGTATACCATATTGCCTAAGATTCTTTAACAGTTAGAACACCTCTATGTTACCTTGTCATTTTTATCATAGGATATCAATCCCTTAAACTCATAATTGAGTACCACATCACCTTTTAGACAACATGTCTTAGCCAGGTCACAAGACCTCTTTACATTCTTCCTGTGATACACTACAACAAACATTCACATCAGCGGCCTTTCAGAAATGCCACTGAAAAAAAGCCAATAAATAGGTTTAGCGGCATTTGTTGACATTTAAAAAATGCCTCTAGCACCAATGCCACTAGGAAGATAGTGGCTAAAGTTGTAAAAGCCACTAAATGTTTGTCTTTAGTGGCTTCGAATAAATTCCACATAAAGGCCACTAAACCATCATTTGACATTTATAGAAAAGCCACTATCCATCATTTGGCTTTTATACAAATGCCACAATTTTGTATAATGTTGTTGTATAAAACAGTTTTGATTGAATGTAGTGGCTTATGAAAAAGCCACTAATGACATACTAGTTCTGCATTACTAATTCTTTATGGATTTTAGTCAGTCAATTTGTAGTTCATGATCAAGTTTTCTAATGGAATGCCAATTGAAGCCGAACACATTTCAGAAGTATTGAACTTTTTTTATTTATAATCAAATGACAATTACATGGGGAGGACATTTTACCTTGCCCCTTGTATTGAATACAACAACATCACATATGACTATATATGGTATATATTGTAGACATGAACATTAACTGGATAACAACTCATTTTGTACTTGGAGACCCCCCAAAGGAATACAAACTCATTTTCTTACAAAAACATAAAGCTCCATTCTAGCATTCCAAGTAGTTGTGAGCTTCTATAAGAGTAGACCAGCTACACTACAATGAAGGTTCATCCTTCATCTCAGTTGTAGTGATAGAATTACGGCCATATGGTCATCAGATTCCTCAGCAGGTTCTTCCTTCTTCTCTTCCACCTTGGCAATAGAAGCAGTAGGTGCAGCTGCATAGCCTGAAGCAGCAGTAGGGGCAGCAGTAACTGCAAACTTGCTAGGATCCTACAATGAAGTGAGCAAAATGTTGAGAAAGCATGCAAATGTAAGACAAAAACACTTACAACACTAGTATGCTGTTAAGATAGTATCAGGGAAGATAGCACCATTGCCAAATTTATCAATAAGGTCATCTTCAGTAAGGTGAAGGACCTCAGGGCTGAATACAGATCCACTATCATAAACTGACAGCACAACCAATCCATATGAGAAGAGCCTGATGCTGAGCTTGGAAAGAAGGGCAGCCTCATAAGAATCCACCTTCTCATCTTTCCTAATAAGTTCGACAATGGTGATAATTTCAACTGTACCATTCACATTATGTCAGCTGAATAGAGTTTGCCATGCAGTAAAGCTGTAGACATTCAACTAAGCACACAACTAAGAACATGATAGAAAGGGTGCAAAGCTGACAATCTTGACAATTATGTAAAAAGCAAAAGATGGTTATCAAACTCAATGTCATCCAAGGTTCTCATAAAACTATAGTCTATATATAATAAGTTGAAGATTTTTAGTAAGATAAGAAAGCATATAATGATTAATAAGAGCAGAACCTGGTGAAGGCCTTCATGTTGTTATAGATAGATCTCCCTTCTCCAACTGCAATAACTATTATACTGAAGTTATCATCAACAAGAACCATGTCTGAAGCCTCCTTGGTAACCTGGACCGACACATAAAAAGATAAGAAACAATCATTATCGATAATAATTACTAAAAGACAAGAAGATAGATATACAAATTGACATATAGCGAATATACTTACCTCAATTCCATCAATTCCCATGGTAATACCAATGTCTGCCATTTTCAGAGCAGATGCATCATTGACACCATCACCAGTCATGGCAACCACCACATGTAATAAACAACTAATAGCAAAACATGCAAGTTGACTATGTAGATCAATAGGAGGCTTCAGGTCTTCAAATCTATACTAACATGGACACCAGGAATAGATTCACTATCCCCTGATAAGCAAGAAGAGTTTCCAGAACATATTCACTATCCCCTTCAACTGAAAAAAAGCAAAGCGAAGTAGTGAAATATACCTTATCCAGGAATCCTTAAAACAACCCAAAGCAAAACTGGAAACCAATGTTGGGTAGGCTGCAATACATCAAGAACATGTAAGCATGCACTATTTTGTTGGATTGCATGTAAGACCGATTCCAGGGTGAGGAATCCCATCTTTGAGTCCTAACAATAGATCTGTTCTTGGAGATTAAAGGTCAATCACAAGAGCTGAGCTGAAGCCTTTCACAAGAGATGAGATGACAACCTTAGCTCTCGAGAGTGGTCTTTAATCTCCAAAAACATGCCTTTTTGAGTCCTAACAGTAGCTCTGTACTTGGATATTTAAGGTCATTCTCTGTACATGATCTTAGCAGAGGATCATTACGAGGCGAATCACCACAACAAAATATTGTTATAGAAAGGGGATCATTACGAGGCGAATCACCACAACATTAAGAGGATCCTTACGATAGTTATTGGCTTTTAGGGCCTGCATCACAACCACATGTTACAGAAAGGGTATTATTGTAGATGTTGTTTTAACAATTAAGGGAACATGGAGGAACCAATATTACTAAGAGCACCATTATTTCTTGAGGCTTCTTCCTTGACTTCTTAACCAAAGCAGAGTATGGAAATGTTGAAAGTGACTTGCTATACCATGGAAATGTTGAAAATGACTTGTTGTACCTTTACAGTCTGCAGAGAAATTAGGACACATAGAAACATGCGACTAAAATATCTCAGTTACATTTCAGACATCTTAATAGCCTAAATATTGAGCAATCATAGAAGCTCAACCACAAACCATCTTGAGGCGAATCACCAAAATAAAATATGTTGTGGAAATCTCACACACAAGATTCCAAAAACACTGCTCATAGCTAAAAACCACTTTGGCTAGGTTGCAATACTACCTTAGATACAACTTTTAGATACTACTTTGGTTAGGCTGCAATACATCAAGAAGATGTAAGGATGTACCATTTTTTTGGATTGCCTATAAGACCAGTTCCAGGGTGAGGAATCCCATTTTTGAGTCCTAATAGCAACTCTGTTCTTGGAGATTAAAGGCCATTCACAAGAGATGAGCAGAAGCCTTTCACAAGAGATGAGCTGACAATCTTAGCTCTCGAGAATGGCCTCTGATCTCCAAATGGCCTTTTACGCAGTGACATGTTGTTTGTTGTGGAAGGCACAAAATGCACAATTCTTCAGAGAAATATTGACTTAGTAAGCTATCATGCAACATGTGATAAAGTTATGAAAGAAAAATTTACAGAGAACTATTGACTTAGGAAGCAAAAAAAGACATTCACATTTAGTAGGTCAAAACAAAATATGTTGTGTAAATGTCACACACAAGAAGGTAAGACATTGCTCATAGCTAAAAGCAAAATAGGATTGTCATTTGGCAACATTCTCTACGAAAATAGACATGAAACAACAATATCTGGATTGTTATGTACTAATAAAAAAGTAGACCAAAGAAACACAACTATAGCTTTCATCTCTCTACACAGTATCCAAGAATGCAATTATCTATCTTTACACTTCATGACCTGCAACAAATGGAAATGACTTTAGATACTAGTTTTATTTTCAATTATGTCATATTATAAGCAATACTATATGCTCACTTTGGCAGTAAATGTGATTTCGGCCATGCTATGACATTGCCAATAACTTCATCCATATATTGATATTGCTCAGAAGGTCTGACTAGAGGTTCGTTGGCCATCACCACAACCTCTACATAAACACCAACACATGATGAGCCTAAAATTGCACCTCCCACCATTTGCAAGGGGTCAACCTCAGATACTCGACCGATTACAACTTTATCATCTGCATCTACGATACTCGGCACATACACTTCCTATAAAAAATACAATTTAAATAAAAAATTTATATAAATGTAGAATGATGTGCAATTTACACAAATACAAACATACTTGTCCCTTATAAATTGTTGAATGTCTCATTCCGATCTGCACAATTGTTTTATCTTTGTCATAAGGCCATCAAAATTCAACATGGAAAATAATTGATACCACACATCTCGTATAAAATGTATTCATATCTGGATAGTGCGTACATGTTGTGCTGATTGACTGTTTCCTACTCTAGACAAGGCTAGTATCTTCTCTATTTTTGCATTTTGTTCTTGAATTTTAGCTTCAAATTCCATCCGTTGTTGGTCAAGCTGATCCTGGAAATGCTTCCTTTGCACTTCATCAACTTCTCAGGATTTACGGTTCTTGCCCCAGATATCAGAAGGTGATGGTCCAAGTCAATAACCATGAACATATCCTAGTCTCTTTTCTCCCATAACCTGCCTATAAATCTCAGCTGAAGTAACATCAGGTTGGTTTCTTCACAGCTCATCACCTACCTCAGAAAATTTTTCCTACACACAACAGAACATATGAGATGAATTTTATACCAAACATATAAATGTTTCCATGAAGTAAATGTAACATAATACTATAGGATAGGAATCCTTGTACCAAAATTTTGGTGGATTCAATATCAACTATGCTCCCATCTTTTTTACGATGAGTTTTCTCAAAAAAACTCAATGGGATCAACTTCCCTGCCTGTTTCCTTCTCCAATTATATCATTCAAACAAGGTTATTGCTAACATCATTTAAACGGAAGTCTCCAAATTGTCCAATTGGATCACAATATTGACTAACTTACATCATGTTTTAGACAAGCAAATGACTTGGTTCCTGTTGTGTGGCTAACCTTTTGAAATTTTCTACTTGTATTGTTAGTTATACACTTCCTCTGTGAAAAAAAAATTGTAGTATTGTCCATAGTATTTATCTGTGAGATAAATTAAATATCAATTAATAGATACAAAAAATTACCTTTCCTTTATTGCTCCTCCAGTAATCCACAAGAAATTTCCATTGAGACGTTTCCACGCGGGGAACAACTTGTTCAAGTTGTTGTTCATATGTACTATCTTGTACGAAGTATAGTTTCCATAACTCCCACTTGTGGTCCTTCCATTTCTTTCCCAGTATCTTCATTGTCCACTCCTTTAATTCTATGTCCATCATGAATTTACTCTACCGACAATAAGGATATCAATTAGAAGCTTAATTTAACCATTTAAAAATAAATTTTAATATTGTGCCTTCACAAAATTCCATATGGATTCTTTTTTATTTGCTGGAAATTGTCTCCAGTCCTCATAGTTTAATGGACAAAGATTAGGATCTCTTGCAATGGTTGTCAAGAAACTTGATAAGTGACATTGGTTTTTACCCACTGGTTGTCCAAATTGATTTATCTCAATGGGAATTTGATCGTCGGGCTTTCTTTTCCAGACTTGCAAACATTGTGTTCGGCCACGTGTGCGATGTCTTTGACCTAAGCATTCATTTATATATCATTAGATGCAACACTATAAATGTAATGATATGAATAAACTGAATACCTAGCACATCAGTAGGTGTTGGCATAGCATTCAACGACTCATCATGGTGATCAGAGACGTCATTTTGCTCCACGGTTTCTTGAAATGCATTGATATTTTGGCTATTACCAGCTCTACTCTCTACTCTTCTTTATTGATTGGACACAGGAACATTGACAGTAGGCACCGGGGGTCGATGTCTTTGACCTGAGAATTCATTCATAAAGGATACAACATAAATGGGAATTATATATCTTTAGATGCAGCACTATGAATGCAATGATATGAATTAACCGATTACCTAGCCCACCAGAAGGTGATGGTGAAGGTTTTTGTCAATTGGTAGTGCAGAAGAATATAGACCATTCAAGTTTACGGTAATCAAAGGAAAATTGAAGAAACCACACCCAGAAAAACATGTATACTATAAGTAATTATACAAAGGTCTTATTCTTCCTTAGAAATTTCTGAATCCTAGAATATTACACAAGAAATGACCATCTCATAAACCTTGTTCTCTCCTTAGCCTCTTCCTACATACATAAAGGTGAGTATCTCTCCCCTTCATTAGCCCAATGGTGGGAACCCCTGTTCTCATCAGAGAGTGCCAACCCACCAATGGTGGTGGCCTAGGTAAGGATACATTACTTGCCTATTCGTTAATGATTTACAAACAAAGATACAGGAGATGTGCATACATCACATGAGCACCTAAGCAACCACTTTTTAAAAAGTGGATGCTTCATTTTCCTTACAATTTAATACAACAATACACACATTTTTATATGAATACACTAACATTTAGCAAACTTGTATACATAACCAAAACCAATGCAACACTGTAAAATAAAACAACGGAATCATCATATTTCAAGACTGTAAAATAATCCAAGTTTAAATCTAACAAAGAAGGATGGTCGATGGCTTGATATAAACGATTAAGGAAGTGATTGTTGGATATAAAACAACAGAATCATCATATTTCAAGACTATCTTCATAAACTGATTATCATATATACCTTTATAGAATGGAAACTACGAGAATGGATGGGAAAGACCATGTGTGTTTATTGTTTCATGGGGTGTACTTACCTGTCATGCGCTGAAGCAGTAGGGTGGCAAACCGCCGCAGTCCTCGCCGGCAAGTTCGGAGATTGATCTCTTCCTCGATGTCCCCTCCAACCCTTGGCAACGTCGCCAACACCTTGGAGAAGAGCAGAGAGCATTCCAGCAGGTAGCGTCCACAGTCTGGAAGATTAGGGCGAAAAGGCTAGCTAGGTCGACTTTGCGGGTTCTGTGAGTAGAGAAAATGTTGGGAGTAAATATCTCTGCCCAACGCGTGGAGAAGAGGAACCATTTTGCATGCCGGGAAAGTCGCACGAGAACATAATTTTTTTACTAATTGTGGCCCGCTCATTTGATTTGGCAATTTTGAAATGCTACTAATTAATTATAAAAATGCCTTAATTGGTAAGTCTTTTCTATAAACTCCATAATAGTGGTTTAGAGGCATTTAAATTACAAATGCCACTGCATTACATAGATAGTGGAATTTTTTTAGAAAAGCCACTGGAATAAAAGCCATTAATGGGTAATTTTGCTGTAGTGATACATGTTTTCCATATGTCTTATAAGGCATAATCAGGATATATTAACTTATAATCACTATAGCCCTTATTTGGCTATGATCATCATCTCTGTATGATTTAATATTTCACTATGTTATTATAACCATTGACTACTATCATTATGTTACTTCAAGTAGTACTCCCTCTTGTGATTAGGGATAGGATTTCTCTTCTTTAACTGATTAGGGTTTCTAGGGTTATATTCAATAACTGAACCCTAAATCATACCTTCACATATCTAGGAGTTATTCAATTTCCATAAGTATTCATTCATACTTAATTACTTTCATCAATTATTATTGATTGATCATCAACATGAGGTATACAAGTTCCTATCTTATCCTTACTAGGATACTAGTTCAACTTGACTTGTTGTATTAACTTGATCCTCATTAGAATGTATTGGCCTACACTTATCAAACTGTATCCATCTCATTATGTCATCATGTATTGATTTGATTACTTTTCCCATGTGTCAGCCTACTTTATTCAAAGTGTATCGGCCTCCACACTATCCCTTGTATCGACCTAGTTTCTTCAAAGTGTATCGACACTATCCCTTGTGTCAGCCTAGACATATTCACTTGTGTTGGCCATGACACCATTGTTTGTGTCGGTCAAAGCACTATTTCTTGTGTATCAGTTTGGAGGTGCTTAAGTTAGTATCGGTTATAAGGTACTTAAGGTATATCAGTCATAGTATAATTTAGGGTATCGACCACTTTATCTCATTGTGTATTGGACACCCTATATCTTTGTGTATCAACCACATTTATTCATTGTATATCGGCCACATCAATTCATTGAATATCGGCCACACCATCAACTAGAGAATTGGCCACTCAACCACTTAATATATTGTCCTCACCATCAACTAGGGTATCATCCACTCTACCACTTACTATATCGTCCTCACCATCAACTAGGGTATCGACCACTCTAGGGTTTGGATTAGATGATATCGAGTTAGGCATCATCATATCCTTCATACCTTCACTTTATCAAGGCATCAACCTTATCTATGTTTTGGTGTATCAACTTCACCTTCTTTGGTGCATCACCTTTATAATATTTTATTGTGATGTCTTCTTTTTACTTTAGTATTAGTATATTAACTTCACCTCACTTGTGTATGACACCTTCACCTTACTTAGGTGTATCGCCACACCATACTTTGGGGTATCGACCACACCACACATTGGTGTATCGGCCACACCACACATTGGTGTATCGGCCACACCATCAACTAATGTTACTGATGACACATAAAAGTTATATCGATCTTGAGGTGCTAAAAGGGATATCGACCTTGAGATGCTTAAAGGGATAATGACTTTAAGGTGCATAGAGGGATATAGGTTTGATCATCATCAAGATACAAACCTTCATCCCTTAACACTCTAGTTCATGGGAAACAACCCCAAGTTTCCATAATATCTCGTAGATTCATCATTTAATCAATGGAAATCGAAATTGAGAAGAAATCACCAAGTATTGTACAATTGAAAGTGAATAACAATCGAATTGAAGTAAAGTTATATAACCTGCCTCAAGATCATCACTAGAGATTCAAGATCCAAAGCTTCCCATTCCCAAGGTTGAATATGACTTATCAAAAGTCCAACATTTGGCCATAACTTCACCTCCATAAGAAAAAGGTATCATAGTAAGGAACTTGGTGAAGGAGAGAAAGAAAGAATCATGGTTCGAGAAGCATAGCCCATTCAAGGTAGATGATAATTATTGCTTTACGTTTGGGCAATATGTTTGAAATTCCTCTTCTTCCTTGAGATCCTAGGGTCGTCCATCAAGAAAGAGATGGTATGAGGGTCAAAATGTTTACTAGGAGGTGAAAGGAGAGGCTTTTATAGTTGAGGCTCATGAGAAAGACTATATGAGAGGTGTCATCACCATATGTAACTAGGTGACACATGTCCATGCATGGTGGCATCATGCAAACATTATTATCTTGACATGCAAAAATCTTATGTATAATTCAAGGATGAGATATCGGCCATCAGGTATCTTGCTTGACAAGATTTCTCAACCCATTTAACATATTGTATGCAAATTGATACATTTTTTGTAAGGAACATAAAAAACGACATGCTTCACCTACTTGAGGGGCTTATCCCAATATATATACTTCCAAAAAGTTTTTGAACTGATAGGGTACTTCCTCCATGGTGCTCAAACTGATAGGTACCCCCATATACCCTTTAGAAGTTGACACAACCTCATTTATGGTTCAAGATACTCAACATTCTTGAGTTCTTTCACTACCAAGAGTGGTATCACTCAACCAAGACTCAAACAAGGCTTCCCTCCTTTATCTATCCTATAGAAGATACTAAAAGAGAGTAGGGACACTCTAGATATGGTAAATTGCACATCAACCCCACATTTTGGATAAATTGCAAGTTGCACCAAAACTGGCACATAAAGCATAAGCATCATCTATACAAGTTCAACTTGGAACTTAGGCTTTCCACAAGGATCCCCTTAGCATCATGCTCTTTCGTATAATGCTAAAGTACTAAGGGCACACCAATCATGTGACATATTGTAAGATAACCCCCTTATCTTGGGTAAATTGCACTTTGGTCTAAAATAAGCAAACATTGCTCAAATAACATTCAAACATGACTAAACTTGAAAATTGAGCTCTCCTTTAGACTTAATTACTTTTTTGAAAATATTAATACAAGGTTCTTATTATCTTACTTAGGCAAAACTTCTAGGGTTATCCCAAAACCCAGGCCAGGGGTGTTACAAGTTATCAACCACTCATAAGGATTTCATCCTCGATATCTCAAGAGAAAAGAGATAGGTTCTTCTTTTAACTCATCATTAAACTTTATGAAACCACACAAAGGAATCACACAAAATAGTAAACTTACTTTATGACTAAGCAAGATTCTTATATTAAACATATTACCAAAGTGATATCATGGAACTTTATTTGAAATCAAAACAAGATTGACCACATAGGATATATCCTCTATTAATTTTACCACTTCTCGATTGTAGAGTTAAAACTATGTCAAGTTATACCTTAACATAGAACAATGTACATACCTTGTACAATTTAGGTAGCAATTCTACCCTTTTAATCCACCTTCACAACTTGTAATATTATAGCAGGAGGTTCACAACCCTGGGGAGTCATTATATTTGTCTGAGGGTAAAGGTAAGACTACATATTCAAGGGAATTACACAACAAATTCTTATAGAAAACATTACCTTGATCTGATATACAATCGAAACCTTTTGCATACTAGGATTGTTCACCTTGGTAACCATTACATATGCTAGAACACATCATGTTCATGTTCATTCATCTTTTCAGCTGTCGTTATTGATATTAAACACATCAGACAAATCTTTTATTATTTTAGAAGGTACGCATAATATCATCAGTCTCAAATATCGTTATCTTGGAACTAAAATCCAAGTCTTAACTGATACTTTTCAAGTTTTCATCTCATGGCCACATCAAAACCATGCACATCAAGTGACATGTGACTCACTGACTACCACATCTTTGAAAGGAAATAACACAAGGGTACATACTCCTCTTGTTACTTCATAATCATCCTCGGATTTCTTATCAAGAAGAAGGAATTACCAACTTCCTTTGGTTATTATATAAGTTTTCGACTGTTCATGTGTCATTCAATCTGGTTTCATCTTGGTTTTCTTGCCATTGGCATAGGAATTGTAAAGATGATTACACATCATTACTCCTTGTTGAGTTATTATTTTACATGTTCATGAACATTCCTTGGCTTGACTATATTTTCTTCTTCTCATTATGAAGAAGATCATTACTATTTACATATCCTTTATTGAGTAGGGATCATCTCCCTTGTTCCCTTTCTCATATCATGAGGATTGTATCTTACATTTTCTTATACTCATAGGTTGGTCTGAGATTAACTCAGTTCCTCTTTATTTATTCATTATTTATTCTTATTTATCTTCTCAGTTCATCTTCTTTTCAGAAATTTTCTCCATCTTATGTGGATTCTACACCCTGACTTACTTTATTAGCTCACATTTATCTATCTTTTGCTCCATACATTTCTCAAAATTACAGCCTCAAGAACCTTTCATATCTTATTCATGCTTAGCTTTAGGTTTCATGGGTTGTATCTTTCTCTTTTAGTTACCAAACATCCGAGCTTTAGCAAGTTATGGTGTATTTCTTATTTCTTTTAAAGTAAGATGGAGGTATTAGTATCATGATTTATAATTTGTTACACTCCTTATATTGCTCAAAATGACTACTTGATCAGAGTAATAAAAGAGAAATCAATCTAATAGTTATATAATTACCTTTTCTTCAATATTTGAATACCTGGCCAGGGCACTCAAGTATTGAGGTTAGGTAGTATGCACCATATATTATATCATGTTTTTGACTTAGAAATAATCTTATTCCTAATCCTAGTGTCCCTATAGACTCAGTGAATCTATAGCTCTGATACCACAACTGTAACACCCATTATCACACAGACAACGAATTACACAAAAATAATCAGAAATAACCATTAGCAGTAGATGATCAAAAATCACTAAAAATTAAATCATTTTTCAAAGATATCCAATGCCAAGAAACTCTTCATAGAAAGGCCCAAATCCACTTATGCATGTATACAACATGATTCAATTCTTTACATATGTCATTCCATCACATTCCAATGATATGAGATATCAGTTATTTTACCAAATCATATACAAAAGCAAAATTATACATCGAGGTGTTCTAGACAAAATCACAATCAATTATAAAATAGTTACACACTATTCCCCAAAGGACTTGAGAGTACATAGATTACACATAGGACTTCTATCTATAACAAAACACGACTGGTAGCATACCATCTTAAATATCAGATTTTCTTCTTAATGCTATCCTGTTTAGCTTACATGATCTCTGCTACCACGTGCACGCCCATCTAAAATGTTGTGGAACTCACAGGGTGAGACAACAGTTCCATTGAGAGATATAACTCTCCAACAACACTATTATTATCACATGTATACTTTTATTTGAATAGAGAATAAAGCTGCATTATATTAAATAGATATGTCCTTCAAGTAATTACTTTAGAAGGAATATGATGTACATGTATAACTGTAATAAATTAAATAGTATAAAAGCAAAGAAAGGCTTCATCCAATATGTACGTATTTGAATCCTTAAGCAAATGTGCTATATGATTGATTACATCTTTCAATCAATCTTATGCCCTACAACGATGGGAATATACCTTCCATGCTTCAACTGACCACTATCAATTTAGCATTAGTGCCATAAAGGTCTATGGAAGAGTAGGAATCTACGACCTCATCTTCTCTCAAACAGTACAAGAATGGCAGAGACATTATGAGTCAAACTACAATTATCTTGCCTGGCGTATAGAGGCTCTTCGCTATAGAGATACAACACACATCATGTTCTCTTATCAGGTATGACACATAGTCAATCCTAATTATATGTTATTGAGTCATGACCCATAGCCATACTCTTCTTTTGTATAAGAGCTACGACCTTGACCACACTCTTTTTAGGGTATGGACTATAGCCAATCCTGATGTTTGAAGGAAGCAATGAAATACTCGTCTTGCACCTCGCATATTCAACAATATGTGCTCTGAGTTTCCCTTAGGAATTACTCATTTCACCATTCCACAAGTACTGACACTGAATGGATCTATGGCCAAGGCAATTACATGATTATATTCCACTTTATTAATTATACCAATTAAAGTGTCTTTTGGCTATAATATTCCATTAATTTATAAGATTATCATTACATGAATAACCGAGAGAGAAAATTGTTCAAGCTTTTAATCATGAATACTCGACAAGAGTAGCCTATCCTGAGATTAGGGTCAGTGTTCTTTACACATAACATGTTTAGGGTTTTTCCTTAGAATTATTATTACCAAACCCTATATACGCCATTTCTAATTTTCTTGGAATCAACCTAGGATTGAACAATCATTACTAGGTTTCACTGTTGCATACATGTATATGTATATTACCTTATTAGATTATGTATGTGTTACAATCATTCATTATGTAAACATATTGATTACATAATGTCTCATCATTATTATCACATACTACAAAGTTTCAATACCCCTTGGCTCATTATTAAACATTGTTACCTCTCACTAGGCAACAACCATCTCTAGGTTATCAGACGCATATACTTGACTGTCACATTTACCTGGGATTTCAATCCCTTAAATCTCATCTCTTCAATGTTACATCTTCCTGATCACATTCTATGGGGTATAAACCCCCTCAATTTATTATTAAACCATGTCACCTCTTACTAGGCAACAACCAGCTCTAGGTCATTAGACTCGTATAACATCATACTTATTGTACAAGTATTTCAAATGGCTCATGTAAACTGTATTATATCATGCCATCATAGCTCATACATAGCTTTTCTCATTGTCACGTAATATCTTCATGGTTAGGATTTCATGATAAAAGCAATTAAATATCATCACCTTGCCATAAAGAGAAGCATTTAAATTACAACCCTCTCATAATTAGGGTCATGATTTTTCCCTTATAACTGATTATGGTTTTCATGTTCATGTCTAGCAACCAAACCCTAATTCATAACTCCTTATGTCTAGGAGCTCATCTTTTTTGGCTAAATTGGACATAATTATAATCCCTTTGTTTTGAAGATGATAAACATTTCTTTCTTGTGGTTTTAACGTGTTCCTTGAGTGTTTCAGGAATAAGCATAAAAGGTGGTGGATAACAAAGATTTGGAAGATCCTTATGCTCAAATTTGCTTTATTTTCATGATTGTAATCAATGTAAAAACTCGTACAAGTTTATAATGTACAAGTACTTAGATATCATGTAAATCAAGCGTTTAGATCTTCCTATCCACTCACAACACCTAAACAGGTCATCCCCCATGATAATATCACAATTGCACTTTGATATACACACTTAGTACATATCTAGAACCACCAAAACATGGAATATCTCGGTCGAACTATTTCTCGACTAAGAGAAAACCAGTTGAAAATTTTCTCGACCAAAAATGTCCTCAGTCTAATGCACGAACACCTTTGCATAACCTGCTCAATGCTATCACTAAGAAGGTTTCGGTCGAACTTTACTTCAACTGAGATTGAGTGTCTGTCAGGTTCTATAGCCGTTAGAATTGGTAGGAAAGGTACTTGGAAGTTGAGTTGAACATTGCAAATCCACTTACCTCAATCTCCCACTCAATCAAAGAAAAGTTTGACCGAGATCAACTCGGTCGACAAAGAGCTCGACCGAGCTACATTCTGGACTGCACTTTTCAACATTAAACAACTAGCCGTTTTAATGTAATTAGTGGACACATAATGGCTAGTTGATAACTAAGAACACCCTAGAAGGTGTCTAGAACGTCCCCAAGCATTAGAAAACCACTCCTATAAATAGGACAAGCTATAGGACACCCAAAGCATCACTTGTGCATACAATTACAACTTGAGATTCATTCCTTGTAAGCAACAAGCTAAGATTCACTTGCAATCTGTTCTACATTAGTGTCCTATAGCTTAGTATCTCCTAGCCACCACACTACCACGTTCATCCACAGCAGATACGAGATCAATATGCTTGATATAGGATCAAAGCATTGTACTTAATTGGTAACATTATTTCTTTCTTCCAATCTTGTTCCCTTTATTATATTTTGTTCTCCTTTGCTACTCCTAGGTTAGAGGCTACAAAAAGGAGGTTGTAGGAGCTTCTTCGGTGGTGAAGGTAGATCGGCCTGACTTTGTACCACTTCTAGAAGGTCTCAATGGGAAACTACTTCAAGGAGGAAGGCTACTTCAAGGGGGAGCTTGAAGCTACTTCAAGTGAAGGCCGCTTCAAGGTTGGTGAGACGACTTCGGGGTGAAGGCTGTCCAAAGGGTTGTGAAGGTAGTTGTATCTTATGTAACATCCTTGCAAGGTAATAAAATACAATTGCTTTCAAAATCCCAATAGGAAACAATTGGGTAGTGGACTGACTCCCTTAGTATTTGCTAAGGGTGGAACCACTCTAAACGCCTTGTCTCCTTCTCTAATATTTTTGTGGTTGTTTGTTGAATTAAGTTTAAAAATATCATAAAACCCTATTCACCCCCCTATAGTGTTTTTCAATTGGTATCAGAGCAGTCTTCAAGGAGCTCTAATCGAGTCTTGAAGAAAATGGGTGATGGGGGTACTAAACAACCTGAACTTGGAAGGAACACTTGTAGCTCGGCCACCACAATTTGATGGCACCAACTATAACTATTGGAAGAGGAGGATGCAATTATACTTTCAAGGGATCAGCTGGGATTTCTAGAGGATGGTTTTAAATTCCTACACACTTCCTCAAACGGAGTATGCTACATGGGATGCTAACACGGTAAAATTAGCCCAATTAAATGCAAAAGATGTAAGTATCCATTATTGTTCAAATTCCGTAGGTGAGTTCAATAGAATATCAAATTGTGAAACTACATACGAAATATGGTATAGAATTTCTATCACTTATGAAGGAACTGTTCAAGTAAAGAACTCCAAAATTGGTATGCTTAAACAAAAGTTTAAACAGTTTTGTATGGAACCTAATGAGTCTATTAGTGAAATGTATGCAAAGTTTTCTTCTATTGTTAATGGTTTGAATGCATTAGGTAAAACCATTAGTGAAGAGAATCAAGTTTCTAAAATTTTTAGGTCTCTTCCTCCCAAGTACAAGCCTAAGGTGACTGCAATTGAAGAAGCCAATGACCTCACTCGACTGAGGATGGAACAACTCATTGGAAACTTAGAAGCACCTGAGGCAACCTTGGAGGAAGAAGAAAGATTGGCGGCTGAACACAAAAAGGAGAAAAGAAAGGACATTGCATTCAAAGCATCAACCAAGATTAGTCATGACACAAGTGAAGAAGATAGTGAAGAAAAAACTCTCATTGTAAATGGTAAGCAGTATAGAAGTTGTAAAACTAACAAAACTTCTAGTGTTTCTTCCTCTAGGTTCTTTGAATACATCAAAAAGGGACACTTAAAAGGTGATTGTCCTAAACATAAAAGCGAAAGAAATTATCTCACAAGAAGAAAGAAAAAGCCTACAAAGCTGCATGCGATGATTCAAGTGATGATAGTAAAGATGGAGAAGAAGAAGTAGAGTGCCTTATTGCTACAACAAATGAAGAAGAAGATGAGGTAAGCCTTTTTGATTTATCTAAAGAAGAATTGGTTGCTAACATTGAGAAATTGCATGATACATATATTGATTGTAAAAAGAAACTAAAAAGAGTTATTAAAACTAATGAGGATTTGTATGCTCAATTAAATGATCTTGCTTCTGAAAAGGAAAGTATTATCTCTAAAAATTCTTCCTTGAAATCATCTTGTAATGATTACAATACAAAGTTACTTATTCTTGAAACAAACTATGATTTTCTTTCTCAAGAAAAGGTTGAATTGCTTGCAAAAATAAATAATTTCCAGACTCAACCTATCCTATGTACTCATTTAGATCATGATGCTATTGTTAAAAAAAGAGATGCTTTATCATCTGATCTAGATCAAACAAAGTTAGATATCAAAAAGAAAATGGATGAGATTGCTAAGTTACAAAAAGTAGTTAGTAGCTTGAGAAATAATGGTATTCTTGATAAGATCCTAAAGAATTCTTTTGGTTATAGTGGAAGAAGAGGTTTAGGATATGTTCCAAAAGAAAACTCTTATCAACCTAAACCTAGGAGAACTCAAGCAGCCAAGATCAAGATCATATTTGTACCCAAGAACACAACTCAAAATCCTAGAAAGAGAAATGAAGTTGACTCTATTTGTTGTCAATGTTGCTTGCGTCTTGGACATTATTCCTTCTCATGTCCTTACAAGAAAAAGGATGTTGAGTTAGTATGGGTTCCAAGACCCCAAACTTAGAAAATTTAATATGATTAAGTTGAGATTTGACCTAAAACCTCATTTGAATATCTTAATGTCTTATCTCAACTAAATAGAATGGTACCTCAGCATAGTACAATGATTTAAGCTCAAGCTGACATAAACAAATTGCTAAAAACAAGCAGAAACAACCTTGGTCGACAAATAGTTCGACCAAGACACTTCTCGGTCGAGAAAGTATTTGACCGAGGGAATACCTGTATCAAAACTAAAACCTTATGTAAAAACAGTATCCGTCCCAGTCGAAAAAGAATTTGACCGAATAAATATTCAGTCAAAGATTAGTGGACCAAACCTAACACTATTTTAACTGATAAACAACAACTCAATCGATCGAAAATAACTTTGACCGAAACGAAATCGGTCGAGAAATACTTCGACCAATATAAGCTTTGCTGAACATGTTTGATTGATTTAGTTTGATATCAAAATACCTAACTAAGATGATTAGTGGGATTAAAGGAAACCTTTTGAAGAACTGTGAGGCAAATTTGTCTAATCAAAACATATTGGTAGTCTTGCATCATAACTTAATAAAATTGTAATGTACATAATTGATGCAAATAATGTTGCTTACAAATATTAATAATGCTATAAAATTGAAAATGCCATTTTTGCATTAAGGTAAATCTCTATGGCACAAATGCTTCTTGACATATTAGTTAATGATTATCTTGTGCTTAGCTTATGGAAAAGGATATCATCTTTGTGATGCATGAATATTTTCACTATGGACTTCAAGTTTTATGTTTTGCATATAAAATCTTCTATGAAGAAAAAGGCAAGCAAGATTATTTGATTTTAATATCTTGCTTAGAACAAGAATATTAATGTTTTATCTAATTTCTTGTTCTTAGAGAAAAAATGTTACAAGTCATATGAATTTTCTTCAAGTCATTAAATACTATAAGAATCAAACCTGTTTTTAAGGGACAAAATTTTCTATACATAAAGGCTTTATATTCAATCAAAGGGATCATTGTGAATGCTTAAATTGGAAATTTGCAGAAATTACCTCTCGGTCGAAATCAAGTTTGACCAAGGGGCGCCTAGGTCGACCTAAAATAAGCTTGACAAAATGCTTAATTGTAAATCATTTCTTTGCACTAAATCTTAGTATATTGATATAAAACTCTAATGCTTATTATGATCTTAGAATTCTTAAATTATATTGATTATAAGATTAAGGGGGAGCTCACAAAACTTTGTAAACATTGACCAAATCTAACTTTAAAAACAAGCTATGACCTTAGGATTATTGAATTATCCTAATATTAAATGGACTCTCTATATTAATATGGGCTTAACATCCCTCATTATTGATTAGAGATATATTTCTTGATCCTACTATGCTGTAAAGAAACTCTCATATCATTTTCAGGGCTTAACACCCCTTGTAAAATGGATGAGAAATCAATACATGTATCCATCATGAGCCTAAATGGATCTCATATATGTTTTAGGGCTTAACATCCCTTGTAAAATGGATGAGAAATCAATACTTATGTCCATAATGAATCTAAATGGATCTCATATCATTTCAGGGCTTAACATCCCTTGTAAATGATTGAGAAATAAAAACACATATGCCATGAATCTAAAAGGATCTCATATCATTTCAAGGCTTAACATCCTTTGCAAATGATTGAGAAATAAATTGTGGCTAAATTTGACATAAAAATAAGTGTTTTGCATTAAATTATGTTGCTTACCCTTACTTTAAAATTGAGAATCAAATTATCAAATTAAGGGGGAGAAATAAAAGTCATACTTAATGTTTAGCTTGGTTATCTTTTTGAAATGACAAAGGGGGAGAAATAATATAAAATCAATAACATAAAGTAAAATGAGTTTCATAATCTCTTGGAGAATGGCTGCAAAAGGTAAACTTTAGGTATGAAACTCATATGATTTATATTGCCTTTATTTATATTTTGGAAATGTTTTTCATCTTCAAAAAGGGGGAGATTGTTGGATAAATTGGACATTATTATAATCACTTTGTTTTGAAGATGATAAACATTTCTTTCTTGTGGTTTTAACGTGCTACTTGTGTGTTTTATGAATAAGCATAAAAGGTGGTGGATAGCAAAGATTTGGAAGATCCTTATGCTCAAATTTGCTTTATTTTCATGATTGTAATCAATGTAAAAACTTGTACAAGTTTATAATGTACAAGTACTTAGATATCATGTAAATCAAGTGTTTAGATCTTCCTATCCACTCACAACACCTAAATAGGTCATCCCCCAAGATAGTATCACAATTGCACTTTGATATACACACTTAGTACATATCTAGAACAACCAAAACATGGACTGTCTTGGTCGAACTATTTCTCGACTGAGAGAAAACCGGTCGAAAATTTTCTCGACCAAAAATGTCCTCAGTCTAATGCACAAACACCTTTGCATAACCTACTTAATGCTATCACTAAGAAGCTTTCGATCAAACTTTACTTCGACCGAGATTTAGTGTCTGGCAGGTTCTATAGCTGTTAGACTTGGTAGGAAAGGTAGTTGGGAGTTGAGTTGAATGTTGCAAATCCACTTACCTCAGTATCCCACTCAGTCGAAGAAAAGTTCGATCGAGATCAACTCGGTCAACAAAGAGCTCGACCGAGCTACATTCTAGACTGCACTTTTCAACATTAAACAACTAGCTGTTGCAATGTAATTAGTGGACACATAACGGCCAGTTGAGCACTAAGAACACCCTAGAAGGTGTCTAGAACATCACCAAGCATTAGAAAACCACTCCTATAAATAGGACATGCTATAGGACACCAAAAGCATCACTTGTGCATACAATTACTACTTGAGATTCATTCCTTGTGAGCAACAAGCTGAGATTCACTTGCAATCTGTTCTACATTAGTGTCCTATAGCTTAGTATCTCCTAGCCACCACACTACCATGTTCATCCACAGTGGATAGGATATCAATACGCTTGATATAGGATCAAAGCACTGTACTTAATTATTAACATTGTCTCTTTCTTCCAATCTTATTCCCTTTATTGTATTTTGTTCTCCTTTTCTACTCCTAGGTTGGAGGCTGCAGAAAGGAGGTTGTAGGAGCTTCTTTGATGGTGAAGGTAGCTTGGCGTGACTTTGGACTACTTCTAAAAGGTCTCAACACGAAGCTACTTCAAGGAGGAAGGCTACTTCAAGGGGGAGCTTGAAGTTACTTCAAGTGAAGGCTGCTTCAAGGTTGGTGAGATGACTACAGGGTGATGGTTGTCCAAAGGGTTGTGAAGGTAGTTGTATCTTATGTAACATCCTTGCAAGGTAATAAAATACAATTGCTTTCAAAATCCCAATTTGAAACAATTTGGTAGTGGACTGACTCCCTTAGTATTTTCTAAGGGTGAAACCACTCTAAACGCCTTTGTGACATCTCGCCATCGCGCAGATAATGAGATGCCATGCAAAAACGCATGGAACCACCATAAATCACATATTACCGAAAACACAAGTTAATTAAAACCAACTGCAGAAAGCAGATAAAATAGAACTATTACATATTGATTCTTATCCTACAAGGAAAAGATGTTATATAAATATTTACAAGCCTTGATATATGTCCACAGCTTATATGGACCAGCTGTCCTGTCAGCATAAGAGTTCATCACCTATTTATACATACATAACGGGACACATCAGGCCGGCATTAGGATATACAAAGCTACATCAGCTATACATCGTAAAACATCTTCAAAACACCTCCGAGGACCTGAGAGTACATGGATGACTCTAGGACTCTACTACAAATAAACCAAAACAACAACATATCTAGCATGATCACTTAAAAAGGTTGTAAACCAATGGGGTGAGACACACAGTCCCATCGAGAAACATAACTCCCCGTCGAAACTATAAAAATTCAGAAGAAGTAGGTAGAGCAGATAACTGATATCAGCAGATCATAAGAGTAGCATATTGAGCAGAACTTATTTTATTAACAATCTTACCAGGGTATCCAGGAGGCATATGACCAGATATTCTTAATGGAACATGATTGAAAAGATAAGCTTTATAAGAACTTATCACAAAATATAAGGATCGTACAAATAACTGCAAGGTATAACTAGATCAACTATACAAGCAAGGCCTCAATCAATGTTCCATGTTTTTCCCTAAATAGTATATACTATTCAGCTGCATTACGTATTATGATGCCCTGAGGAAGTGAGCCGTACCACTCAAATCCAACCATCGGCTGCGAAGCCCAAAGCCGGTGCCATACAAGGTCAATTGAAGAGCCGAACTCCACAACCTCACCACCTCGTGGTCAGTGCACGAGTGCTTAACAAGCAAGACCACAGTCTCATGCTTAGGTGGCCGCAGCCACATAGGGTCAGGCTACCCTCTGCCTAGCCCACCTTGGTACAAGTATCGGCTCTAGTGATTTGATCCATGGGCCTATTCACTGTGATCCATAATCATTGAGCCATGGGCATGTTCACCATGCTCTTATCACACATCCTGAGCCATGGGCATGTTCACCATGCTCTTTCATAATGAGCCACGGGTCTGAAACCGCGCTCTGGAGTCTACAAATGAAGTTGCACTCTAATCCTTCTATTTTTTGTCTAGGAACAACCACTCATATTCAACAATATGCGCTTCCGGGTTAACCCGCAGGAGAACCCATTTCCCGATCACCAACTATTGATGATGATGGATATATGGTTAGGGAAAACTACATGATATGTTCTACTGTAATTAATTAGTATATTTTAAGTGGATTGTTGAGGCAACCAAGTTGTAAAACATAAACAACATTGAGTTGCATTATTACCATGGGATCTCAATCCCTCATCCCAGAATGCCACTGCCTCTCAAGGCTTACATCATCACCATGGGATAGAAATCCCTTATCTCAACATCAGAGGATAACACCTCAACTAGGCACTCAGCCATTATCAGGTCAACATACCTTTTCATGTCATACGGGTGATACATGTTATCCCATCAATCAAGGATTATCATTATTCAGTGCTATTCAAAACACATAAACCTCATAGCTCTTACCTAGATATGAATTCATTTGATACACCTGCATGGTTAGTATGCATATCAAGAGAGATAACTGAATCACCAAACATAAATCTTTATGATTATCATGCTATTAGGGTTGAAGGTACATGATTGGAACAACATCCATGATTATAACTACATGAAGCACAAAGCTGTGTCTTGTAAACAAATTACATTATTGTAATCAAACCACAAGCATCCACTATGCCTTTATCCTATGAACATAAACATGTATCTTATCATCTTACTTAGCACCAACTTTAGGTATCAAACATATCACTGGTCACAATCTATCATTCATACCACATCATCCACAAAGGTGCGGGTATAAGATAACAAACTCATCAACCAAAGCTTCTGAGATAGGCATAACCCTCAACAAAGGTACCACTTACCCTCACCAAAGGTATGGCGGGTAGTGCCATTCCTCACCCAAGGAGGTATCAGGCAGGGTCATATCCCTCACCAAAGATCTATTGGCTAGGGCATCAAAACCCTAAGGCACTATGCCACCCATATCAGTCACCAGAATAACATGCACCCATGCATAAGGGATATCATGTGACTAGGGGCCAAGAGTTGTGTCATGCACCCATGGATATCGGGAAACCAGGTGCAAGATGATATCGGGCAACATATGGGCATCACATATCAGCCATCACCCCTATCACCCATAATGGGTTAGGGTTCTATGTCGGGCAACCAACAAGGTCATATCCTCCACAACTATATCATCCAAGGCTATGATGCCCAAGGTCACCACTGTATCGCCCAACAAGCACACAACTAACAAACAACACCATGGCGCCCAAGGTAACATATCGCCCCACAAGGCAGACACCACATATCAGTCAACACTAGGGCACCTAACTTGGGTTCCACCACCCAAGCACCATATCGGGCAACACTAAAACCAACCCATATCGCCCAAGGCACAAAACAGAGATGTCTACCACACATTATGTCAGCCAAAGGCATAACACCCACAAGCACCAACTAAGGTAGGAGTTCATATCGGGCAAAAGGGACAAAGAACACTTCTTAGCATATCGCCCAAGACTCAACCCTGGGAGAGGGGTATCGTGCAAAGAACCACAAAAGGGTATCGTGTAAGGAACAAGGACCATATAGGTTTAGTCATCATCAACCTCAAGATCACCATCATCAAACCCTAATAGATCAAGAGAGTTGTCTCACCTCTTAACCACAAAGAGAGAGGGGTTTTGCACAACCTACATCACATATAGAGCAATAAGGTGGATCATCCCCTTATTGGTCAAGATTCCAACCTTCACTAGGTCAACGTCCAACCAAGGCTCACCTCTCAAATCCATGGTGAGAGAAGGGTATTTCCCAAGCAATTAGATCATAGACTCACCTCTCAAAAACCAAGAGAGAGGGGTTTTGCCTACACCACTAGAGCTCGAACTCACTTCTCAAAATGAAATGGGAGAGAGGGGTTTTGCCCAAGGAACCCTAAACTCAAGGTTTGGCCAAAAGGTCTAAGAACACATCAGCAACATGACCACTATATATATAACAAGATAAAAGGGTACATACTAGGGCAAGAAACATATCTAACAAGATGCATGGCCGATCAAAATGACATATAAACATGCAACATGAAAAATAAGTAGTATAGCTAAGGTTAGGAGTTATGTAACCCGCCTTAAGAAAGCTCCAATCTCCTGGCACCAAGCTTCCAAGCTCCAAGAACCACCACAAGAAGAGAAGCAAGACACACTCTAGGGTTTGACCACCACTAGAGGAAGAAGAAGACTCCACCAAGGAGATCGGCCACCAAGCTCTACCAAGGAAAGGTATCGTCCACCAAGGAAAAGGGAAGGTAACTAAGGAACTAAAGGGATCCCAAGCAAGAGAAAGTAGAGACATATATAGAAGAGGGTGAAGGGGATACTAAGGCAAGGTGTCGCCCAACCTAGGGACACTTATCCATGGGGCAAAGCCACCTACTATCTCGCCCACCACCACATGTCCAAAGCTTTTGCCACATGCAAGCAACAAGCACCAAGTGTCCACAAGGGGGGTGACACAAACGATGCTAGGTCAAATAAGGTCACTTGGCCGATACACCTCATGGGCGACACACCACTTGCCTGACACAACCACCTGGCCGATACACCTTGGCCGACACAAGGCACCAAGCTCACCCTTGCCTGATACAAGGCCCAACAAAGCTAGGAAAAGCCCAAACAAGGCTCAACAAGGCAAAACAAAGCCCAAAGCTACTCAAACAACGAGCCCAACCCATCCTATCAACCCTAGAGGATGCAAGGAGAGAGAGAAACATCTCTCAAGGTGTCAAACTTGCACATCAACCTTAAAACTTGGGTTATTTGCAAGTTGCACCTCCAACTCTCAACAAAGCACAAAAAAACCCTAATCACCATTTGAGGCGATTAGCAAGCATCTAAACATAAGCTTTAGGCAAAGCAAATAGGGTAAGCCAAAAATGAAGGTCAGGGCCCTTACAAGCCATAAACCTCTACAAAGGGATTTCACCCCCGAAATCTGAAGAGAAAAGTGAGGGATACTTCCTTCTCATTTCTTCCTCGAGCTTCCATATAGTTTTCTCAATGCCACGATGATGCCAAAGAACCTTCACAAGAACCAGGTCCTTCCTTTTTAACTTCTTCACTCTTCTATCAAGAATCATCACTGGACCTTCCTTGTAGGTCACATCTTCATCAAGCTCAACCTCAACTGGATGTATGATTGTCCCTGTGTCTGGATGACTTTTCTTCAGCATACTGACATGGAACACCAGATGTAAGATGTGCAAATCTGGTGACAGTTCTAACTTGTAAGCTACCTTTCCAACACGTGCTATTACTGGATATGGCCCCATATACTTGGGTGCCAACTTGCCTTTCCGGCCAAACCTTAGCATGCCTTTCCATGGTGAGACCTTGAGATACACTTTGTCTCCCACCTAGAACTCTAGGGGTCGTCGGTGATTATTTGCATACGACTTTTGTCTGTCCTATGCCACTTTCAACTATTGTAGTATCACTTTGATCTTCTCTATTGTCTAATGCACTAACTCAGGACCCAAAAGCTGATACTCGCCCGACTCATACCAGCATAAAGGAGATCTACACTTCCTGCCATATAAAGCCTCATAAGGAGCCATGTCGATGCTCCACTAGTAACTATTATTGTAGGCGAACTCTATCAAACTGAGATGCACGACCCAACTGCCTAGGAACTGCAATACACAAGCTCAGAGAAGATCCTCTAAAGTCTGAACAGTCCTTTCAGTCTGTCCATCTATCTGTGGGTGGAAAGCGGTACTGAACCTCAACTGCGTTCCCAACTCGTTGTGAAACTATTCCCAAAAATGACTCCTAAACTGGGGTCCTCTGTTAGAGACTATCATTGCGGGCACACCGTGCAAACACACTATCTCATCCACATACACCTGAGCAAGCTTCTCCGTTGTATACGTTGTCTTCACATGTATGAAATGAGCAATCTTTGTCAATCTGTCCACTATCACCCAGATGGAATCATGATTCTTAGCTGTCCTCTGTAGACCAACTATGAAATCCATGGTTATATGATCCCATTTCCACTGTGGTATCGGCATGGGTTGCAATGTACCTACCGGCTTCTGATGCTCAGCCTTGACTTGCTGGTATACCGCACACCTAGCCACAAACTCGAATACATCTCTCTTCAAGCCAGGCCACCAATACATGTCCTTCAGATTATGATACATCTTGGTGACACCTGGATGCATGGCATACATCGACGTGTGCACTTCCTCAAGCACTAGCTTTCTCAAATCATCAACATTGGGGACCACCATCCTACCATGATAGCAAACTAGTCCATCCTCGAACTCATGGAACCCATCACACTTTTCACTACCAAACTTTGATTTGATTAACTGAACTGAAGCATCTTCCTACTGTACGTCTTTGATCTGCTATCTCAACATAGGTTTTACTTGCATTTGTACCACCAATCCTGCCAATAAGGAGACTTCCAATAGTACATTCATCTGCCACAAAGAGACAAACATATCCCGCTTATGACATACCAAGGAACTCAACTGTGCCTTCTTCATCGGAAGAGAAGAAGACTTTATGCTAAGCACATCAGCTACCACGTTCGCCTTACCAGGATGATACTCAACGGTGCAATCATAATCATTGATCAGCTCCATCCAGTGATGTTGTCGCATGTTCAGTTCACTCTGTGAGAAGATGTACTTCAAGTTCTTATGATTTGTAAAGATCTAACACACTTCCCCATAAAGATAGTTTCTCCAAATCTTTAACGCATGGACCACCACTGCCAGCTCCAAATCATGTGTTGGATAATTCTCCTCATGCTTCTTAAGCTATCGTGAAGCAAAAGAAACCACATGATCTTCCTACATCAGCACACATCCTAGTCCTTTCTTGGAAGCATCACAGAAAACCACATAGCCTTTCCCAGGCTCTGGCAGCACCAACACTAGAGAACTAGTCAGCTTCTCCTTCAAACTTTGGAAAGCTTGATGACAACGATCATCCCAAACAAAAGGTACATCCTTCCTGGTCAACTTTGTCAATGGCAATGCGATCACACTGAAGTTTCTTATAAACCTCTGGTAGTATCCTGCTAAACCCAAAAAACTATGAACTTCTGTCGGCATCTTCGGTTGCTCCCAGTCTGCAACTGACTCCACCTTCTTGGAATTTACTTTGACTCCTTCTGTAGATATTACATGACCCAAGAAAGTTACTTCTTTCAACCAGAACTCACACTTACTAAACTTGGCATACAACTGATGTTGGCATAGAAGAGTCAACGCTTGTCGAAGATGTTGTTCATGATCTTGACTGTCCTGACTATAGATTAAGATGTCATCTATAAAAGCTACAACAAACTGATCTAGAAACAGATGGAACACCCTGTTCATCAGATCCATGAAAGTAGAAGGCGCATTGGTTAGCCCAAACGACATACCACGAACTTAAAGTGACCATACCTCATCCTAAAAGCTGACTTGGGTATGTTCTCATCCTTAATTCTTAACTGATGATATCCAGACCGTAGATCGATCTTTGAGAACACTGTAGCACCACACAACTGATCAAATAGATCGTCTATCCTCAGTAACAGGTACTTGTTCTTGATCGTAACTTTGTTCAAATGCCAGTAATCTATGCACAAACACATCAATCCATCCTTCTTCTTTACAAATAGGACTGGAGCACCCCACGACGACGTGCTCGGTCTGATGAAACCTTTATCCAACAACTCACTATAACTGCTTCTTCAGCTCTGCCATCTCGACTGGAGCCATCCTGTACGGTGTCTGAGCAACTGGTTGTATTCCCAGCACCAGATTGATCTCAAAGTCAATCTCTCTAAGTGGGGGAACACCGGGGAACTCATCGAGAAACACATCCGCAAACTCTTAGATAACATGCACCTCCTCAAGGGTAGGACCTTTTTCCTTGGTATCCACAACGTGAGCTAAGAACACCTTACATACTTACCACAACAACTTCTCTGCCACCATAGATGATGCTAAATATGTCGGAAGGATCTTTCTATCTCCCTGGAAGATCCACTACTCACTATCGTCATCAAACACTGCTTGCTTGGAACCACAGTCTAACACAACCTTATACATTCTCTAAGGTATCCATCCCAAGGATCACATCGAATCCATGCATATCAAGTGGCATAAGATCCACTTGTATATTATGTCCTGAAAAAGATAAAATAGAAGATGGACACACTTCTCAATGCAACGCGGGTCCAACTAGAGGGGTTTCTAACATCATGCTATCTTTCTTACAACTAACAGGTAAAAGACAGCTATCAAGTGTACTATGTGCGATAAAAGAGTGCATAGCACCTGGGTCAACCAGAACATATATAAAGCAAGAAAAAGACAAATCAGAGTGAAATAACTCCATCTGACCTACCACCACTCGTGGGTTGACTATCGCCTCTGGCTGACTCATAGCATGGAATTGAGCAGTTGCTTGCTGTCGTCCACGTCCTCTGCTTCCTTGAGCAGACGATCCTGCTTGTGATGCTTGACTGCATCCTCACCCTCTGTTACCACTAGACTACTGTCTATCTGACCCTTGCAAATTCTACCTCGGCTCCTATGTCACCTCAACATCTCTCTTTGGGCAATTTGTCCTGAAATGCCCATCCTGACCACAAAGATGACATGACTGGTCTCTCTGTTGTGGCCTAGATGGCCCTGTTACTGTCACTGAAGCTGTAATGTGTGCTTTGGATGGCGAAAATCTATGCCCTCTTCCCTTACTCAAAGACCACTGTGACGGCGCACTGGAACCTTGTATCATAGAAGGTGCTGAAAACCTTGGCTTCTTGAAGCCATCAAACCTCTATCTTGGGAACTGAGCATGCCTTTTCTTGGTCATGGACTCTCTCCTCCTTGATAGACCATTCTATCCTTTGGACAAACTCCACAAATATGGCAAACTGCTCTCAGTTCTCCAAAGCAACAATAGGTGTTGTCAACTCAGCGCTCAAACCTTTCTCAAACCATCTAATTCTCTCATCATCTGTCATCACCATGTGAGGAAAAAACCTCAGTAGGTCCATAAACTTAGTTTCATAGTCGGTGATGCTCATCGATCCTTGGCGCAGACACTCAAACTGGTTGATCTTCTCATGCAGATAAGTCTTTGAGAAGCATCAACTGATGAACTCCCACCAGAAAACATCCCAACATATCACCTCCCCGGGTCGCTTCTCCTCCTCGATGGCCCACCAATGGCTAGCACTACCTTTTAGAAGGTAGGTAGCATGCTTAACTTTGTCTGCTTCGGGGATGTCAAGGATCCAGAAGGCCTTCTCGAGACCTGTCAGTCACAGATCTGCATCTACTAGATCATCCGTTCCAGCATAATTTGAAGCTCTGACTCGACGAAGCCGCTCAAAGGTCTTCCCAATACCCAATGTTTCACAATGGGGAGCATGTGCTCTTGGAGGAGGCACTGGCAACCTTTCCACCATAAGATTCATCGTAGCCATTAACTGCCTCATAAGTTGCTGATAGGCAAGGTTTTCAAGAATGGCTGGGTCAAGTTGGGGGACCTCAGGCACTCGATCTTCATGTGTCTGCACTCGTGCTCCATCAACAGATGCAACATCACTACTCTCAGCAACACGTTCTTCATGGTTTCCAAACATATTTAAGCTTTATCTTCCATTGAGGGTAGAAGGTTATTGTAAGAAAATCTAGAATACTCACAAGAACAAACACAACCCTAGTCCTAGATCCCTTTAGACTCAGCGAACCTAGAGCTATGATACCAAACTTCTAATGTGACATCCCGCCATCACGCAGACAATGAGATGCCACACGAAAACGTGCAGAACTACCATAAATCACATATTACTGAAAACACGAGTTAATTAAAACCGACTGCAGAAAGCACATAAATGAGAACTATTACATCCAGATTCTTATCCTATAAGGAAAAGATGTTATATAAATATTTACAACCCTTGATATATGTCCATAGCTTATATGGACCAGCTGTCCTATCAACACAAGAGTTCATCACCTATTTATACATACATAACGGTCCACATCAGGCCAGCAGTAGGATATACAAAGCTACATCAGCTATACATCAAAAAAAAAAATCAAAACACATGTGAGGATCTGAGAGTATAGGCATGACTCTAGGACTCTACTACAAAACAACCAAAACAACAACATATCCATATCTTGTCTCCTACTGCTCTTCTTGCTGCTTGACCGCAACCTCACGACCACCACCACGTCTAGCACGATCACCTAAAAAGGTTGTAAACCAACGGGGTGAGACACACAGTCCCAACGAGAAACATAACTCCCCGCCGAAACTATAAAACTTTAGAAGAAGCAAGTAAAGTAGATAATTGATATCAGCAGATCATAAGAGTAGCATCCTGAGCAGAACTTATTTTATTAACAATCTTACCAGGGTATCCATGAGGCATATGACTAGATATTCTTTATGGAACATGATTGACAAGATAAGATTTATAAGAACTTATCACAAAATATAAGGATCGTACAAATAACTGCAAGATATAACTAGATAAACTATACAAGCAAGGCCTCAATCAATGTTCCGTGTTTTGCCCTAACCAGTATATACTATTCGGCTAGATTACGTAATATCATGCCCTGAGGAAGTGAGTCGTACCGCTCAAATCCAACCATCGTCTGCGAAGCCCAAAGCCGGTGCCATACAAGCTCAATGGAAGAGCCGGACTCCACAACCTCACCACCTCATGGTCAGTGCATGAGTGCTTAACACCATAGTCTCATGCTTAGGTGGCCACAACCACACAGGGTCAGGATACCCTCTGCCTAGCCCACCTTGGTACAGGTATCAACGCTAGTGATCCGAGCCACGGGCCTGTTCACCATGCTCCATAATCATTGAGCCATGAGCCTATTCACCATGCTCTTATCACACATCCTGAGCCATGGGCCTGTTCACCACGCTCTTTCATATTGAGCCACGGACCTGAAACCGCACTATGGAGTCTACAACCAAAGTTGCACTCTAATCCTCCTATTTTTGGCTAGGAGAAACCACACATATTCAACAATATGCACTTCTGGGTTAACCCACAGGAGAACCCGTTTCACCATCACCGACTACTGACGATGATGGATCTATGGCCAGGGAAAACTACATGATATGTTCAACTATAATTAATTAATATATTTTAAGTGGATTATTGAGGCAACCAAGTTGTAAAGCATAAACAACATTGAGTTGCATTATTACCATGGGATCTCAATCCCTCATCACAGAATGCCACCGCCTCTAAAGGCTTACATCATCACCATGGGATAGCAATCCCTTATCTCAACATCAGAGGATAACACCTCAACTAGGCATTCAACCTTTATCAGGTCAACAGACCTTTTCACATCATACGGGTGATACATGTTATCCCATCAATCAAGAATTATCATTATTCAGTACTATTCAAAACACATATACCTCGTAGCTCTTACCTGGATATGAATTCATTTGATACACCTGCACGGTTAGTATGCATATCAAGAGAGATAACTGAATCACCAAACATAGATCTTTATGATTATCATGCTATTAGGGTTGAAGGTACATGATTGGAACAACATCCATGATTATAACTACATGAAGCACAAAGTTGTGTCTTGTAAACAAATTACATTATTGTAATCAAACCATGAGCATCCACTATGCCTTTATCCTATGAACATAAACATGTATCTTATCATTTTACTTAGCACCAACTTTAGGTATCAAACATATCACTGGTCACAACCTATCATTCATAACACATCATCCACAAAGGTGCGGGCACAGGATAACAAACTCATCAACTTAACCTTCTGAGCTAGGCATAACCCTCACCAAAGGTACCGCCTACCCTCACCAAATGTATGGCGAGTAGCACCATTCCTCACCCAAGGAGGTATCAGGCAAGGTCATATCCCTCACCAAAGCTCTATCGGCTAGGGAATCAAAACCCTAAGGCACTAAGCCACCCATATCGGTCACCAGCATAACATGCGCCCATGCACAAGGGATATTATGCGACCAGGGGCCAAGAGTTGTGTCATGCACCCATGGATATCGGGCAACTAGGTGCAAGATGATATCGGGAAACATATGGGCGTCACATATCGACCATCACCCCTATCACCCATAATGGGTTAGGGTTTTATGTCGAGAAACCAGCAAGGTCATGTCGTCCACAACTATATCGTCCAAGGCTATGACGCCCAATGTCACCACTATATCACCCAACAAGCACACAACTAACAAACGACACCATGGCACCCAAGGTAACCTATCGCCCCACAAGGCAGGCACCACATATCGGTCAATACTAGGGCACGTAACTAGGGTTCCACCACCCAAGCACCATATCGGGCAACACCAAAACCAACCCATATCGCCCAAGGCATAACGCCCACAAGCATAACTAAGGCAGGAGTTCATATCAGGAAAAAGGGACAAAGAACGCTTCTTAGCATATCGCCCAAGACTCAACCCTAGGAGAGGGGTATCGAGCAAAGCACCACAAAAGGGTGCCATGCAAGGCACAAGGACCATATCAGTTTAGTCATCATCAACCTCAAGATCACCATCATAAAACCCTAATAGATCAAGAGAGTTGGCTCACCTCTCAACAACCAAGAGAGAGGGGTTTTGCACAACCTTCATCACATATCGGGCAACAAGGTGGATCATCCCCTTATCGGTCAAGATTCCAACCTTCACTAGGTCATCGTCCAACCAAGGCTCACCTCTCAAATCCATGGTGAGAGAAGGGTATTTCCCAAGAAACTAGAGCATAGACTCACCTCTCAACAACCAAGAGAGGGGTTTTGCCTACACCACTAGAGCTCGAACTCACTTCTCAAAACCAAATGGGAGAGAAAGGGGTTTTGCCCAAGGAACCCTAAACTCAAGGTTTGACCACAAGGTCTAAGAACACATCAGCAACATGACCACTATATGTATAACAAGATAAAAGGGTACACACTAGGGCAAGAAATATATCTAACAAGATGCATGGCCGATCAAGATGACATATAAACATGCAACATGAAAAAAAGTAGTATAGCTAGGGTTAGGAGTTATGTAACCCGCCTTAAGCAAGCTACAAGCTCATAGCACCAAGCTTCCAAGATCCAAGCACCACCATAAGAAGAGAAGCAAGACACACTCTAGGGTTCAGCCACCACTAGAGGAAGAAGAAGACTCAACCAAGGGGATCAGCCACCAATCTCTACCAAGGAGAGGCATCATCCACCAAGGAAAAAGGAAGGCAACTAAGGAATAAAAGGGATCCCAAGAAAGAGAAAAGAGAGACATATATAGAAGAGGGTGAGGGGGATACTAAGGTAAGGTGTCGCCCAACCTATGGACACTTTTCCATGGGGCAAAGCCACCTACTATCTCACCCACCACCACATGTCCAAAGCTTTGGCCACATGCAAGCAACAAGCACCAAGTGTCCACAAGGGGGGTGACACAAACGATGCTAGGTCAAAGAAGGTCACTTGGACGACACACCTCATAGGCGACACACCACTTGCTCGAAACAACCACCTAACCGATACCCCATGGCCGACACAAGGCACCAAGCTCACCCTTGCCCGATACAAGGCCCAACAAAGCTAGGAAAAGCCCAAACAAGGCTCAACATGAAAAAACAAAGCCCAAAGCTACTCAAACAATGAGCCCAAATCATCCTCTCAACCCTAGAGGATGCAAGGAGAGAGAGGAACATCTCTCAAGGTGTCAAACTTGCACATCAACCCTAAAACTTGGGTTATTTGCAAGTTGCACCTCCAACTCTCAACAAAGCACAAACAAACCCTAATCAGCATTTGAGCTTATTAGCAAGCATATAAACACAAGGTTTAGGGAAAGCAAATAGGGTAAGACCAAAACGAAGGTCAGGGTCCTTACAACCTTGTCTCCTTCTCCAATATTTTTGTGGTTGTTTGTTGAATTAATTAAAAAAAATCATAAAACCCTATTCACCCCCCTCTAGTGTTTTTCAATCTTATTATTTTATCATTCCATTGTATCATTGATAATCATTCAATCAAGTTGCAATTATGATAAAATGAAAGGTATACCATATTGCCTAAGATTCTTTAACTGTTAGAACACCTCTGTGTTACCCTATCATTTTTATCATATAATATTAATCCCTTAAACTCATCATTGAGTACCAAATCACCTTTTAGATAACATGTCTTAGCCAGGTCACCAGACCTCTTCACATTATTCCTATGGTACATGTTTTCCATATGAATTATAAGGCATAATAAAGATATATTAAATTATAATCACTATTGCCCTTATTTGGCTATGATCATCAACTCTATATGATTTAAGATTTCACTATGTTATTGTAATCATTGACTACTATCATTATGTTACTTCATGTTGTACTCCCTCTTATGATTAGGGATACGATTTCTCTTCTTTAATTATGGTTTCTAGGGTTACATTCAATAACTAAACCCTAAATCATACCTCCTCATTATAGGAGCTTATTCAATTGCCATACTTATTCATTCATACTTAATTACTTTCATCAATAATCATTGATTGATCATCAACATGAGGGATACAAGTTCCTCTCTTATATACTAGTTCAAATTGACTTATTGTATTAACTTGATCCTCATTAGAATGTATTGGCCTACACTTATCAAAGTATATCCATCTCATTATGTCATCATGTATTGATTTGAATACTTTCCCCATGTATCGACCTACTTTCTTCATAGTGTATCGGCCTCCACACTATCCCTTGTGTCGACCTACTTTCTTCAAAGTGTATCAACCTCCACACTAACCCTTATGTCGGCCTAGACATATTCACTTGTGTTGGCCATGACACCATTGTTTGTGTCAGTCAAAGCAATATTTCTTGTGTATTGGTTTGGAGGTTCTTAAGTTAGTATCAGTTATAAGGTACTTGAGGTATATCGGTCATAGTATAATTTAGGGTATCAACCACTTTATCTCTTTGTGTATCGGCCACCCTATTTCTTTGTGTATCAGCCACATCAATTCATTGTATATTAGAGCATTGACCACTCAACCAATTAATATATCAACCTCACCATCAACTAGGGTATTGGCCTCTCTACCACTTAATATATCAGCCTCACCATCAACTAGTGTATCAACCACTCTAGTGTTTGGATTAGATGATATTGAGTTAGGCATCATCATATCCTTCATACCTTCACTTTATCAAGGCATCAAACTTATCTATCTTTTAGTGTATCAACTTCACCTTCTTTGGTGCATCAACTTTATCATATTTTATTGTGATGTCTTCTTCTTACTTTAGTATTAGTATATTAACTTCACCTCACTTGTGTAAGACACCTTCACCTTACTTAGGTGTATCGGCCACACCATACTTTGGTGTATTAGCCACACCACACATTGGTGTATCAGCCACACCACACATTGGTGTATCAACCTCACCACACATTGGTGCATCAACCACACCACACATTGGTGTATCATCCACACCACACATTAGTGTATTAGCCACACCATCAACTAATGTTACTCATGACACATAAAAGTTATATCGGTCTTGAGGTGCTAAAAGGGATATCGATCTTGAGATGCTTAAAGGGATAACAGTTTTGAGGTGCTTAGAGGGATATCAGTTTGATCATCTTTAAGCTTCATACCTTCTTCCCTTAACACTCTAGTTCATGGAAAACAACCCCATGTTTACATTAGATATCATAGATTTGTCATTTAATCAAGAGAAATCGAAATTGAGAAGAAATCACCAAGTATTGTACAATTGAAAGTGAATAATAATAGAATTGAAGTAGAGTTATATAACCCACCTCAAGATCATCACTAGAGTTTCAATCTCTAAAGTTCCCTGTTCCCAAGGTTGAAGATGACTTATTAAAAGTCTAAGATTCGGCCATAACTTCACCTCCGTCAATAAGAAGGTATCATAGTAAGAAACTTGGTGAAGAAGAAGAGAAAGAAAGAATCATTGTTTGAGAAACATAGCCCATTCAAGGTAGAAGATAATCATTGCTTTACCTTTGGGAAATATTTTTGGCCTTCCTCTTCTTCCTTGAGCTCCTAGGGTCGTCCACCAAGCAAGACATGGTATGAGGGTCAAAATGTTTACTAGGAGGTGAAAGGAGAGGCTTTTATAGTTGAGGCCCATCAGAGAGACTATATGAGAGGTGTCATCATTATATGTAACTAGGTGACGTGTGTCCATGCATGGTGGAATCATGCAAACATGATTATCTTGACATGCAAAACTCTTGTGGATAATTCAAGGATGAGATATCGACCATTGGGTATCTTGCTTGACAAGATTTCTCAACCCAATTAACATATTATATGCAAACTGATACATCTTTTGTAAGGAACATAAAAAATGATATGCTTCACCAACGTGAGGTGCTTAGACCGATATAGATACATAAAAAAGTTTTTAAACCAATAGGGAACTTCCTCCATGGTGATCAAACTGATAGGCACCCCCATATACCCTTCATAAGTCGACACAACCTCATTTATGGTTCAAGATACACAACATTATTGAGTTCTTTCATTACCAAGAGTGCTATCACACAACCAAGACTCAAATAAGGCACCCCCTAATTTACCTCTCCTCTAGATGATACTAAGAGAGAGTAGGGACACTCTAGAGATGGTAAATTGCACATCAACCCCACATTTTGGATAAACTGCAAGTTTCACCAAAATTGGCACATAAAGCACATGCATCATCCACACAAGTTCAACTTCAAACTCAAGCTTTCCACATGGTGCCCCTTAGCATTATTCTCTTTCTTGTGATGATAACGTACTAAAGGCATGAAAAACACTAGAGGGGGTGAATAGGATTTTATAATATTTTTAAAATTAATTCAACAAACAACCACAAAAATATTGGCGAAGGAGACAAGGAATTTAGAGTGGTTTCACCCTTAGCAAATACTAAGGGATTCAGTCCACTACCCAATTGTGGATTTTTAAAGCAATTGTATTTTATTACCTCACAAGGATGTTACATAAGATACAACTACCTTCAAAACCCTTTGGACAACCTTCACCCTGAAGTCATCTCACCAACCTTGAAGCAGCCTTCACTTGAAGTAACTTCAAGCTCCCCCTTGAAGTAGCCTTCCTCCTTGAAGTAGATTTCCATTGAGACCTTCTAGAAGTAGTCCAAAATCATGCTGAGCTACCATCACCACTGAAGAAGCTCCTACAACCTCCTTTCCGCAACCTCCAACCTAGGAGTAGAAAAGGAGAAAGCAAGCAATAAAAGGAATAAGAAAGGAAGAAAGAAAAATACACTTTACCACTTTAGCACAAGGCTTGAATCCTATATCAAGCATTTTGATCTCTTATCCAATGTGTATGAACATGAAAGGGTAGTGGGTAGGAGATGCTAGCCTATAGGACACGAAATCTCAGCTTATGGAAATGATTTGCAAGTGAAGGATTGCTCAATTGCTCACAAGAGTTGATTCTCAATTGCAAGTATGTGTGTTCAAGTGAGTTTAGGTGTCCTAAGGCATGTCCTATTTATAGGAATGGCCTACTAGTTCTTAGGGACGTTCTAGACACTTTATAGGGGGTTCTTAGTGCTCAACTAGTCGTTAGTTATCCACTAATTATGTTTGTAACGACTAGTTAATTAATTATGAAAAGTGCAGATAGAACTTTTCTCGATCGAGAAGTTTTTCAACCAAGTGTCTCTCAGTAGATGATAACACCCTATTTTGTGATGTTTATGGCCCATATTTCATTATCAAATTTGCCCTTTTAAACTGTTTTCCTCTCCTTTTTGTCATGTTTTTGAATAAATAGGTCGCGCTACGCACTTATCTCATTTTTATCATCTTTTACAGAGTTTTTCTCATTTTTTGACTCATTTATCAGCAAAAGGCCCATCCCAGCCCATGAACATATGTTACATGCATCGTCCAGTCGGCCGACACATTTACTGCCTCTCATACATCAGCCCGATATGGATGCTGCATGATACAGGTGTGCTGCACAAGAAGATCTGACGAGTGATACGACGCTTACCCGACATGGAGCTGTACCCGCCACGACTACTCTCCTGATGAAACGTGTCGCACGATACAAGCCACCCACCGGCAGGCACCCACCCATCATGATACCCGACGCGCTTGCTGCCCGACACCCACTATGTTAGGCGACACACAAGTCGGCATCCCCGAAGCCGCACTAATTTGGCCGATGGAGGACACCTGGCGCCCGGAGGATCGCAACTTCATCCAACTGCTTCCTATAAATAGCAGCTACAGGACCTTGATGGGACGGGTCGGAATCTCGCAAAACGTAACTTTGGAAAGCACCTGGAGCTAGTGTGCCACGTCGTAGAGGTGTACCGGGCGATACTAGGTGAGCACTTCCCCGACCCGAGAGGGCAGGAATGGTTCACTTAGAATCTGTCCCGGTCACCGCAGCAGCCCGATATCGACCAAGCCACCTGATACAGAGAACCTGACACTCTAAGTGGTCTCTAGCCCGACACGATGTTGAACCCAATACGAATCAACCGTTACGGTTTGTCGCCTTATAGGGTGGCACCCTGATACGACCGTATCGGGCATGAGTGCTTTGATCGATGCGTCTGCCCGTCATGGCGTGTCTCCCGACAGGGGTTGCTACCTAACACAGGCGTATCGGGCAGAGCTCCCGCCCAGAATCAGGCTAGAGGGACCTTATGGATCTGTTGCTGCTTGTCGATCTCCTAAATCAAGGAGGCGATACTTATCTTCCCTCCTTCAGTCATTTACTTTCTTTACTTACGCAATGTAACTAAACCCTTTTATAATACTTATGACAATGTAATTAGAGGAGTTTTAAATATCTGTTGACTTTATGTTTGGTTCCTTTTTGTTGGATGATTACTTTGCTTAGCATCTGAACTCTAGCTTGTACACTTGGAATCATGTTTTGACTAGCTATCGAATCATGTTATCCGTTGCAACTCCCTCGAGAGAGGTGTTGTGGCTCTAGTGTTTGGTCCGATCAGAGAGTACAAGAGGACCCAAGATCGGAATTGCTTCAGTTACCTTTCTGCTCTAACCCAAGTCCATAAGCCTCAAGACAGGGTGTTGGTGCTTAGTTAGAGGTACCCTCTTTGAGAGAAGGGGTACAAGATGTTTCCTACTGCCGCTGGATATGCCAAAGTTTTCCTCCTTCGTTCCTTACCAAGGCGATGGTGTTATCTCCTCTGGTTCCGTTGCACAAAACCCCTAAAAACCGATAAATACCTAAAACCTAATTTTCCTTATAACTCCAGTTGGAGATAGTTTTCTTTTATTTTACCGATTTTTGCCTGTTGTTCCCTTTGGGAACTTTATCCTCACCTTGCTTTTGCCAGAGTGTAATGTGTTGATTTCATGTTATTAACACTACCACCCTTGTCCCTGTGGTTCGACCCCGATTGCTACTTCGGACCCCGTCATCGTTGCGGGGGCCTAAGAGTCGGGTAATTTAAAAGTCTGACTACTTCAATCTGCTCCTTTTGGACGAGTGATTTAGGCCAGTCAACTTTTTGGTACCGTTGCCAGGGACAAGGAAAAACGGTACTGTTAATGAAATCGAGTCCACAAACTACACTCCCGTGCCTCAAGCTTAGTAATGAGCTTGACAACACTATTCCTTTTAATCTTCTAACCTAAAATGTGTATAGAGTAGTTCATTTTATTGATATAAGTTTTCTAACTTGATTATACGTTCTCTTCAGATACTCAGGAAAGAAGCATTTTGATCAGTTGAGCACCGACACCACTAGTCATGCCACCTCGCATCAAACCACCTCTTTCAGAGGGTGAGAAAAATGCTAGAGTTGGACCTCACTCACATTCGTGTGAGAACAACGACCATTATAATGGCGACCAACAACATGAAGAACCTGAAATAGAACAATTAGAGGATGATCACCATCATGAGAGACATCGTCATCACCGTAGACACTAAAGAAATCAACATAATCAGGAACAGAACCATGGGGACAGTGAAGATTCTAACGAAGAAGAAAAGACCCTCTAGAAGTTGGCTACCACAAAGGCCAATAACTCAAGATGTCATGTTGTCATCCCAAGGTTGAATGTAACAAACTTTGAGCTTAAACCATATGTCATTTCTATGATCCAGAACAAGAGCTTTCGAGGGAATTCGAAGAATGATAACCCTTACCATCATCTTGATGCTTTTAAGAACATATGTGATACCATTAAAATGCGGGGAGTTCCACAGGAAGTGATTTATTGCAAGGGATTCATCTTTTCTTTAGAGGAAAAGGCCCTATCCTGGTACCTCGGGTTACCACATCAAGCTCTTAGCGGATGGAATGCACTGGCAGACGCTTTTGTGAACATGTTTTACCCTACAGAGAAAACTGTCAGGAACAGGCAAAGGATCACGTCATTCATGCAAAAGCCGAATGAGAATCTATATGAAGCCTGGGAAAGGTATTAAGAGTATCAGAGGGACGACCCTCATCACAACTACAAGAAGGGTTTCCTGATAACCACCTTCTACAATGGTCTTACCCCTGAAGAAAGGGTATCGCTGAATGTAGCTGCAGGAAGTGACTTTCTGGGGAAGAAGCCCAGTAGATCCAAAAAGATCATCGAAAACATGGTCGAGTTACAGGCCGGCACTGATTACGACAGATCTGATAGAGGATATGCTAAGAAGGCCGCTAATTAAGAACCTTCAGTCGAATCCAAAGCTCTTGAAGCTATCACCACTCAAATATAAAAGATAGCCACTGACGTCAGATAGTTGAAAGAATCAGGTGGAAAAGGGAAGAAACGGGTTGAGAAAGTTATGAAATGTGTCACCTGCAGAGAAGGTGGACACGGGGTTGATAACTGCATTTACACCCGACCTAACGAGTCAAGTGAAAGTGAATCCGAAGTAGAGGAAGCTGAGAAAGTCTCTTTTGTCAACTTCAAGAGACCGGATCATCCTGGTTTTTAATTATGGCAACAAGGATGCAGCCGAAAACTCACATCAGCTGAATAACCCAACCAAGGAATCGCAAGGTTTTGAGAAAAGGGGTGGACAAGGTCAGTTCACTAGAACTACCAATTTCCAATAGAACAAGGCAAACTTTCAAGGGCAAGGAAAGTACCAAAATCGTCAAGCAGCTAACCCTAGTCAAGGTCAGGGTCAAGCTAAGGAGTAAAGTAAGGACAAGAACTTGAACCAAACTGACTTGGTGGGACAATTGTTCGATTTTGTCAAAAGACAGGATACTATCAACAACCAGCCGGCACAAAGCGTGTTGTCTAATTCAGAGTTCTGAACATGATGCAGGTTTAGATGGCGGACATGCAAACTCACCAATGCCAAATAGATCAGTAGTGGCCCAGATGGCCGAGTTAATAAAGAATCCCTCAGGTAAGATACCCTCCAACACTGAATCTGCTAAAATGGTGGTGTTGAGATTAGGGAAGATAGTAGAACGCCCTAAAGAAGCTAGACCACAGGAACCTGAATCAAGGATTGCGACAGAAAATCCCGCAGAGGAAGACAACCAACAAGCTCATGTCAGGGAGCCAGGACCAAGATCTATGGAGGACCTATTTGGTAAAAGAAGTCCTTACTCTCCAAAGTTGTCTTTCCCTTACAAACTCATAAAGACACATCTTAAAAAGCACTACGAGAGGTTTATGGAGTCAGTAAAGAAGCTTCACCTCGAAGTACCTTTTCTGGATGCTTTAGAGGAAATGCCAACTATGCCAAGTTTTTCAAGGATTTGATCACGAAGAAGAAAAGAGGCAGAAGGATTGAGATAGTGCACCTAGCTAATATGTCTTCTGCTTTTGTCAAGGCAGATTTACCTAACAAGAAGAAGGATCCAGGGGCTTTCACCATTCCTTTTGCTGTTGGAGATAGTATCAAGCGGAAAGGTCTTGCTGATTTAGGGGCTAGCATCAACCCTATGCCCCTAAGCCTCGCGCAACGTATGAGTTTAACTGATATGGTCAAGACCAACATGAGGATTGAATTGGCGGACCATACCTTCAAAAGACCTGTAGGAGTTGTTGAAGATGTGCCGATCCGTGTGGGAAGTTTCTTCATTCCTTGCGACATTGTGATCATTGACACTGTGGAGGACCCTAACTGTCCTATTATCTTTGGGTGCCCCTTCTTGGCTATAGGAAGAGCATTGATTGATGTTGCAAAAGGAATAATCACTCTAAGGGTCAGAAACGATCACTTAGATTTTAAAGTAAAGGATGCCATGAAGGGACCGTCCCTACTAGAGTCCGCTTACTTCGTAGAAAGCTACAACTAGTTTTGTGAAGAGGTGGAAGAGGTTATCGTAACGGTAGACCCTTTTGTGAGAGTGTTAAGCAATCAAGACTCTGATTTTGAAGATCCAGAGGGTGTCGAGTTTCTCAACTATCTAAATCGATTTGATGAAGATCTGAGCAATGGGGAAGAGGTAATAGAAACAACTAAGTTTGCTTCTCTAGAGGAGACACCAGAAGAAAAGGCGACTAAGGCTAAGCCAGAGCTGAAGTAGCTACCTGAAGGATTAAGGTATGAATTTCTAGATCAAGAAGAGATAAATCCAGTCATCCTTAATGCCTATCTTATGAAGGATCAATTGGAAAAGCTTATGGAGGATTTGAGGCTCCATAGGCAGGCTATAGGATATTCGGTAGAGGATATCAAAGGCCTTAGCCCTGCGCTATGCATGCATCACATTAATTTGGAAGAATCTGCTAAACCTCTATCTCAACCCCAGAGAAAATTGAACCAGATGCTAAAAGAAGTTGTGAAGAAAGAAGTAATCAAACTGAGGGATGCTGGGATCATTTACCCAATCAGTGATAGTAACTGGGTGAGTCTGATCCATGTAGTACCGAGGAAAGGAGGTATAACTGTAGTATAAGGAGACAAGGGAGATGAAGTGGTGGTCCATACCATCACCGGATGGAGGATGTTTATTGACTACCGAAAACTGAACCAAGCCACGAAAAAAGATCATTATCCGCTTCCTTTCATTGAGCAAGTTCTGGAAAGATTGGCACATCACGATTATTTCTACTTTTTGGACAGTTTTTCTGGGTTTTATCAAGTCCCCATATTACCAGAAGACCAGGAGAAAACTACTTTTACCTGTCTCTATGGTACCTACGCCTTCCGAAGAATGCCTTTCGGCTTGTGCAATGCTCCCACAACATTTCAGCGTTGCATGATATCGATGTTTTCAGATTTTCTGGAAGACATCGTGGAAGTTTTCATGGATGACTTTTCTGTCTATGGGAAGGACTTCAATGCCTATCTGAAAAACCTATCTCTGGTCTTGCAATGCTGCGAGGAAAAGAGTTTGCTCCTGAACTGGGAGAAGTGCCATTTTATGGTACGAGAAGGCATTGTGCTAGGGCATAAAGTCTCGAGGCGTGGCATCGAGGTAGACGTTGGCAAGGTTGAAGTGATATCTAAACTGCCTCCACCGAAGTCTGTAACTGGAGTGCGGAGTTTCCTCGGGCACACCGGTTATTGTCGAAGATTCATAAAAGACTTCTCGAAGATCTCAAAACCATTGTGAAACCTTATGGGTAAGGATGTTAAATTCGATTTCTCTAATGATTGTCTAAATGCTTTTCAGGCCTTAAAAGATGCACTTGTCTCACCGCCTATCCTTCAAGATCCAGATGGGGAGCTACCTTTTGAGCTTATGTGCGACGCCAGCGACTATGTTGTAGGAGCAGTCATGGGACAAAAAAGGGACAAAAGGCACCACGTCATTTGCTACGCCAGTCGTACTCTGGATGAGGCTCAGGTAAACTACACGAATACATAGAAGGAGATGCTCACGATTGTTTTCGCTTTTGATAAGTTCAGATGCTATCTTATCGGAACAAAGGTAAAGGTCTACACAGACCATGGGGCAATAAGATATCTTATGTAGAAAAAGGATACCAAGCCCAGGCTGTTAAGGTGGGCTTTGTTACTCCAAGAGTTCGACAACAAGATCGTTGATAAGAAGGGTGTGGAAAATGTAGTCGTCGACCACTTATCAAGGATCATAGTCGAAGACCAAATGGAGCCACCTATTAACGACAACTATGCTGATGAAGCCTTGCTGATGGTTGAAACCAAAAATGAGAGTTTGCCTTGGTTTGCAGATATTTGTAATTATCTTGCCTGTGGGGAGTTTCCTCCTGATATAACGTACAATCAAAAGAAGAAGCTCTTTTTGGATGTAAAGAACTACTATTAGGATGATCCTCTTCTCTTTAGAAGATGCGCAGATAACCTGTACAGAAGGTGTATCCCTGAAGAGGAAGTTCCAAACATTCTGAAAGAATGCCATGCCTCACCATATGGAGGACACCTGGGGAGTGAAAGGACCACCGCCAAGGTGCTGCAATCAGGGTTTGACTGGCCCTCCTTGTTCAAGGATGTTGCAAATTATGTAAAAGTTTGTAAAGAATGCCAATCGATAGGAAACATTGGAAGAAGAAATGAGATGCCTATGGAAAATTGGGTTGAAGTCGAAATTTTTGATGTCTGGGGAATTTACTACATGGGTCCATTTCCCCCATCAAAAGGATATCAATACATTATAGTCACGATGGATTATGTGTCTTAATGGGTGGAAGTTGTTGCCAACCAAACTTGGGAATCCAAATCAGTGGTCAAGTTGTTTGAGAAAACTATCTTCCCTCGCTTCGGAGTGCCTCATACTGTGATAAGCGATGGTGGATCGCATTTTGGGGAAAAATAGTTTGAAGCACTCCTGCGGAAGTATGGGGTTAAACGCAAGGTCGCTACGCCCTACCACCCACAAACTTTGGGGCAAGTGGAGGTTTCGAATAGACTGGTTAAGCAGATTTTAGAGAAGACTGTCAGCCGCACGAGGAAAGATTGGTCAAAGAAGCTCAATGACGTCCTTTGGGCCTACATAACAACATATAAGGAACCCATTGGAACCACACCTTACAAATTGATTTATGGGAAATCCTGTCATCTACCCTTAGAGCTTGAACACAAGGCTCTTTGGGCGATTAAGTTCCTGAATATGGACCTGGAAAAGGCAGGGGAGAAAAGGTATCTACATCTACAGGAACTCGAAGAGATGAGAATGCATTCCTATGAGAATGCAAGGATCTATAAGCAGAGGACCAAGGTGTGGCATGATGCCCACCTGAGGAAGAAGGTTGTGAGTGAAGGTGACAAAGTTTTATTATTTAAATCTTCTATACGTCTTTTTCTAGGTAAGCTGCAAACAAGGTGGTCTGGCCCCTTCATCGTAGAAAAGATATATCCATCAGGAATGATGGAGCTGTATGATAAAGATAATCCATCCAAAGTTTTTCCAGTAAACAGGCACAGAGTAAAAAGGTTCTATGAAGATGAAGCATTCGTGAGAAGGACAGAGATACGTTTTCTGGATGTGGAAATAGTTGAAGGCACAAAGTGAAGGATCTGAGGCTGTCGAGTGGATGACACTAACTACAGCGCTCCTCAGGAGGTAGCCTGAGTTTTTACTTTTCTTAGAATATGATGTTATTTCCTTTCCTATAAGAAAAACATTATGAACATTATGATTGTAATAAGGCCCGAGTCACTGCATGCATCACATGATCTGACTCCTGTATTTTATGGGCCACCGCTCAGTTTTATGAGCATTGATGATTAATGCTATCTGAGGCTGGGAACCTCACCTTAGGCCAATGATATTTTACCCATCAATTGCTTTTTCCTTTGCTTTATTTTTGGTTTTTAGTCAAATATCTTGTTCTGAAACCTGGTATCGGGCAAAGAAATCAGGCAGAACGTGAGACATGCCCCTATCGAGCTAGGCATATCGAGCGACACACTTTAGCAATAAGTCATGTCGAACGATACACCGAGCAACGAGCAATCATATCGGGCAGCATGAGTGATAACCCTTGATTTGACGGATGGGACTGATTTTACTGCCCGTCTCGGGAATGATTTGTCTCTTCGGCCGACACATGCCCCTGTTTAACCCATTTTACCCCCGACCTGGATTGCTATATATAGTAGCTGAGGTTTAACTGTGTCGGGCAATGGCATTTACTCCTCACCTACTCCCATACCGTATAATAATTTCTCTCTTTGCTCTAGTATCGACCACTTAGTTTCTATTCTTGTGTCGCGTAAAGCTATCTTCAGATAACAAAGGTATAACCCAATAGCTGTATCATTTGGCTTGCCCGACACAACCCTCATGTCGCACATTTTCGTATCGGACTAACGTCTTTAGTTGATTTCCTTGTATCGCCTGACACACTTTTTTCGGCAGCTTTACCTTTTGACTGTGTCGCGTGACACATCTGTAACATGCGCTTGCCTGATACCATATATCAGGCAAGGCCGTGCCGCCCAGTTTTATATCGGTTCGTGTGTTTCTGCTGTCGGGTGACACCTTTGCTTTCATAGAAATCGTATCGAGCACTTCGCATCGCGTGACTGTATCACCTGTCACACTTTGAACTTTAGGCGTATCGGGCAATGGCCATGACGTTCGATTTTTCCTGTGTCACCCAGTCTTGTATTGCCTCGGGTGTTTCTTCTGACGGGTGACACCATTTTTCATGCGATCGTATCGGGCTTGATACCCATTCGCATTGACGCCTGATATCTCATGATGAACCTATGGGGATTTTGAGCCGAACGCCGTATCGCCCGATACAGGCGTATCAAGGGAGCATCATATCGTTTAGTTTTGAAGCCCAATACGGTGGTGTCGGGTAGCTCTTATATCGGGCCGAACTTTTCTTAGCGTGCAATTAGTTTTCTTTCAGACACCGATATCGAGTTTACGTTCTTACCTACCTGATGTCGGGTAAGGTGAAACATTTAAATGCTTAATAAACTAGTCTTATGATAACAGAAATGGCCCGCACCAAGCAAACCTTCGTCCAAGTTGACGAACATAGTCAGAGAATTGACACTGAGGCCACAACAGGAGCTACGACAGTTGGGAAGAAATGCCCAAACCCCGAGGCAGCTGGGCCATCAACGGCCGAAAAGAGACCAAGGACGGAAGAAGTAACAACCCCAACAAGTTTCAACCGCAGCGGCAGAACCTCTGGACCACACACCAGGCAGGTTCGTGCCCAGAGATAACGAGCACGAGTGTCGATACTCAGAACTGGCAACAAAAATCTACAGGCCGAGCAGATTCTACCACTAGTCGTCCTTCCTTCAACTAGGCATTTTCAACAGGCTGGAAAATGTCCTAGCTGCAGTAGGGCTGAGGAGGATCTGCTTCAGCCACTCCGCCTCCTACACTGAACTCACCAGGGAGTTCATGTCATCTCTGCACTGGGTGCAGAATAAACCTGAGGAAACCGAAGAATATGGCAGAGCATACAGACTGTAGGGGCGGCTATACAATGCCGAGCACGTCATCTCCGAGAAGCTACTCAATGAAATCTTCTCTTCCAGTGAGGCAGAGAAAGAACTGCTCAACAACGGTGCAAGGATCATCGAAGGAGACGGGTTCAACCTGGTGGATCTCTGGAGAAAGATGACCGGTGAGTCATTATTTAAGCCGGGAAGCAAGGTGGCTGCGGTGCACTCTTGCTTCTGGAGAATAGTGCACAAGTTCGTGACGTGCCTGCTCTTCAGCAAGAACGAATCAAGCAACTTCTACACCGAAGAACTCCATCTCATGTGGCACATGATGGAGGGCAGGGTGGTCAACCTAGGACGCTTCTTGCTGAATAGGCTACACCCCATAAAAGATGTGACCAATGAGTACTGTATGGGTGGCATCATCAATCTAATTGCGGTCGGGTTAGGGTACCCGAGGGAACCGCACAGTCTTTCAAGGACAAGGGTCAACGAGAAGATCGACCTCAAGTTCCTCATGAGGGCCAACATCATCACAAAGGAAGGGCGAAGCTATTTTTACAAATTCATGAGAACAAACACCCTCCTTCCGCTTCCTAGCTGTGCCAACTACGACACAGAAAAGTTGGTCTTCACCACCGCAGAGATTGAAGCAGTGGCAGTTGAAGTCGCTTATGCCACCACCACAAGTATACAAGAGAGGGCGGCTACAAGAGGAGAACCAATTCCCCTCGACACGCGGCAGGAAAAATCTTCCAAAACTCCTGTCGAGCCGCCGACCGCTCCAGAGCCACCGACGGTAGCAATTAATAGAGCTGTCGTCGCTCCTGCCTTACCAGCCGCAACCACGACAACATCTGCTGCAGATGAAGAAGTACCGGCGATCGTGGAGGTCACTGAGACAACCGAAGCTGAGACAACCACGCTAGCCCCAAGGGAAGCTACCACGAAAGAGACAGCCGCAACTCCCGAAACTTCTGTGGTGCCCTTAGTGGCGGAAGAAGAAGTGCAGCCGGACGCCAGTAATGGGGCGTTCGCCGAGATCCTCGAGATGGAGCTAGGAGCTGCGCAACCTACGCCGACACCTCCGCCAGTGTCTCCTGTGGCAACTGTAGAGGAGGTCACCGAAAACACAGAGGTGGAGCAGCATCCACCCACACCGCGGCCCTCTCCACCACCACAGATGGGCGTGGCAGAGTCAGCCGCAAAAGTGCTGACGCCTCGCCCAGAAGCAACTACCTCGCGATTAGTCGAGATTGACACTACCGTGAGTGAGGCTGCACACTCGTCGGGTAGGTCTTCACGCGGTAGGAGTGTCGTGAGGATGAGACGAAGATCTGCAGGAGCCCCTCCGTCGTTGGGATAGATGCTGGGGCACGAACTCGATAACTTGCGGGAGGTAACAGAAAGCCACTCAGCTACTTTTACTTTGCTAACCCGCAAGTTTTCTTTCTTCCAGTAGCGACTGAATAACCAGGAGCGGTAACTGCTGACTCTAGTTGGCCTTCCCGGACAACTAGAGGCACTCAATGCCACACTACAACAGGCTTTCCAGTGCCTTGACGTGATTGAGGAGAGGCTGAACGGGGGGGACAACCATCTGTGCCCAAGGCAGCCAAGAAAGTCTCCGTCGCCTCCAGGCTCAGGCTCTGCACCCTACTCATCTACGCCCTATACTTTTAGTGTGTCATCTTCTTCAAGAGGGCCTTCTACAATGCCCGATAAAAAGACGACACACAGGTCTGCCGATGGGTCTCCAGCAGGAGAGGAGAGCTCCCGAGGCGTAAATGAATTCACTCACTCCGCCTCCATTGATGAAGTCGAAGATAATGACGAATCATTCAGCATCTGGGAGGATTCTTCTGATGAATCGGAGGGAGATGGGGGGACATTGAAGCAGCCAACCAAAGACACCCCCCCAGAGGAAAAAGCTTGACGGCAGATGAATTCTCTACGCCGTCAGAGATACATTCTTTCGAGATGGTGGATTTCGACAAAAGGTCCATCGGATACCTGACGATCAGGTATCTCTGACGGTGCAGAGAATTCATCTGCCGTCGAGCTTTTTCCTCTGGGGGGGTGTCTTTGGTTGGCTGCTTCAATGTCCCCCCATCTCCCTCTGATTCATCAGAAGAATCCTCCCAGATGCTGAATGATTCGTCATTATCTTCGACTTCATCAATGGAGGCAGAGTGAGTGAATTCATTTACGCCTCGGAAGCTCTCCTCTCCTGCTGGAGACCCGTCGGCAGACCTGTGTGTCGTCTCTTTATCGAGCATTGTAGAAGGCCCTCTTGAAGAAGATGACGCACTTAAAGTAGAGGGCGTAGATGAGTAGGGTGCAGAGCCTGAGCCTGGGGGCGACAGAGACTTTCTCGGCTGCCTTGGGCACGGATGGTTGTCCCCCCTGTTCAGCCTCTCCTCAATCACGTCAAGGCACTGGAAAGCCTGTTGTAGTGTGGCATTGAGAGGGAGATCTGCAGGAGCCCCTCCGTCGCTAGGATAGATGCTGGGGCACGAACTCGATAACTTGCGGGAGGTAACAGAAAGCCACTCAGCTACTTTTACTTTTCTAACCCGCAAGTTTTCTTTCTTCCAGTAGCGACTGAATAACCAGGAGCGGTAACTGCTAACTCTAGTTGGCCTTCCCGGACAACTAGAGGCACTCAATGCCACACTACAATAGGCTTTCTAGTGCCTTGATGTGATTGAGGAGAGGCTGAACAGGGGGGGGAAACCATCCGTGCCCAAGGCAGCCGATAAAGTCTCCGTCGCCCCCAGGCTCAGGCTCTGCACCCTACTCATCTACGCCCTCTACTTTTAGTGCGTCATCTTCTTCAAGAGGGCCTTCTACAATGCCCGATAAAGAGATGACACACAGGTCTGCCGACGGGTCTCCAGCAGGAGAGGAGAGCTCCCGAGGCATAAATGAATTCACTCACTCCGCCTCCATTGATGAAGTCGAAGATAATGACGAATCATTCAGCATCTAGGAGGATTCTTCTGATGAATCGGAGGGAGATGGGGGGACATTCAAGCAGCCAACCAAAGACACCCCCCAGAGGAAAAAGCTCGACGGCAGATGAATTCCCTACGCCGTCAAAGATACATTCTTTCGAGATGGTGGATTTCGACATAAGGGCCATCAGATACCTGACGATTAGGGACCCGAAGCTGCTAAATAAGGTCCTGAGGTTGCAAGCTGACGAAGAAGAAGTAATCTGGAGCGATGGCTACTTTTTAGTACAACGGGGAACACTTAGAAGCTTATTCTACTCCCCAGCCGTCGTCAGAAAGAAGTTGTTCAGGGTCCTGGAGGGTGCAATCATCAAGAACATCAGCACCAGGACAGGTCGGCAAATGATATACAACGCCACCCCGACCTTGGCAAGGAGATTGATGATGGGAGTACTAGACTCCATCGCGGTGGACAACATGCTGCGGCATATTGAAGAACACAACACGAACCTCGTGTTGGCCCCATACAAGCACCGCAACAACTGGTTCCTATGTGTGGCAGACCTCGGGAACCATGATGTCCAGCTATTCAGCTGTTGCAACGAGGAGGTGCCATGCTCAGGACTTATCTTCAGCCGCCCAGAGGATAAACATCTGATGCTTCTACCGATACGTCTTCTCCGAGCTATCAAGCAAGGAGTCCAATGTAATAGCAACGTTTGGAACTTCTTCACTATTAGAGACTTCCCCATCCAAGCAGAATCATGAAGTGGGAATAGCACACTTGTCGTCTTGCGCGCCATGGAGCTGCTCAACATATTTGGAAATATAAGGCACCTCCAGGGCCAAGACTTCTTCCAACTCAGGAGCACCTACTCTCTGTTGTTGATCAAAGACAAGTGCTACTTCTAAGATGCAGGGGTACCAGAAAGGCTGCTGGATAGTGACCAAGCAGATGAATCTTTACAACCCAGCAACACTCCAGGGAAAGAAGCTGAGATGGAAGTAGATGTCTACGGGGCAGGCAAGCGGTTAGAAATCCTACGGGAGGTACACGGAATCGAAGACCCCGCTCGCCTGAAACTTCAGAAGAATTAATTAACAACTTCGACTGTTTCTCATGCTCTACACTCACACAGGAGCAGGTCAATGAAGTTCTTCTGAAGTTAGCTGGCTCTACCCCCGCAGACATCATCTACGAGGCAGGCAATGTCATAGTCCCTGTTGATGACTTAAGGGACATGGTAAAAGAAGGAGGATGTTTGGCGATGTCTGTGGCGGCCGCCTACATCTAGGTACTACAAAAGAAGTTTGAACACGCATACATAGCTCATCCAATGCTGTTCAATGACATCTGCCTTGCCGACGAGATAGGAGTGAAGCAATCTTTTCTGGAAGAGTTGTAGTACAGAGTTCCATGCATCATCTTCCTACTGATTCTGCACTACAACCACTGGATGCTCCTTACGATGTATACTCGCCAACGAGCAGGAATCTTCTACAACAGCTCGGACGGCAACAAAGATCATCCAGTGCAGTGTACATCGACGGCGTTGACATCCCTCGAGTGCTTGGTACAAAAATACTACGACGAGGTAGCAGCGCTGATACAACCATTCCTGGAGACAACAGCTAGCAAATGGAACGAGCTTCAGTTCTGCCACCGCAGTCCACAACAAATTCCTTTATCCAACGACTGCGACATTTTCGTGCTGGAATGGATATCAAATCAAAAGATGCCTGACCAGCTCCACCACATCGACTACCACAACAAACACGAAGAATATGTGTGGGAGCTTCTATCTGGAAAAGGCGCACTCACAAGCTAACCCTCACTGAGTAAACATTACCCTACCTGATCTACTTCACAACTCTGGGACAGAGTGTGGAGTAAGATTGGGGGGGATTCTATGTACCAGTGAGGGAGGTACTAAAAGTCTTCTGAACTTCACCCCTTTTGTTCTTTCTGTTCTTTTTTTTATATAACATGTGTACATATACATATACATGCCTCATACAAAATTTTGCTTATTTTGTCTCTATACATATGTACAAAGACACTTCATAAGTAAAAACATGATACGACTTCTTGCCAGTTGATTTCACTGTGCCCAAAGAGGTGTAGGTTTTGCTATGTCTTTTTGAAAATGAAGCCTCAAACAACAAAAGACGACGACTTACCATGCCAAAAATTTCGAAAAAATAATCTCGCAACAGTTAAGAGACGTGTATGCAGAAGGAAAAAGCTGCCCAAACAGCAAAAATTTCTCTTATTTTACCTTACCCAACAAAATCCCAAAAAGAGAGAATAGCCTTATGAGAGTGAATAAAAGCATGAGAGTTGTGCCAAATGAAAAAAAAAAATACACACTTGTTTTCCAAAATTACCCATCTTTAGGCATGGTAGATCCGGGGCAATGGTACATAGGATGTGAAATCACTGCTCTAAAGACTACTGGCTTGGAATGCAGGGACCATTTGGCCGTTAACGGACCCGTACCTGGATGGACTAATGGGAAACAAGAAAAACCCAAAAAGCCTTAAGCCTACCCAAACACAACTTCCTATTCCCAAAAGTTGTTTGGTGTGAAAGCTAAATTCAGAATCGTGCACCCAAGTCTCGCCGAAGCTGTGGAGAAGATTTTGCTCAAATAAGATAGAAAAATTAAAGTCTGTTGTTCATAGTCGAGCAATATTCTCTGTAAGACATCTCAATACTCGCTCAAACCCTTTGTCTGAAAACTACACCAGTTAAGAAGAAGTATCACAAACAAAGTTTTAAAAGATTGATTGAGGACAATCAAAATGCTAAGTTTGGGGGAGTTGATAACACCAAATTTTGTGATGTTTATGGCCAATATTTCGTTATCAAATCTGCCCTTTTAAACTGTTTTCCTCCCCTTTTTGTCATGTTTTTGAATAAACAAGCCGCGCTACACACTTATCTCATTTTTATCATCTTTTACAGAGGTTTCCTCATTTTTCCACTCATTTATCAGCAAAAGGCCCATCCCGACCCATGAACGTATGTTACCTGCATCGGCCAGTCAGCCGACACACTTACTGCCCATCATACAACAACCCGATACGGATGCTGCACGACATGGGTGTGCCGCGCAAGAAGATCTGACGGGTGATACGCCGCTTACCCGACAGGGAGTTGTACCCGCCATGACTACTCTCCCGATGAAGCATGTCGCGCAATACAAGCCACCCACTGGCAGGGCCCACCCGTCACGATACCCGACGCGCTTGCTGCCCGAAACCCACTATGCCGGGTGACACGTAAGTCGACATCCCTGAAGCCGCGCTAATGTAGCCGATGGAGGACACGTGGCGCCTGGAGGACCGCAACTTCATCCAACCGTTGCCTATAAATAGTAGCTACAGGACCTCGATGGGACGGGTCAGAATCTCATGAAAGCTAACTTTGGAAAGCACTTGGAGCTAGTGTGCCGCGTCACAGAGGTGTACCGGGCAATAATAGGTGAGCACTTCCCCGACCTGAGAGGGCGGGAATGGTTCACTTAGAATCTGTCCCGGTCTCCGCAACAACCCAATATCGACCAAGCCACCCGATACGGAGAACCTGACACTCTAAGTGGTCTCTAGCCCGATATGATGCCGAGCCTGATACGAATCAACCGTTACGGTGTGTCGCTCGAGAGCATGGCACCATGACATGACCGTATCGGGCATTAGTGCTTTGATCGATGCGTCTGCCCATCATGGCGTGTCGCCCGACAGGGGATGCTGCCCGACACAGGCGTATCAGGCAGAGCTCCCACCCAGTATCGGGCTAGAGGGACCTTAGGGATCTGATGCTGCTTGTCGATCTCCTAAATCAAGGAGGCGATACTTATCTTCCCTCCTTCAGTCATTTACTTTCTTTACTTATGCAATGTAACTAAACTCTTTTATAATGCTTATGACAATGTAATTAGAGGAGTTTTAAATATCTATTGACTTTATGTTTGGTTCCTTTTTGTTGGATGATTACTTTTCTTAGCATCTGAACTCTAGCTTGTATGCTTGGAATCATGTTTTGACTAGCTATCGAATTGTGTTTCCCGTTGCAACTCCCTCGAGAGAGGTGTTGTGGCTCTAGTGTTTGGTCTGATCAGGGTGTACGAGAGGACCCAAGATCAGAGTTGCTTCAGTTACCTTTCCACTCTAACCCAAGTCCATAAGCCTCGAGAGAGGGTGTTGGTGCTTAGTTAGAGGTACCCTCTTTGAGAGAAGGGGTACATGATATTTCTTGCTGCCACTTGCTATGTCGAAGTTTTCCTCCTTTGTTCCTTACCAAGGCGATGGTGTTATCTCCTCTGGTTCCGTTGCGCAAAACCCCTAAAAACTAATAAACACCTGAAACCTAATTTTCCTTGTAATTCCAGTTGGAGATAGTTTTCTTTTATTTTACTGATTTGCGCCTGTTGTTCCCTTTGGGAACTTTATCCTCACCTTGCTTTTGTTGGAGTGTAATGTGTTGATTCTGTGTTATTAACACTACCACCCTTGTCCCTGTGGTTCGACCCTGATTGCTACTTCGGACCCCGTCATCATTGCGGGGGCCTAAGATTCAGGTAATTTAAAAGTCTGACTACTTCAATCCGCTTCTTTTGGACGTGCGATTTAGGTCGGTCAGTCGAGAACTTCGTTGTTCGAGGGTAATTCAGGAGTAAGTGTATTGCAACGTTCAACTAAACTCCCAACCATTTTTTCCCACCAAGTCTAACAACTATAGAACTGGCTAGAAGAATAGACTTAGGTGATTCTCGGTCGAGAAGATTGTCGACCGAGTGTGTCTCGGTCGAGAAGTTGTTCGACTGAGAAAGTCCCTATTTTAGTGTGTCTAGACTTTTACTAAATGTATGTATCAGTGTTCTGAAAAGCGGTAATCGGTGTACGGGCGGAGAGGGTACCGAATAGAGTATATACGGTATGCGGGAGTATAAGTGGGAGAATATTCGGTTTTAATCGGTTTTGATTGTTTTTAATATTAATCATAAAGATATGTAAATTATATATTGACCATATAATAATGACAATGATAAGTAATTAGAAACATTTATAAGTAATAGACTAACTATAAACTTATAGAGAAAACGTCAATAGTAAGGATCAGTTCAATAAACACTAACTATAAACTTATAGAGAAAACATGAGCAGAAGACCAAATATGTAAATTGGAAGAAGAGAATGTAATTGTAATGACTAATAGTAGTATTAGAAAAAATTAATGTAAAAAAAAATTATTACTAGCATTTGATTTTGAAAATCGCCGATTAATCGGCCGATTATTCCCCCGATCGGCCGATTAATCGGCCGATTATTGATAATCGGTTTGGTAGACCCCCAAAAAGGAATATTCGGCCGATTATTCGGCCTAAGCGGGGGATTTTCCGAATAGTGGTATGTATTAAAGTGCTTTTGTGATGCTATCATAGGGGATGACCTATCTAAGTGTTGTGAGTGGATAGGGAAGATCTAAACACTTGATTTACATGATATCTAGGTACTTGTACATTATATATATGTATAAGTTTACATTTTGTTACAATCATGAAAAAAATAAGACAATTTGAGCATATAGATCTTCCAAGCTTAGCTATCCATCATCTTAAATTCTTGTTCTTATAATACTCAAGTAGCACGTTAGATCCACAAGAATGAAATGTTTGTTATTTTCAAAATAGAGGGATTTTAATAATGTTCATTTAACCAACAATCTCCCCCTTTTTGAAAATGACAAACATTTCTAAATATAGATCAAATAATCTTAAAAGCATATTGAGTTTCCTACCTGAAGTTTACCTTGTGTATACCGTCTCTTGTTTATGGAATGTGTGCTTATTATTCCCAAATAAGTATGGAGCATAAAATCCAACTCCTTAGGGAATATAACAACATTTGATGTAAAGCCCAAGAGAGTATGTGTGAAACTCATTGACTGAGTATTTAAGATTTATATTATTATTTCTTCCCCTTTGTCATTTAAAAAAGATAGTCGTTGAAAAACATGTTTTAAGACTCCCCCTTAATTGGTGCTCCCCTTAAAAAGATAGCCTTTAAAACATGCTAAATTATGTCCATTTACATCCAAAATGTAAGAATTAGATAAATAAACCAATTTTAAAGAGCACAAATGTCAAAGAAAACATCTTCTAAGGGATAGATAAGTAATTTCTTTCTTATGTTATTAAATTGATCTAATGGAAGTGGTTTTTTGAAAGTATCAGCCAATTGATCTTCCATATCAACATGATGAAGGGATATATGTTTTTTGGAAATATGATCCCTTAGAAAATGATGACAGATTTCAATATGTTTGGCACGGCTGTGTAAAATAGGATTATGTTCCAAGTTGATAGCACTAGTATTATCACAATAGATAGGCATAGATGAAAATGTAAAACCATAATCATTTAAAACTTGTTGCATATAAAGCACTTGAGCACAACAAGACCCGACTGCCATATATTCAAGTTCAGTGGTAGAAAGAGCAACCGCATTTTGTTTCTTGCCAAACCATGATACTAAAGCTCGTACTAATAAGAAACAACTTTCACTTGTACTCTTTCGATCAATTCAACAACCAGTGTAGTCGACATCAGTATAAGATGTCAAATCTAAAGATTTTTTTTTGCTCAGTTCAAACTATGCTTTATGGTATCCTAAAAGACAATCTAAAAGACAATCTTTTGACAATCTTTCAAATCTAAAGATTGTCTTTTAGGATACCATAAACCATAGTTTGAAGTGCCGACTAAGTATCATAGAATCCTTTTGACATCTTGAAAATGAGTTTGCATGGGATTTGATTGAAATCCAGTCTAGAAGTGGTTAAGTAAAGCAAACTACCAATCATGGCCCTATACAAAGAATCATCAATGGGTTCCCCATTTTCATCTTTTTCCATTTTAGTAGAAGTGGCCCTTGGTGTGGTAGCATGTTTGCAATGTTCCATTCCAAAACATTTTAAAAGTTCATTTGTATACTTCTCTTGGCTTATAAAAATCCCAACATGCATTTGCTTTATTTGAAATCCAAGAAAGAAAGTAAATTCTCCCATGAGAATCATTTCAAATTATGTTTGCAAAATATCACTAAATTGTTTACATAAGAATTCATTTGATGCACCAAAGATAATATCATCAACATAAATTTGAACAACTAGAAAGTTAGATTCATATGTTTTGAAAAATAAAGTCAAATCTGAATTTCCAATTGAAAAACTATTATCAAAGAGATAATTTTTAAGCCTTTCATACCAATTTCTAGGTACTTGTTTTAACCCATAAAGCACTTTCTTAAGTTTATATACATGATCATCTTTACCAGGAATTTCAAAACCAAGTGGTTGGGAAACATATACTTCCTCTTGTATTATTCCATTTAGAAATGCACTTTTTACATCCATTTGGAATAGTTTGATGTCTTTGTGGGCAGCTATATCTAGTAGCATTCTAATGGCTTCAAGTCTTGCTACGGGTGCATAAGTTTCATCAAAGTCTATTCCTTCTTTTTGATTGTACCCTTATGCTACCCACCTAGCTTTATTTCTCACTACTTCCCCAGCTTCATTCAATTTGTTACAAAAAACCCACTTAGTTCCAATAATGGTTTTATCTTGAGGTTTAGGAACTAAGTCCCATACATCATTCTTAGTAAATTGATTTAATTCTTCTTACGTGGCCATTATCCAATAATCATCTTTTAGAGCTTCAGTTACCTTTTTAGGTTCAATTATAGATACAAATGCCATATTTGCAACATCCCTAAAAGAGGAATGGGTTTTTACTTTATCATTAGGATTCCCAATGATTAGTTCTTGAGGATGATCTTTAATTAGTCTAGGAATGGGTTGTTGTGCCTCAATTCGTTGATCATTTTCAACATTTTGATCATCTTTAGTTGATATGTTAAGATCTTCAATTTGATGAGTAATATCAACTATGTCATTATCTTTGGCATTTTGTTTTAGTTCTTCATGAAAAGTAATGTGAATGGATTTTTCAACTTTTCTAGAGATGGTTTTGTATATTCTAAATGCTTTTCTAGAAGTTGAATATCCCAAGAAAATGGCTTTTTGTGATTTAGAGTCAAATTTCTCTCTATCATCCTTTGTGTTTAAGATATAGCAAGTTGAGCCAAATGTATGAAAATAATCAATCCTTGGTTTCTTATTATAGATGAGTTCATATGGAGTTTTCTTCAAATAAGGATGTACGGTTATTCTATTTAGTACATAGCAAGCTGTGTTTACTACTTCAGCCCAAAATATTTTATATGTATTATGTTCAAGCATCATGGTCCTAGCCATTTCTTGTAAAGACCTATTCTTTCTTTCAACTATGTCATTTTGTTGTGGAGTATGTGGAGCTGAAAAATTGTGAGTGTAGCCCTGAGATGTGCAAAATTCTTCAAATATATAATTCTCAAATTCTCCACCATGATCACTTCTAATTGTGCATATTTTATTTTGTTATTGATTTTCAATCTTTGAGGTAAATTGTATGAACACTTGAATGGTATCATCTTTATTTGTAAGAAAATGAACCCATGTATATAAGATGTAATCATCAATAAGAACAAAGCAATATCTTTTTCCACCAATAGATTGTGTCCTCATAGGTCCAAATATATCCATATGAATGAGTTCTAGTGATCTACTGGTGCTAAGCATGTTTTTTGGTTTAAAATAAGTTTTAGTTTGTTTACCCAAAGTACATGGTTCACAATTTTTAGATTGATCAAAAGATAGCTTAGGCAAACCACAAACAATATCATATTTAACTAACTTTTTAATGACATGTGAACTAGCATTACCTAATTTTCTATGCCATAATTGTAGAGAATTATCTTTTGCAAGCAAGCATTTTCCAACTACATATTGCATAGAGTTAGGTCTAAGAATATATAGATTTCCAATTCTTTTTCCTTCATACACAACATTTGTAGTGTTCTCTACTAGCAACTTGCAGCAAATTTAATTAAATAAAACATCATATCCACTATCACATAGTGACTGACACTTATCAAGTTATGGTGCAAACCATCAACAAGTAAAGCATTCTTAATTTCAAGGTTTGTACCAATATTACCTATTCCAACAATTTTACCTTTACGATTGTCTCCAAAAGTGACTGTTCCACTTTTCTTTTCTTCAAAAGCTTGAAAAGCATCCTTATTTCCAATCATGTGTTTGGAACATCCACTATCAACCACCTAATCCTGCAATAAAATATAGGTTTTGGTACCCATGTGATGGTCCATTATGGTTAGTTACATTTAATAACAAACTAAACATGATCGAATAAATTAATCTGAACAGAACTTCATTCGGTTGACAAATACTTCGACCGAATGTGCATCGGTCAAAAATTTTGTTGACCAATAATGTTGTTGTTTTATAGATTGAAACAGGAAATTTCTTGGTCGACAATCTCTCGGCCGAAGTTGTCTCGATCGATGTTTTTCTCGACCGGAATTGTTATTGTTTCTACAATAGAATTCAGATTTGATACAGGTATTCCATCTGTCTAATACTTTCTTAACCGAAAAGTGTCTCGATCGAACTATTTGTCGACCGAGGTTGTTTCTGTTTGTTTTCAACAATCTGTTTATGTTAGTTTAAGCTTAAATCTTTTTAATATGCTAAGGTACCATTCTATTTAGTTGAGATAGGACATTAAGATATTCAAATGAGGTTTTAGGTCAAATCTCAACTTAATCATATTAAATTTTCTAAGTTTGGGGTCTTGGAATCCATACTAACTCAACATCCTTTTTCTTGTAAGGATATGAGAAGGAATAATGTCCAAGATGCAAGCAATAGTGACAACAAATGGAGTCAATTTCATTTCTCTTTCTAGGATTTTGAGTTGTGTTCTTGGGTACAAATATGATCTTGGTCTTGGATGCTTGAGTTCTCCTAGGTTTAGGTTGATAAGATTTTTCTTTTGGAAAATATCCTAAACCTCTTCTTCCACTATAACCGGAAAAATTCTTTAGGATCTTATCAAGAATACCATTATTTCTCAAGCTACTAACTTATTTTTGTAACTTAGCAACCTCATCCATTTTCTTTTTGATATCTAACTTTGCTTGATCTAGATCAGATGATAAAGCATCTCTTTCTTTAACAATGGCATCATAGTCTAGATGAGTACATAGGATAGGTTGAGTCTGAAAATTATTTAGTTTGGCAAGCAATTCAACCTTTTCTTGAGAAAGAAGACCATACACTACTACAGAAACAACATTCAGTGTCGCTTTTCTGGGCGTCGGTTATTTAGGAAAACCGACGCCTATAATATTAGATGTCGGTTATTTAGACAAACTGATGTCTATATTCGAAGACCACCCAGACACGGGTACCGTTTTGTATTCAGCGTCGGCTGAGTATAACCAACCGACACCTAAAATCGCCCGCGAAATCCAATTTTTGAGCAAAAAAATTTGGGTCACATACATCGTCGGTGTTTTAACTATTCACCGACGCCTATTTAAAATGAAATTTTGCATGAAAAGTTCCACTTTCGGTGTCGGTTATCCTTGGATAACCGACGCTGATAATGGTTCCCGCCAATTAATTTAGGGTAAAGATTTTCTAATTGGACGTCAGTTTTTTATTAGCAATCGACGCTGAAGATAATAGGCGTCGGTTTTCATATATAACTGACGCCGTTGACCAACTTAATAGACCCGATCACCCGGCTCTTCCCCCTTTCTTCCTGTTTCATCGCGAATTCTGCTGTTGTGTTCCACGCCCCCCGCTGTTGCTGCTGTGCTCGCCCGCCGTCGCTGCATCCTCTGCTGCTACCGCCGCCGCATCCTCTGTTGCTGCTGTGCTCCACGCCCCCAGTCATTTGTTGCTGTCGCTGCCACTGCTACTCTAGCTTCTCCATGCGCTGCTACCGTCGGCGGTCCTCTGTATGCTCCACGTCGCGTCCTCTGCCGGTCCGCCACTGCTACCGCCGCTCTTCTCCACACTAGCTCTAGGTAGCACTAGCTATTTTCTTCCTTCTCCCTAGCTATTTACCAACATGCAGCAAGCACGACCATGGCTGTGTTGGCCAACCACGGTTGTGGCTGTGTTGGCCTACCACAGCCGTGCTGGACAGCACGGCCGTGGTAAGGCAACACAGCCACGGCCGTTACCACGACCGTGCTGGACGCCAACACAGCCACGGTCGTGCTTGGTGTTGGTAAGGATATGAACACATTTTTATGTAATGCTTTATGTAAATCTTAGGATATGAACAAATTTTTTGCTTGCATATATTTGTGCTTGTAATCCTAATGTTTGACTTAATTCAGTAAATTTTGATGCATGTTGAAATAAGATTTAAACTTGTCAATTCTAGCATCCTAATTTGATTTGATTAAACCTAACATTGATGAAACCCTAACATCAATTGTGATGAAACCCTAGCATTAATTGTGATGAAACCCTAACATGTACATAATTATTATTGTGTTTGTTGGCCTAGAAACCCGTCCAAGATTAAACCTAACATCTCAAGATGATAAGAGTGTCGTCCAAAACAGTGGGGTCACTCTTCAAGCGTCGACTATGTATTTTGCAAGTGCAAATGATAAGAGTCCACGTGAAGCTAAAATGTCATATTACGGTTTCATTGAAGACATATGGGAGTTTGACTACATAGATTTCATAATTCCACTCTTTAAATGTAATTGGGTTGATAACACCAAAGGAGTTATAGTGGATGAATTGGGTTTCACTTTGGTGAACTTTGAAAAGATTGGCGAGAAGGGTGAACCATTCATATTGGCATCACAGGCGAAACAAATATTCTATATCGATGATCCTGGAAATGATAAATGGTCGGTTGTTCTTCATGGTAAAAGACAGTTCATTGAAGATCCTATAGATGAAGAAGAGTACTATGATAAGTATGATGACTCCAGTCCATTCTCAGATGGGTTGCCAACTCCACAAAATATTGAAGCTAATGATGACTTATATGTGTGCGGAGATCACAATGAAGGATTGTTAATTGATAAAAGATCACAATTTTAGAGACATGTATGTTTACATTTTTTAACAAATGCTAGTTAATACAAATGCTAAATGTTTGCCTTTTTCTGGTTAATACAAATGCTAAATGTTTGCCTTTTTCTAGTTAATACAAATGCTAAATGTTTGCCTTTTTAATGACATTTTCAGATGGCTGACCATGATGAGCATGATGTCCATGATGAGCATGGCGAGGATACCAATGTAAGTTCTAAAAACATATCCTGTATTTCTATAAAATTCATTATCTTCTAGTTATGTCATATATCCCATATTTCTATATTGTGCTAATTCAGTGGGTTTATTTTTGTCAAATTTTAGGTTGATGATGCACATGTACCCACTGAAGCACTGGAGCAACTTGATGCGTAGCACCAAACACTTAACAAGAAAAGGGGCATCACTCTGTTGAAGAAGTTAATAGCACTGAGTGGTAGTGGATCCAAATTGGTTGTGGATTTTGATAATGGAGGAAATGCAATTGGAGTGAACCGCAATAATTTTGTAAACTATCTTGGGTGTGTCACTCGAAGCCATTGTGGTGTTAAGTATGATAATTGGCATAAAGTTCCTCAGGGGAAGAAAGACTTGATATGGAAGGATTTATGTGTGAGTTATTATTATTTGCAATTCTATTTTGTAGATTAAAAATTATATTATTTGCAATTTTATTTTTGGATACTAGTTAATAAGAATTCTATTTTACAGAATCTGTTTGCATTGGATGAGAAGCTGCATCGTAAAAGCATGATGCAACGCGCTGGAAATATGCTTAGGAACTATAGGACAAATATGAACAGAGAATACATAAAAGATGGTGATAAGAAGAAGAAGTCAGCCCTTGAGCAGTGGAACTTCTTGGACAAAGAAGATTGGGACAATTTTGTTACTTCAAGAAAATCTGAAGAATTCAAGGTATTAGGCGTCACTCCCAGTTTAATTAATATATGTTGTATTCACCTATTCAAGATTAACATTTAGTGCTACTAACCAAATCATTAATGTGCATACTAAATAGGCCCTCAATGATGCGCAAAAAGCAAGGCGTGCACTGAATGTGCATGACCACACTATGGGTCCAAAGGGCTATGCAAACGTTCGCCAAAGACTACAGGCGGAGTCTGCGGATACTCAGGAGTATGCTCCTACTCAGGAGTCTGCCACACCCATGCCTCGCCATGATATCTGGATAGCTGGGAGGAAAAACAAGAAGGGTGAAATAAAGAAGACCGAAACTGCTGAGGCGGCTACGAAAATGGTAAAATACAACTCTTAGAGCAATCGTTTGAATATTGATTATTTGTGGTGTTAACTTACCAATTTCTGTTGATGGTGATTAGCGGGAGCTGCACGAGCAGAGGAAACAAGGCACGTTCATCCCTCAGGGCACAAGGGATGAATTGACAGTTGCTCTGGGTAACCCAGAGCATCCTGGACGTGTTAGGGGTACAGACGCTGGTGTGGGCATCAAAGCATTCTTTGGGCCATCCCAGCGCAAACCCAGAGCGGGACTTTCACAAGAAGAGGTAACCTATTCTTTTTTTAGAATGTTACTGCAAAAGGGAATTCATTAATAAGAAGTTAATGTTTCTTTTATCCATGTATAGGAGAATAAGAGAGTCGATGATATAGTTTCTAAGAAGGTCAATGATATAGTTGCTGAGAAGGTCAAGGAAGAAATAGTGCGGTGGCAGGCATCTCAGGCTTCCAATCAGCCTATGGCGACCCACTCTTCTCCTGATGCACAGACTGCAAGTAATCTTGGAGACCCATCGCCTAGCATGTCTGCTGTAAGTATTGTTTATGACATTGTAGCTAGTCTTTTCAAGATGATATGTTCGAAAGGTGATATGTATATATGTATAGCATTCTTTACGTAAATTTATAGGCATTGAAGCCATGCCGCTTAAGAATGCAAGACTATGTTGTTGCAGAGGCAAATGCTTACCAGTCCCTTCCTGGGGCAACGTTTCATGGGACTCCAATGCCGCAGGGCTACATTCGTGTGAGCCCGATATGTGTCTTACCCGATTGGAGGGAAGCTGCATTGCCATATGCCCACCTAGATATTGATACACTTGGTGAGGCAGAAGGTGGGGTGATATTGTGGCCCAAAGCAGATGTCGTCTACACTACTGAAATTGTAAGATAAATTTACATTACTTTAGATTGTTAATGTGTATATATGAGGTCAACTGATCTGAAATTATATATACAGGTTAAAAAGAAGACACCCGGAGCACCTAGGCCTCCACCTCCACTTCCTGCATTACCAAGTTGGGTTCCAACTGACCTAAAATACCTGTTAGGTCCTGCTTGTAGGGGAATGGCATGTTGGCTACGGGCACATAATATACATTGCCCTATAATTGTTTCTTTAGAAGTAGATTATGCAGGTCAATCATACGATAGATCTTTATTTATACAAGATATTATTGAGCTGTTTATGTATGATTGGTTGAATACATCAATGATAGAGACATGGATAAGGTGATATCTTGTTTATACATCCATATACCTTGTGTAAGATCCAGTGATCTGGTTTCTTATATATTAATGCATACATAATACATGTTTTACAGCTACTTAGTCGAAGATCAATGCAAACAATTTGCATTTGATCATGTGGGATTTTTTATTCCATCATTGATTAGTATGGTAGCTAAAGACCCGGATAGTGTGCAACAATACTGTATATATGCTTTTACAATTTTCGGTCAGCAAAAGAAGACAATAATAATAGCTCCATTCAATGTCAAGTAAGTTTACTTTATTTATAATTTGGACTTAAGAAAATTCCATTTTTATTGTGCATTTTGAGTTATTAATTTTTAACTTTTTTACCTCTAGCGGTAGACATTGGGAGTTACTAGTTACTGTCCCTGGGACGTTCACTGTTTATTATCTAAATTCTGCGGGAAGTACATTGAACACTAAAATTGGACACATATTGAGAATGCCATTATTCTGGTGAGAAATATTTCATTTTTATATCCGTTAACATATGTTATTACATTACTATTTAATTATGCAATTTACTGTGTTACATTAACATGTAGGGGTTTAGATGCATTCAAAAATGCTGGAGGAAATGTCCCAATGAGAAAGAACCAGCCAATAATTTGGGAGAACGTAAAAGTAAGTTCCCGACTCCAATGTATATATTATTTATGTGAACTGTGCTTAGTTGTATTTTTTAATATTTTGTATGTTTCAATTTATAGTGCGCTACACAAGACAACGGCTGGGCATGTGCATACTATGTGATGCAATTTATGAAGATGATTATCCGACATGCCACATTGGATATTAATACCATACATGAGGTATTATATATAGTCTCATTAGTTAGTATGAAATATATCAATCTTATTTTTATATTATTACATATATATATAGATCATTCTCTTTGCAGGTGTTTAAAACTAACCACACTATAGGTAAACGCTTAAAAAATGTACATGCTCCATATACGATGGAAGCATTAAATGAAATAAGAGAAGAATGGGCAAAAGCCATACAAACAGTGGCGATTGTAAGATATAATTGGGATGCTGATAGCGATGCTGAATGATATTTTGTAAATGAATATTTCTGAATGTTTATACATGTCTGAATGTTTCTACATGTATTTGAATGTTTCTACATGTGTGAATGTGAGAATTGAATTGATGTCTGAATGTATCTACTTGTGTGAAAAAATATTTGTTGATTTTGCAGGTTTGTGGCCTGTTTGTAGGCTGATATCAATGGATGTCATAAACCTGCAGTTCAGAAAACTAAACTGCAGGTTCTCATCCTGCTGACCAGCTACAGCAGGCCTGCAAACTAATAAGAAAAAAAATTAAAGTATAGGCGCAGTTCTTTATAGAACACCGTCATCAAAGGCCTACAACGTCGATTATTAGATAAAAACTGACGCCTAATATGAAAAACAACCTGACCATGCAGGATAGCACGGCCGTGGTGGAAAAGGCATCACTTATTAGTATAAAACCGACGCCCATAGACTAAACACGGTGGTGCAGCGAAGCACGGCCGTGTCGTCTGGGTGTATGGCGTCGGTTGTTAAGTTGTTAATCGACGCAGAAAATGTCCTAGGTGGTGCTCTTTTTTGTGGCACGAACCTTATAGACGTCGGCCAACTATATATAACCGACACCTATATGTCAGATAGGCGTCAGTTAGAAAACCGACGCCAAAGAGTTCAACCTTTAGCGGCGCCCACATAGGCGTCGCTTGAAAACCGTCGCCAAAGGGGGTTAAACAACCGACGCCAAAGGCTGTTTCTGTAGTAGTGATAGTTTGTTTCTTAAGTAAGAAACTTCATATTACAATCATTTAAAGATGATTTCAAGGTAAAGTTTTTAGAAACAATACTATCCTTTTCAAAAGAAAGATTATTTAATTTAGCATACAAATCCTTATTAGTTTTAGTAGCTTTCTTTAGTTTCTTTTTGCATTTCACATATTTGTCATGTGTATCTTGAAGACTAGAAATTAGATCTTCTTTTGGCAAATAAAAAAGGCTTACCTCTTGAGAATCATCACTATCATCTTCTTTGGCCATGAGACACTCCACGTTCTCCTCTTCACTCTCACTATCACTTGACTCATCCCATGCAACTTTGTATGCTTTTTCTCCCTTCTTCTTAGTTTAGCTTTTCTTACCCTTCTTTGCTTTAGGACATTCATTCTTAAGATGTCCCTTCTTTCCACATTCAAAACACCTAGGAGGGGAAGAAGAAGAAGAACCAACAACTTTGTTAGATTTAAATCTTCTATATTTCTTACCATTTACAATTAGAGCTTCTTCTCCTTCATCTCCATCACTTGTCACATCACTTTCTTGAGTGATGACCTTTGTATCCTTTGGAGCCATGTCCTTCTTTCTCCCTTTTTGAAGTTCACGCTCTCATCTTTCTTCCTCCTCTAAGGTTGCCTCATGTTCTTCTAAGTTGCCAATCAGTTGCTCCATCCTTAGTTGAGTGAGGTCATTGGCTTCTTCAATTGCAGTCACCTTAGGCTTGTACTTGGGAGAAAGTGACCTAAGAATTTTTGACACTTGATCCTCTTCACTAATGGCTTTACCTAATGCATTCAAACCATTAACAATAGAAAAGAACTTTGCATACATTTCACTAATAGACTCATTTGGTTCGATACGAAACTGTTCAAACTTTTGTTTAAGCATACCAATTTTGGAATTCTTTACTTGAATAGTTCCTTCATAAGTAATAGAGAGTCTATGCCATATTTCATATGTAGTTTCACAATTTGATATTCTATGGAACTCACCTACCAAAATTGAACAATAAAGAATACTTACAACTTTTGTATTCAATTGGGCTAATCTCACTGTATTATCATCCCATGTAGCATACTTAGTTTGAGTAAGATTATATGCATTTGAAACCATTCTCAAAAGATCCTAGCCGATTCCTTGAAAATATAATCACATCCTCCTCTTCAAATAGGTGTAGTTGGTGCCATCAAATGGTGGATACTGAGCTACACGTGTTCCTTCCAAGTTGAGGTTTTTTAGTACCCCGTCACCCATTTTCTTCAAGACTCGATTAGATCTCCTTGAAGCCTGTTGTTGGCTAAATGGACATTTATAAAATCCCTCTGTTTTGAAAATAACAAATATTTCATTCTTGTGGATCTAACGTGCTACTTGAGTATTTCAGGAACAAGAATTTAAGATGATGGATAGCTAAGCTTGGAAGATCTATATGCTCAAATTGTCTTATTTTTTATGATTGTAATAAAATGTAAACATGTACAAATATATAATGTACAAGTACCTATATATCATGTAAATCAAGCATTTAGATCTTCCCTATCCACTCATAACACTTAGATAGGTCATCCCCTATGATAGCATCACAATAGCACTTTAATACATACATTTAGTAAAAGTCTAGACACACTAAAATAGGGACTTCCTTGGTCAAACAACTTCTCAACTGAGACACACTCAGTCGACAATCTTCTCGATCGAGAATCACCTAAGTCTATTCTTCTAGTTGGTTCTATAGTCGTTAGACTTGGTGGGAAAAAGTGGTTGGGAGTTGAGTTGAACGTTGTAATACAATTACTCTAGACTTACCCTCAGTCGACGAAGTTCTCGACCGAGAGACACTCGTTCGACAAATTTCTCAACCGAGAAAAGTTCTGTCTGCACTTTTTAGAATTAATTAACTAGCCATTACAAACATAATTAGTGGATAACTAACAGCTAGTTGAGCACTAAGAACCCCCTATAAAGTGTCTAGAACGTCCCTAAGTGTTGGATCAATGGGCTCTAGAAGGGGGGGTTGAATAGAGCTTCACAAACTTCACAAAATTGATTAAACCACCAAATTATATTAAGTGCAGAACTTAAACCAAAATAGCAATTTGATGTCCTAAACTAGCATACAAAGCAAGGATAAGAGACAAGGAATAGCATGCACTTGGACAGGTGGTTTAGAGTGGTTCCACGTCCTAAACTTAGGAGCAATGTCAGTCCACTACCTAGAGTTGGTTAGGCTCTAGGATTTGTAACTTGGTTCTCTTATATATATCACTCAATAAGATTACAAGCTACAACAACCACACATCCAAGGACTTATGTAATCAAGCTAAGATCTTCAACCTCACCAAGGACTTACCCACTTGCAAGTAGTCTTCTGCCTTGCACACCAAGGACTTACCTACTCTTGCACACGTCTTCCGCCTTGCAGGACCTTCCTCCTTCACTCGGAGGCCTGGAGCAGCTAGCCTTCTTCTCCTTCACTCGGGGAAGAACAACATCCTTCTTCTCTTTCACTTGGAGAAGAAGCTTCAAACAATCTTCAAAGGGAATGGAGGTAGGAGAAGAAGAATGGAGAGCTTTACAACATTACAAATGATAGCTCTCATACATGGGGACCTAACTCACTCATACTCATGATTTTGCTTTGAAGGTAGAGAGAGAAAGGGGCTCAAAGGATTAGAAAACACTCAACTAAGGCTAGGACCAAGCATATGTGAATGAGCAACCTTGGAATGAAGTCCAAGAGGTCCTATTTATAGTTGAGGGTGTCCCTTTGAACTTGGGAGAGATAAGGGACACAAAATAGCCGTTTTACAACTTGCAACGGATCTTTTTTGAGTTCCACCAACTTCTCCAATGGTTGGAATTGCTTTTTCTGCATTCCAGTACAGTCTGATCGGACGAGTTTATATAAAGGTAACTCGGCCGAACCACTAAAAGACAAGGCTGAAAGCTAGACTGTCGGCCGAGTTCCTTTGGAGAAACTCGGCCGATCGGTCGACTTTCATCTTGGACCGATCAGTGGATCGGCCGAGTTTCCTAGCTAGAAACTCGAATGAACGGGAATCGGCTGAGTTTGTAACTCGGCCGATTGCAACAAAAATTCCAGAATATATGGATCGGCCAAGTTTGGAATTCGGCCGACCAAATCCCTGTTATGGGTATTTTGGAATTTTCGTATAACTGTACAAATGATGGATTTTTGAGTCCCAATAATTTTATCCATCTTAGTTACAATGCAAAACATGAGTATAAGTGATTACATCAATTGTTCTAAGCCAATAAGGGCTATTTCCCAAAAAGGTCAAAAGTCACATGTTTTGCATGTGCTGGATGAGTAGCTTTTGAGTTGAATGTGATTCTTTTCTTGTACCTAATATCTGAAACAATCTCAAATAGATTTGTTAGATACATATGAATGGAATGGTTAAGTCATTATTAAAATATGGGCAATGTGTGACACCTAGGTCAACATTCTCCCCCTTTTTGACAATGACAAACCATTCCTCAACATATTGAAAAGAATGTGAAAGTTATACCTTTTCTTTGGGAATTGCAAGGGGATGCAAAAAAATGATCAATTTGAAGTGATCCCCCTCAATTCATGCTTACTTATGCCTGCATGGTTAGTTAAACAACAAACAACCAATGCACATATATATACTATATGATTCTAAGCAAGTCTAGATGCATTTCAGTTAATAGACAAGAAAAGAAACATATAAGCAATAAGTTCAATATGATTGAGCTTTTTCTCCCCCTTTGTCATCTCAAAAAGGCATGGGGGGTAGAAGAGCATAAAAGCAAAGGTCTTCTCCATAGAAAACAAAACACTCAATCAATCACAGTAAGCTCACAGAGACAGAGGAAAACCAAGATAAACAACCAGAGCATGTCATAATCAAAATATGGAAAACATTGCATATGAACCCATAAGATATAACCAGATCAACGAGTCATAAAAACACTAAAAGATATAACATACAAAGTGTTCCCATAAAACAGAAAACAAGACGACACGGAAAGCATAGAGCAGAAATAGTACAACTCAGATGATGTGCCTAATGTATATAGTGCAAACATAGTCCAAAGAGATACAACATGGTCATCTAAGACTAAGACTAGATACATCAGACCACTAAGCTAACTAATCTATATCTATGTCATCAATAGCAGCATCAAGATCCTCATCTGGATGGTAGTCCTCATCTCCGTCGTCAGAAGGATGAGCAGCTGTCTGACTAGCCTCGTCAGCAGGATCAACATCGTTATCATCATCATCGTCATCAGCATCAACATCAACATCAACATCAGCATCAGCAGCCTCATTGTCTTCATCAACATCAAGATCAACATCCTCCTGGTCAGGCATATCCTCATCTGTAGGACCAGATGCACGCCCGGGCCACCTAGCACTCTGCTCGGACCAAGACATACCTAGAGCGTGTAGCTCGTAAGCAACCTCAAGGGGAGGAGAAGAAGAGGTATACTGGGCCAGAATCTCAGACAAACGACCACCAGAAAGCGCAAGAACCGGGGAAGGGTGTCCACCTGCAGAGGGCTCAGTAGAAGCAGAAAAAGGTGGAGCAGGGTAAAACTGACTATACGCATAAGAAGCGTAATCACCACCGGGATATGGCTGGTAGGCGGGATAAGGCTGAGGGCAAGAGATATTCATGGAGGACATGATATGACAAAGGTCCTGATGAAGATGTTGCTGGACATTCATGTTATACTCTTGCTGATGCATGAGATACCCCATGAGGGCCTCATTGGAAACATGAAAGTCAGCAAAGCCAGGCTGAGGAGGGGGCTGAAAGGAAGGCTGAGGTGGAGGAGGTGCAACTGAAGATGGTGGAGGTGCAGCTGAAGATGGTGGAGGTGCCTGAGAGGAAGATGAAGCACCGGGGGTAGGAACACTCTTCTGGAGAGTGGTCTCACTGATGTAAACACCTTTGCGATCAGGTCGGTAAAGGAGATCAGAAAAAAGTGATTTACCAGTGGCATGTTGGAAAAGACCACAAATGAGGGCAGGATAGGGAAGATGAGTGCCCTTTGTGTTCTTTCCAGAGTCAAAGCATGTCATGTGGTGGAGGATATAACGTGCCCACTTGACTCCTTGATTCTGCAACAAAAGATACATCATGACAACAATATTCTCAGCAATGTCCGTCTAATTTTTCTTGGGATGGACATTGCAACTTAAGATAAAAGCCAGGACGCGGCGAGGAGCAGAAAGAGCGGAGGAGGGCAGAGTACCCCTTTTTGTGTAAGGAAAATTTGGTCGCTTGAGAAATTTATGGATATCAGTCAAATCAACCTCAATTTCCTTATACAAGTCATCAGGGTAGAGAAGATCAAGATACTTAGGATAATCAGTGATCCATGATGCCGTACCGACATTACCATGAAGATAAAGATTGAAGGAGCGCTCGGTGATATGAAAGGGTTGACCGGCAATCATGGAGGTCAAAACAATAGAAGTGTCCACAGTTGGGACCAAAGTGTCATAGTTCCAACGTAGATTTGCGTAGAACTCTCGGACAACCTTGGAACTGGATTTCAAATTGTGAAAGCGAACATATTCTATGCAAAAAGGTTCAAGATGATGAGTTCGGAGGAGTTGATAAGCTTCATGAAGGTCAGGATGATGGCTGTTAGGTTGATGGAGAGCTCGAAACGGAAAAGGAGTGCGAGGGAGGAGCTCTTGATATCGAATAACAGCAGCGTGATCAACAAAAGAGATATTATTGAACGAAATATACCTCGAAGCAAGAGGGGATGCCTGAGCAGGGGAAGGGACATCTCTCTTGCGCCTCTGGGACCTCATGGAGACGAGATGGAGGAATGAGATCCAAACTCGTGGAGAAACGAGGTAGACGTATCCCGGAGAGCCACAAGGATGAAGTAGCAAGGTCGAAAAGAGGTAGAAACGGCTGGAACGAGGTGAGAAAGGGCAAGGGTTAGAGAGGGGTGGGAGCTAGAGTTAGGGTTCGGTCAACTTATCTCTAGTTGAGAGGGAGAAAGTCGGCCAATTCCTATATATAAAAACCAGTCTGCCGCCGATCGGTCGAGTTTAGGAAATGGGAAAATTGACCGATCGAGCGCACATGCACCCAAAGCCTGACCGATCGGTCGAGTTTGAAACTCGGCCGACCAAAACCCTGAAGACAGAAAAACTGAAATCCTAGCCCTAACCTCAAATGACCTATTGCAAATTATCTTTCTGGTCTAGTTTGTATATTAATGATATTTAGGCACATTCCCATCATCATAGGGTACTATTTGTCGATTAAAACCCGATTTGCGAGAAAAAGCCCGAAAAAGAGACAGAAACAGAATTTTAGCAAAAAACAAGCAAGACATGAGCAAACAAAGCATCTTAAGCAAGAGCAACACATATAAGATGTAACCAACTAATTAGAGAGCAATTCAATATCATAAAGAGAGATTATGAGCAATTTTGATCTAATAAAGTTAAATTGTTCTCTAGCAAGTGGTTTAGTGAAAATATCGGCCAATTGATTTTGCGTATCCACATGTGTGATATAAATATCCTTTTTCACAATGTGGTCACGGAGAAAGTGATGGCGAACTTCTATGTGTTTAGCTCTACTATGCAATATAGGATTGTAAGAAAGATTGATTGCACTAGTATTATCACAGTAAATAGGAGAAGCATCAAAATGAATGTTGAAGTCTTGGAGCATTTGCTTTATCCATAGGACCTGGGCACAACAACTTCCGGCTGCAATGTACTCAGCTTCGGTAGTTGATAATGCCACTGTGCTCTGTTTCTTGGAGAACCAAGACACCAAGCATGGTCCCAAGAGGAAGCAAGTGCCACTTGTGCACTTTCTATCAATCAAGAAACCTGCGTAGTCAGCATCACTATATGCCACAAGAGTAAAGTCCCTTGACTTAGGGTACCATAGTCCAAAATTTGGAGTTTTGGCTAAGTACCTCAAAATTCTCTTGACAGCAATAAGATGTGATTTTCTAGGGCTTGATTGAAAGCGAGCACACAAGCCAACACTAAACATTATATCAGGTCTAGAGGTAGTTAAATAAAGTAAACTTCCAATCATACCTCTATAGAGCTTCTCATCTACCTTTTCACTTTCTTCATCCTTGTTGAGTTTGGCGGTGTTTGACATGGGTGTATCCATCGGCTTCATGTTCTCCATCCCAAAGCGTTTGAGTAGTTCAGTTGTGTATTTGCCTTGGTTGATGAAGTTTCCTTCCTTTGTTTGTTTGATTTGAAAGCTGAGGAAGAAGGTCAGCTCACCCATCATGCTCATTTCAAATTCACTCTGCATAAGAGAACTAAACTCCTTGTAAAGATCAAGATCAGTTCCGCCAAAAATGATATCATCAACATATATTTGAATTATAAGAAAATGGGTAGAAGTGTGTTTTAGAAATAAAGTACAATCAACTTTGCCCATGATATACCTGTTATCTAACAAAAAGTTCTTTAGTTTCTCATACCAAGCTCGAGGTGCTTGTTTGAGTCCGTAGAGAGCTTTTTGCAAGAAATATACATGATTGGGTAACTTATCATTTTCAAAGCCTGGAGGTTGAGCAACATATACTTCCTCCTCAATTGTACCATTTAAAAACGCACTTTTAACATCCATTTGATAAAGCAAGAAATTTTTATAACTAGCAAAAGCAAGTAGCATACGGATAGATTCTAATCTAGCAACAGGCGCAAAAGTTTCATCAAAATCAATACCTTCCTGTTGATTGTAACCTTGTGCTACTAACCTTGCTTTGTTTCTTACCACTCTTCCTTGCTCATCTAGCTTGTTGCGGTAGACCCACTTGGTGCCAATGATCTTTCTATCACTTGGTCTTGGCACTAAGGTCCACACTCGATTCTTCTCAAATTGTTCAAGCTCTTCTTGCATGGCAAGGATCCACTCATCATCACCAAGGGCTTCTTTGATGTTCTTTGGCTCAAGTTGGGAGATGAAGGCACTGTCTGCTTGTTCTTTGTTGTGAGCAGCTCTTGTCCTCACTCTCTCAAATGGATTGCCAATGATCAGCTCCTTAGGGTGATTCTTTGCAAAGCGGGGAGTTGGATCCTTGTTTTCTTCATCTTCTTTTTCTTCTATTACTTGCTTGCCTTTGTCTTTGATGTTGAGATCTTTTAAGATAGGAATTATTCCTTCTACAACATCATCATCACTAAAATGCTTGCTAATAGCAGGGTTAGTTTCAAAAAACTTAACATTAATAGATTCTTCAATTTTAGACAGTTCAATGTTAAATACTCTATATGCCCTACTAGTAGTGCTATAGCCTAGGAAGAAAGCCTTAAAAGATTTCGGATCAAACTTGTCAAGGGAATCCTTCGTGTTCAAAACAAAACAAGGACATCCGAAAACATGAAAGAAATCAATAGACGGCTTCCTACCACACCATAGTTCATAGGGGGTTTTCTTAAAAGTCGGATGTGTGAAAACTCGGTTTTGCACAAAACATGACGTGCTAACGGCTTCGGCCCAAAACTTCTTAGGAGTGTCAAACTCAAGAAGCATGGTCCTAGCCATCTCTTGTAGCGACCTATTCTTCCTCTCAACAACCCCATTTTGTTGAGGTGTGCGAGGAGAAGAAAAATTGTGCGAATAACCCGATTTTTCACAAAAGCGCTCAAAAAGGTCATTTTCAAACTCTCCCCCATGATCACTACGGATAGAAACAATATGGCAGGAAGCTTCGTTTTCAACCCGTTTACAAAAGCTCGAGAAAACATCAAGAGTATCACTTTTATAAACGAGAAAGAAAGTCCAAGTATATCTAGAGAAATCATCGACAATGACAAGACAATACTTGGAACCACGAAGCGTTTGAGTTCTCATTGGTCCGAATAGATCAATATGAAGAAGCTCAAGAACTCTCTTGGTACTCATGACTCCTTTGGATTTGAAGGAGGATTTGGTTTGTTTCCCTTGTGTACAAGGTTGGCATTCCTCATCCTTATCAAAATCCAATTTAGGAAGTCCTCGAACCAAGTCCTTTTTGTTCAACTTCTTCATTTGATGCAAATTCACATGACCCAAACGACGATGCCAAAGAGAAAGATCGTTTTTATCCACAACTAAGCATCTATTTAGTATGGGCTTTAGAGCATCAAGAATAATAACATAAAGATTACCATTTCTAGTTCCCTTATATAAAACATTGTAGGAGAGGGAATCTAGAAGCAAGCATTCTAAAGCAGTAAATAACACAAGATAACCATTGTCACATAATTGGCTAACACTTATCAAATTGTGATGTAGGCCATAACCAAGCAATACATTTTTGATGCATAGTTCATTTCCTACATCACCCTCACCTATAACCTTACCCTTCTTGTTGTCCCCGAAGGTTACCGATCATCCTTTCTTCTTCACAAATTTGTTGAAATGGCTGATTTCTCCAGTCATATTCTTAGAGCAACCACTATCAACAATCCATTTCTTTTTATCCTGCAAGAAAAGAGGATGTCGGAACCCAACTCAAACTTTGGGATCCGAAGTTAGCTTTGGGACCCATTTCATGTTTGGGTTGGTCCCCTTAGGCTTATAAGGATAATAGGTAGAGTAATGGTCATCACCTTTGCAATGAGTACAAACCATAGGGTTTTTAGAGCCGGAAGACTCTCCATGGAAAATTGGAGATTCCAAACTCTTTTTCTTACCCTTCTTCTTCTTACCTTTGTTGCCTTTGGGAGAAGTCCCATCATATCCTAAACCACTCTTACCAATTTGTTTGGTAGAATGCTCTAAGACATCATTTAGGGATTTTTTACCTGATAAAAACCTTTGCAAGTAGATCTAAGCTTAGCATTGTCATCACTAAGGGTTATAACAGTAGTAGAAAGACTAGCAAGATCTTCTTTAGCATGCAACAGGTCGGCCTCAAGATAGAGGGCTTTAGTAAGAAGAGAATCTTTTTCTATAGATAAGCTAGCAATTTCATTTCTTGGCAAAACAGGCCTAGAAGATAAATCACTAACTTGAGCAAGTAATCTAGCATTTTCAGATTTAAGAACAACAATTTCTCTTTGATAAGCATATACCTCATCTCTCCTAGCATCATCAATAAGCTTGAGTTCTACATTTTCAGTTTTAAGGACATCAAGCTCATCAAGGAAATTTTGGTTATCTATCTTAAGATTTTCAATTTGTTTAAGATAAGCATCATTTTCAACCTCAACTCCACGGTATTGAAGTTCAAGGTCAAGGTATTCCCCTTTCAAGGAGTCTATGCTATCAAGATGCAATTTTTCATTTTCATCAAGAATGTCAATTTTTGCATAAAGATCATCAACTATTTTTCCTAATCTTTTTCTTTTAGATTTGCATTTATCAAAAGATGATTGACATTCATTAAGCATATCAATGAGAGTTTCCTTAGATAACTCAAGTAAATTTGCATCACTTACCTTGCTTACCTCACTTACCTCAATTACATCTTCACTAGTAGATGCCATGAGGGCAAGATGACATTCTCCATCTTCGGAGCTTGAGGAGCTTGAAGTAGAAGACTCCTCCCATGCCGCATGAGCTGCATCTTTGGATCGTCTCTCCTTCTTGTCCTTTTTTTGTACTTTGCTTCTCTTTTGTATTTGTCATCCTTCTTGTGGCTGCTCTTATGATAGCCCTTCTTGGCCTTTGGGCAGTCACTCTTGTAGTGGCCTTTTTGACCACACTCGTAGCACCTAGGAGTTGAGGAGGAGGGCTTGCTCTTGAAGTGTCTCCCTTTTGAGTAGTTGGCTTCATGATCATTTCCACCTTCATCTTCACTTGAGGAAGGGCAGGGAGACTTCATGGCAAGTTGTTGTTGCCGGACCATTTCTTCAACTTGGGCTTTGAAGGATGTGTCCTTCATCTTCTTTGATTCCTTCTCTTCTCTTTTCTCCTCTTCCTCTTGCTTGTCGAGCCTAGGTTCATGTGCTTGGAGGTTACCAACCAGCTCCTCGGTTGACAACTCGCTCAGCTTGTAGACTTCTTCAATTGAAGTGACCTTTGGCTCCCATCTCTTTGGAAGAGATCTCAAGATCTTGGCATTGATTGTACCTCTATCCATGACACTCCCAAGGGCTGCAAGGCTGTTCAAGATGACATTTAACCTTGTGTACATATCCGCAACTCTCTCATTCTTCCCCATCTTGAAGTTCTCAAGTAGACCACCAAGCATGTAGACTTTGGCCTCCTTGACTTGCTCGGTCCCTTCATAGGTGACACACAACTTGTGCCAAATCTCATGTGCCGTGTCCCAAGAAGAGATCCGGTTGAACTCGGATGGAGTGAGAGCGGCGTAGATGATGCTCACGACTTTGGCGTTGAGTTGAGAACGCTTCATCTCATCTTCCGTCCATGTGGTGATGTTCCCTTTTGGCTCTTCATACTTGAGATGGACTATCTTCCACATTTCGTAGCTCACCCCTTGGATGTAGAATTGCATTCTTCTCTTCCAATATAGGAAGTTTGTGCCGTCGAAGACCGGGGGTCTCATGGAGAAGCTTCCTTCAAGATTGAGTGACCCAAGAGCCGAATTGCCCATCTTCTCCTACTTGTTGAAGTAGCTTGGAGAAGACCTGCTCTGATACCACTTGTTGGATCAATGGGCTCTAGAAGGGGGGTTGAATAGAGCTTCACAAACTTCACAAAATTGATTAGACCACCAAATTATATTAAGTGCAGAACTTAAACCAAAACAGCAATTTGATGTCCTAAACTAGCATACAAAGCAAGGATAAGAGACAAGGAATAGCATGCACTTGGAGAGGTGGTTTAGAGTGGTTCCACATCCTAAACTTAGGAGCAATGTCAGTCCACTACCTAGAGTTGGTTAGGCTCTAGGATTTGTAACTTGGTTCTCTTATATATATCACTCAATAAGATTACAAGCTACAACAACCACACATCCAAGGACTTATGTAATCAAGCTAAGATCTTCAACCTCACCAAGGACTTACCCACTTGCAAGTAGTCTTCTGCCTTGCACACCAAGGACTTACCTACTCTTGCACACGTCTTCCGCCTTGCAGGAATTACCCATCTTACTTGATCTTTGCCTTGCACCTCTCCTTCTCTTGGAGAGCTTTAGCACCTTCCTCCTTCACTCGGAGGCCTGGAGCAGCTAGCCTTCTTCTCCTTCACTCGGGGAAGAACAACATCCTTCTTCTCTTTCACTTGGAGAAGAAGCTTCAAACAATCTTCAAAGGGAATGGAGGTAGGAGAAGAAGAATGGAGAGCTTTACATCATTACAAATGATATCTCTCATACATGGGGACCTAACTCACTCATACTCACGATTTTGCTTTGAAGGTAGAGAGATAAAGGGTCTCAAAGGATTAGAAAACACTCAACTAAGGCTAGGACCAAGCATATGTGAATGAGCAACCTTGGAATGAAGTCCAAGAGGTCCTATTTATAGTTGAGGGTGTCCCTTTGAACTTGGGAGAGATAAGGGACACAAAATAGCCGTTTTACAACTTGCAACGGATCTATTTTGAGTTCCACCAACTTCTCCAACGGTTGGAATTGCTTTTTCTGCATTCCAGTACAGTCTGATCGGCCGAGTTTATATAAAGGTAACTCGGCCGAACCACTAAAAGACAAGGCTGAAAGCAAGACTGTCGGCCGAGTTCCTTTGGAGAAACTCGGCCGATCGATCGACTTTCATCTTGGACCGATCAGTGGATCGTCCGAGTTTCCTAGCTAGAAACTCGACCGAACGGGAATCGGCTGAGTTTGTAACTCGGCCGATTGCAACAAAAATTCCAGAATATATGGATCGTCCGAGTTTGGAATTCGGCCGACCAAATCCCTGTTATGGGTATTTTGGAATTTTCGTATAACCGTACAAATGATGGATTTTTGAGTCCCAATAATTTTATCCATCTTAGTTACAATGCAAAACATGAGTATAAGTGATTACATCAATTGTTCTAAGCCAATAAGGGCTATTTCCCAAAAAGGTCAAAAGTCACATGTTTTGCATGTGCTGGATGAGTAGCTTTTGAGTTGAATGTGATTCTTTTCTTGTACCTAATATTTGAAACAATCTCAAATAGATTTGTTAGATACATATGAATGGAATGGTTAAGTCATTATCAAAATATGGGCAATGTGCGACACCTAGGTCAACACTAAGTACTAGTAGGCCATTCCTATAAATAGAACATGCCTTAGGACACCTAAACTCACTTGAACACACATACTTGCAATTGAGAATCAACTCTAGTGAGAAATTGAGCAATCCTTCACTTGCAAATCATTTCCATAAGCTTAGATTTCATGTCCTATAGGCTATCATCTCCTACCCACTACCCTATCATATTCATACACATTGGATAGGAGATCAAAAGGCCTAATATATGATTCAAGCCTTATGCTAAAGTGGTAAAGTGTATTTTTCTTTCTTCCTTTCTTGTTCCTTTTATTACTTGTTTTCTCCTTTGCTACTCCTAGGTTAGAGGCTGAGGAAAGGAGGTTGTGGGAGCTTTTTCGGTGGTGAAGGTAGCTCAGCGTGACTTTGGACTACTTCTAGAAGGTCTCAAAGGAAAGCTACTTTAAGGGGGAGCTTGAAGTTACTTCAAGTGAAGGCTGCTTCAAGGTTGGTGAGACGACTTCGGGGTGAAGGCTGTCCAAAGGGTTGTGAAGGTAGTTGTATCTTATGTAACATCCTTGCGAGATAATAAAATATAATTGCTTTCAAAATCCCAATTGGAAACAATTGGGTAGTGGACTAACTCCCTTAGTATTTGCTAAGGGTGGAACCACTCTAAATGCCTTGTTGCCTTCTCCAATATTTTTGTGGTTGTTTGTTGAATTAATTTTAAAAATATCATAAAACCCTCTTCACGTCCTCTAGTGTTTTTCAGGGCACACCCATCATGTGACATATTGCGAGATAATCCCTTGTTTTGGGTAAACTGCACTCTGGTCCAAAACAAGCAAACATTGCTCAAACAACATTGAAATAGGACCAAAGTTGAAACTTGAGATCTCGTTTAGTCCTAATTATTTTTTTTAAAAGATTAAGACAAGGTTCTTATTTTCTTACTTGGGCAAAACTTCTAGGGTTATACCAAAACCCAGGTCAGGGGTGTTACAAGTTGCTTCACAAATCTTGTGTATGCAATAATAAAATGTGATAGAGTTGGACATACTATAATAACTATGAAGAACTTATAATGATGATATACATTTGATAATATAACGATACATACATGTTGTAATATAGAATGTCTTTGTTAGTTACTTATTTCTACTTCTTGTTATAGATATCTTATACCTGTTACACAATTTCCATCTTTATTACAATTTATTCTATACTGAGATTTATTCTCTTAGATACTATTCTTTATTACAATTTTCTCCTCTCAGTTATAGGTTCTATTTTATTGTTACAGAATATTCCTTCTAATTATAGTTTATTTTTTACTAAGGTTCATTCTCTTAGAGAGTAGCGTGAGATATATCTATGTTGTTCTACAATATGTCATCCTTGGTTATAATTTTCTCCTTTCTGCTATAGATTCTTTATTTTCATTATAGATTTTTTTTCTTATTTTAATTTGAATTGAAAATGCAACTATTTTTAGTGATGGAGCCACCTTGAGCCCCCCTGAGGCACGTGCCTCACCCTCTTTTGATAAAAAAATGAAGTTCATATAGTTCTGTCAGATGTCTATCTATGTACTTGCCACTAGACCCATAAATGGATATCTGGAATCCGCATATTCGGTCTAAATTCGAGTCTGAAATTTTGAAAAAAGTTGAACATCCACAAAAATTTGAATCACATTTTAGATATCAAATTTGAATAAAAAAATTCAAATTGGATATTGGATATTACTATACCAGATAAAAAAATCCAAATTTGACAAATATATACATATATTATTAAATATATTATTTATATATAAATATGAAAATATAGATACTTAATCGTATATTTTTAATGTAATACTAATTTTTCTATGTATATAATTTTTTTTAACATTAAATATATGCATTTTGGTTTAGATCGAATATTTATCTAAATTTAGATATTATTCATCGTTTCAGATTCAGATGTTAGCATATGATATCCATCGATCCGTTTACAGGTTTACTTACCACAACACAACCATGCATGAATTAATACAGCAGGAGGATGGCGGTATCATGATATTCATGAAGAAATATAAAGCTAACAACTACTAGCTACGTCTGTTTGGTCCATGCCTATAGGTAATGTTAATGAAAAAAAGTTATCATAGTATTCATGTTCTTCATCTGCACTAACAAGGCCAAGCTAGACATTCCTTTATATAAAAATTAGAGCAAATGGTGAGATTGACATGCTCGACTTGGCTCCAAGCAGAGAGAATCCCCTATCACGGGTGTTTTCATCTATGTTTCCACATGTGAAAAGACTCCACTAAAATCCATTCTCATAGACAACAAATGTGCACAAACTTCAAAAATTATGCTACTATTGACCAACCAACTACTACTTGTTCATTATGAAAAATAATAGTAATTTGAGGAACATTTCATATCACACATGTCGTGAAATTCCTTATTGCCAAATTTTATTTAGTCTATCTTGTAAAGCTTTAAGAGAGTATTTTGGATAAAGCAATTTGTACAAAATTACTTGCAGAAAAAGTTTGACACTGCAAGTTTAAATGATAGTTAACAATATATATTAATAAAATCTTTTGAGAAAATATTGATATCGAATTTACTCAATTTTGTATCAAATTAGACCATGGTATATTACAATATTTTGAAAATGTCTTTAATTATTTAGCAATATTGCATTGTAATGTAGGTGTAGGAAATGCTATAATATTTGTACATACTAGATCTTTTATTCAATATCAACAAATAAACCTTATAATTTAACTAGATTATATAAGAGGCCTCACCCTTTTAAAAATCTTGGATCTGCCACTGCTACTAGCTATGTATGTCTGGCCTATGCCCGTAGGTAATGTTAATGGAAAAAAGGTTATCATGGTATACATGTTCTTCATCCGCACTAACAAGGTCAAACTAGACATTCCTTTATATAAAAATTAGAGCAGAAGGTGGGATCGACACACTCGACTTGGCTCCAAGCAGAGAGAAGCCCCTATCACAGGTGTTATCATCTATGTTGCCACATGTGACATGACTTCACTAGAATCCATTCTTATAGACAGCAGATGCACACAAATTTCAAAAAAAAAATATTACTATTGACCAACCAACTACTACTTGTTCATTATGCATAATGATAATAACTTGAGGAACATTTCATATCACACATGTGGTGAATTCCCTTATTGCCAATTTTTATATGGTCTATTTGTAAAGTTTTAAGAGAGTATTTCAGATAAGACAATTTGTACAAAAGTACTTATAGAAAAAGTTTGGTACTGCAAGTTTACATGATAGTTAACAATGTATATTAAAAAATCTTTTGAGAAAATTTTGATATGGAATTTACTCAATTTAGTATCCAATTAGACCATGATATATTATAATATTTTGAAAATACCTGTTATTATTTAGCAATAATGCATTGTAATATAGGTGTAGTAAATGCTATAATATTGGTACATACTAGATCTTTTGTTCAGTAACAACAAATAAAACTTATAATTTAACTAGATTACATAAGTGGCCTCACCCTCTTAAAAATCTTGGCTCCGCCACTGACTATGTTTATGAAAAGTTATTGTATGCAAGCATCATCTAGAATTTAAACATTTTGTAATGATAATTGACATATTGTAATACAAACATAAATATGTGATAAAAAAGAGAAATTTGTAACCAAAGATGACGTTCAGTTATATCATCTGGATGTATCCTTCTATCTCCCACATGTTTATTTACTTCCACAAAAGAACACCACTATAATGGATTTGAATTCATTACGTTGGACATGAGTAAATTTCAAAATTGGTATATAAACCGTCAGAGAATCAATTTGTGTCAATTTCTATTTTTCTATGGGGATCAGATTCAATCTGATATGTGTTACATGTGGGATCGTACGTAAAACAGCTACACACATAATTACAATTAGTTCCACTGTTACTCCATATCAACACAATACAATGAGTAACTTAACTTATCTACGTGAGCGGGCAACAAGTAAATAACCATATGTATGTGTATTTATTCATTGCCCGTGAGGGTAGATTTCTTAACTTACCCAGTCCCTGTTAATCACAGCGGTCGTCCCTGATCACGCTAGCTAACACCTTACCGCTGAATCTACCACAAACAACACCCTGACGGTCTAATTAAAATAAGCGTCCTGCTCGAACCATCGATCGTGTGATTCCACTGGCACCCTTCAGCTGCCAGGACTCCATCGATCTCCAAACTTAGTAGAGTTTCAGATCCTGGCAGGTGTTCCCCATCGTCTTCTTCCTCGGATCCATCCTCTCTACCGTCACCCACACATCTCACCCCATTCTAGCACATAGCAACGACGGCCCTCACAGAGATCAAGAGTCATAGGGTGGCGAGGACAATCCCCGTCGCCATAGATAACATCACCACACATGCAGCTCAACACATTCCGCCTAATCTTGTAGTTTTCTTGATGGGTTAGGGGAGGCGTTCACATACACTGGTCATCAATTTAGGCCTAATTTGGCCGACAACATTAAAACTCCCAGAAAAATATATTGTAAACGGCAGTTGGGATCACCGCGTCGCGGTGGCTGCAGCTCGCAGAACGCCTTGCGAGAGGTGAGATGGCCGCAGTTTGCGGCAGTCTCTAGTCACGCCTGTTTTGCATGAATTTCAGATTACAGGCTGCCTTGACGTCTCCGCTTCAGATAGTGTTCGTCATACGTATCTATCCATTCCACACACCAATTGCAGTAATCATCAATTCCAGTTTATTACTAAAAATTCTGGTATTCTAGAAGTATCTATCCAAACGGCCCCTTAGTGATTACCCCAAAGGGATGAAGACCACAAGTTCCCTGCACGAGTCCAGCGGTTGCGGCCCCATGTATCAGGGTCCAGGTCAGGCATATTCTCGGCTGCAATCAAACAAGAAGGAAACCTTGTGTCAGCCGAAGACTTCGTCTCCGGTGCCAGTCACTGCTGCAATGACCGTTGGTACAAGAAAGCTGGCACCCATTGAAGCGACGCCTGTAGCCTTGCCTTCTCCTCCGATAAAAAATCTGCCTTTCCTCCACGGCTCATCCCAGTCGCCCCTTGCTAGGTCCGACGAAGCTCCCTCCTTCTGGCAGATCCCCTCTAGCAATTATTGGCAAGCGTTCCTGAAGAGGTCTAAGAAGAGACCAATAGCAAGACTAAGCTGCTCCTCAGAACCATTCACTGTCGTCATATGCTCTATGTGAAATAAAGACGTCGATACGTAGGAGGTGGACAGAGTCTACACGCCAGAAAGCGAGACATGAAAACATGTAGGAATAAATTGTAAGACGGTTGACATTTTGTAATGTACAAAGAAAAGCAGTAACACGTTGAAACAAATTGCAATTAAGTTGAATATACGCATTTTATAATGGATATAGAGAAACTGTAATACTTAAGAACAAATTGTAAGTAGGTGGATATTTCTAATATATAGAAAAATTATAACATGCCTGAATAAACCGTAAGGTGTATAGACATTTTTTAATATATATAGAAAAGTTATAACGTACAGTAGCAACGAGTAATTTGGGTGGACATTTTGTAACGTACATAGAGAAGAAACAAATTGTAAGGTGGGTGGATATTTTATAATGTATTTAGAGAAATTGTAACATACATGAACAAATTGTAAAGTGGTTTGATATTTTGTAATATCCGTACAGAAATTGTAACATTCAGAAACAAATTGTAAGGTGACTGTACATGTTGTAATGCACACAAGGAAACTGTAACGGAAATGAATAGAATGTAAGGTGGGTGAATATTTTGTAATGTACATAGAGAATTTGTAATATCTAAGAACAAACTTTAAGGTGGGTGGATATTTTGTAATATACATAGAAAAATTATAAAATGTCAGAATAAAACTATAAGGTGAGTAAACATTTTGTAATATATATAGAAAAATTAGAACATGCATAAATAGTTGGGTGGGCATTTTGTAACGTATATAAAGAGATCATAACATAAATAAACAAACTGTAAGGTGAGTGAATATTTTGTAGTGTACATAGTAACATGCATGAACAAACTTTCAAGTGGCTTGTTATTTTGTAATGTATGTAGAGAAGTTATAACACTTAGGAACAAACTGTAAGATGGATGAATATATTGTAATGTACAACATACATGAATAGGCTGTAAGGTAAGTGATAATTTGTAATGTACACAAATAAACTATATCAGAAGAAATTATATCTTGCGTTACTACGAATGATAAGTTGTAACAGAAGAAATTAAAATCTCACAATGATCCATTAAGTTAGAAATTTTGAGGAATCGACCCATGCCATTATCTTATTGAGAATGGAAGTAGAAATTTGATAAGAGAGAACTGGAATGGACAATTTTATGATATGATAAGTCTCTAGTGCCACTTAATTTGCCAAAGCTCAAAGCGGGTTAACGAAGATCCGACGATATTAATCTAATCACTCCTCGCAACCCCACTCACGACCGTACTGATAAGCGAACCAGCAATACTTGTGACAATTACAACTATATGCCACCGTCATTCAATCTATTAAAAAAGAGTCGACACTGTATTAATTATAATGGATGCCGCTGCTACTTAGCTGCGGGTAGTATAGTTAGTTACTGCTGCAGATATTAAATCAAATCCTTATATATGTGTGTGTTGTTGTTCGACCACTAATTATCTTATACTATGATGATGGTTCAATTTTTCCCAATTCAATATTTTACTCACGTTATGTTGTTGTCTTTTAGAATAGTCTCACACCGCTGAACTCGGGAATGGTCTTGGTGCTTATAAGGTGTGTGGTCTCTTCAGCCATTGTCAATTGATTTTGGGTTGAGTACCACACATTCTTACATGATATCAGTACAAAGATCTTATAAAAGAGAGAAAAATAAAGATACTTCTAGCCGGCGGGTGGCGACCTTTCTCTCTTGGTATGCCGCCGCTGACCTTTTTGTGTTGATAATATTGTGTCCTTCTATTTTCTTCTCTTTTTATAGTATTACCTTTTCTTTCTTTCTTAAATAGCCGTGCCTTCTTCTCTAGAAAAATCCCTCATTCAATCTTTATATTTCCATTTTGTCACGCAATTAAATTTATCTTTTTTTTTCCAATCACCCATCTCCTTTACCTCTTTTTCCATCAACAACCCAAACTTCTCTCTCTCCCCTACTTTCTCAGTCTATCTTGATGGAGATCCGCATCGGCAGAGATTCGCCTTTGTCAAAACCAATTGGCAATAGATAAATGAACTACACACTTTATAAGCCTCAAGACCACTGCCAAATTCAGATGTATGAGATTATTCTAATAATGTCATTTCTGATTCTATCAATAAGGTTCAGTCTGATACGAGTCAACACTCTCCGATTACCGGTTGGGTTCCACAAACATTGGCTATGGCCATCATGGTATTTGCCCCACTTCCGACTGAAGACAGATAACCTTGGTTCGTGATCTTACAAGCCCTTGGGCCCCACTTCCGACTAAAGGCAGATAGCCTTGCGAGGCCCTTGGGACGGCTAACTTCAATAGATTGGTCCGTAGGGGTGGAGGAATAGGGGGGCCAACGGGTAGGGGTGAGCAGAATTTGGTTAATAACCGATTAACCGAACGGTTAATTCCGAATGGTTAATTTTATTGGGTCGATTTGGTTAATTCGGTTAATTTGGTTAATTTATTTTGGTTAATCGGTTAAATGGTTAATTTGACGGTTAAAGATATTTTTAGTTTGGTTAACCGAATTAACCGAATAGTCAGAATTTATTCATAAATAATATCCTACACATGCATATATACATATATAGTTGTACTTTTATTTCAAAATACTTCCTCATATATATAGTAATCAAGTTTTTACGAGCCATACAAAATTAAATTTATAACAATACTACTATAATATAACAATATTGTCCGAAATTCTATGATTATTTCAAATAATATTATTACATGAGTGTTATTTGGTTAACCAAATTAACCGACCGAATTAACCATTAACCGATTGGACAATAACCGAATTAACCGACTCAATTTGGTTAGGTTAATGGTTAAAATCTCAAACCACAAATTAACCATTTAATCGAACCGAATTAACCGTAACCGACCGAATTAACCGAATGCTCACCCCTACCAACGGGGGCCATGCCTCCCCCTCCCCCCCAAAAAAAAATTATAGAAATATTTTAACTAAGTATGTAGAGTGTCTTAATATTTCTATATGTACAACACTGCCAGGATTATCATTAACACTGTGGCGAGATAATTTTCACAAACAGCCCGTCAGATATGTTTGTTCTAAACTCTCGCAGACTATCAACCAGGCTTCGACGCTTCACACCCACTACTCGCACCATCAAAATTTTCCCTTTAGAGCGCTCGCACGACCAAATTGAATAAGAAAAAAATGAACCTTTCAAATCTAACTCATTATATTAGTTATTTCCGCTTTCATTTTTATACCAACGAAGCACCTTTGTTCCGTTTGTTTCATCAACAAAAGTAAACAACAAAAGAAGTTGTGCGTCAGTGAAAGAACCACCATATATTCTGCTTCTTGCCCTGACGTTTCCACAGCCTCAGACATCATATGAGATGCTCCTGCTGCCTGGAAACACTGCCGTGTTGTGGAGGAGGCATCAGCCCACAAATAGTCAGACAGTTGAGTATTGATTTTATTTCTGCTGTTGCGTGAGTGAGAATGCGGCCGCGTTGACATCTCTTTTGCCGGAGGGAAGACAGGTCGCTGCATTCCAGTCTAATCAAATTCTATTTTGATCGCTTTACTTTTAAAGGGAATCCCACACATTTATCATCAGAAGATTGCATAGCAAGAACTGCATGGATTCGAAGATTTGAATGAAAAGAATCCGACTACCGGGAAATGGTCAATCATCTACTATATTACTTCCTCGTTAGATAAAGGTAGATCAACCAACGCTTGACATGGTGTTTAGCGAAACCTTCCCAGAAAATTGTAGAGTTTTACACTCGAAACACCACCATTTTAACTTTGTGTTTTGCATAACTTGGCCACAATCAAATTAAAAACTTGTTATCCTTCTCTCAGGCGATGATTACGTCGACAGATTGATTTCCCTACTCAGTATTTAAATCAAAGGAAGCCCTCTGTTTTGTTTGACATAACACCCCAATTCGCAAACGAAAATGACATGCTTCCTCCACATAATCCAAGACTAGAAGGTAAACGTCTCTGTTGTTTTTATAATAATCCAAGATTGTATATTAACAATGTTAAGAGTTGAACGCGAGAATATGACGATTTCGCAGCGGAAGAACAAGAAACGAGAAACAATCACACAACCAAAACACAAGATTTACGTGGTTCGGTCGAGATGACCTACGTCCACGGGAGGGAGCGAAATTTCCACTATTTCAGAGAAAAGATTACAAAGGAGAGATACTCTCAAAGAAGAGAGAACTCTCTTCAGTACAACACTGTACGTTGGCACTTCTCAGTACAAGAAAATCTCAAGCCCCCTAAGGTCCTATTTATAGGCTCCATGCCATAAGGCTTCAACTAGGAATAAACCATCCTAATAGGAGTCTAGTACACAATAGGAGTCCAAGTTGCATGAAGATAGAGCCATCTACAACTCCAAATAGGAATACTAATCTAAATCCAAGTAGGAACATGGGTTGGACTCAAACCAAGACAAGACCCAAAATAGGACTGCCACACCATGTAGGATTAGGATTAGGATTAGGATTAGGAGTCTTCAAGTCACATAACAATCTCCACCTTGACTTGAAGTCTCTGTCTCTCTGAAAAAAAAATAGTAGATCTCTCTCCCCCTCCAGCCCCTAAGGGCGTCACTGCGTGCTGTGTAGACTAACCAAGTCCAGACAATGTCTGAACTTGGAAACTGGCAACGGCTTTGTCATCATGTCTGCAGGATTTTCTTTACTTACAATCTTCTTCACCACAATCTTTCCCTGCGCTATCACCTCTCTGATGAAGTGATACTTGACGTCGATGTGCTTTGTCCTTTCATGAAACATCTGATCTTTTGTAAGGTGAATTGAACTCTGACTGTCACAGTAGATGGTCGTCATCTTGTCAAGAATATAAAACTCAACACACAATCCTCTCAGTCAGGTGGCTTCTTTGATGACTTCTGTCAATGCCATGTACTCAGCTTCAGTAGTAGACAATGCAACAATGGGTTGTAATGTAGCTTTCTAAATCAGAAAACAACCACCAATAGTAAACAGATAACCCGTAAGAGAACACCTTTTGTCACGATCATTTGCAAAGTCAGAATCAACATAGAGCAAGAGGTAGATAAGAGAATCATCAGAAAGTTTCTTCAAGTAAACACAAACGTCGTAGCTGCTCCTGGAATATCCATGCTTGACCATGAAAGAATCAAATCTACGATACCACTGGCGTGGAGATTTCTTCAAACTGTAAAGAGACTTCTTCAGTAAGCACACATGATCCTTCTTTTCAGCAGAAATATAACCTTCAGGTTGCTGCATGTAGATCTGTTCCTCTAAGTCACCATGGAGGAATGCGGTCTTCACATCAAGTTGCTCAAGCTCTAAATCATATCTAGCAACTAATGCCAATAGAAATCTGATGAAAGTGTGTTTGACAACAGGAGAAAACACATTATTATAATCTATACCTTCCACCTGACTGTAGACTTTTGCAACTAGCTGTGCTTTGTACCTTTCAGTAGAATCTCCAGGACCAGCTTCCTTCCTTTTGAATACCCATTTGCATCCAACAATCTTCTTTCCAGCAGGAACATCAACAAGTACCCATGTCTTGTTCTTTTGAAGAGACTCCATCTCTTCATTCATAGAAGTAATCAACATGGCTGAATTGGGATCAGCCAAAGCTTCTTTGTAGGTAGTCGGTTCCCCAGAATCATTTGTTTCTTCAGCTGTAGCAAGGGTATATGCAACAACATAATCTGAATGCCTTGCAGGTGGTCTGATCTGTCTTCTTGGTCTCCCAGTAGCAATGCTATATGTCTGTTCTTCATGAGTGTCATCTTCAACATCATCTGGATTTTCCTGTGTAACAACAGGAGGTGTCGGGCTGTGTGCACTAACTTCAAGCTCCACCTATTTTGTGGAACTCTGAGAAACTGTAGCTGGAGAATGGATGCCATCTTGTTTTGCAGAAAACATGGCAGACTCATCAAAAGTAACATTTCTTTCAATCAAGAATTTTGATGAGTTTGGTTCAGTGCACCAGAATCTGTATCCCTTCACACCATCAGCATAACCCAGAAAAATACACTTCTTCTCTCTAGGCTCGAGCTTTCCTTCATTTGAATAGACATATGCAGGACAACCAAAAATACGCAGATTTGAATATTTTGCAGGATGACCAGACCATACCTCTTCAGGAGTTTTGAAACCAAGTGGAGTAGATGGTGAACGGTTGATAAGATAGGCTGCAGTAGAGATGGCTTCAGCCCAAAAATCTTTGCTAAGTCCTGCACTGATGAGCATGCAACGTGCACGCTCTAGAAGAGTTATGTTCATGCGTTCTGCAACACCGTTCTGCTGGGGTGTATGTCTAACTGTGCGATGTCTTGCAATACCCTCAGACTGGCAGAACTCATTGAATTCAGAAGAACAAAACTCCATGCCATTATCTGTCCTCAGTGTCTTGATGCTCCTTCCTGTTTGTTTTTCAATAAGCATCTTCCACTTCTTAAACTGATCAAAAGCCTCAGATTTATACTTCAGAAAATACACCCAGATTTTCCTTGAGAAATCATCTATGAAAGTAAGCATGTATCTAGCACCTCCCTTGGACAGTACTTGAGAAGGACCCCAGATGTCTGAATGAATGTAATCAACAGTACCTTTTGTAGTATGATTTGCAGTAGAAAAACTGACCTTTTTCTGCTTTCCCATAACACAGTGCTCACAGAAATCTAACTTTTCAGTACTGATATCACCTAGAAGTCCTCTCCTGCATAATAATTCCAGGCCTTTCTAGCTCATGTGTCCCAGTCGCATATGCCACAATTTAGTGGCATCCAGTTTTGGAGTGGGTGAGGAAGAAACAACAGCAGCTTCGTCAGTCATAGTTTCACCAATTAATTTATAAAGGTTTCTAGGAATACGTACTCCCTTTATCAGAACATCATCTCCTTTGGTAATAGACAGGATTCCATCTACAGCCTTGTATGGAAAACCGTTGGCTTCAAGTAAGCCAATAGAGATGAGATTTTTCTTCAGACCTTGAACATGACGAACATTGGAGACAGTTCGGATAACACCATCGAACATCTTTATGTGGGTTGACCCAATGCCAATTGTCTTACAGGTAGAATCGTTCGCCATGTTTACAGCACCTCCATCAAAGTGCTCATAAGAAGAAAACCAATCTCTGTGTGGGCACATGTGGTGTGAACAGCCTGAGTCCAGAATCCAAGAAGTTTGAAAATTGACGGATGAGGAAAATAAAGCCATAAGAACATATTCTGGATCTTCACGTGCTACATTAGCATCTGCATGTTGTTCTTGTTTTTCGTTCTCCCTCTTCTTCTTGTTCTGTAACTTGTAACATTCATCGACAATGTGTCCAGACTTCTTGCAGTATTTACATACCTTCTTTGATTTAGACTTAGATCTGTGTGTTTCCTTCTTGTTGTTTCCATTTTCTTTTGTACGACCCCTCACCATAAGAGCCTCTGACTGACTCCCGCTAGAAGAAGCAATTAGGTCTTTATCAACCATGGTCTTTGACAACAATGAAGATATAACATCCTCCATCGTGATTGAAGATTTTCCGTACAGAATAGTTTCCCGAAATTTCTTGTATGAAGGGGGTAAAGAGCACAGAAGAATAAGGGCTTTATCTTCATCTTCGAGTTTAATATCTATATTTTCCAGATCCATAATAATAGATGTAAACTCGTCAATGTGATCACGAACAGATGTACCTTCCACCATGCGTAGTAAGTAGAGACGCTGCTTGTGATATAATTTCGTTTGGAGAGACTTCGTCATGTAGAGATCTTCGAGTTTCTTCCAAATACCGGCAACAGTAGTTTCTTTGGCAACTTCGGCCAAAACCTTGTAGTCCAAAGATAACTGGATGGCGGTGAGAGACTTCTGGTCCATCACTTTCTTTTCTTGCGGCGTCATAGTGGCTGGCATCTTCTCGATCCCTTCCAGAGCCTCAGAGACTCCCTGTTGGACGAGCAGACCACGCATCGTGATCTGCCATAGTACGAAATTGATTTTGCGATCAAACTTCTCGATCTTGTACAGACTCGTCATCGTTCGGGTCTTGAACACGCGGCTCTGATACCACTTTGTTAAGAGTTGAACGCGAGAATATGACGATTTCACAGCGGAAGAACAAGAAATGAGAAACAATCACACAACCAAAACACAAGATTTACGTGGTTCGGTCGAGATGACCTACGTCCACGGGAGGGAGCGAAATTTCCACTATTTCAGAGAAAAGATTACAAAGGAGAGATACTCTCAAAGAAGAGAGAACTCTCTTCAGTACAACACTGTACGTTGGCACTTCTCAGTACAAGAAAATCTCATGCCCCCTAAGGTCCTATTTATAGGCTCCATGCCATAAGGCTTCAACTAGGAATAAACAATCCTAATAGGAGTCTAGTACACAATAGGAGTCCAAGTTGCATGAAGATAGAGCCATCTACAACTCCAAATAGGAATACTAATCTAAATCCAAGTAGGAACATGGGTTGGACTCAAACCAAGACAAGACCCAAAATAGGACTGCCACACCATGTAGGATTACGATTAAGATTAGGATTAGGATTAGGATTAGGAGTCTTCGAGTCACATAACAAACAAGTTCTTTACTTTGATGGACATAGTGGTTTTTAGCAATGTAATTAAGACAAGAGAATACACATCATCTTACTTCTCAACGTCAACTTCAAAAATCTCTTCACGTTTGACATTCATGGATAGAGATTTTTTATCATCACCAAAAGGTGAGCCTACATTTTTTAATCCTTATTTACTACTTTTCTTCAATCCATTAAATATCTTGTATGCCCGTTAAAAATCACTTTTACATCACTTTTACATCTGCTAAGACTCAGAATGGTTCAAACTCTCATTAGCATGAAGTTTGAATTTTCAACTATGGAAAGAAGTTTTCATGTCTACTAATCTCCCCCCTCCCCCCAGTCTCCCAACCCCGAACTCCGCCCCTGATGGTAGAGCTGACAATCGGGCGGGTCAGTTCGGGTTTGGGTCGGGTCATTTCAAGTCGGGTGAGAGATAATTTGGGTTATTTTATTCTTTCAGGTCGGTCGGGTTTGGGTCGGATTAGGATCAGGTTGGGTCCCTTCGGGTCATTTTGTAATTCGGGTCAACTCGGGTTCGGGTCGGGTCAATTTAGGTACATACATTTTCAGGTTACTTTATCGGGTCGGGCCGGGTTCAAGTCAAATCATTTTGAGTCGTCTTAATATCGGGTCGGGTCAATTTGAACTATTTCCTCGGTCTACTTGAGTTTTAGGTCGAGTCATTTTTAGGTTGGGTAGTAATCAAATCGGGTCTTCTTGGGTTGTGTTTTTTGTTCGGGTCTATTTGTTTTGGGTTGGGTCTGAGTCTATTTAGGTTAGAGAGTTGGCAATCAGATGAGTCAGTTTAGGTTTGGCCATAGTCATTATGGGTCGAAGATAATTGAGGTTATTTTATCCTTTCATGTTGAGTCGGGTTAGTATCTGTTTGGTCCCTTCGGTTCATTTTGCTTTTTTGGGTCAACTCGTTTCCGGATCGGGTCAATTTTAGTACACGTTTTTTCATATTCATTTATTGGGTTGGTTTGGGTTCACGTCAAATCACTTCAGGTCGTTTCAATTTACACTATTTCTTGGGGCTAACTCGAGTTTGAATCTAATCATTTTGAATTGGGTAGTTATCAAGTTGGTGTTGCATGGGTTGTATTTTTGTATAATCAAGTTGTTTTGAGTTGGACCTTATTCAGGTCACGTTGTGAGTTGTGATAATGATTAATGATTTATATGTTGCATTAATTAAAAAAATAAAGAAACTGTTTTTTTACCTGTTATTTTTCTCTTTTACTATCCAATATCTCTTATATTCTCCCTTCCTTTTCCTTACAATCAAATTATCAAGCAAACTATTTCTTATAAATAATATACTAATAAATCTATATAAAAATCTATTGTAAAATTAAAACTTCACTTCTCGGCTTCTCGCTAGTACTTAGTCAGGTTGACACTGGGTCGGGTCGGTGTTCTGTTGGATTGATTTTGGGTCAGGTTGACATTGCGTTGGTCGGTGTAGGGTCGGTTTGATGTCAAGTCTAGTTGACATTGGGTTGTGTTGGTGTTAGGTGGGTTGACGTCGGGTCAGGTCAATGTCAGGTCAGGTTGATATCGAGTCGGGTCAAGTCGGTTGTGATTCTTCTAGGTTGATTCGGGTCACGCGATATCATCGGGTTGGGTGTCGGGTCAGGTTTGTGTCTGTCAATTCCGGGTCATATTGAGTTTCGGGTAAACATCAGGTCGGGTCGGGTTAAGTTCAGGTTTATATTTTCTTCGAGTTTAATCGGGTCGGGTTGCGGATAGGACAGATCGGGTTTCTCGGGTTGGATCAACTTTTGCCAGCTCTACCAGTTGGTCCGTACTCTCGGTCTCATTCAAGGTGTACAAAATATGCTTTGTTTTCTCAACGTTTTAAATGTTTGATGTGGGTCAATGATATCTTTTTGTATAGTGTAGAGCTGTAGAGAGAGATAATTTGGCTATTTATAACTCCAGCTCACGGCCGAGACTGCTTGAAAAATGTGGATATTGTACTGCGCCCAATTTGCTGCGGTCGGACGCAGATGCCTGCAGTCGCTGTATCCACTTCTAGAGGTGCTGTAGATTGCAGATATGCAGTCAGCTCCAAGCTACAACAACTAAACTCAGCCGTTGGATATCATCTCAAGGCTGTTGTATAGCATCTCAAAGTAGTACACTCGCATTTCCGTCATACATGTGTTAAACCTGCTGCACGATTCACTTAGAAATATGATACTTGGATCAGATTTGAGATCAGAGCAAAGGGACGAAAAGGGTCCCAAATCTGATCTCATTTCTGGACCCTATAGCAGATCTCATTCACATATGTAGCGTCTGACATTTCCAACTGGGACAAAAACTGAAATATGCCTCCCCTTTGAACTATCTCCCTGATCTTCCTCTTTCTGACTAATCGAATGTTCTTAAAAACGAATCGTGAAACAATACATGACACCTAACCATATAGAGAAGCTTTTGGTAGTTATAAATCAATAGTTGTGAACCCTTTGTTTTAAAAATAATCAGCATTTGCACACACCAACATCCATCCAATCCAAGCAATCCCTAAGATTTAATAGCTCCTCGTGTTGTTCATCAATATATTGATCGAATTGGAAATAAACAATGGGAAAGTCTCAAGACAAGGACCGTGTTGATTCTTCCAAGCCAACCCACGTGTAGGTTTGCGCTTCAACCTCATTGTTCCATGTGACAAAAACAAGGCGAAGGCACTGCTAGTAGTGAGTGTACTCATGCACCTACACACATACAAAGGCAATGTTTGTAAACATGCGAAGGTTATAAATTCAGTTTTGGGGACTGGCTAATCTGGATCAGGACCAAAAGTTGTTTGAGAACACATTCTGCTTTTGGTCTAGATCTGTTTAGATAGTAGTCAATCAAAATGATTAAAAGCAGATTGGATTTGAGAACAATATGCTAAATACCAACACCACGCTTGTCTGTAATGTGGTCCAAAATTTTGAAGTGTGGGTTTTTTCACTAAAATGTTCAAAATATTTCATAAGACATTTACAACTAAATTAAAAAAAAAATAATTTTAATTTTCCATAATTAATTAATTTTTTTTGGGTGTAAGCCATGGGACCGATAGGGGCTCCACTCCTCACTAAAAAGAGAAATAAAAATCATCCTATTCCAAATACGAAGGAAAGAAGAATTTATTATTATTTTTTGATGACCGAGAGGACCCACTCTGGGCGAACCCGACATGGTAAACTCTCGAGACATGAGAGGGTGTGGTCCATTCACCCCTCTCCCACGTCAAATTAGTGTGAATTGTCATTCGCAAAGTACCTTCACTGAGGTTCGAACCTAGGTCCTTCATTGAGACTTACCGAGCTCTAACCACTCGAGCTACTCCGGCCGAACGAAGAATAATTTTATTATTTTTCAAATGGTATTATATTACAGAGTGAGATAATGGATAATCAACAGAGTAAAATTATTACAAAGTTACATGATAATTCATTATAATTATTCCACACCATAAAAGGTGTCATGACAAAATAAAAAAGTATACATCCAATATGTCTTATAATATGCAAGGTCTGTTGAAAATGGCAACCCGATCATTCCATGCTATCTTCAAACATAAATTTCTGAATATGATTTCGTTAAGATCTTGTCCTCTAATGTACCTACACATGAGTGGAAGGAAAACATCATCCAGAAAATAGGAAACAAAGAGATATATCAGTTATACTGATTATGTGCATATAAACAACATTTAGGTATTATATTTGGTTACAAAGTATAAAAAGGATGATCACATAAAAAAGAGGCCATATAAAATTAGGTCAATCAACAAGAGTCAAATCAAGAGATTGAGGCATAACACTTATGGAGAGCAATATTTGCAATAAAAGAAACATCTTGCCATAATACTTATTCAAAATTTCCAATTAAATAATCACTACTATAGAAAATGCTTTTTACAATGGAAGATAGACTACAATCTTGATGGTTATGTTGTAGTTAGCATACTTACTACAACAATCCTATTTTTGTGTTGTATATTATATATTTTATACAACACAAGTCATTTACAACATTCCAAACCCATTGTAGAATATGTGATACTACAACAAGTGCTAAAGTATTGTAATAAGCTGTAGTATTACAACATATTCAAACCTATTGTAAAAGACGTTAATTACACAATATATTGTGACCCGTTGTAATAGTAACACATGATAACATGTTGTAATAGACCATCAAAACACAACACATACTAACCCATTGTAGTATATCATAATTACACAACATGCCTTCACCTGTTGTATTTGGTACATGTTGTAATAGACCATGATAATATAACATATTGAAACTCGTTGTTATATACCAAGATCACACAACAGGCTCCAACCTATTGTTATATATTATAATATTATAATATATAGTGACTTGTTGTAATATCCACACATTACAAATCGTTATAATAGACTACCATTATACAACATAAACTAACTCATTGTAATATACTATTATCACACAACATGAGATGAACCGTTGTAATAGCTGTATGTTGCAATAGACCATAGTCACACAACACGCTATAATCCATTGTTTTATTATCATCCTTGATTATGGGTTCTCTGAACCAGTTCACTCCCCGTTTCCACCTGCTTGTTGACCGGCTAGTTATAATCCTAACAAGGTTTTGATAAGGGGTATTGATTCAAGAACTTTCCATTCAAAAAGCTCATATAGGGGTGAGTAAATCTCGATCTAGACCGCAAAACCGGACCGGACTGTACATTTGATCTGGTCCGGTCTTGAACCGAATACGAAGTCGGTCCGGTCTACGGTCCTTATAATATGTATTTTCCGTCTTCGGTTCGGTCTGATCCAAAATTGAAAAAACCTTAAATCGGAGTGTGAACCAGTTTGCTGAGTTAATTTCTTTAACAATCTTTGGTCCAGTCACATCTCGCATAAATAAACTCCCTATGACTCATTGTGAGTCTGTGACCTATCCAATTCCAACAGGACCAACACACACAGTCGACTAGGGCACCGCAGCGGCGACGTGAGAGTGCCAAGTCCCCAGCGACCAGCCACCCTGCAGTCCTCTTCCACGCCGGTCATCAACAACACATGGCGGTGCATGACGGAAGGCCAATCCAAAAATCTTCAACTCACGCCAATCGCATTAGTCGACCACCGCTCCCAACTCAACCCCCGCTCCCAGCTCAACCCCTATTGTTGCTGGCTTCCTAATTGTGCAGAGGGAAGCACACCTGATTATGTAGCGGGCAGTGCGATCTGACATACTGACGAGCAACGTTTGCATCCCAGACTCGATTTTAGTTTTGAAGATCGCACCATACTTGCTGATAGACCTAACTTCTTCAACCGTTCAACCTCCAGGACAACGATTTCAGCCCATGTTTTCAGCCTCCAGTAATCGTCAAACAATTATTCATTTTAGTTGCCATTCTACTGGGCCTCTCTTTTCCTTTTCCTGTTCTCGTATCTTCTTTTAAAAATGTTAAATGCTTGGGGGTGGAAGGGGATTCACGGGCTGATTTCAAAGATGAATTCAGTAAACTCCAAACTGCTATGACAACCTTTGTTAAATTATATATACGAATTCGTATTGTCCCACCAGCCACCAGGGATCTAAGGGTGTCATAGATTAACTGTGAGCTTGTTCCTACTCATGCTTTGATGAGAAGTAAGAAGAACATGCTCTATAATTTTTGGCTTACGATTCTGTTATATACTTTTGCAGGTTGCCTAATTATAGTTTTGCTAGTTACAACAAATGAACTAGAGATCAATGCAAACGAATAGTACCTCTTTGATTTCATACTGCCCAAAATTTCATCTTAGTGGTCATGTGATCTCTGTGTTTAAGTGGATAGTGGTAGTTTGTTTTTAGTTTATAACAACGGTGCTTACAGCTTACATTTGTGCAACGTACAACTGAATATCAAAATTTTTGTGCAACGTACAACTGAATATCAAAATTTCAAACAGTAGTCGCATTATTCGGTCCAAACGGTCCGGTTTCATTTTTGGCTGGAACAACTAGTATGAGTGTCTCATATCCTCCCATAGATAAATGTTCTACTGTGATGATAAATATTGAGCTGCGATGCTCTCCGCTTTTTCATTTTGAGGGTAATTTGTTTGTAGTATCTAGTAAGCTATTCATGTGCTACATGACAGTTTGTATCTAGCCCGTCATGATCTATTGAGTATATAGTTAGGCTTTCTCAATAAAAAACCATGTACGGGTTGACTCCTGCTAGCTTCTCCAACCCGGCCACAATGGCTTCCAGATACCCCAATACAAATGGTTTTCTGATTTAGAACTTTCTGGTGGTAGTGTCCAGCCTAAATCGCTGTCGTCCTGATCCAGAAGCTCAGAATTCACAAAGCTCCCCTTCCTCCAATAAATCTGGTCGGTGTATCTACTGTTATATTGGTTCGTTACCTCCTCTTCAATATATTACTTTCTTTTATTTAGTTTCTTTGTTCCAGATCCGTTACCTCCGCTCAAAATTGCTTTCCTTGTTTTGTTTCTAAGTTCCAAATCCATTCTCTTCCTCCAACTTTAGGATCTTTTATTTTTCTGTTGGCTTCCATTGATCTATACCATGGTTCTCCTATTTTGATTGTCATACTACGATTCTTCTCTTTGAACAATTGTGGACTTGTTCCCAGTATAAAATAAGATGATAACCAATTTTGCAGTAAGAAAAATGCCATTTTACTAATGAATAGTGGACTGATTTATTCATAATGGCGATTGAGAAATGAACAATGACAACATTCTACTGTCTCCACTTTGAATCAAGTAAAACAATTTTATTGCACATCTAGTAGTCAAATGAGTACAGAATCGTACACCTGTAGACCCACAGTGTATATCTGCATGCATTGCGGGTCCGGGTATGATGCCGGTCTGGTTTTAAGTAATGCGGGTTTGGACCCGTACCCATACCCGCTAAATTAAATGGGTATGGGTATGGGTATGGTCAGACCCACACCATATCCGCATTGTTTACAGTCCTAATTTTGACGCCGTTTTTGATGTGTCAAAAAATAAGTAGTTATAGAAATTTTTACAAATTTGTTACTGTAGACACAACCATCATACCTCAATAATCGCATTTTTTGATTCTGTATACACATACCTTTTATTGGGTTTTTTGGTTATTTATACTTCTTCCACCCTCTTATTTGCTAACAAGTTCTCACAGTTAATTATTTGGATAATAAATACATATTTATTTAATAGAGTGTCCAAAGTAGCCAAACAACACAGATTGCAGGTATTATGTGCTGAAGTACATGAGAGACATCGTTGATATGAGAATTAGAAATATTCCTGAATGTGTAAGCTACTTATCATTATATTCTTAGTTTTTTTCAAATTTCTAAATAAATTGAAAAAATAATAATATGTTTATATATTTGTCATATGATTGCAGTATTATTTGAAGTATATTGGTCGTTGCTTCAACCAAGAAGAAATCGATGAGGTCCTAAACGAGTGGGAGACATGTGTTCTTGAGCACGCATAAGATTATGTGACATGAAGGGGAGACATTTGTTCTTTAGCACAGACCAATGTGTGAAACTTTTTTAGTTAGTTTTCAGTTCGATTCTAGAGTGGATACTCAATACTTTGTATTATTGAATCTTTATATGGATGATAGAATATTTATTAAATTCAATATGAGTTTCTCTTAAGGTTTGATGGAAATTTGGTTCAATTATGTACTTGTTTGTGAAATGAAAAAAGTATAATTGCAAATTTAGTATAATTTATTAATAATATGGTTAATTTGATCAATAAAATTGGTTCGATATATGACCTGTCAAACTCTATTAAAAGACAACAATTAATGATATGTTGTAAAATGTATGATACTACAACAAACAACACATGTTGTGTTATCCACATCTATTACAACAGGTGTGTCTAGAAAAAAGACACCTATTACAACAGGTGTTTCCAATGAACTACAACATGCATAACCTATTGTATAAAATGCATATATTATAACAGACACACAACATGTGGTATAAACAACCCTATTACATTGGTTGAATGTATGGAAAAACAACATGCTTCAACTATTGTATAAACATATATATTACAATAGGTGTACTACATGTTGTAATAAACATCCCTATTACAATGTGTGTGTTTAGTGAAAAACAACATGCTTCAACTGTTGTATAATATATATTACAACGGACACACAACATGTTGTAAAAAACAACCCTATTACAACATGTGTGTTTATTGAAAGACACCATGGTTCAACTGTTGTATAATATATATTACAACGGGTGTACCACATGTTGTATAAAATACCCATATTACAACATTTCATTCATTAAAAGACAATATATTTTAACTATTATATAAAATACATGTATTACAACATGCAATCACATGTTGTATAAAACACCCCCCATAAGACCACACGATCTAATACAACAGTTAACACATGTTGTAAAATGAAAAAATGAACGGTTGTAAAAAGCATTTTCTGTAGTAGTGAATAGCTTACATGCATAAACAATGTAGACTAAGTATACTTTAAATAGAGACATAAATTTGTAGGATCATGGTCTAAAAGTTAAGGGTGGAAACACACACCCGGGGACACACACACACACACACACACACACACACACACACACACACACACATATATATATATATATATATATATATATATATATATATATATATATATATATATATATATATATATATATATATATATATATATATATATATATTTGATCAGTGCTTCACTATATTCAGAAATCGAATACCATTGTGTACATGTGGGTATCTATGAAGAAAAATAGAAAAACTCTTTGTGCATATTCAGTCTATGCTATGCAGCTTAGATCTGTATAGGCTTTCTTAAAAGTCTGTTTTGGATCGATAAAATCCTCCTAAAAAATGACCGAGTTGCGAGCATTCCATGTATGGTATAGAATCAGCATGATCATCTATTTTTCTTTCATCGAGCTTAAGCTAGTGATCATGTTTTTCCCTCTTAGACAACACTCAAACAACGCATTTGCTCTCTCCCATACTTATTTTATGTACGGGCATTCCCAGAATAAATGTGCTTCTGTTTCAGCTTCCATCTTGCATAGGCTGCATCTAGATGCGATGGAGAAACCTCTTGATTGCAGGTAATCTTCTGTAATTAGTCTATCTTTAAACATAAGGCACCCGAACACTTGACCCTGTTGGGGATTTTTATCTTCAAGAGCCATCGTGCCCAGTTCAGCGCTTGGTGATGATCCCTACAGAGCTCCCATGCTCCTCTCAAGGAAAAACTCTCAAGGCCTTCGAAATAGCATGCGTCAGCTTCACCTAAGTTTATTGAGCTGCACAGATTTGCAAGCCCAAACAGGCCTCTAATGCAAGGAATATTCCAGATGCCTTCAGTAATCAGAGTACTAAGTTTATGGCTGGGTCCCAGACCATTCCTTAGTTTGATTCCTTCATCTACATTTTCTCTAAGAAACGTCCCATTAAGCCAGGGATCTTTCCAGAGAAAGATTGCATAGCCAGAACCAATTTTGAATCTGGCTTTAGGTGTCAAGATGTCCCGATGCTTAAGAATTTCCTTCCACATCCAGCTAGCGTTATATTTCTGTTCGCACGACCATATGGACTCATCAGTCAAGTAGTGACTATGGACCCAACAGACCCAGAGATTTTGTTTGCAATTGGCTATATCCCATAACAACCTAGTTAGACCTGCTTTACTCCACTCTTCCACTGAGCGGATGCCAAGCCCACCTTTAGCTTTTGGCCTACATATCTCGCCCCAAGCGACCGTGTCAAATTTTTTAAAGTCTTCAGTGTCTCCCCACAAGAAACACCTGCAAAGCCTTTCAATCTCATCTCTTGTCCCCTTAGGAAGAGGGAAGGTGCTAGTCTAGAAAAGATGGTAAGCGGATAGAGTAGAGATGATAAGTTCTATTCTACCTGCCTTTGAGAGGAGCTTTGTCTTCCACGAATCAAGCTTATTTTTTATTTTGTCTATCAAAGGCGAGCACATACTTTTGGTAAGGCGTCCAAAAAATAAGGGGAGCCCCAGATATCTCACTGGAAAATCTGTTCTTTCTATCTTCATCACTGTAGCGATGCTATTCGGTGTAGAGTTACTCAGGAAGAGTTGACTTTTAGAAGGATTTAGCTTGAGGCCCGATTGACTGCTGAAGAAATCAAGGCACTTCATAATACCAGTAACATCTTGCTCCGTAGCTCTAGAGAAAATCAGGAGATCATCAACGAAGAGGATATGCGACAAGCTGTAGTCTTGAGTAGTAATAGGTTTGAATTTTGCTTCCTCCACAACACTATTAAGAACTGAGGTTAGACCCTCCATCCCTATCATGAAGAGGTAAGGAGCAAGAGGATCACCCTGCCTTATCCCTCTTGTGGTGTGGATGAGGTCAGTTGCGGCTCCGTTCACTAGAACCTAGAAGGAGGCAGTATGTAGACATTCATTGATCCAATGGATCCAACACTCGGGGAACTCCATCACCTACATAATCTTTAAAATATATTTCCTGTCAATGGTATCATACGCCTTGCTGAGGTCCGCCTTCAGGCACAATTTTTGTTCTTTGCATGTTTTAAAATCATGAATAACTTCATTTTCCAGGAGGATAGCATCTGAGATATTCCTACCTTTAACAAAAGTAGACTGGTTGGGGCTAATGATATCAGGCAAGACATCTCTAATGCGATTAGCGAGGATTTTTGCAATGATTTTGCAGAGTATATATTCTTGTACAAGTTTACCACTATTATAGATATTCTAGTCAAACATTTAGCATACAGAAATAGCATGGTAAGCCTAGCATTCAACTCATAATTCCCATCAACCATTAAAACCATAGAAGGGGGGGTCAAATGACCCATGTAAATAGAATAATTCAATGTTTACAAAAGTTCATAAGATTTCAAATTAGTAGATAAGGATATTCAACTCTAGATTTCCAAAAAGGGATAGTAGTCGAGCAAATGCCTTAGTATAGGAATTTAAGTAACATACATGACAATATCCAAAATAAAATTGGGATTTACACATACCTGATATCCACAACTAGTGGTTAACTCAATAGATATACTTAGACCCCAAAGTCAAGTATTCATTCTACATACACATTAAATATGTCAAATAATCAAAGTTCACATGTGTATTTGTTCCTAGTATAGATATATATTTAGCTCTTATCCTAATTGTAATCACCTAGTGATACATTAGAGTTTGAATATTATTAAAAAAACATATGATCTGCTAGATACTTGTTTTAGTTCTAATATCCATCTTTGATATTAGTTAAAGTACGTCTCAATTACACAATGTGTGGGTAATAATATGAATTCTTTCAATTTAGGTTTTGCAAAGTCATTCTCTCTCATTATCTCATATAGCTCAATTTGATCAACTAAGGCCAATGAGGTGTTACATGAGACACCTTTGATCCAAATACCCTTATTAGAACAATATAGGATCTAAAGATACTTCCATACATGTATAAATAGTACTCATATACTTAAAAGTATATCTCAAGTATGTATATACATGCCGATATGTATTTACTATTTATTTATATGTACTAAATTAAATAAATTCACACATAGTTGGAATATGATGTACCCTAAAGTCATATTAGAAAAACTAACTCATTCATATTTGAGTTCATGCGACAACGTTCTAGTTTAATTTTCTAGTCTAATGGTCCATTTAAATCAACAAAGTCTAACCTATGTTATAGTATGTCTTATTCCATAATATCAGTTAATTCAGGTATCCAACACATTTATTCATATTATATCACTAAAATTTTAGAAATTGTTATCTACTTAATGAGTATGCCTATATAATAATCATTATATAACCAAATAATTAATCCATATGATAATCACTTTTATATACAACATGCCCAGTTAGCATTGCCTCTCTTATCCATTAAATATTTATCTACTAATTTAGTGTCAATAGATCATTCGATAGTTAAAAAATACAGATTCACCCTAACTATTATCTATTATGATCTAACACATTGCTATTAGCTAATATTCTAACATTACTATCAAGTAAACAAACTGAGGAGCAAGAGACGTACCATAATTGAGGTTTCATTGAACTAAATAGATACTACATATATCTAAGTTTAGGAGGTTGATCATATCTGTAAGGACCCTGACCTGCGTTTAGGGCTTACCCTGTTTGCTTTGCTTAACCTTGATGGTTTGAGGCTTGCTAATCACCTTTGAGTGGTGATTAGGGTTTGGTTGTGCTTTGTTGAGGGTTGAGGGTGCTACTTGCAATTAACCCAAGTCTAGGGTTTTGGGAGCAAGTTTGTCACCTTGAGAGGTGTTCTTCTCTCTCTTTGTTTCCTCTAGAGTAGAGAGGAAGGCTTGGGCTTGTTGTTTGAGTTCTTTGGACCTTTGTTGAGCTTGTTTGGGCCTTGGAGTCCCTTGTTTGGGCTTGCTTGGGCCTTGTGTCGGCCAAGTAGAGCTTGTGTCGGCCTAGAGTGGGCTTGTGTCGCCCATGGTGCTCATTTTGGACAAGTGTCTTATGGCTTGCGAGAGAGGTGGCTTGAGTTGGTGGACATGTGTCCCTTGGGTGGATGACACCTAGCAAGGGTTCACCTTGGTTTCTCCTCCTTCCTCATCTATATAGGTTGTCCCTTCCTTAGCTTGAGGTCCCTTTAGTTCCTCTTCTCCTTGTGCACGACACACCCTCTCTTCCCCTTGCTTGGTGGCCGACACACCCTTGAAGAAGGAGCTAAGGTGGCCGACACACCCTTGTGTGAGAAGCTTGGAGGTCGATACACCCTTGGAGTTGAAGGAGTGGAGGTCGACACTGTTGGGTTTTAGGGGAGACAGAGAAGGCAGCGGAAACAAAAAATTTCTCCCCAAACCCATACCGAGGAAACGCGTCAACGTCTATATAATAGGAAAGGATGGTTTGTGGAATCATACCTTGTCCCGAGGCTTGCTCGGCGACAATACCTCGCGCAATGCGCGGTCTTCAACTCTGGACTTCGACGGTGTCTGTGCAGCTCCTGGTCGCACCGGGACTGACAACTCCTACTCGAACCGGACTGTCGGATGACAGTTGTCCTCCTAAGCGGCAGTGTCCTCCCGCCTCTGTAGTAGTCCACACGGACCATCTGGAACTCCACACTCCTTGTCCCACAAGGAAGTGGAAGGAGTCGCACCCTCCTGTTGACGTACTAGTCGCCAACACGCTCTCCTGCCTCCTATTGCAACTGCAGTTGTCCTTCCCTTGCTGCACCTCCCTTTTGCGGGAAGCACTTGCTCGGGCTCTCTCACGGTTACCAAAACCAGAGAGAACGACAACTTGCAGAGCAACTGGTTGCACTGAGCTGTACTTTGAGAAGCCCCCAATACCCCTATATATATAGGAGAGTCATGGGACAGGGTTCTCTATCCCGGGCAATGCGGGACTAAAGTAGGAGTAGAAGGGTTCGAGAATTTTCCACAAAAAGCAACCGGTTCGCAACTTGAAATGATCGGTTCACAACTGAACCGATCGGTTCGGCCATTGAGCCGATCGGTTGGACATGAGCCGATCGTTTGGGGCACTCCAACCGATCGGTCGGTGCCCTGAACCGATCGGTTCATGGTCCTAATCCGGCTCAAAAAGACTTTCCTTGTTTCTTTCCCAATTGGTATCGAATACCAATATTATTCCCAATCGAATTGGGCAATTTGAAACCAAAGAAAAATTCTTGCCGACATGACTTTTCCCAACTGGTCGGTTGCACCAGTTGAGCCGATCGGTTCAACTCTTGAACCGGTCGTCTCAACCTGGGCATGAGCCGATCGGCCTGGACACTCCAGCCGACCGATTCAGCAACCTCAGTCGACCGGTTCATCACATGAGCTGATCGGTTGGGAGCACATGTTGGGCAAAATCAGTCAATTGCGATTTCAATCAATCCGATACTCCAATCAATGCGTCCAACACCTTGAACCATACGATATTGAGCTATCGACTGATTGAGTGTTTAATTGAACTACTAAACTCCTTTAGTAATCAATCTAAACATTGCTTTGTGGACAAAACTCCTCTTCCAGGTTAAATCCTATGTGTGTGACCCTGCAGGTCCATTTCACGTTGGCAGTGAAAGTCCATAACACTTATGACTTCACAAGCAAAGAGCGGTGCCTAGTCACACATCAGTGCTAACCAAGTGAAAGTAGAAAGTTGGAGAACAACTTTCATTCTACAATCCGTGAATGGTGTTACAACGAATGTATAATTCCTTTGTCACTGATATCCCGAATGAACTCGAGGAATGGAACAGTCATCCTGTCAACGTTCATTCACTTCCTTGATCTCAGAGTAGACTGGAAGAGATATGTATGACATCAGTATCATATACTGATTCACACATGCGTGCACGCCTTTCTCAATCCTACTCATCAAGTGGCCATGGATATCAAACTCTCTCAGGAGGGAGAAATCCCATATCTATCACTCACCCCTCAAAAGCCCCATGTGTCAAAGCCACCCAATCATCACCTTTATAACAACCCATGTTTCAGGACTGCGTTTGATGATGTCAAAGTGTGCCCAACGACATGTGTTGAGTGCAGTGATTTCAGGTCAAAGAATCACACTCACCACCATCACTGTGAGTACTGACTGTGACTACCATCTCATGGTTCCATGTGTCAAACTCATGGTGGGTCTGTCCGGTACCTTGTTCTCTAACAAGTACCTATGTGTTTGGTTTGATATCTCTATATCATGACTAATGAGATTCTGTCATCAACCAACACCACAATCTAGTCTTGTGTGTCATTGCTGTTTATCTACCTTCCACAATGACATCCGACTAGGGACATAACAAGAATGTACAAACTCTTAGCATCCGTATGATCTCATCGTTCAGGTCCTCAACCTGAAAGCATACGTCATTGAGTACTGTCATTCTCTAGACATTCAATATGTTCTATCACTATCTCATATGACTCAACCAGAAAGAATTGGAAGCTCGCCTTTGATGTTTATCAAATCAATCTTAATGTATCCCACCAATCATCCCATGATTGGCTCTCAGGGCATACATACCAACAGACTCCCACTTGCACTGCGAGCCAATCACCCATGAATCATATTCATAGTGATCTTCAAACATGTCCCACATGTTACTGTGCTCTAGTGCCAACATAGTGAGTAATGGCAACACCTTGCCAAAGTCTGTACAAATTGCATGTCTCTCATCTCTTCGCTGTACGACGAACGTATGAGATGGAGTTGCCGTAATATGTGATCTAGTATTCCAGTGCTAACCTTTAGCCACATTGCATGATCAAGGATTCCAGACTTGTCATCAATGAGTGGAATATCTATAAGTTCATCTCATGAACTTCTAGATCCATATAGTATCCACTGCTGTTCTCTAACACATAGATACTCGACATTTCCCCTTTTAAATGGTTTTTATTGGAACACTTCCAATTATCAACAAACTTTCACTTTTATACATCTTATGTATATTTTGCGATTAATTTTCTGTCCTTTCGGAAGTTCGCATCAATGTAACTCTTTACATCGAACTCTTCCTTATCTCCATAGAACTAGTACTTCACAAGCACTTATCAAGTTCTCATGGTATTCCAGTAACCCTTACTGGAAATAGACAGACATCCACTCGTCATGTCACACATACGAGTTATCAGGATGAGCACATCATATTGCCATGTCCTACATACAAGATGATGAATGCATTTTATTCTTGCCATGTCATACATGCAAGATAATGGGATGATTACATACATGATAGATCCATATCTATTCTTAGTGTTCCCATTCTTCATAAGAATTGGACACTTGGCCTTGGGATACTAACTCCATGTAACATGGACAAGTTTTCTCCCACTGTATCTGTGCATACTGAACACTTCAGTATAGATTGCCAATGTATGCTCTCTCTTTCCAGGTCAAGAGATTTTCGAGAACTATCTCTATAGATCTCTATTCCTATCACATAGGAAACATCTCTATCTTCCTTAAAGATAATTTCCACATTCGGATTTCCAATCTAGAACATTTCCATTTCACATCAATATGTGGAATGTGAACACACTCCCACTAAATCACAGATCCCTTCTTTATCTTTAACATATCAGTCAAACCCTTTGACTATATCATCAAAATAAAGATCCAATTTTGAGTTGCTTGTACTCAATCAATCACATTGATTAGTCCATTGTAACTTATAGACTTCATTTGCATTAGTGGATTCATAAACCTTATAGGTTGTGTCACGTACACATCCTGGTTTTATTCCTCATAGGAATGCAGTTTTAGTATCCATATGGAAAATGTCTTAGTCATTAAGTTGCAATCAACAAGCATCATCCTTCTGAAAATGTTATCCATGTGTCTTAACACTTAAGACTCTTCTGCACTTATGGATATGATCCAATGAGTGCTACCATCAAGGTCACACCTTATGGTTCACATGGAAGTCATTTAGGATGTAATGGTTTTAAACCATAACTCAAGATTCAATTCCTCATATTCATCTTGATAGTTGACTCATCACATGAACAACTCATCACATAGATAATTGAGGTGTATCTGTTAAAGATATAAGAACTCACAACCCTTGTGATTCTTAATTTCTTTTATTAGTGTGGGGTATTCTTTTATTAAGAAGAATTCAGTTATTTGATAATCATTCTCTAACTCCTTAGAGTATGATTCCTTCTTGATTCAGACATCACCATGCCTTAATCATGAGTTCACTATGATACACTATCATAATCACTCATAAGGATCTCAAACATATGGTCCAAGTATTTCATTCATTGATCTCATCAAGAATTAATCTTTACCAGATTTGTACTTCATTTATGATAGTCTTGAACTCTTCAAGATATTCATATTGGTGTTTCTCTAAACACCATTTGAAGTATTAGCATTTATTCCAATGGGTATGTAAATACATCACATGTATTATACCTAATAGGATAATCACTCTCCCACTACATTAGTGAAGATTGATTAATCATGTCCAAGATATTCATGTCTCTTACTGGTTCTATAACCAAAAGAGTCTAGATTTATCCATCATATGGAAACTAGAAATGAATTTCTCATGACTAATTCTAATTAAATTGTTTGAGTTATCTATAACTTTTAGGTATCGTCTTATCTTATGCATATCAAATATCACAAGATAAATAAGGCATTGCCACAAAGATCATATCTTTAAGATTGAAAACACAACTTTATTAATTGCCATCATTGTCATACAATATGCAAAAATAAAGTGTTTCTATCTATTGGCAAGTATGAAATAGCAGTTCATAACTGTATTACATGCCTTATTGGCTGAAAATAAACTAAAGTATTCCTATCTATAAAGGCAACACTTGCCCCAAGTAAGAATGCTTTACACTTTACATCTTGATATCATATATCTCAAAAGTGTTACAAGTTTATTTACATGACACCTTCAAGTAGAGGCTTCAGTCGCCTCCTTCTTCTTTTGTTCTTCCAGGTAGAGAGGACAATTCCTTTTCCAATGTCTTGGCTTTTGACAATGGTGGCAATTTCCTTTCTTTGTCACGCCTCCCTTGGCCTTGAGAGATGAAGATGGCTTGGACTCCTTGCTAGCTTTAGAACCTTTCTTAGCTTTGCCCTTGCCCTTGCGTTTGGACTTGCCTTTCTTGCTCGTGATCACCATCACAGACTTAGGCTTGTCCTTCTTCATCTGTAACTCGGCTGTCCTCAACATGCCCAACAACTCTGACAGTGTCCTATCAAAGTTGTTCATGTTGTAGTTCATCACAAACTGACTGTAAGATTCTGGAAACGATTGCAGTATCACGTCATTAGCCAACTCTTGGCTCAGTGGAAATCCCAGTCTCTGCAGGTTCTCCACATACCCAATCATCTTGAGTGTGTGAGGACCAACTGGATCTCCTTCTGTCATGACGCACTTGAACAACGCCCTAGAAACATTGTACCTCTCTTGCCGTGCCTGATCTTCATACATGTTCCTGAGATGCAGAATCATCTCTATGACACCCATGTTCTCATGTTGCCTCTGCAACTCATGGTTCATTGAACATAGCATCAAGCACTTTGCATCAATGGCATCATCAGAATGCTTCTTGTAAGCATCCCTTTCTGCCTTTGGTGCATTAGGAGCGGGTTCCTCTGGAATTGGAGTATCCAGGACATAGAGCTTACGCTCTTGAGTGAAAACAATTCTCAATGTCCGATACCTATCGTGGAAGTTTGTCCCATTTAGCTTGTCCTTGTCAAGGACCGATCGCAAAGAAAAGTTGTTGTTGTTTGTTGCCATTTGAACTACAAAAAGGAAAATATGCAATTTTAGTCCAAAACTCATTTTTGACTTATTTGATTGATTTGAAAATTTGACGATATAATTAGGCCTTTAATTAATTATCGCTCCCACTATTTTAGTTCAAATTGATAGCCCTCACCATCAATTCGGAAGATTGCAGCGTACAACCTTCTAGTGGGCAAGATCCTGAAATCCTCTAAGTCATGAGTCAGCTTTGGCTGATCGCCCACAACTTAGATCTCTCAGGTAGGCAACTCTTGCCAATTGCATCATATGCAACTCTTGTTGAATGAACATGCACAACACATTGCCATGAACATTCCTTGCCTCTGGGCCTAGACGCTCTAAGAATCACCAGTTAAGTCTAACCCAAAAGCCGACACGGTAAACATGCACCCTGCTTTGGCAGAACCTACATGTCTACCCTTCACACTTCCACAAGATAGACGGCGCACCACGCTTTGGCGTAACCTACGCTTGGTCGATCGAGCTTTTCATGTGTGCCGCTAATGGAAGGCATGTAAGACTTAATATTTTAATGAGGGATTTGGTTTTATATACATATACATATCCAATCACCACAATACATAGTATGTATCATATACATGCTATATCCCACATAAAACATGCACAAACGATAAAAAGCGATGATTATGGCCATCCTAATGTGATTCCTCGAGCCAAGAGGAATCACAGTCATCTAGGTCTACATCACATGCAACCTGTACAAGATGAACATTTGTGCCTTGCCATCCGAGTTGATCAACTCATCACATGAATGATCTGTACTCTCCAGCCGGTCGTCTGGGTGCCACCAACCGATCGGTTGGCTCCTCCAACCGATCGGTTCACCTGGTCGTCGTGCATCTCGTCATGTCCGCCACCCGCTTGTCTCGCTCCTCGAACTGGTCATCAACCGATCGGTTCACTCCTTGAACCGACCGTCTGGAAGGTCAACCGATCGGTTCACTCCTTGAACCGACCGTCTGAGCAGTCGTCTTGATGTCCGCCGGTCTTTGACATAACAGGAAATAAAATCCTATTCTATTTATTACATTGCTTTAAAAAGGAAACCCCGAGTTACATTCCGGGGGAGCAAAGGTAGGAAAGAATCTCGAATTATTTCGAGTTACATCAGGAATAAGAGAGGGAAGATCGGTGCGCAGACCGAGATGCAAGCAACCACAAACAACCACACACATATAGGGGTTTATAGGCCATAATCACACTACACACATCCACCACAAAACTCATTTAAGGGTGACGCGTATCGAGTGCATTAATAATACATATCATATATGTAATTAGGGATTTCTGGATTTAGGATTGGACATGCATAAAGCCGATATTATTCGCATCGTATGCAATAAATAAAGGCGACAAACTAAAATCGATCATATCGATATTCCAAAAAATATAGAGCAGTTGACGTGGCTCTGATACCACTGTTGGGTTTTAGGGGAGACAGAGAAGGCAGCGGAAACAAAAAATTTCTCCCCAAACCCATACCGAGGAAACGCGTCAACGTCTATATAATAGGAAAGGATGGTTTGCGGAATCATACCTTGTCCCGAGGCTTGCTCGGCGACAATACCTCGCGCAATGCGCGGTCTTCAACTCCGGACTTCGACGGTGTCTGTGCAGCTCCTGGTCGCACCGGGACTGACAACTCCTACTCGAACCGGACTGTCAGATGACAGTTGTCCTCCTAAGCGGCAGTGTCCTCCCGCCTCTGTAGTAGTCCACACGGACCACCTGGAACTCCACACTCCTTGTCCCACAAGGAAGTGGAAGGAGTCGCACCCTCCTGTTGACGTACTAGTCGCCAACACGCTCTCCTGCCTCCTGTTGCAACTGCAGTTGTCCTTCCCTTGCTGCACCTCCCTTTTGCGGGAAGCACTTGCTCGGGCTCTCTCACGGTTACCAAAACCAGAGAGAACGACAACTTGCAGAGCAACTGGTTGCACTGAGCTGTACTTTGAGAAGCCCCCAATACTCCTATATATATAGGAGAGTCATGGGACAGGGTTCTCTATCCTGGGCAATGCGGGACTAAAGCAGGAGTAGAAGGGTTCGAGAATTTTCCACAAAAAGCAACCGGTTCACAACTTGAAATGATTGGTTCACAACTGAACCGATCGGTTCGGCCATTGAGCCGATCGGTTGGACCTGAGCCGATCGTTTGGGGCACTCCAACCGATCAGTTGGTGCCCTGAACCGATCGGTTCATGGTCCTAATCCGGCTCAAAAAGACTTTCCTTGTTTCTTTCCCAATTGGTATCGAATACTGATATTATTCCCAATCGAATTGGGCAATTTGAAACCAAAGGAAAATTCTTTCCGACATGACTTTTCCCAACTGGTCGGTTGCACCAGTTGAGCCGATCGGTTCAACTCTTGAACTGGTCGTCTCAACCTGGGCATGAGCCGATCGGCCTGGACACTCCAGCCGACCGATTCAGCAACCTCATCCGACCGGTTCATCACATGAGCCGATCGGTTGGGAGCACAGGTTGGGCAAAATCAGTCAATTGCGATTTCAATCAATCCGATACTCCAATCAATGCGTCCAACACCTTGAACCATACGATATTGAGCTATTGACTGATTGAGTGTTTAATTGAACTACTAAACTCCTTTAGTAATCAATCTAAACATTGCTTTGTGGACAAAACTCCTCTTCCAGGTTAAATCCTATGTGTGTGACCCTACAGGTCCATTTCACGTTGGCAGTGAAAGTCCATAACACTTATGACTTCACAAGCAAAGAGCGGTGCCTAGTCACACATCAGTGCTAACCAAGTGAAAGTAGAAAGTTGGAGAACAACTTTCATTCTACAATTTGTGAATGGTGTTACAACGAATGTATAATTCCTTTGTCACTGATATCCCGAATGAACTCGAGGCATGGAATAGTCATCCTGTCAACGTTCATTCACTTCCTTGATCTCAGAGTAGACTGGAAGAGATATGTATGACATTAGTATCATATACTGATTCACACATGCGTGCACGCCTTTCTCAATCCTACTCATCAAGTGGCCATGGATATCAAACTCTCTCAGGAGGGACAAATCCCATATCTATCACTCACCCCTCAAAAGCCCCATGTGTCAAAGCCACCCAATCATCACCTTTATAACAACCCATGTTTCAGGACTGCGTTTGATGATGTCAAAGTGTGCCCAACGACATGTGTTGAGTGCAGCGATTTCAGGTCAAAGAATCACACTCACCACCATCACTGTGAGTACTGACTGTGACTACCATCTCATGGTTCCATGTGTCAAACTCACGGTGGGTCTGTCCGGTACCTTGTTCTCTAACAAGTACCTATGTGTTTGGTTTGATATCTCTATATCATGACTAATGAGATTCTGTCATCAACCAACACCACAATCTAGTCTTGTGTGTCATTACTGTCTATCTACCTTCCACAATGACATCCGACTAGGGACATAACAAGAATGTACAAACTCTTAGCATCCGTATGATCTCATCATTCAGGTCCTCAACCTGAAAGCATACATCATTGAGTACTGTCATTCTCTAGACATTCAATCTGTTCTATCACTATCTCATATGACTAAACCAGAAAGAATTGGAAGCTCTCCTTTGATGTTTATCAAATCAATCTTCATGTATCCCACCAATCATCCCATGATTGGCTCTCAGGGCATACATACCAACAGACACATCCCTCTTGGAGGAGCTTTGGTGGTCGACAACCCTTGGAGCTCAAGTGCATCTTCTTCCTTGGAGCTTAAGGTGGGTTGCATGACTCTAAACCCTAACTACTTTACTCTCTTTTCATATATGTTGCTTTAATCTTGCCCTTGCACGTTTGGAGTCGTTCTTGTTCATCTTGCATGTTGGCCGATCCTTGTGTGCTAGGGTTTAGGGAGCAACACTTCTTTCTCCCCTTGGTCTAGATGAGTGAGCTTGGGTCCTAGTGTCATGAGCAATACCCCTCCTTCCTAACCGATTGAGGTGAGATTGTGACCTAGTGACTCGAGCAACGCCCTCATCTCACCTTGGGCAAGATGGTGAGCTCGTTTAGATGACCTTGAGTAGTTGTATCTTGAGAGTTTGGTGCTCATGGAGGTCCTGCCCGACAGCCCCCATAGCTTTGTTGCCCTGCACGGCTTGAGTGAGCAAGTTTTCTCTTTTTGTACCTTGGGCGGGTGAGCAACCTGACCCTACTCGCCCTGAGCCAGCCCTGCCCGACAGGCTGCTCGCCCAGTAGCTCTGCTCACCCGGCTTGTGTCGCCCGACACAATGCCTTGCTCACCCGCTGACCGTGTCGCCCGAGATAACCCTGCCCGCTCAACACTCCTTTGCTCACCCAGTAGCCCTGCTCGCCCTTCTTTTGGTTGCTTAGCTACATACCCTGCACGCCCCGGTGTCGCTCGGCATCTTTGGCTCGCCTGGCACTAGTTGTGTCGCCCGACACCCAGCTTGCTCACCCGGTAACCATGTCGCCCGATACATACCTACATGCTTGAGTGCTCGCCCGATAGCTTGCACGCCTGAGTGGCTCGTCCGAGATGACCTTGCGCGCCTTGTAGCTGCACGCCCGACAGGGGTGCACGCTTGCTCACGTTTCAGGGTTGTGCTCTACCTGCTTGCTAGAGCTACACGCCCTGGTTTGGGTGAGGGTGAACTCTACCCGAGTATGTTCTTTTAGTGAAGGTTTTCAGTATCTCTTGTGAGGGCACGATTGGTCATGGAAGAGTGACATATCAACTATGCTTTTATGGTGACTCATTGCTCAATTATAAGATATATGTTCTTAAGGCTAAGCACATGCGTATGAATGTAACTACTCTATTCCTTTAATGATAAATGTGATCTTGAACATGCATTAGGGTTACTCAATAATGTGTTTACATATGAGGCATGGATATGATTATTGTTGTCATTATGTGCTGGCAATATACTTAACCCTAATTGTCACCTTATATTAATAATGATGGGTCTCTTGATTATTGATATGGTTATTGAATGATGCTAACCATGCAGGTGATGTTTAGCCCAATTAAAGGCTATGAGAAATGGTTAATGTGAACACTGTGGTGACAGGTGTATTATGAATGATGATTTCATAATGATGATGAAAGCCTTGAGAGGCTAGGGCACTATGTGATAAGTGATTGAGATCCCATGATGTGTGATGATCCTTGAGATGGATCTAGATGGTTGGCAAGAGGCCAAGTGATAACATGTGATGTGAGGTCCTTGTGATGGATCAGTGTGATGTAAATTGTAGGAAATGCATAATGTTGAGTTTATGCTATTTACTTTCTGTTATATCTTGCATGTTATACAACTTGGTTGAATCTTGCAATCCATCTAAAAGATACTAAATAATCACAGTGAAACCTAACATGTAGTTTGCCCTGGCCATAGATTCATCACCAGTCAGGATAGGGTGATGATGAAACGGGTTATCTTGCGGGTCAACCCAGAGCGCATATTTTTGAATATGCGAGGTTGCTCCTAGCCTAAAATAGAGAGGTGAAACGAGTGCAGCTGTGGTTGCAGACTCGGATGTGTGATGAGCATGGTGAACATGGCCCATGGATCCAGATGTGTGATATGATGAGCATGAATGCGTTCATGGCTCAGAGCACGGTGTTTAGACACGTGGCTCAGTTTCTAGCGCCGTGACCTGTACTAAGGCGGGCTAGGCAGAGGGTAGCCTGAGGAGCTGACCCTGTGGCTTATGACCACTTCAGCATGAGAATGCGGTCATGCTTATGTTATACTCATGTACTGACCATGAGGCGGAGAAGGTCTTGGATTCCAGCTCTTCCATTGACCTTGTATGGCACCGGTTATGGGCTTCGCAGCCGAAGGTTGGATTTGAACAGTACGGTTCATATCCTCAGGGCATAATAAAACGTAATACAACCGTTTAGTATGTATTGATAAGACAAACACGAAACATTGGTTGAGGCCTTGTTTGTGTAGTTAACTTTATTTATCTTGCAGTTACTGTGCATTACTCCTATGTGGTGAAGTTTCATATATAGTTACCTTGTCAATCATGTTCCATTGGGAAAGATGTTGGTACAGCTAGTAAGTCTGATGGTATGGATGGCTTTGCTTTTCATTAACTGCTTCTGTTATATTCCTTATCAGTAATCTACTGTTTAAGCTCTACCTTACCTGAGGTTTTGTAGTTTTGGCGAGGAGTTATGTCTCCCGCTGGGACAATGTTTAATTGTCTCACTCTACTAGTTTGTACCCTTTTTAGGTGGTCGAGCTTGTCGTGGTGGTGGTCGCGGAGTTGCGGCCGAGCAGCAAGAAGATCAGTAGAAGACAAGTTGGAGATGTTGCTGTTTTGGATGTTTTGTTGTAGAGTCTAGAGTCATCCCTGTACTCTCAGGTCCTTGGCGGTGTTTTGACGGTGTTTTGACGATGTTTTACAATGTACGACCGAGATCATTTGTATATCTTGCTGATGGCCAGATGTGGGCCTTTATATGTATGAACAGGTGGTGAACTCATTGTTATGACAGGACAACTGTTGCTCTAAGCTGTGGACATATATCCAGGCTTGTATGGATATGTATATAATATGTTTTCTTGCAGGATATGGACTGGAATGTAATATGTTTCCCAGTTTATCAGTTTTCCGCAATCAGTTTTAATTAACCCGTGTTTTTGATAAGCTGTGGTTATGGTGATTTCCGCACGTTTTTCGCGTAACACCTCGTTATCTGTGTGATAATGGGATGTGTTGCCACAATATCCCTATCTTTGGGTTTCTCCTTCTATTTTTCTTGCTTCTTGAAACCAAACTAGAGCTATCCCATGTCATCTAATGTTTGAGTTTTGCATTGCGGAAAAGAGGTTTAGACCAAAGTGTAATTTGAGGTATCCTTCCACAAACCTATGGGCCATTGATAGGGACATAAGGGATTAGTGGTGTCGAAGAAGCTAGACTTTGTGTCTAAAGAGAAAAAGCGGGCCTCCAGGAGTGTGGACAAGAAGGGACAAGTTGTGAGGTGACTGTGAATATTTAGGATACTAGTTTATGCTTGACGGTAGTAGGTGGTGATGGTGTCAAGATATTTGGTGACAAGGTTTGGACTACTAGCACATGGTAACCTGTTACTAATGGTGTCATCACAAGCTAGGACCGTGTGGTCACCTTGAGTCAGATCGTCTGGGCAAAGACATACGTCTAGCAGAGGAACCAAAGGTGGATAGGTATTAACACCACATGAATGAAGATGGTGAGGAAGAAAGAAGGCGACCACTATCTTGGTAAGTCATTTGTAGAGCTATTGACCTATATGACATGGTGATCACAAAAGATGGGTGGGGAAATGAAACGACCGTCGCCAAATCGACAAACAAATTATTACTAATTAAGCATAATTAAACAAAAACAACAGATTAACAAGAATCACTAAAAATTAAAACCATTTTACAAAGATATCCATTTCTAGGAAAACTCTTACTGAAAGATCCAAAACCTTATATACATCATTGTTCACATTGTACATACCCTATACATCTTCATCTCAAGGGTTACATATAACAGTTGCTTTGCCAAACTATACATAAGCAACATAAAACCTTGAGGCATACAAGCCAAAATGTTAGATCGATCATAAAACCACTAAGTACTAACTCCAAGGACCTGAGAGTACAAAGACGACACATATGACTTCTATCTATAAGACACGACAGACAGTACACTCAACCTGAGCTGTCAGTGTTGCCTCAGCTGTTGTTCCTCCTCTATAGAAAGATCTTCGCCACCTCGTGCACATCCACCTAAAAAAATGTGGATCCCACGGGGTGATACAATTGTCCCAGTGACAGATATAACTCTCCTCTGACCATATTATTATCCTAGATTAAGCATTTATAAACTGAGCATAGGTTCTTTTTATATTAATTGGTAGGATAATTCACTGTATGAACAGAATCAAGTAATCTCCTTTCTTAAAGAGAACATTGAATCTACTCATGGTAGAGTTATAAATCATCTATCTACTTTGCATGAAATTTAAAGAGCATAAATAATATCTATCAACTAAGATGTATACCTGAAGTACGCATCAATCAATGTTTTTTATATCCGATCCTTAAGAAGATATGATACACGGCTGATTACATTTTACAATCAAACTTATGCCCTGAGGAGATGAGATATACCACTCATACTCCAACCGACCACAACGGCGTAAAGCATTTGTACCATACAAGGTCAATGACAGAGCCGGCTGCCAAGACCTCCCTTGTCTCAGTCAATACGAGACCACAGGCAGAACATCTTATGTCACTGCTAAATAGCTTTCTAGGATATACTGGAAACTTTTCTATAGAGCTACAACGACAGTTGCACTCTCTTCGGCATCGAGAGATCTTGTGTTTATCTCACATCGATCCGACATTCATCATCATCGAGAGATTTGTGATACATCCATCTCGACACATATAATGACGGATTGAGAGTAATGTTTATATCACATCAATTCCTCCATTAGGGTGTACGAATATGTTTGCCCATCACCCTCGCATATTCAAAAATATGTGGTCTCCGGGTTATGCCGCGGAGCAACCAGTTTCACCATTCAACAAATTCTGACACTGATGGATCTATGATCAGAGAACTACATGATAAGATTCCACTTGATTAATTAAGTACATTACCATATTCTTTTAGCATCAGTCAAGTTTTCAAACATGAATTATTATGACAAATGCTACAAAGAACAAATGTAACACATCTATCAATTATTTTTCAAACCTTTAGAACACATATAACATTTATGATCTCAATCCCTTACTAGGCAACAAATTATCACATGGCTTACAAGGCCCATTAAGTATCTTGTCACCTCACACTAGGAAACAAATTATCACATGGCTCACAAGGCCCATTAAGTATCTTGTCACCTCTCACTAGGCAAAAAATTATTCTCATGGCTCACAAGGCCATTCCACATCTTGTCACCTCTAACTAGGCAACAATTTATCACATGGTTCACAAGGCCCATTACACATCTTGTCACCTCATACTAGGCAACAACTTATTCATATGGCTCACAAGGACATTCATCATTATACTTTTTATACAAGTATTTATCGTGCCTTACAAGGCTTATGCAATAAGAGAATTACAACCTTCCCATTATTAGGGTTAGGGTTTCCCTTTATAGCCGATTAGGGTTTCATGTTCATATTATTAATCCAAACCCTAATTCATTACTCCACCCATCTAGGAGTTTACATTGATGTCATAAGTGTTCAATCATACTTATTTATTCTCATCATTTATCATTGAATGATTATCAACACAAGGTATGAGTTTCTCTCTCATCCTCACTAGGATATTGATTACATCATACTTCATTAACTTGGCTTGACCCTTTCTCAAGGCATGTAGCCTACACTTATCAAAGTGCGTTAATCTCATTACATCTCAATGTAACAATTGACATAACACACTTCATGTGTTACTCATCCAAGTATATTGGATTTAAGGTGCATCAAGGTGTATCAACCTTGAAGTGTTGGATGTGATATTTATAATGCCTTGATTTTTCACTTCCCTCATCATTTTAACTTACTTAAGTTCATCAACTTATCCTGTATTAGGGTATTTCCCATCCTAATACTTTATGCACTAGCTCATCACATTTATCGTGTAGTGTATTGGTCATAAGTCACACATTTGAATTGTCCAACCATCATCAATTGATATGGACTCATCTCTCATTGAGGCATTGTTGATATAAGGTTGTCCATTATTAATCACTTTAGGTGTTTCACCTATCAAGGTATTAGCCACATCATTACTTGGTGTTACACTCATCACTCCTAAGAGTGTCTTGCCCTCACCTTTAAAAGGTGTATCAGGTTAGAGGTGTGCATATGTTCACCAGATCGGGTTGTAGGTGTATCGACACCACCATATCGGGTTGGAGGTGTATGAGTACTCACCATATCGGGCTAGATGTGTATGAACACCATCCATATTGGGCTAGAGGTATTTGTATGTGTGACCCATGTCATGCATGAGGTATTAAACCATCACCATGTCGGGCTAGAGGTGCATTCAATCACCATATCCAGTGGCTCACCATCTAGGGTTGGCCGTGACGGGTTAGGGTTTGCCATATCGGGCTCAACCCAATATATTCATCTTATTTCCTACTTCAAGGGTACCATCATATGTTAAGGATGAGTAATATGTTAAGAAATTGGTTACACTCTTCTCAACCCGTTACACAAGTCGATAGGAGTGAGGGACACCAAGCCATGTGGGGTACACCCTCAAATATTGGGTTGCAACATCTATGTCGGGTTAGGGTTGATTGTGTCGGGAACATGGTACATGTATGTGTCGCCCATGGTGTTTAAGAGGTATCAACTCATTACCATGTCGGGCTAGACATCAACTAGTGTTGTGTATTGGGCTACCATATCGTGCAATACTTACTTTTCCTTACTCATATCGGGTTACCCAAATTAGGGTTTCATATCAACTTACAAGTATACATTTAACCTTGTATCGTGCATGGAGTATATACTTGACTCCGTATCGTGCAAGAGGTGTATACTACACCCCCATATCGTGCAAGAAGGTATACAATCATATCCATATCGTTTTAGTGAAGCATCATCATATCATGTTAGAGGTGCTTGCTTATGTGCTTGCACCCGATATCACTTTTATAAAGTGATACCATCATATTCAAGCTCTAGACCTTAGTTATAACTGTTATAGTTCATGGAAACAAGTCTAAGAAACTACTAGAACTCATAATTTCATCAACTATTTCAGGAAATTTCGGAAGGAAATGTAGATCATTAAATATAGCAATTTAAGTGATGAATAATAACATGGTTGAGTTCAAGTTATATAACCCGCCTTAAGAACAACTTCAAAGCTCCAAGATCCAAAGTTCCACATTCCTAAGGTTGAAGATGGACTTCACAACTCCTCTATATTCAAATATTCACCATGGATAAGCAATTGTTGAAGAAGAAAAGAAAAGAAGATCAAAACCCAAAAATCATGCTTCAATCCAATGTTGAAGATGATCATGTCCTCACCTCAGGGTTAAGTATGAGCTCCTTCTTGCTCCTTAACACCTTTGCATGATATCCTAGTGATCTTGCATGATATGCCACCAATAATGCACTATATGTCACCCACTTGCACCATATTCCACTCACTTTCATGATATGCCACTCACTTGGGATCAAACACATCACTGTATGGCCGATATCACCCTATATGACCGATATCAACCTACTTGGCCGATATGCTCTTACTATGGGCGATACCCAAGGACCTATGTATGATACCACATCACTCCTGTATGATACAAGAGATCTATGCACGATCTTAGGGTAGGAAGGTGGTAAGGGTCGCAAAATTGCACTAAGGGATGAAACTAGGGGTATATATACTTGTTGCTCATGAAGGAAGGTAAAAATGAGGTGTCATCAATTTGAGCTAGTAGGTGTCACATGTCCATGCATGGGTGACATGTGTACATGCATGCATAAAAATTTATATTGACATGCAAAACAGTTGAGGGTGATCGAGGGATAAAGATTCATCCATTACATATCCCTTTGATTAAGATATATCAATTAATTCATCACTTTATGCACAACTCGTCACAACTTTACTAAGGAAGTTGTAACCCAACACAACTCACCTCCTTGAGGTGCTTTTCACGACATGGCCTTTTCCAAGAGTTCACAAAGTGATATGAGGCTCCTCCTATGGCTCCTTGGCCGATAGGCACTCATATATAAGCTTTTCAACTTGATACAACTCCAGTTAAGCTTTCATATTCAACCCTTTTCTTGCTCATTTCATCACCAAGATAACCATCATTCATAATGGAATAAAACATGGTGTATCATTCTTTATCTCTCGTATAAATTATAGTAGGAGGGAGTAGGGACACTATAGAGGTGGTAATTTTCATATCAACCCCACATTTCGGGTAAATTATAATTTGTACCAAAATTGGTGCACAAGGTACCAACATTGTTCAAACAAGTTCAAACTTGGAATTTAGGATTTACACAAGCCACCACCTTGCATAATTATCTCTATAATTATGCTAAAACATATGAGGCATGTTCAAAATGTGATATTTTGCAATATAACCCCTCATCTTGGGTAAATTTCACTTTGGTCCAAAATAAAAGAACATTGCTCAAACAACATTCAATCATGACCAAACTTGGAACATAAGTGTTTCACATGATAACGAAACACCTTAAAGGATTATATTAAAGTTCTAAGCAACTTTATTAGACAAAACAAACATGGTTACCTCATAACCCAGGTCAGGGTCCTTACAAGTTATAAACCCCTAACAAGGATTTCATCCCCGAAATCCCAGGTAAAGGGAGACAGATATTATTCATTCATTATATCATCAAGTCTCCACATAACATCTTAATGTCATGGAGATGCCATAGAACTTTGATCAACACAAAGTTCTTCCACATAGGGTTATCATAGAATCTGTCATACATGACACATACTCCACTGTCCTTTTCATTATTGACTGTAGAATCAACTCTGTGTCAGGTAACACTTTTCTTAGTGAGAGAAATATTATAAGTACCTTATTTAACTCAGGTGTCAAACCTCACTGATTTGTTACCTTTATCAACTTACATCTTTATGTGACAAGATTCTTGATTCTGGGGAGTCTCCCATACTCCTCATTCAGTTTAGCATTTCACTTTCAAGGAAAGACCAGAGTTATATTCTGTCACCCACTTGGGACTGCAAGTCTTATCATACATTTGTTGTGCCATCTAATCTGATGTCATAACACTAAACTTTCTTACTACTTGTACCAACTATCTCATTAGTTGTACATTATCTTATCATAAGGGAAGGTTACTTATCAATTAAGAACTTATCTTAGAGGTATCTTTAGATTTTATGTATAAGTTGCCTAACAGATCTAGATAGGGGTATTCTAAGGAATTATTTTTAGCTTGATAAGATTTTCCCACAATGATTCTACAGTTGATCTTTCAATTAGTACATTCTTATCGATGTTATGTTTATGCAGAGCATAAAACCCTAACATATGATGTCCATACTATTTTATGTAACTAGATTGATTTCACAGTTGGCCATCCCAGGTAATTAACATAAATCATCTGATTAGGAGCTATGTTTTTACTTTCCCATACCACCTGAGATTTCTTAGATACCAGAATTCCTTACTTTGGTATCTATCACATGTGTCAAAAACCCATCACATCCTCATCATTTCGATCTCTCTGTTGTCATTACCAAAGCCACACATATAAAAGGATCTTTCTTTCATCTTGGAACATTACTTGTTACACATATCTTTATCTTGGAACCAAAGTCCAAGATGAACTGATACTTTTCCATGTATCCATCAATGGATTATTTCTAATCCATGCATATCAAGTGTCATAGTACTCACTTGATTTCCATGTCTCTAAAAGAAGAGAACACAAAGAAACATATCCTTCTTATCACCCCACCATCACCCAGGGTTGTTTATCAAAGAGAAGGAATTATCATCTCCTCTAATTATTACATGAACTTTCAACTGTTCATGAGTCATTTACTCTTATTTCATCCTAGGTTCCTTGCAATCAACATAGGAATTATAAGGATGATTACATGTCATCACTCCTTTCTTTGTTATTGTCTAACATGTTCATGAACATTTTGTGATTTTATCACATTTCCCATTTCCACATCATGGGAAAAGATCTTTACTATTCACAAAGGCTTTATCAGACAGGGATCATCTCCCTTATCCTTATTCTCTTTATCACGAGGATTATACTTTTTACTTTCTCATACACACAGATTGATCTGAGATCATCTCAGACTCCATTTTATTGCACTTAGGATGTGATACACATATCCATATCATATTTCCAGTTTCATTATACTCATTATATTTTCTCAAAATGATTACTTGATCAGGGTAATCAGAACGATAACAATCTAAGAGTTCCATACACACCTTATCTTCAATAGTTGAATACCTGGCCAGGGTATACAAGTACTGAGATTAGGTAGTATGCACTTTGTGTACTATCTTATTCCTTACTTTTTGTATCATCAAAACCTAAGACTTAGTATTCCTGGATTTTCTCCAGGCATCACATGTATACCTTATCCTTTTTCACACAAATAAGAGCAAATTTAAAGCATTTAAAGGAACACTGAGCAAAATATAAGTCCTCATCTTCCTTGTGTCCTCATAGGACTAGTCAAAGGAAGCTCAATAACAACTACTTTCTTATATTTAACACATAGAATCATGAAATGACATATCAAAATGATACTGTTTCATCTGACCTATCTCATCTCGCGGTTTGTTTATTGCCTCAAGCTGATTCTTTTCATAGAATCTTTTCATTGCTTGATTCCAACGTCGTGCTCTATTGCTCGGTGCAGATGGACTTGATCAGAACATCTGTCTATGTCCTCGAATGTCACTACTAGACCACTGCCTTTGATGGTTTTTTTGACTCTGCCTCAGTGGTTAGGTCATTTCCTCCTCCTGTTCAGGATAAGAGGATCTAATGTGCCCAATATGTTTACATTTATAACACATCTTATAAGCATTACCCGGCTTTGTCGACCTTAAAATCGATGTAGAGGCCAAACTAAGAGTTCTAACTGGTGGAACATTAGGTCCTTTACCCTTTCTGGGTAGCCATTTCCCTGGTGCACTAGACACTGGTTGTATCAGTGGTACCAAAAACTTCCCCTTTTTGGAACTACTAGGCCTCTGTACCTGAGTTTGGATAGGCCTTTTCTTAATTGTGTCCTCATTATCCTTTTCTGGACAGTCATTTTTGATATGTCCAAGCTGCCTACACCTATAGCAAACCCTGATTACAGGTTGTAACCTATTGCTTTCATCATTATTCATTGCTCCAACATGCTAATGTTGAGCAAGAATCCTATTAGAGTCCAAAACTTCATCATTGGGGGCTGGTAATCTAGGTTGTGTCACAAATACCAAATCCACTAAACACATCATTACTGTCCTAAATTGCCCAATAGTGATATCAAAAGAAGGATTCCTTATCATAGTTGGATCATCTTAGGGATTCTCAGGCAGTCGTTCTTCTCTTGCCTGGTCCCCTACACCTTCTATTGGTGCAACAATATTTCCCTCAACAATGTGTTCCTCGTGTTCTCTAGTCATTTATAAACTTTACCCTTTCTTCTGCATAAGCAGAAGTCACTATAAGATATATTGGAGGACTCTAGAACAGACTCAACACCTTAGTCCTATGTCTCTATAGACTCAGCAAACCATAAGCTCTGATACCAAAACCTAAAATGACCGTCGCCAAATCGACAAACAAATCATTACTAATTAAGCAAAATTAAACATAAACAGTGGATTAACAAGAATCACTAAAAATTAAAACCATTTTACAAAGAGATCCATTTCTAGGAAAACACTTACTGAAAGATCCAAAACCTTATATACATCATTGTTCACATTGTACATACCCTGTGCATCTTCATCTCGAGGGTTACATATAACAGTTGCTTTGTCGAACTATACATAAGTAACATAAAACCTCGAGGCATACAAGCCAAAATCTCAGATCGATCATAAAACCACTAAGTACTAACTCCAAGGACCTGAGAGTACAGAGACGACACATAGGAATTCTATCTACAAGACACGACAGACAATGCACTCAACCTGAGCTGTCACTATTGCCTCAGCTATTGTTCATCCTCTATAGAAAGATCTTTGCCACCTCGTGCACGTCCACCTAAAAAAATGTGGATCGCACAAGGTGAGACAATTGTCCCAGCGAGATATATAACTCTCCGCCGACCATATTATTATCACAGATTAAACATTTATAAAATGAGCAGAGGTTCTTTTTATATTAACAGGCAGGATAATTCACTGTATGAACAGAATGAAGTAATCTCCTTTCTTAAGGAGAACATTGCATCTACCCATGGTAGAGTTATAAATCATCTATATTCTTTGCAAGGAATGTAAAGAGCATAAATAACATCTATCAACTAAGATGTATAATTGAAGTACGCATCAATCAATGTTTTCCATATGCTACACGACTGATTACATTTTACAATCACACTTATGCCCTGAGGAGATGAGATATACCGCTCATACTCCAACCAACCACGATGACATAAAGCATCGGTACCATGCAAGGTCAATGATAGAGCCGGCTACCAAGACCTCCCTTGTCTCGGTCAGTACGAGACCATATGTAGGACATCTTGTGTCACTGCTAAATAGCTTTCCAAGGTATACTGGAAACTTCACTATAGAGATACAGTGGCAGCTGCACTCTCTTTGGCATCAAGAGATCTCGTGTTTATCTCACATCGATCCGGCATTCATCATCATTGGGAGATTTGTGATACATCCATCCCGACACATATAATGAAGGATTGAGAGATTCAATGTTTATCTCACATCAATTCCTCCATTAGGGCATACATATATTTTCACCCATCACCCCCGCATATTAAAAAATATGCGGTCTTCGGGTTATGCCGCAGAGCAACCCGTTTCACCATTTAGCAAATTCTGACGCTGATGGATCTATGGTCAGGGCACTACATGATAAGATTCCACTTGATTAATTAAGTACATTACCATATTCTTTTAGCATCAATCATATTTTCAAACATGAATTATTATGACAAATGCTACAAAGAACAAGCGTAATACATCTATCAAGTATTTTTCAAACCTTTAGAACACATATAACATTTAGGATCTCAATCCTTTATCTCATTACTGGGAATTCTCATCCCTGAACATTATCATCATCATGATTATAGATCTAGGTATTCAAACCTTTAGTTCATCACTGAACAATGTTACCACTTATCAGGTAACTATTACCTCTAGGTCCTCATACTAAGGTATACATGATACTTGTTATACAAGCATCTCACATGGCTCACAAGGCCCATTAAGTATCTTGTCACCTCTCACTAGGAAACAAATTATCACATGGATCACAAGGCCCATTAAGTATCTTGTCACCTCTCACTAGGCAACAAATTATTCTCATGGCACACAAGGCCATTCCACACCTTGTCACCTCTCACTAGGCAACAATTTATCACATGGCTCACAAGGCCCATTACACATCTTGTCACCTCATACTAGGCAACAACTTATTCATATGGATCACAAGGCCATTCATCATTATACTTTTTATACAAGTATTTATCATGCCTTACAAGGCTTATGCAATAAGAGAATTACAACCTTCCAATTATTAGGGTTAGGGTTTCCCTTTTTAGCCGATTAGGGTTTCATGTTCATATTATTAATCCAAACCCTAATTCATAGCTCCACCCATCTAGGAGTTTAATTTGATGTCATAAGTATTCAATCATACTTATTTATTCTCATCATTTATCATTGAATGATTATCAATACAAGGTATGAGTTTCTCTCTCATCCTCACTAGGATATTGATTACATCATACTTCATTAACTTGGCTTGACCCTTTCTCAAGACATGTAGCCTACACTTATCAAAGTACATTAATCTCATTACATCTCAATGCAACAATTGACATAACACACTTCATGTGTTACTCATCCAAGTATATTGGATTTAAGGTGTATCAACCTTGAAGTGCTGGATGTGATATTTTTCATGCCTTGATGTATCACTTCCCTCATCACTTTTAACTTACTTAAGTTCATCAACTTATCATGTGTTAGGGTATTTCCCATCCTAATACTTTATGCACTAGCTCATCACATTTATCATGTAGTGTATTGGTCATAAGTCACACATTTGAATTGTCCAATCATCATCAATTGATATGGACTCATCTCTGGTTGAGGCATTGTTGATATAAGGTTGTCCATTATTAATCACTTTAGGTGTTTCACCTATCAAGGTATTAGCCACATCATTACTTGGTGTTACACTCATCACTCCTAAGAGTGTCTTGCCCTTATCTTTACAAGGTGTCTTGGGTTAGAGGTGTGCATATGTTCACCATATTGGGTTGTAGGTGTATAGACATCACCATATCGGGTTGGAGGTGTATGAGCACTCACCATATCAAGCTAGAGGTGTATGAACACCATCCATATCAGGATAGAGGTGTTTTTATGTGTGACCCATGTCGTGCATGAGGTATTAAACCATCACCATGTCAGGATAGAGGTGCATTCAATCACCATATCTGGTGGCTCACCATCTAGGGTTGGCCGTGACGGCTTAGGGTTTGCCATATCAGGCTCAACCCAATATATTCATCTTATTTCCTCCTTCAAGGGTACCATACTATCTTAAGGATGAGTAATAGGTTAAGAAATTGGTTAAACTCTTCTAAACCCATTACACAAGTCGATAGGAGTGAAGGACACCAAGCTATGTCAGGCTACACCCTCAAATATTGGGCTGCAACACCTATGTCGGGTTAGGGTTGATTGTGACGGGCACATGGTACATGTATGTGTCTCCCATGGTGTTTAAGAGGTATCAATTCATTACCATGTCGGGCTAGACATCAACTAAGGTTGTGTATCAGGCTACCATATCATGCAATACTTACTTTTCTTTAATCATATCGTGTTACCCAAATTAGGGTTTCATATCAACTTACAAGTATACATTTAACCTTGTATCGTGCATGGAGTATATACTTGACTCCCTATCGTGCAAGAGGTATACTACACCTCCATATCGTGCAAGAAGGTATAAAATCATATCCATATCATTTTAGTGAAGTAGGTGCATCATCATATCGAGTTAGAGGTGCTTGCTTATGTGCTTGCACCCGATATCACTTTTATAAAGTGATACCATCATCTTCAAGCTCTAGACCTTAGTTGTAACTGTTATAGTTCATGGAAACAGGTATAAGCAACTAATAGAACTCATAATTTCATCAACTATTTCATGAAATTTTGAAATTAAAAGTAGATCATTAAATATAGCAATTTAAGTGATGAATAATAACATGGTTGACTTCAAGTTATATAACCCGCCTTAAGAACAACTTCAAAGATCCAAGCTCCAAAGCTCCACGTTCCTAAGGTTGAATATGGACTTCAAAACTCTTCTATATTCAAAGATTCACCATGGATAAGAAATTGGTGAAGAAGAAAATAAAAAAAGATCAAAACCCTAAAATCATGCTTCAATCCAATGTTGAAGATGATCATGTCCTCACCTTAGGGTTAAGTATGAGCTCCTTCTTGCTCCTTAACACCTTTGCATGATATCCTAGTGCTCTTGCACGATATGACACCACTCATGCATGATATGCCACCCACTTGCACGATATGCCACTCACTTGCATGATATGCCACTCACTTGGGATCAAGCACTTCACTCTATGGCCGATATCACCCTATATGGCCGATATCAACCTACTTGGCCAATATCCTCTTGCTATGGGTGATACCCAAGGACCTATGCACGATACCACATCACTACTGCACGATACAAGAGATCTATGAACAATACGTTAGGGTAGAAGGGTGGTAAGGGTCGCAAAATTGCACTAAGGGATGAAACTAGGAGTATATATACTTGTTGCTCATGAAGGAAGGTAAAAATGAGGTGTCATCAATTTGAGCTAGTAGGTGACACGTGTCCATGCATGGGTGACACGTGTACATGCATGCATAAACGTTTATATTGACATGAAAAATAGTTGAGGGTGATCTAGGGATAAAGATTTATCCATTACATATCCCTTTGATTAAGATATATCAATTAATTCATCACTTTATGCACAACTCGTCACAACTTTACTAAGGAAGTTGTAACCTGACACAACTCACCTCCTTGATGTGCTTTGCACGACATGGCCTTTTCCAAGAATTCACAAAATGATATGAGGCTCCTCCTATGGCTTTTTGGCCGATAGGCACTCATATATAAGCTTTTCAACTTGATACAACTCCAGTTAAGCTTTCATATTCAACCCTTTTCTTGGTCATTTCATCACCAAGATAACCATCATTCATAATGGAATCAAACATGGTGTCTACTTCTTTCTCTCTCCAATAAATTATACTAAGAGGGAGTAGGGACACTTTATATGTTGTAATTTGCATATCAACCCCACCTATTGGGTAAATTACAATTTGTACCAAAATTGGTGCACAAGGTACCAACATTGTTCAAACAAGTTCAAACTTGGAATTTAGGTTTTCCACAAGCCACCACCTTGAATAATTCTCTCTATAATGATGATAAAACACATGAGGCATGTTCAACATGTGACATTTAGCAATATAGTCCCTCATCTTGGGTAAATTGCACTTTGGTCCAAAACAAAAGAACATTGCTCAAACAACATTCAATCATGACCAAACTTGGAACATAAGTGTTTCACATGATAACAAAACACCTTAGAGGATTATATTAAAGTTCTAAGCAACTTTATTAGCCAAAACAAATAGGGTTACCTCATAACCCAGGTCAGGGTCCTTACAAGAAATATGACAAGAGGTGTTCCTACCACCATGGTTGGACACAAGGAGGAAGGGGAGACAATGCATAGGAGAAAGCAACTAATACAAAAGAACAAGAAGTGATGGGAGGCATTATTGTTGTGCTATAGGTCAGATGGCAAGATCTTCATTGGTTGTAAGGATTGCCCTGTCGCAACATTGTAGGTGGTAGAGAAGCCCTACGACCCTAGTGGTTAGGTGCGAGGTGCAAGATGATGGTAGGGTAGGATATAGAAGTAGAAGAGGACTAGGAGGTGAAGAAGGGTGGATTGCAATAGAATTTTTTCACCATGAGAGACCACACTGGCCACTAAAACCAGTCAAAGTAGTCTTTCTATGTTAGAATATGCAAAAAAAAGGTTAATAGTGACTAGGGTTATTATATGGATGTAGATCGAAGGTGGGAGGAGAGAAGGGGAAAAGAAGGAGAAGAAGATAAAAGAGGAGGGTGGAGGAGGAAATAAAAGAGGAGGAGAATGAAAAACTTACATGCGATCAAGCAGTTATTTGCAGATGGCTCTGTGCCAACGAAACAAAATAGTCTAGAGGTTGAAGGGGATGTAATAGATGTGAATGAATAGGATAAGGTGAATAGACAATGGCATATGAGTGTAGTTACCACATGGGTTGATGTATTTACATGATAAGAGTTTCATCTAGTTAAATGGATGGGAAAATGAATTCCTATCCATATAAAAATTGGTATCTAGGCTAATTATAATGTGAGGAGTCTAAATTTGCCATCAATTTCACCCTTTGAAGACGTTCAATAGTAGATCTAATTATCTATGTATGATACATACATTTAATGTATTTACTCTTCTTAATTAATAAATCATGACATTGTATTACACATTAATTTGATTCGTCTCATATTATACCCTTAGGAATATTTTACTGTGTAAAATTAGAGTCAAGCATGGTATTTGGTATATTTTTTTATTATTCTTGTTATTGAATGTATAAAGATAAACTTGCCTTAAATATAAAAAATAAGGATACTTATATATTTGTGATACAAATTGACTCCAAGGATTCATAATGTACTTTTTTTTATTCAAAACCCTAAAAATCGCCTTTTTATTATTAATGAATTAGGTTATCAAAACCATGCCATATTTTTTTTATAAATGTCAGCAGGACTGACTACAGAAAATTTTGGAACTCCTCGAGCTCTTTGAGATACACCAAATTCAGAAAGTCAAGACATGTAGTCCATTGTTCCTCCAGCTCCAGTTGCTTCAGATGTCACTTCGCCAGTTGGTCGGCCAATTTATTTTGGTCCCTCTTCTTGTAGATGATGTCCCGCGAGCCTTGATGTAATAAACACTTGATGGAGTGAACTAAGAGTAGATATTTTGATGGTGGTTGTTGTTGCTCTTTAACCCACTGAACTGCTTTGCTTGAATCGGTGAAAATAATGAGGTCCTTGATATGTTCACTGCTTGCAAAATGGAGTCCCTCCAGAATGTCTCTTAGTTCACCATCCATCAGGTCGACGCCTGGGAACATGTTCGTCTTGCCCATAATCCAGTGTCTCGTAGCATCCCCGAGAATCATGCTTGTTGCCTTGATTTCCCTGTTGTTGTCGACTTCCGTGTCCACATTCATAAGAGCAGGGGAACAAAGAGTGATTGAAGGTGGTGATCTAGTGAAGCACTGTGGTGTCATCTTTCCAACATGTTTCCTGAAGGCTTTTAGAGTGGTAACAAGGCATGCCTTACAGTTCGATTCCAGTACCTCCGGCGGCGTCTTCTTGCCATCAAAGATGGATGAGTTTCTTTCCTTCCATCGCCACCAAGAGGTAATGGTGAATAGGAGCTTCCACTCTCCATGATGTTGTGATCCAGTAAGATTGTACTCCAACCAATCTGTGATAGAATCAGATTGAAAGAACAAGTTCGCCTCTTTGGGTTGCCACCGCGTCCATACCACATTAGCGGTCGGACAATCCCGCAGTGCATGGAGTACCGACTCTTCCGAGTGTTGACATCGAGAGCATTGAGGGGTGTCCGTCATTCTACATTTGAACCATAGGTTATTGGTGAGTAATCTATCCCTGTAAATAAGCCACAATGTAGTCTTCATGCGCTGTTGAATGGGAAGGTTCCAGATTACAGTAAAGCATCTAGGATAAACGTGATGCTGTGGCTGAGAGAGGAGTGTATAAGCTGAGCTAGGAGTGTACTCTGCATTAGAGGAATGAAGCCAGATCCTACGGTCTTCCCCTAGTACATGGGAGGGTGTAGGCATACTGGTGATGTCTCTTATGGTAGCGTGGGTAAACTAGGCACGCATGAAGTCTTCGTCCCAACTTCCATTTTTGAGAACAAGACTAGAAACCATCAGATTTGAGATATCTTCAGGGACTGTGAGTCCGGCTCACAAGGACGGTGTCCGACCCTCACCCACCCAATTTTCATACCAAACATTAGTTTGCGGGCCTGATAGAGGGGTGATCCTGGAGTTAGAGAGTAGAAATGGGAAAGCAGATTTAATACTTCGCCATATATGTGACCCAGCTGTATTGCCTTGTGAGATCCTGGGGTATTTAGCAGACATTAATTTCACCCAAGGGACCTTTCTGTCTTCTAAGAAATCCCATCCCAGTTTCATGGTGAGGGATGAGTTAAAAGTTCCCGCTCATTTAACTCCCAGGCCCCCTTGTGAATGCAGCTTAGTGACATGCTTCCAGGCCACTAGATTCAATCTTCTAGAAGTAGAGGATCCTATCCATATGAAGTTTCTCACCAGTTGATCTATCCGGTCAGTGGTGGAAACTGGCAGTTGGACCATCTGCATGGTATAGCAGGCCTGCGATAGTAAGACAGAGTTGGCCAGGGTAACCCTGCCCGCGAGGGAGAGAAATCTATTCTGCCAATTCATAATTTGGTTGTGTATTTTGTCTACAAAATACTGGAAATGAGCCTTACATTTCCTTTTGTGGATGATCAGAATACCCAGATGGTGCCCGAGGTTCTCCGTTTTAGGAATTTTTAAGGACCGACAAACTTGGACTCTAACAGCTTTCGACATGTGGCAGGAGAAGAAAATAGAAGATTTATCATGGGATAGAAATTGACCAGAGGCTTTACTAAACTTCGTGAGACAGCGGTTGATAATCTTGTCTTGACGCATAGATGCCTCTCCGAACAAGATGATATCATCTGCAAAGCTAGCATGCGCGAAAGGAATTTTTTGTCTTGAAAGAGTAATCGGTCGCCAAGAGCCTCCAGATACTTCATCACCAATAAGCTGACTGAGCCTTTCCAGGAAAAGAACAAAAATATAGGGTGAGAGGGGATCCCCTTGTTTAACTCCACATGACGGTTGAAAGGATCCTATCAACTCTCCATTCCAGAGAATCGATGTTGTGCCTAAGTAGATGAGGTTCATAATAACATTTACAATGTTGCATGGGATGGCAGTTCTGAGAAGTGTGTCTTCAATAAAAGGCCATCTCAGCTTGTCGAAAGCCTTCATAAGGTCGAGCTTGATTGCCATGGTGTGCTTCTTGCTTTGCCTAGATTCCATGGAGTGCACGATCTCTTAGACTAAAACAATATTGTCACTAATTTTCATACCAGGAAGTAAGCTCGACTGGAAGGGGGAGATCCACTCACTCAAATGCGGCTTCAGTCTAGCAGCAATAATCTTCGAGATGAGTTTAGAGTAGACATTATTTAGGGAGATCGGTCTGAGGTGGGAGCATGTCTCTGGAGCAGACACCTTGGGAATAAGGATGAGCATCGAATCCGATGATCCCTGTGGAATTGGTGAGCCCAAGAAAATGTTAGTGATAAAGTCACAGACCTGGGTTTTAAGCAGGCTCCAGTTTCTTTGGAGGAAGAAGGCATCCATGCCGTCAGGCCCTGGGGCTTTGAGGGGTGCCATGTCATTGAGATTTGTCCATATCTCTTCTGGAGAAGGCGTGCGTGCTAAAAGATTTGATTAAGAGGTGTTCAACCTAGGAAAGGACCCGATGAAGTGGCTGCTTGCCTGGCGCCTCTCGCTCATATTCCTTTCTTTATAGATGTTTGAGAAAAATGATAAGACAAGATTCTTCAGGTGATTCTCCTCTTCTACCCAGACTCCCTCCGGGTTCTTCAGCCTTGTTATTTTGTTATTCCTTCTTCTCATTTTGACAATGGATTGGAAGTATTTAGTCTTAGCATCCCCGAGCTTTACCCAATCACAACGCACCTTTTTCTTCCATTCAAGTTCCTCCAGTCTCAGAATGCTGTCGAGCTCTGTCTGCAGCATCACCGTATCTTTAGCTAGGTCTTGGTTAAAGCTGAGTGCCAATTGAAATTGATTCCACTTGATTTTGTTGCCTAGTTGTTCTTTCCTTCTGTGACTATTTTTCTTCATGCGCCTATCGCAAGCAGAAGCCCTGCCCAGGAAATCACGTCCCGCTTGGTTTAGAGGGATGTTGGTGTCCCAATTTTGCAAGATAAAGAGCTTGAAGGTGTTGATCTCATACCAACGAGCAGACATCCACTAGATTCCGTTGTGCTTGTGCTTTGTTGTTGTTTCTGAGATCAACAAGGGGGCATGATCCGAGTTATTCCGTTCTAGGACTTGTATCGGGTTGACGTTGGATTGCTCAAGCCAATGGTCATTGCCTAGAGCTCTGTCCATGCGTTCATGGAGTAATCCACACCTGAAGGTGGTACGAGCGTCGTTGGCTCCAAGGTCGACAAGGTTACATTGTGCCATGGCATCAATGAACTCCCGACTATTCCCTCTGTCAAAGGAGGAGCTCCCAAACTTCTCATTTTGATACATGACCACGTTAAAGTCTCCTATCACCACCCATGGATGGGTGATGGAGGAGGACATTCCCACCAAGTTCTTCCAGAGGAATCTTCTACTATATCTAGTTGTGCCTCCATAGACAAAGGTACAAAGGAAACATTGATCAATCAGGCAATGCATGAACTGTTTATGGGAGGCGATTACTTCGACATGTGTGTTTGCATTCCATAGCACCCAAATGCCACCTACAAACCCCACAATTTCAACTCGGTGAGATTGTGCAAATCCCATATTCTTGATGACAGAAGTTGCTTTGGTGCCGCTACAACGGGTTTCGTATAAGCCAACAACAGAAACTTTGTATTTCCTGGTTAATTCCTTGACTGTGTTCTGGGTATCCTCATCATAAATTGTAACGACCCCGCCTCCCGGTAACCCCCAATTAAGGGAGACTGAAAGGTCGGTGCCGTTATCCAATTAACATGATCAAATGTTCGACAAATAATTAATAATAATTATGAAATTCTACTAACTAACTGGAATTTGGTATAAAATTAAAACTTTACTTACCTTTGAAAAACTTTGGAAGTCTATCTATCCAGAGCTTGGATCTACTCTATCTAATCCTCCTGGCACTTTATGTTTTATTTTCACAATGTGTCACTTTACCGTTTGTTCATTTCACGGTTGCACCGAAAATGCCAACAAACAAAACGTCGGTCAGTATATCGAAATATACTGGTATGTGGGGACAACCAAAAGTTTGCACATATGGATAACAATCTAATTATCACAATCAAGTTAATTAACCAGCCAATTTAAATTTTCCAGTATGACATTCTCCACCGCTTTTGCCCTAACCCTGGCATACCCACCTTAGGGTTTCCTTTGCTAATGACTTAAGGCCACCTTCTCAATCCCGAGCTTGGTTCCTGGGGTCACCACTCATGGTTCCCACTAGCCATGCAATATCATAGGCCACCTTCTCATTCCTGAGCTTGGTGCCTGGTCACCACTCAAGGTGTCCATTGGTCTACCCATCTGGGCCTGACCTTTGGCATCATTCATCAGGGTGGCAGGTAGGTGTGAGAATCCATACTTCTATTATTAATGTGATAATCATACTTACATTATAGTTTGCAAGTATGAACATCCAAACTGATAATTTGCATTCAATGCGATTAACCATCTGAAAAAATCCTCGGAAAACTAAGGCGGTTATTCATAATTAACCACATACCTGATTTGCAGATTCAACAAGCTATTAATACTTCCAAGCAAGCAAGTAATCCAAGAAGCAGTTCAACAATCACAATATTCCTAAAAAGCATACGTAACCTATTTACTACACTTTGCCAAGAATATTTCTATTTAATTGACTTGGATTCACTTTCTAGGGCTTCTAATCCACATTAGGGTTTCATTAGAGTTCTTTGTAGATCTTTTTACAACTTTCCTCATTTGTATCCACAAAACCCTAAAAGAGCAGTTCTAGGTGCAAAACCCTAATAACTCACATATTCACATTAAAGCCTTTTTAACATCTACTAGACTGAGGTTAACCTAACATCAGATTTATAAAAAGGACTTCAAATTATATCTCATGAGCAACCATTAACCTTAAGTTAGGGTTTCTAAGCTATTATGCATCTTCATGCGTTCAAACCCTAAAATAGGCATGATATCATCTTATTATTCTCCACATGTTATTATATCTCAAAGTAACATAATTAAGACATTAAACCCAACTTCTAAACATAATTAGGGTTTCTAAGTGTTTAATCATTCTTATTCAGAATAAAACCCTAAAACATGCAAGAAACATCTAGATCCGGTTCAAGTTCATCATTATCTATTTGACATGTTATAATTATTCAATTTCATCAACTAAACAATATGAACTTAACCAGTATGTTCAATTAGGGTTTCTTAATCTAATACATAAGCACTTTTCATTAGATTAAGACACTTTTGCAAAAATGAACGGATTCAGGTTCTCAAATCAATTTTAATGTGTTCCTCATATTTTTCTCAGAAACTATCATATTTTAATCTTATTCATCTGAGCTTCCTAGCAGAAGTTATGATTTTTGCAAAATCATTCATTTTTCCGGATTATCAATTATTTTTAGAAAATCGTTGACCATCCGATCCGTGGTCCAGAGGACCACACGAAATCCAATGGCCCTGAGCAATCCGCCTAACTCACAATTTAAGGGGGCAAAAGACAGCGTTGCCCTTACCTATACTGAAGGGGTGGCGGGGTGTTTCGGTAAGATGCCAAGTATCCGTCTTCAACCTCCGTCCTTCACTTCTTGTGAGCAGACGGTCAACCTAATGGTTGACTCAGAGATGTCGTCCACCGGTAGGTGAGCTAGGAGGTCAGGAAGCTGCGTCTTCCTCCCATGAAATCGACACTTGGTCCAATTCCTCTCCTCGTCATTCCTTCATTGCCAACTAAGTAGGGTTCTCCTCCACCATTAACTGCTCCTCGACAGGACCCTAGGTCAAGCTGATTCCATGAATTGACTGCACCATGACGACCGTCTCCGCACCGCGGTTATGAGAGGATAACTGGTAGCTTTGCTCACTTGGTGGTGTGCAATACCATATATATAGGATGGCCATCGAGTCCCTGGTAAATTGGGGACTTCCCCGTTTCACGATGAAACCCCACCAATATCGGGGTGATTGGGTTCGGAGCAGGCTCCTGAAGGAGATGGTCTCCTTCCTAACGATAAAAAAGAAATCATAGCACGGTCTCCGATAGACCAGATCCTGGTATGAGTGGGAGTTGTTCCAGACCATGGATCGTGGATCCAATGATCGTAAAAGAGCGCCCAAAAATGAAATTTAGGATTTAATCCCAGAAATATTGTGACACATGTATCTTATTCCAACTATACTCTCTCTTTAGGATAATTTCAAAATTCCATATCTCAAAAACCGTGTATCCTTTTGCAACCAAATTTTAAGGAAATCTTTAGATTTGCATTACCTTCCTTTATTCCAAATTTGGGCCTTAAACTCGACAGGAAAGATATGGTTTCTTCACATGCAAGTAAATTTTTAATAAAAGTCATTTAAGTACAATTTCTTTCTCATAAGTCTTTATTTCCTTAATTGTGATTCCTTTTTCTATTAGGAACCATGTGAATACGAAATATTTTCCAAGATGGATCCGTTATCCATATTTTCACATAATTCATGTAATATTATCATTATCTCATATTTCTTCTAAATAAAGCAATATTTAATTAATCTTTTCTCTTTATCTCTCTTCTATTTTCCTTATTGGTATTCCTTTTAATGTTAGGAATCATTGGAATACGAAATTCAATCAGGGATACTCAATTATACATCTTTTCACTTGTTTTCCACATTTTCCCATTGTTTTCAATTTCTTTCTAAATAAAGAAATACTTAATTAATCTTTTCTTTTCTTATTGCCTTTTCTTTGCAACTTTGGACTCCTTGGAACCCAAGGAACCCAAGACGCATGAAATACATCCTTGGATTACATTCTTTTGCCTTCCAGAGGCTTCCACATTATTCTTTTCTCAAAAACTCAAATATTCATTTACTAATTTAATAATTGAATTTCCTTTCTTAATTTATTGTTACTGGGCCCAATAGCCAATAAAGCCCACAACACAATCATCAAGGCTATTGTAAATTAAATCCATTTATTCAAAACAAATTATATCATTATTTGTTCCAATATCTTTAATATGAGAAATTACATTTCTCACCAAAGGAACCCAAAAATTGGGGTTGTAACATCCTTCCCCTCTTATAAGAATTTTGTCTCAAAATTCCATCAAGCAAACAAACAGTTTAGGATAAGCCTTTCATACGTCCATCATGGCTCCCATGTGGCTTCACCCTTTCCATGGTGCTTCCCAAGAACCTTCATCATCTCATATTCTTGCATCTGAGTTCTTTTTTTTTAACCTTGGTATATCATACCCTCATAGGTGACTCAGGACATTTCAGCTTCTCAAAAGTTGAATAGGTTTAGGGCATCAGCACATGGCTTGGGTACCTCACATAGTGCTCTAGATCGGACTCATGGAACACATTATTCATCATGCTATCCTGAGGGGCAAGGATAAACACAACCATCTCCACCAATCCATCTCAAATGGACCCATATATCGGGGACTCAGCTTTCTCAGCTGTAGCTTAGAGGGGTCGGATTTTCTCATCACATTTTTCCCATAGTGAACTGCATGTCAGTCTGCTTTGCATCAACTCATGACTCATGTCACCACTGGGCTCTCTCTCGGCCATTGCACAATCAAAGTGACTTCATCTACACACACTATGGCCCTTTTCTGACCTTCGTGAGGCCTCCTTCACCAACGTCATCTTAATGAAGTGGTGACCGACACAACCTCTCTATAAGACTCCTTGCCTCCCAATAAAGGCTATGGTGGTTAACATCACATCTTTAGAACTGTCTCTATGTATCACCCTGAATGAGCACACATGCTCTCATCAGACCCTCTGGTCTGGATCATACTGTCCATTAATATGGGGTGATAAACTGTACTATCATCGAGTTCATCATGCATCCACTTCTACCTCGTGGAAGTGAACTTTTGGGTTATACTCAAGAACTTGTGAACTCGTATCATGGTGTAGTTGAACCATCTCTTTCTCGTATGTAGTTCAATAAAATCTATCTCTTGACATCACTCCTTTCTTTCTCATGTTATCCAGGTAAGGCGATCTACCATAACCCATTTTGCATATCAACCTTCCTTAGTCTAGGGGAGACTCACAACATCCACAGTGATGAACTCCCATTCCCTCTCGGAACTCTTTATACTTTATATGCACTAGGTTACTGGTGTTCGTCCTTCACCTCCTGACTTGCATGGTCACATGCTACATGCAATATCATATTAAGCATCCCAAGTACTACTATCACTTACTATCTTTGAAGTATCACGGTGTTTGGTGATCTTAAACCACGATCTCTTGTATGTCATGATCCCTCAGGATCGATTCCTCCGAAAACCTAAACTACTCTTATCAGGGTTTTCTTACCTTCCTATCCAAAGAAGTGTATATGAGGTTCTATCACCATCCTTTCACTACATCAAGGACTAAACTAGCTAACCAAACAACCATTAACTTGTTCAACATATCTTGTTACATTTGCGTGTTAGCCAAAACACATCTTCTTTCCAAACATAGGGTTTGCCCAGCAACCTCTTCGAGCCAAACTAGGTAGCTACATCTCAACCAGAGCATCCATTACCACTTCTTATGTATTAGGTAATGTCGATGACATACACCTTCATGTATTTCACTTATCATCTCAAACTCGAACTCTAAGTCTATCTTCATTAAGAACACTCTCTAATTTCCTCATCATAGTGATCATACTCAACCTGGTATAACTTGTAAGTTCCACATAGCTTCTGCTAAAAACATCCTTATTTCTCTTACTGTTTGTAAACCATCCATGTATCATTCACTACACAAGGGTATGTTATCATCTCTATCCTCATACCTCATAGCAACATTCCAACTTCCATTATCTTTTATCCTTGGTGTAAAGCATGCGTACTATCCTATCTCTCACTCCAATAACAAGAGGAAATAAGCATTTGGCTGCAGTCCAAATATAGAGTTCTTCCTATTCCAAGAGTAGAGATGGTACATCCCACCTTGCCAGTACACTTTCAAATCTAAGTTGAAACATGCCACATATGTCCCTACTTTACGAACATCTCTATAACAAAGTTACTCCTATGGAAAATTGGTCTTGAACTTACTTGGTCCAGGCACAATCCTTGGTCATCTCCTCTAGGTCTATAGGGTCTTGGCACTTTGGGGTCATCCGTCTTCCCTTATGCATCTAGAGAGTGCCCTTCTCATCCTCCCTTTGGGTCCCATAAGTTCATGAAGGTGATCAATCTCCTAACTCATGGCCCTCAGACAATGATAGCTATTACCTCCCGACCCTATGGTCATGTGCAACTAGGGAATTAGGCAACTCCTACTTCCATCGGTCTTATCCCTACCTGACCCTAGGATAGACTTAGGATTTTAACATAGTACATGTCCAACTTAGAACCTTACCCAAGCCTTCATCATCTCTCTATATTCTTGGGATGACTTTCATCCCTTCATGGGGGTCATGGCAACCTTCCTACCTTGGTCAGGCCCCATACCGGTTACCTCCATGGTAACACATCCACATGCACTTAGAGATGGTTATCTATGGGTCTACAGGTTCATTCTCATACCCTGTACCTTTCACTTAGCTTCTCAAGATCCTATGAAACCTCTTTAGGTTACTTCAAAACTAACAAAACAGGTATACACCCTACCAAAGGGTCCCTCTCCCAGGATGGGAGGAAACTACAACTCTTGACAACAAGGTCACAACCGTCCTTATGTTTAGGGTCTGCATCCACATGAGCATGCTTAATACAACAACTACTAAGGCACAAGCGTACCTACTAAACCATGCTAGTTCACACTTGTTCTCTTCCTCAATATTAGACCAACTTAGTTGTGAGGGGTTCATCACACATACCCTTAACTTAGGGGTTTCTTTCTCCTCTACACATGCTCAAAGCTATAGAGACTCAAATCTTATCATGAGCATCAGGTACACTACTTCCCCTCTTAGGCCTAGAAATCCTAGGTTCACCTTTGGGTGTCCAACTGCATGCTCAACCTCTTAACCATGAATTAAGCATGTCCAAGGTATGTCATCCTTTCATTCGAGCAACACCTCCGAGTTGAGTCCTCTTCCAGGACAACCAACTAGGTACAAGGTTTCACAACTTGCTACTTCATCCTCCCATGAATGAGCTATCCTTCGCTCAAACAAGCACGACCCTTCCCAGGGTTGGGTTTCCAAAGGTACTCGGTCATCAACTTCTCATGGTTCGTATGGTAAACCAAAGGCATGTCCATCCAAACACCCAGTCAACCATGACATCTAACTCATCATGTCATCTCTCTCTCTAACCTTCACTTAGGGTTAGGGTTACCACCATCCTAAAATGATGTGTTGGGTCTCTACCTTTAATGGAGGTCTCTATGTAATGCCCGGGCCCACTGTCCACGACTCTAGTAGAGTTTCAGGAATGACGACTGGCCCCATAAACCACCACTAGCCTTAACTGCGTGCTTTGTCCTCACTCACGTGCATGCCATAATCAACTTCCCGACAGGTCACCCATCCCAGTACTACTCCAAGCTAAGCACGCTTAACTATGGAGTTCTTTAGTGATGGACTCCCGGAAAAGGAGGTGCACCTTGGTGATATGGGTAGTCCAATCATTCCTTTTAAGAGTGTTTTATCCAAGGCCTCAAATCTTGGGATGTTACAATCTCCCCCACTTAGACTCTTGACGTCCTCATCAAGGCTCAACTATAAGGCCTCATAATCTCTTCCCCATTTCAATGTAGACCCACAATGGCCCATGGACACCCAGCTCCCGATCACGGAATACCAGCGCAAGGGTGGCTATGTCAACCATGGACAATCTTTTCCTACATGCCTGGACCACACGACTCAAGACTGGCATGCCATGCCCATGTGGGCCCCACCTACTGGAGGGGAATTGGCTCTGATACCATTTGTAATGCCCGTGCCCACTGTCCACGACTCTGGTAGAGTTTCAGGAATGACGACTGGCCCCACAAACCACCACTAGCCTTAACTGCGTGCTTTGTCCTCACTCACACGCATGCCAGGATCAACTTCCCGACAGGTCACCCATCCCAGTACTACTCCAAGCTGAGAACGCTTAACTATGGAGTTCTTTAGTGATGGGCTCCCAGAAAAGGAGGTGCACCTTGGTGATATGGGTAGTCCAATCATTCCTTTTAAGAGTGTTTTATCCAAGGCCTCAAATCCTGGGATGTTACACTCTACCTCCAAGACAACTCCCTCTCTACTCATCCTCCTACCAAGGAGGTCTATCCTCAGGTCTCTCCTGAGGTCAATGACAACTCGTGTCATACGACATAAGCATGTATCTATTCTTTAGTTTACGCTTACTCTATTAAGCTTAGGTCCATGATATCTTATTTACATGCTTTTTATTAATTTGGTGGAGGATTCCTTAATCCTTATTAACCTTACCCATACCTCAAGAGGGCGAGGAGAAGATAGGAAACCCTAATCCTTAAGGTCCTTATTAGAATTTGAGTTGCGAAGGGATGAACAAGATGAGAGAGCCCTAAAGGTATCTTATTTTTATTCGTACCCTAAGACTTTGGCCAGGCAGTCACACAGATCTGGGAGTCCTCATATTCTGACTAGTGGTGCGGAGGAAAATATTGCCAGCCCCCGGTCATGATCCTTTTCTAGACACCTCTGTCTTTCGGATAATCCTCTAATAACTCCCTTGGGTTCTACAGAATTTGTAAAATTTAATATTTATTAAATATTCATTGATGAACCTATGCTCTGATACCAATTGTAACGACCCCACCTCCCGGTAACCCCCAATTAAGGGAGACTGAAAGGTCGGTGCCGTTATCCAATTAATAGGATCAAAGGTTCGACAAATAATCAATAATAATTATGAAATTCTACTAACTAACTAGAATTTGGTATAAAATTAAAACTGTACTTACCTTTGAAAAACATTGGAAGTCTATCTATCCAAAGCTTGGATCTACTCTATCTAATCCACCTGGCACTTTATGTTTTATTTTCACAATGTGTCACTTTACCGTTTGTTCATTTCAGGGTTGCACCTAAAATACCGACAAACAAAACGTCGGTCAGTATATCGAAATATACAAGTATGTGGGGACAACCAAAAGTTTTCGGATATGGATAACATTCTAATTATCACAATCAAGTTGATTAACCAACCAATTTACATTTTCTAGTATGACATTCTCCACCGCTTTTGCCCTAACCCTGGCATACCCACCTTAGGGTTTCCTTTGCTAATGACTTAAGGCCACCTTCTCAATCCTGAGCTTGGTGCCTGGGGTCACCACTCATGGTGCCCTCTAGCCATGCAATATCATAGGCCACCTTCTCATTCCCGAGCTTGGTGCCTGATCACCACTCAAGGTGTCCATTGGTCTACCCATCTGGGCCTGACCTTTGGCATCATCCATCAGGGTGGCATGTAGATGCGAGAATCCATACTTCTATTATTAATGTGATATTCATAGTGATTTTATAGTTTCCAAGTATGAACATCCAAACTGATAATTTGCATTCAATGCGATTAACCATCTAAAAAAACCCTCAGGAAACTAAGGCGGTTATTCATAATTAACCACATACCTGATTTGCAGATTCAACAAGCTATTAATACTTCCAAGCAAGCAAGTAATCCAAGAAGCAGTTCAACAATCACAATATTCCTAAAAAGCATACGTAACCTATTTACTACACTTTGCCAAGAATATCTCAATTTAATTGACTTGGATTCACTTTCTAGGGCTTCTAATCCGCATTAGGGTTTCATTAGAGTTCTTTTTAGATCTTTTTTCAACTTTCCTCATTTGTATCCACAAAACCCTAAAAGAGCAGTTCTAGGTGCAAAACCCTAATAACTCACATATTCACATTAAAGCCTTTTTAACATCTACTAGACTGAGGTTAACCTAACATCAATTTTATAAAAATGACTTCAAATTATATCTCATGAGCAACCATTAACCTTAAGTTAGGGTTTCTAAGCTATTATGCATCTTCATGCGTTCAAACCCTAAAATAGGCATGATATCATCTTATTATTCTCCACATGTTATTATATCTCAAAGTAACATAATTAAGACATTAAACCCAACTTCTAAACATAATTAGGGTTTCTAAGTGTTTAATCATTCTTATTCAGAATAAAACCCTAAAACATGCAAGAAACATCTAGATCCGGTTCAAGTTCATCATTATCTATTTGACAAGTTATAATTATTCAATTTCATCAACTAAACAATATGAACTTAACCAGTATGTTCAATTAGGGTTTCTTAATCTAATACATAAGCACTTTTCATTAGATTAAGACACTTTTGCAAAAATGAACAGATTCAGGTTCTCAAACCAATTTAATGTGTTCCTCATATTTTTCTAAGAAACTTTCATATTTTAATCTTATTCATCTGAGCTTCCTAGCAGAAATTATGATTTTTGCAAAATAATTCATTTTTCTGGATTATCAGTTATTTTTAGAAAATTGTTGACCATCCAATCCGTGGTCCAGAGGACCACGCGAAATCCAATGGCCCTGAGCAATCCGCCTAACTCACAATTTAAGGGGGCAAAAGACTGTGTTGCCCTTACCTATACTGAAGGGGCGGCAGGGTATTTTGGTAAGATGCCAAGTATCCGTCTTCAACATCCGTCCTTCGCTTCTTGCGAGCATACGGTCAACCCAATGGTTGACTTGGAGATGTCGTCCACCGACGGGCGAGCTAGGAGGTCAGGAAGCTGCGTCATCCTCCCACGAACTCGACACTTGGTCCAATTCCTCTCCTCGTCGTTCCTTCATCGCCAACTAAGTGGGGTTCTCCTCCGCCATTAACTGCTCCTCGACAGGGCCCTAGGTCAAGCTGATTCCATGAATTGACGGCACCACGACGACCGTCTCCGCACCGCAGTTATGATAGGATAAACGGTAGCTTTGCTCACTTGGTGGTGTGCAATACCCTATATATAGGGTGGCCATAGAGTCCCTGGTAAATTGGGGACTTCCCCATTTCACGATGAAACCCCACCAATCTCGAGGTGATTGGGTCCAAAGCAGGCTCCTGAAGGAGATGGTCTCCTTCCTATCTTCGCAGATGGTTTCCAAATCATGGAAAATGATCAAAAAGAAATCATAGCCTGGTCTCTGATAGACCATATCCTGGTATGAGCGAGAGTTGTTCCAGACCATGGATCATGGATCCAATGATCATAAAAGAGCACCCAAAAATGAAATTTAGGATTTAATCCCAGAAATATTGTGATACATGTATCTTATTCCAACTATACTCTCTCTTTAGGATAATTTCAAAATTCCATATCTCAAAAACCGTGTATCCTTTTGCAACCAAATTTTAAGGAAATCTTTAGATTTGCATTACCTTCCTTTATTCCAAATTTGGGCCTTTAACTCGACAAGAAAGATATGGTTTCTTCACATGCAAGTAAAAGTTTAATACAAGTCATTTAAGTACAATTTCTTTCTCATAAGTCTTTATTTTCTTAAATGTGATTCCTTTTTCTAATAGAAACCATGTGAATACGAAATATTTTCCAAGATGGATCCATTATCCATATTTTCACATAATTCATGTAATATTATCATTATCTCATATTTCTTCTAAATAAAGCTATATTTAATTAATCTTTTCTCTTTATCTCTCTTCTATTTTCCTTATTGGTACTCCTTTTAATGTTAGGAATAATTGGAATATGAAATTCCATCAAAGATAATCAATTATACCTCTTTTCACTTGTTTTCCACATTTTTCCATTGTTTTCAATTTCTTTCTAAATAAAGAAATACTTAATTAATCTTTTCTTTTCTTATTGCCTTTTCTTTGCAACTTTGGACTCCTTGGAACCCAAGGAACCCAAGAGGCATGAAATCCATCCTTGGATTACATTCTTTTGCCTTCCAGAGGTTTCCACATTATTCTTTTCTCAAAAACTCAAATATTAATTTACTAATTTAATAATTGAATTTCCTTTCTTCATTTCTTGTTATTGGGCCCAATAGCCAATAAAGCCCACAACACAATCATCAAGGCTATTGTAAATGAAATCCATTTATTCAAAACAAATTATATCATTATTTGTTCCAATATCTTTAATATGAGAAATTACATTTCTCACCAAAGGAACCCAAAAATTGGGGTTGTAACACAGATACCCTAGACATTCCAACTTATGATGTTCATTCAACACTCTCATCCAAAGTGGATGAACCCATGGCCTGCGCTTCCTTCTCAAGGTTTTGGAGTAAGGAGGTTTTACCTCGTTTCCTTGTGGAGGCCCTTACTGGGTCCCCGACTTGGGCAACTTTGCGGTTACGAAGATGGATGCCATGTGAGCCGTTGGATGGGCTCCTGTACGATATGTTGTTCACCTTCGAAGTGCGATGGGATCCTACGTTAAATTGTGATGTTAGGAAATCATGGGTCTATGTGTTCCTGCTGACAAGTACTTCATCTCCGGAAGGTGATACAGTGGTGTGGGCACTCTCTTTCTGGATGGCTAAGTTATTCATCCTGGGAGGTGCAGTATGTGGTATCGTGTCCATGGGTTGTGCAGGAGTGCCTTTGCTTCCCGAGGCACTTAATTCCTTACTTCGTTTTTTCTTTTGGCTCCAGTCGATACCGGCAACCCGTTCTGTGACTGTGTCCACGTCAAGGATTTCCATGACCTCCTCTTCTTCCTCTTGGTCCTGCAGTCCCCGGAAGCGATTGCTTGCTTAGGCTGTTCTTTTCTGTGTGTTGTTGTTCTGGGCTTTTTTCTGCCTTCTGGGGATCAGTTGGGCGTGAATAGCTTCGGAGAATCCCTCCTTACGTTGGGGAACATCAGGGATGATCTTGCCCGCCTCCACACTTGCTCTCCTCAACTCGTTCTCTTCCGCAATTTTCTTGCTGTATCTTTTTCAAGGTGTCCTTCCTTACCACAATGCAAGCAGATGAAGGGAATGTTCTCATACTTGACTTTATATTTGAGTCCATCAACCATTATAAGAGGCACTAAGGGTAGCTGCATATCCAATTCCACTGCAATCCGAGCAAAATGACCCCGCCATTGTAAGGTCGTGTTCATGTCAACTTTAACTGTTTTCCCCATATGATTACCGATCTCTTTGAACAGGACTTCCTGATAGAGGTGGATAGGGAAATTAGGAATACAGGACAAAGCTACCAACTTTGGTGATGTAGCAGCATCTGGTGAGAAGCATGGAGACCACCGCTGGACTGTTTAATATGATCTGAAGATAGGCCAAGGCCCTCCCACAAGGGCATTGACATAGTCGTCTTCGGATTGGAGTTGAACCAGGAAAAAATCATTAGCAACATCAATGAGATTGAAGCAGCCAGCCGGTTTCCATAGTTTAGATATGCGATCCCAGAGTGTGAGATATCCAATCTCCTTAGAGAGGAGTTTAACAACCATAGGGAATTTCCAAGGTCGGAGCAGTTCCTCCATGGCTTCATTCCACACGCGAAAGGCCGGGAAGCCTTGTTCGGTTGATTGTTCAATGTCAGACGAGTGCAGTTTAACACCACTATTTTCGGCGTCGATCTTAATGAAGTTATATGGGTTGTCCGGTGTTCCTTTTCCCAAATAATCCTTATAGGATGGACTCGAGGCCTGCTTCTGTGCCGGAAGTTCCTGGTTCGTGCCGTTTAGCGGCAGAAAGGGGTTCAACTGCTCTGTACCATCGCCTTCCATATGGTTCTACATCTGCAAAGGAGGTGGGTTGTCCTATCTTCTGCTGGAATATGTCAGGCTCAACCTCGAGGAGCCAAGCGGTATGGTGTTCTTGTGCCGGGGGGGGGGGGGGTCCCCGTCCCCTTCGTCTTCATGATCGCCACCAGTCTCCCTAGGCACAACCCTAGGCCCCGTCATCTCTGAAGCAAATTCGATTCATAATGTACTTTATATTAGGGAAAATATACAATAATATAATATAATTGCATAGGGTCCCAAAAGAAGGAAAGTTTCACATAAATCCCTAGATTAGAGTACGTTACAACACTCCACCCCTGAAAGAGGATTTCATCTCTGAAATCCATTCAACGCCAGCCATGTATACTAAATCATACCTATAAACCAATCTAAGGTTTCTATTACACATTATGTAGAGGATTTTGGTACACCACTTCATGTCATACTTATAGTCAAAACCCCACGGTGAACCTACAACACTTCATGCATCAAGTCTCTACTAGTCTTCTCATATATTATTTTGAGCTAAGGTTACACTAAAACCTAGTATTATCTTATGTCTCATGATAAGGTCCTTTCATATACTATTAGGCATTATAGGGTTAAGGTGCAATATTAGGATTTTGTCAGAAAAAAAAGGCTTACCCTCCACATTCCAGCATCTTAGTGTATTGTAAGAAACTTCATGAAGAAGTTTTGCATGGATTTTAGTATACACATTAATCGTTACATCCTTTTGCTGGGAAATTAGGGAAACAAATAAGGAAAAAGAAACAAAAGTTTTATTGCTTGATTCCCAAATTAGTAGATTGAGTCAACAACAATGTATCTAGGAAATAAGGTTATAAGAGATATACCTGGTCATGGAGCAAGTCCATCGACAATCCCTTGCAGTAGTGTGTGAATTTCTTCAAGTTGTAATGGGAGGGTAACAACAAAAAATTCCTAGTTGATCACCATAGACATTGGTTGTCTATGTCCTCCTAGCAAGGCAAACACCTTCTCACCTTTAGAGTAGTCCACACAGACCATCAAAAAATCCAGGTTGTGCTACTAGAACCAATAGGAAGGAGTTTTCCCTTTGTATGTCAGGATGCCGGTGCTGACTTTCTCTCCCAATTGTCTCTTCCTCTCTATCCCTCCCTTTGATGGGTAGGACTTGATCAGGCTCTCTTGGTTACCACAACCAGAAAGGACAAAAATTGTCAAAGCTTATAGGAGGGCCAGTGTCAAGGTTTCTAATCGACCTAGGAGTTTATTATCAGAGCTTATTGTTGTTTCGGGGAATCCCCTGATACCCCTTTATTTATAGGAGGGTCAGGGTCAGGGCTTCTAGTCGATCTGGAGTCGAAGAAACAAAATTTCATGAATTTTCTAGAAGCTAAAAATGGTGAACCGGTCGGTTCACTGTTTAACAGACCAATTCACTGTTGAACTTGTTTGTTTACATGTGAACTGTTCGGCTCAACCCTTGAACCGTTTGGCTCATATGATTTGCTATTTTCAAACACACTTACATTTAATATCCAATTGATGCACAACATGCCATCAACCTTAATCCTTGATCCAATCAAATTGATCATTTAATCGGGAAATCCAAGTGGCGAACCGGTCATTTCACTTTTGAAATGGTCATTTCATTTCATGAAACGGTCATTTTATTTGTGAAATGGTTTATTTGATTTGTGAAATGGTTGTTTCATTTTCCAGCTCAGGAGATATTTAGCCAATGTTGTTTGAATTGACCTGACACTTGAATCGATCGGTTTAACACTTGAATCGATCGATTCAACACTTGAACCGGTCAGTTCACAGTCTAGTTAGTCAATTTGTCAACCACAATCATTTAAATTGAATATCCAAACACTTTAGTAATCAAGTTAAACATCATTCATGAATACACTCCTATTCTAGGTGCATCCTATGTGTGTGACCCTATAGGTCCCAAATTATGTTGGCAGTGAATGTCCATAACTAACTTATGACATCACGAGCAATGATCATCATTGCTACCTAAGTAATTGGAAAGTTGGAGAACAACTTTAACCTACAACCCATGATCGACATTACCATGATCATATAGTTCCTTTGTCTTTGATATTTAGGTTGAACTCAAGGCATGGAATCATCATCCTCTCAACATTCAATCCATGTTCCATGAACTAGAAGACTGTCTAAGATGCATGTGAGCTCACATATCACATATTGAGTCACACAAGTATGGCCATACATTTATCAGTCTCGCTTATCAAGTGGCCTGGATATCAATATCCTATAGGAGGGATAAATCCCATCTACATCACTCACACTCAATCCCCATGTGTCTCAGAATACCTGAGCATCACCTTTATAAAAACCCTTATTCAAGGTCACGTTGGGTGATGTTATAGCACAAAAAATGACATGTAATGAGTGTAGTGATTTCAGGTCTAAGAACCACAATCACCACTATCTCTATGATAGCTAATTCTGACTACCATTCTATGGTATTAATGTATCACTCTAAAGGTGGATCTATCTGATACACGGTTCTCTAACAAGTACCTAAGTGTTTGGTATGATATCACATATCATGACAAATGTAATATTTCCATCAACCAACAAACACTTTAGTCTTATGTATTCTTATTGTCTATTTTGCTTCCACAATAGTTTCCGACTAGGGACACAACAAGAATGCATGTATTCTTATCATACATATGATGTCATTGTTCAATTCCTCAACCTGAAAATATATGTCATCGAGTAATATCATTCTTTAGACATCTACCATATTTGTGTCATCATCTCATGATTGAGACAAACATAATAGATGTAATTACCTTTATCATTATCAAATCAGGTATCTAATGCCCCATAGCAATCATTGTATTATTGGATCTCTGGACATACATACAATCATACTCCCACTTACACTTAGAGACAATCACCCACAATTTTTGTTCCTAGTAATCTCAACATATCCATCATGTTTCTGCTACACTGGTGCTTTTATAGTGGGTTAGAAACATTTTCTTCTAGTCTGTATTTTGCAAGTTTCACATCTCCTTGTTGTGCAACTTTTCATTTGAGATGGAAGTGTTGTAGTATGCTATATGAGATTCCTTGCCTATTCAGCAGATCCATTGTTGTTCAATATCTCTACCATGTCATCAATGGTTGGAACCTTGCAAAGGTTCATCTATATGATCTTTTAGATTCATAAAGTATCCTCAATTGTGTTCATAACACCATGATACTCAACTTATATTGTAGAGTTAAGCAACTGTCTCATGCTCAGAACTCTTCCAACTTATAGTTCTATTTTATGGTCAAACACAAATTGAGAATATGATCTACTTTCTCATTTTGGAGGCTTGCATAAGTGTAACCCTTTACACCCAACTCTTCCTTATTACCATAATTAAAGAACGATCCTTTTAGTGCTTCAGTATATAAGGATGTTCTTTATGGTAGTACAATGACTTTCACTAGGATCTGACTAATATCCACTTGTCATGTCTGATACATAGGAGATAACAAGATGAGTACATACATGACAGATCTAATTGCATATGGCATTTTACTCATGTTTTTCTCATTCTTCACAAGAAATGAGACACTAGACTCCTGAGAGACTAACTCCATGGAACATGGACAAGTTTTCTCTCATTGACTTCTACATGTTGAACCCCTTTAACATCTTTCCAATGTATGTGCTCTTTATTAGGTCAAGAAGTGTTCTAGATCTATCTCTATAGATCTTGATTCCTATCATATAGTATGCTTTGCCAAAATCCTTCATAGAGAAGGTACCTCCCATCAAGGTTTAATATTTACAGTATAAGGATATTATTCTCCATCATCATGTGAAATATTAATATGCTCCCACGAACTTCTTGTAATCACATATTTCTTCTTCATTTTGACTAAAGTCAAAACCTTTGACTCTCTTCTCAAATCAAAGATTCCAATTCTGAGATGCTTGCTTCAAACCACATATTGACCTTTGTAGCTTACAAACTTCATTTGCATTAATAGATTTATAAAACCTTCAGGCTGTGTCACGTACACATCCTATTTATTATTCCTATTAAGAAACATGGTTTTAAAATCCATTTTCCAGATCTCATAGTCATAATAATCTACAACAGCTAGCACAATCCTGACGGATTTAGCCAGGGCAACTAGTGAAGATTTTATTATGTTTAACATCTTGAACTTGTTTGAAATCTTTGCAATCAATCTATTCTCATAGGTTTGTACACTACCATCCATGTCCGTCTTTTCTCAAAAATCCAAATGCACCCTATGGGTCTTACCCCTTCAGGTGGATCCACCAAGGTCATACCTTGTTGGTTTACATGGACTCCATCTTGGATCTCATGTCCTAAAGCCATTTCTCAAACTATGGTCCCTCAATAGCTTCTCGATAGGTTTTTGGCTCATCATCTATAACCATATTACCACCTTCTTGAGTTATAAGATATCATAATCTTTCAAACTCAAAGTGTATTCTACTAGTCTATGAGGTTTTGTGTTACATAAGGAACTTAAAATTTCACAATAATTTGTGACTCTCCTTGTTCCTATTGTACTTCTTTATGTGTAATGTTTTCTTGTTTGTCTCGAACTTTTCAAGTTCTACTTTTACTCCTAGTGATTCCTTTGGAACTAAGTTCTACTTTGGGAATACAACCACCCTAGAAACAAACCCTTGGTTGTTAGATTGGGTTAAAAGTAGTATTAAACAAAATAACATTTATGTGATTCATGGACAAAGCTTTTCAAGGAAGTATTTTCTTACACAAGCTTTCAATCCTAATCCTTATAGAAGACATATTGGGACACCTCCAATACCATATCTAGTATGATGTCTTTTGAACCATTTTAGATGGTACATTGTTTAGTGTAAATCATGTTCCCAAAAAAGAAATGGAAAGGTCAACTAGATTTTATGATAATCGCACCATGACTAATAGGGTGTGATGTCTTCTATAGATACACTATCATGATACACTATCATCGTGTTTTTGGTCGAGTTCATCATGATACACTATCATAATCTCTAAAACAAACTAAAATCCATGTATAATCTTAGTTTAGCCTTTTTCTAAGCTTTTCCTTTCATCTCTGTCCTTGATGTTGTATTAGTGGAAATTATAAAGGTCTGGTACACATATGTTCCATATATTTGACATTATAAGGATTTATGCATAAATACCTCAATAAAAGTTTAAAAATCGAACAAGAAGTTTCTATGGCTTTTTGTATAAGGAAAAGAAAAGAAAATCCTAAAACTAAGAAAAGGTGACGTTAGTGAGTTAATTTTTTTTCCAGTTAAGTGAAAATAAGAGTAAATGCCTAAAATCCATAAAAGGGGAATTCAAAAGATAATTATAATTCCAAATTCATTTTCTTTGAGTACAAGTTTGCTTAAGTGATAAGTTTCATAACTTTTGGGAAATTAATAATTATAATTGCAATAATTGAATGGGAAAATAGGAGATAACTCAAAAAATATAAAATAAAATCATTAATGACTCCAAAAGTAACAACTATTGCCAAATTCGTGATCTACACATTAAAATATTCCTTTGGGTGAATTTTCACTCAATTTGGACTAAAAGGTGAATTCAGGAGAGCAAAAGTACGTAGAACCTTTAAATTATTAAATAAATGTACAAATAACTTTAACATATAAAATTGATGGCAAATTCGTATCCAAGACACTTAATGTGACTTTTGGGTGAACTTTCATCAAATTTGGAGAATCTTATAACCATTAATGATGGAAGAAAGAAAAATAGGATTTGATTTATTTAACACATCAAAAGTTCTCAAAAGGAAAATCTAATTACATATTTTGAAACCTCATATCAAAAATAGGGCAATGCTAATTTTCAATTGATTTGTATTTCATTTGTACTCTCAATTTAGGACAGAGAAAAGGTTAAATAAATGTATATATCACTTTATTTGAATCAGTTTAGGATTATCATTTAATGTCCCGCAGTTGATTTCTTTTATTTTTGTTTTTGCACAAGATCTAGATCATTGGATCCATGATCTGACGACCCTCTGTCACTGTCTAGCTCATGACTAGATAGGAAATAGGAACAGTTGGCAAGAGAATTTTCAGATTTAAAATTGTCACTCTCTAATCCACCTCCGTCCGAGATTTTTATTCCATAGTGTTCTAAAAATGATTGCACACCCATACATACCTTACTTTAATCTCATGGTTGTGTATTTTAGATTTGCCTAAATCTTGGGGTCCAAGGTACCTTGGTCACCTTGGGAAAACCCTAGATACTTGCCCATACCTATAAATACGACTACGAGGTGCTTCATTTCTCTTTGCTTAATCATCCTCTCCACTCAATTCATGTGCACATTGTGTGAGTTGCCATCATTAGGCAATTCATGGGTTTGGGTTTATGACAACTATTTCTTCATCTCCTCGACCCCTTGGTTCGAATTTATTGGTTCAACTAGTTTGTGATACTCCCCTCCTTTATGTGTTGTTACTTTCACGAATCTTTGCTAGTTTTTAATTCACCTAATTCTCTCGAGCTTCTACTCGTTGGCCATGGCGTGTCTGGATGAATCTCTTGTGTAATTTTCCCCTCTTACCCTTCTTGCTTTCTATTTTCTTTTTTTTTATTAGGGGTAATATGGTCTTTTCACCACCATTTTCTTTGTTTTGAATGAGTCAAATTCGAGGTTGGACCAAGTGACTTATACACCCCTAATTGGGCCAAGTCATCGGGTCAGTCCCACTCTTATCCCTTTCTAGCAGGATCTTTCGCTTGTATTTTTCTAATTTTTTGATTGGTCAGATTTGGGAAAATCATATCTTTTTATTCCTTTGTTTAATAATTAAAAATAAAAATGTTTTGGAATATAAAATATAATATTTCTAATAAAAATACTTTTGAGGTTTGGTTTTGATTTTTGTCAAAAGGTGTTTTGTAAAATGATCTTGATACATAAAAATCACCAAAAAATACGCATTTACATTTTCATAACTCCAATATTGACAAAATTATATGTTTTCTTAATTAAGAGAAGCTAATAAGATCAATGGTGATTATTTAGGAGTCTAAATTGATGTTTGTTCAAAAAGTCCCAATGTAAGGGTTTTTTACATTAATGCATATGAATAACCCTAATACATGATTATACATTGAAAATAGTAAAAGTGGACCTTGGACTCAATTAAAGTTGTAAAAATGAGTAATATAAATAATTAAGAGAGGCATGTGAATCCTTACACCTTAGTTGGGAATATTTGCAAACCTGACCTAATTTCCCTAATGAGGTACTTATTGAATCCTAATCTCTCTTTTGATATTTCCTTTGCTATATTTGCCTTGAAAACTAGTTTTGTTATTTATTTCTTGGTTGTTTTACCCCACTGCCATATTTCTACTTTTTGATGCTTATACTTTCCATTGTTCTTTTAGCATGTTGATTTTATTAGACTATTTAACTAGTATAGAGGTACATTTTTACAACCACCAATAGATAGGGCATGTGTTAAGTTGCCCAGGGGAATGTGTTACTTTCCCTAATATAAAATATTTTATAGGTGACTGGAATGTGTTACTTTGCCTCACCTATTTGGTTGAGGTCTAATAGGTTCCTCAACCCTACTTAGTTATGGCAAGCGTCTATTTGATTATGCCTCATACTTTTAACCATTTTCATCTTATGATGAAATCTGAGCCTTTCTTTACATGTTATTTCTTTATCTTTTGTACTTGTTCAATATTTTGAAACATACCTTGTTTTTTCTTCTTCTTTTGCTTGGTTCTTTTCCAACCACCGAGGGTTTGATAAAGGTGTTGAACAACGCCAAGGAGATCAAGTTCAGGAGTAAATACCAGTTTTGATGAAAAGGATGTCTAGATTGCTAATTGCTAGATCCTAATAGTTTTCTTTTCAGTTTTTCCTTTCAAGAAACTCATGTAGTGAACTGATTTCAAAAAACAATGTAATAACTTAGTTTCTTTTCTGATGCTATTGACATTTTACATATATCTGAATCATACTTATTTACTTGGATTATTATACATGCATCCCACAATGTTTATTATTTTTGAAAAAAGGTGGATGTTTTGTATTTCCTTTAAATTTTAGTAAGGAGGTGATCTCACTTCTTTCAGCATGGTATTAGAGCATGTTGGGAAACTACTAGGGAATAAGTGGAAAGCAAGGGTGTCTAGAAAGGATCAAGGTCTGGAGGCTGGCGAGATTTTCCTTCGTGCCACTAGCTTGGTGTTTGAGGACTCCCAGATCCATATGATTCCTTCCCAGCCTGAGATGATACTGAATGTCCAAAATAGTATTACCTGGGATAATAGTAGCCTTAGATATCTTTGTTGTCTACTCCTAGTTATCTTATGTTATATCCCTATCTTTTAGGAAGGGAGATTTATTTGGAAACATGAACAACTCCTCTTTAAGATCCTCCTCTGGCAACTCCAATAATTGGGACACTTTGGTGACTCCCACAACCACTGGAACAATCCCTACTACCCCTGTTGGCACACCTCTTTTGACCCCTGAACAAGAGATGACCATGTTGCGGTAGCTGCTCTTGACCACCATGGTGGGACAACTCTCCAATGCTGCAACTACTGCATCTATGCCGAAGGAGTTCACCCTTACAGACTTCATCAAGATGCAACCACCATTCTTCAAGGGCGAGAGTGAGCCAAACATGGTGGATAAGGCTGATGACTGGATGTTGGCCTTGGAGTTTACCTTTGAGGGCATGGCATGCCCTCCCCATCAGAAGGTTCACTTTGCAACATATGTATTGGTGGGCTAGCACGGGTCTAGTGGATGGGTATGGCTCATAACCGTGATACTTCAAGTATGACCTAGGAGTAGTTCCTCAAGATATTCTGTGAGAAGTAAATTTGTCCCACCTATCTTAAGAGGAAGGAAGCATAGTTTTATAGTCTGTGATAGGGAAGAATCATTGTCTCCAAGTATGAGCAACATTTTATCCTCTCGGAGCGCTATGTTGTGGATCTTAGAACTGAAAGAAGATCAAATCTTCCCTTAGAGGGTTTAAGATACAATGTTGGACGTAATCTTGTTCCTCACCTACCTCTGACATTCCAACAAATGGTGGAAAAGGATTTGGTGATAGAGTCTTACCCCGGGTTTTAGTCTTCTGGGCATAAAAACAACAACAAAAGGAAGAATGGAGGTGGAAACCAAGAGTGTGACAAGTGCAGTCGTTGCTCCCGTTCTCACCCGCCAGGAAGGTGCCCAGTTAACAGTGGTCAACCCTATAGAGATGATCGACCTACACCCATCTGCGATGAGTGCGGCCAAGATGGACACTTCCAACCTAACTGTCCCAAGCTTCAGCATGGACAAACCCCAACTCATCAACCTACTCAGTAGCCTACCTAGCAGCCGCAACAATGATAAAATCTGCCTCCAAGAAACAACAACAACCAGAATCGACAAGGTCGTCAACCACCTATGGAAAGGCCTAATGGTACGGTGTTTTCTTTTAACGATGAAGAATCTATAGAAGACAATGAAGTCATCAAAGGTACTTTACATCTTAATATGCATCATGTTAAAGCACTCTTCGATTCTAGTTCATCAAATACCTTCATGTCAAGTCAGATTGCTGCTGTGTCAGAGATAGAATCAGAATATATGGATCATGTGCTAGATGTTAAAACCCCTAGTGGTAGGATCTTCTCTTCTTATCTCAAACTCTAAACCTTAGACCTTTGTATCTGTAGAAGGATGTTTCCCTCAAATTTCATCTTGCTTGACATTACCACTTCTGATGTTATCATGGGGATGGATTGGTTGAAGAAGTATAAGGTAGTTTTGTTCTGTGAAGAATCGAAGGTTAGTTTGTTACAAGTTTTTGAGGGAAGAATGTGTGTCAAGGGTAGGAAGTGAGAGGATCGGCAATTTATCATCTCTGACATCAAAGACAAAAAACTTGTCTTGTAAGGGTGTACAACATATTTAGCCTCTATCGTCCCTGATGCCACACATCCTACTCTCGATCATATAGAAGTGGTGAAGGACTTTTATGATGTCTTTCTTGAAGAGTTTCTTGGATTTCCACCAACTCATGAAGTAAAGTTTTCCATCAAGATCGCACCAGGAACTTCACCTATCTCAAAGCCTCCTTATCTCTTGGCACCCACTGAACTCACCGAGCTCAAGAAGCAGCTTCAGGAGCTTCTTAAAATGGGTTTTGTATGCCCTAGTATTTCACCGTGGGGAGCCCCTGTCTTGTTTGTGAAGAAGAAGGATCATTTGTGTGACGATCCAGCCACAAATCAAATCATCACCAATAAATAATTGTAGAATTACTATAAGCAACAGATTAACAAAAATCACTAAAAATTAAAACCATTTGCAAGGAGTTCCATTTCCAAAAAACTCTTAAGAAGAGAACCAAAGTACTGCATACATTAAGGTTCACATTGTTCACACATGTACCATCTCATCTCGAGGAATATATACAACAGTTGCTTTACCCAACTATACACGAGCAATATAAAACCTCGAGGCATACAAGCCAAAATCTCAGATCGATCATAAAACCACTAAGTACTGACTCCAAGGACCTGAGAGTATAGAGACGACACATATGACTCATATCTACATGACACGACAGACAATAACTCAACCTGAGATGTTATTGTTGCTCCTGATGTTGCTGTCCTCCCTCTGTTGTATAGTTCCTACCTCCTCGTCTGTGTCCATCTAAAAAATTTGGATTCCACGGGGGAGACAATTGTAATTGTCCCAGCGAGAGATATAACTCTCCGCCGATCATATTATCATTGCAGATAAACAGTAATAAACTGAACAGAGGATTCTTTTATATTAATAAGCAGGATTAATCACTGTTTAAATAGAATAGAGCAATATCATCTTTTAAAGTATTGCAGCCATGTATGATAAAGCAGTAATTCATCTATTCATTTTATGAGGAATATGAAGAACATGTATAACATCTATCCATTTAAGATGTATAAAAGTAATGTATCATCAACCAATGATTTACGTATTCAATCCTTAAGCAAATGTACTACACGGCTGATTACATTTTACAATCACACTTATGCCCTGAGGAGATGAGGTATACCGCTCATACTCCAACCGACCACTGTGAAGTCAAAATCGGTACCATACAAGGTCAATGGAAGAGCCGGCTACCATAACCTCATACCGTCTCGGTCAGTGCGAGAAAACGAGCATGACTATGTCAACTGCTAAATAGCTTTCCAGGGTATACTGGCAACTTCTCTATAGAGTTCCAGGGTCAGCTGCACTCTCGTCAGGATTGAGAGATCTTGTGTTTATCTACCATCAACCTGAGGAAGGGTCGATTAGATTTCGTGTTTATCTACATTGAATCCCAACCAATAATGAAGTATTGAGAGATTTCATGTTTATCTACCATCAATCTTCATTCGGGGCGTACAGATATTTTCACCCATCACCCCCACATATTCAAAAATATGCGATCTCCAGGAGATCCCGTAGGAATACATGTTTCACCATTCAGCAGTTTACTGACACTGATGGATCTATGGTCAGGGCTCTACATGATAAGATTCCACTTGTTTAATTAAGTGCATTACCATATTCTTTTAGCATCAGTCAAGTTTTCAAACATTTATTATGACAAATTCTACAAAGAAATATGTAATACATGTATCAAGTACTTTTCAAATCTTTAAAACATATATAACATTTAGGATCTCAATCCCTTATTTCATTACTGGGAATTCTCATCCCTTGACATTATCATCATCATGATTACCAAATCTGGGTATTCAAACCCTTAGTTCATCACAAAACACAGTTACCACTTACTAGGTAACTAACACCCCTGGGTCATCTGACCAAGGTATACATGATACTTGTTACACAAGCATCTCACATGGCTCAAAAGGCCCATTAAACATCTTTATCAAATAAACATCATAGCTCATATATAGCTATGCTCATCATCTCATGATACCTGCATGGTTAGTATACATGATAACATCCATCTTTATTACATATCAACACCATGCAAAACAAGGGTAACACCACTATTCCCTTATTAGGGTTAGGGTTTCCCATTCTTTATTGATTAGGGTTTCAAGATCACATTATCAAGGATCAAACCCTAATTCATACTTTACACATATTAGAAACATTAATAAATACACATTACATATTTGGTTGACAAGTATGAGTTTCTCTCTCATCCTCTCTAGGATGTTGATCACTTCACACTTTATTAAGTTGGCTCAGCCTTTCCTTCAAGGTACATTAGCCTACTTAATCATTAATCATTAAACTCCATACTACTCAATGTATGACTTGATATAAAACACTCCATGTATTTCTCCATCAAGTATATTGCAATTTAAGGTACTTCCACACCATATCGTTTTAGAGGTATATGTATGCTAACTTAGCCCATATCGGGTTGAAGGTGTGTGGTTGAGTGCTTGACCTCTTCAAACTGTTATGGCCACGACCTTTATTTACCATGGGTTAAGTGACAGGCTAGACAACTGTTTGAACCATTATCAACCCAAAGTACAAACCAATGCACATCACTATCGATTTCCCAAGTAAACTAGAGCTACTTTTCCATATCGGGATGAAGGTGTGTGCTTGTGTGCTTTTGCACGATACTGATGATGTCATCATTATCAACCTCAAGATACTTGTTCTTACTGTTCTAAGTCATGGACCACAGTCCTATTAAGCTTTTATAACTCAAAGGTTCAACAATTATTCAAGAGAAAATGAATTGCAAGTAGTTCAACAAGTATGGCAAAATTTAAGGTGCATAATAACATAATTGGGTTCAAGTTATATAACCCGCCTTAAGAACAACTTCAAATCTCCAAGCTCCAAAGCTCCACGTTCCTAAGGTTGAAGATGAACTTCACAACTCCTCTATATGCAAAGAATCACCATGGATAAGCAATTGGTGAAGAAAAAGAAAAGAAGATCAAAACCCTAAATTCATGCTTCAATCCAATGTTGAAGATGATCATTGCCTCACCTTAGGGTTAAGTTTTGAGTTCCTTAGCTCCTTGGCCGACACCCCACCACTCTTGGGCGATATGAACTTCCTCTTGGCCGACACAACCTTGCTTTTGGCCGATACCCCCTCACTTGTGGTCAAAATCACTTCAATTGGCCGATATCAACTTGCTATGGACAATATCAACATGGTATGGCCGATACACTTGTTATGGCCCTACCCAAGGCCTATGCACGATACCCTTGTGCCCTTGCACGATATGACAACCCTATTGCATGATATGGCACTCACGTGCATGACATGGCACTCACGTGCACGATATGGCACTCAACTCTTCACCCTATTGGCCGATATCAACTTATATGGCCAATTTCACCTACTTGGCCGATATGCTTTTGCTATGGGCAATATCCAAGGGCATATGCACGATATGCCTGCTCTCCTGCACGATACAAGAGCCCCATGCACGATACCACAAGGTAGGAGGGTGGTAAGGGTCGAAATATTTCACTTAAGGGTGAAACTAGGGGTATATATACTTGTTGCACATGAAGAAAGGTAAAAATGAGGTGTCAACATTTTGAGCTAGTAGGTGCCACGTGTCAATGCATGGGTGACACTTGTACATGCATGCATAAACATTTATCTTGACATGCAAAATAGTTGAGGATCATTTGGAGATAAAGATTCGTCCATTACATATCCTTTTGGATAATATATATTAATTAATTCATCACTTTATGCACAACCCGTCACCATTTTGCTAAGGAAGTTGCAACCCGACACAACTCACCTCCTTCAGGTGCTTTGCACGATATGGCCTTTGCCAAAAGTTCATATAATGATATGGGACACCTCCTCAGGATCCATGGCCGATAGGCACTCATATATAAGCTTTTCAACTTGATACAACTCAAGTTAAGCTTTCAAATTCAGCCCTTTCCCTTGGTCATTTCATCCCCAAGATTACCATCATTCATGAATGATTCAAACATGGTATATAATTATTTCTCTCTCCTCTACATGATTCTAGGAGGGAGTAGGGACACTCTAAAGGTGGTAATTTGCATATTAACCCCACATTTTGGGTAAATTGCAATTTGTACCAAAATTGGTGCACAATGCACCTACAATTGTTCAAACAAGCTACAACTTGGAATTTAGGCTTTCCAAAAGCCATCATTTAACATAATTATCTTTCTTATGATGTTAGAACACATGAGGTACATTCAACATGTGGCATTTTGCAATATAACCCCTTATCCTGGGTAAATTTCACTTTATGCCCAAACTATCATATAATGCACAAACAGTTTGCAAATAAGCTCAAACTTGAAATTTAAACTCTAAAAGAGCCTTAATTACTTTTCAAAAGATTAAAACAAATTTGTAAACAACTTACTTAAGAAAAACTTCCATGGTTAGGCCATAACCCAGGTCATGGATGTTACAACTATCAACCCCTAACAAGGATTTCGTCCCCGAAATCTCAAGAGAAAAGAGAAGGGTACTTCCTCCTCATCTCTTCCTATAGCTCCCATGTGGCTTCTTCAATGCCATGGTGATGCCATAGAACTTTCACAAGAACTATGTCTTTCTTTTTCAATTTCTTGATACTTCTGTCAAGAATCACCATGGGACCTTCCACATAGGATATATCTTCATTCAATTCTACCTCTACAGGTTGTAACACCAACTCTGTATCGGGATGACATTTTCTCAGCATAGATACGTGGAACACTGGATGTAGTTTATATAGCTCAGGTGGCAACTCCAACCTATAAGCTACCTTTCCGATCCGTGCTATCACTGGATAAGGTCCCATAAATCTAGGAGCTAATTTACCCTTTTTCCCAAATCTGAGAACACCTTTCCAAGGAGAGACTTTGAGGTACACCCTGTCTCCAAATTGGAATTCTAAGGGTCTACGACGCTTATCAGCATAAGACTTATGTCTATCCTCGGTGGCTTTCAACTATTGTCATATTACTTTAATCTTCTCATTTGTCTGTTGTACTAACTCAGGACCAAGTTGGTATTCCCCTGTTTCATACCAGCATAATGGAGATCTACAACGTCTACCATATAAGGCTTCATATGGTGCCATATCTATACTTGTCTGGTAACTGTTGTTATAAGCAAATTCTATCAAGCTCAAGTGTATGTCCCAACTTCCTACAAACTGAACAACACATGCTCTAAGCAAATCTTCCAATGTCTGTATTGTTCTCTCAGATTGCCCATCTGTCTGAGGGTGGAAAGCTGTGCTAAACTCCAACTGAGTACCCAAAGCTTTATGTAGTCATTCCCAAAAATGACTTGCAAACTGGGGACCTCTATCTGATACAATTGTAGCTGGAACCCCATGTAATCGCACTATCTCATCTATATAGATCTGTGCAAGTTTTTCAGCAGTATAGGTTGTTTTGACAGGAAGAAAATGTGATGACTTAGTCAACCTATCAACTATCACCCAAATGGAATCATGACTTTTAGCTATTCTAGGTAAACCAACCACAAAGTCCATGGTCACATGATCCCATTTCCATTGTGGTATAGGTAAATGTTGCATTGTTCCTACGGGCTTCTGATGTTCAGCTTTAACCTACTGACACACTGGACACCGCATAACAAACTGAGCTACATCTTTCTTCAAACCAGGCCACCAATACATATCTTTTAAGTTATGATACATTTTGGTACTCCCTGGATGCATTGCATACATGGACGAATGAGCTTCCTCCATGACTAGCTTCCTTAAGTCATTGGCATCAGGTACTACCATCCTACCATGGTAACAAACTACCTCATCCTCTGACTCATGAAAACCGTCCCATTTCTCACTACCATACTCTGACCTGATCTGCTGAATCACAGTATCAGCCTATTGTGCCTCTTTGATCTGTTGTTTCAGAGTAGGTTTCACTTGCATCTCAGCTAGCAATCCAGCTAACAAAGATACTTTAAGATGTACATTGTTTTGCCTCAATGAGACAAACATGTCTTGTTTAAAGCACACTGAAGAGTTCAACTGTGCTTTATCTAAGGTTGGTGATGATTTTCTACTTAATGCATCTGCCACTACATTAGCTTTTCCTAGATGATAATCAATTGTACAATCGTAGTCCTTGATTAGCTCCATCCAGCGGCGTTGTCTCATATTCAACTCGTGTTGTGAGAAGATGTACTTTAAGTTCTTATGGTCTGTAAAAATCTGGAATGTTTCTCCATAGAGATAATGTCTCCAGATCTTCAGCGCATGAACTACTGCAGCTAATTCTAGATCATGTGTCGGATAATTCTCCTCATGTTTCTTAAGTTGTCGGGAAGCAAAAGAAACTACATGATCACTCTGCATCAGCACACATCCTAGACCATTCTTGGAGGCATCACAGAAAATAATGTATCCCTTTCCTTGCTCAGGTAAAGTTAACACAGGTGCACTGGTCAACTTTTCTTTCAACAACTGGAAGGAATGCTCACACTTGTCATTCCAGACAAAAGGAACTTCCTTCCTAGTCAACTTTGTTAGGGGTAAGGCTATAGAACTGAAGTCTTTAATGAACTTTCTATAATAACTTGCCAGGCCTAAGAAACTGCGAATCTCAGTCGGTGTCTTGGGTTGTTCCCACTCTAACACAGATTCCACTTTTTGTGGATCAACACTAATACCTGAAGCAGATATAACGTGCCCAAGAAAAGACACTTCTGACAACCAAAACTCACATTTGCTAAACTTAGCATATAGCTTGTGCTGTCTCAACAATGTCAAGGCTTGACGAAGGTGTTGTTCATGTTGTTGACCATCTGTACTGTATATCAGGATGTCGTCTATGAAGACTACTACAAACTGATCAAGGAATGGCCGGAAGATTCTATTCATCAGCTCCATGAATGCAGCTGGTGCATTAGTTAGTCCAAATGACATAACTACAAACTCATAATGACCATACCTTATCCTAAAGGCTGAGTTAGGTATGTCACTCTCCTTGATACGTAATTGATGATATCCTGACCTTAGATCTATCTTAGAGAATACTGTTGCACCACGCAACTGGTCAAACAGATCATCTATCCTTGGAAAAGGATATTTGTTCTTAATTGTTACCTTGTTGAGCTATCTATAGTCTATGCATAATCTCATAGACCCATCTTTCTTTTTAATAAAAAGAACCGGAGCACCCCACAGAGAAGTACTTGGTCGAATCAAACCTTTCTCAAGAAACTCCTGTAACTGTTTCTTAAGTTCTACCATCTCAGCTGGCGCCATCCTATAAGGTGTTTGAGCTATAGGTTGCGTACCCGGGATTAGATTAATCTCAAAATCAATCTCTCGGGGTGGAGGAACATCTGGAAGTTCTTCAGGAAACACATCCTCAAACTCCCTAACAACCGAAACTCCAGAAAGATTAGGACTCTCTACTCTGGTATCTACCACATGTGCCAAGAATGCGAAGCATCCTTGTCTCATCAACTTTTCTGCTACCATAGCTGACACTAGACAGGTTGGAAGAATCTTCCTGTCCCCCTGAAAGACCCATGTATCACCATAGTCTGTAAACATAGCTTGCTTGGAACCACAATCCAAGACAACCTTATACTTTTCTAGGGTGTCCATTCCAATAATTATGTCAAACCCGTGCATCTCAAGTGGTATAAGATCCACCTGAATGTTAAGTTCTGAAAAGGAAAGAACACAGGGAGAACATACCTCCCACAAAACCGTAGATCCGACTAATGGAGTTTCTAATAATAGATTATCCGTTCTACGATTGACAGTCATATTGCAGTCATGAATAATTTCTCGAGTGATAAAGGAATGCGTAGCACCCAGATCAATCAAAACAGATACAAAGTAGGATGAAGACATATCAGAATGAAATAATTTCATCTGACCTGTCACGACTCGTGGGTTGACCACTACCTCTAGATGATTCATAGCATAGAATCTTGCCATTGTTGGTTGTTGACCACGCATCCTGTTATTGGGTGCAGATGAACCGGCTTGGGACGCCTGTCAACGTCCTCGTGTGCCACTGCTAAACTGTTCCCTCTGAGAGGCTTGTTGACTCTGCCTTGGTGGTTGGATCATCTTCCTACTTCTATCAGGACAATCTCTCATCATGTGTCCAAGCTTTCCACATTGGTAACAACTGTGGTTTTCCCAACTCAGCTTAGGTGGTCCTGTTACTGACATCGACGCCGAACTATGGGCTCCAGTTGGCGGTAAACTACGGCCTTTACCCATGTTGGACGTCCACTGTGTCTGAATATTGAACCTCAATGGTGCTATTGGTGCAGAAAACCTTGGCTTCTTAAAACTTTCAGACCTTTGTCCCTGGAACTGTGTATACACTTTATTACTATTGGCTTGATGTTTCTCAGTCACAGACCTTTCTATCCGCCTAACTCACTCCACAAAGGTGGCAAACCTCTCTCTATTCTCTAGAGCAGATACAGGTGTTGTCAATTCAGCATTCAAACCTTTCTCAAAACGCCGAATTCTCTCCTCATCTGTAGCAGCCATGTGTGGACAAAACCGTAGAAGCTCCATAAACTTAGCTTCATACTCAATAATGTTCATTGATCCTTGCTTAATCTGCTCAAACTGAGAGATTTTCTCATCCAGATAAGTCTTGGGAAAGTATCTACTAACAAACTCTCTTCGAAACTCTCTCCATTCGACCTCTACTCCTGGTCGTTTCTCTTCCTCAATGGCCCACCAGTGACCAGCACTCCCTTTCAACAGGTACACAACATGCTTAATCTTCTCAGTTTCTGGAATACTGAGGATTCTAAAGGCTTTCTCCAACTCGGTAAGCCATGAATTTGCGTCTGCTGGGTCAGCTGTACCGGCATATTCGGTGGCTCCTACCCGGCGTAACCACTCAAAGGTCTTACCAGATCCATGCTCTTCATTGGAAGCTGGTGCCCTAGGTGCTGGTGCTGGCATCCGATCAACCATATGTGTCATTGTGTTCATGAACTGTCCAAACAGAGCATGAAAAGCTGGGTTTTCTATAGAAGCTTGGTTAAGCTGGGGATTCTCACGTACTAGCTACTCTCTAGCCTGATCCCTTGCACCTCTTCCTGGTGCAGCAACACTTCTTTCAACAACATGTTCTTCATGTGATCCAGCCATCTTTAAGCTTTACTTCTTCTCCTATATGAGCAGAAGTCACTATCAGATAAATTGGAAGACACTAGAACAGACTCAACGACCTTAATCCTATGTCTCTGTAGACTCAACGAACCTTACACTCTGATACCAAAACTTTGTGACGATCCGACCACAAATCAAATACTCACCAGTAAATAATTGCAGAATTACTATAAGTAGTGGTTAACAAAATTCACTAAAAATTAAAACCATTTGCAAGGAGTTCCATTTCCAGAAAACTCTTAAGAAAAGAACCACAGTACTGCATACATTAAGGTTCACATTGTTCACACATGTACCATCTCATCTCGAGGAATATATACAACAGTTGCTTTACCCAACCATACACGAGCAACATAAAACCTCGAGGCATACAAGCCAAAATCTCAGATCGATCATAAAACCACCAAGTACTGACTCCAAGGACCTGAGAGTACAGAGACGACACATAGGACTCATATCTACATGACACGACAGACAATAACTCAACCTGAGATGTTATTGTTGCTCCTGATGTTGCTATCCTCCCTCTGTTGTATAGTTCCTACCTCCTCGTTCGGGTCCACCTAAAAATTTTGGATTCCACGGGGGGGGGGGTGAGACAATTGTAATTGTCCCAGCAAGAGATATAACTCTCCTCCGATCATATTATCATTGCAGATAAACAGTAATAAACTGAACAAAGGATGCTTTTATATTAATAAGCAGGATTAATCACTGTTTAAATAGAATAGAGCAATATCATTTTTAAAGTATTGCACCCATGTATGATAAAGCAGTAATTCATCTTTTCATTTTATGAGGAATATGAAGAACATGTATAACATCTATCCATTTAAGATGTATAAAAGTAATGTATCATCAACCAATGATTTTCGTATTCAATCCTTAAGAAAATGTGCTACACGGCTGATTACATTTTACAATCACACTTATGCCCTGAGGAGATGAGGTATACCGCTCATACTCCAACCGACCACTGCGAAGTCAAAATCGGTACCATACAAGGTCAATGGAAGAGCCGGCTACCATAACCTCATACCGTCTCGGTCAGTGCGAGAAAACAAGTAGGACTATGTCAACTGCTAAATAGCTTTCCAGGGTATACTAGCAACTTCTCTATAGAGTTGCAGGGTCAGCTGCACTCTCGTCAGGATTGAGAGATCTCATGTTTATCTACCATCAACCTGGGGAAGGGGCGATTAGATTTTGTATTTATCAACATTGAATCCCAACCAATAATGAAGTATTGAGAGATTTCATGTTTATCTACCATCAATCTTCATTCGGGGCGTACAGATATTTTCGCCCATCACCCCCACATATTCAAAAATATGCGATCTCCAGGAGATCCCGTAGGAATACCTGTTTCACCATTCAACAGTTTACTGACACTGATGGATCTATGGTCAGGGCTCTACATGATAAGATTCCACTTGTTTAATTAAGTGCATTACCATATTCTTTAAGCATCAGTCAAGTTTTCAAACATTTATTATGACAAATGCTACAAAGAAAGATGTAATACATGTTTCAAGTAATTTTCAAATCTTTAAAACATATATAAAATTTAGGAGCTCAATCCCTTATTTCATTACTGGGAATTCTCATCCCTTGACATTATCATCATCATGATTACCAAATCAGGTATTCGAACCCTTAGTTCATCACAGAACACAGTTACCACTTACTAGGTAACTAACACCCCTGGGTCATCTGACCAAGGTATACATGATACTTGTTACACAAGCATCTCACATGTCTAAAAAGGCCCATTAAACATCTTTATCAAATAAACATCATAGCTCATATCTAGCTATGCTCATCATCTCATGATACCTACATGGTTAGTATACATGATAACATCCATCTTTATTACATATCAACGCCATGCAAAACAAGGGTAACACCACTATTCCCTTATTAGGGTTAGGGTTTCCCATTCTTTATTGATTAGGGTTTCAAGATCACATTATCAAGGATCAAACCCTAATTCATACTTTTCACATATTAGAAACATTAAAAAATGCACATTACATATTTGGTTCACAATTATGAGTTCTCCCTCATCCTCTCTAGGATGTTGATCACTTCACACTTTATTAAGTTGGCTCAGCCTTTCCTTCAAGGTACATTAGCCTACTTAATCATTAATCATTAAACTCCATACTACTCAATGTATGAATTGATATAAAACAATCCATGTGTTTCTCCATCAAGTATATTGCAATTTAAGGTACTTCCACACCATATCGTTTTAGAGGTATATGTATGCTAACTTAGCCCATATCGGGTTGAAGGTGTGTGGTTGAGTGCTTGACCTCTTCAAACTTTTATGGCCACGACCTTCCATTTACCATGGGTTAAGTGACAGGCTAGACAACTGTTTGAACTATTATCAACCCAAAGTACAAACCAATGCACATCACTATCGATTTCCCAAGTAAACTAGAGCTACTTTTCCATATCGGGATGAAGGTGTGTGCTTGTGTGCTTTTGCATGATACTGATGATGTCATCATTATCAACCTCAATATCCTTGTTATTACTGTTCTAAGTCATGGACCATAGTCCTATGAAGGTTTTATAACTCAAAGGTTCAGCAATTATTCAAGAGAAAATGAATTGCAAGTAGTTCAACAAGTATGGCAAAATTGAAGGTGCATAATAACATAATTGGGTTCAATTTATATAATCCGCCTTAAGAACAACTTCAAAGCTCCAAGATCCAAAGCTCCATGTTCCTAAGGTTGAAGATGAACTTCACAACTCCTCTATATGCAAAGAATCACCATGGATAAGCAATTGGTGAAGAAAAAGAAAAGAAGATCAAAACCCTAAATTCATGCTTCAATCCAATGTTGAAGATGATCATTGCCTCACCTTAGGGTTAAGTTTTGAGTTCCTTAGCTCCTTGGCCGACACACCACCACTCTTGGGCGATATGAACTTCCTCTTGGCGGACACAACCTTGCTTGTGGCCGATACCCCCTCACTTGTGTCCAAAATCACTTCAATTGGCCGATATCAACTTGCTATGGACAATATCAACATGGTATGGCCGATACACTTGTTATGGCCCATACCCAAGGCCTATGCACGGTACCCTTGTGCCCTTGCACGATATGACAACCCTATTGCACGATATGGCACTCACTTGCATGATATGGCACTCACTTGCACGATATGGCACTCAACGCTTCACCTTATTGACCGATATCAACTTATATGGCCAATTTCACATACTTGGCCGATATGCTTTTGCTATGGGAAATATCCAAGGGCCTATGCACGATATGCCTACTCTCCTGCACTATAAAAGAGCCCCATGCACGATACCACAAGGTAGGATGGTGATAAGGGTCGAAAAATTTCACTTAAGGGTGAAACTAGGGGTATATATACTTGTTGCACATGAAGAAAGGTAAAAATGAGGTGTCAACATTTTGAGCTAGTAGGTGCCACGTGTCCATGATTGGGTGACACATGTACATGCATGCATAAACATTTATCTTTACATGAAAAACATTTTAGGATCATTTGGAGATAAAGATTCGGCCATTACATATCCTTTTGGATAATATATATTAATTAATTCATCACTTTATGCACAACCCGTCACCATTTTGCTAAGGAAGTTGCAACCCAACACAACTCACCTACTTGAGGTGCTTTGCATGATATGGCCTTTGCCAAAAGTTCATAGAACGATATGGGACACCTCCTTAGGCTCCATGGCCGATAGGCACTCAAATATAAGCTTTTCAACTTGATACAACTCAAGTTAAGCTTTCAAATTCAACCCTTTTCCTTGGTTATTTCATCACCAAGATTACCATCATTCATGAATGATTCAAACATGGTATATAATTATTTCTCTCTCCTCTACATGATGCTAGGAGGGAGTAGGGACACTCTAGAGGTGGTAATTTGCATATTAACCCCACATTTTGGGTAAATTGCAATTTGTACCAAAATTGGTGCACAATGCACCTACAATTGTTCAAACAAGCTACAACTTGGAATTTAGGCTTTCCACAAGCCATCCTTTAACATCATTATATTTCCTATGATGTTAGAAAACATGAGGTTCATTCAACATGTGACATTTTGCAATATAACCCCTTATCTTGGGTAAATTGCACTTTATGCCCAAACTATCATATAATGCACAAACAGTTTGCAAATAAGCTCAAACTTGAAATTTAAACTCTACAAGAGTCTTAATAACTTTTCAAAAGATTAAAACAAATTTGTAAACAACTTACTTAAGCAAAACTTCCAGGGTTAGGCCATAACCCAGGTCAAAGATGTTACAACTATCAACCCCTAACAAGGATTTCATCCCTGAAATCTCAAGAGAAAAGAGAAGGGTACTTCCTCCTCATCTCTTCCTCTAGCTCCCATGTGGATTCTTCAATGCCACAGTGATGCCATAGAACTTTCACAAGAACTATGTCTTTCTTTTTCAATTTCTTGATCCTTCTGTCAAGAATCACCATGGGACCTTCCACATAGGATACATCTTCATTCAATTCTACCTCTATAGGTTGTAACACCAACTCTGTATCGGGATGACATTTTCTCAGCATAGATACGTGGAACACTGGATGTAGTTTATATAGCTCAGGTGGCAACTCCAACCTATAAGCTACCTTTTCGATCCGTGCTATCACTGGATAAGGTCCCATAAATCTAGGAGCTAATTTACCCTTTTTCCCAAATCTGAGAACACCTTTCCAAGGAGAGACTTTGAGGTACACCCTGTCTCCAACTTGGAATTCTAAGGGTCTATGATGCTTATCAGCATAAGACTTCTATCTATCCTGGGCGGCTTTCAACTGTTGTTGTATTACTTTAATCTTCTCAGTTGTCTGTTGTACTAACTCAGGACCCCAAAGTTGGTATTCCCCTATTTCATACCAACATAATGGAGATCTACAACGTCTACCATATAAGGCTTCATATGGTGCCATATCTATACTTGTCTGGTAACTGTTGTTATAAGCAAATTCTATCAAGCTCAAGTGTATGTCCCAACTTCCTACAAACTGAAGAACACATGCTCTAAGAAAATCTTCCAATGTCTGTATTGTTCTCTCATATTGCCCATCTGTCTGAGGGTGGAAAGCTATGCTAAACTTCAACTGAGTACCCAACGCTTTATGTAGTCATTCCCAAAAATGACTTGTAAACTAGGGACCTCTATCTGATACAATTGTAGCTAGAACCCCATGTAATCACACTATCTCATCTATATAGATCTGTGCAAGTTTTTCAACAGTATAGGTTGTTTTGACAGGAAGAAAATGTGCTGACTTAGTCAACCTATCAACTATCACCCAAATGGAATCATGACTTTTAGCTGTTCTAGGTAAACCAACCACAAAGTCCATGGTCACATGATCCCATTTCCATTGTGGTATAGGTAAAGGTTGCATTGTTCCTGTAGGCTTCTGATGTTCAACTTTAACCTACTGACACACTGGACACCGCATAACAAACTCAGCTACATCTTTCTTCAAACCAGGCCACCAATACATATCTTTTAAGTTATGATACATTTTGGTACTCCCTAGATGCATTGCATAAATGGACGAATGAGCTTCCTCCATGACTAGCTTCCTTAAGTCATTGACATCAGGTACTACCATCCTACCATGGTAACAAACTACCTCATCCTCTGACTCATGAAAACCGTCCCGTTTCTCACTACCATACTCTGAGCTGATCTGCTGAATCACAATATCAACTTGTTGTGCCTCTTTAATCTATTGTTTCAGAGTAGGTTTCACTTACATCTCAGCTAACAATCCAGCTAACAAAGATACTTTAAGATGTACATTCTTTTGCCTCAATGAGACAAACATGTCTCGTTTAAAGCACACTAAAGAGTTCAACTGTGCTTTATCTAAGGTTGGTGATGATTTTCTACTTAATGCATCTGCCACTACATTAGCTTTTCCTGGATGATAATCAATTGTACAATCATAGTCCTTGATTAGCTCCATCCAACGGCGTTGTCTCATATTCAACTCGTGTTATGAGAAGATGTACTTTAAGTTCTTATGGTCTGTAAAAATCTGGAATGTTTCTCCATAGAGATAATATCTCCATATCTTCAGCGCATGAACTACTGCAGCTAATTCTAGATCATGCGTTGGATAATTCTCCTCATGTTTCTTAAGTTGTCGGGAAGAAAAAGAAACTACATGATCACTCTGCATCAGCACACATCCTAGACCATTCTTTGAGGCATCACAGAAAATAACGTATCCCTTTCCTTGCTCAGGTAAAGTTAACACAGGTGCACTGGTCAACTTTTCTTTCAACAACTGGAAAGAATGCTGACACTTGTCATTCCAGACAAAAGGAACTTCCTTCCTAGTCAACTTTGTTAGGGGTAAGGCTATAGAACTGAAGTCTTTAATAAACTTTATGTAATAACCTGCCAGGCCTAAGAAACTGCGAATCTCAGTCGGTGTCTTGGGTTGTTCCCACTCTAACACAGATTCCACTTTTTGTGGATCAACACAAATACCTGAAGCATATATAACGTGTCCAAGAAAAGACACTTCTGACAACCAAAACTCACACTTGCTAAACTTAGCATATAGCTTGTGCTGTCTCAACAATGTCAATGCTTGACGAAGGTGTTGTTCATATTGTTGACCATCTCTACTGTATATTAGGATGTCGTCTATGAAGACTACTACAAACTGATCAAGGAATGGCCAGAAGATTCTATTCATCAGCTCCATGAATGCAGCTGGTACATTAGTTAGTCCAAACGATATAACTACAAACTCATAATGACCATACCTTCTCCTAAAGGCTGACTAAGGTATGCCACTCTCCTTGATACGTAATTGATGATATCCTGACCTTAGATCTATCTTAGAGAATACTATTGCACCACGCAACTGGTCAAACAGATCATCTATCCTTGGCAAAGGATATTTGTTCTTAATTGTTACCTTGTTGAGCTGTCTATAGTCTATGCATAATCTCATAGACCCATCTTTCTTTTTAACAAAAAGAACCGGAGCACCCCACAGAGAAGTACTTGGTCGAATCAAACCTTTCTCAAGCAACTCCTGTAACTATTTTTTAAGTTCTACCATCTCAGCTGGCACCATCCTTTAAGGTGTTTGAGCTATAGGTTGCGTACCCGAGATCAGATTAATCTTAAAATCAATCTCTCGGGGTGGAGGAACATCTGGAAGTTCTTCAGGAAACACATCCTCAAACTACCTAACAACCGGAACTCCAGAAAGATTAGGACTCTCTACTCTGGTATCTACCACATGTGCCAAGAATGTGAAACATGCTTGTCTCATTAACTTTTCTGCTACCATAGCTGACACTAGACATGTTGGAAGAATCTTCCTGTCCCCCTGAAAGACCCATGTCTCACCATAGTCTGTAAACATAGCTTGCTTGGAACCACAATCCAAGACAACCTTATACTTTTCTAGGGTCTCCATTCCAAGAATTATGTCAAACCCGTGCATCTGAAAGTGGTATAAGATCCACCCGAATGTTGTGTTTTGAAAAGGAAAGAACACAGGGAGAACATACCTCCCGCAAAACCGCAGATCCGACTAATGAAGTTTCTAATAATAGATTATCCGTTCTACGATTGACAGTCATATTGCAGTCATGAATCACTTCTCGAGTGATAAAGGAATGCGTAGCACCTGGATCAATCAAAATAGATACAAAGTAGGATGAAGACATATCAGAATGAAATAATTTCATATGACCTGTCATGACTCGTGGGTTGACCACTGCCTCTAGATGATTCATAGCATAGAATCTTGCCATTGTTGGTTGCTGACCACACGTCCTGTTATTGGGTGCAGATGAACAGGCTTGGGACGCCTGTCCACGTCCTCATGTGCCACTGCTAAACTGTTGCCTCTGAGAGCCTTGTTGACTCTGCCTTGGTGGTTGGATCATCTTCCTACTTCTATTAGGACAATCTCTCATCATGTGTCCAAGCTTTCCACATTGGTAACAACTGTGGTTTTCCCAACTCAGCTTAGGTGGTCCTGTTACTGACATCGACACCGAACTATGGGCTCTAGTTGGCGGTAAACTACGACCTTTACCCTTGTTGGACGTCCACTGTGTCTGAGTATTGAACCTCAATGGTGCTATTGGTGCAGAAAACCTTGGCTTCTTAAAACTTTCAGACCTTTGTCCCTAGAACTGTGTATACACTTTATTACTATTGGCTTGACGTTTCTCAGTCACAGACCTTTCTATCCGCCTAACTGACTCCACAAAGGTGGCAAACCTCTCTCTATTCTCTAGAGCAGATACATGTGTTGTCAATTCAGCATTCAAACCTTTCTCAAAACGCCGAATTCTCTCCTCATCTGTAGCAGCCATGTGTAGACAAAACCGTAGAAGCTCCATAAACTTAGCTTCATACTCACTAATGTTCATTGATCCTTGCTTAATCTGCTCAAATTGAGAGATTTTCTCATCCAGATAAGTCTTGGGAAAGTATCTACTAACAAACTCTCTTCGAAACTCTCTCCATTCGACCTCAACTCCTGGTCGTTTCTCTTCCTCAATGGCCCACCAGTGGCCAACACTCCCTTTCAATAGGTACACATCATGCTTAATCTTCTCAGTTTCTAGAATACTGAGGATTCTAAAGGCTTTCTCCAACTCGGTAAGCCATGAATCTGCGTCTGCTGGGTCAGCTGTACCGGCATATTCGGTGGCTCCTACCCGGCGTAACCGCTCAAAGGTCTTACCAGATCCATGCGCTTCATTGGAAGCTGGTGTCCTAGGTGCTGGTGCTGGCATCCGATCATCCATATGTGTCATTGTGTTCATGAACTGTCCAAACAGAGCATGAAAAGCTGGGTTTTCTATCGAAGCTTGGTTAAGCTGAGGATTCTCAGGTACTAGCTCCTCTCTAGCCTGATCCCTTGCACCTCTTCCTGGTGCAGCAACACTGCTTTCAGCAGCATGTTCTTCGTGTGATCCAGCCATCTTTAAGCTTTACTTCTTCTCCTATATGAGCAGAAGTCACTATCAGATAAATTGGAAGACACTAGAACAGACTCAACGACCTTAATCCTATGTCTCTGTAGACTCAACGAACCTTACGCTCTGATACCAAAACTTTGTGACGATCCGACCACAAATCAAATCATCACCAGTAAATAATTGCAGAATTACTATAAGTAGCGGATTAACAAAAATCACTAAAAATTAAAACCATTTGCAAGGAGTTCCATTTCCAGAAAACTCTTAAGAAGAGAACCAAAGTACTGCATACATTAAGGTTCACATTGTTCACACCATGTACCATCTCATCTCGAGGAATATATACAACAGTTGCTTTACCCAACTATACACGAGCAACATAAAACCTCGAGGCATACAAGCCAAAATCTCAGATCGATCATAAAACCACTAAGTACTGACTCCAAGGACCTGAGAGTATAGAGACGACACATAGGACTCATATCTACATGACATGACATACAGTAACTCAACCTGAGATGTTACTGTTGCTCCTGATGTTGCTGTCCTCCCTCTCTTGTATAGTTCCTACCTCCTCGTCCGCGTCCACCTAAAAATTTTGGATTCCACAGGGGTGAGACAATTGTAATTGTCCCAGCGAGAGATATAACTCTCCGCCGATCATATTATCATTGTAGATAAACAATAATAAACTGAATAGAGGATTCTTTTATATTAATAAGCAGGATTAATCACTGTTTAAATAGAATAGAGCAATATAATCTTTTAAAGTATTGCAGCCATGTATGATAAAGCAGTAATTCATCTATTCATTTTATGAGGAATATGAAGAACATGTATAACATCTATCCATTTAAGATGTATAAAAGTAATGTATCATCAACCAATGATTTCCGTATTCAATCCTTAAGCAAATGTGCTACACGGCTGATTACATTTTACAATCACACTTATGCCCTGAGGAGATGAGGTATACCACTCATACTCCAACCGACCACTGCGAAGTCAAAATCGGTACCATACAAGGTCAATGGAAGAGCCGGCTACCATAACCTCATACCGTCTCGGTCAGTGCGAGAAAATGAGCAGGACTATGTCAACTGCTAAATAGCTTTCCAGGGTATACTGTTAACTTCTCTATAGAGTTGCAGGGTCAGCTGCACTCTCATCAGGATTGAGGGATCTCGTGTTTATCTACCATCAACCTGAGGAAAGGTGGATTAGATTTCGTGTTTATCTACATTGAATCCCAACCAATAATGAAGTATTGAGAGATTTCATGTTTATCTACCATCAATCTTCATTTGGGGTGTACGTATATTTTCACCCATCACCCCCACATATTCAAAAATATGCGATCTCCAGGAGATCCCGTAGGAATACCTATTTCACCATTCAGTAGTTTACTGACGCTGATGGATCTATGGTCAGGGCTCTACATGATAAGATTCCACTTGTTTAATTAAGTGAATTACCATATTCTTTTAGCATCAGTCAAGTTTTCAAACATTTATTATGACAAATGCTACAAAGAAAGATGTAATACATGTATCAAGTACTTTTCAAATCTTTAAAACATATATAACATTTAGGATATCAATCTCTTATTTCATTACTAGGAATTCTCATCCCTTGACATTATCATCATCATGATTACCAAATCTGGGTATTCAAACCCTTAGTTCATCACAGAACACAGTTACCACTTACTAGGTAACTAACACCCCTGGGTCATCTGACCAAGGTATACATGATACTTGTTACACAAGCATCTCACATGGCTCAAAAGGCCCATTAAACATCTTTATCAAATAAACATCATAGCTCATATCTAGCTATGTTCATCATCTCATGATACTTGCATGGTTAGTATACATGATAACATCCATCTTTATTACATATCAACACCATGCAAAACAAGGGTAACACCACTATTCCCTTATTAGGGTTAGGGTTTCCCATTCTTTATTGATTAGAGTTTCAAGATCACATTATCAAGGATCAAACCCTAATTCATACTTTACACATATTAGAAACATTAATAAATGCACATTACATATTTGGTTCACAAGTATGAGTTTCTCTCTCATCCTCTCTAGGATGTTGATCACTTCACACTTTATTAAGTTGGCTCAGCCTTTCCTTCAAGGTACATTAGCCTACTTAATCATTAATCATTAAATTCCATACTACTCAATGTATGACTTGATAAAAAACACTCCATGTGTTTCTCCAGCAAGTATATTGCAATTTAAGGTACTTCCACACCATATCATTTTAGAGGTATATGTATGCTAACTTAGCCCATATCGGGTTGAAGGTGTGTGGTTGAGTGCTTGACCTATTAAAACTTTTATGGACACGACCTTCCCTTTACCATGGGTTAAGTGACAGGCTAGACAACTGTTTGAACCATTATCAACCCAAAGTACAAACCAGTGCACATCACTATCGATTTCCCAAGTAAACTAGAGCTACTTTTCCATATCGGGATGAAGGTGTGTGCTTGTGTGCTTTTGCACGATACTGATGATGTCATCATTATCAACCTCAAGATCCTTGTTCTTACTGTTCTAAGTCATGGACCATAGTCCTATGAAGCTTTTATAACTCAAAGGTTCAGCAATTATTCAAGAGAAAATGAATTGCAAGTAGTTCAACAAGTATGGCAAAATTGAAGGTGCATAATAACATAATTGGGTTCAAGTTATATAATCCGCCTTAAGAACAACTTCAAAGCTCCAAGATCCAAAGCTCCACGTACCTAAGGTTGAAGATGAACTTCAAAACTCCTCTATATGCAAATAATCACCATGGATAAGCAATTGGTGAAGAAAAAGAAAAGAAGATCAAAACCCTAAATTGATGCTTCAATCCAATGTTGAAGATGATCATTGCCTCACCTTAGGGTTAAGTTTTGAGTTCCTTAGCTCCTTGGCCGACACACCACCACTCTTGGGCTATATGAACTTCCTCTTGGCCGACACAACCTTGCTTGTGGCCAATACCCCCTCACTTGTGGCCAAAATCACTTCAATTGGCCGATATCAACTTGCTATGGACAATATCAACATGGTATGGCCGATACACTTGTTATGGCCCATACCCAAGGCCTATGCACGGTACCCTTGTGCCCTTGCACGATATGACAACCCTATTGCACGATATGGCACTCACTTTCACGATATGACACTCACTTGCACGATATGGCACTCAACTCTTCACCCTATTGGCCGATATCAATTTGTATGGCCAATTTCACCTACTTGGCCGATATGCTTTTTCTATGGGCAATATCCAAGGGCCTATGCACGATATGCCTACTCTCATGCACGAAAAAAGAGCCCCATGCACTATACCACAAGGTAGGAGGGTGGTAAGGGTCGAAAAATTTCACTTAAGGGTGAAACTAGGGGTATATATACTTGTTGCACATGAAGAAAGGTAAAAATGAGGTGTCAACATTTTGAGCTAGTAGGTGCCACATGTCCATGCATGGGTGACACGTGTACATGCATGCATAAACATTTATGTTGACATGAAAAACAGTTGAGGATCATTTGGAGATAAAGATTCGTCCATTACATATCCTTTTGGATAATATATATTAATTAATTCATCACTTTATGCACAACCCGTCACCATTTTGCTAAGGAAGTTGCAAACCGACACAACTCACCTCCTTGAGGTGCTTTGCACGATATGGCCTTTTCCAAAAGTTCATAGAACGATATGGGACACCTCCTTAGGATCCATTGCCAATAGGCACTCATATATAAGCTTTTCCACTTGATACAACTCAAGTTAAGCTTTCAAATTCAGCCCTTTTCCTTGGTCATTTAATCACCAAGATTACCATCATTCATGAATGATTCAAATATGGTATATAATTATTTCTCTCTCATCTACATGATTCTAGGATGGAGTAGGGACACTCTAGAGGTGGTAATTTTCATATTAACCCCACATTTTGGGTAAATTGCAATTTGTACCAAAATTGGTGCACAATGCACCTACAATTGTTCAAACAAGCTACAAATTGGAATTTAGGCTTTCCACAAGCCATCCTTTAACATCATTATCTTTATTATGATGTTAGAACACATGAGATACATTCAACATGTGACATTTTGCAATATAACCCTTTATCTTGGGTGAATTGCACTTTATGCCCAAACTATCATATAATGCACAAACAGTTTGCAAATAAGCTCAAACTTGAAATTTAAACTCTACAAGAGTTTTAATTACTTTTCAAAAGATTAAAACAAATTTGTAAACAACTTACTTAAGCAAAACTTCCAGGGTTAGGCCATAACCCAGGTCAGGGATGTTACAATTTGTTGCATATGTGCATGGGTTATCGTATGCTTAATCAAGTGATGATAAAGATTCGTTATCCTTTTCTGCACATCGATGACCTATTCGACAAGCTAAAGTTAGCCACGGTGTTCTCAAAGATGGATAGGCAAAGTGGCTACTACTGGATGCGAGTGCCCGAGACAACCTTCATAACACATTATGAACATTATGAGTTTCTGGTCATGCCTTTCGGCTTGACGAATGCCCCTGCTACTTTCATGGACTTGATGAATCGAGTGTTTTGTCCTTACCTTGATCAGTTTGTTGTGGTTTTCATCGAAAATGTTTTGGTCTACTCCAAGTCTAAAGAACAACATTGTGAACATCTGCGGATCATGTTGAACACACTGAGAGAAAACCAACTATATGATAAATTCTCAAAGTGTGAGTTCTAGATAAAAGAAGTGATGTTTCTGGGTCATGTGGTTTTTTTTCAGACATATTATTGTGATCCTGGAAAGGTAGAAGTTGTGAACAAGTGGAAAGCTCCAAAGACTCTGTCTGAGATCCGTAGTTTCTTCATATTAGTAGGTTAATATCAGAGGTTTATCAAGAGTTTCTCTGAGTTAGTTGTCCCTCTGATAAAGTTTCATGTTTCTGTGGACACTGGAATATGAGGATAGTTTCCAGAAGCTGTAAGGATGTTTGACATCTACTCCTGTTCTTGCATTACCTATTGAAGGCAAACCGTACACCATTTTTACTGATGCTTCTAAGTAAGGATTAGGGTTTGTCTTGATGCAAGAGGATTGAGTGATCACCTATGCTTCACACTAGTTGAAACCTAATGAAGAGAACTGGCCTACACATGATTTAGAGCTAGCCGCTATTATGCATGCTTTAAAAATTTGGTGACACTATCTGTATGGAGTGAAGTTTAAAGTCTTCTCAGATCATAAAAGCTTTATATTTTAGTGCAGAAGGATATGAATATGAGGTATCAAAGATGGATGGAGTATCTCAAAGACTACGACTTTACCATAACTTTTCATCCCGATAAGGAGAACGTAGTAGCTGATGCTTTGAGTCAAGAGAAGGATACAATCTGTGCTGCTACGAATCTGGATTATGTTTCATGTTAGAAACCACATCCTAATGATAAAAAAGATGTTGAGAAGTTGTGTTCACGTCTTGTTTGTGAATTACACCATCTTGGATCTCGAAAGTTGTTACTATAGAACTAGGACGTTCTGAGCTTGATGAGATGAAGGCCTTAATTGAGAAGCCACAATCTGACTTTCAGTTGGAGTGGATGGTGTTGTTTATTTCTGACAAAGGTTGTGGATACCTAAAGTTGGAAACCTATGATAGAAGGTTTTGTGTGAAGCCCATGGATCTAAGTACACTATACACCCTGGTACTACTAAGATGTACAAGGACCTGCAATGAAGCTTTTGGTGGAAGAACATGAAGAAGGATATTGCTCTATTTGTTACAAAGTGTTTGACTTGTTAGCAAATCAAGATAGAGCGTCAATGACCTGGTGGTCTTCTACACCTGCTTGAGATTATGGAATGGAAATAGGAGAAGATTACTATGGACTTCGTCATTGGTTTACCTAAGACTAGGAAAAGTTATGATGCAGTGTGGGTAATGATTGATCGGCTTACCAAGTTTTCCCACTTTTTTCCATTCAAGTCCACATACAAGGTTGATGAGATGTTTCAGTAGTATGTGCATTGGATCATTCGTCTGAATGGAGTTCCTAAAGTGATAGTATCAGATCATGACCAGAAGTTTACCTCTCATTTGTGGAGTCAGATTCAGGAAGAGATGGGAATTGACTTACATTTCAGTATGACTTATCATCCATAAATAGATGGTCAATCTAAAAGAATAGTGCAAATGATAGAAGATATGATTCATACCTGTGTTATGGATTGGGGAGGTGCATGGGATAAGTATATTCCATTGGATGAGTTTGCTTACAATAATTCCTACTGAGATATTATTGGTATGCCACCTTATGAAGCATTATATGGAAGACCATGTCGTTCCCTGTTACATTAGGATGATGTGGGAGAATGTACTCTGGTGAAGATTGATGATATACAGATGATGATAGAGAAGGTCCAAATGATCAAGAAGTGTATGAAAGCTTCACAAGATTGATAGAAGATGTATGCTGACAAGAAGATGCCTGATATGAGTTTCCTAGTAGGTGAGTATGCCTTCTTGAAGATCAAGCCTATACCATCTAAATTTAAAGGCAAGCCAAATCCCTACTATTTTGGACCATTTGAGATCTTGGATAAGGTTGGAGACTATGATTATCGTATAGATCTTCCTCCTACCTATGCCAAGATCCATAATGTGTTTCATGTCTCTGTACTAAGAAAGTATGTGAAGGACCCTTCTTAAGTACTAACAATTGAACCTTTGGAGATTCAAGAGAATCGAACTTATGAGGAGTTACCCATGAAGATTCTTGACTCCCGAGTTAAGAAGTTGAAGAACAAGGAGATTGAGTTGGTGAAAGTCTGATGACAATATCATGGTTTGGAAGAAACCACTTGGGAGCTTAGAGATGAGATGTTGCATACTCACCTTCTCTTTTTGTATGAGTTTTTAGGGAATAAATCATTTTTAACAAGTGGAGTTTTGTAACGAACTGAAATATATGTATAATCTTAGTTTGGCCTTTTTCTAAGCTTTTCCTTTCATCTCTATCGTTGATGTTGTATTAATGGGAATTATAAAGGTTTGATGTACATTCATTCCCTATATTTGACATTATAAGAATTTATGAACAAGTACCTCAATAAAAGTTTATAAAAGGGTTTAGTTTGCAAAACTATCCACTTAAGAGGTATAAATATAACATAAAATTAAACTAGAAGTTTATATGGCTTTTTTATAAGGAAAACAAAAGAAAATCCTAAAACTAAGAAAAGGTGACATTAAATGATTTATTTTTTCCTATTATGTGAAAATGAGAGTAAATTGACTAAAGTCGATAAAAAAGAAATTCAAAAGATAATTTTAAGTCCAAATTCATTTTCTTTGAGTACAAGTTTGCTTGAGTGATCAGTTTCACAACTTTTGGGAAATTAGTAATTATAATTGCATTAACTGAATGGGAATGTGGCAACACATCCCATTATCACACAGATAACGAGGTGTTACGCGAAAACGTGCGGAAAACACCATAACCACAGATTATCAAAACACCGGTTAATTAAAACCGATTGTGGAAAACTGATAAACTGTGAAACTATTACTTTCCAGTCCTCATCCTGCACAGAAACATGTCATATAAATATGTACATACACAAGATCTGACACGTGTCCACAGCTCAGGAACAGCTGTCCATCCATCACATGAGTTCACCACCTGTTCATATATACATAAAGGCCCACATCCGGCCAACAACAGGATATACAGATATCATCGAACGATCTTCGTGAAACATCATCAAAACACTGCCAAGGACCTGAGAGTACAGGGATGACTCTAGACTCTACTACAAAACATCCAAAACAGCAGCATGTCCATCGCTTGCCTTCTACTGCTCCTCAAGCTGCTCGTCCGCAACACCACAACCACGACCACGTCTACCTCGACCACCTAAAAAGGGTGGAAACCAGCGGAGTGAGACAATTGAACAATTGTCCCAGCGGGAAACATAGCTCCCCACCGCAACCATAGAACCTCAGCAAGAGAAACTATAACAGCAATTATAACATGAGCAGATATATCAGAAGCAGTTATATATATATATAGCAAGATCATTCTTACTGGCAAGCATACCAGCTGTACTAAAACTTATAACCAGATGTCTTTCAAAAGAATATGATTATCAAGATAAGGTATATCAACATGTAACAGGATTATTAGAACAGAATATAATGCCATATAACCTGATTATCAAGATAAGGTAGATTACCACATGACCTGCAAGGTATAACGGAATATTACACAAACAAGGCCTCAACCAATGTTTCGTTTTTGATATAACTAGTAAATACTAAACGGCTGTATTACATTTTATTATGCCCTGAGGATTTGAACCGTACCGTTCAAATCTAACCCTCGGTTATGAAACCCAAGACGGTGCCATACAAGGTCAACGGAAGAGCCAGACTCCACGACCTCCCACCTCATGGTCAGTACATGAGTACAACACAAGCAGGACCGCAGTCACATGTTGAAGTGGTCTAAGCCACAGGGTTAGCTCCATAGGCTACCCATTCTCTAGCCTGCCTTGGTACAGGTCTCGGCGCTAGTAAAACTGAGCCACAGGCCTGATCACCGTGCTCTGAGCCATGAACGCATTCATGCTCCATACATCACATATCCTGAGCCATGGGCCTGTTCACCATGCTCTACACACATATCTGAGTCTGCAACCGAAGTTACACTCTTACCTCCTCATTTTCAGGCTAGGAGCAACCTACACATATTCAACAATATGCGCTTCCAGGTTAACCCGTAGGAAAACCTGTTTCACCATCACCAAGTCCTGACGATGATGGATCTATGGCCAGGGCAAACTACATGATATATTTCACTGTGATTAATTAGTATCTTTTAGATGGATTGCAAGATTCAACCAAGTTGTATAACATGCAAAGATATAACAGAAAGTAAAGAACATTATATTATGATCTATTCATATCAACCTGATCCATCTTAAGGATCCAACATCACATGTTACCACTTGGCCTCTTGCCAACCATCCAGATTCATCTCAAGGATCATCACATACCACCGGGTCTCAACCCTTCATCATGTATTGTTACTGCCTCTTAAGGCTCACATCATCATCATGGGACCAACACATCACATACATAATCTTATAGAGCAATTATCAAAGTAATGTTACTCATTACATATGTCACATAGCCCTTTCATGGCCAAGTCATCACCTGTAAGGTTAAGGTATGCAATAATTGTAGATTCAACATAAGGAATATGCTCACTATCATGAAATATCATTCAAGATAATCTACTTATCAATATGACAGTTATTTGGTAATCAAGTATGTTAAGTACATCATTAAACAACCATACTGATACTTACCCTTATATCGAGATTGTACAAACAATCAGGGTATATAGAGATCATGTTGTGTTTACTGAACCAATACTATTATTAACAAGGTCATTACTATGTCATCAACTATTGTCATCTTTATCATGAAGCAACCTTTAACATAACTGTCACTTAGCATCATTATTACCAACATTATTATCATTAAACAAACTACTAGAGTAGTTATCACCATCTTCATTATCATTAACAATTAAGCATAACGGGTCACATCATGCATCTATTACATGAGGGCTATCATCATATACATTACTACCATTAGCATCCTTATTATTTGCAAGGCAACATATTACATATTGATGATATCACAAACACCACCATCGTTTTATTGGTTAATGTGTAAACATCCACTTCTATCACATAAGGGGCCGTCACCAAAGAAACTCATACCCTCACTATAGCCTCGCAACCCTCATCTGAAACCTATCACCCAACATGGGTATCATCCACCACACTAACCCTATCGGCCATCATGGCCCAAGGCATGTCGCCCAACATGGTATCGGCCATCATGGTATCGGCCATCAGGGCACATAGCCTATCGTCCATCATGGCACTACTTGGACCTATCGTCCACCACATGGACAAGGAGATAACTCAACACAAGAGCACCCATTCTATCGTACAACTCAAGGACATCCATGTCGCCCAACACCATCAGACCATGTCGCCCAACAAGAGAGAGAGAGAGAGAGAGAGAGAGAGAGAGTATCGCCCATCTCCAAGGGTACTCACCATATCGGCCAACAAACCCTAGCTCACCCTATCGCCCAACTCAAGGGCAAGGGTATCGGCCAACCTAAAGGACTCATCATGTCGCCCAACACCAGCTACCATATCATCCACCAAGGGGAACACCATGCCGTCCAACTCAAAAACAAAGGTGTTGCTCAACCTAAGGAACCATATCGCCCAACATGGTCACCATGTCGGCCAACATCCATACTAGGTCAACCTATCGTCCAACCCAAGAGGAAGGGTGTTGCCCAACACCAAGAACACTGATATCGTTCAACTCAAGGACAAGGGTGTCGCCCAACACACCCACAAGGAAGGGATATCGCCCAACCCTAGGTCACCTTCAATCTCCAACACAAGGGAGCACAAACCCTAAAAAGCAAGGTATACAAGGAACCCTAAACCCAAGAGAGGGATATTGGCCACTAAGGTATATAAGCAAGGTGCACAAGAAAGGAACTAAGCTAGTCTACTCACATGTAACAAGGTTAAAGCTAGAGGTAAGAGAGTTAGGGTTAGAAACTATGCAACCCGCATTAAGCTCCAAGGAAGAAGATGCACTTTGAGCTCCAAGGTTGTCGGCCACCAAAGCTCCAAAGCACTCCAAGGTCCAAAGCTATCGTCCACCAAGCTGCTCCAGGAAGGTGTATCGGCCACCACTTCAGCTCCAAGGAAGTGTATCGGCCAACACAAGCAAGATGGAGAGGGATATCATGCACCAAGGGTGGAGGGGAGACCAAAAGAGCAAAGGAGACTAAGGCAAGGAGAAGAGCTACCTATATAGGAAGAAGAGGAGGAGAAACCAAGGTACAACCATGCTATGTGTCGCCCACCCAAAGGACACATGTCCACCAACTCAAGCCACCTCTCATGCAAGCCATAAGGCACTTGTCCAAGATGTGCACCATGTGTCCACCAACCAAGCCAAGCCATCTGGGCGACACAACAAGAGCTACTGGGCGACACACCAAGCAACTGGGCGACACACCACCTGCCCTGGGCGACACAAGGCTCAAGCAAGCCCAAACAAGGAACTCCAAGGCCCAAACAAGCTCAACTCAGGCCCAAAGGACTCAAACAACAAGCCCAAGCCTTCCTCTCAACCCTAGAGGAAGCAAAGAGGGAAAATATCTCACAAGATGGCAAACTTGCCCACAAAACCCTAAACTTGGGTTATTTGCAAGTAGCCCCTCGAACTCTCAACAAAGCACAACAAAACCCTAATCACCACTCAAAGGTGATTAGCAAGCACCAAAGCACCAAGATCAAGCAAAACAAACAGGGTAAACCCTAAACACAGGTCAGGGTCCTTACAGGGAAAATAAGAGATAACTCAAAAATATAAAATAAAATCATTAATGACTCTAAAACTAATAATTGATGTCAAATTCGTGATCTACACATTAAAATATGCCTTTGGTTAAATTATCACTCAAGTCGGAGAATATTTGACTAAAAGTTGAATTCAATAGAGAGAAAATGTGTAGAACCTTCAAATTAGTAAAAAAAATGTACATACAACTTCAACATGTAAAATTGATGGCAAATTCATATCCAAGACACTTAATGTGAATTTTGGGAGAAGTTTCATAAAATTTGGAGAATCTTATAACCATTAATGATGGAAGAAAGAGAAAATAGGATTTGTTTTAATTAACACATCAAAAGTTCTCAAAAGGTAAATCTAATTGCATAGTCAGATTCCTCATATAAAAAATAGGCCATGTGTCAATTTTCAATTGATTTGTATTTTGTTTGCACCCTCAATTTAGGAAAGAGAATAGGTTAAATAAATGTATATATCACTTTATTTGAATCTATTTAGGATTATTATTTAATTTCACGCGGCTGATTTATCTTATATTTGTTTTTGCATGAGATCTAGGCCATTGGATCTGGGATGTGATGACCCTTCGTCATTGTCTAGCTCGTGACTAGATAGGAAACATGAATAGTTGGCACATGATTTTTGGATTTGAAATTCTCACTCTCTGATCCACCTCCGTCTGAGATTTTTGTTCCTTAGTGTTCTAAAAATGATCACACACCCATACATACCTTAATTTAACCCTATGGTTGCGTATTTCGGAAACATCTAAATCTTGGGCTCCAAGGTACCTCGGTCACCTTGGGAAAACCCTAGATACTTTCCCATTGCTATAAATAGTACTACTAGGTGCTTCATCTTTCTTTGCTTAATCATCCTCTCCACTCAATTCATGTTCATATTGTGGGATTTGTTGCCAGTAGCTGATTCTTGGGTTAGGGTTTGCAGCGGCTATTTCTTCCTCTCCTTGACGCCTTAGTTCAAATTGATTGGTTCAAAATGTTTGTGATACCCCCTCCTTCTTTCCATGTTGTTACTTTCAAAAATCTTTGCTAGTTGCAAATTCAACAAATCCTCTCAAGCTTCTGCTCACTAGCCATGGCATGGCCGAACAAAGGGGTTGAATTTACTATGCGATTTTCTCTCTTACCCTTCTTGCTTTCTATTTTTTTTTTCTAAGGGGTTAATATGGTCTTTTCACCATCATTTTCTTTGTTTTGAATGGGTCAAAGTCAAGGTTGGACCATGTGACTTGGCTTCCCCTGATTGGGCCAAGTCATCGGGTTGGTCCTAGTCTTATCCTTTTCTCACAATATTTTTCACTTGTATTTTTCTAATTTTCTGATTGGTCAAATTCAAAAAAATCGTATCTTTTTATTCCTTTGTCCAAAAATAAAAATATGTATATATTGGAATTAGAAAAATGTAATCTTTCTAGTAAAATACATTTGAGGTTTAGTTTTGAGTTTTGTCGAAAGGTGTTTTCTAAAAATGATTTTAATACATAAAAATCACCAAAATAATACACTTTAATCGTCATAACTCCAAAATTGACAAAATTATATGTTTTCTTAATCAAGAGAACCTAATAAGATCAATGGTGATGATTTTAGAGTCTAAATCAAGTTTTATTAAAAAAATTCAAAATTTAGGGTTTCTTTACATTAGTGCATATGAAAAACCCTAATACATGATTATATATTGAAAATAGGAAAAGTGGACCTTGTCCTCAATTAAAGTGGTGAAAGTGAGTAACATGATTCATTAAAAGAGGTATGTGCATCCTTATACCTTAGTTGAGAATATTTGTAAACCGTACCTAATTTCCCTAATGAGGCACTTATTGAACCCTAATCTCTCTTTGGTATTTTCTTTGCTTTATTTGCCTCAAAATCAGTGATGTTATTTATTTCTTGGGTCTTCTACCCCACTGCCATGTTTCTAATTTTTGATGCATATACTTTCCATAGTTCTTTTAGCATGGTGATTTTATAAGACTATTTTACTACTGTAGTGGTACTTTTGTACAACCAACCATAGATAGGGCATGTGTTAATTCACCCAGTTTACTCTCCCCAATATAAAATATTTAATAAGTGACTGGAATGTGTTACTCTCCCTCACCTTTTTGGTTGAGGTCCAGTAGGTGCCTCAATACTACTTCGTTAAGGTATTCAATATTAATCATGCATGCAAAACTTTTACTATTTTTCTTGTAATGGCAACTGTCTATTTGATTACGCCTCATACTTTTTGACCATCTTCATCTTATGATGAAATCTTTGCCTTTCTTTCCATGCTATTTCATTATCTTCTGTGCTTGTTCTATATTTTTACACATACCTTGTTTCTTTCTTTTGTTGTGTTCTTTCCCAACCTCCCAAAGTTTGATCAAGGTGTTGAATAAGGCTAAGGAGATCAAGTTTAGGAGTAAACACCAGTTTTGTTCACAAGGATGTCTAGGTTGCTAATTGCTAGATCCCAATAGTTTTCTTTTCAATTTTTCCTTTCAAGAAACTCATGTAGTGAAATGAGTTTAAAATGCAATGTAATAACGTAGTTTCCTTTCCGCTACTATTGACATTTTACATTTATCTAAATCATGCTTATTTACTTGGGTTATTATACATGCATCCTACAATGTCAATTATATTTGGAAAAAGGTGGATGTTTTGTATTTTCTTTAAATTTTAGTAAGGAGGTGATCTCTCCTCTTTAAAATCTCCACGAAGGTACTCAAACTCTTGGTTGAAATATTTCAACATCGATCATATCCAAATGTATTAATACTTTTACCAAGATGGTTGTGTACTTCATTCATGATCTCTTTGAACACTTCAAAAAATTCGTACTTGCATTTCATTAAATAAAAACTACATATCTACTGAGATCATCAGTATATACACTAATGTACTAATAACCACCTTTAGCATTTATTCTAAAAGATCTATATACATCAGTAATGTATGAGCCCTAATAGAATACTTGTTCTCCCACTACATCTAGTGAAAGGTGTTTTATCATATTACCCAACAAATAAGATTTGCATGTCTTTATTGGTTCAATAACAAAAAGAGTCTAGATAACCATCATATGAATTCTAGAATACATTTCTCATTTATTTGCTTTACATGACAATGCCATATGTATTCATTGTTTGAGTCATTGATTCATTCAACATATATAATTGTCTCTAGTAATATAATATAAACTATGAGACATTAGGGCTACTGCTATAAAAGATCTCATCTTTGAAAGAAAAACATTAAATATATTCATAATATTCTTATCCATACAAGATACACGATGTTTCTCATTAATGGCAGTTACATAATAAAAATTTACTAATTCTATTGCATGCCTATTACATGAATAATAGATTGCAACTATAATGGCAACAACTTGTTCTCCGTACAATTCTAGCTCACTTCTTTTTAGGTCTTGAAGTGGAGATATCTATCTCTTTCTTCTTCCTGAGTTCCTCTATATAAAGAGGACAATTCCTTTTCTTGTGTCCATGCTAGTGACAATGGTGGAACTTTCCTTCCTTACTCACTCCTCCTCTAGCTTTCAGTGCAAAATACTTTGATTTTTGGCTAGCTTTAGAACTCTTCTTAGCTTTGACTTTACCCATGGGTTTGTTCTTCTTCATCTTCTCTTCAACTATCTCAACATGCCAAGTAATTCTAACAATGACTTGTCAAAATTGTTCATGTTGTAGTTCATGACAAACTGGCTATATGATTCCAATAGTGATTGCAAAATCATTTATGTGGCCAACTCTTGATCCAAGAGAAATACCAGTCTAGCAAGGTTCTCCACATACCCAATCAACTTGAGTGTGTGGGGACCTACTAGATCTCCTTCTGCCATGCTTCACTTGAACAATACCTTTGAGACATCATATCTCTCTTGGCTTTCCTGATCTTAGTATATGTTCTTAAAATGTGTTACCATCTCAATTTCATCTGTGTTCTCATGCTGTCTCTACAAATCATATTTCATAAGGCACAACATTAGGCACCTAACATCCTACACATCTTCAAAGTGCTTCTTGTAAGCATCCCTATTAGTCTTAGGCGTAGTGGGAGGAGGTTTATTCGTCTCTGGTGTCTCCAGGACATAGAGCTTGCGCTCCTGAGTGAGAACATTTCTCAATGTCTGGAACCCGTCATGGAAGTTGTTCCCATTCAACTTGTCCTTATCAAGGATTGACTACAAAGAAAATGTGTTTGTGTTTGCCACTATATTCTACAAAAGAAAGTTTGTAGATTTAGTCAAAACACTTTGATTTGATAAATTCAACGATATTAATTAGGATTTTAATTAATTATCACTCCCACTATTTTGTTCAAATTGATAGCCCTCCCTACCCATTTGGAATATTGTAGTGTACAATCTTCTAGTGTGCCAAGACCCAAAACAATTGAGTTATTACCCAACCAAAGCCAACATCCATAATCAATTATTAAGGTAGGTAACTTTTGTCAATTGCTTCTCATGCAATTCTTGGATAGATGGTATGTGTAACTCTTTACCATAGTCACCTTCATGCTTCTAAGTAATTAATCTCATTAAGATCACCTAGTTAAGTCTGACCCAAAAACCTACACGACAGTAATGCACCCTGCTTGGCAGGCCCACATGACTACCATCACACTTTCACAAGATAGACAATGCACCACACTTGGCATGTCCATGCTTAGTCGATCAAGATTTTCATGTGTGATTATTATGGAAATCATCTAACACTTAACATGCTTAATTGAGGAATTTTATATTTACACACACACACATATATCCAATCACCACATACTTATAGTATGTATCGTATACATGCTATATCCATAAATGAAAAGATACAATTATAAACACTAGCAATGATTATGGCCATATTATTGTAATTCCTTGGGAGCCAAAAGGAATTACTACCACCTAGGATCCACACCATATGCAACAATCTTTTTTTGGTGAAGATATGTGTTGGAACCAATCTGAGTTGCTCTTTTCAACTCTTGAACCGATCGGCTCACTTCTTGGTCAGTCAGTTGGTGTGTTGGATCGATCATCTGGTCTCTGGTCCAAATGACATCTCGGCAGCTCCAACCAATCCGTTTGTCTCCTCCTGTAATCTTGCCTCCTCGATTCTCTAGTTGATTGGTTCATCTGGTGCTAAGCATCTTCTTTGCCATAATAAGAACTAAAAATTTCCTAATCCTATTTATTATATTACATGGTAATAGGGAACCTCAAGTTACATTTGAGGGGAGAATATGAAGAAAAGAATTAATACTTTTACATATGGAAAAGAAAAGAGAGGCTCTATATGCAAAAGGAGATATAAACCTGATAATAATGATCCAACCACACGCACAGATCTAGGGGTAATTGACCATAACCATTCTTAACATCCAACATGAAAACCAATTTAGGGCAACACATATAAATTGTATATATATCATATATATTTGTGGGATTGTATGCGATATTTAATCAAATATGAACATTAATAATTTTTATTATATGCATCATATGAAATAAAAATAAATCCAATCATATTGATTTAAATCTAGTTATAGCATAAATTGACGTAGATCTAATATCAATGTTGGGAAATCAGGGTGACAGATAAGGCAACAGAAACAATTTTTTTTGCTATCCCCAAATCAGTAGATTGTGTCAAGAACAATGCATCTAGAAAGAAAGTTACAAGAGATACATTTGGTCTTGGACCAAGTCCAGCAAAAACCCCTTACTTCCATGTGCAACTTTCTTCAAGTTGCACCTGGACGACAACAACAACTACTTCCTAGTTGATCACCATGGTGAATGGTTGTCTGTGTCCTCCTAGTAGGGCAAACACCTTATCCCCTCTAGAGTAGTCCATTTGAACCACCAAGAACTCCACATTGCGCTACTAGATCCAATAGGACTTGAGTTGTCCCTTCAAACGTCACGGTGCTAGCACTAACTTGCTCTTCCAATTGTATCTCCCTTGATATCCCTCCATTTGACGGGTATGACTAGTTCATTCTCTCTTTGTTACCATAACTAGAGAGGATAACAATTGTCAAAGCTTATTGTTGTGTCTAGAAAGCCTACATTACCCCTCTATTTATAAAAGGGTCAAGGTTAGGGTTTCCAGTCGATTTGGTGTTAAAGAGACAAAATTTCAAGAATTTTCTGGAAGCTACAAATGGTGAACCAGTCGATTTACTATTGAATCCATGGTTCACATGTGAACCATTCGGTTCAACCCTTGAACCGATCAACTCATATTATTTCCTATTTTCAAACACACGAGCATTCAATTTTCATTAATGCACAACATGACATCAACATTAATCCTTGAACCAATTGAATTGATCATTGAACCATGAAATTATAAACTAGTCATTTCACTTTTGAAATGGTTGCTTCATTTGTGAAATGGTCATTTTATTTTTAAACTTAGGAAAAATTCATCCAATGATGTTGAGTTGACCAAACACTTGAATTTATCAGTTCAACACTTGAACTGGTGGGTGCATAGTCCATTCAGTCAATTTGTCAATTGTAATTATTAAAATTGAATGGATAAACACTTTAGTAATGAAGTTAAATGACATTCATGAATAAACTCCTATTCCATGTCCATCCTATGAGTGTGACCCTATAGGTCCCAAATTACACTGGCAGTGGATGTCCATAACTAACTTATGACATCTGGAGCAATGAGAGGTATCTAGAAACACATCATTTCTGACTAAGTAATTGGAAAGTTGGAGAACAACTTCAACCTACAATCCATGATCAATGTTACCATGATCGTATAGTTTCTTCGTCTCTGATATTCAAATTGAACTTGAGACATGGAATTATCATTCTCTCAACATTCAATCCATGCTCCTTGAACTAGAAAAGACCATCTAAGATGCATGTGAGCTCACATATCACATATTAGGTCACACAAGTATGGCCATACATTTCTCAATCTTGCTTATCAAGTGGCCTAGATATCAATCTCTTGTAGGAGGGAAACATCCCACATCACTTACATTTTATCCATGTGTCTCAGAGTACTCGAGCATCACCTTTATAGCAACCCTTATTCAAGGTCACGTTGGATGATGTTAAAGCACAACAAATGACATGTGATGAGTGTAGTGATTTCAGGTCTAAAAACCACAATCACCACTATCACTATGAGAGTTGATTGTGAACACCATTTTATGGTATCCATGTATCACTCTCAATTGTGGATCTGTCTATTACACTATTCTTCAACAAGTACCTATGTGTTTGATTGGATATCACATATCATAACTAATGAGATTTTTTCATGAATCAACACACACTCTAGTGTTATGTATTATTGTTGTCTATTTTGCTTCAATAGTAATATCTAACTAGGGACACAATAAGAATGCATGTACTCTTATCATACATATGATCTCATTGTTCAGGTCCTCAACCTAAAAACATATGTCATCGAGTTACATCATTTCTTAGACATCTACTCTGTTTGTGTCATCATATTATGATTGAGACAAACATAATAGACAAAGTTACCGTTATTATTATTATCAAATCGAGTATCTAATACCCCATTTCAATCATCATATGATTGGCTCTCTGGGCATACATACCAACACCTTTTTACTTAATTTTATTATTATGCTTGGAATATGGACATTCATTAACTTTTACAACCTTAGTTTGTTCAACCTTGTTTCTAGGATAGGTTTATCCATACCACTTATATAAGCTATTAGGAGTATAGGGGCATTAAATTCAACATATAGGAATCAATCATCATTTTTCTTACTTAGTAACTTATATTACTAAGGTATAGCAATATAGATATGTGAAGATAAATTTTAAGTCTTATTTTAACTATCCAAGTAACATTCATGGTGCTCAATTGCAAGGTTTACCCACTTACCCCGGTTAGGTGGTAGCTAAATTCATTACCTATGTATTACTTGTTTCAACGTCTACTTAGTTTAATTAGTCCTTTAATTAAGTTACACTTCTAGTGTGGCGTACAAGACTCCACCCTTTAAAAGGATAATTCGTTAACCTAACTAACCATCTAGAGGGGCACATGGGTAGATCAAACAACTCATATAAATCCAAAACTTCATCTTCTTACACTCTACTCTTTCCTTAGGCTTAGAGTTGATGTGCACATTTCACATATACTTTTTGATCACTTTTGCACAAAAATTTATTCCATTTGATCACCATTTGGCCTCTAATCATACTTGATTTTTCATCCTTTTTGTTATTTTACTTGTTGCTTGATTTTGATCATAGGAACACGATGAAGATGATGAAATGAGGCTAATACAACCCAAATATGACTTTAGTTGGATCCCCAAGGAGTTTGCATGCTTGAAATAGATGATACTGAAGATTTTGAAGCATATACGATGTGTGTTAATTACCACACATCATGCAAGTTTCCAGATACTTGCATCCACCATTGAAGAATGAAGCCCCGATGTGTATCTACTCTGACATGGTGTGTCCACACTTTGAAATGCTATGTCACCAAGTTCTGCCATCCTACATGGCACACTCTTGTTAACGAACACCATGTCCAACCCGATCGGCCTCAAATCAAGATTTCTTTAGGTTCCATAGAAATGACGTGTTTCTCAGTAAACACACAATGTTCTCAATAAGAAAGGAATCCACTCGTCAATTATACACAAAACACTTCATGTTGGTTCTAAACACGGCGTGTTACATTCAGTTTCTGCAAATTATAAAAATAACCGCCCCTCATTTTAAATACAAGGACACCCACAGGGGGAAATTATCTCTCATCATTTGAAACACTCTATGACTAGAAAGAGTTGTAGAGTAAGAGGAGGGTGATTTTGGGGAGGAAGAAGAGGTTTCCTAGGAAAGAATCTCCATTCTTCACTAGTTCTTCTCCAAAAGGTGCAACCGAGCTTCTATACTCGTCCAAGCTTCTTAGGAGGGAAGACAGTCCAAGTAGGAGCATCTAGTGTGGTGGAGTTTCATCCTATACGTGGAGTTTTACTTCACTAAACTTCACTCTTTGATTCCCTTTGCTCTTTCTTCTCTTTAATCATGCACAACTCTAAAATCGGTGCCCTGCACTTGTGTTTCTTCATCATGTATGAGTGGAATCCTTTTTCTTGGGAATGGCCATGAGAGTGGCTTGGATACATTGAGGATCTAAGGTTGTAGTTCAAATTTCAATATAGATACGAGAGTGTTTTGTTAAAATTGAGAACCATATCATATCATCGGGAGGTGCATGATGATGACAACCTCCATTGCAAGTTAATTGTCATGTTCATTTCATAGTTGCATATGATGTAATGCTATGGAAGTGAAATCTTATGTCTAAGATCTCCTAAATCTGATCTAAATCCTCTTAGTTTAGTTCCTTTCCTCTTTTGATTACTATTTAGTAGATCACAACCAAATCCAACTTTCACAAATCGATCTAGATTGTTGAACCATAACACGCTTGCACCTAACAATACCTTACTTCTTGGACGACCTCGATAATACTACACACACTCTATACTTGCATGGTAGTGTTCAAGTTTATAAATATTAAAACTTGCACACATAGCTAACAAGTTTTTGGCACTATTGCCAGGGAGCATAAATATATTTTTTTAGAGTAAGAGGTGTTAACTAGTAAGTGAGACTATATTACTCACCACCATTTCATCATTACACCCTCATTTACAACATCTACCTTCTCTTCCTTTGTTTGTTAAGTGTTCTCACTACTTGTGAAATTGCAGGATTGCATGCGAAGATCTAAGTGTCGTCTTTGATAGGTATTTTCTATATGCCCTAAAATGCAAGTGTACCCTATCAGAGTAATATAGGACAATGAGGCCCGACTATCGAACATGGGGAAACATAAATTCAGAAACTACTAGTACCTCTAATACAATCAACTAGGATGAAGAAAACTTTGATTAGAGGTTTATTAACTAAGAATGCAAAAAGTGAATCTAAAATTACCAGTGATCGATTGCAACTGGATGAAATTCCTTAGGGTTATGGTTTCACTACAGTTAACATTATAATTAATAATATTGCATTAATAGAGATCTCTCCTAACTCTGGACTAAGAGCATATAGTAATAATTACCCACTCTTACGGTGTTAATTCACTACCTAATCTAATACCAATCCCACTCTCGTATTGGTTGTGTTACTAGTTAGGTGCTTTATCGAGAACTCTGGGTAATCTCTTCATGCTCATAATCCATCTTTCTCAAAAGGTGATATAAAACATGTATTTCTATGAATTTCCAACAATTAATTTCCTCTTTCAAAGCAACTACATATGGTGATTAAGTATGGATAATTCATGACAATCTCATACAAATAAGTCTAGAAATTAAGAGAATTTGATAGTTTAATGCATAAAAGTCAATTACAACGTATAACCAAGCTATTCTTGGGGCCTAAAGAATAAGGGGTTTAGACCCACCTGGTTTCTATGGTTAAAATATAGGAGAGAAGAAGAAAACATGGAGAACATTTAGAAAAACTAAAGAACGCCTTAAGAAGATGGTCCAAAAGATCACTTTTCGTGCATGTGCTAATTTTCTACCTTCCGACTGTAAACCTATCTATTGGAAGAGCCTAGATCATCTAAAATGTGGTCTTCTTGTCCTCTTTCTCCTCTCCTTTCTCTCATCTTCCATCCAACAATATTAGAACATGATATTAGGTCTGGCCGAATTCCCCCTAAGTGTAGAAGTGACTTAGGGAAAAATAAATCCTTAACCGTCAGATTAAACACTATCATTAGATCTTCCTGATCCTGACATGTCAGTACTACCAAATGGGTGTTGGTACTACCCACTCCTTTGATAGTTGTAGACACCTAGCAAGTTGTCGGTACTATCGAGGTTGAAGTTGATAGTACCAAGTTACTTTGATTAATCCTGAATCCAACACTGCGATGTTTTCGGTAGTATCATGTCCCAAAGTTGGTACTATCAAGTTTATCTAGTTTCTTTCTTTTCATCTGTGAGCAAGTGTCAGTACCACTGACTCCAAATTCGGTAGTACCGAGTTGTGTAGTTTCTTGTAAAACTTCTTGAAAATCCATAAAATCCGAACATAAGTTCTTGAAATATAATAAATCATTCCGAAACATTAAAATTATATTAATTTGATGCAATTGATTATCATAGGCTAATGAGAGTAAATCATGCCCAAATTAATATGAAAATGAACAAATAGTGCACAAAAACCAATATAAAAGAGCCAGTGAAAATGACAAAAATCAGTGCACCAGTCTTCAACCATTAGTGGATCTAGACTCAGAGAAAGAACAAACTCTTAGCATCCGTAGACGAGTAAAAGGAGTGAAGACTCTCCAAACTTGGGAGAGGCACAACCATCATCACTACATTCTTCACTACCATCTTCATCAGAAAACCAAGAACCAATCATGGAAGACGACCGTCCTCTCAAGGACTTTGCTATTCCAACTTCAATCAACATTAATGAGGCTATTAATAGCCCAACGATCAAGGAAAAGGAAAACAACTTCTCCATCAGCCAAAAAATCATCCAAATGATTGAACATAACCGCTTTGGGGAGACTCCTATGGATGACTCAAACCTTCATGTAGTTGAATCTCTGCAATATCTAAACACATTCAAGATTAATGGAGTTTCTCCTCATGGTATACACCTACTATTATTTCCATTTTCTCTGCGGGATAGATCCAAGGCGTGGCTTCTTCTTTACTAAGGAACCCCATCAACAATTGGTATGAACTTCTCAAAGTCTTTTTAGCAAAGTACTTCTCTCTAAGCAAGACAGCTCAGCTGAGGAACAAATTGACTAATTTCACTCAACATGATTGAGAGACTCTATATGATTCATGGGAGATGTTCAGAGACCTCCAACATATTTGTCCTCACCATGGTCTTAGCAACTGTCTGCTTCTTCAAACATTCTATAATGGACTTTATTATAACATCAGGATGCCTATAGATGTTGCAGCCAATGGAGCTCTTATGAACAAGTCTTACAGGGGGCCTACGCTATCATATAAGATATGACAATCAATACTTACCAATAGAGTACTGAAAGGAGCAATCAACCACTCTCATCTTCTGTGGGGAACTAAGTAGGTGTCAATGCTATTGAAGTTGTTGATCTAATTTATGCAAAGTTAGATACTGTGACACAACAATTTGAGAGGTTGATAGCTCAATCAGCCCAGTGAGTAAATCTGATTTGTGATGCAAGTGAAGCCATGGGACAAGTAGCTTCTTCAAGCTACACTTCTTTCATCCCATCTGAAGAGAATGTGGAGAAATGCAATGTTGTAGGAAGATTTGGGAACAAACTACTACACAATCCATATTCCAATACCTACAATCCAAGTTAGCATGATCATCCCAACTTCTCCTACTACAATAACAACAACTCTCAAAATCCTTAACATGATCAAGGTAAACAACCATTGAATATGGGGAACATTCCACCTATGGGAAACAATCCTCCAAGTTTCAACAATAATGCCAATAGAAACTTCAACCAACAACAACAACAACCAAAGTCCAATTTTGAGTGTCTTCTTGAAGGTTTTGTTTCATCTCAATTGAAGAAAAATGAGGAATTCCACCAACACGATCAAATCAGGAAAGATGCGATATAACAACTTTCTTCTAAGGTGGACAACATTACTACTCATACCAAGATGTTGGAGAACCAGATTGCTCAACAAGCTCTAGCCAATCAAGATACATCTTTTGACTCCTTGCCCAGTCAATTAGTAATGAGTACTAACAAAACATGCAAATCCATGACACTATGGAGTGGAGAAGTGATAGGGGGATCCTCACCACCTTCAAAAAGGAAATCTAAGGAAGTTATTGACACCACTATGGAGGAGACTGTTGAAAACCAAAGAAACAAATCTACTGGAAATTTACAAAAAGGTGACTCTTCTTGCAAGCCTAAAGTTCCTTTCTCTCATATTAAAGATATTTGAACAAATAATGATATAATTTGGTTCGAATAAATGGATTTTGTTTACAATAGCATTGATGACTGTGTTGTGGGCTTTATTGGCTATTGGGCCCAAATAACAAGAAAATTCAATTAGTAAATGAATAATTGAATATTTGAGAAAAGAAAGAGGTAGAAACCTCTAGAAGGCAAAGAGATGTAATCCAAGGATGGATTTCGTGCCTCTTGGGTTCCTTGGGTTCCAAGGATTCCAAAGTTGCAAAAAGACAGCAATAAGAAAAGAAAAGATTAATTAAGTATTTCTTTAGTAAGAAAGAAATTGAAATTAATGTTAACATGTTAGAAATAAGTGGAAAAAGGTATAATTGGGTTATCTTTGGTGGAATTTCGTATTCCAAGGATTCCTAATATTAAAAGGAATACCAATGAGGAAAATAAAAGAGAAATAAAGAGAAATCCTCAAAAAGAGATATTTTAATGAGAAATAAACAAGATAATGTGAAATAATGCATATTGATGCATTTAGAAGGATAATGAGTATTCCTTAAAAAGGAAATTCGAATTATTTGAGTTTTTGGGATCCAATGAGTCCCAAGGAAGTAAAGAAAGAGAAAAATACCCATAATAGATCATAAGAGGATAATATGATGTATGATTAATGAATTTTTGCGTTATTTTAAAAAGGTGGTATTTTCTATTAAAAGAAAACATGATTTCATGACTAATAATTAAAAGGCAAGTTCTAAGAGGATAAATGAGATGATTTTCGAAATTCTAACATCTCAAGAATAATGATTATCAAAGAAGATAATTAGGAGAGAGAGAGACTTGCTTCACATTGAAGGAAAAGAGTTTCTTTTGGGAAAAGGGCTGGGTAACTCATGGATAACCCACCTAGGGCTTTGTACCCTCCTCTATAAAAGGTTAGAACCCCTGGGTCAAGCCCAAGGAGATCCTTGCATCCCTTTCTCTCTTCTCGCTCTTATTTTTCATATTCTTTGGAAAAACCCTATTCAAGGGGTAGTCCCACCCCTGGGACAATGAGGAGCCATAGACCAGAGTTCGAAGAAACCACGATGCTCCCACGACGTCGCATAGGAGCACGACCGTTTCCCCCCGCTCTGAAACTCATGCAGCTGCCATTGCTTGGCTGCAGGTCGGGCATGTAGTGTGGCCTTGGCTCGATGAATCAACCCTCTTTGGCAACAATCCAATGGCACCCTCGCGTGCGTCGAGGCACAACGGAGGTGGGCTGGCCATCCCTGATGGTCGTCAGGGTCCAGGAAGGAGAGGTCAGGCTGCGTTCAGCCCTGACCTAGCGGCAGTATGCGGCAGCAACCACATGCTATTTGTGGTCGAGAACAACCATGTCAGTCACATCTTTGGGGCGCCTTGCGTGCGCCAAGGAGCAGCGAGGCTGGGGCGGCCAAGGGTGGCGACCCTAGAGTTGTAGGAGAGGAGCAGGAGTGGTGCCCATGGCGTCTAGGGCAGACGATGGGAGCCATCATGAGGTTGAAGGTGACCAAAGCACGTTGGACAGTTATGCCCCTTCGGGCATTGAAGAGCTGACCACTTAAGGAGGGGCATTTGCGTCATTTGGTTATGGTTCCAATTTGGGCACATATGTTGCATGGAAGGAGGTGATGTGGCAGCGTTTGATTGGCTCCAGTAAGTGATTTAATGCACAAATAATATCTTGCTATTCGTAACTCTGATAACAGCAAATAATATATGTATTTTTCCTAGAAAAATGAGATGAATCCAATAAAAATATAGATATAAGCTAATTCCCCTTGCTATTCGAAAAGTAGTGTAAATTATCATCTTTAATGAATTAAAGATTAAGAAACCCTATTTTGAAATGAATAAAGTGTTTAATAGTGTTTAATGGATCATTAAAGTTGATAATAACCTGTTAATTGTAAAAAAGGTACTTTAAGATCGGAAAGGATGATCTTGGCACGTAATTAGTTTAATTTAGAGATTATGTGCATAAATATGCTTGAAATTTGAAAAGTACATAGATTTATCATCTTTAAGGATGTAATTAATGAAAAACCCTTAGATTTGATGATAGATGGATTTAATGTTGATCAATGGATAATTCAAGCCAATATTAACCTGTTGTTGATAAATGTGAAGATAGAATCTAAAAAGATGATCTTTTTATATAATTGGCTTAATTTAGGGTTTCATGCATGAATATGCATTAATGAGCTTGAAAACCCTAATTTAGGTGAATATGTCTTTTAATTGTTCAAATCCATGAATAAATAGGGATACGATGATCCTAAGTCAATTTGGGTATAAAAGACTATTAAAATGGATAGTTGAGCAATTAAGGTTCATATAAGTAGAAAATAGTATTTTAGGGTTTGTTGACCTAAAAGGGATAAAGTTTGAGAAATTGATCTAAGAAACCCTAATGAACATTAATGAAACCTTAATGCGGATTAGAAACCCTAGAAAGTGAATCCAAGTCAATAAAGTAGATTCTTGATAAAGTGTGTAATAAATAGAGTACATATTCTTTTTAGGAATTATGTGATTGTTGAATTGATTGCTTGGATTGATTTCTTGGTTAGATTTGCTTAATGCTTGTGAAATCATCAAATTAGGTATGTGGTTACGCTTATGATTATCCCGGCTAGTCTTTTGAGGATTTGATCGACGTTTCCCTCATGGCTTGAAATAACTGTTGGATGCTTTTATTTCATGCAACTATAGAGTGACTATGATTATCACTATGAATATACATGTATAACTGGCTAGATCCGGGTCCACCTCTGTGACTAGTAAAGGCTAAAAAGGGGTAACCTAGAGTAAGGTCTAGGTTATCATGGGTTAGAAATTGGGCTACCAAGTGTAGTGCCATGAGACCCATTAGCCTGCCATGAGTTAAGGAGTGGGCTACTTACGAGTAGTGCCATGTGACTCAACCCTAGAAACTGGTTCACCTATAGGTGGGACCATGAGGGGTTTAATGGGGATCTACCATAGGGAAGGTAGTATCCAAGTCCACTGTAGGGATAGAAAAGAGGATAGGGTACTCATGGATCACAGAGTTATATTTAAAATGTAATCTTGGTTGTTAAATGATTAATTGAATGATTACATTGTTATCATAGTTGCACGTTTATTGTTTCCCCCACATACCAGCTTCAGCTAACCGACGTTTTGTTTGTCGGCGTTTTAGGTTCAAGCGAAAAGGACAAATAGTAAATCATCATATTGCGAAATACATGAAGTAAAATACAAGGAGGATTAGTTAGAGTAGAATCCATAAGTGGATAGAAGTTTAGAGATCCATGTTTTCAAAAAGGTATGTAAAAGTTTATTTTTCTTACAACCTTTTAGTATAGATTGTTGAAATTTAATAATTGTTCTTGGTTAAGTGCCAAACCTTTGATCCGGAAGTTATGGGTGCAACTTTGACCTCTCGGTCTCCCTTAATTGGGGGTTATCGGGAGGTGGGGTCGTAACATTTGGTATTAGAGCATAGGTTCCTCACTTAACCATTAATAATTATTAAATTTTACAAACTCCATAGAACCCAAGGGAGTTATTAGAGGATTATCTTAAAGACAGAGGTGTCTAGAAAAGGATCATGACCGGGGGCTGGCAATATTTTCCTCCGCACCACTAATCAGAATACGAGGACTCCCGGATCCGTGTGACTGCCTGGCCAAAGTCTTAGGGTTTGAATTGAAATAAGATACCTTTAAGACTTTCTCATCTTATTCATCTCTTCTCATCACAAATTCTTAAGGACCTTAAGAATTAGGGTTTTCTCTCTTCTCCTCACCCTCTTGAGGTATGGGTAAGGATAACAAGATCTAAGGAATCCTCCACCAAATTAATGAAAAGTATGTAAATAAGATGTCATGGATATAAGCTTAATAGATTAAGCGCAAACTAAAGAATAGATACATGATTAGGTCGTATGACATAAGTTGTCATGCCCTCAGTAGAGACCTGAGTCTAGACCTTCTTGTCAGGAGGATAAATAAAGAGAGTTAGTCTTGGAGATAGAGATTTCCATTATAAGTAGAGACCTGGCACATCCCCTAAAGATGATGATAACCCTAACCCTAAGTGAAGGTTAGTGAGGGATGACACAAGAGTTAGCTGTCATGGTAGACCAAGTGTTTGGATGGACATTCCTGGGATGCCATATGAGCCATGAGAGATGACCTAGTACCTTTGGCGACCCAACCCTGGAAAAGGTTGTGCATGTTAGAGTGAAGGATAGCTCCTTCATTGACAAGGTTTGAGAAGAACCCATGGAAACCCCATGAGCTTATATGAGCTTATAAGGGAATAATATGCACCCAGATTGTATCAGTAGTGTGAGCAATAGGTTGAAACCCTGACCAGGAGAGAGTGAAGGATGGCTTATGAAATAAGCATCAAGAACTAGGGATAACCTTGAGTGAACATAAGTTGAACATAGGCTTCATCCAGGTAAGGGCATGCTTTTGAGTTTGACCCTTCATGAAGAGAGGACCTCTAATGGTGGGGTTGGTTGTAGGGTTATCTCTAGAAAGAGAGAGAAGGAACCACGCAAGGGAGGTTGGAATCCTAGACTCTGAGATATGAGGAAAAGTAGGGAGTTGAGGATGATGCGACCTAAGTGGATGATAGTGGTTGCCTTATGCTTGACCCCTGGAGGCTGTGATATCTTGGTTGCCTTTAGAAGAACCAAACCCTAGAGAGAGGATGAGGCTTCTGGCACCTATGTGCCTATGGTATAAGTGTTTACCTTCTGAGAAAGGAAGAAGAAGTTATGTATACCCTGGAGAGGTTTAGTAACAGGTTATGAGGCCTTGTACCTTGTTGATTGTCCTTGAGAAGGACTCAACTTTAAAGTGTTGATCAAGGGAAAAAGGATGACAGGAAGTGTATGCCATACCTGTTACATGTTCAGAGGTTGAGCAGACAGCTGGACATCAAGAACATGAACCTCTGGTTCCTAGGCCTAAGAGGGGAAGTGGTATAACTAATTCTCATGGTGAGAATTAAGTTTCTATAGTTTTGAGCATGGTACCCCTCATGTATGGAGGAAAAGGGAAGCCCCTTAAGTTTAAGGTAGGTTCGATGAACCCCTTACAACTAAGTTGATGACATGGGAAGGTATAATCTTGACCCAATGTTGAGGACAAGAATAAGTGTGACCTAGCATGGTTTAGCAGGTGGTCCACTTGTGCCTTAATGGCTTGCTAGGGTCAAGCATGCTCATATGGATGTAAACCTTTGTGATCTTGTTGTCAAGATCTCTAGTTTCCTCCCATCCTGGGAGAGGGACCCTTTGGTAGTTTGTATACCAGTTTTGTGGGTTTTGAGGAAACCTAAAGAGGTCTCATAGGATCTTAAGAAGCTAGGTGAAAAGTACATAGTATGAGAATGAACCTATAGAGCCATAGATAACCATCTCTAAGTGCATGTGGATGTGTTACCATGGAGGTAACCAGTATGGGGCCTGACCAAGTTAGGCAGGTCACCATGACCCCTATGAAAGGATGAAAGTCCACCCTTGAATGTAGAAAGAGAGATGATGAAGGCTTGGGTAAGGTTCTAAGTTGGACATGTAATATAATGGAATCCTAAGTCTATCCTAGGGTCAGGTAGGGATAAGACCGATGGAAGTAGGAGTTGCCTAATTCCCTAGTTGCACATGACCATAGGATCGGGAGGTAACAACTATCATCATCTGAGGGCCATGGGTTAGGAGATTGATCACCTTCATGAACTCATGGGACCCAAAGGGGAGATGAGTAGAGCACTCTCCGGATGCATAAGGGAAGATGAATGACCCCTAAAAGTGTCGGCACCCTATAGACCTAGAGGAAATGACCAAGGGATGTGTGTAAACCCCAGAAGGTTCGAGACCAGTTTTCCATGGAAGTAACTTTGATACCACGATGTTTGTGATGAAGAGACATGTGTGGCACGTTTTAACTTAGATTTAAAAGGTGTACTGGAAAGGTGGGATGTACCATCTCTACTATTGGAATAGGAAGAACTCTATATATGGACTGCAGCCAAATGCTTATTTCCTCTTGTTATGGGAGTGAGAGATAGGACAGTACGCATGTCATACACCAAGGATAAAGATTATGTGAGTTGGAATGTTGCTATGAGGTATGGGGACAGAGAAGATAACATACCCTGGTAAAGTGAATGATACATGAATGGTTTGCAAATGTTAAAGAGAAATAAGGTAGTCATCTTATAAGGATGTTTTTTTAGCATGAGCTATGGGTTATACAAGGTTGAGTTCGAAAACCAAAGGAATGAGCTCAAAGTTTTCTTGATGAAGATAGACTTAGAGTTCGAGTTTGAGATGATAAGTGAAATACATGGAAGTGTATGTCTTCAATGTTACCTAATACCTAAGGATGTGAAGTGGTAATGGATGCTCTGGTTGAGATATATCTTCCTAGTTGGGCTAGAAGAGGTTGTTAGACTAACCCTAAGTTTGGAAAAGAAGATATGTTTGGCTAACACTCAGAGGTAACAAGATATGTTGAATAGGTTAATGGTTGTTTTGTTAGTCAGCCTTGGTGCAATAAAAGGATGGTTGTAGAACTTCAATTGCACCTCTCTGGAGAGGAAGGTGTTGAAACCCTGATTAGAGTGGTTTAGGGTTTCTGAGGTATCGATCTTGAGAAATCATGACATACATGAGATCATGATTTTAAGATCACCATACACCATGGTACTACTTAGATAATGAGTGGTAGCAGTACTATGGATGTTGGAGATGAGGCTGCATGTGGTATGCATGATAGAAGGTGAAGGATGAACACCGGTAACCCAGTGCATTGATATAGAGGATAAAGAGTCCCTGAAAGAGAGAGGGAGTTCATCACTATGGATGTTGTAAGTCCCCCTGAACCAAGGAAGGTTGAGATGCAATATGGGTTATCGTAGATCACCTTACCTAGATGACATGAGAAAGAAAGAGTTCTGTCGAGGGACAGATCTGGTTGAACTACCCATGAGAGAGATGGTTCAACTACACCATGATGCGAGGTTCTTGAGTTTGACTTACAGGTTCACTTCCATAAGGTGGAAGTAGGTACATGAAGAACTCAATGATAGTACAGTTTATCACCCCTAACGAATGGTTAGTATAATCCGGACTAAAGGGGTCTGATGAGAGCATGTGTGCTCGTTCAGGGTGATATCTAGAGACAGTTCTTGTCCTATGAAAGATGTGACGATGACCACCATAGCCAGTATCAAGTTTTATAAGAAGCTCTGTAAGGGAGGTTATGTCGGTCACCACTTTAGTAAGGTGATGTTGGTGAAAAGACCACATGATGGTTAGAAAAGGACCACAATGTATGTAGATGAAGTCGCTTTGATCAGGTAATGGCTGAAAGGAGCCTAGAGATGATGAGAGTCATGAGCAGATGCAAAGTAGACTGACTTGCAGTTCACTGTGGGAGAACATGTGACATGAAAATCCGACCCCTCTAAGTTATAGCTAATAGAGCTGAGTCCCCGATGCATGTGTTCTTTTGACATGGTTTGGTGGAGAAGGTTAAGTTTGACCTTACCCCTCAGGATAAAATAATGTGTGATGAGTTTCTGGTGTCCAATTTAGAGCACTATGTGAGGTACCCCAACCATGTGCTGAGCAATGAACCTAGTGAGCCCCAAGGGAGGCTGAAATGACCTCAGTCACCTGTGCAGTTTATAGACGCCAGGATGAAAGAACTCAGAGAAAAGAATATGTGATGATAAAGGTTCTTTGGAAGCGCCATGAGTACGGTAAAGCCACATAGGGGCCAATGATGGAAATGGAAAAGTCTTATCCTGAATTGTTTGTTTGCTTGATAAAATTTTGAGGACAAAATTCCTATAAGAGGGGAAGGGTGTTACAACCCCAATTTTTGGGTTCAATTGGTTCCTCATATTAAAGATATTTGAACAAATAATGATATAATTTGGTTCAAATAAATGGATTTCATTTACAATAGCCTTGATGATTGTGTTGTGGGCTTTATTGGCTATTGGGACCAAATAACAAGAAAATTCAATTAGTAAATGAATAATTGAATATTTGAGAAAAGAAAGAGGTAGAATCCTCTAGAAGGCAAACAGATGTAATCCAAGGATGGATTTCGTGCCTCTTGGGTTCCTTGGGTTCAAAGGAGTCCAAAGTTGCAAAAAGAAAGCAATAAGAAAAGAAAAGATTAATTAAGTATTTCTTTAGTAAGAAAGAAATTGAAATTAATGTTAAGATGTTGGAAATAAGTGGAAAAAGGTATAATTGGGTTATATTTGGTGGAATTTCGTATCCCAAGGATTCCTAATATTAAAAGGAATACCAATGAGGAAAATAAAAGAGAAATAAAGAGAAATCCTCAAAAAGAGATATTTTAATGAGAAATAAACAAGATAATGTGAAATAATGCATATTGATGCATTTAGAAGGATAATGGGTATTCATTAAAAAGGAAATTCGAATTATTTGAGTTTTTGGGATCCAATGAGTCCCAAGGAATTAAAGAAAGAGAAAAATACCCATAATAGATCATAAGAGGATAATATGATGAATGATTAATGAATTTTTGCATTATTTTAAAAAGGTGGTATTTTCTATTAACATAAATCATGATTTCATGACAAATAATTAAAAGGCAAGTACTAAGACAATAAATGAGATGATTTTCGAAATTATAACATATCAAGAATAATGATTATCAAAGAAGATAATTAGGAGAGAGAGACACTTGCTTCACATTGAAGGAAAAGAGTTTCTTTTGGGAAAAGGGCTTGGTAACTCATGGATAACTCACCTAGGGCTTCATACCCTCCTCTATAAAAGGTTAGAACCCCTGGGTCGAGCCCAAGGAGATCCTTGCATCCCTTTCTCTCTTCTCCCTCTTCTTTTTCATCTTCTTTGGCAAAACCCTATTCAAGGGGTAGTCCCACCCCTGGGACAACGAGGAGCCACAGACCGGAGTTCGAAGAAACCACGATGCTCCCACGATGCCGCATAGGAGCACAGTCGTTTCCCCGTGCTCTAAAACTCGTGCAGCAGCCATTGCTTGGCTGCAGGTCGGGCATGTAGTGCGGCCTTGGCTCGATGAATCAACCCTCTTTGGCAATGATCCAATGGCACCCTCGTGTGCGCAGAGGCACGACAGAGGTGGGCGGGCCATCCCTGATGGCCGTCAGGGTCCAGGAAGGAGAGGTCGGGCTGTGTTCAGCCCTGACCTAGTGGCAGTATGCGGCAACAACTGCCAGCTATTTGCGGTCAAGAACAACCATGTCAGTCACATCTTTGGGGCACCTTGCGTGCGTCAAGGAGCAACGAGGTTGGGGCGGCCATGGGTGGCGACCCTCGAGCTGTAGGAGAGGAGTAGGAGCGGCGCCCATGGCATCTAGGGTGGCTTCGGGGAGCCATCGTGAGGTTGAAGGTGACCAAAGCGCGTTGGACAGTTATGCCCCTTCGGGAATTGAAGAGCCATCCACTTAAGGAGGGGCCTTTGCGTCATTTGGTTATGTTTCCAATTTGGGCGCATAAATGCATGGAAGGAGGCGACGTGGCAGCGTTTGATTGGCTCCAGTAAGTGATTTAATGCAAAAATAATATCTTGCTATTCGTAACTCCGATAATAGCAAATAATATATGTATTTTGCTCAGATAAATGAGAGGAATCCAATAAAAATATAGTTATAAGCTAATTCCCCTTGCTATTCGGAAATTAGTGTAAATTATCATCTTAAATGAATTAAAGATTAAGAAACCCTATTTTGAAATGAATAAAGTGTTTAATAGGGTTTAATGGATCATTAAAGTTGATAATAACCTATTAATTGTAAAAAGGTACTTTAAGATCAGAAAGGATGATCTTGGCACATAATTAGTTTAATTTAGAGATTATGTGCATAAATATGCTTGAAATTTGAAAAGTACATAAAGTTCTCATCTTTAAGGATGTAATTAATGAAAAACCCTTAGATTTGATGATAGATGGATTTAATGTTGATCAATGGATAATTCAAGCCAATATTAACCTGTTGTTGATAAATGTGAAGATAGAATCTAAAAAGATGATCTTTTTATATAATTGGCTTAATTTAGGGTTTCGTGCATGAATATTCATTAATGAGCTTGAAAACCCTAATTTAGGTGAATATGTCTTTTAATTGTTCAAATCCATGAATAAATAGGGATATGATGATCCTAAGTCAATTTGGGTATAAAAGACTATTAAAATGGATAGTTGAGCAATTAAGGTTCATATAAGTAGAAAAGAGTATTTTAGGGTTTTTTGACCTAAAAGGGATAAAGTTTGAGAAATTGATCTAAGAAAACCTAATGAACATTAATGAAACCTTAATGCGGATTAGAAACCCTAGAAAGTGAATCCAAGTCAATAAAGTAGATTCTTGATAAAGTGTGTAATAAATAGAGTACATATTCTTTTCAGGAATTATGTGATTGTTGAATTGCTTACTTGGATTGCTTTCTTGGTTGGATTTTCTTAATGCTTGTGAAGTCATCAAATCAGGTATGTGGTTACAGTTATGATTATCCCAGCTAGTTTTCCGAGGATTTGATCGATGTTTCCCTCATGGCTTGAAATAATTGTTGGATGCTTTATTTCATGCAACTATAGAGTGACTATGACTATCACTATGAATATACATGTATAACTGGCTAGATCCGGGTCCACCTCTATGACTAGTAAAGGATAAAAAGGGGTAACCTAGAGTAAGGTCTAGGTTATCATGGGTTAGAAATTGGGCTACCAAGTGTAGTGCCATGAGACCCATTAGCCTGCCATGAGTTAAGGAGTGGGCTACTTACGAGTAGTGCCATGTGACTCAACCCTAGAAACTGGTTCACCTATAGGTGGGACCATGAGGGGTTTAATGGGGATCTACCATAAGGAAGGTAGTATCCAGGTCCATTGTAGGGATAACACAGAGGATAGGGTACTCATGGATCGCAGAGTTATATTTAAAACATAATCTTGGTTGTTAAATGATTAATTGAATGATTACATTGTTATCATAGTTGCACGTTTATTGTTTCCCCCACATACCCGCTTCGGCTGACCGACATTTTGTTTGTCGGCATTTTTGGTTCAAGCCAAAAGGACAAATAGTAAATCGTCATATTATAAAATACATGAAGTAAAATACAAGGAGGATTAGTTAGAGTAGAATCCATAAGTGGATAGAAGTTTAGAGATCCAAGTTTTCAAAAAGGTATGTAAAAGTTTATTTTTCTTACAGATTTTCACTATAGATTGTTGAAATTTAATAATTGTTCTTGGTTAAGTGCCGAACCTTTGATCCGGAAGTTATGGGTGTGGCTTCGACCTCTCAGTCTCCCTTAATTGGGGGTTATCGGGAGGTGGGGTCGTAACAATAATGTTGCTAACCATGTGTCGAGGACTAACACTTGTGCAAAAGACAAAGTTCCTATTGATGGCAATTTGCCTATTCAAAAGCTCTATGCAATAAATTCAATTATGACACCATGGTTTGCCAATTTTGACAACTATCTAGACACTGGACACCTCCCTCTAGACTTCACATATCAACATAAAAAGAAGTTTTTGCACGATGTTCAATTTTGTTATTTGGATGATCCACTCTTGTTTAAACAATGCACAAATGGGCTAATTGGGGTATGCATTCCGAATGAGGAGATTTTAAATGTGATTTGAGAATGCCACTCTTCCCCTTATGGAGGACACTATGGAGTAAACAAAATTACAACAAAAATCCTTCAAGCATGTTTCTATTGACCAACACTCTTCAAAGATGCACATGCATTTGTCAAAGCATGTGACAAATGCCAAAGAGTAGGAGGAATTTCAAAGAAAGACAAGATGCCACTGAATTCAATTATGGAGATAGAAGTTTTTGAAAGGCAATTATAGAGAAGACCATCTCTAGCTCAAGAAAGGATTGGGCACTAAAATTAGATGATGCAATGTGGGTAGTTTTCAAAACTCCAATTGGCACAACTCCATTCAAGCTAGTTTATGGAAAATCTTGCCACTTGCTTGTGAATTTGGAGCATAGAGCACTTCAGGCAATCGAATTTCTTAACTATGATATGAAGAATGTAGGAGAGAAGGTTTTTACATTTCCATTATGTTGACAAACTTATATTGGATGCATATGTGAATGCAAAGATCTATGAAGAAAAGACAGAGATGACACGACAAGGGATTCCAGATCAAGGTAGTCAAAGAAGGAGATTGAGTATTTCTGTTAAATTCTAAGCTTAGATTGTTTCCAAGAAAACTTAGATCCAAGTGGTCTAGATCATTCTTAGTTCAGAAATTCTATCCCTACGAGATAGTAGAGCTACAAGGAAATCAATCCACTTTCAAGGTTAATGGATAGCGATGCAAGCTGTACACAGATGGAGAGAAGATTGACTGGGGGGGCCTCTTGCTCCCTCTCATATGCAGGATTTCAGAAGCTGAAGAGTCTCACTCTGGATTCTAAATGGAGGAACTTGTGGGAGTTGACCCCACATTTAGGGTAGATTTCATTTCAAGCATTCGCTCAAAAACTCACTTTTAAATAATTTTGCCATGGATGAATATAATAATCTAGACCCTCATTATGTATACATTATCATCATTACATGAGCTATTGATAAATCAAAGAATAAAGAACTTGCATTTAAGAGAAATTTAGTTGAACACGGTGTGTCCCTCACCAGACACGGTGTGTCGCATCAGTCAAACTGATTTCAAGGAAAGATATCTTTGGTGCACGACATGTTCTCTTTATTACATGATGTGTAATGCTACATAATCAATCCACCCAATTAGATCATACAGTCAGACACGGTGTGTCAAGGCTTGCATTTCTTGCCAACATTTTCTTGGAAACTTGCAAGACATGCGCTAAATAACGCATGACATATTCCCATCCATATCAAAGGCATGAAGGGGTCCCTGGAAAGTTGCACAATGCGTGCCTAGTAGGACATATCGTGTCTTCATCAACCTATAGCAGAGTGAAAATATTTGGAATGAGCGTGTTAACATGGCATGCTATGTTCCAGACACAACAAGTTTCCATAAGTTTGAGCTAGGGTGTAACCTTGAATTTGAACTTGCCCTCTCCACCCAAATCATTTTCTTAAGTAAGAGAGACTCCAGAAGTCGTGCAACTCATTGGTTGTGTGGCCTCCACGTCATGCACCTACTCTGCCATGTCTTCATGCAATTCTGATCCTCCTCTCCGATCTCCAACAATAGCATCCACGAGGTCCTCCCCCTTCTCCTCTCTGAGCTCAATGAGTACCATATCCGCCACTGCCAATGGCTGCCCCACTTCTGTGAGCTGTGGATCGCCACCATCATCCTCTCTCTAAGCCCTCACTCCACCTCTTTGTTTGCCCATTAGCACCACAAGTAGCCACCTCAAATCACTAGAGACTTGACATAGTTGAAGCTAAACACGATGTGAAGATCGGTTCATCACCAACCTAGAAAATGCTCACATTGCATTGAACTCACTGTGGATTACTCAGTACATGCCGTGTCAAGACATTCATTTTCTTGGGCCAACCACCTTCTCCAACACCAGGTGACACACTGTGTCCGCGTGCTCTAAATCTCAATCCAAGGATCAATGAAACCCATGCAAGTAGCCAAACTCCACTAAGAGAATAGGTCTTCTCTCACACCAACATTCGTCACCTCCACTATGATCAATGTCACTAAGGAAGAGGACAAGACCTACCAAACAATGATCACATGTAGGGTCTTGCCAACAAGGGTTGTCTATGAAAAAGCCCTGGATGCACTCAGATTCAAAGACAAAGTCTTAGGACTGCTCAAGGAACTGTGACTCAAGTACATCTGCTACACAATAAGCAAAACCTATCCTAGGCTTACTTATGAATTTCTCACTACATGATGAGGATGATCCTAAAAAGCCACATGAAATTTTTGCTATTATCACCTTATGGCTTCTTAGTCGAAACTATAAGATCACCTTCAATCAATTCTGTGAGTTCCTTGAATGTCACTATGGTAGAGCAACGTCATATCCTATTGCATTTAATAGTGATGATTTTTGGAGAAAGATCATCGATGGTCAGATTCATGAGGCCACTAAATCTAGGGCAATCCATATTCAGATACCTATCTTTTGCTATATCACATGAACCTTAGCACCTGGGTGTTTGCTAGGAAAGAGACACATGTAGTATGTGGGTTACATGATCTTTTCTTCTTGTTGGATATGCTACATAACTTTTAAATCAATGTTGGCTATTATATTCTCTACCATTTATTTGAGCTTAGACGTGCCAAGATAGGTGATATTATGATCAGGGGACTAGTTACCGACATAGCCCGTAAAGTCAATGTCGAGCTGACAGGTTTAGAAGCCGCCCTTGGGAGGAATTTGATTGACCTCAAGCTACTTATTTCTTCTGGACTGATCGTTAGAGATCCAAACATGAGGAAAAATTTAGACAATATTTTGTAGATCATTAGGGGTATATTGAGCTTCATGATATTGAAGCTATCACGTTAAAGAATAAAGAAAATTGGAAATTTAATTTATATGATGAGCCTCAGTATGGTGACCAAGGCAGCCCTTCCACTAATGTTGCTTCACCACCTCTACCTCCCTTGACTAGCACACAGACAAAGTACAACTAGAGTATGCTTGATGTCCAAAACCTTTATGTGTATATTTAGAATTGATGCAGTAAAAAGATGCCCTTTTGATATGTTAAGCTAACAATACTCTAAGATGCACAAAATGCTCCATAGCATGGATACATGGCACATTTCATAGGGCCACTATGGCATTCCTCCACCACCACCACCGCCACCACCTTAGCTTGAGCAACCTCCTGTTCAAATCCCTGATGATGACTTTCTACACTATCATTTTTCAACTATAGATGAGGGCCTTGGCCCTTCATTTTGATTCACCATGGTAGGTACCCAACTACTATCATCTTGAGTTTGATTGATGCAGTGAGGACACTACATATTTCAAGCTTAATGGGGGAGCGACCGACCTATAGTGTAGTTTTATTTCTCTTGTATCATCTTTTTCTTAGTTCTTGTTTTAATTTTTGTTATACTCATGGAAAATCTAGGATGATATGAGGCCTAACTTTTATAAGTGGATTGAATCCTTTCTATGATGAACTGATTGTCCTCTTTTGTTGAGAAATATCATTTGTAGGAATTGTAAAAGGCATGCATTCATTAAATGAAACTTTTTGGCCAATCAACATGTGCTTCACTCTAGTTTATGCTACTAGCCTGAACATCATCTTTCACATCCTTGATTCCTTAACACATGTAATGGTTTCAATTTTTGTGAGTAAATAAACTTTACAACATCATTAGAACACTTGATGCCCTTGCCAAGCTCTTAGCGATTTTTCAACCATTCTTTCAATGAAATTTTTTACAGACAAATGAATGCAATCCAACTAATGTTACTAGTTAAATCTCCTATGTTTTGAGGAAAACAAGTGACACTCAACTCATTTTAAATCTTCTTTTGGTTTTTCTTCCCCTTCATTACAACATGAAAAGATGGTTAAACCATTGACATACCATACTAGCCTAGTGTAAGTCCGATCTGGCCATGGCAGTTAGGTGTTATGTCAAAAAAAGAGGGTAAAAATACCCCAACTGGCACTCCACGTGTGTGTAAGCCTATTTTAGCTGCCAAGTGCTAGAACCTGTATTCCATTGTCATAACTTTTAGAAAACAAGGAGAGAAATCTAAATTTGTTCACGTCATCTAAGATTCCATCATCTACATCCTTAATAATTAAGAGCTTTGGTTGCAAACTCGCCAGTTTTTTGGCTTGGTCATTCAAGCTCCATTTAAAATTTTTCGTGTTGATTGATTCATTCAAATTGCTACCACCCTTTCTGAACTAAATTTTTCCTTCTTGGGTGTTAAGTTGAAGTAATGTCTATGAGGATAAACTTGTTGATTATAGTTGGTTTGGTCTCATACACATCTTTCATTTCATTTGATCTATGCATGATCTTAACAATTCCCTCATTTGTGTTTCTATGCTCTTTTTTCTTAAGGACAAGCAATTGTTCAAGATTAGAGGGATTTGATGTGCACATTTCATATATACTTTTTGATCATTTTCACACACAAATTCAGTCCATTTTGATCTCCATTTGGCCTCTAATCATATTGATTTTCCATCCTTTTTGTTTTTTACTTGTTGCATGATTTTGATCACAGGAACACAATGAAGATGATGAAATGGGGATAATCCAACCCAAATATGACTTTAGTTGGATCCCCAAGGATTTTGCATGCTTGAAAGAGATGATATTGAAGATTTTGAAGTGTGCACGACATGTGTTAATTACCACATGCCGTGCAAGTTGCCAGATACTTGCATCTACAATTGAAGAATGGAGACATAGTGTGTAGCTACTCAGATACATCGTGTCCATACTTTAAAATGCTATGTATCCAAGTTCTACCATCCTACACAATGTGTGCTTATTAACGCATGTTGTGTCCATCCCGATCGGCCTCAAATCAATATTTCTTTAGGTTCCAGAGAAGTAACGTGTGTCTCAATAAACACAGCGTGTTCTCAATCAAAAAGGAAGCCACTCATTAATTATACACAACAACACATCATGTTGGTTCTAAACACGATGTGTAACATTCAGTTTCTACAAATTTTAAAAACAACTGCCCCTCATTTTAAATATAAGGACACCCATAGGGGCATTTATCTCTCATCATTTGAAACAATCTATGACCATAAAGAGTTGTAGAGCAAGATGAGGGAGATTTTAGAGAGGAAGAAGAGGTTTCTTGGAAAAGAACCTCCATTCTTCACCATTTCTTCTCCAAAAGGTGTAGCAAAGCTTCTCTACTCGTCCAAGCTTCTCACGAGGGAAGATAGTCTGAGCAGGAGAAGCTACAGGGGTGAAATGTAATCCTATAGCCAAAATTTTAATTCACTCAACTCCACTCTTTGGTTCCCTTCTCTCTTCAATCATGTAAAACTCTAAAATTGATGCCCTTGAGTTGTGATTCTTCATCACGTATGAGTAGAACCCTTTTTCTTGGGCATGGGAGAGTATCTCCCATGATATTACTCATGTGAACTTGGATATCTTGAATAGTGTTAGTGAATTTTCTTCTCCAAGAGTCCTACATTTATAATTTCTTATAAGTTTGCTTGGCCATCGAACCCACATGTTTTATGCTTCTTTGTATGATCTGGGAATGTTTATAGAGAAGTAGGGTGTAGTTCTGTTGGTGATGTATCCATGGCCACGAGAGTGGCTTGGATACATTGAGAGTTTAAAGTTGTAGTTCACATTTTGATATAGACATAGGAGTATTATGTTAAAAATGAGAACTAGTCTCATATCTCCGAGAGATGCATGATGATGGAAGCCTCCTTTGCAAGTTAATTGACATGTTAAATTTCATAGTTGCATATGATGTAATGGTATGCAAGTAAAATCTTATGTCCAAGATCTCCTAAATCTGATCCTCTTAATTTCGTACTTTTACCCTTTTTATTTCTAGTTAGTAGATCACAACCAAATCCAACTTTTGCAAATTGATCTACATTATTGAACCGTAACACTCTTGCGCTAAAAATACCTTGCTTCTTAGATGACTTAGATAATACCACACACGCCCGTATACTTGTGGGGTACTGTTTGAGTTTACAAATATTACAACTTGTGCACATATCTAACAAGGGTCTCGGGGTTGTACATGCCAGTCGAGGAGTTATTCATTAAAGGATTTCTCTACAACTCTAACTCCTTGTGGAGGTGGCTTTGTTCCAAAAACCATAAAAATTTTGAAATATTTTTTTTCCTATACATATAACCTAATAATGAAAATAAGTTTACAAGTTAACTTTTTGCAATAAAAATCCAAAATTGGTGCCAAAATTGGTGCCAAAATTGATCTGAAAACCAAGTTAGCCACTTCCTACAACACAACACATATACTATTATTCTATCATCACCTAAATTCCACTAAGCATGTTTAATTCTTCAAACACCAAAAAGGACATACTACCTCATCTCTAATATATAAGAATAGGAGGTAGAAGGGTGTATATATAACACAAACAACTTCCACCTGGCCCTAGTAAGGCACAATATATGTCATTCCCTACAATGCAATCATAGATTACATTACATCATCTAAAGACATTGAAACGTCTTATGATTATCTAGTTAGAATAGGAAGAATTTAGGGTTCCTTCTTCACTTGATGGTTTACAACCATGGTGTCATCATGAGAAAATGTGAAATATATAGTCAAATTACCCATCATCTCGTTCATGAGGTAATCAAATTACACTACAAAGATGAAAGAAGTAGACTCCTGTGAATATTCTAATGAACTAATAGCTTCCATCCTCTAATCCTCATGCATGAGGCATGACAAGCTTAATGAGTTTGGTGTCCCACCATTAGATAGATGATCTTGGGGCATAGCTATGTTGAGATACTCCATGTTTAAGGCTAAACATGTCTAAAAATAATATAGCTAATTCATATTATTACTAAATTTCAAGGGAAATATCTCAATTCTGAAACATACTCATGCTTTTGCTTTTGTCATTCATGCATGATCAGTACACAAAGTGGACTTATGCCAGACATGCTACAGAAACTACATAGGAAGGGGTCAAATGTGAAGCCTAGTATGAGTATGCAAGTCAGCTTACAATTAATAATGCTCAATCTAAATAACAAAAAATAGAAGATAATATTTAAATACTACATGAGTTAACTCCTACATGGTGAGATCTCCACCTACACAAGAGGGTAGGATATATTATGGTCACTCAAGAACTCAATGTAATGAGTAGTTTGGGAGAGTAGAAGTGAGCCAATTAGTCAGGGATTGTGACCTTTTTTGGTATTCCACAACTGATAGATACACATATGAACAATATACACATGATTTCTTGACTACTAATTAAGGAAAACCATATGATAACTTGAAATAGTCAAGTCATCAACTACTTATGCTCATATACTAGTTCGTAAGGAGTGGGAACCGACATGGATCCTCTCCTCACTAAAAAGAGAAATAAAAACCATCATGTTCCAAATATGGAGGAAAGGGGGAGTTTCATTATTACCCAAATGGTATTATATTACTTACCAAGATATTGAATAATAAACAGAAACACAACTATTAAAAACTTACATTATAATTCATTTATAATTGTTCCTCACCATAAAAGGTGGCATGAAAAAAAATACATCCAATACATTTAATAACATGCAAGTTCCATTATAGAGGGAAGAATGACCATTTCAAGCTATCCTCAAAGTTAAGTTTACTAAATATGGTCTTATTGAGATCATGTTCTCTAATGTACCTACACCTGGGTGGAAGGGGAACATCACCCAGAAAAAATGAAACAAAGGCACACATCAGTAAATACTAAGTTTGTTCACATAAACAATAATTAGGGATGATATTGGGTTACCAAAGATAAAAAGGATGTTTCCATGAAAAATGGTCCATATAAAAGTAGGTTAGTTCAACAAGATTCAAATCAAGAGATTGAGGCATAACGTCTATGAAGAGAAATATTTGAGATAAGATAAACCTCTTTCCACAACAAATATTGAAAATTTCCAAATAAATAATATCATTGCATTCATAAACAATGTAGACTAAACATACCTAAAATAAAGCCATAACACCTTAAGACCATGGCCTAAAAATAAGGGTAGAAACACACACCTCAGGAAGAATACACACCCCCTACATATCTTTGGTTATACATAAGTACCGACATTCTAGGTATTCTAGTCAAACATTTAGCATGCTCAAATAGAGTGGTAAGACTAGCATTCCAGTCATATTTCACAACATGTACTAAGAACATAGTAAGAGGGGTCAACAAACCCATTTAAACTGAATAATTCAATGTCCATTAAAGTTCATAGGATTTAGAATTAATAAATAAGTATGTTGAAATTTGGAGTTCCAAAAAGGGATAGTAGTCAAGCAAATTCCTAAATATAGGAACTTAAATAACAGTCATGATAATACCCAAAATAAAATATATATTTGCACATACCTGATATCCATGACTAATGGTTAACTCAATAGTTATACTTGGCCCCCAAAGTCAAGTATTTATCCTAGAAACACATTAGGTATGTTAATCAAACCAAACACAAGTGTATTCATTCCTGGTATAACTATATATTTATCTCTTATCCAAATTTTCATCCCCTAATGATATATTACAATTTGAATTTTACTAAACGAACATATTATTAGCTCGACAGATATTTTAGTTCTAATCTCCATCTTCCACATAAGTTAAAATACATTTGAGTCATAAATATGTGTGGGTAATATAGGCATTCTTTTAATTTAGGTCTTTTATCATGTCATTCTCTCTCATTTTCTCTTATAGCTCAATTTGGTCAATTGTGGTCAAGGATGTTTTACATGAGATATTTTAGATCAAAATACCTTTATTAGAACGATATAGGGTCAAAAAATACTTCCATATACTCATATACTAATAAGTATAACTCGAGTACGCATATACATGCAAATATATATTTACTATTTATTTATACATAGTAAATGAAATAACTTCACAGTTGGAATAAGGTTTACCGTAAAATCATAAAAAAATTAACTCATTCATATCTATATTCATATGAAATTCTTTTAATATAAATTATATTCTAAGATTCCATGTAAATCAACAAATTTCAACCTATGTTATAATATGTCTTATACCATAATATGGGTTAATCCAAGTATTCAATACATTTATCCATATTACATCACTATTTTTTTACTAAATGAGTATGCCTATATAATCACCATTAGATAACCGAACTGTAACATACCCAAAACTCCATATATAGCTCAAACATTCCCTTACTTGGGACCATTGTGATAATATAATATTACACCATTTTTCCTTAGATTAGATTAAATAACCAAAATTTGTAGCAAAAGTATATAATGTTTCAATGATCAACCTTTTATATAGTACTAATTACTAATTATTTAATTGTACCTTCAATTGGGAGCCAATGATATCAATTCACCAATTAATTGTGTCTGACCTTAATTGGTACTCTAAATTCATGCTAAGTCTAGTGATCAAATAAATAATTAAAATAAAAATTAGTGTACCAAATTAAATAAAGGTGCATTAATACATTAATGGGTACTTATGAACCAAATAAAAAAGACAAAATATTAAATATTCTCAAAAGAAGAAATCAATGATAAAATTGGATTTGGAACATCATTACTAGCTTTTCTAGCAATTTTCATGTCAATCAGACCTCCATTGACCATTCAATTTAGCAATTGAAAATCTAAGCTTTAATACATTATTGCATTTGCAATAATACATTTAATTACCTTTTTCCACTTAACCCTCTTTATGTAATGGTAGGGCATCAACGATCCATCTCCCCACTGGGTCGACGAATAGTGTTGTAATAGCCATACAGTTTCTCCTTTGTCTCCCTCTTCTCCTCCATATCCTATTTCTTCCCCTTTGTTTGCCCCTCTCCTTTCCATGCACAAACCCTAACAACTAGAGGTATTATCTCCTTCATCAGGAAGCTACCACAATAAATTGGTATTCACTAGTAGCCACATTAGCCAGTGAAGGTTGTGGAGTTGATGATGTGTAGCCGCACCTTCTTCTCCTTGCACTACCAACTCTTCCACCATCACCCAAGTGATATCTAGCCACCATTATCTCTGTCACGCCCAACAACCTACAATAGGAAAATTGTTGCCACCTACTGCATATCCTAGGTGGACTCTTGTGGCTGCCTAAGACCATGAATCCACAAGTGTCCTCATCACCTCCAAACCAGCTTCTACTAGTAGAGCAATCTCATGCACTATCTTCCACCAAATCTATACCTATCCCCATCAGTTTCATTTTCCTCTCTTATCTCTACAACACTATCTCCTTAATTGGATACAAAGAAGCTACTACAAGGCATATGAAGATATCGCATACATCACCTTCCCCCACCTTCTGCCTTTGTAGAGAGAACTCAAGACAACACATTGTTGAGTTTTAGTGGGAGATCAACTCTACAAGATCCCTTCCTTGTATTAGTAGTGCATGGTCTTCAGATCTCGTCAGTCAAGAAAGCACAACCTATCTTGATTAGTTGGAGTTCCTAAAACCATAATGTTAGAAGAGATTCATTATACAATTGACCCCAAATCCTATTAGACTTGCTCAGAATCTCACCAATACAAGGATGGAAGACAAAGTTCTACTTCCAGATGCCAACTAATGAAATGATTACTTGAAGACCAACCTACTTTAATGATATGTACGTCTGTAAGATGTATTACTCATGAAATTATAATAAAATAGTGGTAAAATAATATTTAATCTATTCGAAATATAAGTACTAGTGTAATAACTGTTATAGTACATGGTCGATTAAAACATCATATGGACTCATACATCTATATGTACACAAGCCATTCTACTAAGAAGAATAAATTTAGAAAATTCTATAGGACTAGATTCCTAATACTAACTTAATGAAATAACCTATAGGATGATCTTGCAATATATTATTAGGCAAACCATTAAGGCCAGAAAGGCATATATGAACCATGTTAGCATATATGATAGTGTATTGATGATGCAAGTAGGTATTGTGATAGATTTGTTTCTTGTAGTTTATACTTTAAAATATATTTAAATAAGACTAAGTGTGATGAGAATTTGGTCAATACCTTAAGTAGGGTGTACAATAATGTGTCAGTCATATAAATCCATAATATACATAGAAAGAATATATATATATATATATATATATATATATATATATATATATATATATATATATATCTAAATGATGGAGCATTAATACCAACACATTATGAATAAATGCTCTTTTTTTATAATAAAAATACATAACATAAACTAACGATGTATAAATTAAGATTGTTATGATAGGTAGAGTCTCATGTAACACATATCCTTGACCTCAACTGACAAGTTCAGAATACATGAGGAGTTCCAAATTAAAATATGCATCCAATTGCTAGATTATACAAATAATGATGCTTGATGAGATATTGTACACTACCCTAGAATGGATATATATTTGTAGCATATACCACCTTGATTCTAATAGATAAATCATAAACAATATGTGCACTAAAATATATACATAAACACTAATATGTCATCAAATGGTTAGATTGAGGATAAGAACAATTTAAAAAACTATAATAGGAACTAATACATGTGTTCATTTTGATTTATGTAACATAAACAATGTATTTCTAGGATGAAACCATGATATGTTGGACCAAGATATACCCATAGAGTTAGCCTATGGGTGTGAAGACCAGGTATGTGCATCTTCCAGATATATATTAGGGCATATAATGACTAAATCCTAATTATTAACAGTGAGGCATATTTTGGCTTAAACTCATCTTCTTGAATATCTTGATACCTTTTGAATTCTCATTTATAATTCATATGTTTCTTCTTTGATGATTCTTTAAACCCTACTTCATATATTTGGGTCCTCTGACCCCTGATTGTTATATGTTGGATGCTTTCATCCACATGTACTCGTTATAATTTGGACTGGCTTATCTACTATATTATGCATGTTTTGTTTTGACTAGTCATATCTAGAAGTAGTTACATCATATTTTATTGGCATTGAGGTTTTACTCCTCCTTCCAGGCTTTGGGGTTTTATTCCCCCTGCCACATGCTATATATATAGGCACTAAGGTATTAGTCCTCCTACCAGGAACTGATGTTTTTGTCCTCCCACCATTCTATATTTATGCATCACTGAGGTTTTAGTCCTCCTACCCTGGTTTGGGATATATGAATTCCAAAACTACTTATAGATTACGCTAGTCTTTGTGGTAATCAACATGAATTTCATTATTTACTATTAATTGTGATTTTTTTCAAAATGCCAAGAATCTTTATTTTTAGTTTTCATTTCACATGGATGCTTAATTCTTTTGAATGACATCCACTTGATACTATATTTTGTTTTGCACCCTCTTGAACTTACCCACATGTATAGCCCTCTTTTGACTGAGAACACCCTCACTATTACCCTTATGTTCTTTTAGTGGCCATATATATGTTTATCATACTTATACTAGTTTTATCTAACGTTGCCTTCTCTTTATCTTTCCTATTCTGGGTGTTATTCCCTCACCTAGGGCCTAGTAACACCATGAACCCAGAGTTAGAGTATCAAGACATATGAATAAAGTTTTGGAAGGACCCATTCTAGAGTAGAAGAAGAACCTGAGATGCCTTGGTGGCCCTCTACCTCAGCCCTATGTAGCTTTGATAATTTATTTTAGACTTACTTATGTCCATCATGAACTATTACGTTGAACAACTATTTGGAGTAAGGTATGCACCCCATTCTTATTTCATTTAAGAATATGTTTATGGGTTTTATTGGTTATCTTAAAAAAAGGTAAGGAGTGGTCATGTCACTGTGAACCACTTATTACGGTATGGTATCAAAGCATAGTGGTTGAGAAACCAGTTATCTCAAGAAATGTCCTTTTAGGTTTCTCATAGTTATCCATCCCTTTCAGGAGAGATGGGCTATCTGATGGTATGTATACTAGGTCATTTCCTTCAAGTTACCCTACCTCACAAGACCCATAGTATGGGATGCCTCCTTTTGATTCTCCACATAAAACCCATGCGACACAAGTTACTCCCAGGGACCAACTTCTTGTTATAGTGCCTTCAAATGATACAGTCTTCCCTCCATCTAGTCTTACCTCAAAACAAGAGTTGACTTTTCTTCATCAGCTTCTAGATACTATCATGAAGGGAAGGGTTAACACAATATATGGTGTAGAGAAGCCCAAATAATATTCTTTAAATAAACTTATTAAGATGAAACCACCCTACTTCAAGGGTGAAAATGATATCAAAATGGTCAATAAGGAAGATGACTGGATACTAGCTCTTGAGTGTATTTATGAGGGTTTGGCTTGCCCTCCTCACTAGAAAGTACAATTTGCCTCATATGTTCTAGACGGTGTATCTCGGATATGGTGAATAGGGTTTGTCATACATGTGAGACATCCACCATGATGTAGGAGAAGTTCCTTACACTATTTCATGAAAAGTATGTCTTCCCTACTTCCCCAAGGAAGAAATAAGATGAGTTATACTATTTGAAATAGGGATCATTGTTCAAAGATTCCTTTTTTGGATAGATATGCCACCAACCTTAAAAGAGTCTCAATGAACAAATATTTACCCTAGAGGGTTTAAACTACAATGTCAAACATGCCCTAGTTCCACAACTTCACCTTGCCTTCCAACAAATGGTTGATAAAACTCTTGCAATAGAGTCATATCCTAGTTTTCAAGCCCCACCTTATAGTGACAATAAAAACAAGATGAATAACTTCAATTTTGAACATAGGTACACAAGATGCTCTGGGTGTAATTGATATCATCCATTGAGAAGGTATACCCTAGAAAGTTTTGTTGGATCCTAGATGGGTGATTGGATTCTCTAGAGGGGGTGAATAGAGTTGAATACACTTAAACAAAATTCATTAGACCTTCAAGATATATCACAAGATAAGGTTTCTAAATAGGAAATTTGAGTGCAACTAAAACATGCATAGCAAGGGAGAGAGAGATTGAACATACAACAAGTGACAAGCTATGTAAAGTGGTTCCACACTTCAAACTAGAAGTGAGTCAGTCCACTACCTAGAGAGGTCAACCTCTAGGATTTCTTAACCATTGCACTCTTATATGCACTCACAAGACTTACAATACATGATCACTAAACGACTTACCCATCCAAGCACCAAGAGTACTCCACCTTACCAAGGACTTACCCACTTTTCCAAGAGTCTTCATCCTTCTCCAAGGTCTTACCCACTCTAGCACAAGCCTTCCGCCGTCAAGGACTTTTCTACTCTTCTTGGATCTTCAACCTTTGCCTTCACTCGGAGAAGCTTCCACCAAGAACTTGCCCACTTGAGTAAGGAGTCTTCTACCTTCAATAAGGGCATACCCACTCTTGCTCCAAGTCTTTAGCCTTGATCTTCACCAAGGGACTCCTTCCCTTGTTCTTCTTCACCTCTCTTACCCAAGAGAGAGAACCTTCATCTTCATGGTTGAAATGAGAGATAAGGAGGTGGTGGAAGTGAGAGCCTCACAAGATATACATGTAGGACTATCTCTCTGACAGATTTCCTACTCACTCTAACGAATGTAGCAAGTGATTAAGCTTAGAGAGAGAGAGAAGGCTTTAGGAAGCACTCAGCTATAGAATAGGAACCTCACATAGAGTTTTACATTGAATGCTCAACCTTAGAATGAAGCCCAAGGGGTCCTATTTATAGCTGGGGTTGCCTCTAAGCCTTTGGGAACACTTAAGATTGAAAACTAGCCATTTTGTGGCTTGCAACAGATATATTTTCACTTGTTGCAACTCCACAATGGCTAGAAATACTTTTCTACACTTTTTCATACAATGCAATCGATCAAGTTTCTATAAAGGTAACTCGACCGATCCCACTAAAAGACAAGACTAATTTAGGCCATCGATCGAGTTTGTCCTGGGGTAACTTGACCGATTCACTTAAATCAATTTTGGTCAGTAGAGGGATCGGTCGAGTTCTATGAAGTGCAAACTCGACCAATCAAAAGTCATTTTAAAGATCCAATCAGGATCGGTCGAGTTTGCAACTCGACCGATGAACAACCTGATGTGAATTTTGGAAAATGGCTTTTGAGTGCTTAAACATTCGATGTAAGTGCTCCTATTTTTTTCTAAGATTAATTAAAAGTCATACTGTCATTACAAGTGATTTACAACATGATTCTAATGGGTTTACATCATATTCCAAAAATGTGCACTTGTATTGACATTTACTTGTCTTTTCTCCAATTTGATATGTGCAAGTTAGGGCATTTGGAGTGTTTCTATACCTAATCTGAAATCACTCAAGTAGAGACATTAGACACAAATAAGTGGAATGGTTTAGTCATAATAAAAACAAGGGTTTAGTCAATTTAGACCTTGAGTCAACAAGTTTTACTTCTCAGACAAGTGACAAATAATTGATTTGTCACCACTTTATAACACCAGCTCATATTAGTCTATTGTGTTTGCATCTTCAAAGAGAACATGATCCAGCTCAGTCATCCAAGAGGCAAATCAAACACCCACCACCCAGAAATAATAATAATTAGTAGGTGTGATGAACCATGGATGAGAGGCACATACAACGTGCCTATTCGATGAATGTTGAAGTTCCTAAAGTTTTTAATGAATCAATGATGGTAATCTACATCCGACTCATGCCATCAAAAACTAATGCCTTTTCTATATTAGGATACTTAAGATTAATATACAAATTTATAAGATGTTAGTAGAATTTGAGAGAGCCATATGGATGAAGTATACACAATGAGTTGTTCTTGGGGAAAACTTGATGACTTGGTTCACGTAATGATTTTGACACCATGTTTAGCTTTTTTCGCCAAGTTTTTAGTTTAAACTAATTTGATTATTATAATAATACATGTTACAAAAATATTTGGGTTTTATTGATGTTTTCTTGAACCAAGTCTCCACTTGAAGCTAACAACTTTGGAGAAGTACTTGTAGATGAAACATCCGACCAACTATACTGACCCCAAAACCCTACACTTAAGAGTAGATCAATGAGTTAGAAGCCATATATATACCTTAGTCAACTTACCCCTTGTTACACCTTTAGATGGTTAAGCTGAATCATAGATAACTCCTTTATATGGGTGAACTCTTATACCTTAATAATGTAGAAGGGTAATTCAACTTTAAATTTTTCCTGAATTTAATAATGAATGTAATAGGTAACCCTTGGTGGAATTCCTCAGTTAACATCACACAAGTATAACTACTCACTTATTAGGGTAATTAAACCTAGCCAAGCTGAATTGTCCTGCGATAGTAATTAGATAATCTATACTACTATAAAAAGAGGGCGTTTTTGTGACTATTTACAAACCAACCATTCTAGTCCCCTCGTAACCAATCAGAGGACAACATTTTGAATCACTGTTCTGTCCTCTGTTAAATCTCTTCTTAGATTTTTTCTCTATTTTTATCCTTTTTTATCTCTCATATCACTCAATGAACTACACCACTTACAAACACCAACAAAGTCATACACATCTCTTCCAACAACCATGTTGCACACGTCACTATTTTGCACTGTCGTTATCACCAAAACTAATGTGATGGATATTACCAAAGAAATATCCCAAAGAAAATAGCAACTGCAAGTCTGCAGCCCCCCATATTCCGCATTGCACACCTCAATGGGGAGTTGGCGTATACATCACCATAGCCGTGTAGCTTGAATCAGTATATGTTCTTGGAAAGCATAACAACACTGGTATAGCACGTCGTGGCCTTAGATGACACATGGACAAGTTTGTTAACAAGATGGTGTCACTTCTCTTTGGGTGGTGGCAGCGAACCAGCACAACCAACCACCCAAGAAGCTCCCAACGGAGAGCCTCTTTCTGTACCACCACGACGGTGGTGGGGGATTAACACACTTCCGCAACAATAGCAAGGAGATCACAACAACATACTCTAAGGGCTTTGAGCTATGGCATCAGCACCAAGCAACAACCGCAGCTGCAACAATGACCGCAATTGACCCTTCCCTCCACCACCATCACCAATTCTAGGTGCAGTAGGGGCACGCAGTAGCCGCTTGTGCACCACCACCTCAACTATGTGGTAGCAACTCCTGGTCTCAACATATTTCTGGATGACCCACTGGGAGGGCCAGGGAGCGGTGGAGGAGGCCCATCATCACTAGGTGTGGAAGTCAGAGGTGGAGGAGGTGGTGGTGGGTCATCAGGGCATGGGTGTTGGAGACAGATGAGAGGAAGTGTCAGAGGTATGAGTTGTCAGGACTGTGGGAACCAAGATACGAAGGACTGCTCACACATGAGGTGTCAAATGTGTTGCAAGAGTTGAGGGTTCCAGTGCACGACCCATGTCAAGAGCATCTGGGTTCTAGCGGCCAATCACAGGGAGAGGCAGCAGCAGCTGCAGGTCACAATGCAGCACCAGGTGCACCGCCACAGCCGCAGATGCCACTCCAAGTTGGAGCTGGTGGGGCTCAGACATGGATACAACTTGGTGTTCATGGTTATATCAACGTTGTTCATAGTTTCCATCAATCGTATATTATTTGACTCATATCATGTTGTTCCATTATTTCTTTGTACAAGGTTGTCGTGTGGCTGAGCCTCGACGGGTACACTAGGACTTGCATTTTAGCATGGACGAGCACCTGGGTGACCCTTACTTTGAGCTCCACCACACGGCTTCTACTAATTATAGCTTGGATGACCACTAACAGGGTATGGAGACCATAACGACAATGGGGTTGAGAAGTAGAAGGTCCCAGACATGCTAGGGGATGGTGGACCACAACACAATCCATCGTGTATCTTATTAAAGGGTATCAATGATATGATACAACATTAGGATGTGTAGGTATGTCTTATCTCCAGAATCATTACCCATTTGCCTCTATTTGTACGAACATGTTTCAATTCCAAAAAGCTTTCCTTCATGTATATACATAACTGTGGAAGGAGAACATGTGGTCATTTCAAGAGAATAAGGATACAAAGATGGACAGACGCCTAGGAATCCAAGGAAGAGGAGAGTAGTGTATTAGTAATGCAATTTAATAGTCTGTTCTCATTATTCGACGGATTTATATCCAAACAAATTGTAACAATAAGTTTCTTGCAAACATGTGTTAATGATAGTCATATTCCAATGTAAGTTACTTATTAGTTTCCTATAATGTTAAATTGCAAATGTTTATTTCATTTCATACCCCAATTTATCTACTTGTAATACTTCTCTAATTTATTTCAATTTTCCTATATGGTAGCATGGTCCCTTTTGTCTTTTGTGATTATGTATGATTGTTTAAGGAGGGCCTTTTTCAACTTTCTTATATGTACACCTATAACACTTAGCCAAATCACAGTAACTATTATTTCACAATGAACCATTAATGCTACTAATAGTTATAGGTCATTGCACAAATTGTTGTTGCATTATACATATATGTTTGGTTGGGAATAGTTACCACATAAGTTTTCGATGCTAGAGACCAGAATTTACCACCTTAATGTGCTTCTAAGAATAGTCTGTCTCTATTTGTCTATCAATATACACACAAATGAATTTCAATCTGACTATTTTACTAGAGGATGGAACAATGCCACTGACTAACTTGATGAGATAGAAAGCTCATATCAAATATGATTTAAAAAAACAAATGGTATTATTTAAAGAGTCTGTGTAGCCCTGTACATTTGTATCAATTCTATAGATGTGTTGATATTGAGAATGACTCATTTATAGTAGACTATTTCTTCACTTTCACAATATAAAGTCTTAGTTTAGAAAAGTTCCAACTTATGTTTTCATTTTGTGTTACTATTTTCCAAATTTCGACAATTGAAATTTATTTTACATTGTGAAAAAGAATTGTGAATTTTTGTTTGTCCATTATGCTAGGCTCCTTTATAGGGAAGATGTATTGAGAATTATCAGGGAATATGAGGTAGGGAAGTAATTTCAAGATAACATATTTCGATTGGCTATATGTTTTTAGAGAAACTAAAACACATGGTTTGCAATTAATAACTAAGAATTTCTTTTATAATAATATAGATAAATAAATACATTTTTTTATTATTTTCAACCTTCTAATAAAAGCACACAATGGAAGAATACATACTAACTTCATTTTTTATTGACAGAAAGTTTGTTCTAATTTATTTCTAAACACAGACTAATGGGGAAGGAGATATTAGAGGAAGAGAGTTGAAAACGACTTCTAATGAGAAGTGGAGAGAGAAAGAGAGAACTGGATATTATGGGATAATGGCATAGGGAGGATATTTAGGAAAAGGGAGTTGAAATTGAAGAGATGGTAAGAGAGATAAAGTGAGAGAAGCGGAAGGGGTTAGTTTGTTGGGTGGGTGTCCAAAGATAGTTGTGTACTAAATATTTAGTCAGTTATGATAATGGGGAGTTAGAGATGGAGGGATTGAAGAGGGAGGGAGAAACCATTTCAATCGTGGGGAGTGAAGGAGGTAAGCACAAAACTAATGTGAAGGAGAGAAGGAGGAACCGCTTCAAACGTTCCTTTTAAGAGAATAAGGATACAAACGTGTGTAACGATAGTCCACATATTTTTTGTTTAATACATTATGTTATGCTCCTTTAGTTCAAATAAAGATAGACATTTAATAAAAAGGATGAAATTTTTTTCTCTTTGCTATATTTAGTGTCAACACTTTTCTCCCCTTCCATCATCTTTATGCTCTCTTTATGTTGACTATATCACTCTCTCTCTTTTCATAAAATCTTCCAACAACATTATCAGTTTATTTTATCTTTTTAGCTAATTTTTTTTAGGGAAAGACGGGAAACCCTATGATTGGGGCTCCCCGTTATCTAGTAACATGATAAATCGAGGTTTACAAGCCTCACAAAGTTCGAGGGAAAATTCTGAGCATAAAGGAAACTATCTACTTGGCCCCTACGGGAATAGTTGGCTGCCTCATGGGCTGCCATATTACTCCTATGACTCACATGACTCAAGCTACAAACTAAGAACAAATGTTGTAAAAAGGAAATGTCTTCAACAATGACTCCTAGGTAATCCCTCCTCAGTTTCTTCTTTGTGCATGCTAGGATAACCTCCATGGAGTCAGTCTCCGCCTCCACTTGATCAAATCCCTTCTTTCTTGCCCAAACTAGTGCTGCCTACATAGCTAGCGCTTCAGCCATGGTGACATCCAAACCAGTGCTCACTTTCTCTCCCGCCACTCCCACCAACCTGCTCACATCATCTCTCACCACCCAACCTATACCCACCCCCATCCTCTCCACGAGAGCCATCCACATTTAGTTTAATCCTTCCCCCAGCCGACGTCACCCACCCTCACTGCATCCTACTTGCTGCCATGTCACCGTCCTCTAAGACCCTGTGCTATTGGTCATTACCAACCTGCTCGGCAACTCCTCCCTCTTGTTGAAGTTGCATGTTGTCCGCCCTGATCATGGAGAAGGCACCTCTGAGAAAATATCCACTGTGAACCTCACCACTTTGGAACACCCTCATGCACCTTCCCCTCCAAATCACCCACATTGCAGCAACCATAACATTCTCCTCCTGTTGGGATGACCTTTCCAGAGCAGCCCCCATGGACAAGGTTATGTCTGCATCTTTAAAGTCCTCCACCCAATCTTGCACATCTTTAGACATTTAGTCCCATACTTCTGTCGCATTTGAGCACCAGAAAAGCATGTGGGGTATAGTTTCCTTCTCTGTCCTACATAGTATGCATGAGCTGTCTACTATGCAGTGTCTATCAAAAAGATGACCTCTTGTTGCTAAACCCCCCGTGCATATCCTCCATAGGAAGTGGGCTGTTTTGGGACTCCAACCACCTTGCCATGTCATTCTCCATAACTTGTCTCCTTGTTAGGAGTTATAGTTTCTAGTTTCCTCTTTTCCTACCATCCCCAACCAATATGCTGATCGGACCGAGTACTCCCCATTCTTTGAAGGCCACCACATCCAGGTATCACTGGGGCTCCTGAGACTGAGTTGTACCGCACATATCCTCCTAACATAGTTGTCCGGGAAACACTCCTTCACTTTGTCCTCATCCCATTTAGTACCATCCTCCGTCATGAGTTGTCTGATTTTGCTGTAGTCTGGGCTATTCTCATGTTTAAAGCAAGGAAGTGTGTCATCCTCTCTAGGCAGCCAGTTGTCATGCCATATGTTTACATCTGTCACGTTTCCCACTCTCCACTTCGTTCCTTCTTTTAGGAGGGCCTTAGCCCCCCATAGACTCCTCCATGTGTAGCTAGGGTCATGTCCCCTCCTGGCCTCCCTAATAGTTATCTTGGGGAAATATCTAGCTTTTATCACTTTAGTCACAAGAGCCTCCGCGTGGTTTTCCATCTGCCAAAGCTGTCTCACCAAGAGGGATTGGTTAAATATGGTGAAATCTCTAAAGTGAAGTCCCCCCTACCATTTTGGTTTGCACAATCTGTCCCAGCTCATCCATGAAATTTTCCGCTCTTTATCCTTCGCTCCCCACCAGAATCTAGCTACCATTCTCTGGATCTCCTCTATGGTACCTGTTGGCAATTGAAAAATGCTCATGACATATGTGGGAATAGCATGTGCTACCACTTTGATGAGGACCTCCCGCCCAGGCTTTGACAATAGCTTTTCCGACCAGCCCTGTAGTTTCCTCCATATTCTATCTTTAATGAAGTTGAACACCTGTTTCTAAGACCTTCCCATTGCTGTGGGGAGGCCTAAGTACTGGGCATGAAGGTCCACCTCTTTTACGCCCAAGAGACTTCCCAGCCGTACACATTTTGCGGCCTCGATCCCTTTGCTGAAGACAACCTCTGTCTTAGAGAAATTTATTTTTTGACTGGATGCATGTTCACACTGGCTGATTATTTCAGCTATTTTTAGGCACTCTGCATTGGTTGCTCTAGCAAAAAGAATACTATCATCTGCAAAGAAAATATGTGAGACACATGGCACTCCCCTACTCGGCTTTATGTCGTGTATGAGATTGTCGCAGGCAGCTTTTTAAGCAAAGTGGAGAAAGCTTCAACGCATAAAATGAAAAGATAAGGGGAGATAGGGTCACCCTGGCAGAGTCTGCGTGTAGGATTTGTGCTTTTGGTCTGGTCTCCATTGATGGCAAAGGTGTGCTGGACAGACGTAATGCAATCTTAGACTTTACTTATCAACTTCCTCCCAAACCCCAATTTCTCCATAACAACAGTCAATAATTTTCACTCCACTCTGTCATAGGCTATGGACATGTCCAACTTCAGAGCAAGACTGCCTTTTTTCTTCCCCTTGTATCTCTTCATAGAATGGAAAAGTTCATAGTCTATAAGGGTGTTGTCTGTTATCATTCTCCCCGAGACAAAGGCACTTTGATGTTCAGACACAATGTTATTCATGAGAGGTTTTAATTGGTTTGTCAACACCTTGGAAGCAATCTTATACACCACATTGCAAAGACTAATGGGTCTGAATTCTCCCACAGGTTTTGGCTTTGCAGTCTTCGGGATGAGCACAACTAGAGTATCTTTTACAACCTTTAAATTATTTTCCCCTTTCCACCATCCTTTAATATAGCTCACTGCATCCTTCCCCACAATACCCCAATATTTTTGATAAAACATAGCCTTCATACTGTCCGGTCCAGGTGCTTTGTTGGGGTGCATCTGCTCCAGCGCTAACCAGATTTCCTCATCAATGATGTCCCTCTCAATCTCCTCCCATTGTGGCTCAGAGATCATTTCCTGAAGCCCCTTTGTTTCCTCCTCGAAGTCCCTTGGATCACTAGACTAGAATAACTGTGTAAAGTATTTCAAAATAATGTCCTTGATCTCCCCCTCCTTCGATCTCATAACTCCTTGCCCATCTTCTAATTCATCAATCTGATTTCTACGCCTCATGTTTGTTGCTTTTTGATGGAAGTATGCGGTGTTACAGTCTACCTCTTTTAACTCTTTAACCCATGCCCAGGAAGCCCAATATTCCTCGTTCTTTTGTAACCAGTATTGAAGATCCTTTGATTTCTCCTCCGCCTTATCAAGAATATTTTGATCAGGGGGAAAAGATTACAATCTCTTCAGGTCACTTTCCAGTTCATGTATCTTTCTTCGTATTTCACCAAACTTTTCTGCAACACACACTTTAAGGTTATCTTTGCATCTCAAAAGCTTAGTCTTCAAATCCTCCCCTTCTCTAGAATCCCATGCCTCCTTGATGATATTTGCACACCCCTCTTTGCCCACCCACATGGGCTAAAAGGCAAAATGACCCTTCTTCCTTTTCTTGCTGTCCCTGTTGTCCATCTTTAAGATAATAGGTGCATGATCTGACTCATAAATGGGTAGATGGAAAACCTTACAAAAGTTGTAGCTGTTTCTCCATTCTAGGTCAGGTAGGAATCTATCAAGCCTCTCTTGTACTAGAGTTCTTTCGGTCAACCCCCTTCTCCATGTGAAAAGATTTCCTTCAAAGCCCACATCTATCAGCTCGCAATTGTCTATGACATCTCGGAAGTTCTGCATGAACTTTTCATCCTTAGGAGGTCCCCCTTTCTTCTCAGAATTTGACACTATCTCATTGAAGTCCCCAAAGAAAGTGACTGGATCCTCTGTCTCACTTTTTAACCTCCTCATGAGTTCCCATGTTTTGGTTTTGCTTGACTGATCCGCCCACCCATAGATCCCCACCGCTCGCCATCTAGTGCCATTGACCTCGTCCTTGACCACAGTGGATACGTGCCTGTTCAAGTAGCTGAGTACCTCTACCTTAGTACCCTTCCACCAGAACCCAATGCCACCTACCCTCTCTGTGCTTGATATACACAGTTCCTTAGTAAATCCACAACTCCTTTTGACAGCTTCTAACTTCCACTCAACAATCATAGTTTCCATAATGAAAACTATGTTTGGGCGCTCTCTCTAGATCCAGGACCGGAGAGCCTTGCACGTGTCAGGGCCGCTCAATCCCTGATAGTTCCAGCTGAAAATTTTCATTGTTCTTCACGGGATTGGACTCCGCCAATCTCCGTTACTTGAGTCATAACGAACCCTTCACTGTCTATTGTGCCCTCACTAGTTCTCCTGGATCTTGTCTCTCCCTCTACTTGTGTTTGCTATTCGTCGAGGTCCATATCACACACCTCCATGCCTCTGCCCCTTTTCCCTGTTGCTTGCTCCCATACCACCTCCTCATCTGGGATACCCAACCTTACCCCCTGCTCATCTTGTACACCCATGGATGGTGTTTCTTTTTCCCCCAACTTGGTTTATTACCCTACTTCATTTTTGCACCCGATTCCTTCTTCATTTGCACCTGAGTAACCACTCTCTTTTCTCCCTTACTCAGCGTCGTGTTTCCTTCTTCTTGCTAGTTTGTTTCATGATGTGCGTTGTTATCTTGATCAACAGTACCAATTTCCATCTACCTGGGATGTTCTGTTGTCTTCCGTGCATGCATCTTGGACGTCCCACTACTCCCACGTTGCTCACCTAGCTACAGTTTGGGCCACACGACGATGTCTACTTCTGGCCATTACTTTCGATGGTAGCATTCCGTGCTTCCTATCATGAGCCCAAAGTCTCTCTCTACCTCAATCGACTCTCCATTCGAAGCCACCTCATCAATCTAGATTCTGCCATGGAGCGTCATGAGTTCCGCCCTCGAGAAACTGGTCTTTGTCTTCCCTAATTTTGGCCCTCGACCACCCTGCTCTGTCATCTACAACGGTTGTTGTTTCAACGATGCTTCTCCCTTCCTTCCTTCCATGCAACCCGCCTCCGGCATCCCATGCTCACGGTCAGAAGGATCAGGCTCCCGTCCTCCTCTGTACTTTTCCTGCCTGTCCATATCCCGCTCCCCTCTAACGCCACTCCTCCGCCCACCCTCGTGTTGGTCCTGTGGATCATCCCCTTCACTGAGATGCCTCCCCCACTCTCCTTTCCCCTCTGCTATGCTGCTACTATCCCCCTCCTCTTCCTTCCTGCTTGACGTTCCCATACCCACACTCACCTTGAAGGTGAGTTTCTGTCTTGCCACCCTTTGCCCCCCTCCTTATCACCATCCTGTCTCCTTTACTTCCACAGTGAAGACCTCATCCAGGCTCCCCACTGGTGTTGGTGCTCGCCATCTTCATCATAGTTTTGACAGTCCTGAACAACGTGTCCGAGCTTGTTGCACATGAAGCAAAAGGTTGACAGGCGCTCATACTTTATCTCAACGCCAACGCCGACGCCGCTCTTAACCCTTATTCTCAGCGTCCTCTTCAATGGCTTTGTGATGTCCAGCAGCACCCAGACTCTTAGCGAAGAGTCCCATCCCATCCCGTCTCTGTCTGTGAAGAGGACTTCCCCTATTCGACCGGCAATCTCCCTGATAGTCGTCTCCACCCTATACCCCAACGATACTACATAGAGGTGCCCCCAAAAGGGAGACCAATTAATGGCCAGTCTTCCAGGTTGATCCTCCTTGTCCACCTCCTTGAAGAGCAGCAAACGACCATCAAAATTCCATGGGGCTCCCTCGACGACCCGTTGTTTGTCCCGCCAGTGCGTGAACTGCATCACAAACACATCACCCTATAATTTCTTGAACTCCACCATCTCTCACAGACTCCATGCTTGTGCCAGTGTTCTTTCCATAGCCCTGAAGTTGAAAGTTCGGTCCGTCAGTAGCCTCCCCGCCAGCGCCAACTCAGTGTGACCCCCCTCTTCATCGCTTCTGCCAATCAGTTGGACATCGATTGGTTCCTCTTCCTCGTCTGTATGCCTGAGCCCCGCATATCGCTCTGCCAGTTCCGTTGCCATACCAGAGATGAGACCCAAAGCACTAACCACCACACTTGAACCTGCAAGGGAGAGCCCTAATCTAAGGGAGGTGGACGTCTACGCCTGAAACCTAATCGCCAGAGCGACAGTCCAGGGAGACGGGTCAAGTATATTATATCTAAATTTAATTACATACTTTTAGATTGAAAATGTATAATTTTAATAGGGCTACTAAAAATCAAGAATGACTACAATAATATACTTCCTACTTTTTATAGACTATTGTCAAAATCTATAACAGTTTCAAATTGAGAAAATCTCTCACGTTTTCAGTAATCTAACCACATCTAGATATTTAGTCAGTTATGATAATGGGGAGTAAAGATGGCGGGATTCAAGAGGAACATTTCAATCATGGGGAGTAAAGGAGGGAAGCACAAAACTAATGTTAAGTAGGGATGGAGGAACCGTTTCAGATGGGCCTTTCAAGAGAATAAGGATACAATCATGTGTAACGGTAGTCCACATGTTTTTTTGTTTAATACATTATGTTACGCTCCTTTAGTTCAAATAAAGGTAGACATCTAATAAAAAGGAAGATATTTTTTTTTCTCTTTTATATATTTAGTGTCAACACTTTTCTCCCATTTCATTATCATTATGCTCTCTTCATGTTGATCCTATCTCTCTCTTTTCCTAAAATCTTTCAACAACTTTATCAATTTATTTTACCTTTTTAGCTAAATTTAATTACATACTTTTAGATTAAGAATGTACAATCTTAATAAGACTACTAAAAATCAAGAACGACTACAAGAATATACTTCCTACTTTTTGTAGACTATTGTCAAAAATCTATAACAGTTTAAAATCAAGAAAATCTCTCACGCTTTCACTAATCTGATCACATTCATCGGGATAACTACTTCATCTATCCTCATTCACCATGGAAAGAACAAATAGCAAATGCGGCCATTTCTTCCCATCTCAACTCCCCACCCTTAGCACACCGAACATGTTCACCTACCTCCCTAGGTAACTATTCTCTTTGTTATTGTCGTAGTTTGCACACCTAATAAATTTCCTATGGCATGTATAGAAATTGTCTTAATTCCAAAATGTTTTATTACTCTTTTTCCTAATTCCCTCTCTACATCCACTCTCCCTTTGCATCTCCCATATCCTTCATTTTCCTATCCCACATTAAATTTCTCTCCCCATGCTTTTTCTCTCTCCCATAATCTACATTCTCTTGAACTTAAATTTTGATTACTCATATATCTGTTGTTCGTCTCACATATTGAACAATGATACAAGAAAAAATGTTTCAAATATTATATGTCACGTGCATGGGCACGTGTGTATTTACTAGTCTAAATAAATACATGTGTTAGGTTGTATTTATCAAGGTGCCATGAGTTCATGGTTTGAGTAAATCTAATTATTTGATTTCAAAATACTGGCGGGCTAGGTTATGAATGGGAAAATTTTAGGGACAAAATCTCTTTTTCAGGGTGGATTCAAAACTCAATATCAAGCTCAAATATACCCTACTTGGTACCATTTGTGATGATATAACATTAAATAATTTTTCCTCAAATTATGTAAATAATCTTATTGAAGTAAAATATATAATGTTTCAACGATTAACCTTTAATAGATAATTACTAACTATATAATTGGACATTTAATTAATGATATAAGTTCACATATTTTTTATATTTGACCCTAATATGCGACTTGAAATTCATGCTATGTCTAGTGATGAAACAAAATGAATGAAATACAAAGTAGTATATAAAATGAATTAAGAGAATCATTAATATATTAAATGTGTACTTATCAACTAGATAAAGAAATCAAATATCAAATGTTTTCAAAAGAAGAAATCAATTATAAAATTGGGTTCGAAACATCATAATTATCTTATCTAGAATTTTTTATCAATAGGACTTCCATTGACGATTCAATTTAGTAATTGAAAATCTAAGCTTTAGTTTACATTATTGCATTTGCAATAGGTACATTTAATTGCCCTTTCTGCTTTCTGTGTATTGGTAGGGTGCCCATGGTCCTTATTACTTGTTGGGTGGATGGCCAGTGTTGTAACATCCGGACAGTTTCTTCTTTCTCTCCCTCTTCTCCTCCCTCTCCTATTTCTTCCCCTTCTCTTGCCACTAGCCTCTCCATGTGCAAACCATAGTAGTCGGAGATCTTATCTCCTTTATCAAGCCATCACAGGAGATTGACATCTGCCAATAGTCACAAAATCTAGTAAAGGCCATAGTGTCGATGATGTGTAGGTGTACCTTCTTCTCTTTGCAGCACCAAGTCTTCCACCAACAACCAAGTGAGATCTAGCTACCATTATCTCTATTGTGCCTAACAACTTCTAGAAAAAAAACTACCACCACATACTATGTGTCCTAGGTGGACTCTTGCAACTTCCTGAGACCATAGATCCACAAGTAGAATGATTTCAAACAATATCTTCCACCAATCCCTTCCTATCCCATCACTTTCATATTCCTCTCCTGTCTCTATGGAACTATCTATTTGCTCAAATATAAAGAAGATATTGCAAGGCACATGAAAATATCTCATAACATCACCTATCCCCTCCTTCTTCCTACAGTCAAAGATAATTTTTGACAACACGCCATCATGTTTCAGTCTGATATCAACTCTACAAGAGCCCTTTCTCATATTAGCAGTGCAACATGTTCATAACTCATTAGTCAAGAAAGTGCAACCTGCCTTGATTGGTTGGAGTTCCCAACTCCATAATGTTAGAATAGAATCATTAGAGAACTGACCCATCTCCTGTTAGATCTGTGCAAAAGCGCACCAGTACAATGATGAAAGACAAATCTCTACCTCAAGATACCAACCAATGTAATGATTAATTGAAGACCAACCTACATTAACAAGTTGTAAGTATGTAATTATTAGTTGTATTACTCATAAAAATATAAGAAAATAGTGGTATGGTAATATTGAAGATATTACATATATAACTATCAATGTAGTAACTATTAAATACATGGTCGATAAATAACATCATATGGACTGACATGTATATGTATACATGCCATTATGTTAAGAATAATAAAAGTAAAAAATCTATAGGACTAGATTCCTAATACTAACTTAATGACACTAACATATATGATGGTCTTGTAATATATTGTTAGGCAATCCATTTCGGTTGGAAAAGCATATATGCTAGTGTATTGTTGATGAAACTAGGTCTTGTGATAGGTTTGTTTCTTACAATCGACACTTCAAAAGATATGTAAATAAAGCTAAGTGTGACGATAATTTTGTTAATATCTCGATTAGGGTGGAGAATATAGTGTCTTAGTCATATAAATCCACAATATACATAGAAAGGCATACATATGTATCTAGTGGAGTACTAATATCAATACATTATGCATCACTTTTCTCTCTTTGAATAAAATTTCATACTCTTAACTAATGATATATCAATTAAGATTAGTATTGATAGGTAGAATATCATGTAACACATACCTTTGACATCACTTAACCAGATTGGAATACACAAGGAAAAGGAAATCAAAATATGCATCATATTGCTCAATTGTATAGAAAATTGTTCCTGATGAGATATTGTACCCTACCCTAGAAAGCATATATACTTGTAGTAAATACCACATAGACCTTAATAGATAAATGCTAAATAATAGGAGCACTAAAGTTTATATATAAACCCTAATATACCATCAAATGGTCTGAACGAGGATAAAAAAAGTAAAAATCATTATACTAGGAATGAACACATGTGTTGATTTTGATTCATCTAACATAACCAATGTATTTCTAGGATGAAAGCATGATGTGGTGGACCACAATATATCATAGAGTCAACCCATAACTATGAATATTAGGTATGTGCATCTTGTTGATTTATATATATATATATATATATATATATATATATATATCATATATATATATATAGGCACTGTTTTATTCCTCCTACCAAGCTATATTTATTTGGCACTGAGGTTATAGTCCTCTTTCCCTTAATTTGGAATATATGGGTTCCACTCCTGATTTTTAGATTATGTTAGTATTTGTGGTAATCAACATGCATTTAGTTATTTACTATTGTTTTTAGTTTTGTTTGAAATGGCAAGATTATTTTATTGATCATCTCATATAAAGGCCTCATTCTTTTGACTATCATCCTCTTTCTATTATCTTTTTTTTTACTCTCTCTTGAACTTACTGAAATGTTATAGCCCTCTTTTGACTGGGACACCCTTGCTTTTACCCTTATGTTCAATTAATTCGCAAATATTTATTTATTATACTTATACCAATTCTATATGATGCATCCCTTCTCTTTTTCTTTCCTCTTCAGGGTGTTGTTACCTCACCCATAGATTAGGCATACCATGGACCTAGAGTTAGAGGATCAAGACTTTTGAAAATCAAAATTTGGAAGAATCCATTTAAGAGTTGAAGAAGAACTTGAGTTGCCTAGGTGTCCCTCCGTTTCATCCCTATGTAGTTTGAAATTTTCTATTAGACTTACTTACGTCCATCATGGATTATTCTATTGAACAAGTTGTTTTAATGGTAATAATTTAATTTTTTCCCACTATAAATACTCTATCTGGTTTGTATTGTATACTATTTGGAGTAATGCTATTCACCCTCATTCTTATTTTAACTAAGGATGTGTTGTGTTGTTGTATTTTCTACCTTCCAAATATAAGCAAGGAGTGGTTTTGTAACGAGGACCCATCCTTACACAAATCCTTAATCCATATTATAATAACTTTTATATGCAACATGCCCAATTACCATTGACTCACTTGTTCGTTACATATTTATCTACTAATTTGGTGTCAACAGATCATTCGATAGTGTGAAAATACCTATTCACCCTAACTATTATCTATTATGACCTAACATATTTCTATTAGCTAATGTATTGAAATTATTATCAAGGAAATTAACCCAGGAGAAATAGAGAGGTACTTATAATAATTTAGGTTCCATTAAATTGCAGAGATACTAGATATATCCATGTGTAGGATGTCGATCATAGTCCAACCACTGAGTTTCTTCTTCTAGTCTTCTTGCTTCCTAAAACCAAACTAGAGACATCCCATGTCATCCGATGGTTGAGTTTTGCATTGCGGAAAATATGTTTACACCAAAGTGGAAAATTGATATCTCCTTCCATAAAACTTTAGGCTTTTGGTAGGGATAGACGGGATTGGTGGTATTAAAGAAGGAGGAGAAGCTAGGCTCTGTGTCTGAGGAGAAATAGTTGGTTGTTAGGATCATCACCAAGCAGGGATAGGTTGCAAGTGACTATGGATACACAAGGTACTAGCTTATGCTTATCGGTAGTAGGTGGTGATGGTGTTGAGTTAGGCGGTTACAAGGTTTAGACTACTGGCGATGCCATGGTAACCGAGAAGTGACAATGCCATCACAATCTAGGAGCATCTGGTCACCTTGAGGTTAGTTACATGGATGGGTGAAGACATATGGTTAGACTAGGAACTAGAGGTGGCTAGGTAGTAGAAGCACATGAATGAAGAGGGAGAGCGAAAATGAGAGGCAACTTCTATACTGGGAAGTCATTAGTATAGCTATCAAACTATAGGCCATGATTATCATGAAAGATGGGTGTGGAAAGGATGACGACATGTGTGCCTACCATCGTGTCTAGGCATAAGGTGAAGGGGAGGTAAGGAATAGGAGAAAATGAGGATGAGGTAAGAAGGAGAAAAAGCAGTGGGAGGCATTGTTGTTGTGTTTCTAGTCAAATGATGCAAACTTTGTCAGTCACATGTCCTGCCATATCACAACCACTATAGGCGATAACGAAGTCCTACACCCTTGGTGACTGGGAAGGTGTGAGAAGATGACATGGTAGGATGTAGAGGTAGCGTAGGTTCAGGAGGTGAAGAAGGTTGGAAGGATAGTGGAATTCCTTAACCACAAGATACCACATCGGCTACTACAACCAGTCGATGATAGTTTTTCTATGTAAGTCACTAACCATGAAAAGTAGAAGGTTAACAAATGGATAGGGAAAGTATATGGTTGTAGATCAAAGGTGATGGTGGGATAAAGGAAAGAGAAAGATAAGAAGATAAGAGATGAGGGAGGAGGAGGAAATAAAAGGGGAGGAGAACAACAACCTTATGTGCGGTCAAGTTATTGTTTGCGGTTGGATCTGTGCCAATGACGCAGTGAAGAGGTTGAAGGGGAAGTAACATATGCAATTTAATAGGATAAGATGAATAGACACTTGCATATGAATGTTATTACCACATGAATTGATGTATTTAAATGATAGGAGTTTCAATGAGTTATATGGATGGGAAAATATAGTCAAATTAATGTGATAATTGGTATCTAGGATAATTAGGATGCAAGAAGTCTACATTTTCCATGCATTTCACCATTTAAAGATGTTTAATAGTATATTGCATTTTTTATCGATACATACATTTAATATGTTTACTCATTTTCATAAATAAATTGTGACATTGTATTACATATTAATTTGATTTCTCCCATATAATACCCCAAGGAAGATTTCAAAGCGTAAACTTAGAATAAAGCATGGTATTTGGTATATTTGTTCATTAGTCTTGTTATTGAATGTAATATGGTCAAATTACCTAACCATAAAATATTAAGGATATAATAATTGACTCTATGATTCCAAATGCACTTTGTATAGGGGAAAATATACTATATTTTAATATAATAAAACAAGGTCATAGAATAGGGGAGGTTTCACATAAATGCCTACATTCGAGTATGTTATAGGGGGAGGGGGATGGGTGCTTTCTATTTATCCATCGTTGTAGCTTCCTTTTCTTTTAATACACCCCAACTATATCAGTTAGATGGGAGTGCCACTCGTGCTTAGTTACAGTCATTTTAAGAGCCCATTTAGTTAGTTTATCTTCCATATTGTTTACTGTTCTTTTTGAATTGAAAATTTTTTCAGTTAAACATATTTGACTTTCTCTTAATCACATGGTTGGTGGTTTTGTATCTTGTTTGTAGTTGTCTTCTTCCATTAAGGAGGTCCCATGCCCATTGACTATCAGGCTCTAGAATATTGTTCTAATTGTTGAACATTGTGCTAATGATATTCAACTCTTCTCTTATGGTTAGTTGCTTTTCTTACATCATGTCACTTTCTTGAAATCTTTTGTAGCCTCTATTTAGCCAATATCCACTCAAGTTCATCATCTTGTAGTGAAGGTGGTTAAGATTACCATAGTCACACTATCAGTGTTCAATTTGAAACAACAAATTGGAGATCATTCTAGTAAGTGAGAGACATGTTATTCCCTGAGGAGTTTTTAGTTCCTCAGAAGTTTTTAGCACATAGTTTGTCCTATAATTGAATCACAAGAATGATTTGATTCATCTATTTGTCATTCAAGATAGGTTTGATACTATCTGTATAGACATGGTTCACAATAACTACAAACTTCTCCAACTAGTTAGGGTGATTAGGTTGCTTCTTCATGTTCTTTGATATCCATTAATTAGGGCTACTTTGATAGTGATTGACCACAGGGGTGGGAAAGATCTCCTGCCATATAGATTTCACCATTTTGCAATCATGAAGACAATGCAAAGTGGTTTCTCTTCTCTCCTCAGATAGGCTTGGTCAGTAGCAATATGCATTTGATACCTTCATCATGATATTGTTGATAGATAATGTGCATACACCATGTTTATTAATATGTAACCCAAATTGAGCACACTATCTTACAACACAATGATATTCACGTGCACGAGATAGAAATATAGTATATGAGAAGCGACAAGTGTTAGGTCAAATCCACAGGGAGTGGGGTAGGGCAATATGCTATCTAGAGTTGCTTATTAAGGTTTCTAGAGTTAGGAGTAGGGTTTTATTTACACTAGGGTGACAAATCAAGGAAGAAAAGCAAGAATCCTACCGACATTAACCCCACCTCATCTATGCTAACTAGCAAACTAGATGAGAAGTAAAGTAAGTTAAACCAGCCCCTAATAAGAGAGAGAGAGAGAACATAACTAAACCAAACTAAAAATTACACTAGGGAAGCAAGCAAATAACTACACTAAGAAATTAACTAAGCAAACCTAAAACAACTAATAAATAAATAATTACTCAAGAAAGAACCAACTACCATGAACAAGCAAGTAGGCTAAGTAAAAAAAGGCAATTAACTACAAATAAACATGTTAAGGTTTCATCTATTAGATGGGGTAATGGGCTGTTCTGGGTGATATGTAACAATCAATCATGCAATGTGGTTCTATTCATGCACAAACATCCAACAAGTACCTATGAAACGAAACAAAAGGATCAATGTATAGCATGATCACATCTTATTAGTTGGCCATGGATGACATGGTACTATATAGAGGGAACTAATTAATATCACTTCCCATCTACCCTTGTGAGACTTTACTAATCAAGGAATAGGTAGACATCGATCTATATTATCTAAGTCTAGGATTCTAGTGGACATGTCCCAACATACTTAGGAGTAAGGAGCGGTATGGAGTATGGATGAAGGGCATTTCACCTCCCACTATCTCCATCTAACCACTAAGAAAAACGTTTTGGTAAGAACACATGAAGAAGCACATCTAGTCACTCAGGTCTCCCACCTAGGACTAATGGAATAGAGGGATAATGGGGAAGGGAGAGAAATTAGATAAAGTTCCTTGATGGAACTTAGAAGTTTTCCCATGAAAATCCCAAAATTGCCCTTTTCTCTATGACTTAGGTGGCTCCATAGATCAAACTATTGGTATTATATTCCTGAGAGACAATCATGAGATAATGTAGTGGTACACTTTGCAATGATTTTACTACTAATAAAGACAATTCCAATAATTATGTTTGCTTTAATATGAGATACTGAATAAATCTAATAATGACCTAAGAATCTAAGACTCAATGACGTGATTTTGGGTTGATGACCTGAACATGAGATCATGTGTATGATAAGAGTATTAATTCTTGTCTAGGTCCCTAGTTGGATGTTATTCTAGAAATCAATACGATAATGATACCTTAAGACTAGTATGTGTTGACTAGCAACTATGTATAACTAGTCATGATATTAGATATCAAGTGAAACACTTTGGAACTTGTTATGAACAAGTGTATGAGACAGACCCCACTTGAGTATGATACACGAAAGCCATAAATGGAAGTTAAAATCATAGCTCAATGTGAAAATAATGACTGTAGTTCTTAGACCTAAAGTCACTACAATGATGCTTTAACGGTACTCAATGTGACTTTGAATAAGGGATACTAAAAAGGTAGTTCTTGGGTGAATTTTGACATATGTGGATTATTTCTAGTGATGTATTAGCTGGAATTTGTCCCTCCTATTGGAGTGATATCCCTACCACTTGATGAGCAAGACAATGAAATACATGGGCATGCTCATGTGAGTCAATATATGGTATTGAACTCATATCTATCTCAAATAGTGTACTCTAAATAAACAAACAAAGATTGACTATTAAGAGGATGACATTTTCACACCTCATACTTAAACCTAGATATTGAAGACAAAGGGATCATACAATCATTGTAACCTTGGTAACAATACCAGGTTGAATTTGTTCTTCAACTTCTACACTTACTTGAGTGGCAATAAAGTCTTGCTAGATACAAATCATTGTCTATGAAGTTATAATATGATTATAGAGATCATTACCAATGTAAATGGGAGACTATAGGGTCACACACATAATATGATACAAAAGATGAATGTACCCATGGATATAAGATTAATTTGTGATGAAAAGGCTTAGATAATTAATCAAATCATTGATGGAATGAATGGAAGCCTAGATAATTGACTAGATAGACTCAAAAATAAACTTGAACATCCAAATGATTCAATTCACCAAGATTTGGCTGATCGGTCGATTGGCTAGCCTAATCAGCCAATTGGATAAGATCAACCAATCAATCATCTGACTAGTCAAGTCACTCAACTAGACCAAATCATGGGGATTATTGAGTAGATCTAGAATGATCTAACACAACCCAGTCATCCAACTAGACAATACCAAACTCAATCACCCACCTAGACTAGATAGTAGACTGACTGGCTGGCGAAGAGAGGAGTACTATAAAGAGGCCACTACCTTTTCATTTCCTAAGGTTTAATATAAACCTTACTTCCTTGCCTCTCCTATATAAAGGGGTATGACGACCAGGTTTTTGGTTACACATTTTGACATGTAAATCCTAGATGTAAATACCCACACAGAGAGAGAATGAAAGACAAATTGTGCAATGACAACACATTTTTGAAGGAAAGGTTGCTCATTCCCATTAACTCTAATACCACAATGTGGATTTCTCATCATCCATGTGAAATACATAGAGATGAAGGCATATTACATTTGTGTAAGGAGAATTCCATAGAAATCTTGATGCATTTCTTACTCCTGATGAGTATCATTGTAACGACCCTGACTCCTAGCAACCCCCAATTAAGAGAGACCGAAAGGTCAGAGCCGTTACCAATAACTAGGATCAAAGGTTTGACAAATAATCAATAAAAATTAATAAACTTTACCAACTAAGCTGAAAACTGGTATAAAATAAAAATTTGCTTACCTTTTAAAAATTGGGATTTCTAAACTTCTATCCATGAAGATACCAATCTAACTAATCCTCCCTTACACATTAATTCTCATTTAATTCCACATATGCCACTTTACAGTTTGTTCTTTTCATTTGTACCTAAAACCCCGACAAACAAAACGTCAGTCAGCAAGACGCTGGTATGTGGGGGAAACAATAATCATGCAAATATAATAACAATGTAATCATGCAATTAATCATTTAACAACCAAGATTACATTTTAAGCCATACTACACAATCCATACCTATCCACACCTCTGTGCTATCCCTGCAGTGGACTTATATGATACCTCTATAAAGGTAGATCTTTGCCCCCATGGTCCTACCTTACAGGTAGCCAATACATAGGGTAATAGAGTCGCATGGTACTACCCAACGGTAGCCCAATATCTAACTCAATATGACTTGATGGTCCTACCCTCTAGGTAGCCATATACTAAGTCATTCAATGACCTGATGGACCTACCCTCTAGGTAGCCATATACTAGGTCAACTATTAAGCCATAGAGGGGAACAAACTCTCCAACGTTGTCCTTTACTTGCCAGACTCTGCCGAGGGTTACCGAGATGCTGGGGGTGCAATTCATGATGAAAAGACCAATCGAGCACACAAAAATGGTCCTTGCACTATTCCGCAGAGGTTGGGCTAGAGAGAAAAGTTACTGATTCCATCCATAAACCACCCCTATATATAGGGTCGATGTCAGCTTGCAAGGTTTGGGCATTTCTCAGAACCACCTCCAATCCTAGTCGATCCAGGGGTATTTCTGTTCATTTTCATCCCCTGAGTTCAAAGGACAACTCAGCAAGCTTGCTTATGAGGAAACTAAGAGGGAAAATCCCTCTGGCATAGCTAGAGTCGTAGTCCGCTTGGGACCTAGACGATGAGTGGTGCCTGTTAGATTAAGATCCAATGGCCCACCTTCTTTGCATTCAACCAACTAAAGGAAACAATTTCCTAAATTCCCAATTAAAACCATATTTTGAGAAGATCTTGAAAAAGCAATAACTCTCAAATCTAATTTCCTTTTTAAATCAAATTTTGAGGAAACATTATTCGTATTATTATCTTCTATCCTACAAAAATTGGGATTATAATATCAAGGAAACGATCTCTATTCTTTGATTACAAGTTACCATCTCATTATTCATATTTTCCATATCGTTTCTATTTCTTTTACCATTAATTTATTATCCTGAGTTCCTTGAACCCCAAGGAACCGTAAAAACTCAAAATTATATTTTTGGAATTATCCCTTAGCCTTTTGTTCTTACTTTATTTATTTTCCTTATGTACTCCTTATCTAATTTAATTTCTTTTTCATTTCTTTTTCTTTTCCCTTTAATTGGGCTCAATGGCCAATAAGGCCCATTAAGAAAACACACAAAGCTATCATACACAAAATTCATTCAAATCAACTCATCAAATCAATCATGGATTTCATGTATCTTTAAAAAGAATCTCATTACATGTTTTGGAAAAAAATGGGGTTATAACATCCTTCCCCTCTTATAGGAATTTTGTCCTCAAAAGTCTTATCAAGAAAAAAAACAATTCAGGATAAGACTTTTCCATGTCCATCGTTGGCCCCTATGTGGCTTCACCATACTCATGGCACTTCCAACGAACCTTTATCATCACACATTCTTTTCTCTGAGTTCTTTCATCCTGGCGTCTATAAACTGCACATGTGACTCAGACCATTTCAGCCTCCGTTGGGGCTCACTAGGTTCATTGCTCAGCACATGGTTGGGGTACCTCACATAGTGCACTCAATCGGACATCTGGAACTCATCACACATTTCTTTATCTTGAGGGGTAAGATCAAACTTAACCTTCTCCACCAAACCATGTCAAAAAAACTCATGCATCGGGGACTCATCTCTCTTAGCTATAACCTAGAGGGGTCAGATTTTTCATGTCGCATATTCTCCCACAGTGAACTGCATGTCAGTCTACTTTGCATCTGCTCACGATGCTTGTTGTATCTAGGCTCCTTTCATCCATTGCACGATCAAAGCGACTTCATCTACACGCACTGTGGCCCTTTTCTAACCATCACGTGGTTCTTTCACCAACATCACCTTACTGAAGTGGTAACCAACACAACCTCCCTTACAGAGCTTCTTTAAATCCTGATACTGGCTACGGTGGTCATCATCACATCTTTCCTAGGACAAGAATTGTCCCTAGCCATCACCCTGAACGAGCACATATGCTCTCATCAGACCTTTTAGTCTGGATCATACCAACCATTAGTTAGGAGTGATAAACTATACTAACATCAAGTTCTTCATGTACCTACTTCCACCTTTTGGAAGGGAACCATTAGGTCAAACTCAAGAACCTTTGAACTCTCATCATGGTGTAACTGAACCATCTCTCTCATGGGTAGATCAACCAAATATGTCCCTTGACAGAACTCTTTCTTTCTTATACCATCTAGGTAAAGTGATCTACCATAACCCACATTGCATCTTGACCTTCCTTGGTCTAGGGGAGACTTATCACCACATCCATAGTGATGAACTCCCATTCCCGCTCAGGAACTCTTTATCCTCTATATCAATGCACTGGGTTACCGATGTTCATCCTTCACCTTCTGTCATGCATGGCAACATACCACATGCAACCTCCTCTCCAACATCCATAATACTACTACCACCCATTATCTAAGTAGTACTATGGTGTATGGTGATCTTAAAATCATGATTTCCTATATTTCATGATTCCTCAATATTGATTCCTCGAAACCCTAAACCACTCTCATTAGGGTTTCATTGCCTTCCTATCCAAAGAAAAGCATTTGAGATTTTACAACCCTCCTTTCATTGCATCAAGGACTAGACTGACTAACTAACAGCCATTAACTTGTTCAACATATCTTGTTACCTCTGAGTGTTAGCCAAACACATCTTCTTTCCAAATTTAGGGTTAGCCTAACAACCTCTTCTAGCCAAACTAGGCAGCTATATCTCTACCAGAGCATCCATTACCATTTCACATCCTTCGGTATTAGGTAATGTTGAAGACATACTACCACCATGTATTCCTCTTAAGTCCCATCTCGAACTCTAAGTTTATCCTCATCAAGAAAACTCTTAGATCATCCTCTTGGTTATCAAACTCAACCTTGTATCACATGCAGATTCCACATAGCTCATGATAAAACATTCTCACAAGGTGATTATCTTAATACTCTTATCATTTTGTACCTGTCCATGTATCATTCACTCCACCAAGGTATGTTATCATCTCTGTCCTCATAATTCTTAGCAACGTTCCAACCCACCTCATCTTTTATCCTTGGTGTATGGCATGCGTACTGTCCCATCTCTCACTCCCATAACAAGAAGAAATAAGCATTTGGCGGCCATCCAAACACAAAGTTCTTCCTGTTCCAAGAGTAGAGATGACACATCCCACCTTGCCAGTACACCTTCAAATCTCGGTTGAAACGTGCAACTTATGTCTCTACATCACAATCATCTCGATATCAAAGTTACTTCCATGGAAAACTGGTCTCGAACCTATCTGGTCAAAACACAATCCTTAGTCATCACCACTAGGTCTATAGGGTGTCGACACTTTTGGGGGTCATCCATCTTCCCTCATGCATCAGAGAGTGCCCTACTCATCTGCTCTTTGGGTCCCATGAGTTCATGAAGGTGATCAATCCCCTAACCCATGGCCCTCAGACAATGATAGTTGTTACCTCCCGACCCTATGGTCATGTGCAACTAGGGAATTTAGACAACTCCTACTTCCATCAGTCTTATCCCTACCTGGCCCTAGGATAGACTGAGGGTTCTCTTATAGTACATGTTCAACTTAGAACCTTACCCAAGCCTTCATCATCTCTCTCTACATTCATGGGATAACTTTCATCCTTTCACAGGGATCATGGTGACCTACCTACCTTGGTCAGGCCCCATACCGGTTACCTCCATGATAACCCATCCACATGCACTTAGATATGGTTAACTATGGGTCTACAGGTTCACTTAGCTTCTCCAGATCCTATGAAACCTCTTTAGGTTACCTCAAAATCACCAAAATTTATATACACCCTACCAAAGGGTCCCTCTCCCAGGATGGGAGGAAAATTATCTCTTGACAATAAGGTCACAAACGCCCTTAGGTCTAGGATTTGCATCCATATGCTTAAACCTAGTAAGCTATTAAGGCACAAGCAGACCACTAAACCAGGCTAGGTCATCTGGGTTCTCATTCCTCATCATTAGATCAAGATCATACCTTCCTTTATCATCAACTTAGCGGTGAGGGGTTCATCATACCTCCGACTTAAGGAGTTTCCCCTTTTTCCTCTATACATGAGGAGTATCTTGCTCGAAACTATAGCAACTTAATTCTCGACATGAGCATTAGGTACACCACTTCCGCTCTTAGGCCTAGGAACCATAGGTGCATGTTCTTGATGTCCAGCTGTCTGCGCAACCTCTTAACCACAAGCCAAACATGTAACGGGTATGACATACACTTCCTGTCATCCCTTTTTCCTTGACCAACACTTTAAAGTTGAGTCCTCCTCAAGGACAAACAACAAGGTACAAGGCCTCATAACCTATTACTAAACCTCTCTAGGGTATACATAACTTCTTCCTTTCTCAGAAGGTAAACACTTATACCATAGGCACATAGGTGCTAGAAGCTTCATCCTCTCTCTAGGGTTTGATTTCTCCCATGGCGACCAAGACATCATCAACCTCTAGGGATCAAGCATGTGGAAACCCCTATCATCCACTTAGGTCGCATCATCCTCAACTCCCCACTGTTCCTCAAATCTCAGAGTCTAGACTTCCAACCTTCTTGCATGGGTCCTGCTCTCTCTCTCTCTAGAACCAACCCTACAACCAACCTTACTACGAGAGGCTCTCTCTCCAATAGGGATCAAGCTTACAAGCATACCCCTACATGGTGAAGCCTATGTTCAACTTATGTTCGCTCAAGGTTATCCATAGCCCCTTATGCTAGTCACATAAGCTATCCATCGAACTCTCCCGGCCAGGGTTTCAACCTATTTCTCACACTACTGATATATTCTGGGTGCCTATTATGCCCATATAAACTCGTGGGGTTTCCATAGGTTCTTCTCTAACTTCATCAATGAATGAGCTATCCTTCACTCAAACATGCACGACCCTTCCCAAGGTTGGGTCGCCCGAGATGTGAGGTCATCCAACCTCTCATGGCTCATACGTCATCTAAGGTATGTCCATCCAAACACCTGGTTTACCATGACATATAACTCATCATGTTGTCTCTCTCTCTAACCTTCACTTAGGGTTAGGGTTAACATCATCCTCATAGGATGTGCCAGGTCTCTACTTGCAATGGAGATTTCTATCTCCAAGACTAACTCTCATTATTTATCCTCCTGACAAGAAGGCCTAGCCTCATGTCTCTCCTGAGGGCATGAAAACTTATGTCATACGACCTAAGCATGTATCTATCCTTTAGTTTGCGCTTAATCTATTAAGCTTATATCCATGACATCTTATTTACATGCTTTCCTTTAATTTGATGGAGGATTCCTTAGACCTTATTAACCTTACCCATACCTCAAGAGGGTGAGGAGAAGAGAGAAAACCCTAATCCTTAAGGTCCTTAACATAATTGTGATGAGAAGGGATGCATAAGATGAACAAGTCCTTAAGGTATCTTATTTTGAATCATACCCTAATACTTTGGCTAGGCAATCACACAAATCTGGGAGTCCTCATATTATGACTAGCCGTGCAGAGGAAAATATTTCCAGCCCCCGGTCGTGATCCTTTTCTAGACACCTCATTCTTTCGGATAATCCTCTAATAACTCCCTTGGGTTCTACAGAGTTTGTAAAATTTAATAATTATTAAAGATTAAGTGAGGAATCTATGCTCTGATACCAATTGTAATGACCCTGCCTCCTGGTAACCCCCAATTAAGAGAGACCGAAAGGTCAGAGCCGTTACCAATAACCAAGATCAAAGGTTCGACAAATAATCAATAACAATTAATAAACTTTACCAACTAAGATAAAAACGGGTATAAAATAAAACTTTGCTTACCTTTTAAAAACTAGGATTTCTAAACTTCTATCCATGAAGATACCAATCTAACTAATCCCCCCTTGCACGTCAATTCTCATTTAATTCTGCATATGCCGCTTTACTGTTTGTTCTTTTCATTTGTACCTAAAATGCCAACAAACAAAATGTCGGTAAGCAAGAAGCTGGTATGTGGGGGAAACAATAATCATGAAAACATAATAACAATATAATCATACAATTAATCATTTAACAACCAAGATTACATTTTAAGCCATACTACTCAATCCATACCTATCCACACCTCTGTTTTGTCCCTGTAGTGGACTTATATGATACCTCTATAAAGGTAGATATTTACCCCCATGGTCCTACCTTACAGGTAGCCAATACATAGGGTAATAGAGTCGCATGGCACTACCCAAAGGTAGCCCAATATCTAACTCAATATGACTTGATGGTCCTACCCTCTAGGTAGCCATATACTAAGTCATTCAATGACCTCATGGACCTACCCTCTAGGTAGCCATATACTAGGTCAACTATTAAGCCACAGAGGGGACCAGGATCTGAGCTAGTAGGCACATATCTTATGTGATAGTCATATCCACATTATAGTTTGCATGAATTAAAATCATCCAACAATTAATTCATGACATTGATGAAAACTTCGGTAAACCTCAAAAAACTAATTCGAGATATTCATAAGCGTAACAATATACCTGTATTGCAGATTCAGATACAAAATTAATTTGTAGAGAGAGAAAATCCAATCAATCAAGCATATTGCACAGAAACCCTGAAATAAAAGTAAAAGTTTACTTTTATTAATATTTATCCAATTTCATAATATCCCTTAGGGTTTCTATTCCAATTTTAGGGTTTCCTTGGAAATTAGGGTTTTGCCTCAATTATTAATATTATGATCTCTAATTTATCAAAACTACATAAAATCCTCAATTCCTTTCATTTTAATATTCCCAATAGTATTAGGATCATTATTTGGCAATTTACTTTCTTAATCTGAAATATCAAGGTTTTCTCTTCCTTTATCCCCAAATTAGGGTTTCAATAAATATTATCCTTTATTTATGGATTACAACTCTAAATTAGGAAACCTTGCATTCAAAAAGGATAAAAAAACCACCTTTATCATTAACAAGGTTAATCTTATCAATTTGACCTATTAATTCACCAAAATACACCCTTTATCTTCAATTAGGGTTTCTCATCAACTTTTAATACATTTTACTAGAAAATTAAAGTACTTTTGCAAAACGGAGTAGAACTAAGTTGCTAAAGTATTTTTGTTAGATTCCTTGTATTTTTCTACACAACTTTCATGTATAAGGTTTTTCCATTAGACAATCCTATCAATTTCTACGAATTTTGCAAATAAAACCCTTTTTCTTGATTATTTGATTAGAGAGGAATAGTTACCAAAAATAACGGGCCGCTCGATTTGTGGTCCGGTGATCCGCTTCTTGGATCTAACGATCTTGGTTGCACACACCTAACAAAAGTCACTCCCACTCTGGAGAGTTGGATTCAGTTGAGATCACCGTAGACTCAGATCGTAGGGCGACGGGTCATCGTATTCCTCAGTTCTCAGCAACCTCGTGAAGTCAACCTAGAGGTTGACTCTGAGCCCTCGACGTCCCCTGCCCACACCGATCGGCCAGGGAGCTCTGCCTCCCCTCAAAGAAGTTAGTGGATGGTCCAATTCTTCACCCAAACTCTCCAACATTGTCCTTTACTCACCGGAATCCGGCGAGGGTTACCGAGATGCTGGGGGTGCAAGTCATGATGAAAAGACCAATCGAGCGCATAAAAACGCTCCTTGCACTATTCTGCAGAGGTTGGGCTAGCGAGAAAAGTTTCTGATTCCATCCATAAACCACCCCTATATATAGGGTCAATGTCAGCTTGCGAGGTTTGGGCGTTTCCCAGAACCACCTCCAATCATAGTCGATCCAGGGGTGTTTCCGTTCGTTTTCATCCCCTGAGTTCAAAGGACAACTCAGCAAGCTTGCCCACTCATTGGATAATGAGGAAACTAAGAGGGAAAATCCCTCTGACATAGCCAGAGTCCTAGTCTGCTTGGGACCTAGACGATGAGTGGCGCCTGTTGGATTAAGATCCAACGACCCACCTTCTTTGCGTTCAACCAACTAAAGGAAACAATTTCCTAAATTCCCAATTAAAACCATATTTTGAGAAGATCTTGAAAAAGCAATAACTCTCAAATCTGATTTCCTTTTTAAATCAAATTTTGAGAAAACATTGTTCGTACTATTATCTTCCATCCTACAAAAATTGGGATTATAATCTCAAGGAAACGATCCCTTTTCTTTGATTGCAAGTTACCATCTCATTATTCATATTTTCCATATCTTTTCTATTTCTTTTACCATTAATTTATTATCCTGAGTTCCTTGAACCCCAAGGAACCCTAAAAACTCAAAATTCTATTTTTGGAATTATCCCTTAGCCTTTTGTTCTTACTTTATTTATTTTCCTTATGTACTCCTTATCTAATTGAATTTCTTTTTCATTTCTTTTTCTTTTCCCTTCAATTGGGCTCAATGGCCAATAAGGCCCATTAAGAAAACACACAAGGCTAACATACACAAAATTCATTCAAATCAACCCATCAAATCAATCATGGATTTCATGTATCTTTAAAAAGAATCTCATTACATGTTTTGGAAAAAATGGGGTTATAACAATCATCGTTGGATATACTTTGTGAAAAGGTAGGCCTCACACCCTTTCCTTCCAAATATGTTATTGCTGAGGAGATATACTCATCGATAAGTAGATTCCTTTTAATTGCTTTGACGATGCCTATAATTTCACAATTTCCAAAAAAAAACCATAACAAGACATTAGGAAATCAAAATGCCAATAATATAGCATTAGAAAATAGAATAAGAGTTTGTTGCACAAATAGTTTCCATCATGGTATAATAGTTACAAATTTGTTCCCCCAAACATCCCACAAAGGGGACTTAGCTGCTCCTGATCAAAGAAATAACACAAGTTATAAGAGAAGATGATAGAAACTCCATGATAATGGATATATGACCTCTAACCATCACCTTTAGAATCTCCAAGCTCATCCTCCTCCTTGAAGTGGGTGAAAATGGCATTTAAGTGTAATGGATATGGTCAAAACCTTAGATAACTAGTATTTTGAGGTAGAGAGTAGACGGACATGAAGTGAACATAGTAGATAGGAGTATGTTGTGGCTATGGGGACTAGGAGTAGTTAACCTTAGACTCCCAACTAAGAATAGTGTATATATAGTGGTCCACCTAAGGGATATATGGTAAGGTGGGGGTCAAATGATGAAATGATAGGTAGGAAACATTAGGGTTAGTTGGGCAGAACATTCGTGGTGACCGCAGGTGTAGGAATGGTCATGGTGGGAAATGAAAAAAGTTAGATAAATTTTGGGGTTCTTGAAGTTAAGTGGCATAGTCGTAGTGCCCACCACAGCCGTGGAGGCTCGAGGTAGCATGATCGTGGAGGTGTCGCAACAATGGTGGACGTAGGAGGGAGATTATGGAAAATGGAACAACCATCTTGGGTTACTCTTATCATGATTGTTTTAGGCTCTAGGAACCATAGTCGTTTTGATTAACATGGTCGTGTTGTTGAATTACTTTGAGCTTCTTTAACCCAATGGTTTTTACTTAAGTAGCATGTCCATGGAAATGTACCATGGCAATTTTGAGGTTTTTGACTTGCACTTTGATCTTCTAAGTGTCTTTTCATTCTACTCCTTTCTTCAACTCTTTCCTTGGTCACTTGGGGGTAGGTTGGGTAGCTTTAGGGATCACATCAGACTCATCCATTTATGGGGACTCCCTAAGATAATCCCTACTAGCTCCCTTCCTTCAATAACTATCAAAGTACCTAGAAAATATGCAAGAGTAGCCACAATTGCATTTGTCATAAATAATATTTATTGGGAAATGTCATACATTCTACATATATTGTTGTGAATGAGATTCAAAATAACACAAGATTAAGACATAAACTAGCTCCATCATCACCCCAATACTAAAACATACTTGTCCTCAATTGTGCTCCAACTTATCTCCCTCTCAAAGTCAATCCATAATGAAATGACAAATGCACTCAAGTATATAATAATTAGATAAATAAGTTCAAGCATGATTGTGCACATATGATCCACTTCTTTTCTCTCCATTAATACATTCCAAATACAATAAAGGAACAAAGAACAAAGACTTCCCATATAAGGTATTAAGACTCATGCAAGTCATATAGTTTCCACAAAACTCGGGGTAAACCATTTCATAACTTTGTTACAGCAACTATGAATGTTGTTTCACTTTCATGCATTCAACCATATATGGAAATCCACTCCACATGACCCTCTTACTATGTATGGAGTAAGATGAGATTGTTATGTTTCCTGGATAATTGTTTATCAATTGGAAGAAGGGGTTCTGGAAGGATATTAGAGTTATATTACATAGGAGCACTCATCTTCTTTATTTAGGTGCTATTGCACTTGATCACTTTTTATTTTATTTTTTGCATTTTTTTTCTTTTTCTTTACTATCGGTGTTTCTAGGGTGTATGAAGGTAAGAGTGAAGTGGAGGGGAGGAAGGTTTGTCCACCCCAAGGTTTTGGAGCATGGCCTAAGATTACTTTTTTTGTGCTTTTTAATATTTTTTTCGTGAGATAGAGGGATATAAATGAAGGAAGAACCTGGTCAAGAGAGGGATCACATAATGTGGATCTTCACATAAGGTCTCGTGCATGCAAACTATTCCAATAATTTTATATATGTAATAAATAAAACCACGATGAATGAGAAATTATGGTAAACCACATTCTTTTTGAAAGACTTAAATAACCCTAGACATCTATGGATTGCCTAAATTTCATCTCAACCAAACAGTCACAAAAGATATAAATTCGAAGCTCGATCTCATTAGTCACAATTCCACGCTAATGGGAGTGAAATTATCATTGGTCATTCAATTTAAGTTCTCATTCAATATGGTAAAGATTGAGCTAGAACAAACTTTAGAATAAAACGTTTCAAGTTGTGACAAAGGTGGAAAATGCTGCCAAGTGCCCCTATTCTATACAAGATCTAAGATATGAAAAGAAAATGACATGAAAGCAAATTCTAACAAACCAGAGACAAGATATTATCAAGATCTACATGTTGGATCAATGGGATATAGAGGGGGGGGTGTGAATAGAGCTTCACAAACTTCACAAAACAAATTAGACCATCAATTTATATGAAGTGCAGAAACCAAACCAATGCAGCAATTTGATGTCTTAATCTAGCATTCAAAGAAAGGATAAGAGACAAGGAAGAGCAATCACTTGGACAGGTGGTTTAGAGTGGTTCCACATCCTAAACTTGGGAGCAATGTCAGTCCACTACCTAGAGTTGGTTAGGCTCTAGGATTTGCAACTTGGTTCTCTTATATATCACAATAAGATTACAAGATACAACAACCACACATCCAAGGACTTAGTTTCTCAAGCTAAGATCTTCAACCTCACCAAGGACTTACCCACTTTGCAAGTAGTCTTCAGCCTTCTTCAAAGGACTTACCCACTCTTGCTTTAGTCTTCAGCTTTGCAGGAATTACCCATCTTACTTGAGCTTTGCCTTGCACCTCTCCTTCTCTTGGAGAGCTTTTTCACCTTTCTCCTTCACTAGGAGATCTGGAGAAGCTTGCTTTATTCACTCTTGAAGAACATCAACCATCTTCACCTTCACTCGGGGAAGAGCAGCATCAACTTCTCTTTCACTTGGAGAAGTAGCTTCAATCAATCTTCAAAGGGAATATGAGGTAGGAAGAGGGAATGGAGAGCTTTATATCATACAAGGGATATCTCTCATACATAGGAACCTAACTCACTCATAGATCACAAATTTGTCTTGAAGGTAGAGAGAGAAAGGGGCTCAAAGGCTTAGAACACTCTCAACTATGCTAGCACCAAGTTTGCAATTGAATGAGAAGCTTGGAATGAACTCTAAGAGGGTCTATTTATAGTTGAGGGTGCCCCTTTAAGTTGTGGGACACTTGTATATGAAATTAGCCATTTTTTGTTCAAAGCAACGACTCTATTTTCACTCAAAACACTCACCAATGGTCATATCACTTTTTTTTGCAAATTCCGTACAATGCAATTGGTCGAGTTTCAATAAAGGTAACTTGACCGATCAAGTAAACGACAAAGCCGATTCAAATGATCATTCGAGTTTGTCCTGACAAAACACGACCGATGCAATCTTCAAAAAATTGACCAAGAATGATCGGTCGAGTTTCAAGCCAGGGAAACTCGATCGACCAAGTGCATGTAAGCAATTTTCTAATTTGCATCTAAAGTGATTAGCACTTGGTGATTTTTGTCCCAAACAATTTCTCATCTAAGTTACAAGTCTATTCATCATTACAAGTGATTACATATATGTTCTAAGGTCGTTTACATAGAGATCCCTAAAAGCACACTTGTAGCTATTTTGACTTGAACTTGACCCATTCTAGGGCTTTGGATTTTGGATCCTTTTCATGTACCTAATGCCTGCAAACAATCTTAAACACACATATTAGATACATATGAATGGAATGGTTAAGTCATTATAAAAATATAGGCAATGTATAACCTCCGGGTCAACATTCTCCCCCTTTTTGACAATGAAAAACCATTCCTCAAGCATATTGAAAAGGATATGAAAGTTATACCTTTGCCTTGTGAATTAGGGGGATTCATGATATGAACAATGTGAATTTCTCCCCCTCAAACTATGCTTCCTCTAACCTGCATGGTTAGTTTCTCTACACATAGCAATAACAATATCCATGTAATGTGTAGTCCTTTGCAAGTTCACATAAAGAACAATGAATTTGAACAAGAAAAGGATCTCACAGGCAAAAACCATATTCTATAAACAAGAAAGCAATATGATTGAGTTTCAAGACTGATCTATCCCTTGAAAAATATCTCTCCCCCTTTTGACATTATTAAAAAGATAGGGGGTGTAGAATAGCAAAAATCAGGTCTTCTCCAAAACTCAACCAGAACATATATGCAAGGCAGTAAGCAGCAATTTAAAGCATGTAGCACACAACCACAAAGGAGAACACACAATCCAAGTCATAGCTTAAGATAGCACCAACACATAAGATAAAACAGGGTAAATAGCCAAAGTGCATTTCTAGGATATTATAGCTCATATATAGGTTCTCATGAAAGCAACTACAACCATAAAGTGATAAAATAAAAATAAGAAATAGTACAACTTAGAAGAATGTGCCAGGATGTTTCTTATACAAAAGAGTCTAGAAAGATGTATATGATTGGCATGCTAGACTATAATCTAAGAAACCACCTAAACATCTAAGCTATCTATATCTACAATATCATCATCGCCAGGGTTGTAGTCCTCGTCCCCGTCAGAAGGAGCAGCAGTTCCAGCATTAGATCCAGCACCATCACCACCATCGTCGTCGGAAGCATCCTCGCCATCACCTTCCTCAGCATCAGCATCATCATCCTCGGCCTGGTCTGACATCTCCTCATCATCATGAGTGCCAAAGGAATGACCGGGCCAGCGGGCATTCTGCTCATCCCACGACATACCAAGAGCAAGGAGCTCCTTGGCCTGTGGGAAGGATGGAGCAGAGTCACCCAAGGTGGCCAGGGGGCCAGCAGGCAGTGGCAGGATGATAGGAGCAGAACTACCAGCAGCAAACGGTGGCGGAGCGACAGCGGAAGGCTCGGGAGCAGGTAAGTAATGCTCATATGCATAAGAAGCATAAGCACTACCCATGTATGGCTGGTAGGTGGGATAGGGTGAAGCACATGATAGGTTCATGGTAGACATAATTGAACATAGATCCTGGTGCAGGTGTTCCTAAACCTATCGGTTGTACGCCTGTTTGTACATCATATATCCCAGGAGGGTTTCATTTGATGCACAGAAGGACGCACGGCTGGGTCGAGGATGTGGCTGCAGAGGTGGAGCACGAGTGGAGGGGGATGGGGTAGCTGAGGTAGAGGCAGAAGCAGAAGACTAAAGGCAGGAGAAAACACAGGGACAACTTCCTGAAGAGTGGTCTCACTAATATAAACACCTTTTCTAGCAATCGGGTAATGGAAGTCATAAAAGAGGGATTTATTAGTGGCTAACTTGAAAAGGCCACAGATTAGAGCTGGGTAGGGAGGGTGGGTGCCTTTGGTGTTCTTTCCGGTGTCAAAATAGGTCATGTGGTGTAAGATATATCTGGCCCATTTGACACCGATATTGTTTTGCAAACAATACATAATGACTGTGGTGTTTTCTGCAATGTCCATTTGATTTCACTTAGGATGGACATTACAATTAATCAGCAAAGCCAATATGCTCCTCCATAGGTCAAGAGAGGATGAAGGCAGGGAAGACTTCTTCTTGTAGGCCACGTCGGGTTTCTTTAAAAACTGATGAATGTCGGGTAGCGTCAATTCATGGTGTTTGTAAAAACTTTCCGGGTCAAGAAGATCGAAATACTATCCATAGTCCTTACGCTAAGTGTCGTTTTCCTCATCTCTAACAAAAAAGAAGTTTAATGTATCCTCATAGATTTGGAAATGGCGACCGACGATCATCAAAGTATGAACTATTTTAGTATTCAGTGGGGGGATAAGTGAATCATAGTTCCAATGCAAGTTTGCATAGAACTCGTGTACTGCCTTAGTGCTAGACATGTGATTGTTAAAGCAGTCACTTTCGATCACAAGGGTAGACAGGTGATGGTTGGCGAGAAGCCTTGAAACAGAGTTAATAACCGCTTGGAAATGATTTGGGTCAAGCAAGGGGCAAAATAGAAAAGGAGTTCAGGGAACAAGGTCCTTGTACCAATTTACCGCCTTAAGAGACACAAAGGAGGTGTTATCAAAAGGAATCAAGCGATTAGTCAAGGAAGAGGCTTGAGCATTGCCGAGAGCAGCACATTTTCATCTTTGGGAAGCCATGGAAATGAAAATAAGAAGAAAAACGTGCACACTAGCAAAAGCAAACCTCAAGCGCCGAAGAAACACCACCACGAGCGCCCAGGGAGGTCAAGAATGGGGTTTCTAGGTCGCCCTAGGGCTAGGAACGGGAGGTTTAGGGCTGGGTGTGAGAGATTAGGGCTTAGAGGCAAGGAATCGATCAGCTATTTGCTAGTTGCAAGGGAAAATAGTCGGCCGATCCTAACTTTTAAGTTGGCTTAGCCCATGGATCGGTCGAGTTCTATGTGTGGTAAACTCGATCGAACAGTCCACTAAAGACCTGCTCTCAGCTCTTGATCGGTCGAGTTTTCCAGGGTGGAAACTCGACTGAAGGTCAACCTGACCTAACAGTCACATTCTTAGACTCTAGCCATGTACATACCAATTAAATTCATTTTTACATTCTATTATGTATAATGAACATACTTAGACACATTTAGCTCATCATTGGGCACTATTTAGCGATAAAATATAAAATTCGATAAAAACCCAAAAGTAAGCAAGAACTAAGCATGTTGATAGGCAATTTAGGCACAATTAAGCATGTATAGGCAAAACAAGGTGAAGATGAGCAAACATATAGGAAAGAGACAACTAGATGGATCACATGGCAAGATCATTCAAATCAACAATAAGCAGTTTAGATCGAATAAAATTAAATTGATCTCTAGCTAGAGGTTTTGTAAAGATATCCGCTAACTGATTTTCTGTGTCCACATGTGTGATATAGATATCTTTCTTGGCAATGTCGTCATGAAGAAAATGATGGAGAACCTCTATATGCTTGGCTCTACTATGCAATATAGGATTGTAAGATAAATTGATTGCGCTAGTATTGTCACAAAAGATAGGAGAAGCATCAAAAAATATGTTGAAGTCTTGGAGCATTTGCTTCATCCATAGGACCTGTGCACAACAACTTCCGGCTGCAATGTATTTAACTTCAGTTGTTGATAATGTCATTGTACTTTATTCTTTAGAGAACCAAGACACTAAGCATGGTCCTAGAATGAAGCAAGTGCCACTTGTTCACTTTCTATCAACCAAATACCCTGCATAATCCACATCACTATATGCTCTAAGAGTAAAGTCCCTTGATTTAGGATACCATAGTCCAAAATTTTGGGTTTTGGCTAAGTACCTCAAAATCCTCTTAACAACAATAAGATGCGACTTCTTAGGGCTAGATTGAAAGCAAGCACACAAGCCAATACTAAACATAATATCAGGTCTAGAGGCAGTTAAATAAAGTAAACTTCCAATCATACCTCTATAGAGCTTCTCACCTACCTTTTCACCTTCTTCATCTTTGTCAAGTTTGGCGGTGTTTGACATGGGTGTATCCATCGACTTCATGTTCTCCATCCCAAAGCACTTGAGTAGTTCACTTGTTACGACCCATATCAGGGTTAGTCAATAAATACCTTGAATTACGTAAAACCCCTCAATTAGTGCTAAGTTTTTGTTAAACATCATGAATAATCAAGATAAGACAACATGTGAATCAATAGTCAAGATTTAATCATCTGAGGTAATTAATGATAATAGTAATGATGATTGTTGAGTTAATTGAGTTGAGTTGAGTGCTGACTAATGCAATTAGTGTTGAATATCAAATTAAATATCATGGTTAATCAAATAAGTTAATATGTGAATCAATAGTTGAGTTTGAATCACCCGATGCAATTAATGATATCTATATTGATTATTTAGTTTATTAAGTAGAATCAAGTAATCACATTCGCATTTAGAGCTTTGATCTAGTGAAACAGTCCAATCAGTATGTTTTCATGCTTTGAGTTGGTAGAGGAGTTTGTGCTTGAGTGGATGCAAAAGAAATCATCCAATTTGGACCTCCGAGGCAATACTTATGCTATTTTTAGTTTTCTTGGACTTGGATGCAATTTTACCATTAATTGAGTATGTTTTAAGTGAGTCGGCTATTCTGTTTCTCGCTTATCCTCTCCCCTCTTTCTTCCCGATAGAACAGGGAGTGACCGCACAGCTACGCGCGACCTGCTGCAGGTGGCCAACGGCGATCCTTGGGGCGATTTTCTCGGGAGTTCTTGAGCTTCTCACCTCTGACCAGCCAGGGTGCTCCACCTCCGCCCTCCTTTCACCCTTCTCCTTCCTCCCCTCCTCCATTTCCGCCCTAGCCTGCAGCCTTGGCCGGCGGGCAAGATGCAGTTGCAGCTGCTATGCACGGCCAGGGAGGCCACCTTGGGCCGCCCAGCAGAAGGGGAAGGCTCCCTTGAGCCCAGACCTCGAGTTCTTGGCGGAATCCGCAGCATCCCACCTCCACTTTGCGTCGCCGTACCTTCTTTTAATAGGGGCGCTACCCCATTTGGATCAAGCAACAGCTGCTGCACTAAGCATGGATCAAGAGCATCTAGGGCGTGAGTAAGCACCAAGCAACGCCCTCGATTACGGCTGTGAGCTCGAAGCACAAACCTGAAGTCAAAAGCCACGATCAAGCAGCCTTGAGTGAGCTTGTGCGAGTTTGTGAACCTGTACTTAAGAAGTTACTGTTGGATTGAACAGGTCCAAACCGGAGCTCGATTGGCATACAATAGAGCAAGGTAAGACCAGCACGCAGTTCGGTTTTGAGAATAGAATTAGAATCCGTAGCTTAAGCCTAGACTTAGTTTTGATCGAGTTCATCTTCAAAGAGTTTTCCGTTTCTGCACAGGTTGCACGGCGTGCAAATCAATCTGCACGGCGTGCAAAGTTACAAATAGCGGAACGAGTTTCTGCCCAGGTGCACGGCGTGCACTCTACTGTAAAGGGCAGAATTAGGCGTGGTTGTGGACGTCTTTCGGTGTATACGAACACACCGAAGTGGGTGAGTAGTAGTTCATTTAGAAATCATTATTTAACTCAATTTAATTGTTTAAGTGCTTCAGTATCAGTTGATATAACTTCTAAACAGTGCAGTTCATACAATAGAGTATGTTAGATTCATTAGAATTGAACTACGTGATATGCTTAGTAAAAATGATAAATTTCCTGTATTATAGTTGCAATGTATTTGCTGATTTAAAAATAGTTGTTTAGCATCGAAAGTGGATAAATGATATGTGTTCATGTTTAATGGTGATAAAGGATATATATTTGCTTCATGTGTTATTCAGATTGTACAAAATGCATGAAATGTGATATTCCTGTTTGTATGTTTAATTGTTAATCAGTTAATAGACCTAAGTGCCCTAACACCGTAGAACCCCTAAAGGAAGGTCTGTTACTTAGGGGTGAAACTCGTGTCCAACATCAACCGGTTGAGTAATTCTGGTGGCACGAGGATAGAAAGAAAGGCAGTGTCTAACAATAATCGTGCGTGTGTCACGATGGCACTGGGGAAAACAAAAAGAAAACTTGGTTATCTAACACCATTCGTGCGTGTGTCACGAAGGTAACCCTGTGAGACCCTCCGCCGGTGTACTCAGGTTAAAGGAGGAGTCTGGAGCACACGTGGTTGTGCATTGAGGCCGTAGAGCCTATGTTTCTGGCCGGAGAGCCAGGGGTCCTGTAGCAGAGCAGGGATGGCGTCAGACTTAGCACTTCCCGAGTGTGTCGCTAAGTCTTATACGGTGGGACCGTAGCATGGACTTGTTGCGGATCTTTATATGCAGAGTACACTGCATATGAGGGCATAATAAAAATGAATAAGTAAATATGTAGGATCACAGTAAATTTATATAACTGTTTAAATACCTGTTGATGCTTAGAAATGTGGTTATTATCTGTATATTTGCTATGTCAAAGGAACTGTCCTGCTTGAACTGCATATATGTTTTTTTTCAGTTTATAAACCTGACGAGTTGTTTAGTGATAGCTAAGTGAAATGCTATTCACTGAGCGAGTAGGCTCATACCTCTACTCAAAACATTTTCAGGTCAGCATCAGCAACAGGAATCAGAAGGATCGTTTCATCCTAACGCCTAGTTGATAGAAGGTTTGTAGTTAGTCTAGTTAGAGGTCTCTTAGTCCTTTCCCCTCGATCTTTGGGACAAGGCGTGAGTGAGAGAGTGAATGTGTATAATGATGTAAATTATCTGTTATACTTTATTTTATGTCAAACAATGTAATATGTTGTAGACTCTGTTTATATTGCTAGTCAATTTAATAAAGATGCTACCGCAGTTTGTTTAGTTTCATTTTACAGCATAAATCAGATTTTTCCTGTTAATATCTTTAATATGTTTTAAAAATTGAAGAATGGTTGGCTTAAGTGTAAATCCCATCCTGTCGCGTCCTAATTTCGTGGTTTGAGGTTAATGCGAGATTGGGGCGTGACAATTTTTAGTATCAGAGCATTGGTTTGAGTACATAGTTACTCAAGGTCAGGGGACGATAAGAGACCAATAGGATTAAGGTTTAGGTGTCTTTCTTCTATCTGTAATTTTCTAACAGGAAGTGTTCTGTTATACTATTGCAGATAGCAGGAAGAGGATGTGGTCACGAGAATCAAGTAATGAGCTTAAGATGAGTCGTTAAGAATCATTAGGGTCAAAAGATAAGGTTATAAGTAAGACGAATAATGAATGATGTGTTTTAGCTCTGGAAGGTCTGAGTGTTTAGATACCCTGGCCAGGTGTCTGAATACTTAGATTGACCAGTATCAAGCTACTCTGTCTGTTCTTCTCTGGATGCCCTGGCCAGGTATGCAGAGGAAGGATAGGCTAGAGAGAAAACCCTAGAAATCTTAGGGTTAAGAGATCAGAAATTAATGTAGGAGTAAGAGATTAAACAAAGGATGTGATATAACTCCTACTTTATATTGCTTATTGATTAAAGATCATTAGAAACGCTCTTATATGCATGAATTTAGACTTTCAGTTTGTACAATAAGTATGATTCTTTTATATAGTTGTGACATGAAGTGAATTGTTTAATGTTTGTTTTCTTTTTATTAAAGTAGACCCGAAATTATGTTTAATTGAGTTGCCCTAGGTGGATATTCTTTCCACATGTTTAAGATTAATAGGGGTTGATTAATCTCGAGTAGCTCTTGGCTTCAGGACTACAGGTTCGGCCTGGTCCGGCTGGCAGGATGCGTTACTGGGATCTAACGACTTCTATTAACAGTAATATAAGAATAGAATCTGGATGATTTAGACCCGTAATATAGTGAGAATTTATATGCACTAGAATGTTTTAACTAAGACAAGAAGTCTAAATGTTCTTTAATCTTGAGAATTAGGGCTTGAGAAGCATAGACCCTAATCGGCCCAAAACAGGGTTTTGATGATACATAAATACAAATTTGACAAGTAAGGTGTTTTAGTAAATGATTTTTAGTATCTTATGTATAACTCTAATTTGGCTAAAATTGGGATATGATTTGGATATATAAAATGTGAACAACATTGGAAGATATCAGAATTTTTGAAGAATGTTTTGACCTGTTCATCGGCTGAGTTTTAAACTCGATCGATCACATTTTCAGATTTATATAGCAGTGTTGTAATTGAATTTTATCTTTTTATTGGTATATCCAATTGATCTCAAATTTTAACTGTGTTTGAAAAACACAATTTTAGACACTCTGTTAAATTGGCGTAATTTTTGGATGACTTTTTATCTCTACAGTAAGGTGTCGGTCGAGTTGCAACTCGACCGAATCTGCTGCAGACTGCTATATAGTAGAGAACTGTTTGATTTTTAATTAATTATTGGTAACTTGAAATGATCTGAAATTTTTACTGGAGGTCTTAAACTTCATTAGGTATAACATATAAAATTTCCAGAATTTTTGGAGCTTCTGTTAGCTGTTTAATAAACGAATTACAGAAACTATTATGAAAACTGAATTTTCAGCTAATGTAATTAAAGTTGAGTGCTGGGTTAATATGTTATTGACCCAAGCAACTCAATTTGATTTATATAATCAATTACACACAAACAATAATGCTATGCTATTAATAAAGGATCAAACCCTAGAATGACTAAAGTTGTAGTAGTTTAAGGGATCTCATTAGTGATGTAACCTTGAATACTAGTAACTTTGTAAAATAAGATCTTGAGATTTGTTCTATGTAAAGTAATCTGGTAGTGATAGTGATCTAGGGTTTTAAGGTAGTTAATCTGAACGGTACTTGAACAAAATGAAATGACTTAGAGAAAAGAGTGAAACATAAAACTTGAAATGTAACAATAAGAAAGTAGCATAGAAAGCGGAGTATTATCCGATATATGATCTGAAGATAGTTGATGTAGTTCATGTTTTTAAGACATGGCGTCACTATCTTTATGATGTAACAATAGATTATCACCCTGGTAAGGAGAATGTGGTGAATGATGCTTTCAGCAGAAAGTCAAGTTCAACAGTTAATGCATTCTCTATGGCAGGTTTCAATAGAGACCTGTTAGTAGAAATGTGGGAATTGAACTTAGACTTAGGGGTGACAAAACAGAGTGATTTGATGGTACAGATGTAAGTTAAGCCTACTTCTTATGAGTACATTAAGAAACCACAATAGGGTGATAGTGAGTTAAACCAGACCATGCATGACATGATAGGAGGAAAAGAGACCAGAGTTTAAGTTTTTAGATGATAAGGTGTTGTATTAGCATGACATGTTGTGTGTACCTTGAGATAGTGAATTGAAAGAAAAGATTCTTATGGAAGTGCGTGTATTGATGTATGCTATGCTTTCAGGAAACACTAAAATATATATATATATGAATCTCAGGAGTTGTATTGATAACCTGGTGTGAAAAGGATGTAGCTGAGTATGTGGTTAAAAGTAGTGTGTACCAATAGGTTAAGGCTGAACCCTAGAAATCTATAGCTACCTTGTAATCTTTTTCTATGCCTGAATGGGAATGGGAATTTATCACAATGGATTTTGTGGTAAGATTACCCAGGACACCTAGAGGTTGTGATTTGATATGAATGATTGTGGATAGACTAATTTAGTCCGCTCGCTTTCTTCATATTAAGTCAACCTTTGATGTCTCAAAACTTGACTAAGATATACATGGATGAAATAATTAGGTTGCTTGGTAATCCAGTTCCAATCATGTCATTTTGAGAACCTAAGTTCACATCTAGGATTGTAGAAACAGTTGCTTTGTGCTTCGGGCACAAAGTTAAGATTCGATACAACCTTTTCATCCGCAGACGGATGGTTAGTTTGAGAGAACCATTCAGACTCTTGAGGACATGCTGAGAGCATGTGTTTTGCTTTTCAGTGGAAATGGGAAGAACATTTAAGTCTTATAGAGTTTGCTAGTGTAAATGTTGAGTTTAGAAATACACAACTGATAATGGTTCAGTTTGAATATAAACCCAGGCAATGCAAATTTGGTAAACCATTAGGTGCATGATTTCAAGATAGTAAGATAGCATTAAAATATGCAAATAAACCTGGTTGCATGCTTCCTATTATGTTAATGTGTGTGACTTAACATTTACATGAATTGGCACATTTCTCTGAGATATCATTAGAAATTCTCAAGTACTATTAATTATTTGTGTTATGATATGTAAGCAACTCTTAATTGAGTTATGTGATGCACAAACCAGGAATTTGGTTGACATGCACGTACTTCGAGAAATTTCAGACAATTGATAAATATTACAGATGGTTTCTTATAGGTGAAATAAATTACTCTTATTGATGTAATAGGATGTTCAATTACATGAATTCAGTATGTATGTGCCAAAATTTGATTTGAGTTTGGGATATTTATGAATTTTTAATCTGCCTGCATGCATAATATAAAGATTACTCAGTAATTACAATGATTTTGAATATACCGCGCTGCCAGTTTTAGAATGATACCGTATTGTGATTTAAATTGAAATCAAACAGATGAGATAATGGAAACCCTAAGAGTAGGGTGTTGCCATGTGATTACTGAATGAGATAACCCTAAGAGTAGGGTGTTTGCATGTGATGAATGAACAAGGCAAATGAAACCCTAAGGATAGGGTGTACGATGAATCAAGTATCTTGATATCAATTTTCATTATGAGATGTGATGATGTTTAACAGTTAAATTGCATGATTTTATTTTAGTACCAAATTGACATGCATTCTGTTTATTTAAAAATTTTAGTTTGTCTGCATGTATAGTATGGTAATTTCTCAGTAATTACCATAAATTGAGATACTGTTATAACAGTTCTACAAAGACAATGTTTTGTGGTTTGATCTGGAATCAGATCAGATGTGTTCTAGGTTAAGGGACCAATACAGATGGTTGATCGGAGGATCAAGAAACTCACGAATTGTGAGATACCATTAGTGATAGCTTTGTGGAGAAATCTTAACCTAGAGGAAGGCACGTGGAAACACGAGTCAGGAATGAATGACAAGTTTCCTTTTCTCTTTTAGGAATTTCGGGATGAAATTCTTATAAGGGAGGGAGATTGTTACGACCCATATCAGGGTTAGTCAATAAATACCTTGAATTACATAAAACCCCTCAATTAGTGCTAAGTTTTTGTTAAACATCATGAATAATCAAGATAAGACAACATGTGAATCAATAGTCAAGATTTAATCATTTGAGGTAATTAATGATAATAGTAATGATGATTGTTGAGTTAATTGAGTTGAGTTGAGTGCTGACTAATGCAATTAGTGTTGAATATCAAATTAAATATCATGGTTAATCAAATAAGTTAATATGTGAATCAATAGTTGAGTTTGAATCACCCGAGGCAATTAATGATATCTATATTGATTATTTAGTTTATTAAGTTGAATCAAGTAATCACATTCGCATTTAGAGCTTTGATCTAGTGAAACAGTCCAATCAGTATGTTTTCATGCTTTGAGTTGGTAAAGGAGTTTGTGCTTGAGTGGATGCAAAAGAAATCATCCAATTTGGACCTCCGAGGCAATACTTATGCTATTTTTAGTTTTCTTGGACTTGGATGCAATTTTACCATTAATTGAGTATGTTTTAAGTGAGTCGGCTATTCTGTTTCTCGCTTATCCTCTCCCCTCTTTCTTCCCGATAGAACAGGGAGCGACCGCACAGCTACGCGCGACCTGCTGCAGGTGGCCAACGGGGATCCTTGGGGCGATTTTCTCGGGAGTTCTTGAGCTTCTCACCTCCGACCAGCCAGGGTGCTCCACCTCCGCCCTCCTTTCACCCTTCTCCTTCCTCCCCTCCTCCATTTCCGCCCTAGCCTGCAGCCTTGGCCGGCGGGCAAGCTGCAGTTGCAGCTGCTACGCACGGCCAGGGAGGCCACCTTGGGCCGCCCAACAGAAGGGGAAGGCTCCCTTGAGCCCAGACCTCGAGTTCTTGGCGGAATCTGCAGCATCCCACCTCCACTTTGCGTCGCCGTACCTTCTTTTAACAGGGGCGCTACCCCATTTGGATCAAGCAGAAGCTGCTGCACTAAGCATGGATCAAGAGCATCTAGGGCGTGAGTAAGCACCAAGCAACGCCCTCGATTACGGCCGTGAGCTCGAAGCACAAACCCGAAGTCAAAAGCCACGATCAAGCAGCCTTGAGTGAGCTTGTGTGAGTTTGTGAACTTGTACTTAAGAAGTTACTGTTGGATTGAACAGGTCCAAACCGGAGCTCGATTGGCACACAATAGAGCAAGGTAAGACCAGCACGCAGTTTGGTTTTGAGAATAGAATTAGAATCCGTAGCTTAAGCCTAGACTTAGTTTTGATCGAGTTCATCTTCAAAGAGTTTTCCGTTTCTGCACAGGTTGCACGGCGTGCAAATCAATCTGCACGGCGTGCAAAGTTACAAATAGCGGAACGAGTTTCTGCCCAGGTGCACGGCGTGCAGCCCAGGTGCACGGCGTGCACTCTTCTGTAAAGGGCAGAATTAGGCGTGGTTGTGGACGTCTTTCGGTGTATACGAACACACCGAAGTGGGTGAGTAGTAGTTCATTTAGAAATCATTATTTAACTCAATTTAATTGTTTAAGTGCTTCAGTATCAGTTGATATAACTTCTAAACAGTGCAGTTCATACAATAGAGTATGTTAGATTCATTAGAATTGAACTACGTGATATGTTTAGTAAAAATGATAAATTTCCTGTATTATAGTTGCAATGTATTTGCTGATTTAAAAATAGTTGTTTAGCATCAAAAGTGGATAAATGATATGTGTTCATGTTTAGTGATGATAAAGGATATATATTTGCTTCATGTGTTATTCAGATTGTACAAAATGCATGAAATGTGATATTCCTGTTTGTATGTTTAATTGTTAATCAGTTAATAGACCTAAGTGCCCTAACACCGTAGAACCCCTAAAGGAAGGTCTGTTACTTAGGGGTGAAACTCGTGTCCAACATCAACCGGTTGAGTAATTCTGGTGGCACGAGGATAGAAAGAAAGGCAGTGTCTAACAATAATCGTGCGTGTGTCACGATGGCACTGGGGAAAACAAAAAGAAAACTTGGTTATCTAACACCATTCGTGCGTGTGTCACGAAGGTAACCCTGTGAGACCCTCCGCCGGTGTACTCAGGTTAAAGGAGGAGTCTGGAGCACACGTGGTTGTGCATTGAGGCCGTAGAGCCTATGTTTCTGGCCGGAGAGCCAGGGGTCCTGTAGCAGAGCAGGGCTGGCGTCAGACTTAGCACTTCCCGGGTGTGTCGCTAAGTCTTGTACGGTGGGACCGTAGCATGGACTTGTTGTGGATCTTTATATGCAGAGTACACTGCATATGATTAGGGCATAATAAAAATGAATAAGTAAATATGTAGGATCATAGTAAATTTATATAACTGTTTAAATACCTGTTGATGCTTAGAAATGTGGTTATTATCTGTATATTTGCTATGTCAAAGGAACTGTCCTGCTTGAACTGCATATATGTTTATTTTCAGTTTATAAACCTGACGAGTTGTTTAGTGATAGCTAAGTGAAATGCTATTCACTGAGCGAGTAGGCTCATACCTCTACTCAAAACATTTTCAGGTCAGCATCAGCAACAGGAATCAGAAGGATCGTTTCATCCTAACGCCTAGTTGATAGAAGGTTTGTAGTTAGTCTAGTTAGAGGTCTCTTAGTCCTTTCCCCTCGATCTTTGGGACAAGGCGTGAGTGAGAGAGTGAATGTGTATAATGATGTAAATTATCTGTTATACTTTATTTTATGTCAAACAATGTAATATGTTGTAGACTCTGTTTATATTGCTAGTCAATTTAATAAAGATGCTACCGCAGTTTGTTTAGTTTCATTTTACAGCATAAATCGGATTTTTCCTGTTAATATCTTTAATATGTTTTAAAAATTGAAGAATGGTTGGCTTAAGTGTAAATCCCATCCTGTCGCGTCCTAATTTCGTGGTTTGAGGTTAATGCGAGATTGGGGCGTGACATCACTTGTGTACTTGCCTTGGTTGATGAAGTTTCCTTCTTTTCTTTGCTTGATTTGAAAGCCAAGGAAGAAGGTCAACTCACCCATCATACTCATTTCAAACTCACTCTGCATAAGAGAACTAAACTACTGGCAAAGATCAAGATCAGTCTCGCCAAAAATGATATCATCAACATATATTTGAATTATCAGAAAATGGTTAGAAGTGTGTTTTAGAAACAAGGTAGAATCAACTTTGCCCATGACATACCCGTTATCTAACAAAAAGTTCTTTAGTTTCTCATACCAAGCTCTAGGTGCTTGTTTGAGTCCATAGAGAGCTTTTGGCAACAAATAAACATGATTGGGTAACTTGTCATTTTCAAAGACTGGAGGTTGAGCAACAAATACTTCCTCCTCGATTTTACCATTCAAAAATGCACTTTTAACATCCATTTGATATAATAAGAAATTTTTGTAACTAGCAAAGGCAAGTAACACACAAATAGATTCTAATCTAGCAAAATGAGCATAAGTTTCATCAAAGTCAATACCTTCCTGTTGGTTGTAACCTTGTGCTACTAACCTTGCTTTGTTTCTTACCACATTTCCTTGCTCATCTAGCTTGTTGCGGTAGACCCATTTGGTGCCAATGATTTTTCTATCACTTGGTCTTGGCACTAGAGTCCATACACGATTCTTCTCGAATTGCTCTAACTCTTCTTGCATGGCAAGGATCCACTCATCATCACCCATGGCTTCTTTGATGTTCTTTGGCTCTAGTTGGGAGATGAAGGCACTATCTTCTTGTTCTTTGTTGTGAGCAGCTCGTGTCCTCACTCTCTCAAAAGGGTTGTCGATGATCAACTCCTTGGGATGATTCTTTGTAAAACGGGGAGTGGGATCTTTCTTTTCTTCTTCTTCTTCTATCACTTGCTTACCTTTATTATTTATGTTGAGGTATTTTAAGATGGGAATCAAATCATTTGCAACATCATCATCAACAACATGCTTGCCAACAATAGGGTTAGTTTCAATAAACTTAACATTGATAGATTCTTCAATTTTAGACAATTCAATGTTGAATACTCTAAATGCCCTACTAGTAGTGCTATAGCCTAGGAAGAAAGCCTTATAAGATTTCAGATCAAACTTGTCAAGAGAATCCTTCATGTTTAAAACAAAGCAAGGACATCCGAAAACATGAAAGAAATCAATAGACGGCTTTCTATCACGTCATAGTTCATAGGGGGTTTTCTTTAAAGAAGGATGTGTGAAAACTTGGTTTTGCACAAAGCATGACGTGCTAACAGCTTCAGCCCAAAACTTCTTAGGAGTGTCATACTCAAGAAGCATGGTCCTAGCCATCCCTTGTAGCGACATGTTCTTCCTCTCTACAACCCCATTTTGTTGACGCGTACGAGGAGAAAAGAAATTGTGCGAATAACCAAATTTTTCACAAAAATGCACAAAAAGATCATTTTCAAATTCTCCCTCATGATCACTATAGATAGAAACAATTCGACAAGAAGCTTCGTTTTCAGCCTGTTTACAAAAGCTCGAGAAAACATCAAGAGTATCACTTTTAGAAACGAGAATGAAGGTCCAAGTATATCGAGAGAAATCATCAACAATAACAAGACAATACTTGGAACCATGAAGCATTTGCATTCTCATTGGTCTGAATAGATCAATATGAAGAAGTTCAAGAACTCTTTTGGTACTCATGACTCCTTTGGATTTGAAGGAGGATTTGGTTTGTTTCCCTTGTGTACAAGGTTGACATTCCTCATCCTTATCAAAGTCCAATTTAGGAAGTCCTCGAACCAAATCCTTTTTGTTCAACTTCTTCATTTGATGCAAATTCACATGACCCAAATGACGATGCCAAATAGAAAGATCATTTTTATCCACAACCAAGCATCTATCAAGTATGGGCTTAAGAGCATCAAGAACAATAACATAAAGATTACCATTTCTAGTTCCCTTATATATAACATTGTAGGAGAGGGAATCTAGAAGCAAGCATTCTAAAGAAGTAAACAACACAAGATATCCATTGTCACAAAGTTGACTAACACTAATTAAATTGTGATGTAGGCCATAAACAAGCAACACATTTTAATACATAGCTCATTGTCCACATCACCCTCACCTATGACCTTACCCTTATTGTTGTCTTTGAAGGTTACCGATCCTCCTTTCTTTTTCATGAACTTGTTGAAATGGCTAATTTCCCCAGTCATATGCTTAGAGCAGCCACTATCAACAATCCATCTCTTTTTAACCTACAAGAAAGAAGGATGTCGGAACCCAACTCAAACTTTGGGATCTGGGGTTAGCTTGGGGACCCATTTCATCTTTGGGTTGGTCCCCTTGGGCTTGTAAGGACAATAAGTGGAGTAATGGTCATCACATTTATAATGAACACAAACCATAGGGTTCTTAGAGCCAGAAGTCTCTCCATGAAAAATGGGAGGTTCCACACTCTTCTTCTTACCCTTGTTCTTGCTCTTTTTCTTACCTTTGGGAGTAGTCCCATCATATCCCAAACCACTAGTACCAACATGTTTGGTAGAGTGTTCTAGGACATCATTGAGGGATTTCTTTCCCGAGAGAAACATTTGCAAAGTAGTTCTTAACTTGGCGTTATCATCACTAAGATTTATAACAGTAGTAGAAAGACTAACAAGATCATCTCTAGCATGCAAAAGGTCAGCCTCAAGACAGAGGTCTTTAGTAAGAAGGGAATCCTTTTCTAAAGATAAGCTAGCAACTTCATTTTTTGGCAAAACAAGCCTAGAAGATAAATCATTAACTTGAGCAAGTAGCTTGGCATTTTCAAATTTAAGCACAACAATCTCTCTTTGATAAGCATAGACTTCATCTCTCCTAGCATCATCAATAAGCTTGAGTTCTACATTTTCAATTTTAAGAATATCAAGCTCATCTAGGCACTTTTGGTTATCTACCTTAAGATTTTCAATATTTTTAAGATAAAAACCATTTTCAAACTCTACTCCATTATATTGAAGTTCAAGGTCAAGAAACTACCCTTTCAATGAATCTATGCTCTCAAGATGCAATTTTTTATTTTGATCAAGAATATCAATTTTAGCATAAAGATCATCAATTATCTTTCCTAATCTTTTCCTTTTAGACTTGCATTTAGCAAAATAGGATTTGCATTCATTTAACATATCAATGAGAGTTTCCTTAGATAGCTCATGCAAATTAACATTGCTTACCTCACTTACCTCACTTACATCTTCACTAGTGGAGGCCATGAGGGCAAGATGGCATTCTCCATCTTTGGAGCTTGAGGAGCTTGAGGATGACTCCTCCCACGCTGCATGATCTGCATCTTTGGATCTTCTCTCCTTCTTGTCTTTCCTCTTGTACTTGGCTTCTCTCTTGTACTCCTTGTCTTTCTTGTAGCTGCTCTTGTGATGGCTCTTCTTGGCCTTTGGGCAGTCACTCTTTTAGTGGCCATTTTGACCACACTCATAGCATCTTGGAGTTCAAGAGGAGGGCTTGCTGTTGAAGTGTTTCCCCTTTGAGTAGTTTGCCTCATGCTCATTGGAACCTTCATTTTCACTTGAGGAAGGGCTAGGAGACTTCAAGGAGAGTTGTTGTTGCCAGACCATTTCATGAATTTGTGCTTTGAAGTTTGTGTCCTTTATCTTCTTAGGCTCTTTTTCTTCTCTCTTCTCTTCCTCTTCTTGCTTGTCAAGCCTAGGTTCATGGGCTTGGAGGTTACCAACGAGCTCCTCAGTTGACAACTCACTTAGCTTGTACACCTCTTCAATTGAAGTAACCTTAGGCTCCCGTCTCTTAGGAAGAGATCTCAAGATCTTGGAGTTGATAGTACCTCTATCCATCACACTCCCAAGGGCTGCCAAACTATTCAAGATGACATTGAGTCTAGTGTACATATCATCCACTCTCTCATTCTTACCCATCTTGAAGTTCTATAGAAGACCACCAAGCATGTAGACTCTGGCCTCCTTCACTTGCTCGGTTCTTTCATAGGTGACACACAATTTGTGCCATATCTCATGTATGGTGTCCCAAGAGGAGATCTGGTTGAACTCGGATGGAGTAAGAGTGGCGTAGATGATGCTCACAGCTTTGGTGTTGAGTTGAGCATGCTTCATTTCAGCTTCAGTCCATGTGGTGATGTCCCCTTTTGGATCTTCATATTTGAGGTGGACAATCTTCCACATTTTATAGCACATACCTTGGAGGTTGAATTGCATCCTTCTCTTCCAGTAGAGAAAGTTGGTGTCGTCGAAGACTGGAGGTCTAATGGAGAAGCTTCCTTCTAGGTTAAGTGAACCAGGAGTTGGATCGCCCATCTTCTCCTACTTGTTGAAGTAGCTTGGAGAAGACCTGCTCTGATACCACTTCTTGGATCAATGGGCTCTAGAGGGGGGTGAATAGAGCTTTACAAACTTCACAAAACAAATTATCCCACCAATTTATATGAAGTGCATAAACCAAACCAATGCAGCAATTTGGTGTCTTAATCTAGCATTCGAATCAAGGATAAGAGACAAGGAAGAGCAAGCACTTAGACATGTGGTTTAGAGTGATTCCACGTCCTAAACTTAGGAGCAATGTCAGTCCACTGCCTAGAGTTGGTTAGGCTCTAGGATTTGCAACTTGGTTCTCTTATATATCACAATAAGATTACAAGATACAACAACCACACATTCAAGGACTTAGTTTCTCAAGCTAAGATCTTCTACCTCACTAAGGAATTACCCACTTTGCAAGTAGTCTTCAACCTTCTTCAAAGGACTTACCCACTCTTGCTTTAGTCTTTAGCCTTGCAGGAATTACCCATCTTACTTGAGCTTTGCCTTACACCTCTCCTTCTCTTGGAGAGCTTTTGCACCTTTCTCCTTCACTAGGAGATCTGGAGCAGCTTGCTTTCTTCACTCTTAAAGAACAACAACCATCTTCACCTTCACTCAGGGAAGAACAACATCAACTTCTCTTTCACTTGGAGAAGCCGCTTCAATCAATCTTCAAAGGTAATATGAGGTAGGAAGAGGGAATGGAGAGCTTTATATCATACAAGGGATAGCTCTCATACATAGGAATCTAACTCACTCATATCTCACGAATTTGTCTTGAAGGTAGAGAGAGAAAGGGGCTCAAAGTCTTAGAACACTCTCAACTATGCTAGCACCAAGTTTGCAATTGAATGAGCAGCTTGGAATGAACTCCAAGAGGGTCTATTTATAGTTGAGGGTACCCCTTTAAGTTGTGGGACACTTAGATACGAAAATAGCCATTTTTTGTTCAAAGAAACGACTCTATTTTCACTCAAAACACTCACCAACAGTCACATCACGTTTTTCTGCAAATTCCGTATAGTGGAATCGGTCGAGTTTCAATAAAGGTAACTCGACCGATCAAGTAAATGACAAAGCCGATATTCAAATGATCGGTCGAGTTTGTCCTGACAAAACTCGACCGACCATTTGAAATCGAAATGGTCAGTTACATGATCATTCGAGTTTTGTGAAAGCACAACTCGACTGATGCAATCTTCAGAAAATTGACCAACAATGATCGGTCGAGTTTCAAGCCAGGGAAACTCGACCGACCAAGTGCCTGTAATCAATTTTCTAATTTGCATCTAAAGTGATTAGCACTTGGTGATTTTTGACCCAAACAATTTTCTCATCTAAGTTACAAGTCAATTCATCATTACAAGTGATTAGATAGATGTTCTAAGGTCGTTTACATAGAGATCCCAAAAAGCACACTTGTAGCTATTTTGACTTGAACTTGACCCATTCTAGGGATTTGGATTTTGGATCCTTTTCATGTACCTAATGCCTACAAACAATCTTAAACACACATATTAGATACATATGAATGGAATGGTTAAGTCATTATCAAAATATAGGCAATGTATAACCTCTAGGTCAACACTACATGCAATTCAATGTGAATGGGTGGTATGGACAAAAAATGTACTTTTTTTTAAATTATAAATAAATACAAGGAAACAAGCTAAATGGCATGCACGTGTTGGAGATATAAATATAAAGTATAATTAGACAAGTATGAGTGTTAGTCATGACGTTGATCATCTCAAAAGAAAACTAAAACAAGGACTTACCGTCCTGCCACCCCATGTTTTTAAACCATAATGTCCTCAACATGGAATACAAGCTTAGAATGATATGGTAATAACCATGAAGTAGTGGTGGCTAATCAATAATGGGATGGAAACCAAGTGTCTCTAAAGAGAATATTAGATCCAACACAAACATTCAGTGGAAAATGACCACTTTTGTTGGCTGGAACCACGGTCGTGATGGATGGAGAAATCATGGTGATTTTCTTCCTATATCCTTAAAATTCAATCCACTTCTTCTCATATCAACTTTTGTCTTCTTCATGTATTGTCCACTCCATGCATAATTTTCTTAACTATGTTCCTATTCTAACATGAATAAAAAATAGAAAAACCTTCAAGTGTCGTGTGTGTGTTATTAGAAAGTATCAAAACAAAATGGGGTTTGAGTTAAAAAGATTTCAAAAGGATGTGGGTTGCCTCCCACTAGTGCTAATTTAATGCCTCTAGCCAAATAGTGTGTTTTTCTTGTTCATCCGTTGGAGAAATTCTTGGTCAAATTCTTGAAATACAATGCCTTCTCATTGACATTCAACGATTGTTCTTCCTTCCATGGGTCATGTGGATCCTCAGATTCTTAAAGGATTATGCACTTACAAAAGGGATACTATAGGAAGAGTGTCAAAGAAGATCAAGTTGACTTAGAAAGTGAGCCCCATTTTGAAACATACCCACCCATCAAGAAAAATTACCTCAGAGCCCTTATTACCCCATGCCACAATGGTGGCAATATTATTGAAGATTATTTGATTTCTTTGGGTTCTGGTGTGAACCTCATACCCTATAATCCCTATTTTGAGTTGGGATTTGATAAATTGAAGTTGACAAATTATACACAACAATTGGTCAATTGGACTATCAAAATCTTAAAGTGAAGGGTGGATGGTCTTCTTTTAATGCTTAACACATAGATGGTAGTTCTGTTCCTACCAGACTTTACTATTCTACATATGGACCCGGAGGACATGAAGAATTCCATCATCTTAGGAAGGTCCTTCTTGCCTAAAGTTGATTTCAACATTCATGTGTGTACGTGAAAAATGATAGTCACCTTTATTAACTTGAGGTTGACCCTCAACATCTTCAAGACATCATCACCTCATGAGGGCATGCGTCATAATTTTCTTGATTACATCAAACAATGTGATGTTCACTTTGACTTGCCTAAAGATTTATAAATACGTCAACATTATGTTTCTGCCTCTTTGTGAGGGAGGTCTCATATAAGGCATTAGAGAATGGGGGATCATTAGCACTACCTTTGCTAGAATCAAGTTGATTAAATCGAGGTGTTATTTGAGGGCTGGAATTATTTTGAGGGATCTCATAAGGGCCTTCACTTGGAAATGGTGGGATGATTGGAATCGTCAATTGGACATGTGAGATGGAATCACTCCCAATTGGAATATAGGGTGGAACACTTGTTATCAAATAATCAATAAAAGATGGTGCACTTTGTATCTCATATTCAAAAGAAGGTGGGACAAAAGAATGCATTTTTCAGATAGCATCATCAACAAACATTTTTGACATTGAAGTATCAACTAGCCTCGATCAACATGATCTTTTCCCCTTTTGTATTGGTCTGGTCAAGAACCTTGCCACTCCTCAAGATGGTCACCACATTCACTTGCTCATGGGGAGGAGGGAGAGCTTGTGATGTTTGTGGTGGATATGGTCATAGTTGTTGTTTGTGATGGGATGGATGTTGAAGGAATTATGGTTGTTGTGGTAGTTGTTGTTGAGATGGTAGCTGAGGGATGCATGGTCGTTGTGATATTTTTTTAGGTGGAGGAGGGCATTGATAGTAGCATAGGGGTTATTGTGGTGGAGGATCATATGGGTTGGGGAAACCTTAATATTTTTTGGCATGTTTCACTTGCATAGGTGGTGGACCATAGGATCCTTGAGGAGCTTCCACTTGTCCATTTGAATAATTTGAGTTTGCTAAGGTTTGGTAAGGAAGTGTCCCCTCCTCATGATGAGAAAGAATCAAGGCTAGGTGATCTAGACTTTGTTTAATCCTATCAATTCTTTGTGCATGAGTGGACACATCTTTGTTGAACCCATCTATACTTCTCAATATTCCAAGAACTTCATTTTCAACTCTTGAACTATACCTTTGTCCTTGATTTTTTTTCCTTGGATGCTCTTGTACATCATCACCTTGTTGTTTCCATGAGAAGTTTGGGCTAGTGTGTAATATTGGACATGGGACCGTGGGTTTTGTGGTTCCTAAAAGATTGCATGGCCTTCACCTATTCCACGAGGGAATCCACAGATTGCACAGAATGGTTGGAGGTACCTCCCACATGACTCTTCATTAAATTCATCATATTGAAAAGAATCTTCATCATTTGTAGATTGTCTTCACTTGAAGAATAAGGTGTTGGAGTAGAAACTCCATTTTTTATATCATAAACATTTGCAACACTTGATGCTCTATATCTTGAATTATCCACCAAGTACTTAAATAGGGGCCTTGAATCTTTAAGAATTTTTTCCATGAACATAAAATCACAAGAGCTATTAGTCCCAACTGAGCCAAATATGAGTGAAAGATTGTATTAATTGCCACAATGGTACCTCATGAAGATAGGCAGTCCCTTAGAAGCTTTTGGAAATTTTACCAACTCTCATGAAATTGTTCATGGACCAATTAACTAAAAGAGGTGATACTAATTCTCACTGAGTGAGATTGGTTATGGGATAAACTTCTTAAAGAATTTATGTTTCATAGCTTCCCACATCATGACCTCAACTTTTGCGGAGTACCACTCCTTAGATTTATCTTTCATGATTAATGGAAAGAGGATGAGATGGAAACAATCATCCATTGTAGCTAGTGTGTGTAATGCAGAACATGTCACTGAGAATGTGTCTATATTCTTTCATGGGTTTTTCATTTTCTATCCGACATAATTTGGGAAGAAGTCCAACTAGAGTTGGTGGAATAGAGAACACTTGCTATGACATTTTCTACGATCTTGTAGCAATTGGTGATGTGTAGTTGTCCCACATGAAGTAATCATGAAGGGGCCTTGGTGGTGATAGAATGGATGAACCACCTTCTTCTTCATAGTCTTCCATTGCTTTCTCATCATATACTTGAATGACTTGCCTATTCCATCACCTTCTCCTACCTATCATAGGACCCTTAAGGAAATAATCAAATAGACAATGGGTGATGTCTGAACATGCACTGTCACATGTACAAGGCACTACCAAGCCAAGAGAAGCAAGTTAGTGATCACCAAAAAGAGTGTAACAATGAACAAAGAATGGAAACCATGATGGCTACTAGAAAAAGTAAAAAAGAAATAAATATCTAGACCCTCAGGGCCTCTCCTTAGAAAAATGCTAGAAATCTTGATGAACGTACACTAGACTCATGATTATCCAACAAGAATGAGCACACTCTCATACAACACAACAATTCACCAGTGCATGGGATTGGGATGTAGTATAGGAGAAGTGGCAAGTGTCAGGTCAAATTCGTGGGGAGTGAGGTAGGAAATATGCTAGCAAGGTTTGCGTATGTAGGTTTCTAGAGAAGGGAGTCATATTGTTATCAATACTACAGAAAATATATTTCTCATCAGTAATTTTAGTCATATGTCATCAGTTTTAAACTGACGACTAAGTGGGTGATGCTAAAACTTAGGGCATACATTGTCGGTTATAGAAATAGGCGACATACATATACGTCGTCAGTTCCATGTTACAGTCAAACCGATGATATAAAAAGAAGCATGTGAAGAAAATGTGGTTTCCCTTAACCTTTCCTAGTTGGTTATTTAAAATAGAACCAATGAAGTAATGATAATTATCTAGTGAAAAAAGTTTTGCTTCACAGTTCCTCGTCGGTTATTGAATGAGAATAATGGATGACTAATAGTTTGTCATCAATTTTATCAGTGAATAGACAATAAAAATTAAGGGATATCCTGTCAGTTTTCTACAAGCAACTGACAAAGTATGTATATGTAGCTAGACATTTTGAAATAACCAATGAGAAATGTCTATTTTTTTTATATAGCATGTTTGTAAACTTGTTGTCTGACTACTAATCTATCTACTACCTGCAGTTCATCAAAACTATAGGCCTCTGCAAGCATCGCAACTGAATAACAGGTTGAAAAGCATGCAAGAAGAAAGTTACATATACAAATACATATGCATTTGATGCAATGCATGCAAAAACAAGCCAACAAATTGACACATTCTATCTATTTTTCACTTCGAATGGACACACGAACTCATAGCTCAATTTCATTTCTTAGCAACATATTCAATTTCATACATATGCACAAATGCACATCATTCTCCTCCTCATTCACTTCACATTAAATTCACACACACATATGTATAAATGCATATCAACATCAGATGGCACACAGTTGAAGTCCACAATGTATAAATATATAACAAATAAAAATCCGACATCAAAGTGTGAAGTTAAAATATCAATCAATCTTCCCAATTATCTGACAAGTTCACATGCTTGGTGAAGCAGTATGTCCACTATTTGTGTAGGTCATTTAGTTGCTCCAATATATAGGCTTCGATGGTGTCAAAAAGTTGTAAAGAGAATGAGAAGCAATTCTAATTAGATTTGATTGTTTGTATTATCAAATGAGACTGCTTCACTAGTTATGACCAAGAATTATAACAATACCTTATCTATACATTTGATGTGTTGCGTGCATGGATATCGTATGCATGTAAAACATCATGTAATATGCACATGACCAATCATTTTCTTGTACATGGAACTATAGATTTACAATTTTGTTAATAAATGTAATTTAGTAGAGTTGATAATAAATATGCATTGGAATGAGAAGACTACATAAACATTCCTCCAAGCTATTGATTTCTTTTTTATCTACTTCCCCCTATCATAGAAAAATTCTTTCACACCCCTATAAGTTAAATTAATAAATATGTTACATTATTAAACAGTCATATGATGCAAACATTAACAAATATGTTGAGCATAGAAAAATGATACTTAAAATCACAAATTTCATTGGGTATCCCTAATTTGTTGTTGGTTATATACCCGGGAGTAGAGGCTTCATGACCCTAGGGGGATTCTTAGTTGTTGTTTTTTTCATGGATGTATTCTCATATTAGCTTTTGATTATATATATAATTCAATATACTTTTTTCATACCACAAGAAATACAACAAGTCATTTGGGCCACCCAGTAAAGCCTCCTTCTACCTCCCTAACTATGGTGGCATCTGGGTGCTTGTATGGGAGAGGTGCTTCTCTTCATGTTAGAAGGACATGTATGACATACACATGAAGATGATCGTTGGGTAGAGGAAAACCATGAACAACATTAGCAAGTGGATAAGCTTCAACATCTAACACGATGTTCTATGATGGAACACTGATGGCAAGACAATATTTTTTGGCCACCTACAATTTTATGAAAAACAATATTTAAATTGACACACATATATATTTACTTGAGGGATTATGTTATCACAATATCTATATAAATTGACTTAAGTTGAATATTACTCTGTCTATGCCATTTGGGTCTAAAGGACTACTCCTAATACACTCCATGGGGGTGTGACAATGAACACTTTCAGTGACTACTGGAGAAACTTATGCCACCTGAGAAGCCTTAAACTCCTCCAAGACTGCAACTATCAATCTTCTCACATCGTCCTAGTCAATTCCCCTTTTCTAGGAAGATTTTTGGTTTTTTAGGGATTCACCAAAAAATATTTTAGCCCAAACCTAGTTCCAATAGCCCTAATACATCCAGGGTGCTCTTCTGTCGCTAGAGCAACCATCATTTCATTATGTGAGACTTTAGGGGTGAACTTTCCTTCCTTTGTTTGCTCACACAACTCCTTCTATTCAGCATCGAAACTAGCTAATCAATAAAACTTAAAAATCCAAGGAAAAAAGAGCATGGACAAGCATTGTGAGGCCAAGAATTTTATCATTTTGGAGCCACCTTCAGGGTTTCTTGGACATGATTTCTCCAAATTTGTTTTTCCTCACATATACCCACTCAATATAGTGAGGCAACCATCCAGAACCACTAGAAGGCTCAAAAGTATAAGTAGAAGGCCCTAGCTCTTGATCTCTCAACTGGTGACATTTAATATAATCACATGAACCTAATCGGTGGCTATGCACATTCTTGTCACGCCTTTCTTTTTTAGCATTGTGAATAACCTGATTAATTCAATAAAAAATATTGTTAACTAATCAAAAGAAGTCATAATAATGTACCCTCTCCAACAATCTTACTATGAGGATCTCCAAATTTTCAGCAGCCTTTTTATTCATCAGTTAGTCAGTCTGTAACTCTTGTAACCTCTGGGTATTCTCCAAAAAAAAATAATGTAATTAATTTGGTACCCTAAACACATATATTTTTCTCTACTAAAAATACTCCAGCCACTTATTTTTATCAAGATAGAGCCATTGCTTAGTGGGGTCATTATCCTTCTTGTCTCCAAATATGTAGTCTTTTACAAGGATTGTCTACCAATCTCTATGTCTTCTCTCGATGAGATGCATAATAGAATTGTGATGCAAATTTTCATCGAGATCATACCGGCCCTAAAAAGGTTCAACATTCACTACCTCTTAAAGATGTGAAAAGAAAGAATAGGAAAATTCTTTAAAAATATAAATGCATATATATCACCTCTAAATCCCTCCATATGAGGTCTTTAGTGACATTACTCACTTGTCTCCAATCATGAACATAGAGAGGCACTTCGGTTTGACCAAGGACCCCATAGTAGTTGACAAAATCTTTAGTAATTGGCGTGCCTACTTGATTAAATTCAATGACGCCATTCTTCCCTTTCCTATTTGAGGAAATTTTCATCAAAGTTGTACCTCTCGTACGTGTAGACTTATCAACACTATCATCACCCTATTCAGGAGGCCCAACATGAACCTCTCACTCAGGATCCTGATGACCAGGATCACTGTGCTCCCAGTTAGATGCCATCTATAAAATCGTAACTAAACATAGGAAAAATTTGGATCACATATGAAATAGTCAGATCACATATGAAAATGTCAAATCACATATGAAAAAATAAATGTGTTATATAATGCAAATAACATATGAAATATTACATGTAGTATACCTTAAACTAATATCTCTTATGTGTGATCTTCATGTGTATAGTCATCATTGTTAGATTCAATATTTACACTTGGTAAGCCAACAAAGAATGGACTAGAGCCATCAAACTTGTCATAGTACTCTTTTTCATCAATAGGATGTGAAATGAACTTTCTTTTCCCATGAAGAATAACATACCAATTTTCTTTTATAGGATCATCGATATGGAAAACCTTCTTTCTTATGATGCCATGATGAACGGTTGATCCTACTCGCATGTCCACTCAAAATTCACTATTGTGAAATTGGGTTCATCAACTATGAGTCCTTTCTTGTTATCAACCCTTTACACCTAAATAATGAAACATCTAAACTCTATGTAGTCAATTTCCCATATGTCTTCAATTACACTGTAATAAGACATCATTCCTTCACGTGGACTCTCATCCTTGGCACTATAAAAAAAACAACAAAGATGATTGAGGGGTGACCCCACTATTTTGTACGACACTCTTATCATCTTGAAGTTTTGTGTTGTATGAAAATCCATTTATGACAAACCCTTCGTAAGATATAATGTGCATCTTTTGCTTATACGCAAACCATTTGATAGTTTTTGTGACATTATTTGGTGTTTGTGATAGTTGACCAAATACTTTCTCTTCAATCTACCTAATAAATGTCTAATTATGCTCTCTAGGAAGACATAATGAACTAGCTCAGGGATGATTTGTCTTGAGCTCGTTGGTGTGTTTAGTGATATAAATACTCACATTGTCAATGTTGTGTAAAAAATACAAATGTGTTTGTTCCCACTACTCACCATTGATATTTATTTATCATTCTCCTGAAGTACTTTCGCAGAATAAATGTCGGAATTCATGGTATTAGCAGGAGTTTCACTGCAACTTAATAAGTCATTCCAAAAGTTCATAACCTCCCTAGAAACATAGCCCTCAATGATACTCCTTTCGGACTGAAAATGGTTCCAAACATCAACTTAAAAATACTTATGTACCACTCAAAAGGATACATCCAATGCAAGAAAATAGGACCCAACATTTTCACTTTCATAGTTAATTGGACAACTAGATGTACCATGATATCAAAGAATGAAGGGAGAAAATACTGCTCAAGTTGCCACAGGGTAACGACCACTTCTCTTTAGAACTTATCTAGAATCTCATAATCAATTACTTTGCTGTATAAAATGTTGAAGAAGAAGCAAAGCCTAATATTTGCAAACCTTACATGCTTAGGAAGGATACATCGGATGGCCACATGCAATATATGTTGCATTAGAGTGTGACAATCATGAGATTTAAGACCTATCATCTTCAAATCTTTCAGTGATATCAATCTACGAATATTGGTTGGGTATCCCTATCGTACCTTAACATTAAGCAAACACTCACAAAAAGTTCTTTTCTTCTGTGTAGACAAGGTGTAAAAAACAAGAGGTAAATATGTATGACAACCCTTGGTAACTTCTTTTGTTATTATTTCCTTATACCCATTTTAAGTAAGTTCATTCCTAGATTTGATGCCATATTTAGTCTTTCCTTTTATATTTAATAGAGCACCAATGATGCTATCACGCATATTTTTGTCAACATGCATGACTTCGATGCAATGTCAACCTATCAAAGAACTCCAATAAGGAAGATCCCAGAATATTGACCTATTTTTGAATAAAGACTTTTCACCTGTGGGAGTAGTACATGGTTAGTTACCAAAATGATTTACAATGTTGTTTACTCTTGCATAAACATCCTCCCCTAACATAGGTTTAGGGTCACTCCGTTCCTTAGTTGAGCCATTGAATGTTTTGTGCAACTGTTGGTAAGGATGCACCTTTAGTAAAACCCTTTGATGACCAAGATATATAGTCTTGCCACAATGTTTTCATTGGATAAAATTAGTATTTTCCTCACATACAATACATGCTTTGGTTCCTTTGACGTTTTACCCAGACAAATTCACATAATCTAGAAAGTCATTAATAGTGCAAAATAACATAGCACAAAAATTAAATATATCTCCATGTAAAGCATCATAAGTAATTAAACCTTCTCCCCAGAGTTTTTTAGGTCCTCAATTAGAGGTTCAAGGTAAACATCAACATCATTTCTAGGTTGTTTGGGGCCCGATATCAGCAATGACAACATGACATATTTATTCTTCATACACAACCATGGAGGAAGATTGTATATAACAACCATGACAGAGCATGTGCTATGTTATCTGTTTAATGCTCTATATGTATTCATCCCATCAGTACAAAGTCCAAGTATTGAATTCATGGTTTCTTTTCCAAATTCACAATAAATCAATCTTCTTCCATTGCGGGGAATCAGACGCATGTCATAGCATACTATTATTGTTTTTCTTTATCTCCGCATTCCAAGATAAATTTTGTGCATTTAAGATATTAGCATACCATAATTAAAACTATGATATTATAGGAAGATGCCACATCACCTTGACTAAAGACTTGGTTTTGGTCTTACCTAATGTCATCCTCTTGTACTTAGATGCCCAACATTTAGGACATTCATTCATATCAATATAGTCCTTTGAAACAACATACAATCATTTGAGCATGTATCTTCTTAGACACATTGGGTACAACATGTTTTTCATTTCATAGGTTGAGATTGGAAGCTTGTTGCCTTTAGGTAGAATTTCTTTCAATAAATACAACATAAGTAGTGAAGCCTTTGTTGATCCATCTATTGTTAGCCTTTAGAGTATACAATTTTAACATAGCACTCAACTTCATAAACTTAGTACAACCCAAGTATAACAATTTCTCAACATCATGCATACCATTTCTATATAAGAAATGTGGATCTATAACATTTACCTTGCAACTATGTAGCATCACATCAACCATTTCTGTTGCAATTAGTTCATTCCTATCAACATCATCAGCCATGTCTTCTTCGACACAACTACCTCTACCAATATCTATTGATCTCATAACATGAATCTCTCCATGCCAATACCATTATGTATAGCTATATACAATCCCATTTCATATGACATGATCTATGACCATGTCAATCATGTCAACTTTCAAGTTGTTACTACGATTCCTACAGGGGTAATAGAACCTATCTCCAGGTTATTTTCTATGTTCTTATGCAAATATTACAAACTCATTGAGACCATTAATAAACTCTAGAGTGCAGCAATTTGGATTAGACATCCATGATTGGTCCATTCTATGATCATATGGGTGACAAGTAGCTTAGCAAGTGTTATCTAAATAGTTAGTTTCATAAAAATATGTCTGAATTGAGCTTGAATAATCTATTAGCATTCATATTTATGAATGTGTAAACCTATCCCATTATTGAGCACTTCATCTCACTAGTATGTGTATAATGCACTTTTTATTTCAATAAATTTCGACAGAATTTCCCCGCAGTTCTCCATATACACCAATGTAGATGGGCGAATATCCACCTACATATGTACCCATTGAATAAAAGGGGAAATGCAATCAAAATTTATTGAAATTGAACACACATTATACACTTACATCAGATGAAGTGCTAAATTACAATCCCAAATTGGGGACTATCCAAGGTTTACTCCTAATGAGTAAATCTAACATGGGTTTGTAGGCCAATAGAGTATTGTTTAGGGTTTACAAATTAGATTTTACATTTTAGACGTTTAGGATTTAGGGTTAATAGGGTAAATTTATATCAATTTCAATGTAAATCAAGTTAATTTAGAGCAATTCGTATCAATTTTAGTGTATTAATTCCTAGGTGTGATCAGTTATCCATATTAAAATTTAATTTCTAACATTAAACAATGCACTTATCATAGATATAAATGAGAGCAGTGTACACGAAAGCATAGAAATGAAAATTTATCACAAATCTCGTAAAAACATCAATTGAGTGACCTCTCATTACACATATATACATGAAAATTACACCCATTCTACGAATCTGGTCTTGGAAATATGAGTAAACTATTCTAGGGTTTGTCTGTGATCGTGGTTTAGGATTAGGGTTTTAGGACAAACTATCTTCTCATGAATATTTTTCTTTATTCAATTTTCACTTAGTTCTAGGGTTAGCACATATATGGGTATGGTTTTCCTTTATTAATCGTGCACAATGAGGGTTGTGGTCTTTTATCAGGGTTTACAATTACCCAAGAAAGGGATAAGTGTGGCAACACATCCCATTATCACACAGATAATGAGGTGTTACGCGAAAACGTGCGGAAATCACCATAACCACAGTTAATAAAAAACACGGGTTAATTAAAACTGATTGCGGAAAACTGATAAACTAAGAAACGTATTACATTCCAGTCCATATCCTACAAGAAAACATGTTACATATATATCCATACAAGCCTGGATACATGTCCACAGCTTAGAGCAACAGCTGTCCTGTCATAACCATGAGTTCATCACCTGTTCATACATATAAAGGCCCATATCCAGCCAGCAGTAGGATATACAAACATCATTGGTCGTACATCGTAAAACAACGTCAAAACACCACCAAGGACCTGAGAGTACAGGGATGACTCTAGACTCTAAAACAAAACATCCAAAATAGCAGCATCTCCAAAGCTTGCCTTCTACTGATCTTCTTGCTGCTCGGCCGCAACCCCGCGACCACCACCACGACAAGCTTGACCACCTAAAAAGGGTATAAACCAGCGGAGTGAGACAATTGAACATTGTCCCAGCGGGAGGCATAACTCCTCGCCAAAACTACAAAACCTCAACATAAGCAGTTATGTGGGCAGATTACTGATAAAGAGTATAACAGAAACAGTTATAAATAACAAGCCAACCTCAGTCTTACCAGTTGTATCAAAAGGGCATATAACCAACACATTTCCCAATGGAACATGATTGACAAGATATACTATATATGAAAACTCACCATATAGGAGTAATGCACAGTAACTACAAGATAACTAAAGTTAACTACACAAGCAAGGCCTCAACCAATGTTTCGTGTTTGTCTAATCAATACATACTAAACGACTGTATTACATTTTATTATGCCCTGAGGAATTGAACCGTACCGTTCAATTCCAACCTTTGGCTGTGAAGCCCATAGTTGGTGCCATACAAGGTCAATGGAAGAGCCGGAATCCAAGACCTTCTCCACCTCATGTACCGTATATAAGTATAACATAAGCAGGACCGCAGTCTCGTGCTTGAAGTGGTCATAGCCACAGGGTTAGCTCTCAGGCTACCCTCTGCCTAGCCCACCTTGGTACAGGTCACAACGCTAGTAAAACTGAGCCACGTGTCTAAACACCGTTCTCTGAGCCATGAACGCATTCATGCTCATCATATCACACATCTGGAGCCATGGGCCATGTTCACCATGCTCATCACACATCCGAGTCTGCAACCGCAGCTGCACTCATTTCACCTCTCTATTTTAGGCTAGGAGCAACCTCGCATATTAAAAAATATGCGCTCCGGGTTGACCCACAGGATAACCCGTTTCATCATCACCCTATCCTGACTGGTGATGAATCTATGGCCAGGGCAAACTACATGTTAGGTTTCACTATGATTATTTAGTATCTTTTAGATGGATTACAAGATTCAACCAAGTTGTATAACATGCAAGATATAACAGAAAGTAAACAGCATAAACTGAACATTATGCATTTCCTACAATTTACATCACAGTGATCCATCACAAGGACCTCACATCACATGTTATCACTTGGCCTCTTGCCAACCATCTAGATCCATCTCAAGGATCATCACACATCATGGGATCTCAATCGCTTATCACATAGTGCCCTAGCTTCTCCAGGCTTTCATCATCATTATGAAATCATCATTCATAATACACCTGTAACCACAGTGTTCACATTAACCATTTCTCATAGCCTTTAATTGGGCTAAGCATCACCTGCATGGTTAGCATCATTCAATAACCATATGAATAATCAAGAGTCTTACATTATCAACATAAGATGATAATTAGGGTTAAGTACATTGCCAGCACATAATGGCAATAATAAATATATCTGTGCCCTATCTTAAGGTTACACATGTAAACACATAATCAAGCAACCCTAATGCATGCTCAAGATCACATTTGGCATTTAAGAAATAGAATAGTTACAATCATACGCATATACTTTACCCACAAGAACATAATTCTCGTTATTAAGCGATGAATCGTCATAAGAGCATCATAACAGGTTGTGCCCTCACAAGAGATAACAACAACCCTCAATAGAAGTCACCCCCGGGCAGAACCCACTCCTATCCAGCCCCTATCAGGCGTACAGCCCTAGCAGGCATGCAGGGTGTCCGGGTGAGCAGGTATCGGGCAAGACTGGGTGTGCAGAGTTGACACGCGTGCAAGGCAGTGTGCCGGGCGAGCTGTGCAAAACTCCTCTATCGGGCGAGTAAGGGTGTGTGTGTGTGTCGGGCGACACAGGTGCTATCGGGCGAGTCAAAACTGTTGGGTGAGCAGAGGGGTGTCGAGCGAGCCAAGACATGAGCGGGCAGGGCGCGTCAGGGGGAAACCGGGTGAGCAGGCCTATCGGGCGAGATGGCTAGTGCCGGGCGAGCAAGGCGTTTGAGCGAGCAGAGCTATATCGGGCGAGCAGGATTACTGGGCGACACACGTGCAGGTGAGCAAGAGAAATCCATGCGAGCAACAAAGGCTAGGTGAGCCGAGCTACTGGGCGAGCAGGGTCAGGTTAGTATCGGGTGTGCGAGCAGAACTCATGCGTGCAAGATAAAACTGAGTAGGGCAGTATCGGGCGAGCCGTGCAAGAGAGAACTAGGGCAAGGGCTATCGGACAACACCTCCCCACACATCTCAACTAAGGTTCAAGCCATCTAAACGAGCTCACTATCTTGCCCAAGGTGAGAGGAGAGTCTTGCTCAAGTCACTAAGTCATGTGCTAACCTCAATCGGGTAGGAAAGAGGGGTGTTGCTCATGGCATTAGAGCTCAAGCTCACTCATCTAGACCAAGGGGAGAAAGGAGTGTTGCTCTCCTAAACCCTAGAACACAAGGACCGGCCAACATGCAAGATAGCTAAAGAACAACTCCAAACGTGCAAGGGCAAGATTAAAGCAAACATATATGCAAAGAGAGGAGAGTAGTTAGGGTTTAGAGTCATGCAACCCGCCTTAAGCTCCAAGGAAGAAGATGCACTTTGAGCTCCAAGGTTGTCGGCCACCAAAGCTCCTGCAAGAGGGTGTGTATCGACCACCACCTCCTTCTCCTCCAAGGGTGTATCAGCCTCCAAGCTTCTCACACAAGGGTGTGTCGGCCACCTTAGCTCCTTCTTTAAGGGTGTGTCGGCCACCAAGCAAAGGGGAAGAGTGGGTATGTCGTGCACAAGGAGAAGAGGAACTAAAGGGACCTCAAGCTAAGGAAGGGACAACCTATATAGATGAGGAAGGAGGAGAAACCAAGGTGAACCCTTGCTAGGTGTCGTCCACCCAAGGGACACATGTCCACCAACTCAACCCACCTCTCTTGCAAGCCATAAGACACTTGTCCAAAATGTGCACCATGTGTTCTCCAAACATGACCAAGGTTGGACCAAGCACCATGGGCAACACAAGCTCCACACTAGGCCGACACAAGCTCTACTTGGCCGACACAAGGCCCAAGCAAGCCCAAACAAGGAACTCCAAGGCCCAAATAAGCTCAACAAAGGTCCAAAGAACTCAAACAACAAGCCCAAACCTTCCTCTCAACCCTAGAGGAAGTAAAGAGAGAGAAGAACACCTCTCAAGGTGAAAAACTTGCTCCCAAAACCCTAGACTTGGGTTAATTGCAAGTAGCTCCCTCAACCCTCAACAAAGCACAACCAAACCCTTATCACCACTCAAAAGTGATTAGCAAGCCTCAAACCATCAAGGTTAAGAAAAGCAAATAGGGTAATCCCGAAACGCAAGTCAGGGTCCTTACAATCTAACCCCCTTTAAGGGATTTTGTCCCCGAAATCCGAAGAGAAAAGTGAGGGATACTTCCTCCTCATCTCTTCCTCAAGCTCCCACGTGGCTTCCTCAACGCCACGACGCTGCCAAAGGACCTTCACAAGAACCAGGTCCTTCCTCTTCAGCTTCTTGATCCTTCTGTCAAGAATCGCCACAGGGCCTTCCTCGTAGGTCACATCTGCATCAAGCTCAACCTCAACTGGTTGTATCACTGTACCTGAATCTGGATGACTTTTCTTTAACATACTGACATGGAACACTGGATGTAACCTTTGCAACTCAGGAGGTAACTCTATCTCGTAAGCTACCTTGCCAACACGTTCTACGACTGGGTAAGGCCCCATATACCTGGGTGCCAACTTACCCTTCCGTCCAAACCTCAGCACACCTTTCCACAGCGAGACTTTAAGATATACTTTGTCTCCCACCTGGAACTCCAACGGTCATCGACGATTGTCTGCATAAGACTTATGCCTGTCCTGTGCCACTTTCAACTGTTGTTGTATTACCTTGATCTTATCTGTCGTCTGCTGAACTAACTCAGGACCCAAAAGCTGATACTCACCGGATTCGTACCAACATAAAGGGGATCTACACTTTCTTCCATACATAGCTTCATAAGGAGCCATATCGATGCTCCTCTGATAACTGTTGTTGTAGGAAAACTCTATCAAACTCAGATGTACATCCCAACTGCCTAGGAACTGCAAAACACAAGCTCGAAGGAGATCTTCTACAATCTGAATAGTCCTTTCAGACTGTCCATCTGTCTGCGGATGAAAGGCTGTACTAAATCTCAACTGCGTTCCCAACGCTTTGTGCAACTGTTCCCAAAAACGACTGGTAAACTAAGGACCTCTGTCAGAAACTATTGTTGCTGGCACACCATGCAAATGAACTATCTCATCCACATACACTCTAGCGAGCTTCTCTGTTGTGTACGTCGTCTTCACAGGCAGAAAATGGGTAGACTTTGTCAATCTGTCCACTATCACCCAAATGGAATCATCATTCCTAGTTGTCTTGGGCAGACCAACTACGAAATCCATGGTTATATGATCCCATTTCCACTGCGGTATTAGCAAAGGTTGTAACGTACCTGTCGGCTTCTGATGCTCAGCCTTCACTTGCTGACATACTACACATCTAGCCACGAACTCAGCCACATCTCTCTTCATACCAGGCCACCAATACAAGTCCTTCAGACTATGATACATCTTGGTGACACCTGGATGAATGGCATACATCGACGTATGTGCTTCCTCAAGCACCAACTTCCTCAGATCGTCAGCATCTGGAACCACCATCCTATCACGATAGCAAACTAGTCCATCCTCGGACTCATAAAACCCATCACGCTTGTCGCTGTCGAACTCTGATCTGATCAATTGTACCGCCTCATCTGTCTGTTGTTCATCCTTGATCTGCTACCTCAACATAGGCTTGACTTGCATCTGTGCGAAAAGACCAGATAACAAAGAAACTTCCAGCTGCACATTCATCTGTCGCAGAGAAACAAACATATCCCGCCTATGGCAAACCAGGGAACTCAACTGTGCCTTCTTCGAAGAAAAAGAAGACTTTCTGCTAAGCGCATCAGCTACCACATTCGCCTTACCAGGATGATACTTGATAGTGCAGTCATAGTCGTTGATCAACTCCATCCATCGCCACTGTCACATATTCAACTCGTGTTGCGTAAAGATATACTTCAGGTTCTTATGATCCGTAAAGATCTGACACACTTACCCATATAGATAGTGTCTCCAAATCTTTAACGCATGAACTACTGCTGCCAGCTCCAAATCATGAGTCGGATAGTTCTCCTCATGCTTCTTGAGCTGTCACGAGGCAAAAGAAACCACATGATCTTCCTGCATCAACACGCAACCTAAACCTTTCTTGGAAGCATCACAGAAAACAACATAGCCTTTCCCAGGCTCTGGCAAGATCAACACTGGGGCACTGGTCAGCTTCTCCTTCAGACTCTAGAAAGCTTGCTGACATCGATCATCCCACACAAAAGGTACATCCTTCCTGGTCAAATTCATCATCGGTAACGTGATCACACTGAAGTCTTTGATAAACCTCTGGTAGTATCCTGCTAGACCAAGGAAACTACAAACTTCTGTCGGCGTCTTCGGCTGTTCCCAATCTGCAGCAGATTCCACCTTCTTCGGATCTACCTTGACTCCTTCAGCGGATATCACATGGACCAAGAAGGTCACTTCATCCAGCCAGAACTCACACTTACTGAACTTGACATACAACTGATGTTGACGAAGAAGAGTCAACGCTCGACGAAGATGTTGCTCGTGCTCAAGCCTATCCCGACTATAGATCAAGATGTCATCTATAAAGACTACAACAAACTGATCTAAAAACGGATGGAACACTCTGTTCATCAGATCCATGACAGCTGCAGGTGCATTGGTTAACCCAAATGGCATAACCACAAACTCATAATGACCATACCTTGTCCTAAAAGCTGACTTTGGTATGTCATCCACCTTTATCCTCAACTGATGATATCCGGACTGTAGATCGATCTTCGAGAACACTGTAGCACCACGCAACTGATCGAACAGATCATCTATCCTCGACAACGGGTACTTGTTCTTGATCGTGGCCTTTCTCAACTGCCGGTAGTCTATACACAACCGCATCGAACCATCCTTCTTCTTGACAAACAGCACTGGAGCACCCCAAGGCGACGTACTCGGTCGGATAAAACCTTTATCCAGCAACTCATGTAACTGCTTTTTCGACTCTGCCATCTCTGCTGGAGCCATTCTGTACGGTGTCTGTGCAACTGGCTGCGTTCCTGGTACTAGATTGATCTCGAAATCAACCTCTCGGGGTGGGGGAACACCAGGAAACTCCTCAGGGAACACGTCTGCAAACTCACGAACAACTGACACCTCCTCAAGGCTAAGACCTTTTGCCTTGGCATCCACTTCGGTATCTACCACGTGGGCTAGGAACGCCTCACATCCCTATCGTAACAACCTATCTGCCACCATAGCTGATACCAGACATGTCGGAAGAATCTTCCTATCTCCCTGGAAGATCCACTTCTCTCCAGCAACATCAAACACTGCCTGCTTGAAACCACAGTCCAAGACAACCTTATACCTCTCTAAGGTATCCATCCCAAGGATAACATCGAAACCATGCATATCAAGCGGTATGAGGTCCACTTGAATGCGATGTCCCGAGAAAGACAAGACACAAGATGGACACTCTTCTTGAAGCAAAGAGGAACCATCAAGAGGGGTTACTAACAGCAAACTATCCTTCTTACGGCTAACAGGTAAACAACAGTTCTCAAGCATACTATAGGCGATAAAAGAGTGTGTAGCACCTGGGTCAACTAGAACAAATATAAATCAAGAAGAAGACATATCAGAATGAAATAACTCCATCTGACCTGTCACCACTCACGGGTTGACTACCGCCTCCGGCTGATTCATAGCATAGAATCGAGCCGTTGCTTGTTGTCCATGACCTCTGCTTCCCTGAGCAGACGATCCAGCCTGAGACGCTAGACCGCGTCCTCATCCTCTGCTACTACTGGGTTGTGGTCTCTCAGACCCCTGAAGGTTTTGTCTTGGCTGCTGCGTCACTTCATCACCTTTGTAGGGACAACTTGACTTGATATTCCCTGTCTGACCACAGGCATAGCATGTCCTAACATCATCTCGAGGCCTAGATGGTCATGTCACCGCCACAGAAGCCGAACTTTGTGCCTTAGAAGGCGAAGAAACATAACCTCTTCCTCGACTCATAGAACACTGAGACGGTCAACCAGAACCTCTCATCGCTGCCGGTGCCGAAAACCTGGGCTTCTTGAAGCCACCAAACCTCTGACTCTGAAACTGAGAAGGTCTTTTCTTATCCATAGACTCTCTCTTCTCCCTAATAGAACGTTCGATCCTCCAAATAGATTCCACGAACGTAGCAAACCATTCTCGATTCTCCAACACAGAGACCGGTGTCGTCAGCTCAGCACTCAGACCCTTCTCGAAACGTCTGATCCGTTCCTCGTCTGTCTTCGCCATGTGAGGACAAAACCTCAACAGATCCATAAACTTAGCTTCATACTCGTTGATGTTCATCGTTCCTTGTCGCAAACTCGTGAACTGACGGATCTTCTCATCCAGATACGTCTTGGGAAAGTATCTGGCGATGAACTCGCATCGAAACACTTCCCAACAGATCACCTCACCAGGCCGCTTCTCTTCCTCGATGGTCCACCAGTGACCAGCACTACCTTTCAGAAGGTAGACATCATGCTTTACTTTGTCTGCTTCAGGGATGTCGAGGATCCGGAAAGCCTTCTCAAGACTTTTCAGCCACAGATCTGCATCCGCTGGATCAGCCATTCCAGCATCCTCCGAAGCTCCGACTCGGCGAAGCCGCTCGAAGGTCTTCCAAATACCCGATGCTTCTCCATGGGGAACCTGTGCTCGCGGAGGAGGCACTGGTAATCGCTCAACCATGAGATTCACCGTAGCCATCATCTACCCCATAAGCTATTGGTAGGCAGGATGTTCAAGAATGGTTGGGTCAGGTTGGGGGACCTCAGACACCCGATCTTCATGCGCCTGTCCTACTGCTCCATCAACAGATGCATCATTGCTATGCTCAGCAGCGAGTTCTTCATGGTTTCTAGACATCTAGGCTTTTCTTCTGCTGAGGGTAGAAGATTTCTATGAGAAAATCTAGAAAACACATAAGAACAAACACAACCTAGTCCTAGATCCCTGTAGACTCAGCGAACCTAAAGCTCTGATACCAAACTTGTGGCAACACATCCCATTATCACATAGATAACGAGGTGTTATGCGAAAACGTGCGGAAATCACCATAACCACAGTTAATCAAAAACATGGGTTAATTAAAACCGATTGCAGAAAACTGATAAACTGAGAAACATATTACATTCCAGTCCATATCCTGCAAGAAAACATGTTACATATATATATCCATACAAGCCTGGATACATGTCCACAGCTTAGAGCAATAGTTGTCCTGTCATAACCATGAGTTCACCACCTGTTCATACATATAAAGGCCCATATCTAGCCAGCAGCAGGATATACAAACAACATCAGTCGTACATCGTAAAACAACGTCAAAACACCGCCAAGGACCTGAGAGTACAGGGATGACTCTAGACTCTAAAACAAAACATCCAAAACAGAAGCATCTCCAAAGCTTGCCTTCTACTGATCTTCTTGCTGCTCGGCCGCAACCCCGCGACCACCACCACGACAAGCTTGACCACCTAAAAAGGGTATAAACCAGCGGAGTGAGACAATTGAACATTTTCCCAGCGGGAGGCATAACTCCTCGCCAAAACTACAAAACCTCAACATAAGCAGTTATGTGGGCAGATTACTGATAAAGAGTATAACAGAAACAGTTATAAATAACAAGCCAGCCTCAATCTTACCAGCTGTATCAAAAGGGCATATAACCAACACATTTCCCAATGGAACATGATTGACAAGATATACTATAGATGAAAACTCACCATATAGGAGTAATGCACAGTAACTACAAGATAACTAAAGTTAACTACACAAGCAAGGCCTCAACCAATGTTTCGTGTTTGTCTTATCAATACATACTAAATGGTTGTATTACATTTTATTATGCCCTGAGGAATTGAACTGTATCGTTCAATTCCAACCTTCAGCTGTGAAGCCCATAGCCGGTTCCATACAAGGTCAATGGAAGAGACGGAATCCAAGACCTTCTCCGCCTCATGTTCCGTATATAAGTATAACATAAGCAGGACCACAGTCCCATGCTTGAAGTGGTCATAGCCACAGGGTTAGCTCTCAGGTTACCCTCTGCCTAGCCCGCCTTGGTACAGGTCACGGCGCTAGTAAAACTGAGCCACTTGTCTAAACACCGTGCTCTGAGCCATGAACACATTCATGCTCATCATATCACACATCTGGAGCCATGGGCCATGTTCACCATGCTCATCACACATCCGAGTCTGCAACCGTAGCTGCACTCATTTCACCTCTCTATTTTAGGCTAGGAGCAACCTCGCATATTCAAAAATATGCGCTCCGGGTTGACCCGCAGGATAACCCGTTTCATCATCACCCTATCCTGACTGGTGATGAATCTATGGCCAGGGCAAACTACATGTTAGGTTTCACTGTGATTATTTAGTATCTTTTAGATGGATTGCAAGATTCAACCAAGTTGTATAACATGCAAGATATAACAGAAAGTAAACAGCATAAACTGAACATTATGCATTTCCTACAATTTACATCACACTGATCCATCACAAGGACCTCACATCACATGTTATCACTTGGCCTCTTGCCAACCATCTAGATCCATCTCAAGGATCATCACACATCATGGGATCTCAATCCCTTATCACATAGTGCCCTAGCCTCTCAAGGCTTTCATCATCATTATGAAATCATCATTCATAATACACCTGTCACCACAGTGTTCACATTAACCATTTCTCATAGCCTTTAATTGGGCTAAGCATCACCTGCATGGTTAGCATCATTCAATAACCATATGAATAATCAAGAGTCTTACATTATCAACATAAGATGATAATTAGGGTTAAGTACATTGCCATCACATAATGGCAATAATAACTATATTTGTGCCCTATCTTAAGGTTACACATGTAAACACATAATCAAGAAATCCTAATGCATGCTCAAGATCACATTTGGCATTTAAGAAATAGAGTAGTTACAATCATACGCATATACTTTAGCCACAAGAACATAATTCTCATTATTAAGTGATGAATCGTCATAAGAGCATCATAACAGGTCATACCCTCACAAGAGATAACAACAACCCTCACTAGAAGTCACCCCCGGGCAGAACCCACTCCTATCCAGCCCCTATCGGGCGTGCAGCCCTAGCAGGCGTGTAGGGTGTCTGGGTGAGCAGGTATCGGGCAAGACTGGGTGTGCAGAGTTGACACGCGTGCAAGGCAGTGTGCCGGGCGAGCTGTGCAAAACTTCTCTATCGGGCGAGCAAGGGTGTGTGTGTGTCGGGCGACACAGGTGCTATCGGGCGAGTCAAAACTATTGGGTGAGCAGAGGGTGTCGAGCGAGCCAAGACATGAGCGGGCAGGGCGCGTCAGGGGGAAACCGGGAGAGCAGGCCTATCGCGCGAGATTGCTAGTGCTGGGCGAGCAAGGCGTTTGAGCGAGTAGAGCTATATCGGGCGAGCAGGATTACTGGGCGACACGCGTGCAGGGGAGCAAGAGAAATCCGTGCGAGCAACAAAGGCTAGGCGAGCCGAGCTACTGGGCGAGCAGCCCTTAGGGCGAGCAGCCTGTCGGGCAGAGCTGGCTCAGGGTGAGCAGGGTCAGGTTAGTATTGGGCGTGCGAGCAGAACTCATGCGTGCAAGATAAAACTGAGCAGGGCAGTATCGGGTGAGTCGTGCAAGAGAGAACTAGGGCAAGGGCTTTCGGGCAGCACCTCCCCACACATCTCAACTAAGGTTCAAGCCATCTAAACAAGCTCACCATCTTGCCCAAGGTGAGAGGAGAGTCTTGCTCAAGTCACTAAGTCATGTGCTCAACTCAATCGGGTAGGAAAGAGGGGTGTTGCTCATTGCATTAGAGCTCAAGATCACTCATCTAGACCAAGGGGAGAAAGGAGTGTTGCTCTCCTAAACCCTAGAACACAAGGATCGGCCAACATGCAAGATAGCTAAAGAACAACTCCAAACGTGCAAGGGGAAGATTAAAGCAAACATATATGCAAAGAGAGGAGAGTAGTTAGGGTTTAGAGTCATGCAACCCGCCTTCAGCTCCAAGGAAGAAGATGCACTTTGAGCTCCAAGGTTTTCGGTCACCAAAGCTCCTCCTAGAGGGTGTGTATCGGCCACCACCTCCTTCTCCTCCAAGGGTGTATCGGCCTCCAAGCTGCTCACATAAGGGTGTGTCGTCCACCTTAGCTCCTTCTTCAAGGGTGTGTCGGCCACCAAGCAAAGGGGAAGAGAGGGTGTGTCGTGCACAAGGAGAAGAGGAACTAAAGGGACCTCAAGCTAAGGAAGGGACAACCTATATAGATGAGGAAGGAGGAGAAACCAAGGTGAACCCTTGCTAGGTGTCGTCCACCCAAGGGACACATGTCCACCAACTCAACCCACCTCTCTTGCAAGCAATAAGACACTTGTCCAAAATGTGCACCATGTGTTCTCCAAACATGACCAAGGTTGGACCAAGCACCATGGGCGACACAAGCTCCACACTAGGCCGACACAAGCTCTACTTGGCCGACACAAGGCCCAAGCAAGCCCAAACAAGGAACTCCAAGGCCCAAACAAGCTCAACAAAGGTCCAAAGAACTCAAACAACAAGCCCAAGCCTTCCTCTCAACCCTAGAGGAAGTAAAGAGAGAGAAGAACACCTCTCAAGGTGACAAACTTGCTCCCAAAACCCTAGACTTGGGTTAATTGCAAGTAGCACCCTCAACCCTCAACAAAGCACAACCAAACCCTAATCACCACTCAAAAGTGATTAGCAAGCCTCAAACCATCAAGGTTAAGCAAAGCAAACAAGGTAAGTCCTAAACGCAGGTCAGGGTCCTTACAAGAAGGTTGAAATTTGAGGATATATCTCTTCTTTTGACAAGAGAGGTCGTTGGCAGAGGCGAGGAGGAGGAGTAGGACCAACAATGGCATCGACAGTGAAGCAATATTGGTTGGAGAAGGATCAGTAGTGGTAGAAGAAGCAGCACCGGATGGAGGTAGAGGACCAATAGTAGAGTTGGCATTAGTGTGATGGAATGGATGAGGAGAAATAATGTTGATGGAATGGAGGAGTAGTGGTAGTGTTGGTAGAATAGAGAAAGTAGTAGCGGAACTGCCAGAGAAACAATGATTGGAAGAATCATCAGATCCATAGTTGTTGGAGGAATCGTCAGAGCAGCATCAATTGGAGGAGGAGGGCCAATAGTGACTTTGACATCAGTGGTGTTAGAGGAATGGAGGAGGAGAAGCAGTAACATCAGTGGAATGGAGGAAGAAATAGTGGAATCACTGGAGCGAAAGTGTTCCAGATAAAAGTGGGTAGAGAAAGAGGGGCTTCTCATAGGGTTTAAGTAAGACATACCTCATCGAATATTACTAAAACTGACAAAGTAAAACCTATAACATTGGTTGAAATGAAAAACACCACCGAGAAACATGTGTTTGACATAAACCTATGTCATTGGTTGACTACAACAAAACCGATGACTAACGATACAAACCTCAATACCTCCATCATCAATTTAGGTGATGATAACTGACGAGAAGAACCAATTTGGAGGAAAAAATTCCATGCAACACGTGTAACCCTTTCTTGTCAGTCCTTGCATGAGAAACTAATGAGATATACAAATGAGAATTATAAGGTGACATTTGGTGCATACCCCTTTATCACGTCGGTTAGAGTACCATAAACCGATGAAATAGGAATTTTGAAGGCAAATGAAATTCCTCCCAAAAATTTTGTCTAAAATTGCATTTTTGTAGACAATTTATCTCCTCAGTTGCATTGTGAAACAATTGAGTTTATAAATAAAATGTACAAGTGTTTTCTTAGTTGTCCAACCGTGATAGTTTTCCTTAAGGAACCGATGAGATAGATTACACCATCAATTTCCCTTGGAAAAAATGACGACATATGGTGTATGTGTAGTAGTGTAGGGTTCAATTGGGATTTTGAATTATACTAGGGTGAACAAGAAAGAAAGAAATAAGAATCAAACATATATTAACCCTAGATAATCAATGCTAACTAACTAACTAGAAGAGCAATTGAACTAAGTTGTACATGTGGCTTTTTTATATGTTGTTTGGATAGGGCTTTGAAAAGTTGTAGAAAATCCATATGATATCAGATTAATCCATGTAAGTAGTCACTAGAAATGAGTTTGAATAAGTAAGTTGATTTTCCAATTTCCATCCCCTAATTCTCTCATCTCTGACAATGTTATCCTATAAGACATGGATTTGGTTTAGTTGCCAATTAAGATGGAAATTTATTAATAGTTTAAGGACATAAGGGTTTTCCATCAACCTTACACGAATTGAAGGGGATCAACCTCTCCTCGATAAGTGGGCCATGCACTTTGAGTATCAAGTACATGATAAGTGTTTTTTTATTATCGATAGATATGAGAATCAATTATAATGATATCATGTATATATTTCTATTGAATACTTGTAAGAAAATTGATTATGAAGCATATTATAGTTTTCTATATGATGGTCTCATCTATGACTATGATCATGTCACGCACACCTTTCTCAATCAAGAGTCAATGTTTCAAGTTATTATGCTCGATACTAAAATCAAGTAAAAGATAATTGAATAATGTTATTCCTCCCAAGTTATTTGCTTTTTGGCACATATTCAAGCTCTTGGGAGAAATTTCATAGTCAAGCTCTGAATTTTTTTTATTTATCAAGATCCTAAGAGAATTGATCACTTTGGTGCATATGTATTCAAGATATTGAGATATATATTACTCAAGCTCCTGAGAGTATGGAAGAAAAACAACATAGTTAACCCAAGATGATAATGTCATTAATAAAGACAGATAAAGATCAAGACAAATTATATGAATAGTATTCAATGTTCATATCATGATCTTCAAAAGTATAACTTATTTTCATATATATAAAATGTTACTCAATGGGACTTACTCTAACATGTTTTTCATTTTTCATTGTATGCATGTGGATGCAATTTCCACATGAAAGAAGGATAAATGAGCTTAAACAAGGAGCATACATCTCGAGGAGAAATCTAAGACAAACTTGGTGGGATGCCAACTGCAATAAAATATTTAGTTCAGTTTCTTTGAACGTTATGAGAACCATGTGTGAGATTAATGTTATGAATATTGAGACATGAGAAGTTGAAATTTCATGTAGCGTTGACTGACTGAAACCTTATTTCATACAATGATTATCATGTTTGTGACATTACTAATGTGATGTGTGCTTCCACTCAGTAATATGCATGTATTAGAAATTCATACGTTACATATGGGTAGTAGGTTTAAGTTTCAAGCTAGTTCCAAAAGGGGTAGGGTCACTACTAGTTCATCTATGAGAGGTGTTCAACTGGTTGTGTTCCTGACAAATAAGTATTAGACACTAAAGATCAAGATGCATGGTATAGACTAGGTGGTTGTTAATGGATACACCAAGTGATATTATCCACTCATAGAACTACAATTATGTCCTCTAGAAACCAACATGAATAAGAATGAGAGCAATTTTATTTACTTTTTCTTAATTTAACAAGATGAATGAGAGTTTTCCCTTTCAACATGTTTTAATTGACATCTACATGGGATAAGTTTGATCCATTTTGTACAAAGACAAGAGGAAGTATTATGAATTCTTCATATCTACTTAGAAGCCCTATATATTGTATATTAGTCACAAAGTACTTTACTATGATAGATGAAATGTTTCTAACAACTTCCATATCTCAAAGTGAAGTAGCACGGTGGATCACAACAAAAAGGTGTGGGGGGGAAATCAATGGGAAATGTTTTCTAACAAGTAGAGAGAGAGAGAGGTGTTCAACATCAACTGATATCCCAATGTTACCCAAATACATGATTAAGCATTTAGAAAAATAGACATCCTAATATAAGGGGTACCATGTGTCATTGAAAAACCATTCTAGGACCCAACTCACTGAAAAATTATATAAATGCATAGATTGCCTTGGCACACAACCCAAGTACATAGATCAACACAAGTTCCTAATAAATTTTGATCCAAAATGAATGTTATTGGGATCAGGCATTATGGTCCCTATAGAAGACAAGGGATTTAGAGTTATTTAGTCTTAAGGTTGACAACTCTATCTAAAAAGTTTTCTAGTGATCGACATAGACATTATATAACTTGGTAAACCCATGGTAACTCGAGGCACTAATCTAAAGACACTTACAAAAGTGATCAAGAGTTGACTATATAATGTTTCCATTTTTACTTATTGTAATAAATAATAGTATCCTTTTCAATTATATAGTAATTCACATTGTGCATGCTTTACATACTTCTTAAGTAAATACAAATATTAAATACTCTACTACTCTATACTATATGTCTTTACTTCATCAAATTTAGTATTATTTTATTATTTACTACTTCTTACTTTCAACATATTTGATAAATATAGCTTTATACCGATACTTTTATCCTTGAACTCATATCTCAATCTCTACTAAAAATCATTTTCTAATCCTCTCCTATTTAAGAAAGATCGCCAAGAAGGATCCCAATCATACTATCCGCCCTAGTGAATGTATGAATTTGTTTCTCATATAGTTAGGTTGTTGTGGTCTTATGGTCACTTGAGTCATGGGTGAAATATATATAATAAAGGTAGGAGGGTGTCTAGAGAAGATATATAATCATCAATGTTGTATTTTATGTTCTTACCATTAAGAGTCTTGTAGATAGTAAAGGATGTGACAATGTTTTTTTAAATAAATGTAAGAACTTATAAAAACTACCTTATTATCTTAATGTAAAAAAGCATTACATTTGTATGATTAGCTGATAAAAAAATAACATGTTCTTTTCATGCGTAGAAGTAATGAGGTTCTGTAAGTGTGTTCCATAACGTCATCTAACCCTAGGAATGAGGGTTAGGGATCACAACTTGACAGCATTACTTGGTTGGGATATTGAGTCACTAGGAGATCCTTGGATTGTGGCATCTATTTTCCCAAATTTGTTGTTACCTAATATATTGTATCAATTGTGTGTGTAGATGGTGGAAGGAAATCACCGAAGGACAAAGTAGGTATAGAGAAACTTTTGCATAATCCAATATAGCTTGGCCGACGTGAAATATTCCATATGGGGATAGTGTTTATGAGGGGCCCATTTCAATTTCTCAAAACTTTCTTAAGAGTTTCTTGAGAGAGAAGCATAACATATATGATGAATATATGTGATATATTTTCCCTCAATCTCCAAAAACTGCTGATAATGAGTTGTTGAAGAATCTTATAGGTACAAAGTTTATAGGGATGCATGATTGAATGATGAAATAGGAGTTGTTGAGGCATTTAAGAAGGTATTTATGTTGACGAAGATCCTAGATTCCAAATATGTAAGCCATTCAATGTACCTATGAATGACATACAAAGTTGTGGCAAAATAACTGAATGATAAGAGAAGGGGAGTATCTATGAGCTAGAACAATTTCAAAGGAAAGTTCCATTTAAAGTACCTTCATCATACATTTCAGAGCACAAACATTAGGAAGTTGGAGAGCCTATACCTACAGGAAATGATGGAAGGAGTGTATGATGAAACATTCATAACGTTGGTGGACTTTTGTTCACAACTAGTTCCTGGTGAGATAGAGATGTTTAAGAGGCTTGAATGATGCCTCAATGCTAATATTGGACATTCTTTTATCAACATGAGGGAACATTAGAAATTATGGAAGGTCGAAAATGCAGTGACACGACTAAACTATACACGTAAAATGTAAGTGTACATATCGAGTAATATAGGCCTAAGGAGGCCCAGATATTGAACTCAGGGAAACATAAATCCAAAGACTACTACTAATAATAATGCAATCCATTGGGCCAAACAAAACTTTGAATGAGGGTTTAATTATCTAAAATATAGAAAAATAAATCTAAGGTTACTGGTGTTTGATCTTGATTGGAGTGAATTACTTAGGATTATGGTTTCACCTCAGCTAACATTGCAATTAATATCATGACACTAACAATTCTCTATCTTAAACCTGGACAAAGACACCAGTGGTAAGAATTACCCTCTCTCACGACGTAATTCACTGCCTAATATAATACCAATCTTACTCTTGTAATGATTGTGTTATTAGTTAGGTGTTTTATCAAAATATCTGGGTTATCTCTTCACATTCATAAGCCTCCTTTCTCAAGGGGAAATATAAAACATGTATATCTATGAACTTTCCAACCATTAATCCCTCTCTCAAAGCAATTAACAGTCTATTAAACTACCTATGATGGCCAAATATAGATAATTCATAATATTCTCATAGAAATATGTCCAAAAATTAAGATAAAATTGTATATTAATGCATAAAAATCAATTACAAAGTAGAATTGGGCTACTCCTAGGTCCTAAGGAACAAGGGGATTAGCCCCATATGGTTTCCATTATCAAAATATGGGAGAATAGAAGAAAACCATTAGGAACATTAGAAGACTAAGGAAACCCCATGGAGAACCCAGTCTGGAAGACTCCCTCTGACGAACAGAGCAATTTGCTATCTTTCGGTTGTGATTCTTCCTATCGGAGGTGCCTCGAACCATCTAGAATGTGGTCGTCTCCTCCACTTTCTCCTCTTCCTACTCTCGGACGTCGTGCAATGGAGTAGAACCAATCCTTTGGTCTGGCCAAAATTCCTTAAGTCATATAAGTGACTAAGGGCATCATTATTTGTGGACCGTTGGATTAAACCCAAATTTTAGATCTTCCTATTTCCATCGTGATGGTACTACTAACAGGGTGTCGGTACTATCGACTCCTCTAATTGTGTGGCCACTTGTCAAGTTGTCGGTACTACTAACATGGTTGTCGATAGTACCGAGTTGCTTCGATAATTATTAATCAAAACATTGTGATTTTGTCGATAGTATCGACTTTCGAGTCGATACTACCGAGTCTTCTCGATTTCTTTTTGTCTGAATCAGATCATGTGTCGGTACCATCAACTCTAAAGTCGATAGTACTGAGCTGTGTAGTTTCTTAAAAAGCTCCTAAAATTCATAAATCTAAACATAAATTCATAAATCTAAACATAAGATCTCAAAATATAATAAATCATTTGGAAACATTAAAATTACATTTATTTGATATAAGTAAGTATCACCGGTTAATGAGAATGAATCATGCACAATTAATATGAAAAACAACAACTACTGCAAAAAAAATTAATATAAAATAGCCTGTGAAAATGACAAATAATCAGTGCATCAAACTCCCCTAAGATTAAACATTGCTCATCCTCGAGCTACACACTCTCAGGTCTATCTGAGACAAGTCAGTAAAAGGACATAAATTATAAATTTCATTTCTCAATCATCCCCACCAGGCGGTCCCAAATAGACCATCACTGATCACTGGACAATAAGTTGCTCTATAGTGACCAAAATTTCTATAAAAGTTGTCCATCCTTAGATCAATGAACACTATCAAGAGATCAATTAATATCATAATCAATTAGCCATTCACTTGGTGCATCGTGTGATTCTCTATTCTACATTGCTCTTTTCTAACTACCAACTAAGTGGAATTAGATTTCCTTATAAGAATGCATAAGGAGAATGATTATTGAAGTGTCCTCCTGATAAGAGCAATGGATAGTATGAAATGGGTGGCTGTAAAGACTCCCAAGTAATATCTGAATCATTTATGCAAAGATAAAACATGATGAACCTATACGGTGAAGAGAATGAAAAATGAATAAATCCTAATGCCTAAAATTAAGGGTGGAATGATGCATGATGAATGAGAATTAAATAAAGAAAGACTACATCATGTGAATGTTTCCATCTCTTGTGAAGAGTTTAGGGCATCGTTTCTCCCTCTTTACTTCAAAACATGAATAATTTTTTTCTTTTTTTCTTCGTTGGCCCATTATTTCGGCATGGTGAAACATTATGCTTGTGCTTCACTAACATGTCATTCATTTTTTTTTCTTTTAACTTTTTTTAAGAGTACAGATGTGTCTCCCTACACTCAAATTTTGAAGGAAAACAATATCCATATAATATAGAAATGAATGATACTGAATGCATGTATTCTACATGTAATGGCTTATGCAACTAAAATGATATGCATAGAAATTGTTGATGTATACTAACATATTTTTTTCTTTGTTTTCTACTAATATAATCAAATAAAACTAACTATTATGTAACCTATCATGCCATGCAATGCAAATAAGAGGAAATGATTTAGAGTTCTTGTTCATCTTACAGTGGTGATTCAATAATAGGTGGAGGATGGGTGGAATCACATAATTAAGAGACAAAGCCTTTACTGAAATTTTGATATGTCCCTCTATAATGACCTATGAATAGGGTAACCTTAGGGTTTATTTATTAAACTTCAAATTAAGGTCCCATTAAGTGTTTGATCAATTTAAGATCAAACCTCATCGTCATCCATATTTCATGAATAATTAAGATGTCCATTCATATAAAATGTCCTTTAGCTAACTTGCCCAAACACTTCCTCTAAGTGGTGCAACTCAAGAAGTTTGCAACTAAGACAAAATTGTTGTTCATTTTAATTTCCATTGCAAGAGCACAAAAAGGCATAAAAATGATAGAAATCATCCATTAAGCTCCACTATTACACTAGATAGATATGGATCCTAAAAAAAATTAAAAAACAAAATAAAGATAAATATGTTCCAACACCCCCTAAGCTTGAACTTGACTATGACCTCATAGTAAAAATCCAAACATAGAAGTGCAGTGGGGGTACCCGTTGCTCTGAAGGGTGGTGATGGTGGGTGATTGGTGGCTCTTTGGATCAAGTTATCCAAGAATATATCCCTCTTGTTGGTGCCACTAATTTGTGTCCTTTTGGCATCAAAATATGACATTCTCTCTCCTTCTTTGAGCTTTAAAAATTGGTGCCCACCCACATGTGTGTCGATGGTAGTGAAAACTTTTTTTGCTTATAGCTCATGTCACTTTTTCTATAAAAAAATTGATAGCACCAGCTTGGGACTCAGTAGTATCAAAATTGGTCCAAGAGTCTGTGATTTTTCTTGAGAAAATTTGCTAGTACTGACTTTCTATAGAATTTTAACTAATAAGGAGTCGGTAGTACCGACTTGGGTGTCGGTAGTACCGACTTGGGTGTCAGTAGTACCAACTTTCACTCTGCTCCTACACCAAGAAAGAGCATCAAGGTACCTTTTACAAAAACTAAAATCTAACATGAAAAATATGAAATGTAACTAAAAAAATCACCTAAACAAATAGTTAATGATGAAAATAAAATAGGTTTGCCTCCCATGAGCGCCCTTATTTAATGTCCTAGGCTCGACAAGGTGATTTTCTTCAACCTGGGTTGTCATGGGATGGTGGTGAAGAATATTCTGAAAGTTTGAACTCCACTCTATCATCGTCTATCCCGAGTGTCAAATAGCCTCTCCCAATGGAAGTGATCACATCGGCCGTAGCTTGGAAAGGACTTCCTAACAACACCTCAGATCCTCGAATCTCGGGCATGTCCATGATGACAAAATTAATAGGAAAGATGAATTTGTTGACTTTCACTAGAACATCCTCGCATATCTCACACAGACTCACAATAGATCCATCTGCCAACTCAATTGTCATGGATGTTTTTGTTGGTTCCTTCAACCCCAATTTTCAAAACGTGGAGATAGGCATAATATTTATGCTGGTTCTAGAATCACACAGTGTCTGCTTGAAATGTTTGCCACCTATAGAACATGGGATGTAGAAATATGTTACATCCTTCCTCTTCCTTGGAAACTTCCCCTTGATTGGTGCACTCATCACCTCATCAATTTGTATAATCTCTATGTCTTTAATCTATCACTTTTTGTTGATGATATCTTTCATAAATCTCCCATAAGCATGAATTTTCTCTATCACCTCCACCAATGGAAAATTGATGTGGAGCTTCTAGAAGATGTCCATGAACTTTTTGAACTGTGTTTCCTTTTTCCTCAACTTTAGACTAATCGGGGATGGCACATCAGACTTCTCGTTGACATTGGGGAACACATCACTTTATGAACTTCCTCCCCTAATCTTGCTTCAGCACCACTGCCTAGGGTAGAAATTATCTTATCTACCACGGGTGGAATGACTGGTGGCTTCTCTTTCTGGGGTGTATGCACTTCTTTATTAACTATGATTGTCCCACTACAGAGTAGAACCTTCACTTGATCGTTTTGAGTTGGCACCTTTTCTGGAATGGGTTTTGCTGAGGTGCATGCATGAGCACAATGCATTGGAAATCTGTACCCCCCTTGCCATCCATATAAATTGTTGGGATATGGAAATTTAGGCACATATGCCTACTCAAGCTCTAGAGTATGCTTCTTTAGTAACTCAATAGAAGCATGTTACTCCTTCTTGACAATAGAGACATATTTCACTTGATGATGTGATGTCTCTATATTTGTTGGGACCCCATGTTGGATAGGCTTCTTCAAGGAATCCACCTCTACCTCCAGTTGAAAATTTTGATATTCAATAATGTTAATCTGTGCTCCTTGGTTTTGTAATTTCCTCTATGTCTGGCCAATAATCACCTCGTTTTAACTGACCAACTTGCCTAGCATGTGTTCAATTTGATCTACTTGTTGGGGGCCCTATCCTACTGATATTGTTGATTCATGTACATGCAATCCTCCTCTTCACCCCCAGATGGGTTTGCATCCTTCTGACATAGTTTCATGGCTATGAGGTCCAACTTCTCATTCAATTTCATAATGAATTTCAATCCCCAACACTTTTAATGGTAGTTGGGCGTTCTCTTTCTTCACCCCATGACTGGTTCTTAGCAATGTTCTTTAGGATCTCATGACACTTGGATGGCTTATTGTTGAGGAAGACGCATGTCCATGCACTGTCCAGAGTGGTCCTTTTCCCCTGATGTAACCCATAATAGAAGATCTTTGCCTTACCATAGAGATCAATCCCATGATGAGGGACCTTCCTCTGTAAAATTTGGAACCTCTCCCCAGCTTCAGAATATGATTCCTATGTTTATTGCTTGAAGTTAATTATCTTTTTGGTCAACTCGTTCATCTTATGATAAGGAAAATAGCACTCAACAAAAGAATCAATCATTTTTTTCCAGGTTTCTATTGACTCAGGCTTGAGGTTAAGGAACCAAGATTTAGCACCATCTTCCAGTAATGATGGAAATAGCTTTAAGGAGATCACAGTCACCGACACTTTATCTATTTTCACCATGTTGTAGCTTTCTAAAAAATTGTTGATATGCGTCATTGGGTCCTAAGTACTATGGTCATGGAAATCAAATCCCTTAACCAATGCCACCAATCCAGGGTCTATCTTGTAGTTGCCCACATTTATTGCTTTTCGCTTGATTGGCTCAAGATGAGCTGTTGAGGATGACACATTGATCTTCTCCCAAATGGTCTACTCTTCCATTACGTCACCCATACCTTTCTATTGTGGATCTATTGTAGGACCGTAACTAATGGTTCGGGTTTGAACCATGTAGAAATTTGTTAATTCAATATGAGAATGAGATACTAGTGATTGAATCAAAAGATATTTGCAATTCAGCTTTGGAAAGAACAAAAAAAATAAAGAGGTCAGCCTAGATAAGCCGATTGCAACACTTGTAGCATTAAGTATATCGTTTCCCTGTCAACGACACCAAAAAGTTGACACAACTAAACTATACGTGTAAAACATAAGTGTACATATCGAGTAATATTGGCCTAAGGAGGCCCGGATATTGAACTAAGGGAAACATAAATCCAAAGACTACTACTAACTGTAATGTTATCAACTAGGCCCAAGAAAACTTTGAATGAGGGTTTAATTATCTAAAATGCAAAAAAAAACTAAGGTTACTGGTGTTTGATCTCAATTGGAGTGAATTTATAAGGATTACAATTTCACCTCGGCTAACATTGCAATTAATATCATGACATTAACAATTTTCTCTCTTAAACCTGGATAAAGAGACCTGTAGTGAGAATTACCCGCTCTCACGACGTGATTCACTAACTAATCTAATACCAATCCCACTCTCGTAATGATTGTGTTATTAGTTAGGTGCTTTATTGAAATATCTAGGTTATCTCTTCAAATTTGTAAGTCACCTTTCTCAAGGGGGAATATAAAACATGTATTTCTATGAACTTTCCAACCATTTGTCCCTCTCTCAAAGAAATTAACAGTCTATTAAAGTACCAATGATGGCCAAACATAGATAATTCGTGATACTCTCATAGAAATATGTTTAGAAGTTAAGAGTGAAATATATATTAATGCATAAAAGTAAATTACAATGCATAATTGGGCTACTCTCCGGTCCTAAGGAACAAGGGGATTAGCCCCACATGGTTTCCATTGTCAAAAATATAGGAAAAGAGAAGAAAAATGTGGGGAACATTAGAATACTAAGGAACCCCCTAGAGAACCCAGTCTAGATGACTCCCTCTAACAAACGAAGCGATTTGTTGTCTTTCAGTTGTGAATCTTCCCACCAGAGGTGCCCAAACTATCCAAAACATGGTCATCTCTTCCACTTTCTCCTCTCTTTGCTCTCAGCCATCGTGCAATGGAATAGAACCTGATCCTTAGATCTGGCCAAAATCCCCTTAAGTCATAGAAGTGACTTAGGACATCATTAAATATGGACTATTGGATTAAACCTAGCTTTGGGATCTACCTATTTCCACAGTGTTAGTACTACCGACTCTTCTAATTGTATGACCACCTGTCAAGTTTTCGGTACTATTGACAAAGTTGTCGATAGTACCGAGTTGCTTCAATAATTCTTGATCAAAATGTTGTGATGTTGTTGGTAGTATCAAATTTTGAGTCGATACTATCAAGTCTTCTCAATTTCTTTCCATCTCAACCTAAGTATGTGTCGGTACCACAGACTCCAAAGTCATAAAACTAAGTTGTGTAGTTTCTTGAAAAGTTCTTGAAATTCATAAAATCTGAAGATAAACTCTTAAAATATAAGAATAATTTAGAAACATTAAAATTACATTTATTTGATACAAATAAGTATCACAAGCTAATGAGAATTAATCATGCACAATTAATATGAATATTAACAAATAGTGCACAAAAAGTCAATATAAAATAGCATGTGAAAATGATTAATTATCAGTGCATAAAACTCCCCAAAGCTTAAGTGTTACTCATCCTTGAGCAACACACTCTCATATCTATTTGAGATAAGTCAGCAAAAGGACAAACTATAAATTTCATTTCTCAACCATCCCCACCTGGCGGTTCTATACTGGCCTTCACTTATTACTGAACAATCAACTTCTCTATAGTGACCAAAAATTTCCATAAAAGTTGTCTACCTTTAGATCAATGAACACTATCAAGCGAGCAACTAATATCATAATCAATCAGGCATTTGCTTGGTGCATCATGTGATTCCCTATTCTACATTGCTCTTTCATAGATACCAACTAAGTGGAAGCATATCTCCTTATAAGAAGGCATGATGAGAATAATCTTTGAAGTGGCCTACTGATAAGAGAAATGGATAGTATGAAATGGGTGGCTGTGAAGACTCCCAAGTAATATATGAATCATTTATTCAAAGATAAAACATGATGAACCTATATGGTGAAGAGAATGAAAAATGCATAAATCCTAATGCCTAAAATTATGGGTGGAATGATGCATGTATTAAAAATCTCATCAAATGAATGAGAATGAAATAAAGAAAGACTACATCATGTGAATGTTTCCATCTCTTGTGAAGATTGTAGGGCATCCTTTCTCCCTCTTTACTTCAAAAGATGAATACTTTTTTTCTTTTTTTTTTCTTCATTGGCCCATTAGTTTAGCATGGTGAAACATTATGATTGGGCTTCACTAACATGTCATTCATTTTTTTTTCACTTATTTAAAGAGTATGGATGTGTCTCACTGCACTCAGATTTTGAAGGAAAACAATATCCACATGGTATAGAAATGAATGATATGGAATTCCTGCATTCTACATGTAATTGCTTATGCAACTAAAATGATATGCACAGAAATTGTTGATGCATACTAACACATTTTTTTCTTTGATTTCTACTAATGTAATCAAAGAAAGCTAACTATTAAGTAACCTATCATGCCATGCAATGCAAACAAGAGGAAAGGATTTGGATATCTTGTTCATTTTAAGGTGGTTATTAAATAATGAGTGCAGGATGGGTGGAATCACATAATTAAGAGACAAATCCTTTCATGAAATCATAATATGTCCCTCTCTAATGACCTGTAAATAGGGTAGCCTTAGGGTTTCTTTCTAAAACTTCAAATTAAGGTCCCATTAACTGTTTGATCAATTTAAGCTCAAACCTCATCTTCATCCACATTTCATGAATAATTAAGATATATATTCATATTAAATGTCCTTAAGTTGACTTTCTCATTCACTTCGTGTAAGTGGTGCAACTCAAGAAGTTTGCAACTAAACCAACATTGATGTTCATTTTAATTTCCATTGCAAGAGCATGAAAAAACATGAAAATGACAGAAATCATGCATTAAGCTATGCTATTATACTAAAACTAAAAAAAACAAACTAAGAAACAAAATAAAGATAAATTCATTCCAACACCCCCTAAGCTTGAACTTGTCTATGACCTCATAGTCAAAATCTAAACATAGAATTGGAATGGGGTTACCAATTGCTCTGAAGGGTGGTGGTGGTGGATGATTGGTGGCTCTTTGGATCAAGTCGTGCAAGCATATATCCCTCTTGTTGGTGCCACTAATTTGTGTCTTTTTGGCATCAAAATATGACATTCTCTCACCTTATTTAAGCTTTAAAAATTGGTGCCCACCCACATGTGCGTCGATGGTAGTGACAGCCTTTTTTCTTATAGATCTTGTCACTTTTTCTGCAAAAGTTGGTACTACTGACTTGGACTCAGTATTACTGACTTTGGTCTGGGAATCTGTGATTTTTCCTGAGAAAACTCACTGGTACAGACTTTGATGTCGGTAGTACTGACTTTTTGCATAATTTTAACTAATAAGGAGTCGCTAGTACTGACGTTGACTTGGCCTACACACCAAACAAGAGTATCAAGGTACCTTTTTACATAAACTAAAATCTGACAAGAAAAAAATGAAATGTAATGACGTGTATTTTACTACGCGCTAAAAATGCAAGTATACGCGTCGAGTAGTACAGGCCTTGTGAGGCCCGAGTCGAACACAGGGATACTCAGAATTGTCGGAGACTCCTACTAACTATTTGCGATCAGCTAAGCCGAATAACAAATTGGGGTTTGTTGACAAAATTAAAAGAAAATAAAAATAAAACAAAGAAAACAATCGATTAAAGGTTAATTTAATCAATTCAAAAAGGTATCTTTAGGATTGTGGTTTCACCACGGGTATTCATTGTATTAGATTTTATATAATGCCTCAATCTTCTCTCTCTATCCGGGTAGTGGCCTGAAAACATAATTGCCCACTGTCGTGGTACAATTCACTACTTAGGTTTAGGTCGGTTCCACCGTCGTAGTAACCTATCCCCTAAACTAAGTGCATTACGAACGATCTCTCAGTATCCACCATTAATTTTACACCACCTTGTTCAAGGGATTTATCGATTAATGTAGGTTTCGTCTCTTTTCAGCCATTAATCCTTCTGTCAAAGTGATTGAGGGCGTTAGGTTATTATTATGGTGATCAAGCATAACAATATATGGAGAAAACGAAGCTATACCACGGATTTAAGAGAGAAAATATGAATTACTATTATAAACTTGTCATACAATGAATTCCCGGGCTACTCCCGGTCCTAAAGATGGAGGGGATTAGCCCCGCATGTTCATCTCACACAAGTACATGGTAGAAATAGGGGAAATCATATGAAAAATGTGAATTGAATGGGAAAACCCCTGAACGGAGAAGAACCGATTGATCCTTTGCGTAGAACACGTGCTTTCCCGCCTCTCGGTGGTGAAATCCGTCTTCGGCAGCGTCCGGATCGACTGGTATGAACTTCTAGCCTCCGTTCTCCTTTCTCTCGCTCCTCGGCACTTGTGCAATGGCTCATCCGATTCCCCCCCTTCTTCGGCGGCCGTCATTAGGTATAAGTCCCTAATTAGGTCGCTCATTAACTCCAGCCATCTGATTGAGATCAAAAGAAAACAAACTCATATCCTACGGCGTCGATATCATCGACGCGAGTCGATGGTATCGACCCGCTACAGTAGTGGCTGGCTGCAAACCCTTCCTTTGTCGTGCCCAACATCATCTCGATACCATCGACTCGGGTCGATGGTATCGACTTCCTTTTGGCGTCGGTTTTGTCATTTTGCGACGTTGTAGCCTCCATGTGTCGATGGTATCGACTTGGTTTCGATACTATCGACTGCTTCTTTGCCAGCAATCTGAAGACGTCTCGATACCATCGACATTAGCGTCGATGGTATCGACTCTTTGCTGCACCTTTCGGCTGGCAACTTGCGGTCTTGTCGATGGTATCGACTTCTGTCGATGCTATCGACGGAAGCAAATACTTGTTTTTCCTAAAATTCAAAGACGAGATCAAATAAATCCACACAAATAATAATAATGTGATAATTAATGCTCAAAATGATGAAATAAAGGGAATTTGACATAAAATGATGGCAAAGACCAAAATGGATGAATTATGCAATATTAACCATAAAAATGACTAATAAAAGCACAAAACACATATCAAACAGGTCTATAAATGAGACTCAAAATCATCGCATCAAACTCCCCTAAGCTTGAATATTGCTCGCCCTCGAGCAACTCATCCTTAGAATAGAATTGCAAATGTCAACTGAAAAACAACAAACCAACCCAACATCCCATATGACTCCCATTGATCATTCACAAACCGGCCTTCTCTAACCACAGAACGGTAATTACCCTAAAGGCGACAATAATCATCAATAAAAGAAACTAACCTCCTAACCGATGAACACTATCACATAAGGCAGTTAACATAATAAAATTCGCCGATTCAGCATTGGTGCATCTTGTGATCGCCTATACTACGTTGCTCGCCCTAACTACCATCTACATGGAAGCAGTTCTCCTGATATTCATTAGTGAGGAGCAATTCACAGTGGCCTACCAATACGAGCAACGGGTGGATGAAGATGGGTGGCTCATGGAAGAATGTGGAAGTATTGTACAGTTTCAACATGCATAATACAAAAATGTCCTATATGCTGCAAATGCACATCAGAAATGCCCTAATGCCTAAAATTGGGTGAAATGATGCATGCACTAACCATCCGCCTCAAAATGAGATGGATATCTAGTCAAGCTACATCATGTACTCAATTATCCTGAAATGCAAGTGATATTACGTTCCTTTCTCCTTCTTATTTCACTTTCTTCTAAATTCTTTTTCTTTTCCTTTTTCCTTTTATATTGCAGATTTTCAGCTTTTTTTTTCAGCCCACATATCCATAATTGCTTAAAGATAAGTTTATTGAGCTATTTTTATCATTGATCAGAAATTTTTGCACTATTTAGAAGGTATGGAACAATTAATTCACCATTAGGGAAAAATTGAGATACATGATATAGTTTATGCATGAAGATCATGAATGCAACTACATGGCATGCACCTAAAGGTAATGTGCATGATTCACTATATTTTTTTTCTTTTTATGCAAACATATGGAAAATACCAATGCAAGACCTATCTAAATGCTACGCACACAAAAAGGAATTAAAACTGCACTTTACTTCCAATTCTTAGGTGGATTATAGAAAAATGAAGTGGAACGATCACAAGACTAGATGACTGAACCTTAGAAAGATATTATGTGTCCCTCCTTACTGACATGTGTAGTAGTTTAGAGGGTTCTCTCTCTTATATCCAATTAAAGTCTCATTACCATTTGGTTAGGTTAGGCCCAAACAACCATTTCCGTCCACTTTCATGAATCATTAGGAGTACAGGTATGAAATGTTGTTTTAAAGTTGACATAATCAATCATTTTCATAGGATGTGTGCCCAAGGTCAAACAAAACAAGCTATCCAAACACACAAAAATTTTCAAATTTCCCTTGAATTCCCCATGCACTAACAATGAGATGACACAACTTTACGACATCCACCATTACACTAGATAGCATGTGGATCCTATAAAATCTAAAATTGCAAGAAAACAAATAACAAGAGAACAAAAGCAATAACACTAAAAACTGAAAACGATAAAAGATAGAGTTGTTCCAACTACCCCCCCCTAAGCTTGAATTCGACTATGGCCTCATAGTCAAAAATAAACTTAAAGAATGGAACAGGGATACCCGATCATTCTTGTGGAGGTGGAGGCGGGTACTACGGCGCCGTGGGGTCCCAAGATGGGTATTGCCCCTGGAAAGTCGGATCATATTGGGGCATCGTAGGAGGCTGTGGATACCCCCCAAAATAATTCTAGCTCCAGTAATGATCGTAAAACGGCTGTTGTTGCTGCTCCATCATATGCAGTCGATCATGGATGTTCTCTTGATTTGTGAAAAGAAGGCGTTCATTCTCGAAGATCGCCTGCTGGTTGACAAAAAGCCGGTTGGTGGTATCTTGAATACCGGCGTACGCAGCGGTGTGGCTGTGCTGCGTCTGCTGAATATCTTGGAGCATGATATACATGCCTTGCATGGAATAGGCATCCTCGCTAGGCTGCGAGGGCAGTGGTGATGGCGGCGTAGGCTGTGATGATGAAGACGCACCCGGATGCATCCGAGGACGCTTCTGGGGTGCTACTCGTGCTCGAAGAGGTGTAACTGCCTCTTCTTCCTCCTCGTCATCCTGTCCGTCGTCGCCGCCGTCATTGCCGCCTTCTTCATCATCGGAGTCGATGGCTATGATCGACCATCTGAAATGTTGTGCGCCCGCGATGTTGAAGGCGGGGTCCGGCAGCGCACACTCCTGGTACGCTTGATTTATGTGGCAATGCGCAAAAGCCACGCCAGCTCGGAGAAGAACGAGATTGGCTCGGTGTAGATGTTGCAAGTTGACCTTGCTTCTGGTAGAAAGAGGAGTCAGATGATCGAGATTCAAGCCCAAGTAGAGGGCTACCTTGGTGACAAGCCCCCCAAAATTAATCGGGGCTTTTCTCATGCTCCTCTTCACCGCCAACACTCGTTGTAGAAAGAATGCACCCCTGTTGCATTATTGGCGCTTCAGGAGCTGATATAAGAAGAAAAGATCCGTCTCCTGAAATTTTCTTAGCGCCAGATCACTTCGAGCAAATATGGTGGAACTCAACATCCGGTGCAATACCCGAACAAACGGGTGCTCGAAGTCGGCTACCGCAGCGTTGTGGTAGCTCACCGACCTCCCTTGTGGCACCGTCACCAACTCGGAGAAGAGAGCGTCGTAGTTGGTGCGGTTATCTGGCCACCGGTGGTCGTATGGAGAATGCATCCAATTGAAGATCCCGTTGAATTGGCGAAGCGTGAGGGTATAGTCACGGTTGTACAGCCGGAAAGACACCCGGCCCTTTATCCATTCACGGTCGGTGGCGACGATGTCGTTGGGCACGACGCAGACGTCAAGTGACGCCATGAACTCCGCCACCAACTCTTTGTAGGTTGGCCACTTGCTGAAAAACGGCTGGCCATCTACATGGTACTGTAACTCATCGGGCATCCTGCTTGTACGTTTCGCCTGCCCCTGCAGAACATAGGCCAGATTGGCCTCGAATCCGAGGTCTCGGATCATATCCCGGTCCACATACCGGGTGGGTTCGATCTTCCTTTTTAAGATCTCCTCATAGATCTTCTTCACCTCTGTGGAAGGATGCATCATGCGCGGCCGTGCAACCGACCCGGGAGGAGGTGGCACAAACTCCTGAATCTCCTCCGGGTCTGCACGTGAAGAAGATGCTCCAGTGATGTGAGCCATGTCGGCGACGAGAAAGGGATTAGAAAGAGAGAGCTCGGTGCAGAATGGAAATATGAATCTCCGTTCGGTGACGATCGTCGCTCGGTGATGCTGGTCTTAGCTCTTGGATGGCTCGGGGGAGTGCTCGGCGCAAAGGGAGGAGATCACTCTGAAGGTGTGACGTCAAATGACGTAATGATTCTCCTTAAATAGACTTGGCTGACGCTACTATTGGCCCGTCGATACTATCGACGCACGTCGATGGTATCGACTTGGGTCGATGCTATCCGCCCCTCGCTGGTATCGATGGTCGTTGATTGCTGGATCTTGTAACATGGATCGCTGATGTGTCGATACCATCGACATGGTTCGATGGTATCGACGCTGCTCCCCGATCGATGATGTGGAAGCCGCGATCGCCGTCGATTTCTTTGCTCGGATCGGTGACATGGATGGTCGATACCATCGACAGGTGTCGATAGTATCGACTTGGCTTCATTGCGACACTACCTTTTTGCATTTCAACCTGGAACCATGTCGATACCATCGACAAAGCCGTCGATGGTATCGAGTTGACTGAGACAAATCGGTCTGAACTTCTCCAGAGATCTCGATGGTATCGACGCCTATGTCGATACTATCGACGTTCCCTTCTTGACCACCTGTAGGTATGTCGATACCATCGACGAGGCCGTTGATGGTATCGACTCAGAACGAAATCTGTAGTCGTCAACCTGTACCCTTGTCGATACCATCGACGAGGGTGTCGATGGTATCGACTCTGCCTCAGCCTGCACAATGAACAAACAGATCAAGGTATCTTCTTTACACTAAAAATTGAATAAAAATAAAGCAACTTACGATTATAATTAAACTATCCTAATGTACCGATGGTTGGGTTGCCTCCCAACAAGTGCCCTTATTTAACATCTTAGGCTAGACGGCTTCCGGACTTCTCATTCATCCAAAAGTGAAATAAGTTTGACCTCATTCACCTTCTTCTTGTAACTCTCCCCAAAATAGAGTTTCAGCCTCTGTCCGTTCACCAAGAACGTGTTATCACCATCACGCACTAAAATTGCGCCGTGTGGTTTGACCTCTTCCACCACGAACGGTCCACTCCACCGGGATTTGAGCTTCCAGGGATGCAACTTGAGTCGAGAGTTGAACAATAAAACACTATCTCCTTTCTTGAACGTGCGCAACTCGATGTGGCGATCGTGGATCAGTTTTGTGCGCTCTTTGTATATCTGGGCATTCTCATATGCCGTCATCCGTAACTCATCCAGCTCATTCAATTCGAACATTCTCTTTCTCCCAGCTTCATCATAACTTAGATTTAGCCTTCTAAGCACCCAATGGGCCTTGTGCTCCAACTCTACCGGTAAGTGACAAGCCCGGCCATACGCCAACCTAAAAAGCGTGGTGCCTATAGGTGTTTTGTAGGCCGTTCTGTACTCCCACAGTGCATCCGGTAGTAAGGCACTCTAGTTCTTCCTCGTGGATGCCACTGTTCGCTCTAGAATCTTCTTAATCTCACGGTTGGAGACCTCCACTTGGCCTTGAGTCTGCGGATGATATGGGGTGCCAATGTTGTGCTTGACCCCATATTTCTTCAATAATGTCGAGAACTTCTGATTCTTGAAATGTGTACCCCCATCACTGATTATCATTCGGGGTATCCCAAACCTGTAGAAAATATTCTCCTTTACGAACCTGCACACTACATTGGAATCATTAGTCCTTGTGGGGATTGCTTCCACCCACTTCGACACATAATCAACTGCTAACAAGATATATAAATTGGAGTTCGAGGACACAAAGGGTCCCATGAAATCTATGCCCCACAAATCAAATACCTCAACTTCCTGAAATACATTCAGGGGAATCTCCTGTCGCTTTGAGATATTACCTGCTCACTGACAAGGATCACATTGCCTCACAAAATCGTAGGCATCCCAAAACAAAGTTGGCCAATAAAGGCCTCTTTCCAAAAGTTTAGCTGTCGTTCGCGAGCTGGCGTGGTGTCCTCCCGTAGGTGATGCATGGCAATGATGGAGAACACTTTCGTAATCCACTTCAGGCACACACCTGCGTAAAATACCATCCCTGCATTGCTTAAGAAGAATTGGATCATCCCAAAAATAGTATCTCAAAGAGTGAAAGAATCTCTTCTTCTCCTGATATGACCAATCTTCCGGGATGATCTCGCAAGCTAAATAATTTACTATTTCAGCAAACCAAGGCTCTTTAGAGTTAATTTTTAAAAGCTGTTCATCCGGAAACGTCTCGATTATGGGTATATGTAAATCTTTTTCATCCACCCTTTCTAACCTAGACAAATGATCAGCCACTACATTCTCAATTCCAGATTTATCCTTGATTTCAATGTCAAATTCCTGTAAGAGCAAAATCCACCTAATGAGTCTAGGCTTTGCATCTTTTTTTTCCATCAAGTATTTATTGCAGCATGGTCAGTCCATACAACTACTTTAGATCCAACTAAATACTGCCAGAATTTTTCGAAAGCAAACACAACAGCAAGTAATTATTTTTCAGTAGTTGTATAATTCAATTAAGCATCATTCAGAGTTTTTGAAGCATAGAAAATCACAACGGGCTTATTATCTACCCGTTGCCCCAATACGGCTCATACCGCAAAATCCAAAGCGTCACACATCACTTCGAAAGGTTTTGTCCAATCCGGCGTTTGAACAACCAGGGCAGAAATCAGTTTTTCTTTCAAAACATTGAATGCATGTAGACACTTATCATTGAAATCGAAAACCGCATCTTTCTCCAAAAGCTCGGATAAAGGTTTTGCAATTTTAGAAAAATCCTTTATGAATCGCCGATAGAACCCGGCGTGTCCCAGAAAACTTCTCAACCCTTTTACAGAATTTGGTGGGGGCAACTTGGAAATGACCTCAATTTTCACCGGGTCCACCTCAAGACCTTTGCTAGACACCTTGTGTCCTAGCACTATTCCCTCTATCACCATCATGTGACATTTCTCCCAGTTAAGGACCAAGTGTGTGTCCTCACAACGCTGCAACACTTTGTCTAGGTTATAGAGACATTCATCAAACGATGCACCATAAACCGAGAAGTCATACATAAAAACCTCAAGACAGCTCTCTACCATGTCAGAAAATATGGCGAGCATACAACGTTGAAACGTCGCCGGTGCATTGCATAAACCAAACGTCATTCGACGGTAAGCAAAAGTCCCATAGGGACAAGTGAACGTAGATTTCTCTTGATCCAAAGGATCAATCGAGATCTGGTTGTACCCCGAGTACCCGTCTAGAAAACAAAAGTGCGATCGCCTGGAAAGACGCTCTAGAATTTGATCAATGAACGATAAAGGAAAATGATCCTTAAGAGTGGCAGCGTTCAAACGACAGTAGTCAATACAAACTCACCACCCGGTTACCAATCGGGTGGTGACAGGTTGATTCAATAAATTTTGAGTGACAGTAATTCCCCCCTTCTTAGGGACTACCTGTGTGGGACTCACCCATGTCGAGTCTGATATGGCATAAATAATCCCTGCAGCAAGAAGTTTAATGACCTCTTTCTTCACAACCTCCATCATGCTCGGATTTAGACGTCTCTGAGGCTGAATCACTGGCTTGGCTCCCTCCTCGAGCCGAATCTTGTGCTGACATAGAGTAGGGGAAATCCCCTTGATGTCTGCAACGGACCACCCAAAAGCTCCTCGGTGGTTTTTCAGCACTATCAACAGTTGCTCCTCCTCTTCCGCACTCAAATAAGAAGAAACGATCACCGGTAACTTGTCTTTCTCAGCTAGAAAGACATACTTGAGATGCGGGGGTAGTGGCTTTAATTCCAAATCCCACGGGCTGATAAGAGATGATTGCAGCGGTGGGGGAAATGCACCTAAATCTTCATAGTGCCTCGCATAGAAGCATGGAAGCATCTGAAGAATTTTAGCGCACTCCTTGAGTGATTTACTCCACATCCAATCATATGTAATATTCAACAAACAAGCCTCCAGCGGTAGTTCCGGATATGCATCAACAACAGAAATAGCAATCGCATCATCCTCCCAAGAAGGCGGAATGTCCTCATTCTCATCATTCGGAAATCCCACAGCTTTACACAAAGAAACCACCTTAGTCTGCTCCATGATATCCACAGTTAAGGTTCCATTATCCACCTTGCTCATAACATGAGCCATGTCCAGAAATGGTTTTCCAAGGCAGAGTGAGATATTGTGATCCATATGTTTCACCATATTACATTGTTCTTTTGCTTTAGATGACGCAGTGCTAGAAGGCATGACCATCTCAAAGCGGTCATCTGCTATGCCCAAGGTCAAGCGACCTCTCCCCATCTCTAAGATCATGTCGTCTGTAGCTTGAAAAGGATGTCCAAGTAACATCTCATTTCCATGCTCATCCTGCATCTCCATAACCACAAAATCGGCTGGAAAGACAAATCAATCCACCTTTACTAAGACATCTTCACAGATTCCATAAGGCTTCACCACAGAGTTGTCGGCCAATTGAATAGTCATATTTCTCGGCCGTGACTCCTTCAGTCCCAACTTTTTAAATGTTGAAAGGGGCATCAAGTTGATGCTTGCCCCTGAATCACACAATGCTTCTCCAAATTTACACTTCCCGATATAGCAAGAAATGTTGAAACACCCTGGGTCCTGTCTCTTTGGCGGCAAAGTGCCCATAATGAAGGCACTCACTTGCTCCTTTAGCACAACGACCTCAGTATCTGGTATTTTCCTCTTCTTGGTAATGACATCTTTTAGAAACTTCCCGTACGAAGGGATTTGTTCAATGGCTTCCAGTAACGGGATATTGACTGAAAGCTTCCTAAAACTGTCTAGGAACTTCTTGAACTGTGCATCTACCTTCCTTGCCTTCACACTATTTGGATAAGGGACCGGAACAGCTTGTGCCCTTTGATGGGGTGGCACATAAGGCGTCTTTTTCTGCAGTTCCTCCTCAACATCCTGTTCTTCAGTACTCTCCACGGCTATGTCTTCAACTTGCCCTGAGACTGGTGTGGGCTGCTCCACATTGGTTTCACCTTCAACTTCATCTTGCGGTGTGCTTGTTTCATCAGTTCTTGGATTCAACACTTTCTTTCCGCTTCTCCACAGAATAGCCTTAGCTTGCTGGTTTCCCCGGGGAACATTGGTATTCCCCGGAAAACCCGGATGTGCCGGTTTCTTCAAACTAGCTATTTCGGCTGCCATCTGCGCCATGGATGTCTCTATGGTCCTCATTTGAGCCCCATGGCTCTACAATGTCTGCCCAAATTGATTCATGTATTCTCCTTGTTGCTTGATTTGCTGCCCGAATGTATTCATTAACTCTTGATTTTGCTTGATGACCTGATTGAGCAACTCCGTGCTCTTGTCTTCTGCAGCTGGCGCGGGCTTGGCTTCCGGATCCTGCAGAAAATTGTTTGGATCCTTCCATGAGAACTTTTTGTCCTTTCTCCATGAGTAGTCATTGTTCCTATACCCTTGCTGTTGTCTCATGTATTTGACTTGAGCCTCATCCTCGGACTCATTTTCTTCTTTTTGCAGTAACTTCTTTGCGAGAAGATCCATCTTCTCATTCAGCTCTCTCATTGCCTTTGATTCACTGGCGACTCATTCTTGCTCAACTGGGCCTCTCTCTCTTTCTCCCCATGACCGCTTTCTAGCCATGTTCTTGAGTATTTCCCAGCATCTAGTGTCTGTGTTGTTTAGAAAAAATCCCGACCCGGCTGAATCCAGATTACTCCTATCATGCTCGGAGAGAGCAAAATAGAAGATTTTCACCTGCGTTTCCTTGTCCAACCCGTGATGCGGACACCTCCTCAACATAACCTGGAATCGCTCCCAGGTCTCAGAATATGTTTCACCAGCCTGTTGGGTGAAATTGTGAATCTTCTGGATCATGTCGTTAGTCTTCTCAGGAGGGAAGAACCTCTCAAAGAAGACCTCCACCATATGGTCCCAAGACTCCACGAACTCATCGTCTAGATTATGTAACCATTCTCGTGCTGCTCCCGCCAAGGAACTTGGGAAAAGCTTGAGATACAATGCATCTTGCGGAAACCTGTCTATTTTTACCATGTCCCAGTTTTCAACGAACTGGCTGATGTGTGCAACAGGATCCTCATTCTTCAGCCCATGAAATGCGTTTGATTTCACCAAATTTATCAACGTTGGATCGATCTTATATGTCGGTATGTTGATCGCCTGCTTCTTTATAGGCTCCTTTGAAGCTGATGAGGAAGAAGCTTTGATTTTCTCCCATACGGTCTGTGGCTCGGCCATCTCTTCTGCTTCAGATTCAGAATCTACCTCTTCTTGGTACTCTTGCTCGAAATGCTCCTCGTCCTCAGGTCCTGAAAATGGAACCTCAGGTGCGCGTTCCGTGTAGTCAGTACTACGCGTCTGCACCATACACAGTACCTGAAATAAGAAAATTCGAGTTCAGTACTATGCTTAGACGAGTATAAACAATTATATCCCAATGTAAAAATATTTGAAATTGAATGAAAAATAAAAAAAATGTGGCCTAGAGTGGCCGCGCGTAGCACTCGAAGTGCCAACAATTCTGCCGTATCCCCGGCAACGACGCCAAAAACTTGACGTGTATTTTACTACGCGCTAAAAATGCAAGTATACACATCGAGTAGTACAGGCCTTGTGAGGCCCGAGTCGAACACAGGGATACTCAGAATTGTCGGAGACTCCTACTAACTATTTGCGATCAGCTAAGCCGAATAACAAATTGGGGTTTTTTGTCAAAATTAAAAGAAAATAAAAATAAAACAAAGCAAACAGTTGATTAAAGGTTAATTTGATCAATTCAAAAAGGTATCTTTAGGATTGCAGTTTCACCGCAGGTATTCATTGTATTAGATTTTATATAATGCCTCAATCTTCTCTCTCTATCCGGGTAGTGGCCTGAAAACAGAATTGCCCACTGTCGTGGTACAATTCACTACTTAGGTTTAGGTCGGTTCCACCGTCGTAGTAACCTATCCCCTAAACTAAGTGCATTACAAACGATCTCTCAGTATCCACCATTAATTTTACACCACCTTGTTCAAGGGATTCATCGATTAATGTAGGTTTTGTCTCTTTTCAGCCGTTAATCTTTCTGTCGAAGTGATTGAGGGTGTTAGGTTATTATTATGGTGATCAAGCATAACAATATATGGAGAAAACGAAGCTATACCACGGATTTAAGAGAGAAAATATGAATTACTATTATAAACTTGTCATACAATGAATTCCCGGGCTACTCCCGGTCCTAAAGATGGAGGGGATTAGCCCCGCATGTTCATCTCACACAAGTACATGGTAGAAATAGGGGAAATCATATGAAAAACGTGAATTGAATGGGAAAACCCCTGAACGGAGAAGAACCGACTGATCATTTGCGTAGAACACGTGCTTTCCCGCCTCTCGGTGGTGAAATCCGTCTTCGGCAGCGTCCGGATTGACTGGTATGAACTTCTGGCCTCCGTTCTCCTTTCTCTCGCTCCTCGGCACTTCTGCAATGGCTCATCCGATTCCCCCCCTTCTCCGGCGGCCGTCATTAGGTATAAGTCCCTAATTAGGTCGCTCATTAACTCCAGCCGTCCGATTGAGATCAAAAGAAAACAAACTCATATCCTACGGCGTCGATACCATCGACGCGAGTCGATGGTATCGACCCACTACAGTAGCGACTGGCTGCAAACCCTTCCTTTATCGCGCCCAACATCATCTCGATACCATCGACTTGGGTCGATGGTATCGACTTCCTTTTGGCGTCGGTTTTGTCATTTTGCGACGTTGTAGCCTCCGTGTGTCGATGGTATCAACTTGGTGTCGATACTATCGACTGCTTCTTTGCCAGCAATCTGAAGACGTCTCGATACCATCGACATTAGCGTCGATGGTATCGACTCTTTGCTGCTCCTTTCGGCTGGCAACCTGTGGTCTTGTCGATGGTATCGACTTCCGTGGATGGTATCGACGGAAGCAAATACTTGTTTTTCTTGAAATTCAAAGACGAGATCAAATAAATCCACACAAATAATAATAATGTGATAATTAATGCTCAAAATAATGAAATAAAGGGAATTTGACATAAAATGATGGCAAAGACCAAAATGGATGAATTATGCAATATTAACCATAAAAATGACTAATAAAAGCACAAAACACATATCAAACAGGTCTATAAATGCGACTCAAAATCATCGCATCATGTAACTAACAAAAACACCTAAACAAATAGTAAATGAGAAAAATAAAATTGGGTTTTCTCCCATGAGTGCCCTTGTTTAATATTCTAGGCTCGATAAGCTGATTTTCTTCAGCCTGGGTTGTTACGAGATGGTGATAAAGAATCATATGGCAGTCTGAGCTGCACTTTGTCATCATCTATCCTGAGTGTCAAACAACCCCTCCCAGTGGCAGTGATCACATCGGCCATAGCTTAGAACAACCTTCCTAACAACATCTCAGATCCACAAATCTCGAGCATGTCCATGACTATAAAATCAACAAGAAAGATGAATTTTTCGACTTTATCTAGCACATCCTCACATATCCCACACGACTTCACAATAGATCCATTCACCAACTCGATTTTCATGGATGTTTTTGTTAGTTCCATCAACCCCAACTTTCAAAATGAGGAGAGAGACATAAGATTTATGCTGGCTCTAGAATCACATAGTGTTTGCTTGAAATGTTTACCACCTATAGAAAATGGGATATAGAAACATCCTAGATCCTTCCTATTCCTTTGCAGCTTCCCCTTTATCAATGCACTCATCCCCTCATCAACATGTACAATATTTGTGTCTTTAATCCACCTCTTTTTGTTGATGATATCTTTCAAAAATCTCCCATAAGTAGGAATTTGCTCTATCACCTCCACCAATGGCAAATTGATGTGGAGATTCCAGAAGATGTCCATGAAAATTTTGAATTATGGTTCCTTTTACCTCAGCTTTAGACTATCTAGGGATATCAGATCAAACTTCTCTGCTTGATGATGTGGGGAAACATATGACACTTTATGAACTTCCTCCCCTAAGCTTGCTTCAGCACCACCACCTAGGGTAGAAATTGGCTTATCTACCATGGGTGAAATGACCGATGGCTGTTCGTTCTGGGGTGTTGGTGCTTCTTTATTAACTATGATTGTCCCACTATAGAGTAGAACCTTCACCTACTCTTGTAGTGTGGGAACCTTTTCTGGAATGGGGTCAGCTGAGGTGCATGCATGAGTACAATGCATAGGAAATCTGCACTCCCCTTGACGTCAATATAAACTATTGGGATATGGAACTTTAGGAACATATGCCTACTCAGGATCTGGAGTGTGCTGCTTTGGTAACTCAATAGAATCATGTTCTGTCTTCTTGACAACAAATACATATTTCACTTGATGATGTGATGTCTTTATATTTGCTGGAACCTCATGTTGACTAGGCTTCTTCAAAGAATCCACCTCTACCTCTAGTTGAGAAATTTGATATTCAATATGACGGATCTGTGCTCCTTAGTTTTGCAATTCCCTCTATGTTTGGCCAATAATCGCCTCATTTTGACTGACCAACTTGCCTAGCATGTTTTCAATTTTATCTACTTGTTGGGGCCCATGTCATACTGATATTGTT